>OU975446.1:8750000-10000000 GCA_918857605.2 Philereme vetulata
GGTTAGCAAATTGAGCCATAGTTTATTCATTTCAGGCAACAACAGGATCGCCACCAATGTTGGCTTGCTTTGTCTTTGCCTCATTTAAGATAAGGTTTCGTACGTGCGCTGGTTTTTGAGTGACGTGCTAAAATCTAACAACATTTATACGAATACACAGGAATTCGCAAATGAGTTTAATATTATGAACTGAGTAAGGTGTGATCTGATGCAATACCTAGACAACGTGCTGCATGATATCATAACTACGCCTTTCAAAGCCTTTCCCACAAGAATTTCGCGAAGTTATTATTAACTCATCTCGATGCATATTTACATTCTGGTATCGTCCGTCATCGACGCCGGTCATTATGAATTCAGCGGTGAGTTTTGTAAACTGACTTCGAGTGAGAAGTGTTTAATAAACATCCCGTTGGGGATGTCGATTACGGATATATCGATGAGAGGTAACATTTTAACAAAGTTATATTCGTGGGACGAATATAGTGCAGGCCACGTAAGATCTCTCTCTCTGGATCTCAATGGGGGAGGCCCATGTTCAATAGTGGACATCCCTTGGCTGATATAATGATGGTGATGAATTGCCATTGGTGCGAGGAAGCCTGGAGTTGCGCGACATCGCTGACAAGATGCAGGAGAGTCGGCTGCGATGGTACGGTCACGTGAAGAGGAGGCCACCTGACTACGTAGGGAATTTGGCACTACAACTTTCCATCCCCGGTCGAAGATCTAGAGGTAGACCCAAGAAAAGGTGGAGAGATGTAGTGTCAAAAGACATGAGAGAGTGCCAAGTTTCTGATGACGACGTCGAGGATAGAGCGAAGTGGAGAAGAACGGCCAAGAAAGCTGACCCCACCACCATGTGAGATACATAGCTGGGAAGAGAGAGAGAGAGATGGATTGCCATTGGGGCAGAAAGAATGTTGAGTGGAGACTACGCACTGTAATGCGCAGCGAATTAGGCCGGCCC
The DNA here is from genome assembly GCA_918857605.2 of Philereme vetulata. Taxonomy (NCBI): domain Eukaryota; kingdom Metazoa; phylum Arthropoda; class Insecta; order Lepidoptera; family Geometridae; genus Philereme; species Philereme vetulata. Next base: position 8,750,971 of record OU975446.1, read on the forward strand.
CTGCTAGATGAGACTGAATAAAAGTTGCTGGGAGCCGTTGGAAATCTATAGGAAGGCCTATGTCCTTCCTACGGCTGATATAATCAAATCAAATCAAATCAAATATTTTATTTTGCAACACACATTATACAAAAATAACAACAAGAATAAAACAGTATATCAATAAAAACAACATAAAAACTTAAAACTAGGTACACAAATTGGTTGCAAAAAAAGGTCTCAACTCAGCGTGTGCAGGACGTTAGAACCTGCGCTGGTCTTCCGTTGAGACCTTTAGGACCAAGAGAGACAAATAATTAAAAATAAATACATAGCGGACGCGATTTTAATGTACTTAAAAAAATAACACTCAAAAACAAAAAGAAGTTTCAAACAGAAAAAGTTTTACAATAACAAGAAAAATAAACAAAGTCATATTAAATTTATTAAACTAGTTAAATATTTAAAAGTAAGAAATTAAACGCATTAAATATGATCAAAACAATTCATAAAATCATATATGTAAATGTTAAAGGTAGGTAGGTATATAGAGTTATATTGCACTTGTATCAAATCTGTTAAGTTCCTGCACCTTTTGCCAGTGTAATAAATATTTTTTTAGTTTTAATCTAAAACTGTGAATAGTATGCAGGTTCCTTATCGGCGGTGGAATGTTGTTCCAACATTTCGATGCAGCGTAGCGGAAACTGCCTCGAAAGCCTACTGTTCTATGTCACTGTGTTGAAAGCTGCATCGAACATTGTCGGCGATCGCAGGATCTCCAGTTTGACGGTTCACTTATCTTACTGTAGAGATAACCAGGGGCATGGTGCTTCATTACACCAAAGAGGAGACATGATAAATAATAAGGTTATAATAATGACTAAGGTTATTATTTATATAATCATCATCCACAGCCAATAAGTACCCACTGCTGGGTGTAGGCCTCCCTTTGTAAACGCGACCCTTCCCGGTCCTGTGCTGCGCGCATCCAGGAGTTGCCCGCGACTTTCTTTATGTCGTCGACCCACCACGCCGATGGACGTCCTGGACTTCTTAGGTCTGTTCTTGGCCACCATTCGGACAAAGATTTACTCCACCTGCCATCACCTCGTCTAGCCAAGTGTCCTGCAAGTTCCACTTGAGTTCCACCACCCTTGTTCAGACTTTCGTCTGGCGTCGGATTTCGGTATTAGGAACTCGATCCAGCAGGTTGATGCCAAGCATGGCACGCTCCATGGCTCTCTGTGCAACTCGTACTCGGTACACAGTTCCCTTAGTGAGCGCCGATGTTTCGGCACCGTAAATCATTGTTGGCAGGACACATTGGTTATACAGACGGGTTTTCAAGCATTATTTATAGATAGCTAACAAAATGGATGACATGTCTGTTAAATAAATGAATTTAAATTATACATCTTTGGTAATTTCATGGATGATCAGTCCATAACTTTGTAAACTAACCCAATCTAACTAACCTGTTTAGTTTCTTCCGAAATCCTACCAAACACAATTAAACTAATAACTTCAAGCAGCAGATCATTATGGGCGACTAGCGCAACAATAACGATGCCTAAACGTAATTAGTGGCTAAATATGACTTAGTTATATAGTTGTTAAATAATACAAATACGTCAAATTTAAACAGGGTCTTTTTATTTAATTTTTTATTTCGAATAAAATCCACAGCTCTTAATATAATACAGGTGTATCTTATGATAAAACTTACAGCTAATAAAGGATTTATATTTTATAATAAATACGTTAAATACGTTTAGTCGTAGTTAGTTAATACGGGTCGCTAAATACGTTTAGGAATCGTTGTGTAAGACGGGCTTAGATAATTTCCGAATAAATAACTAGGAACGAAGCAATGGAAAATATGTAAAAACAGTCAATTCTAAACCTCTGTCTTATAAGGCTAAGGACTCACGAAGCGGTTTTCACCCGCGCCCGCCGCGGTGGCGGAATGGAGTTTTATTTTCAAAACTCACGAGACCGGAGTTTTGTGCGGTTACGCAGCCGTCGCGGTTGCAATTATCACTCGCAAACTTGGCGGTTGATTATCGCAAGACGGGCGGTTGCAAGACGGGCGGTTAAACGATCAGTTGAGTTCCAGACCACCATGGACACACACCAGAAACGAGCTGTTGCGTTATACTTACTTGACAGAAGAATTAAAAAAAGAAGACCTAAAATGTTCTGGGTGCATCCACTAATTGCGGAAAGAGATCGTTATGGATTATTTGTTACTCTTATTAATGAGTTAAAGAAGGATGAAGAAAAGGTCTTTAATTATTTTCGAATGTCCGTATCTACTTATTTAGAACTTTTAAGAAAAACAGAAACTGCTCTTCAAAACCAACATACTAATATGCGAGATCCGATATCACCAGAGGAAATGTTGGCAGTAACAAGAAGTTTATTTTAATTATAACACACACACACACCACACACACACACCTAGGGGACAAACTTATAATACCCCAGTTTTTGCGTCAGGTGTTAATGAAACTAGTAATATTGAAATTGTTTCTTTATTGAAAATACACATCATCTGACAAATTAGTATTGACTGAAGAGACTGATGGAAGATTTTGTGGACTTTGGGTATTGCTTTCAGAAGTAGAATAGGTACGATAGCCGATATTTTCTTGACTGTGATTATATGGTGGATATTGATAAGATGGCAATGCTGGAAGATTATTATCATGATTATCAATAATTTGTACAACTGCTATTTGAAATCGTCTTGTTTTTGCACCGCGGCGGATGCAACCCGCGCCCGCCAGTACAAGATAACCGCCAGTGCAGCGGGACCCGCAAACAATGTCACACGCCGTGGGCGTAAAACGCGTCGTGAAATGTGCTTTAATTTTTTACATAAATATCTGTATTCTACAAAGGCTGCGGGCCCGCAACCACGGCGGACGCGGGTGAAAACCGCTTCGTGAGTCCTTAGCCTAAGAGCGCATTTAATTTTACAAAATGTAGAGAGCTTACAAAGAAAACCTTTGCCTCCATAACCCGTTGGTTCTAATTGATCAAGTGAAGCGAGATCTCTAAATCAACTTGGGCAAAATGTATGTATGCATGTTTGTTTGTCCGAGGATAACTTTCGAATAGTTGCTCCGATCATCGTGAAATTTGATATATAGGTAGGTAGTGAATGCACAATTTTGGTGTAACTAAATGAACTAAAAATGTGGGGGGGTTATTGAGATATTGAGGTTCAAGAGGGGTAAAAAAAAATGAAAATGAGACTATTAGGTCAAATAGTACGTCAAATGAAAGGTCTTCATTAGTAAATTTAGACTTCGTTTTTATTTTTAGTAAATTCTTTATGGTTTTTGAGTTATTAGCCATAAATAAAACTGAACTTTGACAACATTCACAGGGTACAACCACACCAGTGACCCCACGGAACTGTAATTTGGTATGCGTGTAGCTTAAGTAACACAAATATAGGCTGAAATCCAGAATAACTGCAATTTGTACCCCAAAAAAGAGGATCCACATCAATTGAACTCCCGTTACCTGTATTTTGAATGAAACAGTAGGTCAAGTATTTGGTTATTTATTTTGTGGCACTATTTTATCGGTCAAAGATTAAAGCCGGCTTGCACAACGATCCCTAAACATATTTAGCGACTAAACATGTTTAAATTTTACGTATTTTTATGATTTGACAACTCCTTAAATCATATTTAGCCACTAAATACGTTTAGGCATCGTTGCGCGAGTCGCCCTAAGAATATTTTTTTTGTAGTTTTGGGAGACTCGCGAGATCTCAGTTCGGCGCGAACCACTAGTAATAATAAACATCTATATCTCACAGATCTATAAACTGCTCGGTTTAGCACCATTACCAAGGTTAGCAGCATGGGCTTGCACCAGCCTGCTAATTAGGACTGGCACCGTTATCGCCACTTGCTAATTTCCTGGTAGTAGTACCCACTACTCACTAGTAAGTACTCCCAGTCTCAACGTGTTGAAGAGAAACTTAAAACAAATATTTCATTTATTTTCCACTGTAGGTAAAGAATACTAAGTTACGTCAGATTCAGAATAATAACAATGCAAGTAGCCCAAACAGACAGGTATCGGGACTAAGTTTTTATGTTTCACAAAGAATGTCAACTAAAAATAAGAAAATTTTAACAAAAACACATGTTAAAAATTTTTACGTATTTGTATTATTTGACAACTCCTTAAATCATATTTAGCCACTAAACATTTTTAGGCATCGTTGCGAAACGCCCTAAGAATATTTTTTTGTATTTTGGGAGACTCGCGAGATCTCAGTTCGGGGCGAACCACTAGTAATAATAAATTGTGGTGATGACAGGTGGAGCAGGGTAGCAACTGAATGGTGGCCGAGGAATGGTAGAAGGGTAGGACGTCCGGCTGCGAGATGGGTAGACGACATCGTTAGAGACGCGGCCCGTCAATGGGTGAGACTAGCAAGGATCGTGGCGGATGGCATAAACTTGGGGAGGCCTATATACCCAGCAGTGGGTGAAGTCGGGCTGTAGATGATGATGATAACAAAAACTATCTGACCCGCCCGCGGCTTCGCGCGCTTGAAATTTCCCGTTCCCGTGGGAACTTCGGGATACAAACGATATAAAACACTCTTGTCGACGTGACGCGACACTTCATGTAAATGACTTCACGTCAATGAACGACAGTTAAAATATATGGATATTGTTCATACAAAATTATTAAATCGCGATTAAAAAATGGGGGGTAGAGGTAGGAGGGTGAAAAATAGTTTACGACCTATTGTTATAGCTACAAAGTATACAAAAAAAAATTCGTTAAAACCGGTCGACCCGTTTCGGAGGAGTGCGACCACAAACACCGTTTTAAAATCCATAATCGCAATAAATTAATCGTATGAGTATTTTTTTTTGTACCCGTTGTGCAATTGATTTTGTCTATAGCTTCCTGAGGGTACAAGATACGTTCGAATAGCGATGACGCCGATAAGTCCTAAAATGTATGGGATTTGACACATGCTATCGAAATATCTATACTATTATTATAACGAGGAAAGATTTGTTTGTTTGCATTGAATAGGCTCCGAAACTAAAGGACCGATTTAAAAAATTCTTTCACTGTTGGGAAGCTACACTATCCCCAGGTGACATAGACTACTTTTTACCCAACTGCGCAGAAGGAGGGTAATGTTTTTATTGAAAAACTACGCGTGCGAAAGCTGCGAATTGGTCAGCTACTCACGTGATATATTGACAACAAACCTATGTAGAAATCGAATCGATTCGAAGCGAATGTAACTTGGCTACGGGCCCTGGAGCTTCTTACAAAGCTACTGCTCTTATTATCACGGATGTATGGTAAGGTAAGGACACTATAATAATTGGTAGCCAATTCTGTAAGATTTTTCTTCTAAGCTTGTTCTAAAGAATACTGAAAAGACTCACTTTCTAATCACGAAAAGTTAAACAACTGTTTAACGCGTGCTTAAAAAAGTTAATATCAAATTTTGTATGTTTTTTTTTGCGGTAATACTCTTATTGATTTGTTCATCCTCTGATAATGCTGTCCACAAATCAATGTAGATATTTATAATTGTATTATTTCTTGATTTGAAAAAAAAACTATTAATGGTACTGAGATTGTTAGTGCTGTAATAGAATCGATAACTACAAAAACTTTGTTTTAGAAATAAAGTCATACGAATAAAGACTAGCTTAGCTTATACCAGTTAGATCTTTGTTCTGAACTGAAATGTAGGTCATAACTATTATCAACATCAAGAAATAAGTCTTGGGTCAGTATTTAATTGGCCTAATTTTAGTAATTGATAGATGCAGTGGTATGAATCAACAGTTTTAGATATATTAGATACAGCCATTTCAACTACATAATTCATTATAAATGTTATATCATATATGCAATGCAGCGGCACCAATGATTACATCGTCGATATATTATGTGTAATTATTATACTTGATAGAAATATATTATGCAAATATTACATAAAAAAAATTATAAGTAAATAACCTTAATAGTTTTAGAAATCTCTATATTTTTTTATTTTAAGTCGAATATAGTAGTTGATTGGTTTTATTTGGAGGCTTTCTCCTCATGGAGGAATCAGTTTTATGTGCTCAAAAAAATATATGTCATTCACTGACCTTTTATCTGCAAAGTGAACATACAAAAAAGTTCTACCTGTTTATTTACTATGAAAAAAAATAACATAATGTAGCTGTTTTCGACTTTCAATTTGATTCGACCTCTAAACGACGTAAAATTTTGTAATTCTTTCACCTAAATGTGGGCAAAGTGTACCTTCAAGTTGAACAAATGATTCAGTGCTGGGACGGTCTTTCATGTGGTAATTATTTATTTTCAATTTTTCCGAATAATTAGCAGGCGCACTCTTAGAAGGTGGTTGTGCGGGCGATGGGCGGCAATGTACCGCTGACTGTCGTACGGGAGGGTTGTGCTCGTCTACCTCGCGCTCACCTTTTTGCTGGTCGGTTAGATGCATGTGGCGGAAGGTGCGGTTGTTGCGGGGCCGAACAATAGCTTCGCCCATTCGCTCAAGGTCATCGGCTACGGTTAGCGCCTTAATATAAATTATAGGCTAGCGTTTGATCACGATCTCGCCTGATGGTAAGCGATGATGCAGTCTACGATGGTACACGCTTGCCTAGAAGAGACCTGTTCACTCGCGACCTGAAGACCCCTAGGTTGTAGTTATCAGGAAACAGACTCAGGCAAGGCGTTCCACTCCTTGACGGTGCGCATAATGAAGGTGGAAGAGTACCGTTTTGTGCGTATGGAAGGTATGTCTACTATGTAGCGGTGATAGAATGGGGATGGATCAGATTGAAAAGCTCCGCAGCACACTCCGAAATGTATTCGATAAAAGTTGAGGCTTTTTTTTGGACATTTCACACAGCGCTATCTAGCCCCAAACTAAGCAGAGCTTATACTATGGGAACCAGATAACTGATATAATACTTGTATATATTTTTATGTAAATACATACGCATAGAGAAACAACCAGACCCGGAACAAATATCTGTAGATCATGCAAACATTTATTCCGCGGCGGGAATCGATCCCGCTACATCCTGCGTCTCAGCCGGCTATTCGCCCACTGCACCACGGAGGTCGTCAAACTTGCTTGCAACCTTTGGACGATGCTCGAGGCTGTGGAGCCTTGCATCTGTTAACTCGTCATTTCAAATGAGCTTCTTAGCTCTTCTCTCAATTAAATCTAGAGCATCTAGCTGGTATTTCGCTGATGTGGGAACAGTACTCCAGATAGGACTTGTGCTATGTATAAGTTGAGCAACTGACCCGGTGTGAAGTAATGCCTACCTTTGCAAGTATACCAAGCTTTTTAGCGGCCAGCTGTGCTTTCGACTCAATGTAAGAGCCGGAATTGAGAGTCGATGTTAATGAGATACCAAGAAGCTCGAGATGGTCAGAAATCGGCACGGATACATTACGGAAAGTAAGAGCCAGATGAAGTTGACTCCGTTTCGCGGAAAACCATACATCTATACTGATATTATAAAGAGGAAAGATTTATTTGTATTGAATAGGGTCCGAAACTACTGGACCGATTTAAAAAATTCTTTCACTGTTGGGAAGCTACACTATCTCCGGGTGACATAGGCTACTTTTTATCCAACTGCGCAGAAGGAGGGTAATGTTTATATTGAAAAACTACGCGTCCGAAGCTGCGGATTTGTCAGCTAGTTATGAATAAACAAATATAATGGTTTTCTAAAAGTTTCTGAGTTTACCGCTTACATTAAAACAAATTTACTTAGTAATGAACCCTCGGCACGCGAGTCTTACTCGCTCTTGATCGGTTTCGTTTAGTGGTTATTTTAACATTGCGTACAAAGGGCTACATAGGTACTTAAATTTATGGTCATTTTATGTAAATAACAGAACTCCATAATATCTTTATCTTGTAGCAATACGATAATTATAAGGCTGTAATGTATAATTTCTACTAATTATACAAATACTGGGTGCTTCGGAATATGTATACAACGTGTCATGTTATGTACGACATCAAATGAAAACAAGGGAAGGGCTAATGGCTAGTAGTATTGCAGAATAGGTTTTTTTTCAAATTCGCTACAATAGAAAATTTAAAATGTCCAAGGCAACTTAATATCAAGTCCAAAAATATCAATGAAACAGCCCTCTCAACTTCTGTTCGCACTTTTCGTAACGCATTCACCAGCTTACTCCCCAAGTCAAGCGTGCGTAAAGAAGTTTTACTTCAAAAAAATATTGCAGTGTGTGTGTGTCTCACTGTACTCACTGTATGTGTCACAGAGGGTCCAACTCAGCATGTGCTGGGTCGCACTGGTTACCCAGCGTTGGTCTTCTGTTAGAGCCTGTGTGAACCACGGATATCCACCTACTAATTAAACAGGGTGACAAATAAACAAAATATCGTGAGGATAAATATAATATTACCAGTGGTTCGCCCCGAACTGAGATCTCGCGAGTCGCCGATTAAAACAAAAAAATATTATTTGTAATCTTTGACTATCAAAATAGTGCTACGAAATCAATAACCAAATTACTTGACCTACAGTTGCATTCAAATTACAGGTAACGGAAGTTCATGTTATTGGTTAATCTTTTTTGGGGTACAAATTGCAGTTGTTTTGGATTTCAGACTTTTGCCTATATTAGTGTTACTAAAGCTACACGCATACTAAATTACAACACTGTGGGGTCACTGGTGTACTCTGTGAATTTTGTCAAATTTTAGTTTTTACTATGGCTAATAACTCAAAAACTATAAAGAATTTACGAAAAATGAAAACATATTCTAAATGTACTAATAAATACCTTTCATTTGACCTCTCATTTTACCAGTTAGCCTCATTTTCATTTTATTTTCCCCTCTTTAGCCCAAATATCTCAAAAACCCCTAACATTTTTAGCTCATTTAGTCACACCAAAATCATGCCATCAGTACCTACCTATGAATTAAATTTCACGATGATCGGATCAACGCTTCGAAAGTTATCCTCGGACAAACATACATACATACATACAACGCCGATTTGCCCAAGTTGATTTAGAGATCTCGCTTCGCTCGTTCAATAAAATGATTTTGGGTAATTTCGTTGGTTTTCGGGTTTTCATTTACAGTCCGGATCACCTTGTACGAGCTTTTTAAAGTACCTTTTTTTGATTCCCAAAAGGTTTTGATTCCATCTCTAATTACGTTGTCTATCGTAACTGAACCGCTTTGAAAGCACGGTACTTTAATGATAGTCTTACAAATGAGATAACGGCTCCATTAAACTATCGTTAGCTAACACGCTGTGAACAAAACCGTTTCATTTTTTATTTGTTTATGGAATTTTAGGGGGTAAGGTGGGCTAAGGTCCTGACTGGAAGAAGCGTTGGCGGGATGATTTGGACGCTTTATAAAGGGACTGGCGGGATTTAGTACAAGATCGAAAAAAGTGGAGAGATGAGGGGGGAGGCCTTAGCCCAGCAGTGGGACCGCACAGACTAGATAAAAAAAATTATTTGTCTGTAAAGTCGGTTTACGGATGTCAATTTTACGTGATAACGAGAGAGATAGATGCGTCACAAGCCGAACGCTTAGGCCGATCGTGCCTCTCTATCGCTTGTTCCGCGCTCTCGCTTACACGCTCGGCTCAGGCGGAACGTGACAATGAGTCATGCTTTTTCGTGGGTGCAGCCGGCGTTCATCGATTTATCAGACGTTATCACGCCAAAAATGAATTTTAACTTGAGATTTGGTTGATATTGTTTTATTCTGAATCTATATTTTATGAACTTAGCATTCGCACTCGTGGTTTGTCAACAGACAGTAGAATCTATACTTTAATCCAGGTCATAGGTAACGTTAATTATTAGCATTAAGTTAGGTGTTTAGAATACGTTATTATCTCATAAGAATTTACAATTCACTTACTGAGATAAACTTATACTAAATATACATTTATTAATGCCACAAAGCGTAGAGATACAAACTAATGCTATTAAATTTAGACAATATAAACAAAACGAAAATCACAATAAAATATTAAGGGGGTAGTTGCACAGGAAGCGATGCAGTCGCTTAACTTTGAGCGCGAAACAAAGAATGTTGATTAAGACCTGGGACACAGTGATAGGCGGTAGCGACTTTATGAGCGGTTCTAGTAATTTATAAAAAAAATAGATTTGTAAACAATCATATGAGTAAAATAACAGAGGCTATGAGAAGTTCTTAAAAATATGTTGCTCTAACAGTTTCTTAAAAATGTTAAAAGATTTTATTTCTTTAATCTCTTTCGGTAATTTGTTGTACATGTTCGCACATGCATTATTTTATTAGTGCAATAAAGAATTTTGTAACCAAATCTAATAGTCTGTCTATATACTAAATTTCATCGAAATTGATTAAGCCGTTACGACGTGATTGTGTAACAAACAAACATCCAAACTTTCGCATCACACTAATATTATAAATGTGAAAATTTGTTTGTTACACAATCACGTCGTAACGGCTGAACAGATTTTGATGACATTTGGTATATTCGTAGATTATAACATGGATTACCACATATGCTACCTTTTATCCCATAAATCAGCTCCCATGTGATAAAAATGGGGTGTCAAGTCAAGTTGCAACAGCGAGTTTAGCTTTTTTTTATAATTTTTTGATGATGATACTTAGTGTTAGGTATGTGTCTGTTACTCATGATAATAAACTTGGTTCTATTGAAGAAATCAGGATAGAAATATTTTACTGGCAGACAAATATTTATTTAACTTGAAATTGTATTTTTTTAGCAGAAATATATTCAAGCGTTTCATCTTACTTATTTATAAGAATGAATATCTGTAGATCGTGCAAACATTTGTTCCTCGGTGGAAATCGAACCCACCTCTCCTGCGGCCTCAGCCAGCTATTCGCCCACTGCGCCGCAGAGGTCGTAATTTCTGACTCTTTGAAAATTCAAGTCATTCTTGAAAATGAATCCTCGATCCAACCACTAGACCTCAGACTGCGCACTCGCATCAATATGCATAAAAGGATAAGGGCTGACTATCCAACAGTGAATCTTTACGCACAAAGAAACCAATTTTAATGAATGAAGGTACCTATACAGTTCTCGGTTATAGATGTGGCACATCGAGGCTAGATAGATAGATAGAAAACGCTATATTGTAAAATCACACTATACACGCAGAAATACAAGTGGCGGCTAAACGCTAAAAGCAATTTCTTCCAGACAACCTTTCTAGCGGCTAGCGGTCGAAGGATCGATAAAGGCCTCTATTAATGAAAAAATGTTTGCACGATCTACAGATATTTGTTCCGGGTCTGGTTGTTTCTCTATATATTATAAGTATGTAATTACAAAAAAAATGTATATAAGTATTCTATCAGTTATCTAGTTCCCATAGTACAAGCTCTGCTTAGTTTGGGGCTAGATAGCGCTGTGTGAAATGTCCAGCAATATTTATTTATTTCCTTTAATATAAGTCCTTTATTTCTATTTTTTATTTATAATAATTTTTAGGGTTCTGTACGAAAGGAAAAAAGGAACCCTTATAAGTATTCTATCAGTTATCTGGTTCCCATTATTCCAAGCTCGGCTTGGTTTGGGGCTAGATAGCACTGTGTGAAATGTCCAGCATTATTTATTACTTATTTATTGTGTAATAATAATAATAACACTAAGCAGAGCTTGTACTATGGAAAACAGATAACCGATAGAATACTTGTATACATTTTTTTTGTAAATACATACTTATAATATATAGAAAAACAACCAGGCCCGGAACAAATATCTGTAGATCTTGCAAACATTTGTTCCGCGGCGGGAATCGAACCCACTACCTCCTGCGTCTCAGCCGCCTATTCGCCCACTGCGCCACGGAGATCTTCACCCAAATATTGAATGAATGAATGAATGAAAACACTTTATTGTACACATTAAAAAATAGAAATTACAGACTAAATAGAAGACACAGAGCAAAATAGTACAATGGGCGGTCTTATCGCTTTGAAGCGATTTCTTCCAGACAACATTAGGTTTTATATATTGGTTATATACTAAAAAAACTTACTATACAATTGACGAATATTTTAATGATAAGTTTAATGAAAAATGACAAATTTAAGATACTTACCTACTATCTACTTTGACACTAGATTTGAGTGTTTTCGTTTTTAAAATAAATATAACCTAACAAGAACAATGACGTCCTCCTCTCTCCATGATATTGTTGCGCCCAACAGGGTCCATAATGAACGTGTACCTATTATTTACCACCAATTATTACATTGTGGAATACAATAAACGATTGAGTATGTAAAACCAAATAAGTTAATATTTAAATTACTGGATCATGTTATTTTATTTATGCATGATCCACGCATGCATTTATTTCAGACAACAACGTTCCATAGAGTGTCAGTTGAGATTTAAAAAAATGAATTTAATTTAAATTGAGTAAGTGCCAAAGCAAAAGCTTGAAACTGTAAAGTGAAATGAATTTATAACTTTGCATACGGTTTTTTATAAAATAAGATATTAGCCAGTGAAAAACACAGGCATCGCCGGAAAAGGACTAAAACCTTGGTATCCGACATTACATCTTAACGCACAGAAATTTAAATTAAGTACCTACAAAGAAAAGGTTTAAATATTTAATTGAAAATACAAGCAAAGATATCGTGGAATAAACATGTTTTGCATTATGCATTTCTATATCAGAATGAAATTTATTTTTGCAATGTCCATAACATAAATCATTTGGCATTGTTTATAAACATATATGCAATAGAGAATTCACACAACTGATTATCATAAAAAATTGCAAACGTTAATATTGTTACGCCCAATGCTGTCACAGAATAGGTTATACTAGCTATGGTATATACCTACAACGTTTTTACTCACAGTTGCACAGAATAAGAAACAATAGTCCTGTGAAATACCTACAAAGTTCTAGTTTACAGTGGAACCACTGAGAACGTTCTCGAAGCACCTTTTTTTTTCGAATGGATTTATATCGCTGTTGGCCTCTGAGGCCGTTGCAGCTTAACCGAGCTTTTGGCGAGCGCAGAAGTCGCTCAGCCCTATAATTTTAGTTTTTAATGAGGCAACTAGCGCAAGGGCACCACTTAGGTACGAACCTCGGCTTGGGCTGTTGCCGGGACGGGGATAGGAGAGAAACGCCCGGGTACGTGCTTGTACCTCGTGTAGGCGGCGACTAAAGGGACTCGTCGACCTCGCTGGCGAGGTCGGTGTATTTGTGGAGTGTTTGCTCTGTCTAATATGGATGACTCACCCGCATTAGCGGAAGTGATTTCGTCATCCGGATCTCCGAGAACGTGTCTCGGACGACGGAGGGTTTTCTCGAAGCATCTATTATCTGCGTGCGGTATAAATAGAGCGTAGATGCGCTCGAAGGAGTCAGTTTAAGTTCATCAAGCTCGCTTCCAAGCGACATTATGAACTTGCCACTCATCATCCGAATCCTATGGTACATACCATTCCGGACTATTCGATAGATCCGTCCGAACAGAACAAAACCCTCCGTCGTCCGAGACACGTTCTCGGAGACCCGGATGACGAAATCACCTATAATACTTATTGTATATAAAGAGTAAAAATAAATATATAAAAAGAAGAGGTACAAGAGGCTACGAGGCTTTTTAAACCCTTTCGTTGATCTCCAGACGAAGCCTAGGAGTTGTTTGGCGTGAGATATGATATGTTGATAGTGTGCACGAAATGAAAGCTTGTCGCGATATTATAATCATTCAGTATTTTATGACGCTTATTTGTTGAAGTGGCAATGGGCAGGCCATATAGCGCGCAGAACAGATGGCCGATGGGGCCGAAAGGTTCTCGAGTGGAGGCCACGGACCGGCAAGCGCAGCGTAGGACCACAAGATGGGCAGACGACTTGGTAAGAACCGCAGGTCGGCGTTGGATGCAGGCCGCTTCCAACCGCAGTTCCTGGAGAGGCCTTTGTCCAGCAGTGGACGTTCTACGGCTGATATGATGATGATGATGATTTGTAAAAGAAATAGTATAACACTTATTGATATTCAAATACATATGATTACTTTTACACCATTGAGACACAATATTTAAATCAATTTGTAGGATTTAACAATCAAAAGCTTTGTCAAAATCACTCACGCTCAGGCCTTACAACCATACAAAAATATATTCGCGTGATTCTTTACGGGTTAAATGAAAGTACGCGTCTGAGTATGTCCTAAAAATAAATCTCCAAATATCAGTCAAACATATCAATCTAAAAAAATAACAGCTGACCAAAAATAACAATCAAAACCTAAGTGAAAAAGCCGTTGAAATGGTCACACTCTGTGCTCTTGAAGGGCGATCTCTCAACCACAGACGGACATATCCGTAATTCCGTAACTTATGTCGTTACTCTTGGAATCGCCGGGAAATAGGCGCATCATGCATTGTTGGACAATGGTAATGCACGGCCAATCTCCAGCTGTAAAGCAAATTTTTTATTTTTGTTTTATTTATGTATTTAGTTCAACCAACGATAGATACATGATACATTCAATTGATACTACACATTACTAGAGCTAATTGCACAATCAATTACAGGTTAACACTGCATGCAAATAAAAATGAACCTAAGAATAACTATACTATAAAATAGAACTAAGACATAAAACTAGGTAATAAATTAGGTACACGTGCAATGTACATATGTATTAAACAATTAAACTAAACATTGTAATCTGAATTTAATTGTGTAAGTTCTCATCCAATCGTAGGGAATAGTCGCTCGCTAGGTTATCATAAAAGTCATTTTGAAATACCGCATAACCTAAACACAGTTTAATAAGAATGGAGAGTAAAATTGATCTAACTTTTTTTAGGTGATATAGTAGTATAGCAGTATAGCGCATGTTTTACTGCCCCGACCAAAATCTATATAGAGTCAATAAGTTTTGCGCCTAGGAACCGAATTCCAAAATTCCAATTAAACTCAAAACTCAATCATTGTACACACGGCTACACATCAAGCTATACATTTCCAGTATAAGCTGACCTCTCATTCTACGAAAAGCCTAAACTATGCGAGGTCAGCTTATACTGGAAATGTATAGCTTGATGTGTAGCCGTGTGTACGAGTATTGTGGAATTAGCTTCAGATGTGATCTGATCTTACGATCAGCCTCTCGTAGCTTTACTGTCAAACGACACGGTCAACGGGGAATTTCAAGATACATAATAGGGGGGGCGGGTGAGTTAGAAAGTCAAGCGCTTGACTATCCATACCTCACACTAATATTATAAATGCGAAAGTTTGGATGTTTGTTTGTTTATTACTCAATCACGTCGAAACGGCGATTTCGATGAAATCTGGTATGTACTTAATTGTAACCTGGATTACCACGTAGGGTACTTTTTATCCCATAAATCAGTTTCCATGGGAGGAAAATGGGGTGTCAAAGTTTATGTGTATTTTTGCACCTCAGAACAACGCGGGCGAAGCCGCTGGCAACAGCTAGTCTATACTATGTATATATATATATATATTATTATTATTATAACGAGGAAAGATATGTATTTTTGTGTGTATGTTTGTAATGAATAAACTCAAAAATTGGAAAGCTACATTCACCCTGAGTAACATAGGCTACTTTTCACCTAACTGCGCAAAGGAGGGTAATGTTTTTATTTATATAAACGCGAAAGTTTGTTACTCTTTCACGCAAAACTACCTACTGAATTGATTTTTAATGAAATTTGGTATATGCATGAATGAATGAATGAAAATTCTTTATTATACCTTACAGTCTAGACACAACAGATTTATAGAAAAAAACACAAATAAAAGTAAGCATAATGGGCGGTCTTATCGCTTAACAAAGCGATCTCTTCCAGACAACCTTTGGATGGAGAGGATCATTGCTTAATGGAAGATTGGCCGAGGTGTAAAAAGAATATATGTAGATTATAACCTGGATTAACACATAGACTACTTTTTATCGACAAACCAAGTGTGCGAAGCCGCGGGCTGAAACTAGTTCTAAATAAAATTAATAATTGAGGCTTATGTACAGATTTTAAGAGATATCTCTTATTCTCTCTCATCATAATATTCTTGAGCACTACGTAAATTAGGGACCGTCATTGCACAATAAGACAGCCCTTACAGCCAGACTATGGTAACCCGATCTCAAATACATCCCCTAGAGTAAAACCTGACAGCTCAGCTGCGCAGTGTCAGTTGCGTGCACTTGTCAGGGTTCGAGGACGGAAGCGGTTCGTTTAGACGCCATTTTGCATCCGTGTGGTGTGAGGCGCGTGCGTGCTTATTGCTCGCGTCACCGCACCACACTTCTGCGCAGAACTTGGCGTTTTTTGCACTTGGCAAAGTTATGTCGGAATTATATTCACTTTTACCATGGCATGCATTTTTGTATGGATGTGGTGAGTATTTATATCAATTTTTAGGGACACTTCTGCTCGAAGCGACGTGATCCGAGAGCTGGCGCTTATCTGGGTCAACGCATCAGCATTGCAATTCAGCGGGTCAATGCAGCCAGTGACTTGAGGACACTTCCACCTGGCCTGGAGCAGTTGAGCTATCTATAGATCGTTTGCAACGGTCTTTAGATGTTTCAACTGTATCTTTTGTCCTATACTCCTGTAAATAATTGTATATTCTTTCAGTTAATAAAAGTATTTTCACACCACCTGCTAGACAATGTCAAATTATATGTCATGGAAACCTCACCGAAAGCAGGTGATTAAATTCCTACGTCTGAGCCAAGAGTACAAATTGTACTGAATATCATTAAGTGATTTGAATTTGGAACCTCATCAGTATTAAAATTTGAACCAAAGAGAACACGATAAAAACTTATTCGTAAATCGAACTAACCTCTGAACATAATGCACCAACCTAGATTTGGTTTTTACTCTCTCGCAGAAAGTGTGAAATGAGTCTTCTCCTCGTGGATAAAGCTGTCTGCATCTTGGGCGGCCTTATATGCTCTCCCGCATATAATCACGCGCGTGAGTTAACTCTAGAATCCTTCGTTGCGTTCGGGATTCAATATAGCGCCCGTGACGCAAGACACTGCTTTGTCCCCTCGTTTAATAATCTACTAATATATTCATATTTGCTCAATAGGTAAGTACTTAAATAGCTAGGTACAGTTTATGGGTATGCTTGCTTATGCACGGGTGTCTACATTAAAGAATTTTAATACTGTCTCAAATGGCCCTTTCTAGAAACAGCTATTAAAAAGGCATTTAATAAGAGGCAGGGTTACCATTACTAATACGAGAGAAAAAGGAAAAATCTAAAAACTTATTTATATTCTTACGCCCAAGGCTTTTACAGAATAGGTAATAATCGGCTTCTCGAATTTATACCTACTGTGTCACAGAATAGGTAATACTTACAACGTTTTCACCTACAGTTGCACAGAATAAGAAACCGTAGTTATGTGATATACCTACAAAGTTCTAGTATGTTTCAAACTTTCGCGATCACTGTACATAATTATTGATTAAAACGGGTATTTATCGCGTATGTACCTTTTTTATTTGTTATCCCGACGTTTCGGCTGTGTTGCAACAGTCATGGTCTCGGGCTGACTGGAGTACTTGGAGCTACCGTCGGGAAGTGCGGGTAGCTACAGCATCTACCCTCACTTGGTCTTCAGAATTAGAAATGTCCTCGTTCACATTACGACACACTACACTAACCGTATCTACGCACTGAGTCGACCGATTGACTGACCCGAGACCATGACTGTTGCAACACAGCCGAAACGTCGGGATAACAAATAAAAAAGGTACATACGCGATAAATACCCGTTTTAATCAATAATTATACAATGTTCTAGTTGGCAGTGGAACCACTGAGAACGTTCTCGAGGCATCTAGTAACTGCGTGCGGTATAAATAGAGCGTAGATACGCCCGAAGGAGTCATAATTTGGCGATACGTGCGAATATTACGGTGACTTTTAGTGATTACTTGTGATTAAGATCAGAGAAGTGTATTTATGATTTGAGTGTTGAATAAAAGTGTTATTTCGGTTAGATTGATTTTCATTATTTTAACTCAGCTCGTAACAATATTATCTCATCGCACTTTCAACTTAATATTACAAACATTAGAAAAATACTAATAGGTATCAAAAATCTTGTTGTCATTTCTCTATTCCTGGCCACCCTCGTCAGTTGCGCTTGCGCACCCCCCTGTTAAATTTAGACGCTTCCTCTCGCACCGGTGACAGTTTGTCAACTATGCGTTTCAGGAAACGGGAACTGGATGCTGATATAAACAATTTTTTTAGGAAACGACTTGTTTATAGATTACCGTAAAAGTTTTATGCAAAGGTCCCTTTTCTCATTTGCTGACTGAGACGTTCTATTCCCGCTCTGGGACAAATGTTTGTATGAGCCGTAAAAATAAGTTCTATATCTGGTTATGGTACCATGGTAGTCGTTTGTTTCTCTTCAGACTGGTAATATATTTATCAAAAGAAAACTCTTATTTACTCTTTAAATACTCTTTAAAAATACAAAAGAACGTTGAATCATCGAAAGACCGTTGCAAACGATCTATAGCTGAACTGCTCCAGTTCACTACCCGGTGGAGTGTCCCCAAGCTACTGACTGCATTGCCCAGCTGAATTAAATAATAAATAAATATTTCTGGACATGTCACACAGCGCTATCTAGCCCCAAACTAAGCAGAGCTTGTACTATCGGAACCAGATAACTGCTAGAATACTTATATACTTTTTTTTTGTAAATACATACTTATAATATAGAGAGAAACAACCAGACCCGGAACAAATATCTGTAGATCATGCAAACATTTGTTCCGCGGCGGGAATCAAACCCGCTACCTCCTGTGTCTCAACCGGCTATTCGCCCACTGCACCACGAAGGTCGTCAACTGCAATGAACTATATAGCAATTGGAATAGATTGACGCAGCGTAAGATGCCTCCCCCCCCCCCCCCCCCCCTAGATGGAAAGACGTTGTAGTATAGATACCGACAAAGGTTGCTGGGAGGCCTTGGGTGCAGGCCGCACAAGATCGGTCGCTCTGATAATATGGGGGAGGCCTATGTCCAGCAGTTGACGTCCTTTGGCCGATATCGGATCGCATCGGATCACACGTCGTTTATACCTGACACCCAAAATTTGAAAACGGTGTCTGCTTGTTTGCCAAGGAATGCATTTGTGTCATGGGCCTCCATTTTAAAACTAACTAAACGTCCATGGCATTGAACTTGAACTCGAAATACGTAATTTATCTAATGCAAGGCCTCGTTAATATATACGACTGACCACTGCAGCCACCACGATAATCATAGAGGCAGATGCTCATAACGGTACATAATGGATTATTTCGGTCAGATATGATTCGGAAGAATGCGTTTCGTTTTTGAAATGATTGATCATGCAAGAATAAAAGATTGACGATAATGGCGGCACAGATTGGGTACAGGTGTAACTTTCTAAGGCCGAAGTAAATAAGAGTTACGTAGGTACTGGGGCTGAGATAAATAGATGCTTAAGCATGTGCTGTGCTAGTCATGATTAATCATTCCTCTCATCTTTAATATTGTTTAATATATAATGTACCTATGTATGTGTTTATTTATTCAATATATGGTATTTTTTATTTAGCCAACTTTTTTTTTTAATTTATTTACTATTTTAACAAAGATTACAGTTATATGTTATAATTATAGCATCTAAAAACCAGTGAGGTTTGTGCCGGTGCTATCGTGGGTTTACATCACTAGGTGTTTTTTACTTAGCAATAAAAATTATATAAAAATGTAAGTAGGTAACTAAGCAGGAGCCAGGTAAGTACTTTTGTTTATAGTTTAGATTAGAAATGTTATGAATGTTAGCCAATGTGGTCTGCCCACCATGACTTACGGTACCGAGACATGGACGCTCACGCAGGAGGCTGTGAACAGGTTAAGAGTTGCACAGAGAGCCATGGAGCGTACCATGCTCGGCATCAAACTCTTAGATCGAGTTCCAAACGTCGAGATCCGAAGACAAACGAAGGTGCATAACGTTGGGAATCGAGTTATGGAGCTCTAATGGTCTTGGGCCGGACACTTAGCAAGACGTGGTGATGACAGGTGGAGCAGGACAGTGACTGAATGGTGGTCGAGGAGCGGGTATAGAAGGGTAGGACGACCAGCAGCGAGATGGTTGGACGACATCGTAAAGGTCGTGGGCCGTCAGTGGGTGAGACTAGCGCAGGATCGTTGTGGATGGCACAAACTTGGGGAGGCCTATACCCAACAATGGGTGAAGTCAGGCTGTGGATGATGATGATATAATCATCATCATCATCATCAACCGGTAGACGTCCACTGCTGAACATAGGCCCCTTAGATCGCCACAACGAGCGGTTGGTAGCCGTTTGCGCCCAACGGCTCCCCGCGATCCTTACCAGATCGTCGGTCCACCTTGTGAAAGGCCGGCCTACGCTGCGTCTTCCAGTCCGTGGTCTCCACTCGAGAACCTTTCTTCCCCAACGGTTATCGGTTCTACGAGCGATGTGGCCTGCCCATTGCCACTTCAACTTGCTAATTTTGAGAGCTATGTCGGCAACTTTAGTTCTTCTGCGGATCTCCTGATTGCGGATTTTGTCACGTAAAGAAACCCCGAGCATAGCCCTCTCCATAGCTCGTTGAATGATATAATAAACTGTACAAAATTACAAGCGCACAAATCTGATAACTTAATTTGAGGATAGATAACGCAGCGGGGGCGCGTGTAAATAGCATTTCAGCACGCGCGGGAGATGCGCACGCGCCGCCCGGCGCCGGGTGCATCGTAAAACTGCATTTACAGATTTATCCGGCGCACCCCGGGGTGATAATGCTTATAAATAGGCAGATCTCAATGCAGAGATTTGTAAATAACTCTAAAGTATAACATCTAGAAAAACATGTTAAAAAAACTAGCCAAGTACGACTCGGACTCGCGCACAAAGGGTTCCGTACCATAAAACATCTATAATAACGGCAAAAAAATCGCGTTTGTTGTATGGGAGCTCCCCTTAAATATTTGTTTTATTTTAATATAATTATTTATTTTTAAAGTGAATAGGTATATAACTAAATATTCTGTGAATATTTCAAGCGTCAACTTGTTGCCGTTATCAATATGGAGCTAAAATGAGCAAATAAATCACGTTTGTTGTATGGGAGCCCCCTTTAAATATTTATTTTATTCGGTTTTTGTTATTTGTTGTTATAGCGACAAAAGAAATACATCATCAGCGCTTACCACCACGGCGGGCATAATGCTGAGTCGAGTCCCATTTACTGCTGTAGCAGACAATATCTACCAAGTTCTCCCTTTTTTGTTTATGTTTTACGTTTGTACTATTTAATTGTTATTTTTTTTGTATTTCTTCTGTTTTAAAAATGTAACTGTATTGTATATTGTGTGCATCTGCAGTTAATAAATTATTGTCTATGTCTATCATCTATGAAAATTTAAACTGTCTAACTATCACGGTTTATGAGATACAGCCTGGTGACAGACGGACAGACAGACAGCGGAGTCTTAGTAATAGGGTTCCGTTCGACCCTTTCGGCACGAAACCCTAAAAAAGCGTCGTATTGAGAACCTTCTCCTTTTTTGAAGTCGGTTATGAGTACATTCAAACTGTTACATTTGTAATTCTTTACAAAATTTTACCGATTTTTTTTAAGTTCATCGTCATTTTATTCCCACTCTGTACAAGCTAAACAATGTTGTCTGTGTTTCAAGGCCACCCAAAGGTCTGAGACGGAGTGACACTTTTTTTATCAATCAATCCATCAATTTAATTGATTTCAGTTTATGGGTTTATTTTAGTTCGTCCATAATCAGCGCTGACCGCATGCAATTTCATTCAATAATTTTAGCAGGAACCAACATTATAAGGTCCAAATAACAGAATATAACTTTTTACACTATCATGGTTATAAACATTATTTGTACTATTCTGAGGTATAACCCCAAATAAATAAGCTTCAATGGGGCCCTCACATTGATAAGTTGTCGAAGAGACTTAGTTCTGCGGCATACGCAGTCAAAAAGATACGTCATTTTACAGACGTAGACACATCTAGACTAGTTTACTTCAGCTACTTCCACAGTATTATGTCATACGGTATACTGCTGTGGGGGAGTGCTGCAGATATAAACACCGTTTTGTGCTGCAGAAGAATTCTATTCGTGCAATTTATAATATGGGCCACAGATAATCATTACGCAATAAGTTTAAAGAATTAAATATTATGACATTCCCTTGTCAATACATTTATGAAAATCTGATGTGTGTTCACAAAAATATTAAAAAAATAACGATAGTAATAATTTTAATACTAGGAATAAAGATAAACTCGCTGTTGCCCCTTGTAGACTCCATAAAGTTAGTAAATCGTTTAAAGGGCAAGGTGTACGATTTTATAACAAACTCCCGAGCAATGCACAAAAATTGACAATTAATACATTTAAAAACGTAATTAAACAAAATCTTTATAAAAAAGCCTACTATAAAATATCGGATTATTTAGATGATAGAGAAGCTTGGGGTTAAAATTGCTCCAACTCTTCAAAAATGTTACAATTTAGACGTAATTTATTTCTTGTATTGTTATGTATTCTAAAAGGATCATTAAAAAAATCAACCAGGCTTGTTTCTTGCCTTTCTTTCCTGGCTTGGTCGCGAACGAACAGGCAGTAAAATTGACGTTGACATTGTGATTTTAATGAATTAAATTTTTTGACTTTGACTTTGAATAAATAATAATACTAATCTCAAATCATGGTCAATATACCGTTTTTAGTACCAATAAATAACAGAACGCCGCCAATGCGTTGCTGTCGCTAATTATAGGTAACAATCCAGCCAATCTTTTAAGAATGACTAAGCAAGGTACACTACAAGCTATTCAATGCAAGTTTACAATGCTTGTTTACAAGCATGCAAGTCACTAAATGCCATCAATAAATAATCCTTTCAGCTAACAATCAATTCATTGAATCCAGAAGCGAATGACCTCTATCAACCCTGCGGGCGTCACAATGCAATTCCGAAAATAAACTGAAAACAGAACAAAAACAGATAATTGAGAGCAAATAAATTGAAAGGCAATTTGAAGCCATTACTTAATCTAACTATCGAAGAAGTGCGGCCCGCATGTCTGTCTGTCTGTCTCGACATCCCTCTCGAACGAATTTTCTGTAATAGGGTATTCATTTACATAAATAAGCTGGTATGGTGATCTTCACAAATAAAACTGCTGTAATATCGACCGATAAATTAATAAATAATGCTGGACATTTCACACACAGCTATCTAGCCCAAAATATATATATATAGAAAAACACCCAGACTCGGAACAAATATCTGTAGATCATGCCTACATTTGTTCCGCGGCGGGATTCGAACGCACAGTCTCTTGCATCTCAGCTGGCTATAAATATGTTTGAGCGAGGTAACATATATTTAATCTGTCTTATCTGATGTATGAAATGAATTCAGGATATGCACAAAATGCATTAACTAAATAAACAAAGTTCATTAACAACAAATTTAATAATAATTGTTATTCGCCCACTTACGCAACTTGCCACAACTGTAACAAATTCCTTAAATAAAACCGGCCAAGTGCGAGTCGGACTCGCGCACGAAGGGTTCCGTAGGTATCATCTATACTAATATTATAAAGTGGAAAGATTTGTATTTTTGTGTGTATGTTTGTAATGAATAAACTCAAAAACTGCGGGTCCAATTTCAAAAACTATTTCACCATTGGAAAGCTACATTCACCCTGAGTAACATAGGCTACTTTATATCCAACTGCGCAGAAGGAGGGTATGTTTATTATTGAAAAACTACGCGTGCGAAGCTGCGGATTGGTCAGCTAGTTATCTATAAAAACAGCAAAAAATTATGTTTTTTGTATGGGGCTCCCATAGAACAAACGTGATTTTTTTGCCCATTAAATATTTATTTTATTTTAATTATTTATTTTTAAAGTGAATATATAACTACATATTCTGTGAATATTTCAAGCATCTATCTGTTGCCGTTATCAATATCGAGCAAAAACGAGTAAAAAATCACGGCTGTTGTATGGGAGCCCCCCCTTAAATATTTATTTTATTCTGTTTTTTTAGTATTTGTTGTTATAGCGGCAACAGAAATACATCATCTGTGAAAATTTGAACTGTCTAACTATCACGGGTCATGTGATACTGCCTGGTGACAGACGGACAGACAGACAGCGGAGTCTTAGTAATAGGGTTTGTTTTACCATTTTGGTACGGAACCCTAAAACACACACTTATTACGGAGTGTTGATTTTACAGATGAAGAAAGCTTTGTGTACTCTGTGCTTATTATATTATACCTACACGAGATCTTGGGAAATGTTTGAAGATCTTTGTCGGCATGTTATCTCATATCAAACAATATTTTATAGCGTTGTTGACATATTAAAAAGGCCTTTGAAGTACCCACCGTTCTAACGTAAGGGGACACCGGAGGGACAATCGCCCATACAACACGTACTACCAAGATCATTTCTAATTGGAGGATATTTCTAGCATAATAAGGTATTATTTTAATTTGAAAAGTATTTATCTAGGTTCCCAACTATATATTACATCAAAATACTTACCTAAAATGAAATAGAAGCGTATCGCATTCTGCATGTTTTTACGTCATAAAAGACCTGTTTTCAACCTAATTGTTTCGTATTAAAAACAACAACATCTTACGTATCCTAGTCATGGAAACATAGATTATATCGTCTAGTTACAGAATAACAACACAATGAGAATAATACTACAAGTTTTCAGTCATCCTTTTTGGTATTACGGAACACGGTCAAAATCTAATCAAATTTAGAATCGTTCTACTGCTATCACTGTCGCTCTGCGTGGCTAAACTTCGTCACTAAACAGGGATAGCGATATTCAGGCCGAAGTTTTTGACGCGGCCGAATTGAAGTTGTGCTCAGAGTTCGCCGGCGCGTTAAGAAATAGTATGTCCCTTCTTCTTCTGAATCGTAACGCTCTTGACAGAACGGTCGTGGTCGACATGTTGTATCATTATTTTTGGGGGCAGATGTTACACGTCCCACGATATCTCGCCATTTGTCTCTGTTATAAAGTCAAAATCTTATATTCATTAAAATCACAAGGATCACTTTGAAACGTCAAATTTACTGCCTGTTCCTTCGCGACCAAGCCAGGAAAGAAAGGCATGAAACAAGGCTGGTTATTTTTTTGATCCTTTTAGAATACATAACAATACAGGAAATAAATTACGTCTAAATTGTAACATTTTGATCAAGTTCGAGCAATTTCAATCCC
The DNA here is from genome assembly GCA_918857605.2 of Philereme vetulata. Lineage (NCBI taxonomy): Eukaryota > Metazoa > Arthropoda > Insecta > Lepidoptera > Geometridae > Philereme > Philereme vetulata. Next base: position 8,776,387 of record OU975446.1, read on the forward strand.
AAACTTCTCTATTATCTAAATAATCCGATATTTTATAGAAGGCTTTTTATAAAGATTTTGTTTAATTACGTTTTTAAATTTGTTAATTGTCAATTTTTGTACATCACTTGGGAGTTTGTTATATAAGCGAACACGTTGCCCTTTAAACGATTTACTAATTTTATGGAGTCCACAAGTGGCAACAGCGAGTTTATCTTTATTTCTAGTATTAAAATTATGATTATCGCTATTTTTCTTAAACAAATTAATATTTTTGTGAACACACATCAGATTTTCATAGACATTCTCGTGCATTCATGCAGTTGGCCGCCCACTGCAGCTTTTATTTGATCGGTCCACCGCATGAGTGACCTTCCGCGCGGTCTGATGCCCTCCACTCGTCCTTGTACGACAAAACGCTCAATAGAGTCAGTGTCGCCCCGAGACGTGGCCGAAGAACTTCAGAGTGCGAGTTTATACCAAAACCGACAGACGCTGTTTTATGCCGAGCTCCTGGAGTATATGTATTAGTACGAAACTCGAGCCATGGTATTCCAAGAAGCCTTCTCCAGCACCACATTTCCAAAGCGTACAAGCGTACCTAATAACTTACATATATTGTGAATGGAAGAGGTTTAACTGTCCTTTTTATCACTCTATAAGCAGGGAATTATTAAGCCTCCCCATAAATAAATGATTTGAGGATATTCATATAGGTCTTGGGTATATTTTCTGATACCACAAATACCGATATGTGTATTACAACTTTCGTACCTCGTACCATAAATATAAATGAATACCATCAAACAAAAAAAGTCTTTATAAAAAAATCAAATCGGACGACCTCCGTGGTGCAGTGGGCGAATATTTATTCAGTGGAAGATTTCAAGTCAACATGCATTTCAAAATGATTTATTTATTCAATTCATTTATGACATTTATCATTTTTTTTAACTTGACTTTTTAACCTAACCTGTTTTTGTGATTTTTAATGTGACTTGTGTTTTGAATTGTGTCGGTTTATTGATTGCTTTTGTATTTAATGATGATTATTTTTAAAATTTTAATGTATAGTTAGTATAATTTAATGTATAACGTAGTTTCAAATACAATTGGTTAATTGTTTTATGAACAAAAAAAAATAAAAAATAGCGGGCTGAGACGCAGGAGGTAGCGGGTTCGATTCCCGCCGCGAAACAAATGTTTGCATGATCTACAGATATTTTTTACAATTAGATACAGTTGTTTCTCTATATATTATAAGTATGTATTTCTCAAAAAAAAATTATGTTAGTATTCAATCAGTCATCTGGTTCCCATGGTACAAGCTCTGCTTAGTTTGGGGCTAGATAGCGTTGTGTGAAATGTCCAGCAATATTATTTTATTATTATTTTAAATAACCTAAAGATAAAGACTGATAATATAAGCGTAAATCTCATTGGTTAATGAACTTCAAATTCTCATATAAATTAAGAAACTATCCCCTATTTTAGTCTAATAATAGATAACGTATTCTCACAGCTCCCTTGATAAAGCTCTTGTTTCCTAAACAACAGTGAATGTCATATGAAAGCCGTAACCAGACAAATGGTGCCTGTAAACTAAATTCATATGCATTAATTGAAAAAGTCGTAATTAGGATCATTTTGCATAGAAATTGTTTTTTATTCGATTGTCGTTTTATTCCCAGCGCTACGCTACTACGAGGCGGCTAACACCGCAACGTTTTTGAGATGAATCTGGAAGAGAAATCTTAAAACAAGAAGAACTTTCATACGTACCATGAATTCGTTTCAGTATTAGCTTACAAAGAATCTCAATCGCATTCCTTACTTACATGCATCAAAACCTAACTTAAAAACACAATCATAATAAAGGTATTTGATAATATACGCACAAAAATCAAAGGGGTTATTTTGATGAGCATAGTAAATAAATTTGTAAAATGTTTACCATAGAAGTGTGAAATTTATTTTGGCATGTAAAAACAAACACTTTATTAAACTTATGTTGTGCTAGTGCATAATGCTAGCCATCTAACCACAGATACTGTATTGGTGACGTCTCGAGATATCTCTTGTTGTCCCTTTCTAACTCAACACCCGCAGCCATGTCCGAAAGAGATATCAAATCAGCCTTTATTTTTGGATGTCGATTGCAAGAGTATGCAGTAAGTTTTATATCGAAGTAATCACCTAAAGTTAGTCGATTTTCTTTAAAATTTTATAATATAACGAGTAGTTTTTTTAGAAGTCTTTTTTGTTTTGGGAAACCGTCACTATATTATCATCAGTATATCATCAAACGTCATGTATAACGGCCGTCATATCACAGCCTCCGTTTTTTAGGAAAACAGGATTTAATAGAGTCGGATGTTGTGGGTGAAACAATATGCGTCTGCGCATCCTCGTGTGAAACCACAGAATATGAAATATGATAGGTACGAGATGATTGGTGGAGATCCTGTGACCCGATAAAACCTTAAAAGGGGTGAGCAGTACATCCCTTCCATCTCTTTTCAAAATCAGTGAATACTTGTTTTTTTGTATTTACTACAAGTAAGTACATTTTAACCTTAATATTATATCTTATAAGCCGTGCAAGGTTTGTCTGGGTACTCACTTTCGTCTATACTCTACGTAACTTTCATACATTAGCATCACACATGACAGTATTACTCCATACTCATTGTACTCAATCCGCTTGCGACACCTGCTATGCGAATAAGCACCTAGTAGACTAGGTGCTAGATATATTATAAATATTGTTTAAAGTATTGATTAGAATTAATATAAACACGGGATTTATCACGTAGCGTCTTATCGGTGTTTCGACCGCCAATGTTTCGGTTCAATTCGTGAACCGTCTTATAAATGTTTCGACCGCATTGCACACTACATAAGAAACAAAACATCAATAAATGACATAGTCACAAGTACAATGAGCGGTCTTATCGCCAACATGATGAATCTAATCGTTAAAATTACTAAATTAAAATTGGCAAAGATACTATTGCGTGCGATAACTATCACTTCACGCGCAAAAACCAAAATCATTTTTCTATAGAAACTTTGACACACCATTTTTATACATTAACTAGAGGTGGCGTAGTGCGCGAGCTGCTCGCAGCTCGCGTGTTTTTCTGTTAGTAGAAGAAGCAATAAAAGAGGATATCGATGTTAAAGAAGTCCCCAAACAGGATATCGAAGAAAAATTAAATCAAAGAGGATATCGAAGACAAAGCAATTAAAGAAGTTATCAAAGTGGAAAAATCTATCAAAGAGGATAACAAAGTATCGTTTTTATTAAATACGTTTTTTTAATTCCACATAAATAAATCGTGAACGACAGTGCAACAGTAGAAATAGCACCTATCTAAGCAACAGTAGAAATAGCGCCTATCTAAATCACAAAAACATTCGATGCTTGCATCAGGGTTGCCAGTCGTACGAGATTCCTCATACAAATACGAGATTTGTGGTCTTCTGTACGAGGTAGGAGGATGCTGTCAATTTCATACAGTTATGTATTTCCACGAAAAGTAACATACATACACTAACACCATGAAAATCAAAGAAATCGTTATGAAAAATCATAGAAAGACCTTTTTTTAGCTAATTCGTAAAACAAAGTCCTCTTGTCTTTCGAAAAACACCAATTTACTGTGTACTGGCCAATTTACTGGCAACCCTGGCTTGCATTTCAAAGCAAAAACACAGATTTTCCCATGGTTACTAGCTTCTATGAACTCAACATACACTAGAAGTATGCACTAGGTAATTTATTAAAGGCAATGATGTTGCGAAGAGTTTGCTTTTTATGTTGTCACTGTATGCAAAGGGCTTGGCTCAATTCAATAGCGATATGTGTATTGTGTGCTACTAGTGATGACAAATTGTACAGAAACGTGGTCTTTTACTATGGGCCTCATAAGAAGACTCAAGGTCGCTCAGCGTGCCACGGAGAAGGCTATGATGTCTCTTTACGAGATCAAATCAGAAATGAGGAGATTCGTAGACGAACCAAAGTCACCGATGCACAAAGGATTAGTAATTTGAAGTGGCTGTGGGCAGGGCACATTGCTCGAAGAACTGACGGCCGTTGGGGCAGATTTTCAAGTGGAGACCACGCTTTGAAAGGCGCAGTGAAGGAAGGCCTCCCACTAGATGGAAAGATGACCTCTTAAAGGTTGCTGGGAACCGTTGGGTGCAGGCCGCAAAAAATAGGTCGCTCTGGAAATATACAGGGAAGGCCTATGTTTAGCAGTGATCGTACTGAGGCTGATTTGATGATGATGATGTGTCTTATTATATTTCTAAGGGAGGTAGGCTTAAGATCTGCACTGATGTTTCACATTGGAGTGCATTGTGCCTTAACCCCCTTTTGTCCTGACCTCAAGCATCCTAATACCTTGGAGTAACAGTAAAAGACTTTGGGTTGACTTTTACTTAACATAGTATTCTTATAATAATAATTGTAGACATTTACATCCTAAAGATAACTTAGACAGCGTAGTAAGTTGACAGGTCTTCCTGATCAACGAGCGCATGCAAAACCAAAAACGTTTAAAAGTTGAACTAGGGAAAGTTTCGTGTCTAAAGGGAAGCATCTTGATCTAATGAAACCTCACATAAAGCTATCCCTGGATAGGTCAGATTAGATAATATTGCACACAAAAAAATAAACAAACAAATTAAAATAAAGTTTTAAAATCATGTCTACTATATGCCTTATCACTAAAAGCGATCTTTTCCAGGCAATCACTGGATGAACAGAATCTATGTGAACAAATGAAGTCGGCCGCGTAAATATAGAATCAGATATCAGTCCGCTTCAACCCATAACTTGGGTATAGCAGTGTGAAGGCGCGGAAGTGATGGGCGGTCGACATGCGGTCGCCCCTTCGATACTAGGTACCTACCATACATACTAGCTTCTATACGAGTGACAGGCAGGTTGTTGCCACCGTGAGACTGTTGATATAATGCTCCTTCATCAATTGCCATCAGCGAAACATGGGAGACGGTATCAGGAAGTCATTTTAGGAACACATTTGTGGCCTGGAAAGCCATGACTTATCTGCGCACAGAGTTTTTTATACACATAATTTTGTGTGACCTATAATTAGTATGAATGTACCGATTTTTTTGTTTTTTAGTTGATTTAATTTCAATTACCTGTCTACTAACATAATTCTATGATTAAATCATTATTCATTATTGTTTATTAACAAAATGGATGACATATCTGAGAAATAAATATGTAGATATTGAAGTTAGGTTCACTTTAAACTCGTTCTCTCGTTTGTTGATCAAAATTTTAAGTGTAAAATCAAACATAAGATGATGTTACAATCTATGCATGAAGATTAATATTTTATATTTATGTAAGACTAATAGTCCGCCCCGAACAGAGATCTCGCGAGTCTCCCATAAAATAAATATTCGTATTTACTCTTTGACTACAAAAACAGTGCCACGAAATGCTTAACTATCTATATAACCTACAGTTTCGTTCAATTTACAGGTAACGGAAGTTCATGTTTTTGGATATTCTTTTTTGGGGTACAAATTTCAGTTATTATGGATTTCAGACTTTTGCCTATATTTGTGACACATATGCTACACGCATACCAAATTACAGCACTGTGGAGTCACTGGTGTACCCTGTGAATTTTGTCAAAGTTCAGTTTTTATTATGGCTAATAACTTAAAAACTACAAGGTTGAAACTAAAAATAAAAACGGGGTCAAAATGTACTCACAAAGACTTTTTATTAGACGTGCCACTTGACCGGATAGTCGCATTTTGTTTTTTTTTACCCCTCTTGAACCGCAATATCTCAACAACCTAACTGTGACTAAATGAGCTAAAAATATGGGGGATATTTTTAGCTCATTTAGTCACACCAAAATTGTGCCATCGCAACCTACCCATACAAATTTCACGATGATCGGATAAACGCTTCGAAAGTTATCCTCGGACTAACAAACATACATACCTACATACAACGCCGATTTGCCCAAGTTGATTCAGAGATTTCGCTTCGCTCGATCAATTATGCGACGATGTTGCGATAGAAACTCAAAAATTAAGCAAGTTTGTGTGAATTATAGGGCGCCCGAAGGTAACCAAACTATCATAGAAAATGAGTCCACTGTGTTGCAGTTTTACCCTCAACAACTTCATTCATAATAATATCAGCTATAGTTTAACCACTACTGAACATAAGCTTCCTCCATAGATTTCCAGAGCGATTGATCTCATAAGGTCTACACCCAACGGCTCCCAGGAACCTTCATAAGGTCAGGTCATCTTTCCATCTAGGTGGAGGCCGTCCCCACCTAGATACGCTACGCTATGCCTGTGCAGTCTCCACTCGAGAGTATTTCTGCCCATCAGTTCTTCGTTCCCTGCCCACTACCTCCAGCTTATCTAATGCTTTAGGCTATGTGACTTTGACTTTTCTCCGAATCACCTAATCACTGATTCGATCTGGTAGAGTAATACGAAACATACCTCATGTTTTTGTATCATCTATATAAACATTAAATAGAATTCCTTTCTCTAGCAGTCATTATAACATTCCGAAGTCACTACTCAAGTATCTAAGTCGTCAACATTTCAATTTCCATCGCTAATACGAGTCGGAAGGTATCATCGTCACCTCAAATTGCGTATTGCGTTACAGCTTGGGCACGCGCCCGCCGGCCTCATTACACAGACATGTCGAGAGGTTCTTTGTCGCTACTATTGACAGGGCCGTATTTAAGTATGGACCTGCGCCTGGGGCTTTAAAATTATTGGATCCCCTGGGACTTGCAAAAATGGTGGAGATAATTGGGTTGTACTGGGAACCTAGGATGCATAAGTATGCTAACCCAAAAAAGGTGATTCTACCTACAGATTTTTGAAGTAAAACTTCTTTACGCACACTTGACTTGGGAGTAAGCTGGTGAATGCGTTACTAAAAGTGCGAACGGAAGTTGAGAGGGAGATATAAGTTAGTGAAGATAGAAAGAGAGAGAGAGAGAGAGAGTTACGTTTCGTATATTTTTAAACGTTAATGTGCGAGTGCGAGTTTTTGTGAGAGTACAGACGTGTGGACAATTTTGTAATTGTACAATTTTATAAATTTATATTTTGAAAAAGAAGTTTTACTTCAGTCGTGTGATTTACGACTCAAAAGCACACTCGTTATTTTTTAACATAATTAATATTTCAATATATATTTATTTAATGATAAACTCGAGATGTTTGATTTAGAGTATTGCACCATTTGCACCACACACAGATGAATTGATTACTGAATTCTCCACAAAAAATAACCTGTTATCATATTTGCTTTAATAACGAAGAGTTGACTGCTTTTTAAATTAGTGTAAAAGGGAAGTCGGATTGCTAGAATAAACGCAAAACCAAACTTGATATACTACTTTGTATATAAACCCGAAAACCTAGTACTAGTTCCAACCCTGTCATGGGCATTAAAGGACGCGATAGGAATGCGTACCAGATGCATTATGTTCTAGGAGATTGTGGTAATTTCCTGCGAGCCTTCCATTCGATTTCTGACGCAGAATACACCATAGGTATTATAAGATTGTACCTACATAACTTTATTTAGATAACTTTACATAAAGGTATGTAGATACATAAAGGCAAGTTAATGATCCTACTGTGTCACGTAGTAATTTTCGAGATATGAAATGATTTGAGAAAGATGATGTCCTATTTTTAGGATAGAAATATGATTAGGTACGTAAGCTTCAGGCTTCGATTAGATTAGACAATTCTTAGGGAAGATTTATATTAGACCGGTCCGTGTCCGGGCCGGGCCGAGGCCGGGGCGGGACGGAGCGGGGCCCTTCCGTGCTGCACGATTAAATTACACCGAGTGTTAAACGGGTTATAAACCGCCACGGTCACTTTATTATAGCGTAAAGTCAGGCCATTTTAATAGATACCATTTGACAATTCTTAAAAATTCCACAACGTAACCTTGTAACGCCGGGCATAAAATAATATATTTTTTCGTTTTGTTAGAACTGCATAATTGCTTAACTTTTTTCAATTACGATTACATATTTATTGTAATAATGACCGATACGAGTACGAGTTCGGTACGAGTTGTACCGAACTGACAGACGTCAACAGACGTCAAATGTTACCTATTAAAATGGCCTGACTTTAGTAATGAGAATAATTCCCAATTATTGCAATCTAATAATAATGGATTTTTCTTTACTGGAGATTGATTGATTGATTGAAAAGACATTATTGCACTTATAAAACTAATAGAAAGACGAACTGAATACTAAAGAGCATTCTCTTCCAGATAACTTTTGTGTTTTGTAGATGTGTAGGTAGTGCACAGGAAAGGGAACTAATGAAAAATTTGCACAGGACTAATAAAAATAGCATAAGTACATACTACTCAAATACTATTACAGCTATGGAGATGGCAGCTATTACGATAACTATTGATAAAGCGGAAGCAGAAGCAAGGAGTTAGAAGAACCAAAACCATGGAGGGACGAGGCAGGACCGTGCAACAACCGTGGTGTAGCGTCGCGCGTTAGTAGACAGGCCCCGTACGGGACACGGATCATGCACTGTTTAATTTAAACTGCTTCATACAAAATGTATGTAACGTTTCAAATCTGTGTCCCGTCCGGGCCACGTGCACGGTACGCCCCGGGCACGGTACGCCCCGGGCACGGCCCGGTCTAATATAAATCTTCCCTTGATTGCACTGATAAAATAATACATAGGCGAAGTTGATTGTTATTTGACGATCTCCGTGGCGGAGTGGCTGAGACGCAGGAGGTCGCGGGTTTGATTCCCGCTCCGGGACAAATGTTTGCATGGACTACAGATATCTGTTCTGGGTTTGGGTACTTTTCTATATATTATACGTAGGTATTTACGAAAAAAATGTATATAAGTATTCTATCAGTTATCTGGTTCCCATAGTACAAGCTTTGCTTAGTTTGAGGCTAGATAGCGATGTGTGAAATGTCCAGCATTATTATTATTATTAGCATTTTTTTCCAGCTTACATTGTAATCTTTTTTTTTATACTACTTATATGGCAAACGAGCATGCAGTCCACCAGATGTTAAGTGGCTACTGCAGCCCATGGATATCCACATAGAATTCAAAACAAGGTATTATGCTGTCTTGATCTCTATGTGGATACGTTGCCATAACATAGGACTTAGCTGTTATGCCTATGTGCCAGTAATTACAGGAACATACCATTACCATCTAACCGGAACACAACAGCACAAGTACTGCTATTTGGCGGCAGTTAAAGGTAAGGCGGTGGTGCCCACTTCCTCGAGCCCGTTCACAAAAGCTCTACCAGCAGTTAAAGATTGCCGAAATAAATTTATAAAGGAAGCGTAAGGACCGTTGAAAGGGAAAGACCTCGACGAACGTATCTTGACCAAGTGGGCAACATCTTAATGAAAGACTAGGTCAACAGTACTATAAACAAACTAAGCCAACCTTACAAAAGTATGAAAAATGTGATGAAAGTGAATGAGGCAAAAGAAGGATCATAGCAAGTGGAGATCCGTGGTCTCTGCCTACCCTTCTGGGATAAAGGCGTGACAGGATGTATGACCTCTTAAAACCTCACTGCTAGCCAATTCAAATTTTCCGTCAAATTGTCCCGTCTCTGGTTAAATTGAAATCGATCGGATACTGCGGTCTACCCTATAGGGTACATAGGATATATTATATACCATAAAAAGCGGCGGTGGAAACCTTGATCCTTTTCGTGACTACCAATCGATTTACTCCTGATTGAAGTCTCGGTTCAGTGAATTTCACTTTTATTGGATTCTCGTTACTTTTATTTTTGTATTCTGTTGTAAATTGATCAGATACTTTGGTTCGAACAGGCATTGTATGGATCTGCGATAGCCTGTGTGTATATCGATCGAGAAATACAATCAGCAATTGTAACATAGATTTGAATCGTTATAGTTTAATTAATAAATAAATAAATATGGCTAGACATTTCACACAGCGCTATCCAGCCCCAAACTAAGCAGAGCTTGTACTGTGGGTACCAGATAACTGATAGAATACTTATATACGTTTTTTTTTGTAAATACATACTTATTTTTTTTAACTAAATAGATCTTTGTTTGACCACAATCTCACCTGATGGTAAGCGATGATGTGGTCTAAGATGAAGCACGAAGATCTAGAAGAAACCTATTCACTCTTACCTTAAAGAGGCTCGGGTTGTATTTTTTAGGAAAAACAGACGACGGCAAAGCGTTCACAATACCTTAGCTGTACGCATCAAGAACGTAGAACCAAAACGGTGTGTGCGAATGGGTGGTGTATCAACTAGGTACGGATGGTACTGATGATGAGCTAATTTGTTGATTTACCATTAAATAGAAAATAAATTCTCGATATCTTCCATATTTTCAGGTTAGAATGTAGACCACAGATTAGGTGAAAACTGAACTGAGTACAATAATAAGAAAGGTTATAAATAACTACCACAATGCTGGTTGAGTACGTTGCTCAATTAACCAAAATGGTTTCTATTACTGGACTAAGTATTCTAGCTTTTGACAGTTCTTACTTCTAGTTCTTTAAGGTAAGAGTGAATAGGTTTCTTCTAGATCTTCGTGCTTCATCTTAGACCACATCATCGCTTACCATCAGGTGAGATTGTGGTCAAACGAAGATCTATTTAGTAAAAAAAAAAAAAAAAAGAAAACAAGAAAAAAATACTTTGACCGATTATTTGTCTATGAAATACGAAGTGTCGTTCAAGCTATTACGTTTGCTCAAGTAATTACTTTGACTTGACAATAAATACGAGTGTTAGTAATAGGGCCCCGTTTGACCCTTTGGGTACGGAACCCTAACAAGAAACATTTAAACAAAAATATAACCGACTTCAGATAACATTAAAAACCAAACTACTGAACCGATTGCGATGAAATTTCCATGGGATCAATCTAAAAGTATATCCTTTCAAAAAACTAAATTTCCAAATCGGTTGATATATATAACGGAGTTCTGAGCTAACAAACATAACATAAAAATTAAACAAATTTAAGATTTATATGGTTTTCTCATGGATGCCATTGTCAGAACTGGACCAAATGGAAATGGGACCACACGGGAAGCACCAGCTTTCAAATAATAAATGAATCATCAAAATCGGTTCACCCAGTCGAAAGTTCTGAGGTATCAAACATAAAAAATACAGTCGAATTGAGAACCTCATCCTTTTTAAAGTTGGTTAAAAATAGGTAAGGATTTTATAGGTACACACGGCTACACATCAAGCTATACATTTTCAGTATAAACTGAACTCGCATTGTGTAGGCTTTTCGTAGAATGAGAGGTCAGCTTATACTAGAATTGTATAGCTTGATGTGTAGCCGTGTGTACACCAGATTAATTTTCAAACAAGTTCCAATATATTATGTTCCAATATATAATATATATTATGCAGGTAAGTAAGTTCTTTGTGACCTAAGTATCCATTGTCTCCCGTCGCATCCTGCCTTGCCGATTATTCGGGGTTAGTCATGCGTAGCTGAAGCCAATCAACATCGATTCTCTGTGTGTGGTGAACCGTGGGAGGTGAGGGTGATGAGTTCACTGATTTTGACCGGCCCTCTGATCTTTGTTCAAATCATGTTTATGTTCGATTTGATATCAATCATTTCGCATGCCGTGGAGACTTCGTACGAACGACAACACAAGAAATCTAAAAATCAACCACTTAATGTCAAATAATTTCTAAACTAGCTGTTGCCAGCAGCTTCGCCCGAGTTGTTCTGGGGTGCAAAAATACACAAAAACTTTGACATCCCATTTTTATCCCCTGGAAACTGATTTATGAGTTAAAAAGCCTATGTGTTAATCCAGGTTATAAACTAAATACATACCAAATTTCATCGAAATCGGTTCAGCCGTTTCGACGTGATTAAGTAACGAACAAATAAATAAACAAACATCCTAACTTTTGCATGTACACACGGCTACACATCAAGCTATACATTTCCAGTATAAGCTGACCTCGCATTGTGTAGGCTTTTCGTAGAATGAGAGGTCAGCTTATACTGGAAATGTATAGCTTAATGTGTAGCCGTGTGTACAATATTAGTGTGATGTAGCAATGAGTGTATTATGTTTCACTTTATAATGAGGAATTACACTCAGAATATAATCTCCTTGGCAAATTTCATTACGATCCATTCAGCAGTTTAGTCGTGAAAAGATAACAAACAAACAAACATTTGCCAAGACTCGGCCACTGCAACGTTAACTGGGCCGGTACAAGTATCCCTCAGAGTGAAAGAACTAGGGTTCGATGAGCTTAGTAAGTGTGCCATAATCTGAGGGTCTGTACCAACTCTCCAATGTTGCTCTATATACTCATATCAAGCCTGCAGCGACCCACTTGTGACCTTTTTTATTTAAATTTTCTTTTTAGTAAATTTTTTCATTAATTTTTATTATCTGTAGTATGTACACACGGCTACACATCAAGCAATAATTTCCAGTATAAGCTGACCTCGCATTGTTTAGACTTTTCAAAGAACGAGAGGTCAGCTTATACTGGATTTGTGTAGCTTGATGTGTAGCCGTGTGTACATACGTATAACGTACCTATTGGTCTTGTAATGTAAAGTCGTACACTATATTTTATTAAATTAAACTGAACTAAACTGAGACGGTTGAGTGATTATTAATTAAAAATATTTATACAGGACTAGCATCCGCCCCCGGCTTCGCACGCGTCGTTTGTCAACAAAAAGTAGCCTATGTGTTAATCCAGTTTATAATCTACGTACATTTTCCAAATCTACCTTTCAATTGGGGTCCATTGTGCCTTACCCTCCTTCTAACCTGACACCAAGCATCCTAACTCCTTGGAGTAACGGTAAAAGGCTTTGGAGGAAGCCTGTGTTCAGCAGTGGACGTTTTGTGGCTAATATGGCGATGATGATGATGATAAATATAATACCATCACCGCTTCCAAACGACGAATGCAGTATTGAATTCGGAGAACGGTAATCCAATTATTATGGCAAGACTTGACAGTTTATAAACAGCCATTGTGAATTGATATCATAAGTGTTTGAGAACGTTATTGTTATCGCTGATTGATTCAGTTCTTGCGAGCCGTTAGCCGTTATTGGATACTTGACATACTTAGACCAAGGATTTAAGGGGAGGTTCCTAAAATTGTGTTACGTCGAGGCTGTTAAAGAATAAGTAATAGTCGGCTTACGAAGTTATACCTACTGTGTCACAGAATAGGTAATACGAGTACATGGTGTGGAATATACCTACATACTACGTTTTTACCTACAGTTGCACAGAATAAGAAATAGTAGTCCTCTGAAATACCTACACGTTTCTAGGTACCAGGGGAACCATCGAGAACGTTCGAGAGATATGTACTGTGCGCGGTATAAATAGTGCGTAGAGACGCCCGAGGGAGGGAGTCAGTCTTGAGTTGGCGATACGTGCGAATATTTCGGTGACTTTTAGTTGTTTATTGTGCAACAGTGTTGTGAATACTTGTGATTAAGTTCGTGTATTTATCGTTTGAGTGTGGAATAAAAGTGTTATTTTGGTTAGGTTGTTTTTCATTATTTTATCTCGAACCCTCAGCTCGTAACAATTGTATGATTTGTATCAGAATTTGCTGAGTCAAGCACCAAGACGTATCAATGTAAACGTATTTTATATACATATTATAGGTTTATTAATAAATCCATAAAAATTTTGTCTTAGTAGTTGTTAATAAATTATATTTTCTTCCACTGAATGTTTGTTTTTGAAAAAAGACTGGAACAGTTTCTGAGAAAAGTACAAAGGGCTTGGCTCAAAAATAACAAGAAGACTCCAGAATTCCGAATCCTAGATTCTTCTAGATAGTTTTTTATACAACCGTTTTGTAATGTATCACATTTATTTAAAACACCTATCCGGTATCGTATTTACAGATTTTAGAGGTGGGTTTAGTTTTGGTAGCTTGAATATTGACGTGCAACATCTTTCGTGTCGGTTTGTGGGAGTGATTTTGGCAAAAGGGACGGAAATGTGTAAAAGGAAACCGGGGACGCGCGCGCTATTTGATTTGACCAATGAGCGCGCGCGGTGGTCAGATGTTACACATCATATGCGACTACTGTAAGGCTCGTAGTTTTTTTTATCCAGTAATCGATGTATTTTCAATTTTTAACGTAAATCGGCGGTGCATTTGCGACGATGCCGCTTAGTCAGTTTAACATGTACCTATTTACATGATGAATGAATACCTATTTGATACAGGCTGTTTCATTGATATTTTTAGGACTTGATATTAAGTAGATATGTTTGAAAAAATGTTCAGTAACGTATTTGAATAAAACCCGTGTTTTCATTTAATGTCTTACATAACATGACAGATTATAATGTATAATGTATGAGTTCTTTTTTACTTTTGAGGTAGGTACGTAAGCCTGAAAAAAATACGTTTAAGTCTCGATTTGCAATTGAGTACAGTTCTAGAATATGAGCCTTAAGGAGGCACCGGAGGGACAATCGCCCATACAACACGTACTACCAAGATCATTTCTAATTGGAGCATATTTCTACCTTAATAAGGTATTATTTTAATTTGAATAGTATTTATCTAGGTTCCCAACCATATATTAGATCAAAATACTTACCTAAAATGAAATAGAAGCGTATCGCATTCTGCATGTTTTTACGTCATAAAAGACCTGTTTTCAACCTAATTGTTTCGCATTAAAAACAACAACATCTTACGTATCCTAGTCATGGGAACATAGATTATATCGTCTAGTTACAGAATAACAACACAATAAGAAAATTCAACAAGTTTTCAGTCATCATTTTTGATATTACGGAACACGGTCAAAATCTAATCAAATTTAGAATCGTTCTACCTATACAATCTTAACTACCCATTACACTACCTATTCTCAAAATTTCAGCATTGCTAAAATGACCTAGGAGGCGGCTCTTGGATCTTTTTTTAGGGTTCCGTGCCCAAAGGGTCAAACGGGACCCCTATTACTAAGACTTCACTGTCTGTCTGTCTGTCTGTCCGTCAGTCACCAGGCTGTATCGAATGAGCCGTAATAGTTAGACAGTTAAAATTTTCACTGATGATGTATTTCTGTTGCCGCTATAACAAAAAAATATATTACTTGTGGTTTGCCCCAAACAGAGATCTCGCGAGTCTCCGGTTAAAACAAAATAATATTATTTGTAATCTTTGACTATCAAAATAGTGCCACGAAAAAATAACCAGTTCACTTAACCTACAGTTTCATTCAATTTGCAGTTATTCTGGATTTCAGACCTATATTTGTGTCACTTGTTATGATATTTGTTCGGGGTCTGGTTGTTTTTCTATATATTTTAAGTAAGTATGTACATAATTACAAAAAAAATGTATATAAGTGTTCTATTAGTTATTTGGTTCCTATAGTACAAGCTCCGCTTAGTTTGGGGCTAGATAGCGCTGTGTGAAATGTCCAGCATTATTTATTTATTTATTTACTTATGCTACGCGCATACCAAATTACAAAACTGGTGTACCCTGTGAATATTGTCAAAGTTTAGTTTTTATCATGGCTAATAACTCAAAAACTATAAAGAATTTACGAAAAATAAAAAACGAATCTAAATTTACTAATGAATACCTTTCATTTGACGTCACATTTGACCTGATAGCCTCATTTTCATTTTTTTACCCCTCCTGAACCCCAATATCTTAACAACCCCCAACATTTTTAGCTCATTTAGTCACACCAAAATTGCGCCATTACTACCTACGTCTTAAATTTCACGACGATCGGATCAACGTTACAAAAGTTATCCTTGGACAAACATACATCCATACATCGACTCTCAATTCCGGCTCTTACATTGAGTCGAAAGCACAGCTGGCCGCTAAAAAGCTTGGTATACTTGCAAAGGTAGGCATTACTTCACACCGGGTCTGTTGCTCAACTTATACTTAGCACAAGTCCTATCTGGAGTACTGTTCCCACATCAGCGAAATACCAGCTAGATGCTCTAGATTTAATTGAGAGAAGAGCTAAGAAGCTCATTTGAAATGACGGGTTAACAGATGCAAGCCTCCACAGCCTCGAGCATCGTCCAAAGGTTGCAAGCAAGTTTGACGACCTCCGTGGTGCAGTGGGCGAATAGCCGGCTGAGACGCAGGATGTAGCGGGTTCGATTCCCGCCGCGGAACAAATGTTTGCATGATCTACAGATATTTGTTGCGGGTCTGCTTGTTTCCTTACATACATATTATAAGTATGCGTTTACCAAAAAAAATCTATTTAAGTATTCTATCAGTTATCTGGTTCCCATAGTACAAGCTCTGCTTAGTTTGGGGCTGGATATCGCTGTGTGAAATGTCCAGAATATTTATTTATATAAGGGAGACCCCCATACAACAAACGTGATTTTTTTCCTCGTTTTTACTCGATATTGATACGACAACGATACGATAAGACGAAATATTCACAGAATATTGAGTTATATTATCCACTTTAAAAATAAATAAATAAATAAAAATAAAATTAATATTTACGGGGGGCTCCCATACAACAAACGTGATTTTTTGCCGTTTTTATAGATAATGGTACGGAACCGTTCGTGCGCGAGTCCGACTCGCACTTGACCGGTTTTTATTTAATACCTAGTTATGGAACTACCTTATGGCCCAACTGATGTTATGTGGTAAAATTGGATGTAACAAAGAAATGCCTCGTAGGTCACGCACCTTAGAAACATGCCCTACGATCCCATGTGCCTGTAATTTCATCGGCAACTAACCTTCAAACCGTAACACAGCAACGCTTTGTCTTTTACGTCTAATATCATTCCTACAAAGTTGCATATTCACTTTTCCATTCTTGCATAGCAATGAACCGATATTTGCATGCCAACAGAGGTCTACGGACCTGTATCACTGTCATTACCGGCGCGTACGCATGACTGTGACGATACGTGCGCCGATAGTGCAGGTTCCATGTCAACCAAGTTCAAGGTTTTAGTGACCAGGTTAGTACTATTAAAAGTAATTTTAATTGCTGTGATTGTTGTCTGAGTACTTAACAATGGGCTTGTGGAGGGAAAGTGTAGTTTAAAGCGGAATTTGAAATTGTTTGAAAAATAAATTGCTTTTCCGTTTTCTTGTACAATTGCTTTGAAAATTAAGTTCATAAAATGATCGCAAATGACGCAAGAACTGGTAGGCATACTGAACGGTTCATTTGTTTCATTTAATGTATTTATTTAGTACAAAATTTAAATTAGAGTTGCTCAGAGAGCAATGAAGCGTGCCATATTAGGCATCTCCCTGTTAGACCACATACCCAACATCGAAATACGACGCAGAACCAGTCGTGGATGTGGGTAGAAGGATCAACCAGCTGAAGTGGAGATGGGCTGGACAATTGGCAAGGAGGTAAGGCGGAAGATGGACGAGGGCAGCAACCGAGGGGTGGCTGCTAGAAGGGCCCAGACCAGTTGGCAGACCACCAGCCAGATGGTCGGACGACATAGCGAGAGTTGCAGGAAGGCAATGGATGCGCTTGGCACAGGACCGGAGAGATTGGCGTGATAACGAGGAGGCCTATATCCAGCAGTGTGTGGATGTGGGCTGAGATGATTTAGCACAAAAAATAATCATACACATAATACACAATAAATAAAATTAATATAATTCAAAATACAGACTAATTCAATCACACTAATATTGTAAATTCGATTGGATGTTTGTTTATTTCTTTATTTGTTTGTTACTCAATCACGTCGTAACGTCTGAACTGATTTCGTTGAAATTTAATATGTAGGAACGTAGATTATAACCACACATAGGCTACTTTTTATCCCGTAAATCAGGTCTTATGGGATAAAATAGAGTGTCAAGTTGCAACAGCGAGCTTAGCTTTATTTCTAGGTTACCTACACATTTAGTAGTGTAACGCGTACGAAGTCGCGGGTCACAACTAGTCCATAAAAAAAGATAATTAAAAAAATCCTAATTAACTAATTTAATTTGATATCATTTATATTAGTTGCTTTTAAATTCTTTCTTTTTATACAACTAGCACCAAGATATAAAATTTAAAAACTTGCCTAAATTGTTGTCCACATAAAAGGATAGGCGAATATAATGATTTATATACCTTTTGGTATTCTAATAACACTATTTTATTAATGACCGCCGTTGCTATGATTCAGTAATGAATGTAATAAAAAAGAAAAAAAAACCGGCCAAGAGCGAGTCGGACACGCGCACGAAGGGTTCCGTACCATTCTATAAAAACGGCAAAAAAAAATCAGGTCTGTTGTATGTATATTTGTTTTATTTTGATTTAATTATTTATTTTATAAATGAATATATAACGAAATATTCTGTGAATATTTCAAGCGTCTACCTGTTGCCGTTATCAATATCGAGCAAAAACGAGCAAAAAAAATCACGTTTGTTGTATGCCCCCTTAAATATTTATTTTATTCTGTTTTTAGTATTTGTTGTTATAGACGTTATAGCAGCAACAGAAATACATCATCTGTGAAAATTTCAACTGTCTAACTTTCACGGTTCATGTGATACAGCCTGGACAGATAGACAGACAGCGGAGTCTTAGTAATAGGGTCCCGTTTTACCCTTTGGGATCCGAACTCTAAAAAAATATCACTATATTAGTTTTTCTTATAAATTAGGAGAAGGCCAACCGTATAATACAAAAGTGTACTGGCGTGATCCATGACGGGTTAACTCATTCAATACAATAAAATTACCGGATTTTAACTTACAAATAAAAGGCGTGTGAACAAATGTATTACTCGTGCGCGATAACTTGGGACCTGCTAGGAATGCGACTCCACGACCGATTCCCCTGCACTTCTCCGATGGCGCCCGTATTGTACCGTTCGCATCACTATTTTTTACTAGGGTTTTTAGTCTCTTGTAGTTTTTGTTGTTATAGTTTGTGTCATTGTTTTGTTGTAGTAGTTTTTGTTGTGACATGATGACCGCTTACAAGAGACGAATGAATCGCAATTAATTGTAAATTTATCGGATACCTCTTCGTCAAGTGATTATAGTGAAACTGAGGACGAAGAACAACCTCTAGAAGGCATAAATCCACTAAGTAGTGACGAAGATGAGATAATGTAAATAATAGATAAAATAAATGTATAAACTTACACATTGTATTTTTATTTTATTCAAATAGTGTAAAAAGATTAGATAAAAAGCAGCGTCCTCCCTGAGTAACATAATAAATTAGGTTAAAAAAAAAACAAAGACGATGCCGCGGGCGGCTGCTTGTTATGTTCGCTTTTTTGCGGGCGGTACAAACACGCCAATATGACGTCACCGCGCTCAGGTCCCAACTTATCGCGCACGGGTAATAGGTGTGTAGGAAATTGGCCAGAGGATACAACTGCAAGTATCCGATCGACCGTGACTAACATCCGACGGCGACCGATGTGCCGGCCCAATGAGGATGGGAATTAATGTGTCGAGCGTGATTGTAGCCTTTTATTAGCCTCCGATACAAAAAGGTGTTATAAGTTTGACAACAATGTCTGTCTGTTTGTCTATGGCATAGTAGTTCGCAAACGGATGGTGTGGCTATCACTACATAGTTTAAAACAAAGTCGCTTCCCGCTGTCTGTCTGTCTCTATGTATGCTTAGATCTTTAAAACTATGCAACGGATTTACATGCGGTTTTTTTTAATAGATAGAATGATTCAAGAGGAAGGTTTATATATATAATACATGCTTAATATAGTGGAGAAACACTGATCATTTTAGAGGTTTCTAATGTGATATCATAAATACTATTACTCCTTTTTCACAATACTCTTTCAATTGACGACCTCCGTGGTGCAGTGGGTGAATATCTGAGACGCAGGAGGTAGCGGGTTCGATTCCCGCCGCTGAACAAATGTTTGCATGATCTGCAGATATTTGTTCCGGGTCTGGTTGTTTCTCTATATATTATAAGTATGTATTTACAAAAAAAATGTATATTCGATCAGTTATCTGGTTCACATAGTACAAGCTCTGCTTAGTTTGGGGCTAGATAGCGCTGTGTGAAATGTCCAGCAATATTTATTATTATTTATAATTAAATACTCTTTCTAGAGTAACCTCTAAAAAACATTTTTGTATTGTCTATGATAAAAACGATGTGAACATTGTATATAAAGACATTCTGTAGTATATTTAGTATCAGCATTGCACCCGTGCGAAGCCGGGGAGGGTCACTAGTTTTCAATAAAGATTCGAAGATTTGGCCCTTTTCCTTTTTGGTGAAGTGATATCAGCTGTGAAATGGTTTATTTTTTATTTTTAATACTAACTGGAGTCGTAATGAGTTTATGGCCCACCTGATGTTAAATGGTAACCATCGCGTATAACAGAGAAATTCCTCGTAGGTCACGCACGTTAGAAATGTGCCCTACATGCACTGTCCTCCATCAACTTGAGGCATATAGGTGTAAAGCCTCATATGCCTGTTCTAAGCTAAACTTTACTTCTAAACTTAGGTGCAAGTCAAATTTTAATCTAAGCTCCATACCCTGCACCGAATCATTCAAACATTTTGAAAACTGTAATTGTTTAAACATGCAGTTCGGTAACATACTGATATTCAACCGATATTCAAGTGATCGTTTCTCAAAACATATAAAAAGAATTGTCGAAAAAAAAACTACTAAATAAATTATCAAATTTTAAAGAAAATCGACTAAGTTTAGGCGATTAATTCTATATTAAACTAACTGTCCACTCTTGCAATCGTCATCCAAAAATAAAAGGACGATTTGATATCTCTTTCGGAAATGGCGGCGGGTTTTGGGTTAGAAAGGGACAACAAGAGATAGCTCGAGACGTCACCGATACAGTATCTGTGGTTAGATGGCAAGCATTATGCAATAGCACAACATAACTTTAGTAAAGTGTTTGTTTTTACATGCCAAAATAAATTTCACATTTCCATGGTAAACATTTTACAAATTCACACGCTTCAAGAGAAATGTAAAGAGAGTTTCTACAGGGTAGGGAACGAATCGACAATACCCCGGGTGTTGACGGTGACTGCTTACCATCAGGTGGGCCGTAAGCCTGTTGCCCATAATAACAAAAAAAAAATATATTTATTATGCTCATCAAAATAACCCCTTTCATTTTTGTGCGTATATTATCAAACACCCTATATATTCTAATAATTTTAAACATGACATTTTTTTATGAAAAATACTTTTTATAGGCTACCTACACTATCGATGTTATATAACAAGCAACGGTTTTTTTTGAAAAATAGTTGTTTTGATTCCCGAGGCGTGTGTAATATCTTTTGTATATCTTGAAATGTTGTTTTTATTTTTTCAAAACCGATGTCTCGTGTCCTTTCAGCATTTTTTGATATCTCTAACCGTTTAGGATTTCATCTCACTGACCCATCTTAATGAAATACTCTGTATAATAATTACGTGAAACGATAAAAAAAATGCCATAGAACATGTAACTTTTTAACAAAAATATTACCGACTTCAGATAACAGTAAAAACTAAACTACTTTACCAAATTAGATGAAATTTCCACAGAATCAATCTAAAAATATATCATTTCAAATAAAAAACTAGTTTTCCAAATCGGTTAATATTTAACGGAATTCTGAGCTAACAAACATATCATAAAAATTTAAGACTTATGTGGTTTTTTCATAGATGACATTGTATTATCTGGACCAAATGGAAATGGAACTACACGGGAAGCACCAGTTTTCAAATAAAAAAAGAATCATCAAAATCGGTTCACCCAGTCGAAAGTTCTGAGGCAACAAACAATAAAAAAAATACAGTCGAATTGAGAACCTCCTCCTATTTTGTCGGTTGCTTAAAAATGCTTAAAATCAGAAACTCGACACTTTTTCACGCTAATTTATAAAAAGTTAATAACAAAAACATTGTAATTAATCTGACAACAATGGTAGTTGTCAGTATTGTCCACACATCCGGCCTGTTGTTTTACGTAACGCAACCGAAGATCCCAGGTTTTGTGTTACCGTCACGGGAATCACAACCTTATTGCAAAGCGTTTGTTTACGTGATAGATGTTCCACCAAATTTATATGAAATTCTTAAGGGGGCACCGGAGGGACAATCGCCCATACAACACGTACTACCAAGATCATTTCTAATTGGATCATATTTCTACCTTAATAAGGTATTATTTTAATTTGAATAGTATTTATCTAGGTTCCCAACCATATATTAGATCAAAATACTTACCTAAAATGAAATAGAAGCGTATCGCATTCTGCATATTTTTACGTCATAAAAGACCTGTTTTCAACCTAATTGTTTCGTATTAAAAATAACAACATCTTACGTATCCTAGTCATGGGAACATAGATTATATCGTCTAGTTACAGAATAACAACACAATGAGAAAAATACAACAAGTTTTCAGTCATCATTTTTGGTATTACGGAACACGGTCAAAATCTAATCAAATTTAGAATCGTTCTATTACTATCACTGTCGCTCTGTGTGGCTAAACTTCGTCACTAAACAGGGATAGCGATATTCAGGCCGAAGTTTTTGACGTGGCCGAATTGAAGTTGCGCTCAGTGTTCGCCGGCGCGTTAACTATCATGGTTATAAACACTATTTTCACTAAAAACGGGACATAAACACATAAATCATGGTAAATGTCCCGTTTTAGTGAAAATAAGAAATTCTTAAACCTAGGATACTTAGTAGTAAACGGTAGTATAACAGGCGGCCTTATCGCTATAGTGATAGTTGAAAATAGATAAAAAAAATATGAATGAATGAATGAATGAATGAATGAAATACTCTTTATTGCACACCAAATAAAAATACAATAATGGAAATAAACAATAAATAAAGGTACAATGGGCGGTCTTATCGCTAAAAGCGATCTCTTCCAGACAACCTTTGGATGGACAGGATAAACAAAATCAAAAGACGGCGGTGTAAGAGTACCTACAGACATAAACAGAACCCACAAAATAAAATATAACTAATAATTATACTAATAAACATAAACTTAAATACATACAAATAATATAAGAATAAATAAACTACACTACATAAAGAGGATAAATAACATAAACACTAACTAGCAGTTACGAGACAACGAAAGGAAATGGTTGTATACCTTGACTTTGAAAATAGGAAGAGATTGGGACGACCTTACAGACAAAGGTAAGGCATTCCACAGTCGCACAGCTTGTACTGTAAAGGAGTCACCATAAAATTGTGAACTATGGATGGGAGTTCGAAGCTGTAGAGCTTCGGAAGAACGAAGGGTTTGAGAGTGTCCCTGATACAGAAACTCGAAACGCTCCTTTAGATAAGAAGGTGAAGTGGGATTATAGAGAATGTTATAAAGAAGTGATACAATATGTGCATTCCGGCGAAGACGTATAGGGAGCCACTTGAGTTTTGCGCGGAATTCTGAGACATGGTCATACTTGCGCAAGCCGAATATGAACCGAATACAAAGGTTTTGAAGGCGCTCAAGTTTACTCATTTGGACTTCGGAAATGTCGAGGTAGCTGGCGTCGGCGTAATCTAAGATATGGAGTAGAAGGGATTGTGCAAGCGTAATTTTGGTGGCGGTCGGTAAAAAGTTACGAAGTCTACGCAACGAAGCTGAAGAAGCAAACACAATATGTTACTAATCATCCTTTTCCAAAATAAGAAAAGCACTAATTAAAATTGGTTTTCTTTTATTTTTCAATTGATATACGTGTACTTTGACATTTGATAAATGAATATAGGTACTTACCCATTCAGGTATATGTATATCATACGTAAGGTTTATTGATCGAGCAGAGCGAGATCTCTATACCAACTTGGGCAAATCGGGGTTGTATGTATGTATGTTTGTTTGTCCGAGGATAACTTTCGAAACGTTTATGCGATCATCGTGAAATTTGGTATATACGTGGCTCAATTTTGGTGTGACTAAATGAGCTAAAAATGTCAGGGGGTTGTTGAGGTTCAAGAGGGGTACAAAAAACCCAAAATGGGAATGGGTCAAGTGGCACGTCTAATAAAATATCTTTGTGAGTACATTTCGACCCCGTTATTATTTTTAGTTTCAACCTTGTAGTTTTTAAGTTATTAGCCATAATAAAAACTGAACTTTGAGAAAATTCACAGCTTTAGTTACACAAATAAAGGGAAAGTTCTGAAATCCAGAATAACTGCAATTTCTAGACCTAAAAAGTATAACCATATTACATGAACTATTGTTACCTGTAATTCGAATGAGACTGTAGGTCAATTATTCTGGTTATGCATTTCGTGGCACTATTTGGTTGTCAAAAATTACAAATTTTTTTTCGCGGGAGTCTCGCGAGGTCTCAGTTCGGGCTAAAATTTGGTATGCGTGTAGGTTTAGTGACACAAATATAGGGAAAAGTCTGAAATCCAGAATAACTGCAATTACTACCCCAAATATTTTTACAAATTTATATTAATCCCGTTACCTGTAATTTGAATGAAATTGTAGGTCAAGTTACGTTGCGCTATTCGTGGCACTTTTTTATTAGTCAAAGATTAAGGCTTGCACAGCGTTTCCTAAACGTATTTAGCGACTAAACATGTTTGATTTTTACGTATTTGTATGATTTGACAACTTCTTAAATCATATTTAGACACTAAATACGTTTTGGCATCGTTGCGTGAGTCGCCCTACGAATTTTTTTTTTGTATTTTGGGAGACATGCGAGCTCTTAGTTCGGAGCGAACCACTAGTGATATTTACATGTTACATAGTGTAAACGAAAGACAGGAAATACGACCAGCTACGCTAACATAATGATTACACGAGAAATTTTGTCGATATCGAGTAATTCCTCCCTATGTTCAACAGTGGACGGCCTATTGCCGATTGATGATGATAATGATGATATCATGTAGGATCTAGGTATAGATATAAAGATAATTCGATTATTGTTAGTAGATATTAGGTACTAAATGATTTACGTAGTATGTAAAATCTGAAGGATCGCTGGTAAGTCCTAGATTAACTCAAAATCAAAATTGAGAAGGCTTATACTATTGACTAGGTTTCTATATTGACTATTTTTATATTGACATCCATTCCAGTTATAATATTACTTTAGTATTTAACTTTATTCATATTTGGTATTGTAGCCAGAATGTACACTTTTTTTTCTCTAACCTTTCTCGTCCCACTGCTGGGCAATGGTCTCAGCAGATGTATGGAAGAGATCGGCTGGACTTAAGTGGGATTTAGCGGGTCACATTAGCCGAATGCACTCCGAGAAAAGGGCCTATTAGACCATGGACGCCTGAAGACGGAAGGCTACGTCGGGGTCGGCCGAGAAAGCGTTAGCGGGACGATTTGACACCTTCCAAAGAGCATTGTGGGAGATAACGATGGATGGGGATGCTTGGAGGGTCTTGGGGGAGAATGTGCACTAACTATAATAATACCAATTAAATAATTAGGATTGTACTAGCGCGTATCTTGTTATATGTTTTAAATATGATTTGTTAATTTAAGTGTGGTACAATAAAGCGGTTTTCTATTCTCTATTCCAGTGATTCCTAAACGGTGGTCCGCGGAACCCTGGAGTTCCGTGGATGGGTCACAGGGGTTCCGCGGTCTGTCCGAGAGTTAAAGTTGAATTGTACTTAAAGATATACCCGGCAATCGTTGAGAAAGCTCCTGATTAAGTTTGTGAAGACTTACCGATGCGAGATTGGTTTGCGTTCAATTGTCAGACATAAAGCCTAATTTTACGGCTATTATAAGAAAAAATGTGAAAAAATTTCATTCTTCACACTAAATTATTACCTAGGTACATTGTATTTCTTTGTTACAATAAATTATTTGCAATACTTATAGTAATTATTTTCATTTATAATGTGTTCATTCTTCGAGTCTAACGTGAATATATTCAAACTACAGGGTACACACTTTAGTTATCAAAATAGCCAGCTAGGGTTCCGCCAAAAAAAGTAGGATCAATTAAGGTTCCATGGCCAAATAAAATTGGGAACCTCTGCTCTATTTTATTCTATGATTATATCCAGCAACGAGTGGATACAAACTGACAATCATCATATCACAAGAAATCCACTGTTGAACGTAGGCCTCCCCCATCGATTTTCAGAGTGACCGATCTTGTGGGGTCTGCACCCACCGGCTCCCAGCAACCTTTTTTTTATTGATAATAGCCAAGCGCTTGTCCACTGCCTCACCTGATGGTAAGTGAAGGTGTGATCGAAGATGGAGCACGCTTGCCTAGAAAAAACCTATTCACTCTCGTCTTGAATACTCCAAGATTATACTGGTTTGGAAAAACATACGCCGGAAGTGAGTTCCACTCAATTAGAATATCATTGGTTCCACTCCTTACTTGTACTAACAAGAACAGTTGAAGCAAATCGTTTGGTACGGCAAGGTGGTATGCCGACCAGGTATGGGTGGTACTACTCGGTACGTCTGCTTTTCCGGTGGTGGAAGGCGGAAGGAGGGATAAGGTCATGAAGATCTTGCGCACATTCACCAAAATGTATTTTGTAAAAAACTGAAAGTCTGGCTACTCGGCGTCTGTGCTCTAGACTTTGTGAATTGGCTTCCACCAATAAGTCTAGCAGCATGTCGCTCAATCGAATCAAGGGCTTCAAGCTGATATTTGGCCGAGCCATTCCAGAGATAGCAGCAGTACTCCATACATGAACGGAATTGTGCTTTGTAGAGACTGAGCAGCTGTCTCGGTGAGAAGTACCGCCGAACCTTAGCTAGGATGCCCAGCTTTATAGCAGCAATTTTAGCCCTAGATTCGATGTGCGAGCCGAAGTTCAGGTTGGACGTCCTTTATCAGATCGTCTTTCCAGTTCGCGGTCTCCACTCTAGGACCTGCCCCAACGGCCGTCAGTTTTTATAACTATGAGCTAGTATGACAATAATGATGACAAAACAAGAGAAACTGTTATAAATAGACTTAAAACGACAATGACCTACTTTCAAGATGAATTTAGCCGTCAATAATTGTTAAGTATAGTGATCCAAGCAAGACACACTCACACTCTGTCACTAATCACTAGTTCACGGGCACGTCACAACCATATCTAGAAGTTAGAAAATAGATTTTAACTAATTGCCACCAGGAGTGAGCTCAGTGGTCTAAATTCGGCTAAAATGTTATACTTAAATAAATAAATATCGCTGGACATTTCACACAGCGCTATCTAGCCTCAAACTAAGCAGAGCTTTTATTATGGGAATCAGATAACCGATTTAATACCTATATACTTTTTTTTTGTAAATACATACTTATAATACGTAGAAAAACATTCAGACCCGGAAAGATCATGCAAACATTTGTTTCGCGGCGGGAATCGAACCCGCAACCTACTGCGTCTCAGCCGGCTATTCGCCCACTGCCCCGCGGAGGTCGTCGAATTAAATTAAATTGAACTTAATTTTAGCATTCACCCCTCCTTCTTTATATCCTATGCCAAATCCCATCCTTCTCCATGCGCGCAATAATCTTAAAAAGGGGTAGAATTTTCTCTTCTCGTATTAATTATAAATTATGTAACTTCCTTTGATAAACAGGTTTAATAGTTTTCTGGAAGACCTCGACAAGCACACCTATTTTGATTTTTTTGTTGCTTACGTGTTGCACGTATCTAGCATGTAATACGTATAGTGAAGTTTTTTCTTATATACTTATCGATAAACATATTTCTAACATTATAATTTTTAAATACCCTCATTTCACGAATAGTGGGTACTTCGTAGTTAATATGTATTTCTTGGGAACTAATGCTGACTATGATAAGAGAATGGTGATTTATTTGCGGAGCATGTTTTACATGTCTGACATCCTTTCCCAAGCCATACAATATTAAAATCTATAAATACATTTCCAAAAAAACATAGATCATGCTTATGAACTTTGATAACACAAAGCCCACACAATTCAATAATACCGACACCAATTTATCAAGCGAGATTTACATAAAATAACAAAGAATTGGAAACAAGTTATAAAACAAATCACGTTTATTCAGAATTCTACCGGAAATCATGGTTTTTGTGTTTAAAATGTCAACAAAAACCATCCCTACACCCTCGCTTATTAATAGCAAGGGGCCGAAAGTTCCCCCCTGAGGTACACCCCGGTAACTTAAACCCGAAACAGTTTGTGGTACATTGCTGTTTAGATAGGGTGGCCATTTCACGTGTTAGATCAAAAGGTGCAATCGTGAATGTGATTATCGTATTTTTTAAAAGCCGAACAGATGTTGCTATAGAGGGGTGAAAGAAAGACAATATCGATCTATGGTTCTAAATGGCGCGTGCGTTTGTATTGATTTTCGGAGCATAGGGTTAGTGAACTGAGGGACCATGTTTATAGTTTTATATGGTTCGCGTAACGATTGGATTTCAACGGATAAAGTGTGAAAAATATAGAGCAGGCTTCAGTTTATTTTAGATATCGATTTCAACACTTCATTTGTACTCAGTTTGTAAAACCCACGTCAAATAGAGTGCCTCGGTTTTTGAAGTGGGTAGAGTTCTGGCTTTTTGTGTGAAATCTCGTGTTGCCACACACTTTGAAATCATAAAGTCAGTGTTCAAGCCCACAGTTCTCTTTTTTATTAAATACAGTCCTCCTCATCGGTTTCGATGACGGCGACCCTAACTATAAATGTTTTAAAATTAATATTTAACAAAACTAAACCAAATTAAATGAAACTAAAATAAAATCTAAACTAAATTGATAAACTTATATTACTATTTACATTCTAGCGTGAGCCCTAATATAGCTCGCTAATCCGAACTTTGTTTTAAATATCCTGTCACAAGTATGGCAACAGAGTTGACCTGCAGCCTTATATCTGTATGTATACGAGGGATTAGGTTTCTCTTTAACGTCTTTAACGTTTTACGTCGAGTGTGTCAAGACGACTTTCTTCATATGCTTTGATGTTGTTATGAATGGTTGAGCGCCAGGACGACCTTTGTATAGCAAGCTCCTCCCAAGCTGCAGGGTCAATAGCACAGGCATTCAAATGTCTCTTGAACACATCCTTATAGCGAAGATGCTGACCACCGTGCTTCCGCTTACCCTCTGCCATCTCAGAGTAAAATACAGCTTTGGGTAAACGGTGGTGATCCATGCGAAGGACATGTCCGCACCATCTTTTTTATTAGATGAGATGACGACACACAATAGTTTTTCTCTGGCTGTTGTGTACTTAAAGGGTGTAAGGTATAATAAATAACCAACATCAAAAAAGGAGGAGGTTCTCAATTCGTCAGAACCTTTTGTTTTGTATGTTCCCTTATATATCTGGACCAATTTGAGTTAACCAACTTCAAAAAGGAGGAGGTTCTCAATTCGTCAGAACCTTTTGTTTTGTATGTTCCCTTATATATCTGGACCAATTTGAGTTAACCAACTTCAAAAAGGAGGAGGTTCTCAATTCGTCAGAACCTTTTGTTTTGTATGTTCCCCTATATATCTGGACCAATTTGAGTTAACCAACTTCAAAAAGGAGGAGGTTCTCAATTCGTCAGAACCTTTTGTTTTGTATGTTCCCTTATATATCTGGACCAATTTGAGTTAACCAACTTCAAAAAGGAGGAGGTTCTCAATTCGTCAGAACCTTTTGTTTTGTATGTTCCCCTATATATCTGGACCAATTTGAGTTAACCAACTTCAAAAAGGAGGAGGTTCTCAATTCGTCAGAACCTTTTGTTTTGTATGTTCCCCTATATATCTGGACCAATTTGAGTTAACCAACTTCAAAAAGGAGGAGGTTCTCAATTCGTCAGAACCTTTTGTTTTGTATGTTCCCTTATATATCTGGACCAATTTGAGTTAACCAACTTCAAAAAGGAGGAGGTTCTCAATTCGTCAGAACCTTTTGTTTTGTATGTTCCCTTATATATCTGGACCAATTTGAGTTAACCAACTTCAAAAAGGAGGAGGTTCTCAATTCGTCAGAACCTTTTGTTTTGTATGTTCCCCTATATATCTGGACCAATTTGAGTTAACCAACTTCAAAAAGGAGGAGGTTCTCAATTCGTCAGAACCTTTTGTTTTGTATGTTCCCTTATATATCTGGACCAATTTGAGTTAACCAACTTCAAAAAGGAGGAGGTTCTCAATTCGTCAGAACCTTTTGTTTTGTATGTTCCCCTATATATCTGGACCAATTTGAGTTAACCAACTTCAAAAAGGAGGAGGTTCTCAATTCGTCAGAACCTTTTGTTTTGTATGTTCCCCTATATATCTGGACCAATTTGAGTTAACCAACTTCAAAAAGGAGGAGGTTCTCAATTCGTCAGAACCTTTTGTTTTGTATGTTCCCCTATATCTCTGGACCGATTTGAGTTAACCAACTTCAAAAAGGAGGAGGTTCTCAATTCGTCAGAACCTTTTGTTTTGTATGTTCCCCTATATATCTGGACCGATTTGAGTTAACCAACTTCAAAAAGGAGGAGGTTCTCAATTCGTCAGAACCTTTTGTTTTGTATGTTCCCCTATATCTCTGGACCGATTTGAGTTAACCAACTTCAAAAAGGAGGAGGTTCTCAATTCGTCAGAACCTTTTGTTTTGTATGTTCCCCTATATCTCTGGACCGATTTGAGTTAACCAACTTCAAAAAGGAGGAGGTTCTCAATTCGTCAGAACCTTTTGTTTTGTATGTTCCCCTATAATATCTGGACCAATTTGAGTTAACCAACTTCAAAAAGGAGGAGGTTCTCAATTCGTCAGAACCTTTTGTTTTGTATGTTCCCCTATATATCTGGACCAATTTGAGTTAACCAACTTCAAAAAGGAGGAGGTTCTCAATTCGTCAGTACCTTTTGTTTTGTATGTTCCCCTATATATCTGGACCAATTTGAGTTAACCAACTTCAAAAAGGAGGAGGTTCTCAATTCGTCAGAACCTTTTGTTTTGTATGTTCCCCTATATATCTGGACCGATTTGAGTTAACCAACTTCAAAAAGGAGGAGGTTCTCAATTCGTCAGAACCTTTTGTTTTGTATGTTCCCCTATATATCTGGACCAATTTGAGTTAACCAACTTCAAAAAGGAGGAGGTTCTCAATTCGTCAGAACCTTTTGTTTTGTATGTTCCCCTATATCTCTGGACCGATTTGAGTTAACCAACTTCAAAAAGGAGGAGGTTCTCAATTCGTCAGAACCTTTTGTTTTGTATGTTCCCCTATATATCTGGACCAATTTGAGTTAACCAACTTCAAAAAGGAGGAGGTTCTCAATTCGTCAGAACCTTTTGTTTTGTATGTTCCCCTATATATCTGGACCAATTTGAGTTAACCAACTTCAAAAAGGAGGAGGTTCTCAATTCGTCAGAACCTTTTGTTTTGTATGTTCCCCTATATCTCTGGATCGATTTGAGTTAACCAACTTCAAAAAGGAGGAGGTTCTCAATTCGTCAGAACCTTTTGTTTTGTATGTTCCCCTATATATCTGGACCAATTTGAGTTAACCAACTTCAAAAAGGAGGAGGTTCTCAATTCGTCAGAACCTTTTGTTTTGTATGTTCCCCTATATATCTGGACCGATTTGAGTTAACCAACTTCAAAAAGGAGGAGGTTCTCAATTCGTTGGAAACTTTTTTTTTATGTTCCCCGATATCTCGAAGACGCCTTGACCGATTCGAGTAATTCTTTTATTATTTTTTTGTTTAAAAGAGTATACTTCCCAGGTTGTCCCATTGGCACTAGGATCTGATGATGGGATCCCAAAAAAATCGAGGGCAACCCTCAAATTTTATACTACCTCAGAACTCCGTGATTTATCAACCGACATGGAAAATTATTTTATTTGAAAGAATATTATTTCACATTGGTCTCATAGAAATTTCATCAAAATCAGTTCAGTGGCTTGATTAATTCGGTTATATTTTTGTTAAAAAGTTACTTGTCATTCATTCTATGCTTCGGTCGCGTACGAAACCAGAGTTTCGTAACCAGTTACGATAGAAGCAAAATTTGTAATTGTAATTTATAATTTATTTATTTCAGTTAACTTTTAATATGTAGCTAAAACAATATGTACACTGGAAAATGCATTAGTAAAATACTGTGTCGCGGTTTCCAGTGCCCGTACATACCTACCACTAAATGAGTTTGACGTTACTGATGATAGGTATACCATTCACCTATTAATTGTGGCCATTAATTGTAGAGTGAAGAACATTATTAGTGTAGTAAAACGAGTAGCATATCAAACGAATTAAAATAACAGCAATCCTTCAACGGAGAAAGGAAAGTAAAAGTGAAATGGATGCCTCCACTCCTGCTACCATTCGTTCCGCTCCAGAAACAGCTTATTTAATAGCCGTTCCTTTACTAGCTTATATCTCTGACTTTACGTACGAAAGATTTACTTTTTAGATTTTTACATTTAATTCGGTTAAGGCGTATTTGAGCCATCCACATGAATTTTCGTAGATACATAGTACTTTTTTTTCATGATAAATCAAACATTTACCTTATTAAATAATTAACAAATGTATAAGTATTAATAATAGACAAATGTTATTAACTTATTACTTAGCTATAATATTTGCTAAGATATATATATTATTAACAAGAAATCGCTAGTAACCAATGCCTGCACAACGTTCGACAATAAAAAGGCGGCGTTCGCTTGACTCGGGCTCACTAAACCCACCGTCGCCGCGTCGTCCGAGTAAACCCTCCGTCGTCCGACATAAACCCTCCGTCGTCCGAGACACGTTCTCGGAGACCCGGATGACGAAATCACCTCCGCTAACACGGAAGAGATTTCTGAGTCATCTACATTAGACAGAGCAAACACTTTACAGATACACCGACCTCGCCGGCGAGGTCGACGAGTCCCTTCAGTCGCCGCCTAATAATAATAGTCCACCTAGCTGTTTTCGACTACGGTGACTGGGCTTATGCTTTAAATAGAGCTTGGGTGTTTTGCCCTTATGTGGCTTATGTATACAATTTTTTCGGAAATGTTTTAGCGCAAATAGCGCACGTCAGAATGCCATTATTGAAGTTGTAAGATATATTGGCAGGCGGTCTATTCTTGAGTTGGTCACATTTGGTATCTAGTTCGCGGCTTCTTTCGTCTTCAAAAGCATATACCTCATCTTGGAAGAGTCGCCTCCATTCAGTCGCCGCCTATACGAGGTACAAGTACGTACCCGGGCGTTTCTCTCCTATCCCCATCCTGGCAACAGCCCAAGCCGAGGTTCGTACCTAAGTGGTGCCCTTGCGCTAGTTGCCTCATCAAAAACTTACACGGCTGAGCGCATTCTGCGCTCGCCAAAGCTGCAACGGCCTCAGAGGCCAACAGCGTGATTAGTCCATTCGAAAAAAAAAACTCAGGCTCACTTTTTATCGAGACTTTGTAGAGGTAACAACTTGTCACTTTGCTTATATGTTGCCCAACTTGAGTATTTTGATTTTAATGAGTAATTGTTATTTTAGTTGTTCGTATGGTTTATTTCTCTATTTTTGGTTAAATTATTTAATCGAGATTATTTTTTATGTTAAATGCGGGAAAACCGCTTAAAATATATATCTATACTAATATTATTAAGAGGAAAGATTTGTTTGTTTGTATTGAATAGGCTCCGAAATCTTTCACTGTTTGGAAGCTACACTATCCCCGGGTGGCATAGGCTACTTTTTATCCAACAGCGCAGAAGGAAGATAATTTTAATTTTTAATTGAACTACGCGTGCGAAGCTGCGGATTGGTCAGCTATACGAAGAATCAAGTAAGAAATAATTTATAATATATGTCTGTCTACACTTTACTATTAATTTAATTATTAGCTGCATCGACATGGTGCAACACATTTAATCTTAGAACACTAATTACGTACACTAGATATACTGCGTGTCACCGCATTTACGACATTAATTTAAATCACGGGTAGGGCTGATGTTGGATGAGGAGGTTGGGGAGATTATTGTAAAATAGTTTTTTTTTTCAAATTCGTTACCATAAAATTTTACTAATTTTCAATATACCTTGATTTCAAGTCCTAAAATATTAATGCAATAGCCTGTATAAAATAGGTAAACAAATCATATTCATTCATCATGTAAGTAGATACCTGTTAAACTGTCTAAGCGGCATCGGCGCAAAGGCGCCGCCGATTTACATAAAAAATTGTCTATCGGAAATGTATCGATTACTGGATAAATATTCAAGCTACCGGTATTAAACCCACCTCTAAAATCAGTTAATACGATTCTGCAAATGTGTTTTAATTTAATATCGTGAATGCGGTGACAGACTGTATAATGCAAATTCCAAACAAACACGCTCATCTCACTAATTTTGACCCTGACGTGACAAGAGCCTGTATAACAATTGGCAGTGCATCCTCCTATCAAGAGGAAGGTTGCGGGTCAAATCCCGTCTAGGCTTAAAAGTTTTTGAGATGGTTTTAAAATTCTTGGAATTTTCCGTAAGAGCTCGGATAACACTATAAAAAAACTACGAGCCTTACAGTAGTCGCATATGATGTGTAACATCTAACCACCGCGCGCGCTCATTGGTCAAACCACTAACGCGCGCTTCCCCGGTTTCCTGTTACAAATTTCCGTCCCTTGTGCTAAAATCACTCCCACAAACCGAGAGGAGAAATGTTACACATCAAAAATAAAATAACATTAAACACGATAACATTTCATACACCAACGCAAACTGGCAGTTCTATTGATTTAAACTGAACAGTTATTCATAAAACCGTCGCCAACAACCGAGCAACTGCAAATTACAATGCTGTTTCGCGAGTCTGCGAGATGAAATATGATCTAACTAGGTATATACAGGGTACCTATACTCCTTTAATAGACACTCAGTCTAACGGGTGACCAGATAATTTGTTTAATATAAAAAATATTGTAAACCTGAAGGCTAAAAGAGTCCTAGAAAATAAACGTGTACTTATGTACGCATGTAAGAAGTTATACTTCAGTTAACAGCTAACTTCATCATGTTGCTTTTTGGCTGTCGGTGTGCGCGCGCATGAGACTGTTATCAGCTAACTTCATCATGTGCTTTTTTGGCTGTCGGTGTGCACGCGCATGAGACAGTTATCAGCTAACTTCTTCATGTCGCGTTTTGGCTGTCAGTGTGCGCGCGCATGAGCCAGTTATCAACTAACTTCATAATGTCGCTTTTTGACTGTCACGTGAATGCTTAACTTCTATACAAAAACTATTGATTACACTTGTAATTTGCCTCTGACTACACCGCCTATGTTTGTTTGTGTGTCTGTCTGTGGCATCGTAGTTCCCAAACGGATGGACCGATTTGGATGCGATTTTTTTTATTAGAAAGCTAGATTTAGTTTTTATTAGAAAGTTTAACTGGGGTGGTTTTTAGCTATATCAGTTTTTAACAGGCGACGAAAAAAGAGCGGGTCGGATTTCTGAAAATTTTGTAAAAACTAACTTGTTTAGAGGTAAATGTTTTTATTTTAGACACAGCAGTCTTCACTTGTGATGATAGTAACATATAGCTGGTAAAAACATTATGATACTTTATGTTAAATGTGTTAAATGTTGGTGATCATATAAGTTCCAGAATTGTCAAATCTTGATATGTTTTTATAAGACTTGGAGAGGGAACAAGCTCATGGTCCACCTGATGATAATTGGTAACCATCGACTTAAACAAAGTATTGCCTTGTAGGTCACGCACCTTAGAAACGTGCCCGACGATGTACTCCACCATCAACTTGAGGCATACAGGTGCCTCAAGTTGATCGTGCGGCAGAAATACATATGTATGATAACAGTCCATCCCCGGGTGAGCACAAGGAACTCTGCTACTCTTAAAATGGATGGATTGATGTGAAATAAACACAAATTGTATTCATGAGGGGACAAAGTCACTCGACATATCGCGTGACATTTACGTGCGACTGTCCGGCGACAATGTCGAGTGACATTTTGCTTGTCCACACACCACTGTTGTAGTTTAGATGTTGCTAAAGGAGGTAGTGGAACAAAATAAAGCCGGGGAACAAAGCGACACACGTCCTCGCTACTAAAATGCCGTCGGGCGATTGTCGTGTGTCGCCTGCGATGTCGGGCGATGTCCCCGCGACGTCGCCCGACACGTAGTTGTATTCGTGTCGGGTAGTAAACGATATTTTTCAAATCAAATACCTATAATATTTATTGCATGAAATACATGTACATGTTGGTACTAAATAAAGTTTCAATCAATCCTACCGACTACTTTTGCGGACAGTACGCTTGGCTATTTGTAAGACAACAGTAGGTTATGCTAATTGATCCAATGCAATGGAGGTTGAGTGGTTTATGTTCTTGTACATTTAGATTATGGAATATATTTTATCTTTTAGCCCACACAACCCGCAGAAGACCTATTAGTTGAAGTCGATTTATGCAGCTCTAGGTGGTAACTGGCCTCTTACCGTCAGATGGACCGGAGGGTCCGTAGGTATGCTTTTTTTTCACCTTAGTGTTAATTAGAAAACGTTTTAAACGATATGTTTAAAAAAAACGTCTGTGGGTAATCATCATCATACCAGTCACAGAACATAGGGCTCCCACATAAATTTCCAGAGTAACCGATTTTGAGAAGCCTGCACCCATCGGCTCCCAGCAACCTTTAACAATTCGTCTTTCCATCTATTGGGGGCTCGAAAACCTTTTGCCCCATCGGCCGTCAATTCCGTCACTGCCACTTCTTCTTCCGTGTCAATGGTGAGCTAAACTCTTTTAGAGTAGTACTTTGCCACATCTATAGCGTTGGGCGTGGCTTTGTTGAGGTCATCCCTTGTGCAGGTGGTACGGCACAAGGTACAGGAGAGCGGATGAGACATGGACTGAATGGGTGCTCCGCAGTCGCATTCAGTCCAGGAGGAGTCTCTTATACCCCATTTGCACAGACATTATCTGGCTGGCCAAGGCAGATCATGACCTGGGGGGAGGTGTTCCTGCGGGGTAACAAAATCAGACGGTGGTGGGTACTGCCACTTCAGCTTGCTAATCCTTTGTGCTATGTCGGTGACTTTGCTTCGTCTACGAATCTCCTCATTTCTGACTCGATCTCGTAGAGAAACACCAAGCATATCCTTCTCCATAGCACGCTGAGCGACCGCGAGCCTTCTTGGCCCATAGTGAAAGACCACGTATCTGTACCATAACATTCTGAATTCTGTCAGATATGCAAAACAATAGTTTTACTTAGAAAACTTTCGTGATTGATTTCAATCATTATTATAAATACGGGATTTATCACGAACCGTCTTATCGGTGTTTCGACCGACAATGTTTCGGTTCAATTCGTGAACCTTCATCAGGGTGAGTGCAATCCGCTCCGAATAACGTCTCGCCTCGCACTCATTGTCGGTCGAAACACCGATAAGACGGTACGTGATAAATCCCGTATTTATAATAATGATCAAAACAATAATCTGTATTTTTATATACAATAATTAAGTAATCGACCTTATGGTAAGTCCACACGTGTAATAAAAACTTTTAGGAAATCATTCTTACAAGTTTTTGAACGAGCGAAGCGTGATCTCCAAATCAACTTGGGCAAAACGGTGTTGTATTTATGTATGTGAGCAAGTGTGTATGCACGTGTGTATCTATGTATTTATGTTTGTTTGTCCGAGGATAACTTTCGAAGCGTTTATCGTAAAATCATCGTAAAATTTAGTATATACCTAGGTAGGTAATAATGGCATAATTTTGGTGTGACTAAATGAGCTAAAAATGTGTGGGGGGGGGGGGGGGGGTTGTTGTTGAGCTATTAGGGTTCAAGAGGGGTAAAACTAACAAAATGAGATTATCTGGTCAAGTGGCACGTCTAATGAAAGGTCTTTGTGAGTACATTTCAACGCCGTTTTTATTTTTTGGTTAAACCTTTTAGTTTTTTTTTATTAGCCATAATAAAAACTGAATTTTGTTAAAATTCACAGGGTACACCAGTGACCCCACAGTGCTGAAATTTGGTATGCGCATAGAGATAGTGTATATATACTTACATAGATAGTGACACAAATATAGGCAATTTCTACCCAAAAAAATAACCAATTAACATGATCCCCCGTTACCTGTAATTTGAATGAAACTGTAGGTCAAGTTGGTTATTTATTTCGTGGCACTATTTTGATAGTCAAAGATTACAAATAGTATTTTATTTTTATGGGAGACTCGCGAGATTTCAGTTCGGGCGAACCACTAGCTATTTCAATCTTCAAACATGCAGGCGTTACCGGTTAGCGACGTTGTCTGTTAAGAGCCTTAATTTAGCATGGATTTGCAGCCTTCGTTTCGATTCGATATTCCGAAACAGAATTCTAACTGTGTGACCAACCTTAGGCATCCTAACCTAAAGCGATATGTCACATAAACTTTCTTGCTTAACATTTTAATAATGAGAATTCGACGAGATCTTCAATCTTAATTTCAAGTGTTAAATAACGTTAATCAACGGCCAATTACTAACCAAATAAACCACTTAAACCAACATTTCATCATTTAATTCATTTAAATCCAATCATTGACAATAAATATGTCAAACAATGACGAAATGGGGCTTCTAGTTAGCATACCGTAATGACAGACGGACTAATGGACAGATTGAATAAGTTTCTATTAAATATAGTAGGTTGGTATAGGTTTACTTATAGATGTACTCAAATACCTATAGTATAGGTTTTTTTAGAATTCCATACCCAAAAGGTAAAACGGCACCCTATTACTAAGGCTCCGCTGTCTGTCAGTCTGTCACCAGACTGTATCTAAAGAACCGTGATAGTTAGACAGTTGAAATTTTCACAGATGATGTATTTCTGTTGCCGCTAGAACAACCAAATACTAAAAAGATAATAAAATAAAAATTTAAGGGGGGCTCCCATACAACAAACGTGATTTTTTTGCTCGTTTTAGCTCGATATTGATAACGGCAACAGAAT
Organism: Philereme vetulata; assembly: GCA_918857605.2. Lineage (NCBI taxonomy): Eukaryota > Metazoa > Arthropoda > Insecta > Lepidoptera > Geometridae > Philereme > Philereme vetulata. Next base: position 8,815,438 of record OU975446.1, read on the forward strand.
ATTTAGTTATACGAGTATAAGTACTCACTTTAAAAATAAATAATTGAATTAAAATAAAACAAATATTAAACCAATATTTTTTTTACATACAACAAACGTGATTATTTTTGCCGTTTTTATAGATAATGGTACGGAACCCTTCGTGTGCCAGCCCCAGCTTATTGCGCGCGCGTTCCTTCAGCTCCAGATCCCCCGGGCAGCAATTTCAGGGAGCGCCAAATACATGTTTAAAAATATCTTGTTTTACAAAACACTTAGCTAGCATCCAGCGCATCTCGTACTATCATTCATTTGATTTGCGGCCCCAAAACCGCCCTCTGGCTACTCCTTATATAAGTGTAGTGTCTTAGTAGTGTCTCTCTCACTCTCCACTCACTTTCCTCTGTCGTCACTCTGTTTATTGCTTGCCACGAATTATTATTAATTGTCAATCATGGTTTGTATGACTTTTTGTGTTAGTGATCTGTAGAAGGTGCTAGATATAATGTTGGAAAATTATAATGTAAAGTTTTAAATCTTATAGTTGTATAAATATGTCTGGGTGAGTCCGTGAGGTCAACACTGGCCTCAGCAGAAGACCAGCGAATGCTGAGCTGAGGACCCTTTCGCCACCACATTTAAAAATTTTAAGTATATTATATTTTTTGTGTCATTTGTTTCTGTGTCCATATGAGGTGGTCTGAATAAATATTTTTTCTTTCTTTCTTTCTTTCAATGTAAATTATGTATTCGTTAAATAGCCCTAAACTAACATAAAATGCATCCAAGAAAATGAAACTTTGACAAAGTAAAAAAAGTAAAAATGCACGTCTCAATATTATTGTACCCCCCCCCTCCCTCCTCCCCCCCCCCCTTCCTTCCGTCCCGTCTCTCAAACGTAGGAGGAGAGGGAGTGTCAACGTCAAGTTTCTGCCCCGGTCGTATATTTATTTCTCTTAAGGATTAGTAATTCACTTACAGAGAAAACTTAAAAATAACGTATGCCTTACAAGCGTGCCGCTGTAAGGTGTGCCTTACAGCGTTAATTTATACACGGTGTCCTTTAAATCACTGTTTTCCCAGAACAAACGTTGTTCAAACCATGGTCTACTAACAGTTTATAACATCAAATTAAAAAACAAAACGAAATCGGTCTTTAAGAAATATAAAAAGTTGCGAACTTAAAACGTCTATTTTAACGTTACGCCCTACAACATAGTCAGCGCGCTGACCGGTAGCTATTAGGTACATAAGAAGTAGGTACACTACGGCTAACGTCCCCATGAACTTTATGTCACGGTTAGTTTTTGAACAAAATTAGACTTATTTGAGAAGGTCTAGTTTTTTTTTTATTTATTCTCTTATTTGATGCTATAAACAGTTATTAGACCATGGTCTGTGACGTTTGTTCTGGGAAAACAGTGATTTAAAGGACACCGCACCGTGTATAAGTGTATTGTGTATGTAAAAAGGTATAGTACAATAACAGAATAACAATCACAAACAGCAAAACCAAAAAAAATAGCTAAAGTGGGTAGGTGCCTCTCTTGTGCATTTGAACAGCAGCGAGTGTCATAGATCTAGAGCTGCTTCCTTACACACGTAACTTCACGTGACGTAACATACGCATATGAAGGGCGAAGAGAACCGCTTTGTGCGAATGGGAGGTATTTCACCTTATAGCGGAGGCGCACCGCAGAGCGTCTGGTTGTCCGACGATAGAATGGAGATGGGGGGATTAGGCTATAATCTATCTCCTGGCCAAATTTCATTACCATCCGCTCAATCGTTTAGTCGTGAAAAGAGAACAAACAAATAAACAGAGTTACTTTCGCAGTTTCATTTTTAAATGGAATTAAAGGGAGACCGGAGGGGAATCGCCCATACTACACGTACTACCAAGATCATTTCTAATTGGAGCATATTTCTACCTTAATAAGGTATTATTTACATTTGAATAGTATTTGTCTAGGTTCCCAACCATATATTAGATCAAAATACTTACCTAAAATGAAATAGAAGCGTATCGCATTCTGCATGTTTTTACGTCATAAAAGACCTGTTTTCAACCTAATTGTTTCGTTTCAACAACAACATCTTACGTTTCCTAGTCATGGGAATATAGATTATATCGTCTAGTTACATAATAACAACACAATAAGAAAATTCAACAAGTTTTCAGTCATCATTTTTGATATTACGGAACACGGTCAAAATCTAATCAAATTTAGAATCGTTCTATTGCTATCACTATCACTGCGTGGCTAAACTTCGTCACTAAACAGGGATAGCGATATTCAGACCGAAGTTTTTGACGCGGCCGAATTGAAGTTGCGCTCGGGGTTCGCCGGCTTCTTAAGGTTAATATTTTGTAGCAGTTTTCGAGTTATCAATGACCTAATTTCGGAGCATGAGAAATAAAAAAATATTTTTCGTGGCAACATTATCTATTGTTTCAAGTGTTGTTGAAGTAACATATATAATATAGAAACTATTTCTGGAAGGTTTACGAGTAAAATGGCGACTGTGGTTAACGATATCTCGGTAGAGCATAGCATACCTACCTAATAGGTACTCGTACCTAATACTTTGTGGTTTTGCGGTAACTATGTATAATAATAAAACCTATAATTAAATGTATAATAATAACCTAAACCTTTACCTTTAATGGCCATGACTAAATGTATGCAAAATAAAATTACAATACTTAAACAGACTAGTCAACTCTAATATTTTATTTAGTTAGTTTTTTATTGTTTTCTTACTAGTTTATACTGTCCCGCTGCTGGACAAAGGCCTCATCCTCTTCCTTCCACTTATCACGGTCCAGATCCAGCTCTTGCCAATCCCTTTGGAAGACGTCCAAATCGTCACTCCAGTGGTTTTAAGCCTCCCTCGGCGTCGCTTTCCGTCTTTAGGAATTCATTTGCTTGTGACAGATTGTCTAAGGGAGACATGACCCGCCCAGTACCATTTCAGCCTTACAGACTTGACGCCCACGTCAGCGATGCCGGTCTTCGAGCGCAGCCAGGAGTTTGGGATCCGGTCGATCCGGTTTACACCTAAAATGCTGCGCTCCATCGCTCTTTGGCAAACCCCTAGTTTGCACTTCTGAGACTCGGTGACCAACATTATCTTTTTATTAATCTATATTAGATCTTCGTATGACCACAATCTCACCTAATAGTAAGCGATGATGTGGTCTAAGATGAAGCATGAAGATCTAGAAGAAACCTCACTCTTACCTTAAAGAGGCCCGGATTGTATTCTTTAGGAAAAACAGACGACGGCAAAGTGTTCCATACCTTAGCTGTGCGCATCAAGAACGCAGAACCAAAACGGTGTGTGCGAATGGGTGGTGTATCAACTAGGTACGGATAGTACTGAGCCGTGCGCCTGCTTGTCCTTTGATGGAAAGGAGATGGCGGAATCAGATAGTAAAGTTCCTGGGCACATTCCCCGAAATGTATTCTGTAAAAGATCGATAGGCTTGGAACTTTACGGCAGTGTTCGAGACTTTGGGTCTTAGCCTCCGCCATATATTGCTCACCTATAAGCCTAAAAGCTCTTCGTTTTATCGAGTCTAAGGTAGCGAGCTGGTATTTGCCCGAACCATCCTAAAGCAGCAGTACTCAATACCAGACCAGACTTGTGTTTTGTAGAGACCAAGAAGCTGTCCTGACCTTATTGAGTATGCCCAGCTTCATGGCAGCTGTTTAGCCTTAGACTCGATGTACATATGTAAGTAATGTAATACTTTTAGGAACTTATCTCTGTGTTATGGAGGAGAGCGCTGGCGCTGCTACTCAGTTTTTTACAACTTTTGCAGTTGTCTATCGTGTCAACAATTCCAAATAAATAATTTTGTTTGTTCATTGCTCATTCAAAATCTCTTTGACGAAACTGTATTCCTAATATCCCTGCTTAAAGAGAGGTAAGATACCTAAGGTAAGGATAAGTCTAAGAAACTGCTTATTTAACGGTGTTCCAATAAAATTAAGCTTTTTAAAGACTATTTGAAATTGTTTTTCGTTATCTCTTTCAGATTATAACTTACTAGCTGACCAATCCGCAGCTTCGCACGCGTAGTTTTTCCATAAAAACATTACCCTCCTTCTACGCAGTTGAGTAAAAAGTAGCCTATGTCACCCGGGGATAGTGTAGCTTCCCGACAGTGAAAGATTTTTTTAAATCGATTTAGTAGTTTTTGAGTTAATTCATTACAAACATACACACAAAAGTACATTAATACAAATCTTTCCTCTTTATAATATTAGTATAGATTAGACAATAAGGGCTTTTTATCTTAGATTTAAAAATAAACTAATTCAAAGTAGCAGAGATAGTCGCCAAAAAATGTGGTCTAAATAAATCTCAAAGACACAACAACAACATTTGTCCAAAACAATCTCACTTTTTCAGATAATCGAATACAGTTTATTCCTCTTTTTTATTTCCTCTGAAAATGTTGACACAGCCATTGTCATTGACAATTGACTTTCCCTTGATAATCAGTTTACGACAGAGCAACGCCATCTGTTAGCAGTTACGAAACATGGCCGCAAAATCCCTCATTCAGGGACAACTTGTACAGGTTGCCTCTGCAAGCAAACACACGTGCTAGCATATCAGTACTAAAGCTTATCAGTAAGGGCAATGACCGATAGCGTGATAAAGCTCACGCAATATGTAAACAAAGCTATTGTAAGTTCTCATCCGGTGAAGTTCAGGTTTGTGTAAAGGTGTATTCAAAATATGAAGTATTTTACATCTTTGAAGAAACGGAACCCTTAAGGATTCGTCATGTCTGTCTGTCTGTCCGTCCGTATGTCACAGCCACTTTTTTCCGAAACTATAAGAACTATAAATTTTGGGGGTTCCCCATACTTAGAACTGAAACACAAATTTTTTTTTCATTAATCCAGCACGTGTGGGGTATCTATGGATAGGTCTTTAAAAATGGTATTGCGGTTTCTAATATTTTTTTTTTAAACCGAATAGTTTGTGCGAGAGACACTTCCAAAGTGGTCAAATGTGTGTGTGGTCCCCCACCCCTGTAGCATGATGTACATTACCATGCAAACTTCGTAGGTCTTCGTTTTTTTAATACGTCATAAATCGTAAACCGCAATTTACCTTTCATTCAATCAACTCATATATAAAAACTTAGCAACGAACTACAAAAACTTTTATATTATGTTACTTGCTGCTACGGAACCCTTCATGGGCGAGTCCGACTCGCCCTTGGCCGCTTTTTTATATCATAAATCTGTACAACGTTTTATAGCTAAACACAGTTTAGTAGAATAATATCTTATATTTTTTTTTATTAACTTGTGTAGGCTATATTAGTTCTAAAGGCCTTTAGAAGTTTTTTCATATAATTTCTATTGTATTTTAGTTAGTAATTGTAATTTGTTTATGTACCTACCCTACTTATGTTATGTTGATTTGAAGACATATAATGTTAATTCTTTCTCGTTGTAAGTGACAATGTTTTTAAATGAGAAAAAAGATTTATTTTATTAAACTGTATCTGTATGTTATTAATTTTATGTGGCATAGACATAATAATATGGTATATTCAGTATTTTTAACTGACTTCAAAAACTGAGGAGGTTTTCAATTTTGTTGTTTTTTAGTGTATTTTTCATTTGTATGTGATATGGGTCGTATTTTTCATTTGTATGTGATATGGGTCGTATTTTTCATTTGTATGTGATATGGGTCGTATTTTTCATTTGTATGTGATATGGGTCGTATTTTTGTGCCTGAAATAAACGAATTTTATTTATTTATTTTTTATTTATTTATAATACAGTACTTAATAAACTTTGATATGTGTCTGGGGAAAAGTCGCAGTACTGGATGTGCGAAGGCCGAGGATGTGGTGCCTAGGACAAGATCTTAAATAATATATAAATAATAAATATTTCTAGACATTTCACACACATTCATATCACATTTCAATGATTATAACATTTGTTCCGCGGCGGTAATCGAACCCGCTACCTCCTGCGTCTCAGCCGGCTATTCGCCCACTGCACCACGGAGGTCGAGTCTAGATCACATCCTGCATGCGGTGTTTACCTATAATTGCTTGTGCAATAATAACTTCTAATCAAAAGTTAAGCATGAAACAGTGTTAGAATTGTTAGTAGACCTAATAATTAAAAAGTGGCACTCCGGGAGTGCCGACAGAAGTGAAAACTTGAATAATTACCAGATACCTACTTATATACAGAGGTGTCGGTAACGATAACAGTGTCGCGAGTTCAATGGTTTTCAAGTTTTCACTTCAATAATAAATTCAATAAATTGACGACCTGTGGGCGAATAGCCGGCTTAGACGCAGTAGGTAGCGGGTTCGATTCCCGCCGCGGAACAAATGTTTGCATGATCTACAGATATTAGTTCCGGGTCTGGATGTTTTTATTTGTATTATAAGTATATATTTACAAAAAAAAGTTTATAAGTATACTATCAGTTATTTGGTTCCCATAATACAAGCTCTGCTTAGTTTGAAGCTAGATAGCACTGTGTGAAATGTCCAGAAATATTTATATATATTTATATTTAATAAAATAAAATTAGATGAAGTAGGCTTACTCAGCTATATTTTTTTTATACTACCTGGAGATGTTACAAGCATATGGCCCACATGATATTATGTGGTAACCATCGCCTATAGCACAGTACACACATTGAACACACATTTAATTTTGAAAACTTGTAGATAATAAATCAGCAGTTTTGACATTATTACAAGATTGTAACAATAACTCTACAACCTTTGCTCTCCTAAAGAGTTTTGGAGTGGTCATTACGTAGAAACATAAATTTACTAAATAAAAATCGATGGCCATACCACAAAAAAATAAACACGCGTTGAACACCTATTTAAAAAAATCGCAATGATTTTTTGAATACGATTTTTTTAAACAGTGTTTAATTTTGTAAGACCTCTAGTTTTCTTCAGCCCAGTATCTAAATGAGCCATAACGCCCTGACTGTATGAGGTACTCTAGATTTTTTTATCATTCTTGAAGCGGTGTCCGAAATAAGTTTGAGAACTTAGGTTATAGATGATACGATATTTATTTTATTGGACCACCACGACCGATCAACTGATAAGTGACGGACGAAGATGGTGCACGGTTAACTAGAAAGAACCACTTCAATTTAGACTTGGTGATACTGAGTCATCAAAACAGTGCAGCCGCAGCTCAAGGTCTAAGAGAAGAGGGGAGGATCTTTTCTAACTGTAAGTAAACGGATAAAGGATTTGTAGCGTTGTCTTTTGAGTTATAACTGACCAAACACTGTAAGCGCTCAACTGTCGCCAGGAAACATGACGAGATTAAAGCATCTTCAGACAGGTCTTAACAATATCTTTATGCGGGAGTGGAAGGGTAACAATTTAAGACTGCGTTTTAGTTAACTGCACGTATCGAACACGTATTTCCTGATAAAAAATGCTGATTAAGCAAAGAGGGTGGTATATTAGTAAGGCACAACAGCAACTGTGTCCCTCACTCAGCGTTTAAACTTACCACCAGGGCCCGTAGCCAAGTTACATTCGCTTAGAATCGATTCGTTTTCTATATAGGTTTGTGGTCAGAATCAGAAATCAGAACTGGATGGAAATGGAACTTTTTAACCTAATCCCACCATCTCCATTCTATCATCGGACAACCAGACGCTCTGCGGTGCGCCACCGCTACATGGTAGAAATACCTCCCATTCGCACAAAGCGGTTCTCTTCGATCTTTAATATGCGCACCGCCAAAGAGTGAAACGCCTTGCCAGAGTCTTTGTTTCCTGATAGCTACAACCTGGGTAGACAATAGGTTTCTTCTAGGCTTAGCATCAGGCGAGATCGTGGTCAAACGCAAGCATATAATGTATAAAAAAGGTACCTATACAATAGCATTAAAAAAGTTCTGTGTCCTAGCAGTTTGAACAACAGAAGAATTATTTTGGACAAGCAGACCTTGCTCGTGCTTTTTTGTTAGACATGTCTGTCGTCGAACGGTGGTTTGAAAACAGGTGCAGTTATATAACCTGGCAGCATAATGAGGCTGATAAAGAATTGATAAGTCACAATCAAGGGCCCCATTCATGAAAGTCTGTTAGTAACAGGTGATAGATATCATAAAGTTACTGTAGGAGAAAGTTTGGATTACAAGAGCTTATTTAAATTTATAGGTACTAATAAATTTAATTTATTTACTTTATAACTGCTATTAACGTTTTTAGAACCCATAAAGCTTCATTTTATGTTATGTCATTTGTTTTAATCAGATGTTTTTGCTGAATAACTTTTTTATTTGCTGAATCTAGCTTGATATCTAGTTATCTCTGCTGTAGAGACTCCACAGATCATAATGTGACCGAAAATTTACTGAGGGTAGATATATTTATTATACAATATCAATAGAGCAGTAACATAAATTCTACTTAACATAAAAGGCAATCAAGTAAAATAGAAGCCTATCTCTATGTACCTAAACGTCATGCCACATAAAGTGAATGGAAAAGTATCGACTAAACCATGACCTAGTCAACAAAAATGCACTAACCGCCAAGGCGGCAGTAGAACTCGATAAATTTGACTAATACGGAGAAAATAAACACAAGGACTACAAATAAAGACCAATATGAGAAGAGCTTACTTACATGAGAACTCCTCTGACTTTCCATCACAAACAAATCCATGTAAAAACACTAAAATACAATGTTTACTTCGAAAAGCATTGCAAATCTTACAAAATGGCAGACTAACTAAAATCAATATTGGGGAAGCGAGACAGTCGGGGCGGTTTCACCCCGTCAGTAGTTAGAAAGAGAGTGAAATATGCGATTGACGCATGCGCGGGCAGTTTTATTTTTGTTCTTTTGAAAATTCAACAATTTTACTAGATCATTATGATAAACACGTGATTTATAATAATGATTGAAATCAATCACGAAAGTTTACTAAGTAAAATTTTACTAGATATTTTTCGTTTTCGCTATGTATTTTTTTTATCGTCAAAAACTAATAAAAATAATAAAAATACATTTATTTCAAGCAATAGTTATATACAAAAGGTATGTTTATACTAAACAGGGTTTTGAGAGCATGCTTGTGACAGCAATGTCTGGTGTACGGGCAGTCTACTCTGCCGGGTATCATTGCCAAGACGATGTTGGCGCTGGCCCGCAGCCTGCGCACCAGGGACGCGGCTCGCTTGCGCATGACGGTATGGAAGCAGTCGACCCGCGCGGCCGCGAACATCCCTGATGCACTGCAGTAGCGGGGCAGCCCCAGCACCGCCCTGAGTGCATTGTTATACAGGACGCGGAGTGCGCTGTACGTCGCCTGCGTATACTTCGCCCACAGGCTGTACGAGTACAGAGAGGTACAATACGCCCGAAATAAAGTCAGCTTAACCCCCTCTGAACTACCTGCAAACCTGCGAGCAATCATATTTGCACTCACGGACAGCGCCCTTCGCTCCCGTTCTTCAACATTGTCTAATGTACATAATTATTGATTAAAACGGGTATTTATCGCGTATGTACCTTTTTTATTAGTTATCCCGACGTTTCGGCTGTGTTGCAACAGTCATGGTCTCGGGCTGACTGGAGTACTTGGAGCTACCGTCAGGAAGTGTGGGTAGCTACAGCATCTACCCTCACTTGGTCTTCAGAATTAGAAATGTCCTCGTTCATATTACGACACACTACACTAACCGTATCTACGCACTGAGTCGACCGATTACGACGCGCACACCTAGCAATCACCGGGTTCCAGGACGCTGAGAGTCTATAGCTATCTTCCCGATTGAAATTTGAAAATTTCTTGATTTCAATCGCTTCACGAACTATTCTCTTGTAATAATGGCGTTCACTAGAGAAAAATGACTACTTAATGTAATTTGAAAAATACTATTGTCTAATGTAGCTACAGTAAAGCTGGCCTTAATGAAATTTTATAGGAACGATTTCTCCAAGTAGCATTTTCTAGGCACTGTCTCCACTCTCCAAGTAACATCGTGTCAACGTGACAACAAGTGGTCGTGGCATCAAAGTTGACCGGAAGACAAGATGTAGCAATCGTAGTAGCTCGTCTAAAACTACATTAACGTAAGATTTTTAATATCATTCCAAATACATATACGAACAAGACGAGATTTGAATTCTATTTTCTTATGCTTGTTAATCAAAATCAAAACCTTGTTATTCATTTAATCACAAGGATCGGTTTGAAACGTCAGTTTTACTGCCTGTTCCTTCGCGACCTTCCAGGAAAGAAAGGCAAGAAACAAGGCTCGTTGTTGTAATGATTCTTTTAGAATACATAAAAATAATGTAAATAAATTACGTCTAAATTGTAACATTTTTGAACGAATTGATCCCAAGCTTCTATGAGCACGATACTAATTTTGCTAAGGTCTCACTGCTCGCCCAGTGCCAAAATCATCATCATATCCATAGCTAAATATCCCCATATATTTCCAGAGCGACATACTGCATTTCTGTGGCATACACCCAACGGCTCCCAGCAACCTCACGTAAGTACGCTGAACTTTCCACTGCGTGGTCTTCCCTCCACTCTAGAAATGTTCTGCTCCAACCGCCGTCAGTTTTCCGTAAAAGTATTGGTAAATACAAAAAAATAATTTCAATAACTAATTTGTACAGAAGCGATGCGTAATTTCACAATGTTTATGCATTAAACGTGCCTTATCGCGTCGGCTGAAGGTCGCTGCAAGTGTATGGCATTCCAGGTTTATAAGGCAGAGTGTAATATGCCATCTAATGTTATGTTTTTCATAAACTTGTTGACAATCATCAAACAGAACTTATACCCGTTTTTACTAACGACGAATAAAGATACGCTTGACTCCAAGCGCCTATTGTAGTCAATCATTTATCATAATAGTAGGTATACCTTCTAAAGGTCAATTTACACTATTATGGAGCCCTCCACACGTCAACAATTTTTTTGCGTAAGCCTAGAAATTTGAACAAATTCTTCCCACACAAGTTTGTGCTAGCCTTGAACGAGTTTAGAAATTGGAACAAATTCTCGCCACACAAGTTGCGCAAGCCTTAAAGAGGCTTAGAAATTTGAACAAATTCTTCCCACAGAAGTTTGTGCAAGCCTTGAGAAAGCTTAGAAATTTGATCAAATTCTTCACGCAGAAGTTTGTGCAAGCCTTGAAAAAGCTTAGAAATCTGAACAAATTCATCCCACAGAAGTTTGTGCTAGCCTTGATAAGTCCTCGGAATTTGAACGAATCCTTCCCACACAGGTTTGCGTAAAGAACTGACGTGTGGGCCCAATTAGATTATCTCGTTAAGGATATTTCCTACGTTACTTTGTTGAATAGAGAAGAACACAATTACTGTACATAATATATATTCCGAGGTGAAACCCGTCACCATAACTTGTTAATCCATAAGCGACACAATGTGTGTACGCCTTAACAATCTGTTTTTAAGCGGCCGTCCTTGCCCATTGTTCAACTAATGTTTCCTATAAGTTGCTGTGATTTCTTCGATGACGTCATCCATTCGGATATCAATACCACCATCTAGAACTACCAACTTTGCTAGCTCAGACAGTCTAGCATGACTGCCCTACATTTTTTTTCGCTGAGGAAGGATAGGGTTAATTTAAATTTTAACGTACCTAGACTATAGAAACATTTCTACGCGTGACAGTACAATATTCTGCGGTAAACTGCCATTTTACTCCATTCTTCCGTGCAGAAAAACTTTTCTAGGGCGGTTAAGAATATTATAATTATCAGCCCACTGTGTCCCACTGCTGGGCAAAGGCCTCCCCCCATTCTTTCCAGACACTTCTTTCAAGTGCTAAGGTGGTCCAGTCCTCTCGGAAATTAGTGAGCTCATCCCTCCATCTCTTCTTTGGTTTGCCACGACGTCTTCGGGCTGTGTCGGGGTTCCACTCGGTGGTGAGCTTAGCCCACTGATCCCCCGACATACGGCATAAATTACCAGCCCACTCCCACTTGTGTTGTGTATGCGGTCAATACGCTTGAATCCGAGAACGCTGCGCTTCATCGCACGTTGGCAAACCTTGAGTTTATACTTTTTGATGTTAGTCAAAGACCAGGTCTGCAAGGTCTGCAAACGAGGAGGATGCATACGTTCATCAACTTTCGTTCTCTTTCGCTCAAGAATATTAATTAACTTTTATCCTGCGAGTTCAAATACAAGCCAAGAGGATTAGCTGAAGTGGCAGCCAGCAAGGCACATAGCTTGTAGAGCTGACAGAAAGGTTCTAGAGTGGAGACCACACACTGGAAATCGCAGCGTAGGACCCCCCACACACTACATGAAAACACGACTGGGAGTCGTTGGATACAGGCCGCACAAGATCGGTCACTCTAGAAATCTATGGGGAGGCCTATAACATCAACAGTGGTCCCGATAAATTATCTAAGCTTCCATTTTTATCCCTTTGTCAGTTCTTTCCTTATTTTTAATTTTCTTCCTGCCAGTTTCTTCATGAAATGGATTTTAAAATATCTTGAAAGTAAAACGCATAGGAATGTCAAGGGCTTAATAATGTGAAGTCATTCAACGTTCGGAGACACTTTTATTCTCATTCTGTACAAAAAATAGGTATAGTTTTTGTTACAGAAATCGAAAGTGGTTCACTTCACACGATAACTTGGGAATTCTGGGAATTCCACTTAAAAACTACTTAGTCTTAGATTAGACCCTCGTTTAACATGTGTATTATGGTCACTTTTTTAGGTTACTGCTCAAATTGGTTAGACAAAGCGCGTTTAATCACTCAGATATAAGAAACTGGTTTAGTTAAAGAAAAGTTGAGGAGTAACTTGAGCAGGCTAGCGTGGTATGGGCATGTCATGCGGAGGGATGAAAGGTGATTAAAAAAATATTAGATACTAGCTAACCAATCCGCAGCTTCGCACGCGTAGTTTTTTAATAAAAACATTACCCTCCTTCTCCGCAGTTAGGTAAAAAGTAGCCTGTGCCACCCGGAGATAGTGTAGCTTCCCAACAGTGAAAGAATATTTTAAATCGGTTCAGTAGTTTCGGAGCCAATTCAATACAAACAAACAATCAAACAAATCTTTCCTCTTTATAATATTACGAAGTTTTTTGTAGATATTGATATGTTCTTTAATATTGTAGAACATACTTTAATTCTATCATCAATAGTTTCCGCAGCGCATGCGACGAAAGACGTTTTAGGGCACTTTTTTATACTTGGGTTACGTTACTTAAGTTTTAGTAAGGATTCCTAATCTTTTCTAGCAATAAATATAGCCTATGTTACTCAGGGTGAATGTAGCTTTCCAATGGAGAAATAATTTTTGAAATCGGTAGAGTAGTTTTTGAGTTTATTCATTACAAACATACACACAAAAATACAAATCTTTCCTCTTGATAATATTAGTACCTATAGATGAATGTGGATGGATATTGAAGTAGTAGGTCGAAGAAGAGATGTATGGACAGTGTGAAGAATTATATGGGTAAAAAAGAAGTGACAACAGAGATGACGACTGATACAGATGTATGGAAGAAAAATTCCTGTTGTACCGACTCCACGTAATGTTGGAAAAGGGCTGAACACAGTCCTCGCGCTCCCCCATAGATTTCTAGAGTGACAGATTTCGGGTGGTCTGCATCCAATGACTCATAGCAACATTATTTTTTATTTTTTCCTTTTGTTTCAATGAAAACAATACATAATGCAACGTTTGAAACATACGAAGCGCTGATAAGAACGCATTGATAAGATTACCTATAGATAACAAGTTATCAATAGGTAAGCTTATCAATGCATTATAATCCTGTGTTATCGTGTAGAAAGTATATATGCATAGGTATACTCCCTACTTTCTAAGCCATAAAGATTTTTTTATGCATTATAGGCTTGCGTTTGATCACGATCTCGCCTGATGGTAAGCGATGATGCAGTCTACGATGGTACACGCTTGCCTAGAAGAAACCTATTCACTCGCGACTTAAAGATACCCAGGTTGTAGCTATCAGGAAACATAGCCTCTGTGTTTCTCAAGATGTTTTTTTTAGAATGAATAAAATTTGTGAACGGTTTTTTCGTTCACCGTTTTGAGAGCGTGCTTACACATTTTTTGAGTAAGTAAATATAAAATCCATGCACGACCGGGATTCGAACCTGCAACCTCCGAAACGGATGTCGGGGTACATCCCACTAGTCACAAGGGCTGTTCATATTATTTGTTAGTATTAGATTATTCTATTAAATAAGAACCAAAGTCAATATATAAGAATCAAGCGGCATAAAATATTAAAACAGGCATCTTTAATTATCTATATATATATATAAAAGAAAGTCGTGTTAGTCACACTATTTATAACTCAAGAACGGCTGAACCAATTGAGCTGAAAATTGGTAGGGAGGTAGCAAGAACCAGGAGAAGGACGTAGGATACTTTTTATCTCGTTCCCGTCGTTCCCGTGGAACGTGACATAAAACGTCAAAGAGAATAGAAGTCACTATAAAACGTCGTATAACAAAAACGCATCTGACATGGAATAACAAAACAGCTATGACAGCAAATGACAGCTAAACGTAATTTTGTCTATGGTTAAGTATGGTTGTATAATGATGGCCGGGGACAACAATTGACAATTCTACCAGGGTGACGTTTAATGACAGCCCGCGTTATATGCATGTCAATGCATATAACGCGGGCTGTCATTAAACGTTATATGCATTGACATGCATATAACGCGGGCTGTCATTAAACGTACGGTACGAAGTTCGGAGGGCCCACTTGTAGTAGTATATACTCCATGTACAATTGTACATGTAACCGCTAAATATTGTCAGTGTATGCTATTTTGATGACACATATTAATTTCAAAAAATTCGTCCCGAACTGAGACCTCTCGAGTCTCCGATTATAATAAAAAAATATTATTTGTAATCTTTGACTCAAAATAGTGCCACGAAGTAATAAACCAAACAACTTGACCTACAGCTTCATTCAAAGTACAGGTAACGGGAGTTTATGATATTGGTTACACTTTTTTGAGGTACAAATTGCAGTTATTCTGGATTTCAGACTTTTGCCTATATTTGTGTCACATACACGCATACTAAATTACAGCACTGTGGGGGTCACTGGTGTACCCTATGAATTTTGTCAATGTTCCGTTTTTGTTATGGCTGATAACTTAAAAACTACAAGGTTTAAACTAAATATAAAAACAGGAACGAAATGTACTCACAAAGACCTTTTATTAAACGTGTCACTTGACCGGTTAGGCCCATTTTGGTTTTTTTACCCCTCTTGAACCCCAATATCTCAACAACCTCCCCACATTTTTAGCTTATTTAGTCACACCAAAGTTGTGCCATCACTACCTACCTATATACCAAATTTCACGATGATCGGATAAACGCTTCAAAAGTTATCTTAGGACAAACAAACATACATACAACGCCGATTGCTTAAGTTGATTTAGAGATCTCGCTTCGCTCGATCAATTAAAAGAAAAAGTTTGTAGTTTGTATGTTTGTTTGCTGTGGTAATCTCAGATATTACAAAACCTATTTTTAAAATTCTTCACTACCCCTGAGCGCTATATAAAATTATTATTACTATTCGGATAAAAAAAAAGGTTGTCATTAAACCTCAATGTTAATAAATCAAAGCGAAGACAAGTAATTACACAAAAACAAAAATATAACAGTCTTCAGAAAACAGAAACATGAAAAAAAGCTGAAATTTGTATGGGACAGATCTGAAAATATCCTTATATCCTTTCAATTAAAAAATAATTTTCTAAAGCGGTTGATAGATGACAGTAACAAACATTTAAAAAAATACAACCCAATTGAGAGCAACCTCCTTTTGAAGTTGGTTAAAAAATGTGCCATTTGGCGATGACAAAGTAGCGAGCGGGACAGCTAGTATAAAATAAAATAGTAGGTTGTCTAAAAGAGATCGCTTTCTTTAACAATAATACCGCCCATTATCCTTAAATTTATTTGTGTTTTTTCTTTCTCCATTGCATCTAGCTTGTAAGGTATCTATAGAATTTAAATTCATTCACGGTACATAAAAAAACAATTAGGATCCAACGAACCCGAAATGAAGCGTGGCTTGATATGATCAACGCATCTGGGTTTTGGAGGAAACCCGTTTGATAAGGTTTTCTTTACGTAGAAAACCGGTGACTAGTTATGTAAAATAAGCAATAGCAGTGGAGAAGCAATCGTTCGCGAAACTTAGAATTTCACATAGAAACTAACGCTACCAGCAAAGAAACGGCAATAGATAGATTTGACGTTTGGTGACCGATTGCTTGTCGCACTGTTGTCGCTAATTTTACATAATTAGGTGGCCGGACACTTTCGAGATGACTGCAAGCCGTGCCGCCTGTTGCTTGCATTTTAGATCAAATAATACTTACTTTTTCCCCATAAATGTACTCGTATCCATAAAACGTCCAAATTAAGCTAAAAGCAATCGTTTTTGTAAGCTCGTTCCGGGGCGCCGCAAGTAAATGTATAGAAGAAAACGAAAACGCTTACGAACACTTTTGACGTTTGCGTTCTTTAACAACGCATACTAAAGGGACATAACAGTTTTTCAATACAACTATTCAATTGGTAATTCACCCTCTGTGGAATCATTCAGACGTATTGAGGAGTAGGTATAGATATTTTACCGGCACGCCTGTAACAGATACTAACTGGCCCTTTTCGCCGGATCGTGCCGGTAAGCGCCTGCTTTCTTCGTCAATGATGCTGTTGTGATTGTGCCGGCGCATCTTGCTAGAGATTAAGGTTGTTGAACTATCCTAGCATATGTCTCAGTTTCCGGGAGTGCATTCTTTTTAACCAGTTCAAAAAAAGAGAGGTAATGGAATTCTTATCTTCGGTAAGCTCAAGAAAGTTTTACTTGATGTGACTAAGAGTTTGCCCGGGGTGGTATTACCGCCGTACCTATTTTTGCCGCCAAGCAGTAATTTTAAGTTTGAAGAGTAAGCCGCCGGCGTCGCGTCGGTAGGATAACAGGGACATCAGTCTTTTCACCTGAATGTCTAAGGGTGACGCGTGCAATTGAATGCCATGTGGGCCAAGTTGGGTAAGTTCTTAGTTGGATGTAGCCTGTGAGGTAATGCAATTGTTATAGGCAGTGGTTAAAATTGCAGTGTTTATGTACTAAATACATAGATGATTTCATTATATATACTTATATTATAAAGAGGAAAGATTTGTTTGTTTGTATTGAATAGGCACCGAAAGTACTGGACCAATTTATAAAATTCTTTCACTGTTGGGAAATTACACTATCCCCGGGTGACACAGGCTACTTTTTACCCAACTGCGCAGAAGGAGGGTAATGTTTTTATTGAAAAACTACGCGTACGAAGCTGCGGATTGATCAGCTATAGTGTGACCATTAGTGCTGTGCACTCCCTGAGGTATGCGCGCGGCGAGACGGGGGGGAGAATCGGCTGCTGCGCTCTGTCAGTTCGCCGTCAACGCTCGTGGCGGCAGGTAGTGTTATTTGTATCGGACTGTCTATGTCAGAGTCTGACATAGACGACATACCTCAGGGAGTGCACAGCACTAATGGTCACACTATAGTAATATGTATTTTAGGTGTATCTCTTTATGGGCCGTAGAATAAGTCTCTATCTTCCTCAAGGTCTATCTATTTTATTGGGGCCTGAATTAAATGTTTTAATATATGAATACAAATACTTTTATTTTCCAAATAAGAGTTAACATCTATGTATGTACATAATGAGCTCCGCACTAGGTGTGACACCTGTATCGCGGATGCCCTGTATAGATTTACGTGAGATCAAACCGAGTAAGTATACATTTTTGAGTAATAAGAGAACAGAAAAACAAAAAACATATTTAAGTTAAACAAAGATAAAATATAAATACATACATACATAGTAATATTATAGGATTACAAAACTACCGAGACAAAATAATTGGGGACGCGTGTAAGTGATGCATTTGAGTGTGTGGGTGCGTATGTGTGTGTGGGTTTGAGAGGGTATAATATACTATTATTTAACATGGAACCACGGGATTGTGCCATCTCATATTATAAACAGATAAAATTTGTAAGTTTGGGTATATAATGGGTAATTTCATAAATATTTTAATAGCCATACGGTAAGTGCCTGCCCTATCTGATATTTGGCTATATTTTATTATGATAACAATCCGTGCAAAACCGGGGCGAGTCATCTAGTCACATATAAAAAAAACTTCACGAGAACCTTTATATTTCATTTAATAGTTTATTTGAATAAGCAATGGAACTTTCTCAGAGCAACGTATAAAAATGGGTTGGCTGCAAACAGCTAATTCCAGTAAACGACTGTATTACTTCTCTGAACTAACTGCAGTTATGCCACAGAGCAGAAACAGTTTGTTACGCTCACTCAAAGTGTTACTTGCTTTGTCAATGACAAGCTCTATTTACGTGCGTTTACGGCCCCCTTACGGCCCGGTCGTAAGTTTAAAGTCTTTGTCTGTGTGCATATATTTTATTGTTGCTCCCAGACGAATGAACCATAGCTTTATAACCCAGTTGCTGTTGTGTCGGTATCGCTCGTTAGGCCGTCCCTTACACACGTGAAATACATACTGTAGGTGTGAAAGGGACGGATTAATCAGCGACGCGACAGCAATTGGCTTACGCAAAAAGGCTTTCGATTTCAATGCCGTTGCGTTATATGGTGGCCGAGGAGCGAGTATAGAAGGGTAGGACGACCAGCAGCAAGATGGGTGGACGACATCGTAAAGGTCGTGGGCCGTCAGTGGGTGAGACTAGCGCAGGATCGTGGTGGATGGCACAAACTTGGGGATGCCTATACCCAACAATGGGTGAAGTAAGGCCGTGGATGATAATGATGATGTGTTATTTAAAAGCCAGTTTATGAACGGCTGTTAGCTGTGTTTGATAGTTCTTTTTAACTGACTTCAATAAAGGAGTTTACAATTCGATTGTATTTTTTTTTTGCGGACAGCGGCCGTTGGGGCATTAAGATACTCGAGTGCACTAGAAAGCGCAACGTAGGACGGTCCTGCACTAGATGGAAAGACGACCTGATATAAGTTGGCAGCCGTTGCGTGCACAAGATCGGTGGGTCTGGAGATCTATGGGTAGGGTGTACCATGTGTCAGGATTTGTCCTGAGATCTCAGCATTTTTGGACTCTTCTCAGGATTGCGGCCGGGTTTAGCAAATCTAATGAAATCTCAGGATTTTTAGTATTTTTAACAAAATACAGCTTACATTTTAAAGATCTCTTTATTAAATAGTTAAACAATCTAAAAATAATCTTCCTTTGGTCATAATTGCACAATTAATATCAATACTTATTTATCCAAGAAGGTACTTAATCAGTTTTATCATAGTTAGTCAAGATACCTTTTTAAGTAAGGTTTTTTCTTTAGTTATTGCAACGCGTGAGCGAGATCCGCAGCAGTGTATAAAAACGATAATATTACGACTTTTTAAAATTGTTAAGTACGTTTGAGAGAAAATTCTCAAACTGTAAAAAATCTCAGGATTTTTCAATGGAAATCAGGCCTTTTCTCTGGACTTTTGATTTTTCATCTGGTAACCCTATCTATGGTGGAGTTCTATGTTCATCAGTGGACATCCTATGGTTTATATGATGATTATGATGGATGAGGTCAGTATTATGTGTTTAAATTCAAAAACGTCTTTTCTCACTTCTCAGTCGGTATTACGATAATACTGATAATAGTATCATTTTGCTAAAAAATTCGTGAAACAAAGATAATTGCATTGAATCGACCGTTTGACCACTGAATAAAATGATGCAATTTTTCAAGATAAGATTTGCAGTGATACCTTATCAAAATTGCACAAAAATTCTAATAAACTACTCAAAAAAAACTTGAAATATTTAGATATTTTGCCCGACACATTTTATTTGCGAGTTGTTGGCATACTCTAGTATGGAAATCTTAAGTAGGCATATTTATTGATCATAAATTAACACTTAAACGCCAAGTTTAGGGTAGTTCTTAAGTGGGTAGACAAGAATTAAAATCTTAAGATATACCGCAGAATCTGTGAGTGCCATTACATTGTTGCTCAGTGGGGTTTGTTGTATCTAACGAAGAAGTTATCGTAACCTTACCTTTAATTATCGATTACATTACTGTTTGCATAAACAATTCCTGGTTCTCGACATCATATGGACACGGAATCCGCGACTAGAGCCATTGTTTTACTTCAGCAGGGAAATTCGCAAAGATCAGTAGCTTCAAGCTTAGGTGTGTCAAGACGAGCTATTCGAAATGTGTGGGAACGCTTTCAAGAGACAGGTAGTGTGAGTTGGAGGCGCGGTTCGGGTAGAACCCGAGCGACAACCTCCCAAGAAGACCGATACATCCGACTCTCTGCACGTCGCGAGCGAACTGTAACTGCACACATATTGAGAAACCGCTTACGTGACGCCACTGGAACGCGAGTGAGTGACCAAACTGTTCGCAACAGACTTCATGAAGACCAACAACGCTCCAGAATGCCAGTTGTTCGGCTCAAATTGACCAGAGCCCACCGTGCAGCGCGATTAAGGTTTGAACGTGATCACCTCGAATGGACCATGAATAATTGGAGGACAGTGCTTTTTACAGATGAATCTAAAGTAAAGTTTTTTAATGATGACAGACGCGTACGAGTTTGGCGACGACCTGGAGAACGTTTTACAGAACCATGTATTCGTGAAACTGACCGCTTTGGTGGACCTAGTATTATGGTATGGGGTGGGATTAGCATAATGGGCAAAACCGAGCTAGTGATTTTGGATGAGGGCAAGGTAACGGCCGCCAGCTATGTTCAGCATGTCATCCGACCTCATGTGATCCCATATTCACAGCGAGTAGGCCCTAACTTTATTCTGATGCAAGACAACGCTCGCCCTCATACTGCCAGAGTGACCCAAAGTGCAATCTCCGAAGCTGGTATCGCAGTTCTACTCTGGCCCGCCATGAGTCCGGACCTGAATCCGATCGAGCATATCTGGGACTAGTTGAAAAGAAGCCTTAAAGACAACCACACTGAAATTCATAGCCGACAGGAGTTGATAACTGCTTTAAAAGTGTGTTGGGAGCAAATTCCAGATGAAAACGTCATCCACCTTATAGAGAGTGTTCCGAACCGACTCAGAGAGTGTGTGCGCAATAGGGGAGGACCTACGCGTTACTAAACATAAGGCATTGAAGCAACCCTAAGAACATGTTTAAAAAAAATGTGCTCGTGTCTTCAACGTGTTGTTTTGGAAAACCGTGTAATTTTAAGTTAATGTGTAAAACGTGCATTTCTTGACGATTTTTTTGGCAAAAATAAGGCATTGTAATGTTTTTTTAATGGTTCTGAATGTGTTAACCTATTTCTAAAATTAAACTTGAAATAAATTGTACTTATTTTTTTTTATTTTAATTTAAATCATGTTTTATTGGGTGGGCCCTATTTTGTTTTGAGTAGTTTATGTATATGTTAAATATATTGATTGATTTGAAAGAAAGAAAGGAAAAATAAAACACAACAACAATTAAATCTAACCTAAGCACTAACAACTGACACGATTTGGTACTCCCGTTCACACTATCTAGATGCGTTACGTACATAGCTAGTGCTTAACTAATGGCAGGTTCCTATATCCGTCGGTAACCAGCTACGACTCGTTTCTCCTTGAACACCTGTCAAAAATTTGACACTAGTTTGTCATTTTTTCAAGAAGATACGAGGCGTAGTCGGTTACCGACGGATATAGGAACCCGCCATAAGCCAGTGATCAATATCTACGCTCAAAAAATGTAATGGCTACGACGTATCTACGAAAAGCCTACACAATGCGAGGTCAGCTTATACTGGAAAAGTATAGCTTGATGTGTAGCCGTGTGTACCTATAGTGAAGTGCTTAAGACTTATATATCTCGGCCATAACCAAATAACAACTAGTACGTGAAGCATCAATTTACTAGAGAAGTATCAAAAACATGCCTTAACAGAAAAATCTAGATTTTTTATATTTGTTCAAGTCGAACCCTTATATTGTGACATTTTAACCTATAATTGTTTAAAACAACAATTGTTTTATATGCATATTTAAAAATTATGAAAAGGTACACGTAAATAATGTTTTAAATCAAAAGGTATTTCATAATATATAAAAGTTATGTACCTACATGAGTAAGTTTTAATTAAATAAATACTTACCAAAAATAATTCCTCCTTACTGCGCTGACTCCTTCAAACAATCACTTATTTACTTTAAATTTTTCAAAATACGAACGCGTAAACAAACCAATCAGTGCGTCCGTGCACTCTTACTGCGCTCGCGCCAATACTGACAGATGCGCGCGAGTTGCCAGCTGATTCTGTACTAGACGTGAAACAATGCAATACAACCCTTCTGTAGTGTATTTAGGGCTTATTTTACTTCGCACAGTGATGAAGATAGCTTGGCTAAGGTAATGTAGACCTTATTTTTGATAATGCAGTTATTTAAATTGGTTGAGTATGACAATGGACATGAAATGACGCAGAATTTGTAGATTTGAGTTGAAAAACTAAAAAATACATTAAAAATGCTCCTTACTTTTATATAAATTACTTAGTGTCATTTTAATTATTTTTAGGGTTCCGTACCTAAACGGTAAAACGGGATCCTATTACTAAGATTTCTCTGTCTGTCTGTCTGTCCGTTTGTCACCAGGCTGTATCTCATGAACCGTGACAGTTAAACAGTTGAAATTTTCACAAATGATATACAGTGTAAACTCCATGTAACGTCACTCGTTTTAACGACAAACTCTCTAAAGCGTCGAAATCACTCGGCTTTGGTTGGTTTAGCTTGTCTTGCATACAATGGTACACTCTGTATAGCATTACACCCACTCTCAATAACGACAACAATTTGTAATAAAAAGTTCTTTTTAAGTTGCCAAATTAGTAAAAACTGCGCAGCTGTGTATATCTTTTTGTCGTTTTATTATCCTAGACCATAATAAACTCGACTGTCGGCATCATACACACCAAACTTTCTAAGAAATCCGTTCTTTTGTTTAGAAAATGGGATTGCTTGCACGTGTAGCTGCAGACTGTTGTTAGTAGAAGTGATGGATTTTATCTATACGTTGTCATACAGATTTTACTTCTCTCCATTTAACGACAACTCTCTATAACGTCAAAATATGCTCAGTCCCTTGAGTGTCGTTATATAGAGTTTACACTGTATTTCTGGTGCCGTTATAACAACAAATACTAAAAACAGAATAAAATAAATATTTAAGGGGGGCTCCCATACAACAAACGTGATATTTTTGCTCATTTTTGCTCGATATTAATAACGGCAACAGGTAGACGCTTGAAATTTTCACAGAATATTTAGTTATATATTCACTTTAAAAATAAATAATTAAAATAAAATGAAAACAAATATTGAAGGGGGTTCCCATACAACAAACGTGATTTTTTTGCCGTTTTTATAGATAATGGTACGGAACCCTTCGTGCGCGAGTCCGACTTACACTTGGCCGGTTTTTTATTTACCTCTCATTTTGCGCCATTCCAGTTTTCATAGTGCATCGCGGATTGTAGGTATTTTTCTGGAATATTCTGTACAAGCCACAAGTCAAACATCTTGTATATAATAAGTTCTAAGGTAGGCACACGATCCAAGAACCGTATTCTGATCTAAATGCGGGTACAAAGTCATGAATGAATGAATATGTACTATTGTATTGTACTTGTACGCCATAATTTTTATTAACAAATTAAAAGACATAAAGCATATAGTACAAAGAACGTGAAGTATTAGTGAAATACATGAAGTATTTCCTGAAAAATAAAATATTGCAATGGGACTTGTTTAGGGTTCCCTAGTCGAAGGTGTATCCGACCAGTTACAGCCGTGTACAACTCGTAAACTATTACCTAGTGATGTAAAGAATAATTTCTAGAGACGTTCCGACTAGCCGGCGACTAGTCGGTAAAGCCGACTATCCGGCCACTTTCGTATTCGACACGACTATTCGGCAAAGAGCACCGACTATCCGGCTTCTTACTTTGTATGAATTTCTCAATAAAATGTATATGGGAAAAATAACAATAAATTAAAACCTCGCTAGTATTTGCTGTTTTTTCCTACCCACCACGAGAAATTATCATTTGGCACTGGTGACACTTAATCTTACGGGAATCATTGTCCAGTTAGTCAAAAAAACCATACACGAGACTTTCTTTTTCATATCATTAAATTTTAATTGAGCTCTTTCACTTTAATGTACAATAAAAGTACTTATTTTCTTTATTTTTCCACACAAAAGCACCACTCTGACCAGTGCAAATAGGGTTACCAGATGAAAAATATCAAAAGTCCGGAGAAAAGGCCTGATTTCCATTGAAAAGTCCTGAGGTTTTTTACAGTTTGAGAATTTTCTCTCAATCGTACTTAACAGTTTTAAAAAGTCGTAATATTACCGTTTTTATACACTGCTGCGGATCTCGCTCACACATTGCAATAATTAAAGAAAAAACCTTACTTAAAAAGTATCATCACATATTAAGTACCTATGATAAAACTGATTAAATACTTTCTTGGGTAAATAAGTATTGATTTTAATTGTGCAATTATTACCAAAGGAAGGTTATTTTTAATTTGATTGACTTTTTATTAAAGAGATCTTAAAAGTGTAAGCTGTATTTTATTGAAAATTCTATAAATTCTGAGATTTCATGAGATTTGCAAAATCCGGCCGCAATCTTGAGAAGAGTCCAAAAATCCTGAGATCTCAGGAGAAACCCTAAGAGGTGGTAACCCTAAGTGCAAAAGCAAAAATCGGGAAATAATGCGAAGTAAACGAAACATGTTCCGACATGCTCGCAGGCGGCGGTCTCGACTTGCGCGCGAATCAGCTGTTAAACGAAGCGTCACGGTAATGTCCAAATACTCCCGAAGATGTGATCGGCTCGGCTGACTAGTCAATCTATTTACAACCGACTATTCGGATAGTCGGTCAAAGTCATAGTCAGCACATCTCAAATAATTTCCAAAAAGTGTTTATTACACGTTGTGTGTTTAGATAAAATCTATATTTTTATAAACAAACTTTTTGGAAATGATCCTTCGACATGTTTTTATTTCAATCTTTAAACATGCATGGGGTTACTACTTACGTCTGTACGTGATAAATCACATATTTATAATAATGATTGAAATAAATCACGAATGTTTTCTTAGTAAAATTATAATTGCGAAATGGCAGTTGGTAGTACCAGTTTGCAATAGATTAGCTTACATGTGGTCAGATGCTGGGGCAGGGCGCCTAGATATCGCATGTCTGTTCTCAGCTATCCATCTCCGCGCTCCATGAATAGGGCTTTGTGGAGGGTTCAACGACTTAGCTAGACTTAGTGCTTAGATAATGGTTTTAGAACAAAATCATGATGAAATGAAAATCAAATCAGTCAGCGCCACTCGTTACAAAGTTGTGATTCATTTATTTGCTTCTTTTTTATATTAAACTTGTAGACACACAATCTGACGGGCCTCCTGCTGTTAAGTTGTCACCGTCGCCTATAAACTCCTGCAGCACTCGTGGTACTGCAGTCGCGTTGCCTAGCAATTAATACCCTATTTACACAACTGGCTCTATAACTGGTACTAATCTACCTTCATTTTAAATTATTTTTTTCATTATTGTACAAATTTTAATATTAATTTTAGAGTCTGCAGTTGCAATTATTCAATCTTACGTAATTGCTATTTGAAGAACTCTATATTCGATGGGGTTTAGGTAAATAGAACTTATAAAATAATATTAGCTCACATTTCCCATGAGGGATGCAAATATACATAATAAAAATAAAAGCTTGGCACTCCGGGAGTGTCGACAGAAATGAAAACATGAATAAAAGCAGACTACACTACAGACAGATACGTATGTACATATGTGTGTAAAAAACAAAAGGTTCTATAGACTGTGCTTATATACAGAGGTGTCAATAACCAAAGAGAATAATAATACCTGTCAGTAACAGTCAGTGTCAGGAGTCAGTGACAGGTGTCGGTAACAGTGTCGCGAGCTCAATGGAATTTTCCTATCTCAAAAAATTTTCGACGCGCCTAAAGAAGTTTTCAATTTAAAAAAAAAAACATAAATAAGTCTCATGTATTAGGAAACTAACACATGTTAAGAAATAAAATTATAATGTTAGAAAATTACAATTACCTATGTCAAGAAAATAACAATTTACTTAATATAGTCAAGAGTTAAATAATCATTAGACAACGTCAAATGTTAGCCAACATTGCAAAAGTCTTAACGTACCAAACGAACATTTAATTCTTTGGTAAATTTAAGTAGCGGAAGGCTCTTGAGGCATTGTAAATTTTGCTGTACATAGCATAGCAACTATTTTTGATCGAGCGAAGCGAGATCTCTAAATCAACTTGGGCAAATCGGCGTTGTATGTATGTTTGTTTGTCTGAGAATAACTTTCGAAGCGTTTATCCGATCAGTGTGAAATTTGGTATATGGATAGGTAGGTAGTGATGGCACAATTTTGGTGTGACTAAATAAGCTAAAAATGTGGGGAGGTTGTTGAGATATTGGGGTTCAAGAGGGGTAAAAAAAACGAAATGGGACTATCCGGTCAAGTGGCACGTTTAATAAAAGGTCTTTGTGAGTACATTTCGACCCCGTTTTTATTTTTAGTTTAAACCTAGTAGTTTTTAAGTTATTAGCCATACCATAAACTGAACTTTGACAAAATTCACAGGGTACACCAGTGACACCACAGTTCTGAAATTTGGTACGCGTGTAGCTTAAGTGACACAAATACAGACAAAAGTCTGGAATCCAGAATAACTGCAGTTTGTTTCCCAAAAAAGGGTAAACACACTACATGAACTCCCGTTTCCTGTAATTTGAATGAAACTGTAGGAAAATGTGGTGGTTTTTCATTCCGTGGCACTATTTTATTAGTCAAAGATTAAGGCCGGCTTGCACAATGACCCCTAAACGTATTTAGCGACTGAACATGTTTAAATTTTACGTACTTGTATGATTTGACAACTCCTTATATCATATTTAGCCACTAAATACGTTTAGGCATCGTTGCGAGAGTCGCCCTAAGAATATTTTTTTTGTGTTTTGGAAGACTCGCGAGACACTATTTAACTAGTGGTCCACTAGTTAAATAGTGCCAGCCGTGGAAGCCTAGACAGCACAATTCTGTCAGTCTCGGGTGTTCCTTGGGTAAATATCGCATGCGTTTAAAAAGAGGTAATTTTGTTTTTTAACAAATAAGGCTGCTCTTGCGAACGGCAGGTTGTTTTTTAAGATTCATTGGCCGTTTTACACAAGCTTGGCAGTTTCCTTGTTTCTATGATGAGTATGGTTTTGGATGTTTGTTTCTTACTCAATTACATCGTACAATCTTCGAACCTTTTTTTTATACTACTTATATGGCAAACGAGCATGCGGTCCACCAGATGTTAAGTGGCTACTGCAGCCCATGGATATCCACATAGAATTCAAAACAAGCTAATAAGTTGTCTTGATCTCTATGTGGATACGTTGCCATACTATAGGGCTAAGCTGTTATGCCTATGTGCCAGTAATTACAGGAACATACCATTACCATCTAACCAGAACACAGCAGCACAAGTACTGCTGTTTGGCGGCAGATAAAGGTAAGGCGGTGGTGCCCACTTCCTCGATCCCGTTTACAAAAGCTCTACCACCAGTAATTTAGTAGTGTAGTAATTTCGATGAAATTTAGTACGTATATAGATAATAACCTGGATTTAAATATGAGATACTTTTTACTGACAAACCACGCATTCGTAACCGCGGGCGGCAGCTATAGTCTTTTCACCTACTGACCAACTAATATATATTGACACTAGGACAGAAATAACGTAGTGTATTAAAGGTACTGATGGCTATCAGCTGCAGGAGATAGTGGACTGTCAGGGGCAGACGCCATTGTTGTCGCTCGCTACCCGTGACCGGCAGATCAGGGAATTGGAGCAGGTTACAAATATGTAGCCTAGTAGCGGACCCGCCCGCGGCCTCGCACGCGTGAATTTTCATTAAAAAAATTACCCTCTTTCGCAGTCGAGAAAAAGTAGACTTTATCCCAGTCCCAGGTTTATCTATCTACATAATATATACCAACTGTACATAGGGAGTGCATCCAAAGAATACCTCATAATTTAACCTCTTAATTTCCCCCCCCCCCCCCCCCCCCCCACCCCCTCTTTAGGGATAATTTAGCAAAATAGTTGAAACATGTATTTCTTACTTATAGCCTAGTAGTAATACGAAAACGTAAGTATGAATTTTCAGATCCCTAACTTGAAGAATTTGGCCATACAAACTTTCAAACCCTATTTTACCTCCTTCAAGATTATTTTTTGATATAATCTATCTCCTTTGTCAAATTTCATTACAATCCGTTCAGTCGCTTAGATTTGTAAAGGTAACAAACACATAAACAGAGCTACTTTCGCATGCATAATATTAGGTATGGAAGTTAAGGATAGTATGGATTGATGGATATGGATATTTTGGTATGTCCTGACTTCTAATATATATATACATAAGTAGTTTAGGTAAGTCGAAACTGTTGTACTAGAAACATCCTATTAGAAGCGACTTACAGTCGTTGTTATACTATAAGTAAAAATTACTAAAAAAATCTCTTTTCAGTTGCAACTGTATCGGATGTCTCTCTCTAACGTTGTGCACATGCTTCGGATGTGTCCGCGACTTAGGCTCGATTCACACCGAAATGGAAGCGAAGCGAGGCGAGCAGTTTAGGTATCAAAATTGTCACACCATTTTAAACTTAGGTAATCATCATTACTTTAATACATAGTATCGCTTGAGAGGGTCGAACGCCTGTAAGAACAGGCGTTCGACCCTTAGGAGGACCAAGAGGAGTAATTTTATCGTGCCGAGCTGGGCACTTGTGGAGTTGTAGCAACGAGTTGTGGCCTTTGCCATCTCGGTGAGAACCGGACCTCCGAGCGCTTATCTTCTTCCTGCCTTTTTCCCACATTACGCGGGGTCGGCACAACACGTATTTTTCTTCCATATCTCCTTATCAGCCTTCATATCCGTTGTCACTTCTTTCCTACCCATATCATTCTTCACACGTCCGAGCGCTTATAATATTTTTTTATTTCAGGTAACAATAGAAAGTATAAGATGTCAAAACTTAATTCTACGGCCCATATTATAAATAATATATACCTTAGTGACTAACATACATACTATAATACTCACATAAAACTATTTGCTGACACGTAGCATAACTTATAGTCACATCAGCCGTCTGCGACTTATTGCTGACAGTATGCATAATTTCTACGTAAGATTATTGGCCAGATACACCATAAGTCGCGTCCGTGAGTCGCGACTGTAACCCTAATCCGGTATTATGATTTATGTATATTAGAATTAAAGTCAGCCATTTGCAAAACTAATGGTTATCAAATGAAAATAAGATTGAAAATGGATGTTTTCAATCCATAAAGCATAGACAGTAGCGCCCAGGTCAAGAGACTTCTTTTGTGCAACAGACTTTACCAAGTTTCAGATAACTGTTGGTTTGAAATCGTAAAGGATGTGGCAATGTGCAATGTGGTTACAACACCTCAGATAAAAGCGGTGCTCGTGGAAAACATGTTGTTTATTGAAAAATTGGTCAAGTGCATGTCGGACCACGCACAGTGAAGGGTTCCATAGTATTAAAAACTTTCCAGTCTCTTATTTCTAGCGCCAAGATGGTCCAATCTGCTTGGAAGTTAGTGAGCGTCCCTCTATCTTCTCCTTGGTCTGCCGCGACGTCTTCGGGTTATATCAGAGTTCCACTAGATAAGGGATTCCCAAAGTGGTCGATATCGACCCCTTGGGGTCGATATCGGTTTCCTAGGGGTCGACATAAACGAAAACTGATTTTGGGGGTCGACGAGGTCTAAAAATCGACCCCTATTTAATTAACACAAGTTCTTATTTAAATCTTTCAAGATAGGTAGGTAGGTACTGTATTGTTTATGTTGTGTTACGTGTACTAAGAATAATTAATATTTTTGTAGGAAATAGCATTGTTGTAGTAATGTAAAGTCTCAAGTTCGTACAAGATGAAAAACTCGGCAAGTCAGTGTGGACAAGTTTGTGCAAGATAATGAGTTCGAGCGTACGTCTTTCAGGCGCGTTTCAGCGTTGACTTGCTCTCTATTTGACGCTTACGCGATTAAATACGAACGAATTGATGATCAAGTTGCAAGTCCAAACATGTTCCCGATATTTTACTATCTAACGAGCTTGCACTTAGGTTGAAAGTTCATTTGCGTTTTGAAATTCGTTGGAGATTGAACGATAAGTACTCATTTATTTCAAGAGATTACAAAGTTATAACATAGCTAAATTAAGAGAAGTAAAGTGATTGAAATGGAATTTACAAAATGCTGAGCTCCCTACGCGAGTTAATAGCGTAACCATACAATATCTGCAGTTAATGAAAAATTAACAGGGTAAGTACCAAACAGTCTTTATCCGGCACAGCGCATCAGCATTGCCATACAATGGAGCAATGCAGCCAGCGTCTTGGGGACGCTGTCTGCATTGCCCCACTGTGTGATAGTGATCAGTTGAGCTATGTGTAGATTGTTTGCAACAGTTTGCAGTTGCCTCAGTTGTTTCAATTGTAAAAAATTACCAGTAAATTTAACAGTTTATTATTGTTTTTTATTTAGGTAGTTTCTTATTTTTTTATTTGCAGGATTACTGAGAGTTTTATGATGGCGGACACTAAAAAAAATGCAGACAATACAGTTTGGACTACTTGAAGTTCGGATTTATTGCATCTCCATCAAATCAACACTTGCCGATGTGTCTCATATGTGAAAAAGTATTCAGTAACGATGCCATGAAGCCTTCAAAAATGGATGACCACTTATCAAGAGTACATGCTGACAAAAAAAGTAAGCCCTTGTCATTATTTCAAGCACTTAAAGAAAAACTAGACAAAAGACCATCCATAAGATCGATGTTTGCGTCATCATCTATTAAAGACGATGATGGTTTACGAGCGTTCTATAATATATCTTTACTAATAGTGAAGTCGGGAAAAGCCTCACACAATTGGAGAACAGCTTATCTTACCAGCCATTGCGGAGGTCCTTAACAATGTATTGCACAAACCCGCACATGATATTTTAAAGAGAATACCTTTGAGCAATAACACCGTTCAGAGACGCATAGACGAGATGGGACGGGATGTGAAAAACATTTTATGCAAGTTCTTACAGACCAACAGATTCTCTCTCCAGTTGGACGAGTCTACATTACCCGGCAATGAAGCTCTGTTGTTAGGATATGTTCGATACATCAAAGATGAAAATATGTGCCAAGAACTGCTTTTTGCTACATATTTAGAGACTGATACCAGAGGAGCATCGATTTTTCAGGCCGTGGAACATTTTTTTACTGACAAAGCTATTCCATGGAAAAACATTGTTTCTGTTGCGACTGATGGTGCACCGTCTATGGTTGGTCGTCATCGTGGTTTTATAGCTCACTTAAAGCGACAACTGCCTGATATACTGGTCATTCACTGCGTGATTCACAGGCAGCATTTAGTAGCAAAATTAGCTGAGTCGTAGATTGCATAAGTCTTTACAATATGTAATAAATTCTATCAACAAGATTCGAAGCAATTCTTTGAACTCTCGGTTATTCGCTCAGCTATGTGAGGAAAACGACGAAGATCTTACTCTTTACTCGATTACTTCTGCACACTGAAGTTCGCTGGCTATCAAGAGGCTCTTGCTTAGAAAGATTTTCAGGCATTTTTTTATCTGTGTTGGAGTTTTTACAAGAAAAAGATCCGAATTTGAAAGAAAATCTGAACAATTGTAAAACAGATATTTATTACTTGACTGATATCTTTGGAATATTCAACAAAGTTAATTTGCAGCTGCAGGGTGACGATCTTAACTTGATTAAAACAAAATCAATAATATCGGCCTTCGTGGGTAAACTAATCCTTTATAAACAAAAGTTAAGCAAAAAAGAATATTTGCAGTTTCCGCATTTGTCAAAATTACCAGAAATGCTTCAAGATGATAACATTTTATTATATGTCACTCACTTGGACGCATTACACAAGGATTTTACGGAGAGGTTTGAGGATCTTTTAAATTTACAAATTCCTCAATGGATAATAAATCCGTACAATACCACAGCCATAGAAAAAGCCAATGTGATAATGCAAGAAGAGTTGATTAACATCAGCACAGACGAAGAGCTTCAGCAGAAGTTCAACCAAGGCTATCAGAAGTTCTGGTTGCAACGCAACATTGAAACACAGTATCCTACATTGTGGAACATTGCTGAAAAATACCTTATCGCTTTTCCATCATCATACCTAGTTGAAAAAAGCTTCAGTGTGGTAACAAACATTTTAACGAAACAAAGAAACCGTTTGAAAATCAACGAACGTGGAGATTTAAGGTTACAACTCACCAATATTGAACCGGATGTAGCTAGATTAGTAGATAGTCACCAGGTTCATCCATCACACTGAATGTTTTATTTTCTCTTTGCGAATTAATACTTTTATAAATATAATTTCCTACCTACTTAAGATTCTTTAAGTACTTAATTTGTAATAATCATTATAAATTAAACTTGATATTTACTGAATTGTATGTATTTTTATTTTGTTAAATTTTGATGAAGTCAACTTTATTCACTTAACCAAGTGCAAAGTTTTCCAATTGGTACCTTAGTACGTAGGTATTTTGTATCAATAGGAAAAAACGAAAGATAGGCCCCCTTATTCATAATAGTCTGCTAACTAATTTAAAGCATTGCTAATCTCACTCTGTCTTCTTCTATTGACCTAAGTCAGAATGAAAAATAACACTCTGCATCAGCTGTTTTTAGTTAGCGGACCATTATGAATAAGAGGGTTGATCTTAAAAGTAGTTAATTTGGCCATGGGGGTCTGAGGTAACAGTTCATTTTGGAAAAGGGGTCACTTGTTCAAAATAGTTTGGGGATCCCTGCACTAGATGGTCAGCTTAGCCCACTGATCATCCGTCATACGGCAAACATGACCAGGGCTCGTAGCCAAGTTACATTCGCTTCGAATCGATTCGATTTCTATATAGGTTTGTTGTCGATATATCACGTGATATTTCCATAGCATGTGTCAGATCCCATACATTTTCGGGCTTATCGACTAGCGTTATCGCTAACCGAATGTAACTTGCCTAAGCTCTCTGCCCAGTTCCACTTGAGCTTGGCGGCTTTCGTAGCCACCTCGGCGATTTGTGTTTGGGATTAGTGTCTGAAAAGAATGCGGGGAGGCCTTTGCCCAGCAGTGAGAAAAGCACACCAAGGGCTAAAAATAATAATAATCATGATTTAAATGGGGTGGCCCGTTTAATGGGTGGCCATTCACCACCTCAATTCACCTGCCTCAATCATTCTTAATATTACAGGATTGGAAGGTACCATATCTCATCTCTCCCATAGCCCAGCATCCATTCCATAAGCTCTAACAATAGCCCGAACTCTAATCCATGTGTTGCAACAGTGCTATCATCAGTCTCACCTCCATCTTGTCATAGTGATTTAGAACTAAACAGGCCTCTTACTCGTTGGCTTCGTCCGCGGTAATGCCTTTGTAAAAGTCCAGGCCTGAGTTAAGAAATAAATACGTGGAATAATAATTATAAACTTCCTAAAGTTATTGGGTTCGAGGCTAAAATTTCCTTTAGGAAAGTTGTGCTAGGACTTTCATTTTTTTTTTCATGTGTAGATTATACATAAAAAAAGCCTACCTGTGAAGTGGTAACTTGCGCAACCTTATAGTTTTTGAGATATTAATTTTTAAAATCCGTGATCGATTGCGAAATTCGCTCGGAAATCAGTGTCCGACCTTCCAGTTTGCGTTCTATCGATTATTGCGACTAAATTGACATGACAGTGACAGATAATACGGCTTTTTTCATAGATTTTACATTTTTATTGGCGGGAATTTCGACATTCTTTTACAAAGTTTACATTAGATTCGTTCACTGTTGTATGGATATTTATATTAGTGGTATTATTAATATTTTTTTATTAATAAGTTACCTTTTGAACTATGAAACATGGTACACTGAATCGAGACGGGGCACCCCAACTTGAGTAGGTTAGGTTCAAAATGAGTGACAGAATCGACACGGAGCACCCGGACCCCTCGTGGTCTTGTGCGTGATACCCCTAGAGTGTATATAAAGAGCGCGGGAGCCAGAAGCTCGCGGGAGGTCCTGAATGAAGCAAGTCATACGAGGCCAAGTGAAGCGAAGGGGGGAGGTGGCAAGAGAAGCGAGCCGGCGACCTCCGTAGCGGAGCGAAGGTCGAATGTGACTTGCTTCATTCAGGGGCGACCTTAAGAGCTTCTGGCGGGAGCCCACCCAGAGTCCACTCAACATCAGCTGGGCCATGTGCCAAAATCCATCTCAAGTTATATTAAAAAAATCTGTCAATTACCAAACATACAAATGCATTGGCGTGGTCCTTGACGAATTAATTAAACTGTTTCAATTCTTGATAACTTTGTGGCAGTTCATAAATATTTTACTGGTCTAACGCTGGCGATTTTCAAATTTCAGTAAAAGGGAGGGCTTCTTCTTTTTAGCGTGTCAAGAGTTCATCTATACTGCGTTTTCATTTATACTATGTTGGACAGGTGTTTGGCAACAACAATAGCATTAGGTGAGGCGGTTATTAGGTCCTCCATCGTGCAGGTGTTTAGACACAAAGGGCACATTAGCAAGTGCTGCATTGACTGCGCGGAGGGGGATGGGGGGGGGGGGCGGTGGTCAGAGGACTTACAATAGATAGGTAAGTAACACTCCGGACACAATAAACCAAGCGACAAGTACAGTGGTGTTGTGATTGCCCCCTTCCGACCCGACCACCGTGGTGAGTGGCATTAACAACGCGATATCGTAATGGAACGAGTTAGTGCCCGCATTACTGGCAGGATATAGCGTATGCCTTCCACAAGATTTATACCCGAGAAAGTTACTATGATAAGTGTTTTTAAAATTTTTATTGTGAGAAAATACTCGTGGGCATCTAAAGTCGGATTAGGCAGGAGTCAAACTACTACAAATGAACAGCAAAATCAAGTTATACAACATTGGAATATCGTCCTGTCTCGCTTCGCATGATCAGTAATAAATAAATAAATATTGCTGGACATTTCACACAGCGCTATCTAGCCCCAAACTAAGCAGAGCTTGTACTATGGGAACCAGATAACTGATATAATACTTATATACAATTTTTTTTTTTGTAAATATATACTTATAGTACCTAGTCAGGTCATAAATTCTGTCACATGTTTAATATAAAATAATTGAAACAAGTTTATTCATTATGTAACCATTTATATACCAAAATGAACTTCACAAAACATAGATTCTTATGATACTAAAGTTTATTCAAAATGACCTCCGTGATTTTGAATACAGGCCTTCAATCTGCGCAGCCAATCGTCTATCGCAGCACGAACGAGGTCCATGTCAATATCGGCGTCTGCCTTAATCAAGGATGTCTTGAGTGACTCCAAATTGGGTAGAGGCTTTGAGCACGCCTTTTCCTCCAAGTATTGCCATATCTTGTAATCTAACAGATTCAAATCTGGACTGGAGGAGGGCCAGTCTTCGTGCCGGATGAATTCGATTTCATGCGCCGCCAGCCAGTCTTGTGTGCTCTTCGCTCTATGAGCTGTCGCCGAATCTTGTTGGAATACCCAGTGCCTGTTATTGAACATGGTATGAGAAACAGGTTCCACAAGGTTCGTCAGGACTGTATTTTGATACACAACTGCATTCGTTTTTACACCTTTCTCACAAAAATGTACCTCTGTTAAGCCCCAATAAGAAACTCCCAACCATACCATGAGCGAGGATGGAAAATGACCTCGTTGGACACGCGGAATACGGTTGCTCGCTTCTTCACTACTGTGTGCGTACACCTTATCATTTTGTTTGTTGTAGCTCTCTTCTACGGTAAAAATTTTTTCATCCGAAAAAAGAATTTCCCGATATTTTTTTCCCGCGTACCGCTTCAACAAAGCGCGGCATCTCTTCAGTGTCAGGTCCATTAGACGAGCATTCAAACGATCTCCTGTTTTTCTTCGATATGCCCGAAGCCCTAAGTCTTCATTTAACACCCTTTTCACCGTGGTTCTGCTTAACCCCATCTGAAGGGCCAACAGTTTCTGCTTACGTTTGGGATTTCTTTGAATTCGCGCCTTCACAGCTTTTATCACTGCTGGAGTCCTAACAGACCGAGGGCGACCACTTCTTGACCTGTCATCTACACTAGAGTCTTCATTGTATCGTTTGATGGTGCGATAAACGAATCTTTTAGTTATATTCAAATTTTTCAGTGTGTCAAAAATTTGATTTGGCGCGTAACCGCAACGATGCAACGCAATAACTGCAACACGGTCTTCTTTAAGCGTCCACTCCATATTTAAAAATGAGTAAAATTCTAAAAAGTATACATTATTATTTTCATGAACAATTCGAAATTCGAATTCTATAAACTTTTTTGTGGCCAGCATTCTAAAAGAAAAGTTTTTACTGTTTGACAATACTTATGACCTGACTAGGTATATATAGAAACAACCAGACCCGAAACAAATATCTGTAGATCATGCAAACATTTGTTCCGCGGTAGGAATTGAACCCGCTACCTCATCTGTCTCTGTTGGCTATTCGCCCACGGAATTTGTCGTAATAATCAAATGAATAAACTTAAAATCATAAAAATAAACTATGTGCTATCATAGGTAGGTATAACTCATAAATCTTACTACACGGAAAAACCGAATAGGTACTCCATAATGTTGATTCCATTTAAGTTGCGTTTACTTAATATTATGTTTAAACAACTACTAAAGTACATTTATTTCTACAAAAATCAAATTGCTAAAATGAATAGGTTAAACCAACCACTAAAAGAGGTTATTACAACACAACATCTTTGGTATATTCGAATCTAAGTAAGTCTAAATGATAATTTAGTAAAGCCAGCATTTTAACGAAGTAGATTCAACAAAATAACTAAGTTAAATATATTATTTTTATCTAGCCTATACTGTCCCACTGCTGGGTAAAGGCCCTCATCTCTCCACTTTTCTCGATCTTGTACAAAATCCCGCCAGTCCCTATAAAAAGCGTCCAAATCATCGCGCCACCGCTTCTTAGGCCTTTCAAGTTAAATATATATAATCAGGTCAAAGGAGAACGGGCATAAGTGTATGGAAGCTGGTCTACCTTGCAATAAAAATGAGTCATATGTCAATATAAAGGTAATTCTATGTATTTTCATATGTAGAAAGTCGCATTTCTCTAAGTATTGTCCGATCTGAGTTCTACTAAAAATTGAATCTGATAATATTTAGTGCCAAACATTGAATATCGTGGTAATTAAAAAAACATTTTGTGTAATGTAATGATTTTATTTAAGTTAGGTAAGTAGTAATACAAATAAAAACAACATCTTCTTAAAAAATCAAAACAATATGTTATTAAACATTATCATCATCATCATCATCGATGAGAATACTGTTAAGGAACAATGCAGGTTCATTGAACCCTTCATGACGGGCATAACCTACGTACCATATAATTGACAGTACATGGGCACAAGTACCTATAGTACGTCGCCCTGTCAAGCAGGTACAATAATATTGTGTAATATTGTTATTAATATTATTGATTAATATATAACAAAAATATTTCCTGGCTCGGACATGTCGAGACTGTATACGTCCACGTAATAGCCAAGCCTCTTCGTTGATATCATATTGTGCCAAGTCTTCTAGAGCGTTATCTCTATACGTCTCGATTATATAAAGACCATTTTGTAAGTGCTCGCTACAATATGATCGAGCGAGCTTTAACTGGTAAGTTCCCAAGGCAAAATGTATGACTTGTTCTTCACTAAGCCTTGGGAAGTTTTCTATTTCATTTGCTTCGATTCGCATGAAGTCTGCTCTCCTATAATTCAATCTCTTTGCTTCCACATAATTGTGCAATGTGTTTGGTATGTGTATTTTAGCTCTTATTGAATTCAAAAAGGCTGCTGCGTGTGAACTATCTTCGATGGGGGCGTGGAAGTGGTTTAGAATGGCTGCAGCTATTTTGAAGTCAACAAACATTTTTGGCAACGTTTTATTAAAATAGTTTTGACGCAAAAGTTTAAAATCTCGCTTAAATCTCCCATTTACTACTTCCACCACCCATCGGCACATGGTGACCAAACGAGACTGATTAGCTTGTTCTGTAGTGAGTTGATTTTCTCTTCTGTCTTTAGTTGGTGGCACATGATGTTCGTAGCCACAAGCTTCTATTACCTGCAAACTATCTCTAAATCCTCTGTCTAGGATAAACGCATCATTACGTTCGAGTAACCAATGCAGCGGCTCATCTTCGTTATTCATTATTTCACTCATGATCTGGGCATCGGTTCTGGTAGCGGCAAATGGCCCTTTGACATCTAATATATAGCCGTCCGTGAATACCATTAAAAACGGCTTCAACAAGTTTTGATATTTGTGTAAGCTGTATGACAGCCGTTGAAACAAAAAGTTGGAGCTTTTGTTAATATATATATATGTATCGTCACATATAATTATGGCTTTGATGTTTTCATCGTTTCCAAATAAAGCCCTTGGAATTGTTAAGTTTCTTTGAAGGATATCATTTCTGGTAATGTGGTCCACACCTAGATGCAGCACAACGTAATCGTTGCTCAGACATTCTCGAACTATAGGCAAAAAACGTTCTAGTTTTCGACGAGACATATGAAATAACGTTGCCAGTCTCTCATCAGAGTCTCCAGTTCTAAGTTTTGTTAAATAGATGCCTAATGCAGTTCTAGGCTGGTTACAACGTTCACTTAGTGACGGAGTTTGTTCTAATATAGCTTCGAACTGATCGTAAGTGCGCCCAGTCCATAAGTGCATCTCTTCATTAGACAAGGTGCCTCTGTTTTCGAAGTCGATTCTGGGCTGGTTGTTAGCAGCCATTCTCATCAAGTCACAGAGCGATGTAAACTGAGCGTCATTAAAATCATGTGTCACATTACACATTTGCGGCAGGTTGCTCCATTCATTATTTTGTAAGTGTTCTGTACACACCCTAGCGCTATCAGGAATAAAAAGCCTGCTCTCACAATATACATTAATTCTTATCGCGTTTGGTATATGATTACGGGTAATATTAGCACAGTTGTTGTAAATACAATGCACCGAAGTGTTCGGTGCCCTCGTGTATTCTTGAGAGTGCAATGTACCAGGCGCTCGCGCCGCTTGCTGTGCAGGTCTATGATCACGCTCAGTCCTTTGCCAACATCGGTGACACAAGCTTCGAGTACTGTCGAACACCACCTGAAAATAATAACAATTAATACTTAAAATAAATAAATCCTATGCCTAACTACTCAATATAATAAAAATAAAAGGTAACTAACCTCCAACACAGCATGTTGTTGTATAAACGCGGCGAATTCTGGTCGTTCCCTTTGCAGGTTATCAGCCAAGATATGCTGCTGGTACCGTCCGCGGTAAAGTCCTCGACGACACATCACACAGTTTCGAAAAACTTCCATTATCGGTAGGCAGTTCAAAAGTCAATAAGTCGAGCCAAAGTTAACACATTAGGGAAAGAAACAGGGTCCAAAAGCAAGCCAGGGTCAGTAAAAACAGAGAAAGAAGTTCAAACACAGCACTATCGTAACAAGACGTGACGTAGCCACTCACTTGATGCGATGCGACTGATTATTGTAGCCGTCCGGCGCGGCGCGTACACAACCGTTCCCCTCCCCCGCGTACGCATCCCTCTCCCCACGGCCCTTACATCGCTCTTCTCCCTTCTCGCTCTTGCTACTGCATTGTATAGGAGCCTTTATGTATGGATATAGTAATCGTGAAACCGTTATTTTATGTTCTTTAAAACAAAAAATGCTGGTGTTTGCATGGCTGTAACTCAAAATGGACAGACTTTTGGGGAAAGTTCCTATAGTATATTTTGATGTACTATTGTATGCCAATTCGAAAATGTGCTGCTCATTTTTATTGGACTGTAGACCAGGATGCCCGTTCTCCTTTAACTTTATAGTTGAACTATTTTTATTTTGTTAATTCAACAAATCGTTCGGTAGGTGCTATATTAACCTAAAATATAGGTTGAAAAAAGGTTAAAACAACCTATTCGGTTTTACAGTGTATATTACAGTTTTGTCGAATGTCCATGTCGTACCTTCCTCAGTTATGGTTTAGAACTCGGCTCTTGAAGTTGTCGACGCGTATGTACATATACCTAGGACAAACAGTCCAAATAGGTAGGTCCAACTTCGAGAAAGAGGTCAATCGTCGAATCCAACTCGGATGGGCAGCGTTTGGGAAACTTCGCAACGTCTTTTCATCCAACATAGCTCAGTGCCTTAAGACGAAAGTCTTCAATCAGTGTGTGTACCAGTGATGACATATGGAACCGAGACGTGGTCCTTCACTATTGGCCTTATGAATAAGTTCAGAGTCGCTCAACGAGCTATGGAGAGGGCTATGCTCGGGGTTTCTCTACGGGATCGAATCAGAAATGAGGAGATACGTAGGAGAACTCAAGTCACCGACATAGCCCGACGGATTAGCACGTTGAAGTGGCAATGGGCAGGCCATATAGCGCGCAGTACAGATGGCCGATGGGGCCGGAAGGTACTCGAGTGGAGGCCACGGACCGGCAAACGCAGCGTAGGACGTCCACCTACAAGATGGGCAGACGACTTGGTAAGAACCACAGGTCGGCGTTGGATGCAGGCCGCTTCCAACCGCAGTTCCTGGAGATCAATGAGGGAGGCTTTTGTCCAGCAGTGGACATCCTACGGCTGATATGATGGTGATGATGATGATGATTACCGTTAGTAACTTCAAATTTCTCGTAAGAAAGATTGGATAAGGCAATTCAGAAAATGCATCTAATAGATGCTTACGATTGTGTCAGTTATACAAGTATAAAAATAAAAATAAAATTGCTGAACATTTCACACAGCGCTATCTAGCCCCACACTAAGCAGAGTTTGTATTATGGGAACCTGATAACTGATAGAATACTTATATAAACATTTTTTTTTGTAAATACATATTTATAATATATAGGGAAACAACCAGACCCGGAACAAATATTTGTAGATCATGCAAACATTTGTTCCGCGGCGGGAATCGAACCCGCTACCTCCTGCGTCCCAGCCAGCTATTCGCCCACTGCCCCACGGAGGTAGTCCAAAATGACCCTAATAACATAACAAAATTTATTACCATTCACATTTTGTCGCGTCATTTTTAGCCACTAAATACTTTGTAACATCCTCTCGTCCTTACACTCACAATAACTATTAAATCTCAGTAAAGGGCTTGTCAAACTCTAAAAATAATAGGAGGACAAGGGCATCGCCCTGCAGGACCCTTCATTCCGGCAGAGCAGAGACTTAGGCAAACGTGTTTCTAATGCAGCGTGAGATCGGAAACGAATGTACAGTCAGACGAAGAGACTAACATCGCTAAACATATTGTATGATTGTGTCGTGACGTCGCACGATGTCCGGGCATATCACACGACAAGTCCGACACGTGTCCCCGGACATTGTCCTCTAGTAAATACAACACTTTACCATGCTGGATGCATGACCTTGAATAAATGAATTAATGAAAATTCTTTATTATACCTTACAAGCTAGACACAACACATAGAAGAATAACAAGAAAACATATAAATGTAAGCGATCTCTTCCAGACAACCTTTGGATGGAGAGGATCTTTGCTTAATGGAAGATTGGCCGAGGTGTAAAATGAATAAACTTAATAATAGAAAAAGAAAAATTACTTAACCTTATATAAATACATAAATAATTGTCAATAAATAAATAATATCATATATAAAATAAATGAGATGCGAAATGGGTGGACGACATCGTTAGAGTCGCGGGCCGTCAATGGGCGAGACTAGCGCAGGATCGTGGCGGATGGCACAAACTTGGGGAGGCCTATACCCAGCAGTGGGTGAAGTCGGGCTGTGGATGATGATGATGATTAAATAAATGATTATGTACTTACATACATAATACATATATTATTTAAATTATAGATTAGATGAACGAATCACGACTCTTCATGAAGATAAAAGTTTAGATTGGATAAATCTTAGTAATTTGAGAAAATCTCCACCCATCACTATAGTCATATAATTGAGTGACGTACATAACTGTTTCCAGTGTTCCATAAGTATGAATTAACATATTTATATACTTCAATAAAACATAGTTCTTTACTTTTACAACATATTAGACATCTAATGAACTTAGGCACCGTCAAATCGGCTGATCGATTTAGGAAATATTGTATTTTTTATTATCGTGTCTGATCATTTAATTCTACATCTGACTGTACCACGGGCTTTAGGATGTAGAGATACTTTGTGATGGAAGAGGGTAAAGGCTGTTTCTAAACTGTTACAACATGATGTAGTCCTTATGGGCTCTCTAGGGCGGGAGGATAAAATATGCGTCCCGCATAGCGATGTCAGAATGAGTGGTAGATAATTGATCGAGCGAAGCGAGATCTCCAAATCAACTTGGACAAATCGGCGTGGTATGTATGTAAGGGTTTGTCCGATCATCTTGAAATTTGGTATATATAAGTAAGTAGTGATAGCACAATTTTGGTGTAACTAAATGAACAAAAAATGTTGAGGGGTTGTTGAGATATTGGGGTTCAATAGGGGTAAAAAAACGGGACTATCCGTTCAAATCGCACGTCTAATAAAAGGTCTTTGTGAGTACATTTTGGCCCCGTTTTTATTTTTGGTTAAAACTTGCAGTTTTTAAGTTATTAGCCATAATAAAAACTGAACTTTGACAAATTTCACAGGGTACACCAGTGACCGCACAGTGTTGAAATTTGGTATGCGTGTAGCTTTAGTGACACGAATATAGGGATAACTACAATTTCTACCCCAAAAAAGGATATCCAGTAAACATCAACTCCGGTTGCCTGCAATTTGAATGAAACTGTAGGTCAAGTAAATTGGTTGCTCATTTGGTGGCACTTTTTAATAGTCAAAGATTAAGGCCGGCTTGCACAACGGTCCCTAAACGTATTTAGCAACTAAACATGTTTAACTTTTACGTATTTGTATGATTTGACAACTCCTTAAATCATATTTAGCCATTATCACGTTTAGGCATCGTTGCGCGAGTCGCCCTAAGAATTTGTCAAAGTTCAGTTTTTATTATGGCTAATAACTTAAAAATTACAAGGTTTGAACTAAAAATAAAAACGGGTTCAAAATGTAGTCACAGATACCTTTTATTAGACGTGCCATTTGACCGGATAGTCTCGTTTTTGTTTTTTTACCCCTCTTGAACCCCAATATCTCAACAACCCCCACACAGTTTTAGCTCATTTACTCACACCAAAATTGTGCCATCACTACCTACCTATACACCTAATTCTACGATAATCGGATAAACGCTTCGAAAGTTATCCTCGGACAAACAAACATACATAATACATACATACAACGCCGATTTGCCCAAGTTGATTTAGAGATCTCGCTTCGCTTGACCAAACAGTCTAAAAAGAGATCACAAATCATTGCATCCCATATTTGGTCAAAGTAAGAGTCAACCTAATCAAAACAAACGCGGTTGACTTTGTGTCATGGACCACTGAAAGCAACCGCTGAATTAATCAATCGATAATCACATGCACTAATTATACAAATTAATAATAAAATACCAATTTATATTCAAAACAAAGCCATCCTAGAATAAACATCCATTTTAAACCTAAAACTCAAAGAAATCCATTCAAAATATTCATCAACTGAATGCATCCTCTAAAATTAGATGATCAAAAGTAATGATCCCATATTGTCTAAGGTCGTTGACCCAAGGCCACGTGTGGACAACACGTGTGTTCTTTGTCCAAATCATTGTCCAAGCTTTCTTAAGATTGTTAGATCCAAATTTTGTGAGGAGGGAAACTCGTGATTAGAACAGAGAAAGGATTAGAGACTTTGTTTTAACTAGCTGATCCGTATCAGTCAAACCTTCGTCAGCACCTTTGACGTGATTTACAGATATTGAGATTTCGTACTGAAAACTATTTTTATTTTAATAAAATATAACCTATATCATTCAGATATAGCGTAGCTTCTTATCGTTGAAATAATTTACAGAATTGGTCCTGTAATATCTGAGAAAACTTCCTACAAACAAACTACAAACTTTACCTAAAGAGGTATATGAATAAATGTAGAAAAATTCAAATAATTTAGGCAACATTCGCATTCACCGTTTCGGTTCCGCATTCATAATGAATTATGGAACATTCTGACATCGTATATCTTTCTTTAAAGTTGGTCTTCTAAGAGTAAGTAGGTCTCTTCAAGATATTTGTACAAAGAGGTCAGATTCTGGTTAAACGAAGATATATCTATATTAATACTATAATATCAAACCATATATTACTCGTGCGCGATAACTTGGGACCTGCTAGGAATG
This sequence comes from Philereme vetulata, assembly GCA_918857605.2. Taxonomy (NCBI): domain Eukaryota; kingdom Metazoa; phylum Arthropoda; class Insecta; order Lepidoptera; family Geometridae; genus Philereme; species Philereme vetulata. The sequence continues at coordinate 8,860,132 of OU975446.1, forward strand.
CGACTCCCCGACCGCTTCCCCTGCACTTCCCCGATGACGCCCGTATTGTACCGTTCGCATCACTATTTTTTACTAGGGTTTTTAGTCTCGTACTGGCCTACGTCACGTAACGACGTGCTCTGGAATTCTTTTAGTTTTCGTTTGTGTTATTGTTTTGTTGTTGTAGTTTTTGTTGGTATAGTTTGTGTCATTGTTTTGTTGTTGTAGTTCTTGCAATTACCAGCATAAGTGAGAGTGACTGGAAAAAAGAAGTCAACCATGTGGACAGGCTTCGACAAAAGTATTGGGACGATGACCTCTTACAAGAGACGAATGAATCGCAATTAATTGTAAATTTATCGGATACCTCTTCGTCAAGTGATTATAGTGAGACTGAGGACGAAGAACCAGCTCTAGAAGGCAGAAAGTGTAAAAAAAATTAGATAAAAAGCAGCGTCCTCCCTGAGTAACATAATAAATTAGGTTTAAAAAACAAAGACAAAGCCGCGGGTGGCTGCTTGTTATGTTCGCTTTTTGGCGGGCGGTACAAACACGCCAATATGACGTCACCGCGCTCAGGTCCCAACTTATCGTGCACGGGTAATAATACCTATGTCAAAAGTAGCATGGGCCATAATAATAACGAATTGACTGACACCTCATTCATCAAATCAAACTAAATCAAATCAAATGTGTTGATTGCTTGAAATATATGTTACAAAGATGTCAGTAGATAATAATAGAATACATTTCTGCCTTTCAAGGCATGCAACATTAAAATACACAAAGGCATAATGTCATCACAATCGTATGAGTAGTTGCTGGCGAGTAAGCGATTAGCTATCTACTATTTTCTCGCTGAAGCAACGGACAAAAGATATAGATTCCGTGTCAAACACGTATATTAATAGTTGATCGCTGGCCGTTCACACTGATGATGGCGAGAACTCGCTCTCCACTGTTTTGTCGCAGCGACTACAACACTCGCTCAGCGGTAAGCGCTCAGCGATGCTCGCTTGGCGGTCAAAACACACGCCGGCGCCGTGAGAGGATGAGTATCGCCCGCCGCACTCGCTCACTCGCTTTATAGCCCAGCGAGACAACTATAGGAACTACACACTCGCTTCTCGCTGTTCGCCAACTCGATTATAGCTCTACTCGCTGGCGGTGAGACAAGTGCCTAAGACGCTACATTGGAACATACATCCATAGACTGCTATATATTATAAAGATAATATTCTAATTATAGTATTGTAACAAATCTATAAAAAAAACTAAAAACATAAACGTGTTTGAAATCTCCGTAGATTCCTGCCCTAATTCAAGCTTACCCTATAAACTTGTACAACTTACCCTCCAGCCATTGGACTGTGACGTCGAATCTTACAAAAGTTTGAATAAGAAAATTTAATGGACCGACACTGTAGAAAGGAGGGTCGTTTTGTATTAAACTTATTTGTATTTCACAATGCAGGAGGAAAGAACAGCAGGGTTACCTACTGAGAAACAAATAAATAAATCCATCACAACAGTCGAATTGCACCTTCCAGCGTTATTAGTGCACCTTTCACGTGCTAGCCGATTGGAGTATTCCTTTAACCAATTTATCAATTTGTTTTATATATGTTCTGACTTTATCTATGTTATTACTTAATAATAACTCTCAACAATAAGCTCATTTAAAAATTATCTGTTTTAAACATATTAGTCATAAGGTGTGCTTTTTGTTGCTAAATAAAATTTTTTTCGTTTTCATTTTTCAAAATAATATTTTGACATTTTCTACTATATATGATTATATTTTAACACAACATGACATATCTACCATGAGACATAGTATTCTTACTTGACAACACGATACTCTCAAGGTCTAGTGGCGAAATGGAGCGGTCTCGACAGAATATCAGCGCTTACCATCACGGCGGGCATAATGCTGAGTCGAGTCCCATTTACTGCTGTACCACACAGTATCTACCGAGTTCTCCCTTATTTTTGTTTATGTTTTACGTTTGTACTGTTTAATTGTTTAATTTTTTGTATTTCTTCTCCCTTAAAATGCAACTGTATTGTATATTGTGTGCTAATATAGTGAATAAATGATTGTCTATGTCTCTGCAGCGACTAATATGTGTGCGAAGCCTATTTAAGGACATCCACCCTGGCTACGGAAGATCGTGCCCTGGTAGAAGCTGTTCTTGAGAGAGGATGAAATCAGTTGGTGGGGGGTATCTACAGTGTCCTCGCTGGTGGCCTGCGTGGAACGCTAGGAGCTATTACGACTTTTCAGGCGGCCTTGATGGATTTTGATGGCTTTATAGAGGATGCCGACTGCTCCTGCTTATATTTTTCCGTATAGCAGACCACATCCACGTACCCATCACACACACGCACTTCGTTCTGTGGATGCTTCAGCTAGGAATATAGCGTTGCCTCGTTCGTATTTTTTATTAGTCCGTGGCTACCCAATAAAACAAAAAGGTGACGCCATCAATGTAACCAATAGGGAATGCAATCCCGATCCCGCGGGATCCCGATCTCGCGAGATCTCGTGTAATTTTTCAGGATCAATCCCGACGCATCATATGACGAGATCCCGTTCGAGATTGACGGGATTGGGCGGCAGTGGTCAGCGACGCTACACACGTGCACTCGGGGCGCAAGCGGCGCGCTGACTGACGGCCGCGAGCGGCAGGAACGCCAAACAGCGTTAGAAAACTATTCCGACTATTTCCGAACATTAGCGACAGATGAAGATAATTAGTAGTTGGTAAGATAAAAGAATAAAGATTTTTATTTTCTTTCGAGTAATATGTTATTTTAGTTCCTCACTATCACAAACAAGCAGTTATTAGCTTTTTCAGTTATCCGAATTTAACATTTTTTTTAAACTAGACGGGATCCCGAAAATTCCGGGATCCCGTCTAGTTTAAATCTCGAATTTGCAATCTCGAGTCGGGATTGCATTCCCTAGTAACCAAATACCTATCTAACACAATATAAAGCCGAGCTATTGACACCCTAAGAAGAAGAATAAAACAGAAACTCCAGTGCTCAACAATAGTTGCTCAACCTGCGTATATGCAATTTAACTTACGTTAATTTACATAATTTGATCGCTGTCATCTCGTTGTCATCCACCTTATTATATTAGGATTGTGCATTGTTCTGTTTCCGCTTATAAAATTGTATGCAGCTGGTAATTTTCATAAATTAGACAAAATATATCGTTACTTGTCACTCACAATAATTGATAGTGAGTGATAGAGCAGCCAAAGAGATATTAAAGGACAGAAAACGTGTCAACAAATAAATTTTAAAAATTATAATTTCCATGTTAGTCACTAAGGTAGGTATATATTTGTATCGGTAGTAGCAATACTTTTAATATCTTTCTACTTTTATATTGTCGCCTGAAATAACAATTTATTATTAAAAAAAACCGAGCAAGTGCGAGTCGAACTCGCGCACAAAGGGTTTCGTACCATTATCTATAAAAACGGTTAAAAAATCATGTCTGTTGTATTTACCTTATTTGGTGCCGATTAAGCTAGTCCTCTAAATTGTATGAGAACCCATACAACTCAGATGACTATCTTAATTGGCGTCAACTAAGTATGTATGGGGACACCCTTTAATGTTCAACTTTTTTTTATTTTATGGAGTTTTTCCTTTATTTGTGCTGTAAGACCTTGTAAGAGTGCATTGACCTGAGTGCAAATGACCTGTAAGAGTTAATTTTACTATAGATAAAAAAAATATTTACGACGTTTTGTATTTTGCATCTACCAGCTTCGATTTAAGAAAAAGTTCAGCTATTCCACAACAGATGGCAGGCAGCAGCAGAAAATAACTTATGTACTTACTTCATGCGCCTCGAAATAAGGTTGGCATTTCCTTAAAACATTATTTTATACATATAGATGGAACTAAAGAAGTTTTACTTCAGTCATGTGGTCTAAAGCACACTCGTTTTTTTTTATTTTAATTTATTTATTATACATATTACAACACATATTACACACAAACGAACTCATAAAATAATCAAGGACACAGATTTTTGGCTCCTTGGCTCTTCAGTAATCAGAGAGCTTGACGTATTTCCATCATTAAAAAAATCAAATTACAACGACAAATACGATATTAGAGTAAAAATCGTTTCATCCTTTTACTTCAGTGACCATCGACCGTTTAGTTCAGAACCTCACCTGTGTTTTTATAGAAAGTGGTCATTGGGCACCGTCACAGGATAATGCGGTATGTGGTAGCTGGTAGGGGTCCTAATGGCCTGCATCCTTCACAATCAGAGCAGGAGTTTTTGACGCGTGAACTGATTTGCGAGGTCGAATCACAGGGAGGGTTTTTTTATGACTACCTCACCTGCAGTCCTAATAAAGGGTTAACTTTTAAAATAAAAAGGAAAAGGGCACTTCAAAGTTGGATTTTGTTTGCCTCAAGTTAATGGACACAGGTAGCCATAGGTCACATTTCTAAGGTTTCACATTCATTTTCTAAGGACCTACGAGGCCTCTTTGTTATAGGCGATGGTTACCACTTAACATCAGGTGGGCCATAAGCTTGTTACATCTCCATGTAGCATAACAAACAACTTTGAATTGACATATGTATTTAACTTGAAATAAATTTGGACATGTATTATTTATAATATAACTAAGAATTGATAGGTTGATACTTTCGTTAGCTGCTGAGATACTCAGCTTTAAAAAACGGACGGGTGGACAAAGTGCACCATTGCGTTTTTAGCATTTTAGTCCGGAACCCTAGACACATATGACGACCTCCGTGTTGCAGTGGGCGAATAGCAGGCTGAGACGCAGGAGGTAGCGGGTTCGAAACAAATGTTTGCATGATCTACAGATATTTGTTCAGAGTCTGGATGTTTTTCTGTATAATATAAGTATGTATTTACAAAAAAAAGTATTTAAGTGTTCTATCAGTTATGGTTCCCAAAAAAGTCAAAGTCAAAATCTTTTATTCATTAAAATCGCAAGGATCACTTTGAAACGTCAACGACGTTTCACGTACAGGAAATAAATTACGTCTAAATTGTAACATTTTGAACGAGTTGGAGCAATTTCAATCCCAAACTTCTCTGTCATCTAAATATTTCGATATTTTCTACTAGGTTTTTTTAAAAAGATTTTGTTTAATTACGTTTTTAAATTTGTTAATTGTCATATTTTGTACATCACTTGGGTGTTTGTTATAAAAGCGTATAACAAACTTATAGTACAAGTATAGTACAAGCTCTGCTTAGTTTGGGGCTAGATAGCGCGGTGTGAAATGTCCAGCAATATGTATTTATTATTATATTACCCATTATCTGTCCCTGTGTTGAAGTTGTAACTGTTTGTTAAGGGGACACCGGAGAGACAATCGCCCATACAACACGTACTACCAAGAATATTTCTAATTGGAGCATATTTCTACCTTAATAAGGTATTACTTTAATTTGAATAGTATTTATCTAGGTTCCCAACCATATATTAGATTAAAATACTTACCTAAAATGAAATAGAAGCGTATCGCATTCTGCATGTTTTTACGTCATAAAAGACCGGTTTTCAACCTAATTGTTTCGTATTAAAAACAACAACATCTTACGTATCCTAGTCATGGGAACATAGATTATATCGTCTAGTTACAGAATAACAACACAATGAGAAAAATACAACAAGTTTTCTGTCATCATTTTTGGTATTACGGAACACGGTCAAAATCTAACCAAATTTAGAATCGTTCTATTGCTATCACTGGCGCTCTGCGTGTCCAAACTTCGTCACTAAACAGGGATAGCGATATTCAGGCCGAAGTTTTTGACGCGGCCGAATTGAAGTTGCGCTCAGGGTTCGCCGGCGCGTTAATTCATCATAACCATTTTTATGTTTGCTAATTATATTCTAATTAATTTTGTGTTATTATTATTATTTAAGGTTTGTAGTATGTAGGTATGTTTTAAATATTATATGGATGCACCGCCGTCATGTTAATAACTATCCTGTCCATACAAAGGTTGCCTGGAAGATATGGCTTTTAGCGATAAGAATGCCCATTGTACTACTTTTTACTTTGGTGTACAATAAAGAGTTATCTTACCTTATCTTAAATGACCATAGTATTTTAGCTTCGTGAAATATCCGTTTTTGTATAAAAATTTGGTATACCTCCTCAAAAATCTAGCGAAATGTATGCTACGTTGCTTGTTACTTGTTTGACTTTCGACTTAAGTCTACGTACCGTTAGGGTATTTGTGTTCTGTGGTCTACGTCGTAGACACAGTCGTAGTACGTCTACGTTCGAACGTTGAACATACTACGACGTAGCACGTATACAAAGTACCGGTATAAATAATCCGGGATGTATAATTTATTTGAAAACTAACGTACGTTTGCGAGGTGTTTCTATTGTAAAAAAATTGCTTTTTATTTTATTTAATTATAAATAAATAAATATTTCTGGACATTTCACACAGCGCTATCTAGCCCCAAACTAAGCAGAGCTTGTACTATGGGAACCAGATAACTGATAGAATACTTACATATATACATATTTTTTTTGTAAATACATACTTATAATATATAGAGAAACAACCAGACCCGGAACAAATATCCGTAGATTATGCAAACATTGGTTCCGCGGCGGGAATCGAACCCGCTACCTCCTGCGTCTCAGCCGGCTACTCGCCCACTGCACCACGGAGGTCGTCAAATAAACAACTACAATAATTTCTAAATTTATTGCCATTTTATTTTCGTTGTTACTTTATTTTGTATATGTAAGTACATATTTCCCTTCAGCTAGTCTACACAGAACTGCTCTAGAATTGTCATGCTGGGTACATTTGCTTTGGGATGCAATCTAGATCTAAAAGTTGATAATTGTATTTTATAGCTGTTTGATTGTATTCTGTTTTGTGTGCCACAATATTTTTTTTACTAACCTTTTGTCCCATTTGTCACCATTGTCCTACAGCTGGGCAAAGGTCTCCCCATTTCCCCTGCATCCAGGTCGTCTCTCCATCTTTTTTTGGGACTACCACGGCTGCGTCGTCCGTCCAGTATCCATTGGGTGACTAGATCCGCCCATCGTTCTGGTTGCATTCGAATCATCTGGTCTGCCCAGTCCCATTCATTGGCTATGCTGGTTTTGGCTCGTAGGTCAGTATTTCTGACTCGATCGATTCGTTTCACTCCAAGGATGCGTCTCTCAATCGCGCTGTGGCAAATCTTGGTGTTGAAGTCTGAGCTCTGTATATCAATATGGGCAGGATACATATATGTCGATGAGTATTCGCTTCAGTGTCAGTGGAAGGGAACCCTTCATTAGCCGGTTCATGGACCAGTAGCTCCTCCAAGCGTCTTCAATGCGGCTATTGATTTCTGTGTCTTGCTGGTTTTGGGTTATTAATAAACTAGCTGACCAATTCACAGCTTCGCACGCGTAGTTTTTCAATAAAAACATTACCCTCCTTATGCGCAGTTGGGTAAGCAGCAGCCTATGTCACTCAGGGTGAATGTAGCTTTCTAATGGTGAAAGAATTTTTGAAATCGGCACGGAATTTTTTGAGTTTATTCATTACAAACATACACACAAACATACAAATCTTACCTCTTTTTAATATTAGTATAGATAAATTAAATTACCATTTATAAATTATTGTATACAAACAAAAGTCTCATAATTTTAAAAAGAAAAAGTTCAGTCTATATAGAGCCCTTGTAATTAGCAGGTAGTGTGCGCCGACGATGCGTGCGCGCAGACGCACGTACAAGATTGGCACCTGTCAACCTCCGACACGGGTAGTGGCCACGATTGCCTCGCTGCAATCACAAACTAGCAGATTCATGTGAAATTACTCTGTTATATAGAGATATTCATATTAATCACACTAATATTATATATGTTTGTTTATTTATTTATTTATTTGTTTGTTTGTTTGCTAGCTTGCTACTCCATCACGTCATAACGGCGTAGATTAACACATAGGTTACTTTTTGTCCTATATATCAGATCCCATGGGATAAAAATGGGGTGTCAAGTCAAGTTGCAACAGCGAGTTGAGCTTTATTTCTAGGTTACCTACACATTTAGTAATGTAACGCGTACGAAGTCGCGGGCAACAGCTAGTTGAAAGAAACTCTTGTCTCTCTGTCTGTCTGTTTGTTACGTTTTGACGAATAAACGGCTGGACCGATCTTGATGAAATATAACATGAGAAAGGACATTGGATAGACGTTTTTGCGAAAGTTATGTTTTTTGCCATAAAATGCAATAGTCGGCTATATATTTTACTTAGAAAACTTTCGTGATTGACCTCAATCATTATTACAAATACGGGATTTATCACGTACAGTCCCATCGGTGCCTCGACCGACAATGTTTCGGTTCAATTCGTGAACCTTCATCAGGGTGAGTGCGATCCGCTCCGAATAACAGCTGAACAGCTGAAGGAGTGCTGGAACAAAACGGCTACGGGTGGAGACAGAGCTGTCGAATTGCGGACACATCCACAAGATCACGCATAACAACGGTACATAGAGCAGTAGCGTACTTACCTTTTCTGAAAGGTATCTCATCGCATAAGATCGGAAACTTGTTACGCCATAAGTACAGCATCACGACGATATTCCGTCCTCAAACACAATTGAGACAGCTGCTGCGTTCGCCGAAGGACAGAGACCCTCTGGGTGTCCCTGGCGTATATATGATACCGTGTGACTGCGGTAAATGCTACATTGGTGAAACAAAGCGTAACGTATCTACTAGGTTGACTGAACATATACGTGCAATGAAGAATGTTGACTCAAACAGTTCTGCAGTGGCGGAACATTCCCTAGATTCTGATTCGACGCACTACATACGTTTCGACAAGGCCCGGGTTTTAGCGAGAGAGAAGTTCTTCGTTCCTCGCAAGATCCGAGAGGCGATAGAAATAAGTCGTGTGCCGAACTTTAACAGGGATAGAGGATGGGTTCTACCGCCGGCCTGGAGGCCATGTCTTCATGATGCAAGTGACAGAAGAGTGAGTGAACCTGGTAGAGACATAGTTAGTGTTGTGTGTTTGCCTGTTCCAAGAACTACAGAAGAGAGCAGCAGTGATGATAATGATGATGACACAGCGGGTCAACGCACTGTGCTTTCGTTGACCCAATCCCCACCACCCCGCCCGTCCACTCGCGCGCAGAGAGTAGCGACGCGCAGTGCGAGGCGAGACGTTATTCGGAGCGGATCGCACTCACCCTGATGAAGGTTCACGAATTGAACCGAAACATTGTCGGTCGAGGCACCGATGGGACGGTACGTGATAAATCCTGTATTTGTAATAATGGTGGGGTATATAGCCTATGTCTCAATTCATGAACGATCTATTTACCAAATTTCTTCGAAATCGGTTCAGCCGTTTAGTCCTGTAAACGTAACAAGCAGACAGACAGAGACGGAAGTAACTATTGATTTTTTAATCACCATCGTCATAGGACTTCCACTGCTGAACATAGGGCTCCCCAACAGATTTCCAGAGCGACCTAGATTGTGAGGTCTGCACTTAGCGGCTCCCAGTTATGTGCCCCGCCCACTGCTACTTCAACTTGCTAATCCTCTTGGCTATGTCTGTGACCTTGGTTTCTCTACGGATCTCGTTATTGACCGAGCGAGCGAAGTTCAAAAATGTTACAGTTTAGAAGGAAATCATTTTCTTTATTGTTATGTATTCTAAAATGATCATTAAAAAAACAACCAGGCTTGTTTTCTTGCCTTACTTTCCTGGCTTGGTCGCGATGGAACAGGCAGTAAAATTGACGTTTCAAAGTGATCCTTGTGATTTTAATAAATAAAAGATTTTGACTTTGACTTGAAGCATCTCAGTTTCTAGATTGGCAAAAAACTGGCTAAGTGCGGGTCGGAATCGCGCACGAAGGGATCCGTACCATTATCTAGTTCATTGAATGAAAGGTAAATTGCGGTTGACGATTTATGACGTATTAAAAAAAACTACTTCCAATTTCGGTAGAATTACAACCAATTTTCGGTAGAAGTTTGCATGGTACATCATATATTTTTTTAGTTTTATCATTATCTTATTTTAGAAGTTACAGGGTTATTTTAGAAGACACACATTTTACCACTTTGGAAGTGTCTCTCGCGCAAACTATTCAGTTTAGAAAAAAATGATATTAAAAACCTCAATATCATTTTTGAAGACCTATCTACAGATACCCCACACGTATGGGTTTGATTAAAAAACATTTTTGTGTTTCAGTTCTAAGTATGGGGAACCCCCAAAATTCATGTTTTTTTTCTATTTTCGTGTGAAAATCTTAATGCGGTTCACAGAATACATCTACCTACCAAGATTCAATAGTATAGTTCTTATAGTTTCGGAAAAGAGTGGCTGTGACATACGGACGGACAGACAGACAGACAGACAGATATGACGAATCCATAAGGGTTCTGTTTTTTGCCATTTGGCTACGGAACCCTAAAAATGCTTTTGTCCAGCTGTCTGTCTTTCTGTCTGTCTGTTTTCGCCAACATAAATGTCGCATTTTTCATCCGATTTTGACGAAAATTGCCACACAAATTCCTTGATATTTAAATTGTTTAGTCGAATGTGATTTTTAATTGGGGGGAAAAGGAGGGAAGTTTGCTGTAGCGTTATTTATTGACGGATTTCAATCAAATTTGAGAGGCACAATATGGACTTCATTCTACACAAGATGTTGCAAAAAAAAATCCAAAAAGGGGAGTGGGGGGGGGGGAGCTTGCTGTAATGTTATATATGGATGGATTTCAATGTTTGATTTTTTTTAATTATACCAAGGAAAAATCCAAGAACCTGAAATTCGATTTAAAATTGGACGTTCTTCGTTAATTTTGTTGCGCAAATTACTTTTTGGACTTGGGACGCGAGGTCTACTGTTCTCACAGAATCACTAGTTTATAACATTAGTATGAACATTTAGATCTACTCTCCCAGACTGCACGTCGACACAAACCCAAAAGCGGATAAAAAAAGGCAATCGAAAGTCATGGTTTTTATCCAAAATCGTTTTCCACGCCTGTGGAAGACTAATAACTAAAATCAGGGTAAAGTAGACGATGCTCAAAAAAATGTTTTTTAACCCTTCCCTTTCCGGTTGAATTGATCAACCGTGAACGCATCAGTGGTCCTTAAAAGCATAAACAAGATTAAAAATGTATTTATTTACATAAAAAAAATGTTTACTCTACATTTTTGACTTTGGCTGCAAGCTCTTCCTTCTCACAATACTGGTACTTTAATGGATCCTATATCTTTCCAGATTACAACTTGTTTACGGTTGGGTGCGCGGTGCTGCGCCCCTTATCAGTGCCCGTGCGGTTCGGCAGTCGAACAGCTTGGTCACCATGGATTATCGTGTGCCAGGGCCGCCGGTAGAATTTCCCGTCACGCTAGCCCTAATGATATCATCCACCGGGCTTTTTGCAGCGTCAACATTCCAGCCGTTCTTGAACCGAACGGTCTGATTTGTGACGATGGTAAGAGGCCTGACGGTATGACTCTTATACCTTGGGAGAAGGGTATGCCTTTGGTGTGGGACGCCACGTGCGTCGATACCCTTGCGCCATCTCATCTGTCGGGTACTGACAGTAGTTTTGGCTGATGCGCCGGCAAATTCAGCTGAAGATCTCAAGCGGCGCAAATATGGAAGTCTCGACAGAGCTTACGTACTTGAGCCATTTGGGGTACATGGGGTACGGGGACCCATCGCGTTTTCAAAATTCTTTCTGGGCGTCTGGTGGACGCGACGTGTGATCCGAGAGCTGGCGCTTATCTGGGTCAACGCATAAGCATTGCAATTCAGCGGGGCAATACTAGCTGCATGTGTCTTGGCGACACTTCCGCCTGGTAGTGATCTGGAGCAGTTGAGCTATCTATAGATCGTTTGCAACGGTCTTTAGATGATTTAACTGTTTCTTCTGTATTTTATTGCAGATAATTGTAGAAAGTATTATCTGTATAAAAAATATTTATTTACTGATTAAAACGGGTATTTATCGCGTATGTACCTTTTTTATTTGTTATCCCGACGTTTCGGCTGTGTTGTAATTAAGTAAGTACTATTATTGACGTAACCAAGTGTTCCATTGTGTCCCTATGGTTTGAATAAATGAGTATGAGTATGAGTTGCAACAGCCGTGGTCGCGGGCAGACTGGAGTACTTGGAGCTACCGTCGAAAAGTGATGGCAGCTGTAACAACTACCCTCACTTGGTCTTCAGAATGAGAAATGTCCTCGTTCATCGTAAAAAGGTACATACGCGATAAATACTCGTTTAAATCAGTACTAATTATGTGCAGTGATCGTGAAAGTTTGAAAAATACTATGAATTTATTTGCTAGAACATGGATAGAATTATGCAGATGTTACAAAATTAAATTAATTCACCATATTCAGTCATGTTTGGGAAACTTCGCAACGTCTTTTCGTCCAACATACCTCAGTGCCTTAAGACGAAAGTCTTCAATCAGTGTGTGTTACCAGTGATGACATATGGAACCGAGACGTGGTCCTTCACTATTGGCCTTATGAATAAGCTCAGAGTCGCTCAACGAGCTATGGAGAGGGCTATGCTCAGGGTTTCTCTACGGGATCGAATCAGAAATGAGGAGATACGTAGGAGAACTCAAGTCACCGACATAGCCCGACGGATTAGCACGCTGAAGTGGCAATAGGCAGGCCATATAGCGCGCAGAACAGATGGCCGATGGGGCCAGAAGGTTCTCGAAAGGAGACCACGGACCAGCAAGCGCAGCGTAGGACGTCCACCTACAAGATGGGCAGACGACTTGGTAAAAACCGCAGGTCGGCGTTGGATGCAGGCCGCTTCCAACCGCAGTTCCTGGAGATCAATGAGGAAGGCCTTTGTTCAGCAGTGGACGTCCTACGGCTGATATGATGATGATGATTCAGTCATAGTGCCTAGTACAAATGAATTGTCATAAATAGCTAGAAGAGTTAGTAGAGTTCCTTGTGAAATAGCTCACCCGAAGAAGTGCTACTATAGCCATTTCTCGGCAGAAATGGCTATAGTAGCACTTCTTCACTATTTCACCCTTCAAACCGAAACACAGTACTGCTAGGCGGCCCTAGCAGTACTGTGTTTCGGTTTGAAGGGTATGGTTGCCGGTGAAATTACAGGTACATGAGGCTTTACCGAAAGCCTCAAGTTGATGAACACAGAGCAGTGCATCGTAGAGCACGATTTTGAGGTGCGTGATCTCCGAGTCAGTACTTTGTTATAGGCGATGGTTACCACTTAATATCAGGTGGCCCATATGCTTATTCCATATCCATGTAATATAAAAACAATAATAAATACTATGTCAGTTTTTAACCCCAACACGAAAAAATGGTTTATATTTTGTATAAAATTTCTTATTTTATAAATAACTAGTTGTTCGCCCCGAACTGAGATCTCGCGAGTCTCCCATTTAAACAGAATTTTTATTTTGTTATCTTTGATTATCGAAATAGTGCTATAAAATACACAACCAATTTAACCTGCAGTTTCATTCAAATAACAGGTAACGGGAGTTCATGTAAAGGAGAACGGGTATCCTGGTCTACAGTCCAATAAAAATGAGCAGCACATTTTCGAATTGGCATACAATAGTACATCAAAATATACTATTGGAACTTTCCCCAAAAGTCTGTCCGTTTTGAGTTACAGCCATGCAAACACCAGCATTTTTTGTTTTAAAGAACATAAAATAACGGTTTCACGATTACTATATCCATACATAAAGGCTCCTATACAATGCAGTAGCAAGAGCGAGAAGGGAGAAGAGCGATGTAAGGGCCGTGGGGAGAGGGATGCGTACGCGGGGGAGGGGAACAGTTGTGTACGCGCCGCGCCGGACGGCTACAATAATCAGTCGCATCGCATCAAGTGAGTGGCTACGTCACGTCTTGTTACGATAGTGCTGTGTTTGAACTTCTTTCTCTGTTTTTACTGACCCTGGCTTGCTTTTGGACCCTGTTTCTTTCCCTAATGTGTTAACTTTGGCTCGACTTATTGACTTTTGAACTGCAGCTTTTATATATCATTTCATTTCATTTTATAAGTTTTATCCATTCATGAAGTCTAATCAGACGACATTATCAGATGACAGGGATTTAGACCGGCCCCCTGCCACGACCGGCTTCCCGAGTAGCTTCGGACTCCCCTAATGGAAGTTTTTCGAAACTGTGTGATGTGTCGTCGAGGACTTTACCGCGGACGGTACCAGCAGCATATCTTGGCTGATAACCTGCAAAGGGAACGACCAGAATTCGCCGCGTTTATACAACAACATGCTGTGTTGGAGGTTAGTTACCTTTTATTTTTATTATATTGAGTAGTTAGGCATAGGATTTATTTATTTTAAGTATTAATTGTTATTATTTTCAGGTGGTGTTCGACAGTACTCGAAGCTTGTGTCACCGATGTTGGCAGAGGACTGAGCGTGATCATAGACCTGCACAGCAAGCGGCGCGAGCGCCTGGTACATTGCACTCTCAAGAATACACGAGGGCACCGAACACTTCGGTGCATTGTATTTACAACAACTGTGCTAATATTACCCGTAATCATATACCAAACGCGATAAGAATTAATGTATTTTGTGAGAGCAAGCTTTTTATTCCTGATAGCGCTAGGGTGTGTACAGAACACTTACAAAATAATGAATGGAGCAACCTGCCGCAAATGTGTAATGTGACACATGATTTTAATGACGCTCAGTTTACATCGCTCTGTGACTTGATGAGAATGGCTGCTAACAACCAGCCCAGAATCGACTTCGAAAACAGAGGCACCTTGTCTAATGAAGAGATGCACTTATGGACTGGGCGCACTTACGATCAGTTCGAAGCTATATTAGAACAAACTCCGTCACTAAGTGAACGTTGTAACCAGCCTAGAACTGCATTAGGCATCTATTTAACAAAACTTAGAACTGGAGACTCTGATGAGAGACTGGCAACGTTATTTCATATGTCTCGTCGAAAACTAGAACGTTTTTTGCCTATAGTTCGAGAATGTCTGAGCAACGATTACGTTGTGCTGCATCTAGGTGTGGACCACATTACCAGAAATGATATCCTTCAAAGAAACTTAACAATTCCAAGGGCTTTATTTGGAAACGATGAAAACATCAAAGCCATAATTATATGTGACGGTACATATATATAAATTAACAAAAGCTCCAACTTTTTGTTTCAACGGCTGTCATACAGCTTACACAAATATCAAAACTTGTTGAAGCCGTTTTTAATGGTATTCACGGACGGCTATATATTAGATGTCAAAGGGCCATTTGCCGCTACCAGAACCGATGCCCAGATCATGAGTGAAATAATGAATAACGAAGATGAGCCGCTGCATTGGTTACTCGAACGTAATGATGCGTTTATCCTAGACAGAGGATTTAGAGATAGTTTGCAGGATATAGAAGCTTGTGGCTACGAACATCATGTGCCACCAACTAAAGACAGAAGAGAAAATCAACTCACTACAGAACAAGCTAATCAGTCTCGTTTGGTCACCATGTGCCGATGGGTGGTGGAAGTAGTAAATGGGAGATTTAAGCGAGATTTTAAACTTTTGCGTCAAAACTATTTTAATAAAACGTTGCCAAAAATGTTTGTTGACTTCAAAATAGCTGCAGCCATTCTAAACCACTTCCACGCCCCCATCGAAGATAGTTCACACGCAGCAGCCTTTTTGAATTCAATAAGAGCTAAAATACACATACCAAACACATTGCACAATTATGTGGAAGCAAAGAGATTGAATTATAGGAGAGAAGACTTCATGCGAATCGAAGCAAATGAAATAGAAAACTTCCCAAGGCTTAGTGAAGAACAAGTCATACATTTTGCCTTGGGAACTTACCAGTTAAAGCTCGCTCGATCATATTGTAGCGAGCACTTACAAAATGGTCTTTATATAATCGAGACGTATAGAGATAACGCTCTAGAAGACTTGGCACAATATGATATCAACGAAGAGGCTTGGCTATTACGTGGACGTATACAGTCTCGACATGTCCGAGCCAGGAAATATTTTTGTTATATATTAATCAATAATATTAATAACAATATTACACAATATTATTGTACCTGCTTGACAGGGCGACGTACTATAGGTACTTGTGCCCATGTACTGTCAATTATATGGTACGTAGGTTATGCCCGTCATGAAGGGTTCAATGAACCTGCATTGTTCCTTAACAGTATTCTCATCGATGATGATGATGATGATAATGTTTAATAACATATTGTTTTGATTTTTTAAGAAGATGTTGTTTTTATTTGTATTACTACTTACCTAACTTAAATAAAATCATTACATTACACAAAATGTTTTTTTAATTACCACGATATTCAATGTTTGGCACTAAATATTATCAGATTCAATTTTTAGTAGAACTCAGATCGGACAATACTTAGAGAAATGCGACTTTCTACATATGAAAATACATAGAATTACCTTTATATTGACATATGACTCATTTTTATTGCAAGGTAGACCAGCTTCCATACACTTATGCCCGTTCTCCTTTGTTGCTATTTTTTGTGGTAGAAATTACAGATATTCTAGATTTCAGACTTTTCCCTATATAGGGTGAGCGGAACCCTGAACAAATTGACTTGTATAGTAGATTATGTAATGAAAAATTAAAATTAATAAATTTCCCTCATGAATTTTTGTATTGTTGTGACTCAGTGTGCAATAATTTGGACCATAAATTTGTTATTGAAAGGATGTATAATGAAATTGTAAATACTTTGGGCCATGCCGCTACTGACAGTCGGAACTTAAAGTTAAAACGATTTGTTAAGAAAAAACCTGTAGTAGGATGGAATAGGTACGTTAGCGAGGCTCACGGGGAGGCGAGGTACAAATTTAAGCTATGGGTGTGTTGTGGAAAACCAAAATAAGGCCGTGTTTATGACGAAACGCACGAGACACGTGGAATTTTTAAGTCTCGTTTAAAATGGTGTCAGAATCATAGTGAACAGCTTAAAATGGATATAATAACATCACAGCATGCAAAACATGATTTTCGTAATTTTTGGAAGTCCACATCTGGTTTGAAGGGTAAACCGAGCTTTCCGGTGAGTGTCGAGGGTGTTAATGACCATAAAGGCATAGCGGACCTGTTTAGAGACAACTTCACTGTAAGGTCACCACTGGGACCATCACAGTCGACAAGCGATGCGGGGTCTGTTGGTCAGGAGTTATGTACTAGATTTATTGCAAAAGATGTCAGAAAACTATTAAATGTATGTCGCGCGGTAAATCTCCAGGCCATGACGGACTCAGCATTGAGCATCTAAAGTACGCGGGTGTGCACTTGCCAGGAGTGCTCGCGTACACGCTATGTATGGGGCACTCATACCTGCCTGCTGATATGATGAAGACTGTGGCGGTGCCAATTGTGAAAAATAAAACAGGCGATGTGTGCGATAAGTCGAACTACAGACCTATTTCGCTGGCCACTATTATAGCCAAGGTTTTTGACGGTTTGCTTAATAGTCAATTGGACGATTACATAAAGTTGCATGACAATCAATTTGGTTTTAGAACGGGTCTCTCCACAGAAACGGCTATTTTGACTCTTAAGCAAACTGTCAAATACTATACGACACGTCGGACATCCATCTATGCCTGTTACCTCGACCTCTCAAAGGCATTTGACCTGGTTTCTTACGATATTCTCGGGCAGAAGTTAAAAGATATCAATCTGCCACCAGAGGTTAATAATATCTTTAAATATTGGTATCAAAACCAGGTGAATGTAGTGAGATGGTCGAGTACTTTTTCCGAGCCTTACAGGCTGGAGTGCGGGGTGAGGCAAGGGGGGTTGACCTTACCGAAGCTCTTCAACCTATACATCAATGCGCTTATAGGTGAGTTCAGCAGTACCCGTGTCGGATGCCATATCGAGGGAGTTTGCCTCAACAACATCAGCTATGCGGATGACATGGTACTGCTGAGTGCATCGGCCTGTGGCCTAACTAAACTGTTGGGTATCTGTGAAGCGTATGTACATGGCTTAAAATGTAATATAAAGAAAAGTGAATGTATGGTCTTTCAGGCCAGAGGTAAGCGTCTGTCCTCCATCCCACCAATAAAGTTGCATGGAACTCCACTAAATAGGGTGGAACAATTTAAATATCTCGGACACGTGGTAACCTCGGACCTGAAAGATGATACAGATATGGAGAGAGAGCGTAGGGCGTTGTCTGTCAGAGCAAACATGATAGCCCGCAGGTTCGCTCGTTGCTCAAGTGAAGTAAAACTCACTCTTTTCCGAGCGTACTGTACGAACTTCTACACGAGCAGCCTGTGGGTGAATCACACGCTTAAACAGTACAACGTCCTACGTATTCAATACAATAATGCGTTTAGGGTGCTGATGGGGCTGCCTAGATTCTGCAGCGCTTCGGGGATGTTTGCCGCTGCGCGAGTTGACTGTTTCTATACAGTCATGCGAAAGCGGTGTACATCTGTTGCGCAGGGTTCGGGCTAGCTCAAGTGGCATCCTATGCGTGTTTGCAAGTAGGTTTGATTGCCAGTATATGAATCATTGCTGCATGGTACATATACTGCCAAACAAAAATACCTAGAGTAGTGTAGTTTTTATTATTATTATTATTTTTGTTCATGTATTTTATTTTGTTAAGATTAAGAAATTATGGATTTTCATATCTGAAATAAATGAGTTAATTTAAATTTAATTTATATTTGGGTCACTTAAGCTAGACGCATACCAAATTTCAGCGTTGTGGGGTCACTGGTGTACCCTGTGAATTTTATCAAAATTCAGATTCAAATCAAATCAAATCAAAATTATTTATCGCGAATGTGGGTTAGTAACAGGTGGTTAGTGATACAGTTTGAGTTTGTCCATAATCAGCGTTTATCGCATGCAATTTCAGTCAGTCTTACAAGTAGTTACTTAGAAACAATTATTTTATTTTATTTATTTATTTTAGGAAAACCATCAGCACATATTAAACACAATAGTTACAGTGAATAGTAATAAACAGGCAATTTAAAGGTCTCCACTGATAGAATCACATTATACTAACAAGCAACAACAAAACAACAAAAGACAAAATCTAACCGAACACTGCACGGGTCACTCACGTTCACGATACCAAATCAGGTGCCATTCACTCAATTTACAAGTAGATATATTACAAAACTAGTTATCAAAAACTCATCCTCACTCAGTCACACATGTCCTAAATCGATCAAAGAAGATATTATTAATTATTAATTCTGTTTTTAAGAGATGAAATACTGCAGTTGAACAGGTCAAGGTCATGCTTATTGCTCAATAGATTGAATAATTTACTTGCACGATACACAAACGCATTTTGGAACGCATTATTATTGCTAATAACTTAGAAACTACAAGGTTTAAACTAAAACTAATAACCATCGAATGCATCGAAATGTATTCATAAAGACCTATCATTAGACGTAACACTTGACCGTATAGTCCCATTTTTTTTTACCCCTCTTGAACAACAATGTTTCACCAAACCCCCCCCCCCCCCCCTCCCCCCTCACATTTTTAGCTCATTTAGTCATACCAGGATTATGCCATCACTAACTACCAATTTTTACGATGATCGGATCAACGCTTTGAAAGTTATGTCAAACAAACAAACATACCTAGGCTACATACAACGCCGATTTGCCCAAATTGATTTGGAGATCTCGCTTCGCTCCATCAATTAAGGACGACTTGCGCAACGATGCCAAAACGTATTTAGTGGCTAAATATCATTTAAGGAGTTGTCACATCATACAAATACCTCAAGTATAACATAATTAGTCACTAAATACGTTTACGGGTCACTGTCCAAGCTGGTGATTACTAAATTGTTAAAGATATCAAATACATAGGTTGTATTTTTTTATATATGTAGTATAAAATGAAGTCGCTTCCGCTGTCTGTTCGCTTAGATCTTTTTTGATTTTTCGCTACTACTCAACGGATTTTAATACAGTTTTCAGCAATAGATAAAGTGATTCAAGAGGAAGGTTTATATGTATCATCATCATCATCATATCAGCCGTAGGACGTCCACTGCTGGACAAAGGCCTCCCTCATTGATCTCCAGGAACTGCGGATGGAAGCGGCCTGCACCCAACGCCGACCTGCGGTTCTTACCAAGTCGTCTGCCCCTCTTGTAGGTGGACGTCCTATGCTGCGGTTGCCGGTCCGTGGTCTCCATTCGAGAACTTTCCGGCCCCATCGGCCATCTGTTATGCGCGCTATATGGCCTGCCCATTGCCACTTCAACGTGCTAATCCATCGGGCTATGTCGGTGACTTGAGTTCTCCTACGTATCTCCTTATTTCTGATTCGATCCCGTAGAGAAACCCCGAGCATGTGTTCATATTATAGCACAGAAAAGCCGAAAAAAATATTTTTGCGCGCTTAAATCGCAAAATCTGGCTAAACCTTACGAGATAGATTAAATTAATGTACTACGGAATTGTATCTTAAAAAGATCGATTACCTGACTGCGCAGGAGGGTAATGTTTTACGAAAAAACGTGGTGCGAAGCCGTGGGCGGGTCTGCTAGTTTTTAATAAAATTAACATTACAATTCATTTACATACATTAAAACTTGATAAAGCAACTTAATTGTACTTCACGTATTGTGTAACATTCATATCTCCGTGTTATTATTATTTATCGAGCGCCATTCAAAAGCATTAGATAATAATTACATTTTAGTTAAAACAATATGCTTCCGTATTAATTAGGTTAACTATGAGTTCAATAACATTAGCATGATAAAGGGCTGAGGTAGTTAGAGCTCTAAACAAAATATAACATGAGAACTTTGTAATTGTTACATATTATAGGGTACCAAAATGGTAATAAGTTTTTCATGTTGAAAAATTACTTTTTCAAAACAAGCTTTTATAAAATTCATAATCAGAACCGCAAACAGATTCAAATGCGTCTAAACACTAGTTACGTCGTTTTATTTGTGCTCATGGCCACCTTCCGGCTCCATCATCAGACCTTGCTTGGATATCATCTAGGATTAGATTTACAAACAACAAACTTTACCTCTTCAATAAAAAAAATCAGCTGTTAATGACTTCAGAAAACCAGAAAACCTCCTCCGCCATCTTAGAGGTCCCGCCATATTGATTTATAATATACATCTTGGATGGTCCCCCTTATTTTGGATTTAATGTGACGTTGTATTAGTTTAAGTGTTCACCTCAGCAAACCCTTTCATTTGAAACCCATACTGTGGTAATGCAGAAAAAATAAGTAGTCCGCCATCTTGGATGATCCGCCATACTGGAATTAGAATGACATCACATAGCTAAGCATGAATTGCCATCCAAAATAAGCATGTGTACCAAATTTCAGCTCAATCGGTTAAAGATAACTGTTTTAAAATTCAGTTGCAAGATTCCACCCGGACAAACATACATACATTGCAAGTTAAATAAACGCTTGTAAAAACGGAATGACTGTCCGTCCGTCCGTCACAACTAATTATCTCAGCATCTACTGAAGCTATACCTACTGCAGGTAAAAAAACAAAAATAATTTTACTTGTGACAAAGGTGCCAAAATGATGTATCAAAATTTCGAAATAGGGTTAATAAGTTTAGGGGGGGTATCATACAATAGAGTCAGTTTGCGCATTTCAAAAAAGTTTTTAATTTTTTGTATTTTGTATATAAATTTGGAATAATTATGAAGCATGTAAAAAATGGGCGTGGTGGTTCTGTTCTTCAAGAAAGGTGACAACACCTTGCTTAAGAATTACAGACCCATCTCGCTTTTGAGCCATGTTTATAAGCTGTTTTCGAGGGTCATCGCGAACCGTCTCGAACGCAGGTTTGATGACTTCCAGCCTCCCGAACAAGCCGGGTTCCGTAAAGGCTACAGTACCATAGACCACATACATACGCTGCGGCAAGTCATACAGAAGACCGAAGAGTATAACTTGCCGCTATGTCTCGCGTTTGTGGACTATGAGAAAGCCTTCGATTCGATCGAAACATGGGCAGTGCTTGAGTCTCTCCAACGATGCCGTATAGACTATCGGTACATCGAAGTGTTGAAGTGTTTGTATAAAAACGCTACTATGTCAGTCCGAGTACACGAACAGAGCTCGAAGGCGATTCCCTTAAAAAGAGGCGTAAGACAGGGAGATGTAATCTCTCCGAAACTGTTTACGACCGCATTGGAAGATGCCTTCAAGCTTCTGGAATGGAAAGGACTGGGCATCAATATTAACGGCGAATACATCACTCACCTTCGGTTTGCCGACGATATTGTGGTCATGGCAAAGTCGATGGAAGAGCTCAGCACGATGCTCGAAGGCCTCAATCGAGTCTCCCAACGGGTAGGACTTAAAATGAACATGGACAAGACGAAAATCATGTCGAATGTCCATGTCGTCCCTGCCCCAGTTATGGTTGAGAACTCGGCTCTTGAAGTTGTCGACGCGTATGTATACCTAGGACAAACAGTCCAATTAGGTAGGTCCAACTTCGAGAAAGAGGTTAATCGTCGAATCCAACTCGGATGGGCAGCGTTTGGGAAACTTCGCAACGTCTTTTCGTCCAACATACCTCAGTGCCTTAAGACGAAAGTCTTCAATCAGTGTGTGTTACCAGTGATGACATATGGAACCGAGACGTGGTCCTTCACTATTGGCCTTATGAATAAGCTCAGAGTCGCTCAACGAGCTATGGAGAGGGCTATGCTCGGGGTTTCTCTACGGGATCGAATCAGAAATGAGGAGATACGTAGGAGAACTCAAGTCACCGACATAGCCCGACGGATTAGCACGTTGAAGTGGCAATGGGCAGGCCATATATCGCGCAGAACAGATGGCCGATGGGGCCGAAAGGTTCTCGAGTGGAGGCCACGGACCGGCAAGCGCAGCGTAGGACGTCCACCCACAAGATGGGCAGACGACTTGGTAAGAACCGCAGGTCGGCGTTGGATGCAGGCCGCTTCCAACCGCAGTTCCTGGAGATCAACGAGGGAGGCCTTTGTCCAGCAGTGGACGTCCTACGGCTGATATGATGATGATGATGATGATGTAAAAAAATCAATAAATCCGAAATAATTATGATTATTGATTAAAACGGGTATTTATCGCGTATGTACCTTTTTTATTTGTTATCCCGACGTTTCGGCTGTGTTGTAACAGGCATGGTCTCGGGCTCGTATGTACCTTGCAGCCCGAGACCATGCCTGTTGCAACACAGCCGAAACGTCGGGATAACAAATAAAAAAGGTACATACGCGATAAATACCCGTTTTAATCAATAATTATGTACAGTGATCGCGAAAGTTTGAAACATACTATAATTATGATTGCTTAAAATATATATGCAAAGATTACAGGAAAAATATAAACGACTAAATACTCATAGATAGATTGCTATAAATAAATAAATATTGCTGGACATTTCACACAGCACTATCTAGCCCCAAACTAAGCAGAGCTTGTATTATGGGCACCAGAGAACATATAGAATACTTATATACTTTTTTTTTGTAAGTACATACTTATAATATATACAAAAACACCGAGACCCGGAACTGTAGATCATGCAAACATTTGTTCCGCGGCGGGAATCGAACCCGCTACCTCCTATGTCTCAGCCGGCTATTCGCCCACTGCGCCACGGAGATCGTCAAGCAATTATAACCTGGATTAACACATAGGCTACTTTTTATCCCATAAATCAGGCCTCATGGGGTAAAAATGGGGTGTCAAGTCGCAACAGCGAGTTTAACTTTATTTCTAGGTTACCTACACATTTAGCAGTGTAACGCGTACGAAGTCGCGGGAAGCTAGTTTTACATATTGTAAAAAAAAAAGACAATGATTCTCGTTTTCAATATCATGAAAACCAGATAAAGAAAGATTCTATATCGACTGTATGAGTGACTGTGTGACTGTATCGACCATTAACGGGCGAATACAATTTTAATAAGTTTAGATTCCTTGAAATCAATATATTAAATTGATATAGGTACGAGTACAAAGGCTGTTGGCGATCTATTGTACTTCTCGAGCGAAGACGCTAATCGAAGATGTTATTGATCGCTTACAACCGAGTATACCTAACACATAACTTTTCGTCACGAATGCGAGAAAATTTAAAAAACGAGTGTGCTTTAGACCACACGACTGAAGTAAAACTTATTTTTCAAAATATTAATTTATAAAATTGTTCTATTACAAAATAGTCCACGCGTCTGTAGGTCGATCGGTCTATGTTCATTCTGGACAGACGCAACTCGCACTCGCACATTAACGTTTAAAAATATACGAAACGTAACTCTCTCTCTTTCCATCTTTACTAACTTATATCTCCCTCTCAACTTCCGATCGCACTTTTCGTAACGCATTCACCAGCTTACTCCCCAAGTCAAGCGTGCGTAAAGAAGTTTTACTTCAAAAAGCCTTTTTGTAACGGTCTAAAAATAAATTGGCATTCCGGGAGTGCCGACAGAAGTGAAAACATGAACAATTACGTGTGTATTTTTTGAATCTTCAGGAAATACTTATTGAATCGTCAGGAACGGTGTCGGTAACGGTAACAGTGTCGCGAGCTCAATGTTTTTTTCCCATCTCAAAAATGCCCAAGGCGCCTAAAAAGTATTCACTTCAAAACAAATTTGGATGTTGCAAAATGGCCATGATTGATGTCGCATAAACATGAAAATTTACTAAGAAAGTTGTCTTATGCTCCACAAACAAAAAAAAATCAAATATTGAATTTGTTAAAATTATATAGTGAGGTGTCGGTAACAGTGTCGCGAGTTCAATGGTTTTTTGCCGAAGTTTTCACTATGCCCAACGCGCCTAAAGTTTTCACTTTAATAATACTTGCGTTCCCTGTATCTATTATTTATTTTTCACTACAAGACTATGGTATCTTTTATCTAATAGAATAATTTGTCATGGAGGCTATATTTTATTTCTGCATTTACCTATGAACATAATTTCTTTTATTTTCAAACTAGTTGACCCGGCGAACTTCGTACCGCCGTAATATGCATATGACGCGGGCTGTCAATATACGTCAGCCCGGTATCTGAAGAGAATTGAAAATCTGCCATCATTATGTATGAGGAAATTAATTTTCTTCATAATTTCGTTTAGCGTGATTTTTTCCGATATTACAATAGTTATTCTGCTATTTGGGGCGGAAACAAATCCAACAAATCAAAGATCATCAAAATCGGTCCAGCCGTTCTCTAGTTATATATAAGTGTTCGAACAAACCCGATTTTGTTTTATATAATAAGACATTTTAAATAGAAATAAGGGTTTAAGGTGCAGATCGTATTTCATTTTAGCTTTTTATAAATGCAATGAGCCTCATTCTGTTTTCAATACGGCTCCAGGGCAGTAAATCGGATCCGATATAGAGTTTATTATACAATGATCCGCTTTCAGAGTATGCGTGATGAAAAAGTATTTTTTGATCGAGCGAAGCGAGATCTCCAAATCAACTTGGGCAAATCGGGTTGTATGTATGTTTGTTTGTCCGAGGATAACTTTCGAAGCGTTGTTCCAATAATGGTGAAATTTGATACATAGAATGAATGAATGAATGAAATACTCTTTATTGCACACCAAATAAAAATACAATAATGGAAATAAACAATAAATAAAGGTACAATGGGCGGTCTTATCGCTAAAAGCGATCTCTTCCAGACAACCTTTGGATGGACAGGATAAACAAAATCAAAAGACGGCGGTGTAAGAGTACCTACAGACATAAACAGAACCCACAAAATAAAATATACCTATTAATTATACTAATAAACATAAACTTAAATACATACAAATAATATAAGAATAAATAAACTACACTACATAAAGAGGATAAATAACATAAACACTAACTAGCAGTTACGAGACAACGAAAGGAAATGGTTGTATACCTTGACTTTGAAAATAGGAAGAGATTGGGACGACCTTACAGACAAAGGTAAGGCGTTCCACAGTCGCACAGCTTGTACTGTAAAGGAGTCACCATAAAATTGTGAACTATGGATGGGAGTTCGAAGCTGTAGAGCTTCGGAAGAACGAAGGGTTTGAGAGTGTCCCTGATACAGAAACTCGAAACGCTCCTTTAGATAAGAAGGTGAAGTGGGATTATAGAGAATGTTATAAAGAAGTGATACAATATGTGCATTCCGGCGAAGACGTATAGGGAGCCACTTGAGTTTTGCGCGGAATTCTGAGACATGGTCATACTTGCGCAAGCCGAATATGAACCGAATACAAAGGTTTTGAAGGCGCTCAAGTTTACTCATTTGGTCTTCGGAAATGTCGAGGTAGCTGGCGTCGGCGTAATCTAAGATAGGGAGTAGAAGGGATTGTGCAAGCGTAATTTTGGTGGCGGTCGGTAAAAAGTTACGAAGTCTACGCAACGAAGCTGAAGAAGCAAACACTTTGCGGCTGATCTCAGCAATACACGGCACCCATGATAGCTTGGTGTCCATGATAATTCCCAAGTTTTTCACCGTCTGTCTGATAGCAATTTGTGTTCCATTAAAAAGTACAGGTGGGAGTTGTGCAAAATCTAGCCTAGGAATCATTTTGTGACTACCGATTATGATCACTTGTGTCTTTTTAGGGTTTACGGTAAGACCAAAGGATTTGCTCCAGTCACAAATTCGGTCCAAATCTGAGTTTATTAAACTGATAGCTCCGTTAATGTTGTCAATCGGGGCTTGTGTGTAAATTTGTAAATCATCTGCATACAAGTGGTAGGAAGAAGAAAGATTTTGAGATATTGAATGAATAAAAACACTGAAGAGGAGAGGAGATAAGACGCCGCCTTGGGGGACACCAGCAAGAAAGCTACACCATGAAGAGTAATTATCTTCAATACGGATGCGCTGCCGGCGTCCAAACAAATAACTACGAAACCAGTCAATAGCCGTTGGAGATATGTTAAGAGAGCTTAATACACCCAGAAGTATGTCGAAATCGACGTTGTTGAAGGCATTGCTGAAATCAAGTAATGACAGCACTGTCACCTTCCCACTCTCCATTCCAAACCGAATGTCATCGGTTATCTTGACGAGCGCTGTGACTGTGCTATGTCCGGGGCGAAAACCAGATTGGAGAGGATTTAACAGGATATTATTGGATAGGTAGATACTGAGTTGTTTATGGACAAGGACTTTTGATAGAAAGGGAAGTATGGATATGGGACGGTATTCAGAAAAAGAAGACATAGACATAGGTAGGTAGTGATGGCACAATTTTGGTGTGACTAAATGAGCTGAAAATATTAGGGGGTTGATGAGATATTGGGGTTCAAGAGGGGTAAAAATAAACGAAAATGAGACTATTAGGTCAAGTGGGACGTCAAATCAAAGGTCTTCATTAGTAGCCTACATTTCAAGACTGTTTTTATTTTTAGTTTAATCCTTGTAGTTTTTGACCCTGCAATGCTGAAATTTGGTATTCGTGTAGCTTTAGTGAGACAAATATAGGCAAAAGTCTGAAATCCAGAATAAGTGTATGTTGTACCCCAAAAAAGATTAACCAATTAAAATGAACTCCCGTTACCTGTAATTTGAATGAAACTGTAGGTGAAGTTGTGTGGATATTTATTTTATAGGACTATTTTGAAAGTCAAAGATTAAGAATAATATATTTTTGTTTTTATGGGAGACTCGCGAGATCTCAGTTCGGGGCGAACCAGTATTTTATTGACAAGCTTCTTGCTAAAGCTTTGTTCCATCTGGCTAACGTCAAGAAATACATTATTAGGAGAACTTTCGACGCAATGCAAAAAGCACGCTTGGTTCGAACCACATGTGTCTGTTTAGAATGGGAAACGCACCGATTTTGCGGTCGCCAGGTGGTTGTTTAAGGACGGGATAAATAGGCAATGCTCATTTTTTTTTTATTAATATTTTCAGGAAACTTACAGCTAGGTACACACAAAACTAATTATATTATAGTACATGCAAAAACCAGACATGTATGCCAATTACTTTCCACAGATAATTAAAAAAAATATATTTAGGTTAAACCACAGCTACAGTGGACGAAAACCGTTTGAAATTACAATATTCATTCATGAGAGTTTTAGGTACATTAATTATCAGAGAAGAATTTTTCCACAAGCAAGCGTTCTCCTTATTCTGACTCTATAAGTGCGTAATCCCAGTAGCTCCAGTAAATGGTGTTCCATGCTTAGCAATTAGATTAGAATAGTAGATTATTAACCAAGGGGATAAAGCAGAGTCTTCTGTCGCGGGTGACGATTTAAATCGCGAGCGTAACGAAGGACTCTAGGTTTACTCCCGAGCGTAGCGAGGGTGTTAAAAACTTAAAACACGAGCGAGGCGAAGGATTTAAGACGAGTCCTGAGTGTAGCGAGGGATTTAAGTTCACCCAAGACTAAGACAGCTTTATCACCGAGGAAAATACTCTACTTTTCGTACCATTTGCGAAAAAATTAACACAATAATAATATGTCACTGTCGCTTTGATTTAACATCGTAACGTATTTTTAGAACATTAACTTATTTATAAAAATAAATTAAAATAAACTTAACGTTTATGTATTTGAAGAAAACAAAAACGCGGCAAATTCCTAGACTAATATTTTTTTGTCGGAAAAGCAAAGGCATCAAGCTCATACGGCCTCGTCGGTTTTCGTAATTTTATTTAATAATAATAACTGCATAATAAATGCGTAATCCTTTTTCAAAAAGATGTATAATGCTTTATATACAAACTCAATGGTGTAAACATAGATGTAGTTCGGTATAAATTTCGATAAGTATTCCAAATTTAAATCACATTCTCCCCCTAGAGAATGAATGAAATTCAGTACAATTTTCTTTCCCTGTTTTTAACAGATTAATAATGACTATTGTTATGTTCGCTTTTTGTGGCATAGAATGTCACTTTTTTGAGCAAGTGGTACGAAAAATTCTTTATTGCACTAATAAAATAATACATAGGCGACCATAATGCTGATTAGCATTTTCTTCCAGCTAACCTTTGTGTAGTGTGGAGAAAGTGGTAGTGCCAGAAAATAGAAATTTAAACAAACTTTAGCTTAGAAATAAACTTACAAAAATTAAAAATAATAATAATACACATACATAAACGAAATACACAAATATATCTACATAAAGTGCTCAATTTTGTTGGGTATCTTGAAGAGAAATTAAGTATTTAAAGAGTTTGGATTTGAAGTTTCCCATAGAGGCGGCCTTGCGGATTTCCACTGGAAGAGAGTTCCACAAGCGCATAGCAGTCACAGTGAAAGAGTTAGTGAAGAAAGAAGTTTTATGTTCAGGCGTCTTGAATAAAAGATGTCCAATGATAAGCAATGCCCTTGTCTCTTCAGCCATCATCAGTATTCAGTTGTATCAGTCGTGTTCTAACATTTGCATATTTCTAAGGCAGGCAGAAGTTCTGATCATATCGTACATAAGTAGTGACTATTATTTTGACCGAGTAGTTATGTCATCTATACTAATATTATAAAGAGGAAAGATTTGTTTTTTTGTATTGAATAGGCTCCGAAACTTCTGCACCGATTTAAAAAAATTCTTTCACTGTTGGGAAGCTACACTATCCCCGAGTGACATAGGCTACTTTTGACCCAACTGCGCGGGAGGGTAATGTTTTTATTGAAAAACTACGCGTGCGAAGCTGCGGATTAGTGAGCTAGTTCATGATAATAGGCATGGTACTCGCGTTCACGCTTAGACAACTCTGTTTCAATTCTTTCAGTCGTGACTTCTCGTCCAAAATACCTGTCTTTGTCAGTCTGTGCCCACTATATGGAAAGACGAACTAATGAAGCTGGGAGCCGTTGGGTGTAGGCCGCACAGATCCGTCGCTCTGGAAATTGATGGAGGAGACCTATCTTCAACAGTCCGACCTTTAGCTGTTATGATGAAGAGTCGTGTCTTTTGCGTGAGACAGAATCAGTTCTTAGCATGACTACATGCGAAGTAGCGACTCTTTAGCTCAGCATAGTAAGGTGGTTGTTATTAGTAGGGGTGTGTTTTGCCCTAAATGTGTTTCACATCAATCAACCGCGAGGGCGTCTATGGTTTAAAAAAATTTAGGACATTAATCTATCAACAGATTTTGAAAGGGACTTCATTACCGATATCCATTTTTAGAGTTCCGTAAATAAAGTGCCGGAACCCTTAAGGTTCGCTATGTCCATATGTGTACGTATATCTGTCTGCCTGTCCGTTCGAACAGTTACAGACGTATCACTCGTAGACTAATACAGTAAAACTGTTTTTTTTCATATTTGTTCAGGCCATAAAGCGCGCAGGACAGATGACCGAAGACGAAGGCCGGAAGGTTCTCGAGTGGAAGCCACGGACCGGCAAGCGCAGCGTAGGACGTCCAACTGCAAGATGAGCAGACGACTTGGTAAAAACCGCAGGTCGGCGTTGGATGCAGGCCGCTTCCAACCGCAGTTCCTGGAGATCAATGAGGGAGGCCTTTGTCCAGCAGTGGACGCCCTACGGCTGATATGATGATGATGATTCGTTGACGCATTATTTTGATACGTCGAAAAATAATAGATTTCAGTGACGCTTATGATATAAAAATAAATGTTTTTCAGGTTACCTCCCCTAATGACAGTAGGGGATATTTTTTTTAATCACGCACCCCATCGTGTGTGGTATCGTTTAAAAGGTCTTTCAAAAAAATTATAATGTTTTCTAAGAATCCGTTTACGAAATATAACGATAAAAGAGGTCAAAAATGATAATTCTCGTCCAAAATACCTGTGTCATAAGACGAAAGTCTTTGATCAGTGTGTGTGACAATGATGAGTGATGATATATGGTACAGAAACGTGGTCGTTCACTATGGGCCTCTTAAGAAGGCTCAAGGTCGCTCAGCGTGCTATGGAGAAGGCTATGCTTGGTGTTTCTCTACGAGATCGAATCAGAAATGTGGAGATTCGTATGCGAACGAAAGTCAACGATATAGTACAAAGGATTAACAAGCTGAAGTGGCAGAGGGCAGGGCACAGGAAAGCGCAGTGTAGGACGGCCCCCTACCAGATGGAAAGACGACCTGTTAAAGGTTGCTGGTAGCCGTTGGGTGCAGGCCGCACAATATCGCTCGCTCTGGAAATCTATGCGGGAGGCTTATGTTCAAGATGTCCTGTGGCTGATAAATATAATGTTGATGACGATATTCTGCAACAATAGTAAAACTATTGGGCAACCATCAAAATTCAATACCGGAAATTGACCAATAAGGAAAACAATTTCCCGAGAAATGATTAAATTCGAGAGAATTTCCAATGCTGCATTTGGGTATATAATTTATTTGGTTCTGGCAATCTTGAAATCAGTTAGGTATGTTTTTTTTAATTGGAACACCTATAGATGTTTTTTTGTCGGCTTTCTTCCCTGGAATAGAAATTAAAGGTCTAAATACTTACCTATCTATATAAATAGAATACTAAAAAGCTTTAAAATCCACAGCATTTTTTACAATCTCAATTATATCTTTGAAAATAATGAGAGAAACATTGACAGATTTCATCAGCATCTGTTTCTAACGGATGCATTTTTTGTAGGGCACCGCAAACCAATAGGTAGATACCAAATACCGCGGATTTCCGTTTGAAATGGGTCACTATGTCACTAACACTGTACTAAGCAAAATAAATATTTTAGAAGCGGAAATCATTAGGAGCGTAAGATTAGGTTGGGGATAAACAGTTATTATTACAATGTGCTACCGTTGTTCATTCCAATCAATTTTAATAAATGTATAGTTGAGTATATTTATGTAAGTAAATTAGGTACGTAAGTAAACAATTACCTACGTATATACACATTTTAAATGAGTAATACAATATTACACTCCCGAAATATCTTTTTCTCGTAGAGAAATACGTGACAATAAAAAATACATTCATATGAGTACTCCAATATTGTATTTAAACACAACAAACGTAAATCAGTAGTAAAGAGGTGCGCACGAAGAAAATACGCTCAGAATTTATTCTTTACTTCTCGCGTCTATTATAAATAAGCATACCGCGGCAAACACGAATTTTCCGTAACAAAAACTCATGCGCACCGGAAAGTGCCCCGTTTGTTTCCCGCCATCCGGCGTCTCAGCCAACCGAAAATTGGCGCCTAAATGCACAACGGACCAATGAGACAACTAGCCGCCAATTTACACCAATGAGCATCGAGCCCGCGCTCTCGCCATCGCGTCGTTGTCATATCTTGGAATTTAGTACGGCAACCAGTGAAGTGAATGAATACCGCCCGCAAACCCTTTAAATTTTCCTCGGGATAATAAAATACAAACATAGGGGTAAGTTCTTCCACAACTGTTTAAATATTTAACCCATATGTCATCGAACTAACACGCCATGACGCTAAATCTAACTCGAGTAAATCGATATATCGCATTTATTTTTCCTTTATCTATCAGGCGTAGACTACTTTGCAAAGTTCTATCAGACGATATACTTTTGTTACGTAACAATTTATAAATTTTTCACGCGCTAGACTATTCCAAACAGACTGCACAAATAAAAAATACCTACGCGACCAAATGCTACGAACAATGTACAAAATCTATTCGATCGTGTTTGGGCAAAATGGCGGCGCGACGCTCTGAGTTATTAATACATTTCTTCTCTCTGTCTCGCATCGCCTGATATACAGCGGCCGGACAGAGATAGCAATAATCAATCACGAGTTCGGTAGGCTGAACACGTATAGACACGTCTTCGGTCCTTGTAAACAAGTTAGATGGCGGTGTTGCTATATTTTTATTTTTGCGGTTACCCAATTTATGAGGAAGATTTTATGTAATAAATAAGTAAGTACCTAGTTATATTTCAAATAATAAAGTAAGACGTCTCTTATGTGTCTAGTCAACAAATAAAACTATTATTTTCCTATTGCCTAGTAAATTAAATCAGTTCACTAATAGAAAGTCCTGAAAGTAAAATTATTAGGTAAGTAGGTAGGTAAGCATCGATATAACTAATAAATACTAACAAGCAAGTACCTAATAAATATGATATGAGACGTCTTTTCACACATCTGACATGTATTTCATTGCAAAAGATAGTTTTTCATTTCTTATTAGAAAATGTCAAGATGACTGTGATTGCCCTTCCGATATCGCTAGCTAAGGTATAAGGTTATAGAAAGTAACTATGCCTATTTTATTTTGTCTGTGACGTTCACCGATAAAGCGTACAAGTAGCGCCGCCCAGTGGCGAGCGGAGGAACCAACGCCGCTTGCCTGTCCCGCGTCCTGCCTGTTTCTCGCGTCGTCGCCCGGCCCGCGCCGCGTCGTATTTTTCCGACGACGCACAGTCGCCGTCCGAACGTCGCTCGTGCGGGCGTCACGCGTTGTCATCGCGTAATTTGCGTCACTACGACTTTGTTTACACACAAAACCAACTTTCGCGTTCTCATTGAATACTATGTGCCAAACAATTTTACTGACTACATTCCTTCGTGCAATAATTTGAACTTGTTCGCTAGGTGTACATCGCGGATGCTATAGTGCCAGTGTTTGCAAGGGTTACGAAACTTTCGAGATGTCTGCGTTGAGTGTGAGGGCACCGCAAGCCACGGTGCTGGACACCAGGTCGCTGCGAGTCAGAGGAGTGACCGCCATAGACGGGGTCAGAAGAAATCTATTCGGTTGCACCGATAGAGAAGAGAACAGACGATTCGTTGAGCGAGAGTTGACGAGACAGTTAGAGTTAGATAGCCAGAGATGGGGCTTCGATTTTGCGAATGAGAAACCCTTGCCCGGAGTGCAGAGATTTGCTTGGCAACTGGTTCCAGCTTCAGCTATCCCTGCTGCGTTGAGAAGATCGCCGATCACGATATCGACGCCGAGTCCTGCTAAACTGCCGACCAACACCCAGGAAGCTAGAGTATCGAGTCCAGAGAGCAGTAAATCGCAGAAGAGAATTACAGGTATGTTGTTTTGAATGTCTCATGTTGAATTTGTATTCATAATCTTATCACAACGTTCTATTGTGATTGTAACAAAGCTTGAATTGAACCTTGTTAGAACGTAACGTAGCGTTGCTAAAGTGAAGTACCTAACTAGCGTTCACTTTTCGAAGACAATCAAATTCAACGTGGAATAAAAATATTGTAATGTTTTTGATAGATTTTTGTTGATGTAAGAAATCTCGACAATCTCCTGTCAGCATTCACGCCAGTTTGACATTTATGTTGCAAACAGTATTGCATAAACAGACTTTCTTCAATACGTCCAGATTGTGTAACGAATCACATCACGCATCGTACCACTTTTATCGTGTTTTATTGCTATTTACAAGTCGTAACTATTACAAATATTTACATTAATATAAAAATAGGTATGTCGTCAAGTCGATAACTCGGTAGGTAAACACTCGGTAGTGACTAAACAAGCAAAAAGTAAATAATTCTCGCAGCGTTGTACTCGATTGAACTTGTATCTAGTAGGTTATTATTCGTAATAAGTCAACAACGAGCTAATTAGGTACCTACACTTTATTATCGACCGCTATCAGTGCACTGCGTAGTGCAGCGCAATGCATACGGTCAAATTGAAAAATATTTTTTGCGATGTACCTACGTGAGCTATAACAAAGCAACGAGGTCACTTTGATCTGACACTATTTTTAGGTGCGATGCACTCGCAAAGTACTCTAAACCAAATATACAGAGGCTGTAAGAAAACCATGCGTCACTCAACACAAATATTTGACGGTGTAGACGTTTATTTAATCTTAGCAACTTGTGCTTGATGAAGGACGTTTTTTTACTAATTAATTTGCTTACAATTCTTACAACACACGTCTTACTTTGTTGCGACTACTTTGGTTATACAAATAGGTTCAGTCCACCACAAAAAATTAGGTCACTGAAACAGCAATTCACTTGCTGACAACTCTTTGTGACATGAAATTAAAATGTAATAAAATATGTCTGGTCAGTGTAGGTAGATCTGAAGAAGTGGGGTTTCATTCAATTGTATTCATATCTATTGTAATAGTTACAATGTGATTTGACGACCTCCGTGTCGCAGTGGGCGAATAGCCGGCTGAGACGCAGGAGGTAGCGGGTTCGATTCCCGCCGCGGAACAAATGTTTGCATGAGATCTACAGATATTTGTTCCGGGTCTGGATGTTTTTCTATACCTATAATATAAGTATGTATTTACAAAAAAAGTACCTATATTATATAAGTATTCTATCAGTTATCTGGTTCCCATAATACAAGCTCTGCTTAGTTTGGGGCTAGATAGCGCTGTGTGAAATGTCCAGCAATATTTATTTATTTATATTAAGTAATTAATGATATATGGTATTGCTAAGTACCCAGATTAATATACAATGCATTATTTCAAATGCAAATGCTTGTTATTTTTCACTTAGAACTTTATATATTTTAGCTGCCTCACTTTTGTATCCCGCATTGCTGAGCCAGATGTTCTTAATTTTATTATACCTACTTAAATTAGGTTTTGATATAGCAATCGTTGTCCGTCCCGGTGCGATAATCGTCTGAATACGCGTGCCCTAACTGCTTAATAATAATCCCCACATAAGGTATCATATTAAGTGAAACCGAATACTCATATCATATTTGCAATATGATATTGAGCCATAATGGTGCCACCTGGGCCATAATGGCTCGACTTTATGTCTTGTAAAATGTACCTACCATACAATTAACCGTGAGCGTAGGTTGTAAAAACACTCTTATCATTAACCTTCATAGTTTTATCAGTGACACAACACAGCACATAAATTCAGACGTTGTTTTTATTACGTAATATGACACTGGTTGTGCTCATAGAAAACTTTTTTTCAGCTAGCATTAAAATAGAACCACAAAAGATTCTAATTTCCTTCTATGTGCATATTTTTTGCTACCAAGGTGTCAAAACCTTCATGAAGGGTCGTATCAAGTCATTCATTACGTTGTTAGTGCGTGGTAATTAAAAATTAAGATTTCAAAGGGCTGTATTTGGCAGAACAATTTATTCGAGTTTTTTTCTTAGTCTAAGGGGATGTTTTATGGCAAAGAATATTTAACTGCGTATTAAATTGTTTTTCTTCCAATTAGAAACATAATCAAAGGCGCGTGGCTCTTGATTCAGATTTCATGCAAAAAAACTGAACATTAATATAAAAGCTCCGATCAACGGTTATTCAACAGCTACCATGATTTATCTTTATTATAAAAAGTAGCGGCTTACAACTAGTTAATAACGTATAAACAGTGACCTAGATTCGATTTGTTTTGATACATGCCTGCTTCGAGATATACCTACTACGGCGAGCCTCCCACACTTGTCCCATTTTAGATTGCACATGTGTGGCAGAACTGGTAAACATTAAGTTAGGTATATTTGTAAGCTTAGCGTGCGTACTATTGAATGGTATCTATTTAGGTACTACGTACCGAATGTATTCGTAGTATTTGTACAATTATTTATGTAGCAGTCACTAAGACAAACCTGACAAATTACAAGACGGCTATGCTATATAACAGTAGACAAAACAGTGTACCTAATATTCTTAGGACAATTTTTTATCACAGTTGTACTGGACTTTGAGTAGTTTCTACTTACACTAATTAAATAGATAATGTTCTTTGTTCCTGTCGCACCCACAAGTAGATACGCGGATGAGACGCGTCAACGCACACGCTGCGTCACCTACTACGCGCAAGCGCACACCCGCGCTCTTTGCAAAATGGCCGCTTTTATGTCGGCCGCAATATAAAAATCTTTGTTTCTCGTTTAGTCGTAACTTGTTACCTGGTGTAGTTTCTTATTGCATTTCAAAAGTGAGTGCGTAATCTGAGTGCATTGTACAACAATAATCGACCCGTAAAAGAAAGCTAATTCAAATATTTACGCTTCAAAGTGTCTCAAAATCAGTTTTTCTTTTGCTACAGATATAAATCTCTTCAGAATGTATGTTTTTATTGTCAAATGACGTTTTTGTATTGCCCGTGCTCCATTGTTTAGTTTTTATGTTGCTGCACCTCAATTCTATTCTTGATATTTTTGAAGATGTTTACAATGAAGATTTAATCCCACCCACCTGATGCCTTACCTGTTGTTCGTAATTCATAGTTCCCAAACAAAATTAAAATATTATGCACTAGCGACCCGCTCCGGCTTCACTCGGGTGCAATGCTGATACTAAATATACTTACTACAGAATGTCTTTGTATATTATGTATATTAAATGCACAATGTATATAAGGTACTTAATTGGATTAAAGTGTTAATGCTGTATTGCTTAAAAACGCTTCGTAAATAAGCCATTATTTCTCGTAAAAAGTAAAAAATAAAAAATTGTTATTGCGGGTTATCCCTAAGAGATAGACGTATACCATCGCGGACTTTTTTATAGACCTTTTTAAGGTGTACAATACTGTAGTACATTATTTTGATCTAGGTATCTCGTAGGGTTCAGCCAGCGTTTGCAATGTAAGCACAAAAAATGTGTTTATTTACGACATCACATTAGAAACCTCTAAAATTATCAGTGTTTCTCTACTATATTATGCATGTATTACCTTCCTCTTAAATCACTCTATCTATTAAAAAAAACCGCATCGAAATCCGTTGCGTAGTTTTAAAGATCTAAGCATACATAGGGACAGACAGCGGGAAGCGACTTTGTTTTATACTATGTAGTGATGTATCCATCACAAAATTTGCTGCTCCATTACAACTTTGCATTAGAGGGCCTAAGATTGGCTCCCTGCATCTACTATTTACCAACTGTATGATTAAAAACCCTTCAAAAACCATCACGAGGTTATTACCTTTCAGCAGATGTACAATCTAAGCTTTTTCTATGAGCATTTAAACTATCAAGGGTCACATTTGTATTGTCTGAAACTGACCAACCGTGCTGACTTTGTAGGGGGCCAAGAACCCGGTCACCCAATTTCTTACTTCCCTTCAGATTTCTATGACTGTTCGTAATTATACCTTTGGTGGTGTCGTTGAACTCTTTCAATGTTTTTGATTATGGGAAAGTTTGGACTCGGCCGCGGGGTTTCTAATGCATAATTGCACGTCGTTAGTACGTTGCAATTGCACTGGGGAGATATAGTTTCATTTGGTCAAATTCATTTCTTGAAATATCCGTTATAAAACCGTTCTATAAATTTTCAAATGTACACGAAGTGCGAGTCGGACTCGCGCACGAAGGGCTCCGTACATCGCTCTCGTAAACTCGCTGTTGCCCCTTGTAGACTCCATAAAGTTAGTAACTCGTTTAAAGGGCAATGTGTTCGCTTTT
Organism: Philereme vetulata; assembly: GCA_918857605.2. Taxonomy (NCBI): domain Eukaryota; kingdom Metazoa; phylum Arthropoda; class Insecta; order Lepidoptera; family Geometridae; genus Philereme; species Philereme vetulata. The sequence continues at coordinate 8,898,529 of OU975446.1, forward strand.
ATAACAAACTCCCAAGTGATGTACAAAAATTGTCAATTAACAAATTTAAAAACGCAATGAAACAAAATCTTTATAAAAAAGCCTACTATAAAATATCGGATTATATAGATGATAGAGAAGCTTGGGATTGAAATTGATCCAACTCGTTCAAAATGTTACAATTTAGACGCAATTTATTACCTGTATTGTTATTACCTGCCTTGTTTTCTTGCCTTTCTTTCCTGGCTTGGTCGCGAAGGAACAGGCAGTAAAATTGACGTTTCAAAGTGATCCTTGTGATTTTAATGAATAAAAGATTTTGACTTGACTCTATCTATACCTATATATACATATCTATAAAAACGGCAAAAAAATCACGTTTGTTGTATGGGAGCCCCCCTTAAACATTTGTTTTAATTTAATTATTTATTTTGAATGTGAATATACAACTAAATATTCTGTGAATACCTGCGTCTACCTGCGTCGCGTCTGTGAAGCGTCTACCTGTTGCCGTTATCAATATCAAGCTAAAACGAGCAAAAAATCACGTTTGTTGTATGGGAGCCCCCCCTTAAGTAAATATTTCTTTTATTCTGTTTGTAGTAAGTATTTGTTGTTATAGCGGCAACAGAAATACATCATCTGTAAAAATGTCAACTGTCTAACTATCACGGTTCACGAGATACAGCCTGGTGACAGACGGACAGACAGCGGAGCCTTAGTAATCGGGTGCCGTTTCACCTTTTGGGTACGGAACCCTAAAAACGATAAAGCTTCAATAGGTATTTTGACTCAATTCTCAATCATCGTTGAAGCTGAAAGTTACACTTACCGCAACAGTTTGGCTTTTAAGTCTTGTTAAATCAAAGTTATGTTTAGCTAGAGACCAAGTTCCCGGTTTACTCGTACAAAACAATAAATCTGTCGCCCCTACAAATGGCACAGAACAGTGCATTGTGCGGTGATTGTCGTAATGGCGAAGCGCGCTCGGCGCGTGCGCAACAAGCGCCCTTTGTGCCGCACCCTGACGGACACTGACTTCGTAACGGATAATATTGATTTTTTAACAGTCGCTCGCTTTCCCCTATCCTCAGCTTTACGACAAAATAATAATAATAATCAATATTATTGGACATTTCACACAGCGCTATCTAGCCCCAAACTAAGCAGAGCTTGTACTATGGGAACTAACCAGGTATAACTGATAGAATACTTATATACATTTTTTTTGTAAATACATGCTTATAATATAATATACAGAGAAACAACCAGACCCGGAACAAATATAAATATTGGTGGACATTTCACACAGCGATATCTAGCCCCAAACTAAACAGAGCTTGTACTATGGGAATCTGTGATCATGCAAACATCGAACCCGCTACTTCTGCGTCTCAGCCGGCTATTCGTCCACTGCACCACGGAGGTCGTCATATGACTGCTTTCTTTCCAAACATGTGTATATTTTTTTAGGCCACAATTGAATTTTAAATCTTCCTTTAGCAAAAATTGTATGAAGGATCCATTCATCTATCCTATTGAACCTAATTTAAAACTATTAATTTCTCCGATGTAAACAAAACAGAGATAACATTTATTCGACAAGGTGCGTACGTGGCGAAAGTAAAAAAAATACGATAAGCGTTCATTCGCAACTTAACGAATCACATTCGCGATTTGAAAGTTTAAATCATGCGGGTGTCCTAAAAAAGTTGTCAACACACGTGTTCGAAATTCGAAAATTGGAACAGATAGGGGATTGTAACGGTCGTGCGGATAACATCTGCTACCCCCGCGTTCGAGCAGTGTTCCACTGAGGGTGCAATACCGCGGAATGTACCCCACTTGGTACATTCCGCATCACATGACTAGGGGATGGAATCATCTGTCCTAACAGATCGCCTATAGATGCATACGCAATTGGCTCGTAAATTGAGTAGCGCTGTTTGTTAAATTCTAATTTATTTTGGTGTTTCGTACGCCGGAGGTCTACTACCGTCACGCGATAGTGAGACTAAACTGCCAATTAACTGACAGTATTTTATTAGCAATTGTAACCGCAATTGTCAATTTTTAAACTTTCCATCATAATAAAACTGGTGTCTCCGTTTAAATGATTTCACCACAGTACGGTCGCACATGAAATTAACCTTTAACCGGCTGTAATTAAAGAAAAAAGGCTAGTACGCCCAACCAAAGCGACGCACCCGCCTTTCTTGCACTTGTTAACGCAGAAATGTAATTGCCTTATTCAACGACTCAGCACTAATGTCCACAAGGGCTGTCACTTTAATTTACCACTTAAATTCTATGAATGAATCAATGAAAATTCTTTATTGTACACTTCAAAAGAAGCAGACTTAAAATAAAAAATCACAAAGCAACAAGTACAATGGGCGGTCTTATCGCTTAGAAGCGATATCTTCCAGACAACCTTTGGATGGATAGGACTTTTGTGACATTACAATAATGGAGGGGGGTGTACCTACATTAACAAAACAAAAACTAAATTTTAGGAAAGCGCTGAACACTTTCAGTAAAATAAAACAATATACATAAATATACCTACAACAAATAAATTAATAATATATATATATATATTATATTCTTCTATTCTATATATTTTAGACAAAAACTGATACCCTTTAAATCGAATATATTTATGGACATTTTCTAATGTAACTTTTTAACGCCATAAGCTACTGACAAGTTGACAACCCTAAGCCGGGGGAGTACGTTAGAATTCTCACGGGGAAGCTCACGTGTGGTGACCCTAAGGAAGCGCCGTGTAAGATATGGTTCACTGCGCATAACGTACGGATAAACGACTTTTCATAGTGTCTTCACATTTGCAAGAGTAAAGTAGCCCTTTTCATTACAAAGTATTTTTTCTACTGACTAGACAATTATCAGGACGATACCATACATTGACATCAGGGAGTTGATATATTATCAAAAATGAAAGCAAATTAATTGCTTGTTGAAATATTAACGTAATACAAATTTATCCAAACCACGTAGGTGGTAAACACAATTAATTAAATTGTCCGGTTTCATGGTATTTATGGATAAGGTAATAAAGCAATGTTATTTGCATTATTGTCAGTTTCAGTTTCCTCAACCATCATCCGTGTCATATAGACTACAAAAATAAATTGTCACGTTTATTACAAACATAAGTGTTAATGCTATTATTATTGCCTTTAGTATTTTAGTAAATATCCTATTAAATTACTTACCTGCGACATGCTCTCTTAGAGTTTAACAGCGACATAAAAGATATCACTTGCTTTTTGATTTTTCATCAACAAAATGCCTTTCATAATTATTAATTAATTTTCATAATCATAATTAACGGGTATTTATCGGGTAAGTGCCTTATTTATTTGTTGTTAGTTGATTTTTTTAATACCCGTTTTAATCAATAATTATGTACAGTGATCGAGAAAGTTTGAAAATTGCCTTTTTTTATAACTTGCCAGCGACATGAAATATAAGTATTTTTCCAAGGCAAACACACGCCAATATTCTACTTTCAAAGTTTCAAACTATGTTCTAAACTCGTAGAAAATGATTAAAAACTAACTACAGTTAGCACAGTAATCCGAAAAGATTACATCGATGTACAGTTAGTCCGAATAACAGTTGGTAACTATCTAGGCCGTTAAAAACGTAGGCGACCCGCAACATTTGTATCTTCTAACAGAAATCAATTAAATTGTACCTACTGTAATTAGCCTTTGTAAACCATCCGGTTTTAAACAATTTACACGGTAGGTAATTTAGTTAAGACTTTTGTAATTTACTTAGCCCGGCTTGCGCAAAATTCCCTAAACGTATTTAGCGACTAAACATTACTAGGTTTTATTATTTACTTAAGTCATTTATTTTCTCTATAACTTATGTAGGTATGTACAACTGTATAACAAACATAACTGTAAACATGTTTAAAATTGACGTATTTGTATGATTTGACAACTCTCGAAATCATATTTACCCACTAAATACGTTTAGGTATTGTTGCGCAAGTCGCCCTATGTTCAATTTAGCGACCATTTTATTAGTCATAATAACTAGTGGTTCGCCCCGAACTGAGATCTCGCGAGTCTCCCATAAAAACCAAAATGTGTTATTCGTAATCTTTGACTATCAAAATAGTGTCACGAAATAAATAACCAACTAACTTGACCTACAGTTTCATTCAATTACAGGTAACAGGTTATTTGGTTCATTTGTGTTCATGTTATTTGATTATTCTTTTTTGGGGTACAAATTGCAGTTAAAAATATATATATTGCTGAACATTTCACACAGCGCTATCTAGCCCCAAACTAAGCAGAGCTTGTACTATGGGAACCAGATAACTGATAGAATACTTAATATACATTTTTTTGTAAATTCATACTTATAATATATAGAGAAACAACCAGACCTGGAACAAATATCTGTAGATCATGCAAATATTTGTTCCGCGGCGGCAATCGAACCAGCTACCTCCTGCGTCTTAGCCGGCTATTCGTTCACTGTACCACGGAGGTCGTCAATAGATTATTCTGGATTTCAGACTTTTGCCTATATTTGTAACACTTAAGCTACACGCATACCAAATTACAGCACTGGTCACTAGTGTACCTTGTGAATTTCGTCAAAGTTCAGTTTTTATAATGACTGATAACTCAAAACTTACAAGAACTTTATTAAAAATGAAGACTGATCATATTAGTTTTTTTTACCCCTCTTGAACCCCAATATCTCAACAACCCCTCAACATTTTTATCTTATTTAGTCACACCAAGATTGTGCCATCATTGTGATCGGATCAACGCTTCGAAAGTTATCCTCGGACAAACATACATACATACAACGCCGATTTGCCCAAGTTGATTTGGAGAAAAGTCCTGTCCATCCAAATGTTATCTAGAAGGAATCACTTCTAAGCTATAAGACCGCCTATTGTACTATTTGCTTTGTGCCTTATATGATTTACGTTATTTTTATTGTTATGGTGTACTTACCTACAATAAAGAGTTTTTATTAATTTATTAGCTTTCGTAAAACATCGGCATTTATACGGTCTTTAAACTTTACAATCGGTAGCTAACTTAGCCAAAGCCAACTTAGCCATATCTTGTTGGTAAGCTAGATAAAAAATACAAGTACATACTTACATTTTTACAAAATTTAAAAAACTTCGACCCTTAAAAATACCTGTGAAAAGTAAAAAAAACGAGTGTGCTTTAAACCTGACTGAAGTAAAACTTCTTTTTCAAAATCTTAATTTATAAAATTGTTCAACACGTCTGTAGGTCGATCAGTCTATGTTCATTCTGGACAGACGCAATTCGCACTCGCAAATTAACGTTTAAAAATATACGAAACGTAACTCTCTCTCTTTCTATCTTCACTAACTTATATCTCCCTCTCAACTTCTCATACTTCAAATTAAGATTTTTACTAGCGTGGCTAAAATAGGGGTGACATAAATGACGCCTATATCTGTCTGCAGCATTAGCCCCAAATGGATGGACCAATTCAGATGCGGTTTTTAAATCTAAAAAAGAGACTATCATCACTTTTCCTTTTTGTGCAGGTCTCAGATGTAAAATGTGTTTTGAAGTAAAACTTCTTTACGCACGCTTGACTTGGGGAGTAAGCTGGTGAATTCGTTACGAAAAGTGCGAACTTTTCGTAACGACCTGCACAAAAAGGAAAAATGCTGATAGTCTCTTTTTTAGATTTAAAAACCGCATCTGAATTGGTCCATCCATTTGGGGACTAATGCTGCAGACAGACATAGGCGTCATTTATGACACCCCTCTACCCACCCCTATTTCGACTTGATTAAATGAAACTAGCTGATTCCCCCCCCCCTGCTACACACGGAATCCGTTCAGTAGGCTCTGAGATTACCCCCCCCCCCCCCCCTATACACTTACAAACTGCGTCTCTTTATCATTTTTTTATAATTATTTCTGGGTGTTTGGTCAAGCATTGCAATTCAGCGAAGCAATGCAGCCGGTGTCTTGGGGACACTTCCTCCTGGTAGTGATCTGGAGCAGTTGAGCTATCTATAGATCGTTTGCAATGGTCTTTAGATGATTCAACTGTATTTTAGTCTTGTAAATAATTGTATGTTTTTTCTGGTAATAAATGTTTCTTTATAATATTAGTAGAAATTGGCGCCTGATTCTTAAGTTTCGCTATAAATGACTATAATTAGTTGAGTTGATTCGTTGACTCAATCAACTGCCCTTTAAAACGCCCACTTCGCCACTTCACCCTCATTTCTTAGCAATTACGATATATCGTAAAAACAGCTGATATATCTGCTCAGTTCCGCTTAGGGACTCAGGGGTTTTTCTATGGGAACGGAACGGCCTCTTTCGACCGTGTATTACTAGGGAAAGTTGAATTCCACTTCACTTTCGTTATCTTTGTAATTTGGGTTATTACTTTGGTTTATAGCTCGTGAGGCTTTCGTTTTCGTAGTTTTAATTATGGTTTCTCATAAAGACTGATTTGCAAATACACTCTTTTTCATCGACTTCAAAAAAGGAGGTTCTATGTGCGACTGTATTTTTTTTTATGTATGTTCACCGATTTCTCCGTCAATTCGTCGCTGTTCTGACTAAGTGACGTAACCGACATTTTGGCGTAACTGTCATTTGTAATGTTACTTTTATCTACTTTTGAAGACGGAGCGATCTGTCTAATCGGCGTATCTGTATCTTCTACCTATGTCTAGATGTTTGTTTTTTGTATCTACATAATCTTAAAATTATAAATTATTCGAAGTGTCCTAGGAGTACACTTACTACTTTTAGTAATATTTTCTATGTCGGTTACGTCACTTAGTTAGAACAGTGACGAATTGTGGACCGATTTTTAAAATTCTTTTTTTATTTGATAGGATATACTTTCAGATTGGTCCCATAGAAATTTCATCGTAATCGGTTCAGTAGTTTGTTTTTTCTGTTATCTGAAGGGGTTATATTTTTGTTAAAAAGTTACTTGTAACAGAAATTGTAATTTAAAAAAAAACTTGTATCTAGATTTTTAAAAGCCACTTTAGTTTCCAAAGAAATCGTCTCTCTTGTTATTAATAGTGTTTATGTTACGATCCCTCGAGCTCATTATAGATTTCAATTGAGATTTTACGGCGTTATGCGTACAACTTATCGAACAGTACCTTATTCATCTAAGTGCTTCTAAACTTAGCAGTAATATTAAACAGACGTTCTCATGTTTTTTCTCTAGTTATCTTACGTACCACGACTATACAAGGCTATAATTTCTAGTATAAGCTGAGCTCTCATTGTACGGAAAGCTTACACAATGCGATGTCAGCTTATACTGCAGTGTGTACCAGTAATTAGTGAGGGCGTTCCAATCAATTGGAGGGTAGATATTTTGGTACTGTCGGTACTTATTGTTATCGATAGTAAATCACCCTAAACTATTCCCATGGCTAATGGGAAGAGACACGTGTGGGAAATCGATAGCCGTTACGGATCAAAAAATCCTGAACCAGATCGCAATAATTTCCCAGATTAATTTGTCTGCATTTATTTGTTTAGGGCGAGTAATCAATACCGTTTACTTTAAAATAAAATTTATTTAATAAGCACCTATAAACAAAACGTTGATATTAAACGATTTATTATTTGACGACCTCCGTGGCGTACACACGGCTACACATCGAGCTTTACATTTCCAGTATAAGCTGACCTCTCATTCTACGAAAAGCCTACACAATGCGAGGTCAGCTTATACTGGAAAATATAGCTTGATGTGTAGCCGTGTGTACCTAGTGGGCGTATAGCCGGCTGAGACGCAGGAGGTAGCGGGTTCGATTCCCGCCGCGAAACAAATGTTTGCATGATCTACAGATATTTGTTCCTTGTCTGGGTGTTCTCTATATATTATAAGTATGTATTTACAAAAATATATATATACCTATATAAGTATTCCATCAGTTATCTGGTTCCCATAGATAGTACAAGCTCTGCTTTGTTTGGGGCTAGATAGCGCTGTGTGAAATGTCTAGCAATATTTATTTATTAAACTCCCTCGATTATAAATAACAAGGTCCAGATGCAACCGATCTCACATCTGTTGAAATTATTAATTGATAATAATTTAGCCGATCGATATTGAACCTCCCCCGACCCAGCCCTTGCCTATATAGGACCGTTGAAAAGGGGAACTTTTTTCCCATTTCGCACCGGATCAATAAATAATTAGAGCCTTTAACCTCGTGTGAATATGACCTTAACGTGTACTGGTTTTTGCGGCGTGAATGCGCATTGCACATGGTCAGATCGCAGAACTAATATAATCTTAAAAAAAGAAATATAGGTATCTCATTATTTTTAGAGAATCGTGTTATACAATAACTCCTTGCATCTAAATCACACTAATATTATAAATGTGAAATATTGGATTTTTTATACTACTTATATTCGAAACGAACACATAGAATTCAAAACAAGGTATTATGTTGTCTATATGTGGATACGTTGCCATACTATAGGACTTAGCTGTTATGCCTATGTGCCAGTAATTACAGGAACATACCATTACCATCTAACCGGAACACAGCAGCACAAGTACTGCTATTTGGCGGCAGATAAAGGTGGTGCCCACTTCCTCGAGCCCGTTCACAAAAGCTCTATCACCAGTAAAATGAATGTTTCTTTATTTGTTTGTTTGTTACTTCATCACGTTGTAACGCCTGAACTGATTTCGATGAAATTTGGTATATACGTAGATTATAACCTGGATTACCACTTAAGCTATCTTTTATCGTATAAATCAGTTCCCATGGGATAAAAAGGGATGTCAAAGTTTATATATATATATATATTGCAACTACTAGTGTATTATAAATGTGAAAGTTTAGATGTTTGTTTGTTACTCAATCACGTTGTAACGGCTGAACCGATTTCGATGAAATTTGGTATATGTATACGTACCAAAAAGGCTACCTTTTATGCCATAAATTAAAACCCATGGCTTTTATTTCTAGGTTACCTACACATTTAGGGAGTGTAACGCGTACGAAGTCGTGGGCAACTGCTAGTCATGTTATAATTTTTCTATTTGATTATTTTGCTCTTGGTTTTTACGCCTTTCAATAACAAATGTGGTTTCACTTTACTGCTAGCAAAACAAACTCAAATCGAAATTTATTGTTTTCAATTCGAAATCGCGCTTCATTATTGTTTTAAATGGAACGCGTCATTTTTAATTTAGGAACGTGTCGGATTTGTTGTACGATTTTTAACGCCTGACAGCTGTCCAAAAAGAATAATGCACTGCAATGAACATTCGCCATTTTAAAAAGAATAATGATATTAGAAAGGTCGTTGTTTCATTCGAAATTTGAATAAAAACCGTAATGTTCCGGACAGTGGGTGCGAACAGCTGTAGAGTTACCAATGCTACCATGTACAAACTTTTAAAAGTTAACGGCTGAAGTACTACTACTAAGTAACAACTTAGTCCAAGTCGTGTACACATGATCAGGACACTTGTCCGCTCGGAAGTGACGTCTAATGACATGTCGTGGGAAAGTAAAGTGTCAAGTAGCAAGGACTTGCTTAGCCGGCGTGAAAGTACAATTTCGGTTGCCTAATGATAATTACAGACCATCTACCCATGACGGCATCCTGGTATCCTTCCCATGATACGTCTCTCACTAATGACATAAAAATAAATTGTGATCTCATCAAGACTATTTTGGTAGACTGACAAAATTATGGTCTTAAAATTGTTTATTTCGATGTGTAGTAGTTTGATAAGCGAAGTCAACCTTGAGCCGATAATGCTGCCAGCTTGACCTCATTCTACACGTGGGAACTGTGGACTATACTGTTCATTATACACTGCTCTGTATTCTGTACGGGTAATAATGTAAACTTACTCATTATGGTAATGTTGGTCCTGTTGGTCTGGAGGCGTGATGTATAACATTCATCTTGGGGACAAAACAACGAGGGTACGGAGAATAAATCAAATCAACACATTAGTTATGCCTGCTATCTTTTATTTGAGAGGAAAATAAAGCAACACTCGAACGCGGTCAGATTAGACGTGTCATTCGTCTTACATTCTAATGGATTCTGTATTGTTATTTTAAGTCAACATTCCCGGAGCTTGATCAAATAACACTTAGGAAAATTTTGTAACGGATTTCAAGCAATACAAATACATTTATTTACTAAAAGTTTCACAAAAAGTGTAAGTGTAGACTTAGGTTGTGAAGTTGCTTATGGTCCCCGCACTCAAGGTTACCAAATCTCAGGATTCGTCCTGAGATTTCAGGATTTTTGGGACTCTTCTCAGGATAGCGGCTGGATTTTGCAAATCTCATGAAATATCAGGATTTTTAGAATTTTCAATAAAATAAAAGCTTACATTTAAAGATCTCTGTAATAAAAAGTCAAACAAACTAAAAATAATCTTCCTTTGGTTGTAATTACACAATTAAAATCAATACTTATTTATCCAAGTAGGTTACTTAATATTTGAAGACACCATTAAGTAAGGTTTTTTCTTTAATTATTGATTTATAAAATGCCCCACATGTTAAACTCTTCAAATTATATTTAATTAAAAGTATAGCTCGAACTGAAGACACCGTTAGTCGATTTCTTTCATTCGACCATTAAGCCCCCATGATAGAAAAAACTCTTTCCATTCTGGGCTGTAATTGCAAATATATATTGACAAATACGCATTAAATACCTATTATCTTTTTGTTAAATAAAAACTATTGCCGCTGCGCCCCCCCCCCCCCCCCCCCCCCGGATAATATTACGACTTCTTATATTGTTAAGTACGCTTGAGAAAAAATTCTTAACTGTAAAAAAATCTCGGGATTTTTCAATGGAAATCAGGCCTTTTCTCCGGACTTTAGATTTTTCATCTGGTAACCCTACCCGCACTAGGTCTAGCCTGTATCGCGTACAATGAAAACGCTTACCGTCTAAAATCTAATCTATGAGTTTAACAATATTTAAGGATTTATTACTATTTTAATATATCTCAATGATGTAATTTTATTGTTTTATCAGCTTTTTCGTAATGGAGAAATCTGGACATATTCTCTGTTGGTTCACCAAACACTTTACTGACAAGTCGTCGAGTAGTAAAACCAATGAACAAACACCGCGGACAAGTCTTCAGCAAGCCCTTGGATTTCAAAATGTTTGTTCAAGTCTGTTTACCCCAGTGCCAGTGCTCATGACTATGCATTCATCAAGTGGGAGTGCATTTCTTCATATTCATGACTTTCTAAAAGGGAATGAAGTTATTTTTTTTTTATTTTTTATTTATTTGGGTAAAATTGTCAACAATTTTCAGTTTAAATAAGAAACACCTAGCAAATTCTGCCAAAAAAATAGTTCCATCAACACTATTTCAAAAATAACTAAAAAAATTCGATTCCCCGATTTTAACAATGATGTTATATTTTCCACAATAATAATTGACTATAGAATTAGGGTCATTTGACCCCCTTTGTAGACAGTGTTGACACCAACGGCCACACGTGTGAACTTTAACTTGGTTTCTATTATTGTAGAATCCTTTCTTGTCAATTTAACTGTCACAAATGTGAAATCCATCAGAGTTCTTTGTGTATTTGTGAAATGTATTTCTTGATGGATAGCTGTGATGAATGAGAGTTTATGATAATGTCTGATTGAAATGTTAATTCTGCATTATGAGTAGTTGCCCATTTCAAGTATCACACCTATTATTGTTGACCATTGCACTCGAAACTATGGTAATTAATAGCCTTATTCCCACTGTCTACTGAGGAAAACTCAAGATCGAGAACTATGGAAGACTCGGGGAGGCATATGCTGAAAAGCTAAACAATCTTTTGAATACTGATGTCTATTTTATATTATACTAGCTGACCAATCCGCAGCTTCGCACGCGTAGTTTTTCAATAAAAACATTACCCGCCTTCTGCGCAGTTGGGTAAAAAGTAGCCTATGTCACCCGGGGATTGTGTAGCTTCCCAACAGTGAAAGAATTTTTTTAATCGGTCCAGTAGTTTCGGAGCCTATTCAATACAAACAAGCAAATCTTTCCTCTTTATAATATTAGTACCTATAGACTAGCTGACTCGCCGAACTCAGTACCGCCTTGACATGTACATATATGACGCGGGCTACCAATGTACATCGCCGGTACAATTGTCAATCGGCCCTCATTAGCTGCATCTATGTATGCGAAAATGAATTTACTTCATAATTTCTTTTTGCGTGATTTTTTCCGATATTTTAATAGTTATTTTGCTATTCGGGGTGGAGACAAATCCAACAAATCAAAGATATCAAAATCGGTCCAGCCATTCTTGAGTTATAAATGGTGTAACTAATCCGACTTTGTTTTATATATATAAATTATATTTAAGTATTGTAAAACTAATAGTTGGTAAGGTTGTTAATAAAGGCTATTTGACAATGAAATTTAATTCCCACTGTCTATTGGATCTTTAAGACCTCTACCTAATTTGCATTATCAACTGTTTCGTAAATTGCAATCACAGTATTGTAACTTATAATACAATAGTAGTATTAAGTTCTAGTTTGTCCAGCTATTAAGTAACAGTAACAGTGGTTTAACAATAAATAAAAAACTTTTCGTAATCCAGTCCAGGTCATAATCTATCTATATGTCGCAGGTTTATGATGAAATTGGGGTTTTGATCAAAAACCTAGGCGTTTGATCAAGAACTGGAGGGAGGAAGTCAAAATGATTAGATAATCTTATGATAAACCTGAGAAAATCCAGTTTTTTATTAAAAAACCTAGACTGGATTAGTTTTGTAGTAAAAACAATGTCGGTTGAACTTTCTTTAAAAAAAGCAATTAGAGACGAAAAATAATAATTTATTTGTTATAATTTTACATACATTTAGCACATAATCATTAATGGTTCTCCACTAATTATGACTGCATCAAGAAATAGTCAAATAATTACAAACTGAAATCTCATTATATTACATACATTTAGCACATTAATGGTTCTCCACTAATAATGACTGCATCAAGAAATAGTCAAATAATTAAAATCTGAAATCTCATTATATTACATACATTTAGCACATAATCATTAATGGTCCTCCACTAATTTGGTTGCAACAAGAAATGTTGGTTTATGGATTTTTTTTTGTATGGTTATTTGGTTCCCAGAATTCAGATGACATTTTTAATGAGCATTGTCTTGAACAAATACCGCAAATCACGCATAAAATGTAATCATTATGATTTAAGTTATCAATTATTTATATAGTTACTTGACTATTAAATCCCCGTCGACCGAAATCTTCCATTCGATCGCGTCGCAAGCTTAAATTGTATCATAAATCAAACAAGTTTAGGGTTTTTGATCAAAAAAACGGGATTTTCTCGGGTTTATGATAAGATTATTTAATAATTTTGTCTTCTTCCGGTTCTTCTTGATCAAAAGCCTAGGTTTTTGATCAAAATACCCCAATTTCATCATAAACCTGCGACATATATACCTACCGAATTTCATCGTAATTCATTGTATATGTAACTAGACGAGAGTTAAGAATTGATAATATTGTGTGTGGATTGTAATGACCCTAATTCCTTTCTGTACCAACAAACACTCGTTAATCATACATCCCACGTCTGTAAAACATTCAATACACGTAGCGTTAATACCTTAAGTAAAGAACCCTCTTACGCCTACTAAAGACTGAGCCAACAAACCTTTGAGCTTTTGACCCGTCCATCTATCTCTGACAACGTCCAAGACGTCTTTGATTGATAACTCTTTAAAATTATATGCGAGTAGTCAACCAAAAACGAATATTTTATTCTCTATTCAAACTCAAGTCACAAAATCAAATTTTGAAGATTGAAGATACAACCTTTTGTAACAAATACGCCCTTTGCCGCAACCTGAATAAGCGACAATAAAAGTATTATATAGTCAAGATATAAATTCATATTTCATTCTTTGATAAGATTACTGATATAGTGTTACAATTTGAATTTTAGATTTGTTTGTGTTTTTTGAATGGAATTGAATAATGGAACTAATTGTGTGTGAACGAACTGTTCAATGGTAAATATGAATAAATATGATAATTAAGTTAAAATTGAACCGTGGTGGGTTGGAGAGGTAGTTTTGATTGACAGGGGGCAATTTAGTGTCTTGACCGTTGACTTGTATTTCTTGATATATTTATGACAGATTTTTATTAATTTCTATCAAAAAATTACACTTCATCAAATATTAGATAATATAATATAAGATCCAGCATGCTAATTAATGGATTATGTTAAATGTTAACCCACACATGTTAAGCAAAATCTTTTATCACTCAAGAAAGGCCTCGTATTCCAAAACGAAACTCAAAATCACTCAAAACAAAACTCAGCGTACATTTATGACAGTTATTTCTTTGATTGTGAATATTTTAAATAATGTAGGCTATGGAAGGCTTGTACTATCAACGGTCCTTAGAATCTATGCTTTGCTAGGGGTCACGTCTAAAATCACACTAATAGGTATTATGCATGTGACAGTTAGGATGTTTATTTATTTGTTTGTTACTCAATCACGTCGTAACTGCTGAACCGATTTCGATGAAATTCGAGTAATATACGTAGATTATAACCTGGATTGCCACATAGGCTACCTTTTATCCCATAAATCAGTTCCCATGGGATTCAAGTCAAGTTGCAACAGCGAGTTTAGCTTTATTTCTAGGTTACCTACACGTTTAGTAGTGTAACGGGCAACAGTTAGTTTACAATAAACGCGTATATAGCATTCAATAAATACATTAAATGAGTTCGTGAAACTTTACATACCTATCGATATTTATATGACGCATATACGCATATATCACTATTGTATTTGGTTTTTGCTCGCGCCTCGAATTAGTCCTCGAACTGCGGTTATTTTCGCATGGAGTGACTGAGTCAGTTGCACATGCAAGCCCATCGCACGCTTTAGGCTGCTTTTCCAACAGAGATGTGCTATGCTACGTTGCTATGGCTGCGTTTGATATCCACCAATCATATTCATTGGTCCACATAGCACTGGTGTAAACGTATTCAACTGAGCTATGTTTTTTATATGGAAGGATCACGGGAAAGATGCGTGCTATGGATGCATGCTATGGATGGTCGCGAGTGATAGCTATGTAAAGAGCAGAGTACTCAGTAGGCCCGCGTTTGTCACTGAAAGTAGACATAGCTCGAGCTGCGCATCTTCCTCGCACAGCTACTTTGCGGCGGCGCATCTTCATAGCACATCTTATTCGCTCCGCTACATAGCTTAGTATCAGTGGAAACGGTCACATAGTTTCATAACTTAGTTTTTACACCCTCGCAGCATAGCTGCATAGCACTCGTGGCGGCTCAAAAGCGGCCTTATACTACTAACCAGAATCTAATTCTAGGGTGGGGGGAATTAAAAATCTGCACTGACGTCCCGGTGTATTGTGCATTACCCCTCTTCTAACCTGACCCCAGCCATCCCAACTCCTTGAAGTAACGGAGTAGGACTTTGGGTTGGTGGCAGCAGCTTTCCTGGGTTCCCGTGGATGTAGTTGTGGTGTTAGCGGATGAGTATTCGATAAGCTGCAGACCCGTCTTCAGTCTAACATCGCTTGTAGTCGTACAGTGAAGTATCACGTGCTCCGCCGTCTCTTCTTTCTGAAGACACGCGCGACAAAGCCCCACTGTCCGTGGCCCCCGGTCTTCAAGAGGTTATGGTTAAGTTCGCAGTGTCCTGTGATGATTCCCATCATCATCCTTAGATCCTCGCGTTTAATTTTTTTGATTCCGTACCCAAAGTGAAAAACGGGACCCTATTACTAAGACTCCGCTGGCGCTGGCTGTAAGTCTGTCCGTCTGTCACCAGGCTGTATCTCATGAACCGTGATAGTTAGACAGTTGAAATTTTCACAGATGATGTATTTCTGTTGCCGCTATAACAACAAATACTAAAAACAGAATAAAATAAATATTTAAGTGGGGCTCCCATACAACAAACGTGATTTTTTTGCTCAATATTGATAACGGCAACAGTTAGACGGTTGAAATATTCACAGAATATTTAGTTATAGTGTATATTTACTTTAAAAATAAATAATTAAATTAAAATAAAACAAATATTTAAGGGGGGCACCCATACAACAAACGTGTTTTTTCCCGTTTTTATAGGTACGGAACCCTTCGTGCGCGAGTTCGACTCGCACTTGGCCGGTTTTTAACTAACCCGATGGCACCTTCGAATTTTAGGTTCTAGGACATACAAGTTTCTTATGATGTTTTCCTTCAATGTTTTGAGCGGTCTAATAACTCAAAATTAGTTCAACTGCCTTACCTTAAACAAACAGTTTGCTAGGCTGCTACAAAAACCTTAACACACTTCTAAATTCCTACGCAGGCCTGATTATCAATGCCGGCATTCTTATTAAAAACCAACTCAAGTACACGAACTAGATACTGTGACAGATTCACACATAGTATACCGCCACAGCTTCATCCATAGTCACTAATAAAGCCACAGTATATACTCCATAGTAATTATGTAACCACAAAAAGTAAGAAAGTTCGTAGGAAGATAACTTTGTACGAGCTAGCTTGTAGCCAACCTAAGTGTCGGAAGTCAAAAAGTTTTTTACACCCGGACTGACTTCCAAACACTGAAGCGCTCGAAAAACTAGCGGTCACTCGTCAAAGAAGTAACCGCGCTGAATATTGCATAACTTAGTAAGTGATTAAGAATGACTACAAGTAACTTTTTAACAAAAATATAACCGACTTCAGATAACAGTAAAAACCAAACTACTGAACCGATTGCGATGAAATTTCTATGGGACCAATCAGAAAGTATATCCCTTCAAATAATAAAATAATTTTCCAAATCTGTTCATAAATGACGGAGTTCTGAGCTAACAAACATGACATAAAAATTAAACAAATTTAATAGTTATATGCTTTTCTTATGGACGCCATTGTCAGAACTGGACCAAATGGAAATGGGACCGCACGGGAAGAACCAGCTTTCAAATTAAAAAAGAATCATCAAAATCGGTTCACCCAGTCGAAAGTTCCAAGGGTAACAAACATTTAAAAAAATAAAACAAAAATACAGTCGAATTGAGAACCTCCTCCTTTTTTTTAAGTCGGTAAATAAAAATAACTAATAAAAGTTGTTGGGCGCGAGCCACACAAGATCAGTCCTTCTGGAAGTTTTTGGGGGAGAGGCCTATTTTCAACAGTGGACGTCTGATATGTCATATGATGATGAGAACTGCACTCTCAGAGGGCTACTTTACGATACAACACAGCTTCTTAGTACAGTTTCTGTAGCCACAGTTGGTCTAAGAGTTACTGCAGCCACAGTTGTTCGAAGAGTAACGCCGAACAAGTAACGGCGTCGACTCTGGCTGAGGCCAGTAAGGGTTAGGCTTAACGGTAGTGTAGTACCAATGACCATGCTCCGTGATTATTTGAACCTTGGGCGTATCAGTACTAGAAGTACCTTGAGGCAAGTACTTACCATGTGTCCAATTGTATTCTGTTTTTGTCCTCGAATGCAATAAGAGGTAGATGCCTGTGTCTCGCTGTTTGTGGCATCGTAACTCGCATCTCGCCTGATGGATCACGCTTAGAAGAAACCTGTTCACTAGCGACTTGAAGACACCTATGTTATACAGGCTGTTTGATTGATATTTTAGGACTTGATACTAAGACTGTTTGAAAATTAAAAAATTTCTGTTGTAATTTAAAATCTACTAGCGATCTGTCCTGGCTTCGCACGGGTGCAATACTTATACTAAATATACTACAGAATGTCTTTATACATATACAACGTACACAGCTTTTTTGTCATTAGACAATACAAACATGTCTTCTTTATAGGTTACTCTTGAAAGAGTATTAAGAGTATTTACGAGATCACATTATAAACCTTCCTCTTGAATCACTCTATCTATTAAAAAAACCCGCATCAAAATCCGTTGCGTAGTTTTAAAGATCTAAGCATACATAGGGACAGACAGACAGCGGGAAACGACGTTGTTTTATACTATGTAGTGATTTTACAACAATACTAGTCATAAGCCCTGTATTTTCATTTAATGTCTTAGTATCAGAACACGTAGTATTTTATAAGTATCATTAATGAGGTATTCAACACGCCGATCATGGCCCACCTAATATTAACCGGTTACCATACCATACCACTAACAATTGCGCTATCTCACAAGTTACGTTCAAGTAAGGGTTTGGCATCACGCCTTGCACCAGGCATCCAGGTTAGAAATCTCATGTGCCTGTAATTTCTACCAGGTTCGGTTAGTATCAATTTTAAGCGTTTTATCTCACGCTTCAAAGTTTGACTACAATCCATTCAGATTTCGTTTTACAATGAAAAGTACTGCTATTTTTGACTACGTAATTTGTTAATGAAATAGCCAACGGTACATGATTCGCAAGAACATTTATTTCTTGAAAGTGCTTACGTCGGTTAAAATGTCAATTATTAAAAAAAAATGCTTATGTAAATACACAGAACTACATTGCTTACCCTATCTATATTACTAGAAAAAGTACAAACATACAAAAAAATAAACAAATTTTGATATTTTGCATTCATTTGTGTACTACACAAAAGGAATATGTACAAAGAAATGACGACCTCAGTTTCAGTGGGTGATTAGCTGGCTTAGTCGCAGGAGGTTAAAATGTCCGCTGCGGATTAAATGTTTGCATGATCTACAAATAGTTGTTCCGCGTCTGGATGTTTTTCTATATATTATAAATATTTTCAAAAAAAGTATGTAAGTATTCTATCAGTTATCTGGTTCCCATAGTACAAGCTCTGCTTAGTTTGGGGCTAGATAGCAAATTGTGAAATTTCCAACAATAATTATAAAAAAGAGCGAACATCACCCTAACAAAAATTTCCTTCAAAAATAGAGATGAGATTTGTACATAGCTGATTTATAGTAGTTGGTTTTTGGCTTGTAAATATATCACACATTCTTCAATGACAACTTAATTCTAAACTATTATTTAACAGTATTTAATTTATCAAAATATCCGGCATTTTCCGCAACCCCCGTACAAGCGCCTGCGCAGGGTCGTCGACCCGCGTCGTGCTATTGATCGCACCATAACAACCGCACACGTATACACTTGTGACGTGTTTGTTTACCGACTTACGCGCAAGGATCAAAACAAAATGAACAACCGCTCATCTTTGATTAGAAAAGCTGACAAAAAGACATAGTTCTGCCTTTAACTTTATAAAAATGCTTTGCTCAAAAAAAACCCTTTCTCTCCCCTTATGTGTGCATGAACCCACCATATTGAGCTATCTCTGCCCTCAAAGATTTACCGGCAAAACAACTCTTGTTGAGGTCAAGCTCGCCTTTGTTTTTAAGTAACTGTTAAGGACACAAATGCTTATCCTGGTGAAGAGAGTGAAACTCCATTATTGTCATACTTAGACGATACCGCAACATTTCAAAAAAGGAATCGTAAGAACTAAGAACAAACGGTCGACGCCGACCGACGCGACGCAGCAAATTAACGGTACCCACGTTCGCGGAGCCTCATTCTAAATTCAAATATTGCTGCGCGTACGCACTATGTCAACAAACAAGCGGTGTTGTTGTATTTGAGTGTTAATTTTGGGAAGCTAGTTTGAACACCTTTTAGAATATGCATGATAGTTTTCGTAACAAAATCTCATGGGAACGTTTTGCAGCTCCAAATTTAGGTGGGAGTCATTGCCTTATACGTTAAAAATGTCAATTCAACATCATAATATGTCAGAGAGTGTTCAGTTAGGTTAAAGTTTTGTCCCTGAGAAGGGATCATTAATGTGATAAATCCTCTACAGTAATTTTATTGAACAAATGTATTAAAATATCATAAATAAAATAAATCTTGCCTTACAAAAGCCCGTTACCAAAATGCGTGCGCACCTCCCCGCTCCGTAGGTACTAGGTATACCGGAAACTTCGCAAAACAGCAATTTAGATAGTTGTACCAGAATACCCCCAAACGTAGGCGAGAGGTCGCTGAACTCAGGCCAAGCATTTCATAGACAGCAGAACTAGGTAATTTGCGAATTAATTGCAACTTTATCCACTTTACCTAGTGTTTGTTCTAGTATACTTTGCCATAGAGAAAGTTATAATTAACATTTTAATATAATTGTTACTCCAAAACCAGGGTCATTCAAGGCTAATTCACAGACCTATATATAATCATCAGCATTGAAGTATTCCAAGAGTTATCTGGTTCCCTTATTACAAGCTTGACTTAGTATGCTGCTAGCTGGCGCTGTGTGAAATGTCCAGCGTTATTTATTTATAACTACACGAACGAACAAGAAGAAAACCCCAAAAAATACCAGACCAACCATTTTCAATAGAATTAAAACTCGTGCCATCCAAACGATTATGATATCATTGTCATATCCAGGCTGAACAGATAGACGGCTCGGCAGACACACCTACGTAAACATTATCACGCCACGTGGTATTTACTTTCCAAGCTTTTAATGTGATACCGAGCGATAAGTATATCTTTTAAAGCATGCCAAGAAACTCCCGCTCTGTTGAAAACTTTAATTCACACACTTTCACGCAAAAACTATGAAACATGCTTCTTTATACAGGGTCGTTCGCGTGGTTAAAATTACACTGTATCCTGATTTTGATTGCTAAACTTAAATAATCGTTCTGATAATGCGGAAGCTATAAAGTCAGCATTGAACATAAAGCGTTCATTTTAATTGTTATCTAACAATGTAATAAATAAACTAATTTAATCGTAAACCTAAGCCGAAGAACCATTACAAGTACGCGCGCAGTGTACTTAAACACATACTAACAAAATAAAAGGATAGTTTACAAACAAAGAGTTCGACGCCCTCGCACAAGAGAATAAAACAGACACTGAAGTAATCGACTTATAACTCGATGACATATTTATGTAGTGAGTGGAATCAAAATATATATTCACCTCAATGACGGCGCCTCTATTTTTTCACATCTTTTTACACAGACCTCGATTAAGGTCATCAACCTTCGTCAATTTTTATAGAATCCAGAAAATTGCGACAGTGCAATTTTCTAAGACAATTGTATGACAATCACATAGGAAAGATGAGCCGTAATGGGCTTGAACGCAACAAAATAGGCCACTTCGTTCCCCACATTACCTTCAATCGCTTTTAAATTGAAAACATAATGGAAATAAGACAATTCCAGAATAGATTATCTATCATCTATCGGGTACAAAAAGTGGAATTCCACGGGGACCTCATTTAGGTCTGCGCTGTATCTTCACTTTATAAAATATTATGGTATTAGGAGACATGATTTATATCGCGATTTTATGTTTAAAATAAACGTCACTAGGTAAGAAAAACATTATTAACCTTCAAAATCCAATCTTTATGTACTTTGCTATGATGGATGAGGGATAGACCATAAAAACCAACGATATGGATTACATTCTCCTTAATCTATATTTTATCGTCCTCGTGAACTCGATTGGTTTTTGTCGTCATAAACAACTCGTGCGCAACTGTAAAGATGTCATCATAAAGCATAATCTCGTCCTTCGTCTATTACATATAAGACTTGCTTCATCTAGCTAATGCCATTATAGAGATACTTTGTTTTTTCATTGCAATATTCTCATCAATTCTCATGGGAGTTAGCTAACGTCAATCAAACAGCCTTAGTTGTTTATTTCATCATCGTTGCACATAGGAGCAGTTTCATCATTATTACCTAATAATTGTGCCATAACTATAGCTTGTTATGCACTATACCGGTTAGTAGAACTAGTCTATTGTGCGTCGACACGCACATAGCTAATTGTTATCCGTTATAAATATGTCCAAAGTAAAGACATATTTTTCTGAGGCATTGACCATATCGCTTTATAAGTCTTATTCAACTCATGACACCTCGGCCTACAAAAGTCAACAGCTATGTGGGAACAACCTACGCAGACCAGTTGAGAATTAGAAATCTATGTAGGCTTGATTGCGTCCAACCATTCGCCACAACGATTATCTTAATAAGTGGTCATTTTGTCCTAGACGGGTAATTGTTGGGAATTTTCCTTGAGATTCCTTCTAAAGCCACAACAGACAAAAAAGCTAATGACAGCTTAGCTATGCGCCTATATTCCCTTATTTCTTTAAGATTTATTTCGTCTTTGTATAGCTATCTGAATTGTTATTAATGATGCATTTTATTTTCAGGTAAGCCTCATCAGTTTATGATACTTCTAGCTTCTCTATGGCCTCGACGTCGTAAGTATTTAGTTCGTATAATTTTATTACTCTTTTAATTTCTCCTCAAGGGCAAAAACGTATACACTGCCAGTTCTGCCACTTATCAGCATTGAAAACTCACTTGAAGGTTTTTATCGATGCCATAAAATTTTATTGAAACATGAAGTTCCAAAGTTCCAACAGTGGAAACATTAATTAAGCTGAATGATGGTTGAGTAAACGATCTTTCTTAGCTTTGGCGATTTAATGTGGGAATGCAAATCCCATAGAAACATTGACAACATCGTTGAGTTTTTTGTTTATTTAAAATAAGAAATACATGATCTAATATTCCGAAGCCGATAACATAATTTCTATAGTCCCTTTTACGACCATAATTTCACTCAAGTACAAATCTCTGACCACATTCTCTCATAATCGTTACACCCGAGCAGTAATTTGATCAAATTTAAATAAATGTCCAACAATAAAACAATAAGCATGGCTATCATCGTAATTTATGCTGCTTCGTGCATTTCTCTGGTTATATAATCTGACATATTTTTGTTTGGGTCATAAAAAGGTTAAAATTTAGGTGGTGCCTTCATTGTCATCATCATTATACTAATAGTCAACCCTACCCGTGTTTTGTAAGAGCGCATCTACCCTTTAGCTCCGGTGCTTCAAATTCCAAAACGGGGTATTTAGACTTCTGTTATTTGCTCATCAACGGCGTTCTTGTTCTGAATAGCTACTAAGCTAAGCATCACTCAGTTTGCACAACCACTTCAAAGTATAACATGTTTTATATCCACATTATGGTTCCCACTTTTTTCTTCGGCAGTATTTAGTGGGTTTTTGTTTCCTTCTGCTGAACAAATACGGGAGTGTGTGAAAACAAATTTTATGAACAATGTGTTTCAAAAAATTGGTCAAGTTCTTCATTCCTAGATTGATAGTCATTTTTAGTAAAACTGTTTTTCAGACACAAGTTCATAACAGCATTGAGATTTGAGACTATTAAGGATTACTTATCTTTGGAGTGGTTTATTTTCGTTCTGGTCGAGATAAGTAGTTCAAGGGTTATCTAATTCCCAGGCAAGTGGGTTACTATTACTATGAAGGGCCTTCACAATTGTTTTTTGCTCCACTAACCGCATTCTGGAACAAATGGATTCAGATAAGAATGTTTTGTCTTTACGAGTATTTAAGCGTTTCTAACTAAAATCGTTAGCACAAAAAAATTCCAAGTATTAAAGAGTGTAGCATATCATTAAAGTTCTCTATTTTGTTACACGCATGTGTTTCATCACGCCATGAGATGAGGCGTATGGTACCTTACCTGTCTATTACCTGGACCTTCCACAACGATTTGTTTTAAAACGCCGACTAAAATGCCTCAGGGTAACTTATTAGATCCCCTTATGTTCTTAGCTTCTGCGGATGCCTGGACACGTCCAACGTTGCACGTTTGTGTAATCAAAGTAATTGCCCACCAGTGTCTCTTAGACAATAATTGATGGTACTGCTCCTTTCAACTTTGCCTTCATTCCGAGAATCGCAATTACGCTCTTCTTTATCGAGGTGTCTTATTTAGTTATTAGAGACATGATCATACTAACGCACCGTGTTCCTAGAAGCCCTACAAAATACATAATAGAGAGTATCATGTTTTCTTTCCACTCCAGAAAGGAAAGGGATGCACTGTCACCCGTCTTGCTCATTTACTATTCGAGAGCGATCGTAAAACGATTTTCGGAATGCACAAAAAATTGTTTAGGTTTTTTCAAGACGGGAACGAGGCGCGTTGTAAAAAACCTTTGGAAGTCTTCTTTTTGGATATCGTACGAACTACGAACGACGTCATAAATAAACTACTAAAAAGTAGTTTTTTGTGATACTGTTTGAATTTTGTTGATGCCATCCAACGGTCAATTTCAACGAGCGGTGGTATTGCGTGTTATTATTGCGTTTTACATTTTCTTATCTAGTGAAACTGGGTCAAACATAATCTAATATGTTTCGCAATCCAGCGTCAGCATACTCTGTATCCGCTGCACTATTTTCAACTGTTTGCTCTATTGAGCGAGGCTTTTGAGAAGTGATCTTTTAATTGGTCAGAAATTGTGTTGCGTCTATCTAAGGGAAGCTGCATGGCCACTAGATGCAATCTCGTCAGAGATGCGCGGTCAATGACCGAGCGAGCGAGACGGCAGATTGTGTGTGAGCATGACAGTCGAATGCGCGTACGCACAGAAAAGGAATGGGAATGATTGTGTTTGTTATCCTTTTTTCTGCGTGTAGGAGTGTTTGAGTGCGTGTGTGCGTCTAATACTGAGTCCTGTCCTGATGCATTTGTTATTGTTTAACTATCTAGTGCGGTACATGCATTTGGAATCTTAAAAAGGAATTTTATTTTACTAAACATGCTACGCCTCACATGTTTGTATGCAAGTTAATATAAAAAGGAATTTCTTAACAAAAGACCTCTGAGTTTTATGTCACCGTCTTCGCTCCGAGTCCTTTCAAAGGCACAAAGCGCAGCACTCAAATCCTCCTAAAAAGGATTAGAGGCACAATGCCTAAGGCCAAATCAGTTGTGTCGCTTATTCGAGTTCACATCGCCACGACACGTCTCTGCCCTTATTCTAGCATCAATAGAATTTCACGCTAGACATTTGTTTATTAAAACCATCGTCCGTCACTTGTCACTGCCAAACGTCACTATTCCCGCTAAACGCGATCCGCAAGTTGATTCCCAGAAGACGAGTTACTCTCGCTTCGGTAAATTCTAATGATTATGCATCAGCGTCAACGGAACCTGCACACGGATTCTGCATCCACGAGCTCACGCAACGGACAATGTGCATTCAGCTATTCACATTCAAATTTATAAAAAACCAGCTCACAATCGCATAAAATGCACTGTTTATTGCTCAAAATACACAAATAATGCCGGTCTCATCGTCATTGAGGGTCAAACTGTTGCCATTGTTGCCTAAGTTGTCCGCTTTCAATGGGAATAGGTTACGAAGGGACAAAGGTGGTGACATCTCTAAGAAAGAATAGGGCGCTCTAGTCCGAGAGGTTATGCTAATGAGATTTAATTGAGTTTATAATGGTCAGGATGATGGATGAGCTTTAGGGTACTAGCTAGGGTCGCTGGAGCGCAAAAATACCATGACTCAGCTTTACTAATTCAAAACGCAAACGTAGCTGGGACAACAATGCAGCCCCGAGGTGATGGAATCACCATTAAAACGAAACATTCTAAATGATTCCCCAAACACGCAACAATGAACATTGTCTCACATTATCACAAAGCAAATTAACACAAAAAGCTTTGAATATTTTTAAAACAACTATCCGAGCGGCCTCCTTAAAGTCTGGCGTCGTGCGGTAGGTCTGAGCCGTAAATACAGGAACTCTGTAAACAATAAGCACGTGCTTCTCTATTTAACGTATCGCCGACAAAGATACACTGTCTTATGGGATGGGAATGGGAAGAAAGAAATCAAACATCTAACCACTGCTCTGACGCGTAAACCGTTCAAAATATAATCGTTCACATTTCGCTACTAGGCGACTAGTACCAAAGTACCAATTCAATGCTCACTAGACACGGTAGGCGCTGAAAAATTAAGGCCAATGATACAGATAAAACTGTTATACAAGTAATATTAGCAATATCGAATAGACATACTGTCTGCCATGCCAGTTATTTGCAATAAAATTATCACGTTGATAAAAAACGTTACGCAAGTTATTGCACGTTTCTTCGCGTGCATATAATTGGGGCAAAAGGTCGAAGACCAGCCTTTTGTGACATGACAACAATAGAGAACATGTCAATAGCTGCCGTCTTATGGTGTTGCAATGAACAGGCACAATCGACAGTCAAATCAATTGTGTTCAATTTCATGTCTCTAACACAAGCTAGCGCAAGAGTTTACCGTGTTAAACGATGCTTACACACCCAATCTATTAGTAGTACGTCTCAAAACAAACACGACTTTATCTGGCAAGCTTATTGACACAGGTGTAATAGTAAATCTGTATTCCTGTAGAGTTTTTTTTAAATTTCGACTCTATTTATTATAACACAGAGCTAATCAATATCTACCAGCAAATACTTCTAGCGAAAATATTACGTTTGCGCTTGTTACCAGTGTCAGTTGTCATCGGTTTACATATACTTACATCGTGGACAATAATGACACGCTGCCATGCAGTCTGTTTCGTCAATAACACAAATACCTACATAGCATTATTAGCAGCATTTACGTCGATGATGTTTTTCTGGCACTGCAACCACGCATCCATGCGAACATCATGCTAATATTGTTTTGTTTTGTCTTTGTGTAAGAGAAAATTCTTGATTCAGAAAAGAAAATGTATCGGTTTCAATTCTCGCTTTTCAATAAGTGTATTCAAGACGCGCATAAGAATGTTTAACCTGCTTTCTTGGATGTCATCAAAGCTTAGAGTTTCTTCGACACGTTATAAGATGACTTCCACTTGGAATATAGAATCTATCTTAAACACTTGACATAGACACTCGATTTACTCGAAGTATTCAATGTTGAAATTACTTTCGATATTATTCAAATGTTCCACTCTCTACCAACCAAGCTATGGTTGACTACTCCAATTGAATAATCATTTGTTATCACCAGTGTAAAATCAGTTCCCACATGTAATTTGTGTTCATTATTTTGCTTATTCTAATTACGTTGCACCCTCCCCCTGTTCAAAGGGCTCCTTCTAAAAGGATTTTTGGAGATTTAATTTGTGTGAACCACTAAAGTTGATACGCTACGTTGACTTCTGATTTAAGTTGTTTATTTTAGATTCTACCGTTTGGTTATTTAAATCGTTATTCCAATTAACTGAATGGTTGATGTCTCAATCGTTGTTTACTGTATTATTGTATTGGACTAATATAACTGATAGTTAGTTGAATCTCCATCTTTAACATATTCTAATAATTATATTTCATTTAATACGCTTTTGGGTTTCATATTTTTCGACTTCACTTCAGTATTTTCAAGTGCTTTGATAAACTCTTCCATTTCAAATTCAACTTTTTTCAAATAACGAACTATTTTAAAATAAATCTAACAGATCTTTATGTGATTCTGTCATTCTTTAGAAATATACGTGCCTGTGCAATAGCGTCAACTAGCAACTGCAAAACATGATTAATTCATTTTACGATACCGTAACTATCGTTTCCGATAACTGGCAACCTTGGATGAATGCCATAAACCATGGCATACTTTAACTGTTACTACTGTTCTGAGGCAATATAACTGTTATTCGTTTGATATTATTTGTATTAACAAGTTTTTGCATTTATCATTGCCATTGGCAAAGTTATAATTGGGTCTTTGAGTTCAAATTTCCAACTTCTTTCGTTATGTTCAAGTCTTTTTATCATCTATAATAATTGTCGGGTCTCTTATCACCAATTATCGGGTATCACGTCGGGTATCATTCGGGAAGTGTCTAGTCAATACTGTGTCTGTCAATATTATAAAGAGGAAAGATTTGTTTGTTTGTATTGAATAGGCTCCGAAACTACTGGACCGATTTAAAAAAATCTTTCACTGTTTGGAAGCTACACTATCCCCGGGTGATATAGGCTATTTTTTACCTAACTGCGCAGAAGGAGGGTAATGTTTTTATTGAAAAACTATACGTGCAAAGCTGCGGATTTGTCAGCTAGTCCACTATAATTTCAAAGGTTTACACTTCAAAAGTAAATAAACAGGAGAATTATAATTAAATTGCACATAATTTTCCATTGTTTGTTCAGTTGTTATTAACTGTTCAGTTGTCGATAAATATGGCTTTTCCCAGAGGTATATATTTTTTTATATTAAATAATATTTATTCAACAACAATGCTCACATGAGCATGATACAATAAACGACCAAAATAAGCTGTTTGTAGTTTGCAACAGGATTACAAGATGAGTCATTTCACTTGTTATCTATTCGTCACCCTATGTTAGTTCAGTGACCAGGTTTAGATAGCCTAAATGTATGATAATATATATATCAGCTTACATTTCTCTTTCCGTAATTACAAACGAAACAATAGTCTCAAATTGGGCCATGAATGCATCGTCTAGTTATGTTCATATATGACTCACAGAACCATAATATATTTTCTTTCAATTGTAACACATACAAATTAATTCACACCAAAACGCTTTACAATAAAAACAAAGGGCCATAGTTCCCACAGTTGGGCTTGGGACACGCCAATCTCACCGGGACTGACTATTTTAGCATACATTAACACTTGAATCTCAACACTTGTAAGGTGCGACAATCAAAACATTGTACCTTACAGCATATTCGTTACGCCTCGATAGCCAACAGTTATGTTCTATGTAATTAAGGGATTTGGTAATTGTATTGTTTGTAATAAAGACTTGTACAATTTCGGCCCTTTGTTAATAGAACAATAGAAAACATTCATATAAGAATTGTTATTATTGCGACTTCTTTGAACGTTACATTTTTTTATTTATGACATTCATCACCGCTTTAATCTATTGTGACTACGTTCATCATAAAATTCTAGAAATCTGTATTGTAAACAAACATTATCAAAAGTCAAACAGCATCAAATCTCAAACAAAACAATAAAATTCCGGTACTATCCCAAAGTACACAAATTTCAAATGTATTAATCTAGTACAGTTTGGAACATTTGCATTGCAACTCGTTTTCAGCGCTGCTTTCTCACAATTCGCTATCGTTAGACAATTGCAATTTGCATATCTAGCCACAATATAAGTGATATTCAGGGTGCACTTTTACACCTGAAAGTTGTGAAACCTATGATTCCTAGTATTTATTTGTAAGTTAGTAACATCTGATAAATTATGTTCGTATAATTCTTTAGTTTTTTCAGTTTCGTAATTATTTAGTTTCCTTGTAAATTAACGTAAGTATTATACTGTTGTACCATTTATCTGCTAATTAGCATATCGAGTAAATATTCTTTACAATTCATTGCGTTTTGTGTGTCACACTTCCGTTACTTACACACCTGTTTGGTTCACGTCTAGTTTATAAATTTGCAATATATACGTACCCTGTGTGTACTGTAGTATTTATTTAGTTTTTACCAAACACATTGGTCTTAGTCTCAGGTATCTTTCAAAAAACCTTTTCATCGTCGGTCGGTATAATAAATACAGTCTATGCTGTTGATGGCACTTAAAGGTATAAATTATACAAGAGTTTTACGGCCAGTGCAGTAACGGTTCTCCAAACGCCTTTCGCATATAAAAAGAACAATTAATTTAACTACTCAATATGTCGTAAAAATTCATCGCATTTCCTTTCCCAAGACCGCTTTGACCCATATTCACTAAACTAATTGTTAGTTGCATAGCTTGCATAGTAATAGTTTCCGTCAATGCTTGACCAATCGCTTTTATGATGTGACCCTGTAGCTGTACCCCGGTCAGTCTCACTCTTTGATCGCACCACCTCATACAACCCTTTGTTGAACTTTCACACGTTTTAAAATGTATGATTTGTCCATCAAAATGACCGGTCAGCTCGTTAAAGCTCGTTAGAGAAATATCAAACGAACCCTGAATAATATTGTCGTAAAAATAATATTTATATCAAAAATCGTCCCGAAAATTCTTTCAATCAAAACGGTCATTTATAATGACCAAAAGTAAAGCGCATCCTAATCGCTACATTAGTATACTAATTAGAACATCGTGACGGTCATAAATGTGTATTTGATTAGATTAATACTATATTCGTGGCTAGAGATACCTTGGGTGGTCCTTCGAACCACGCACCACGATTATATCAACGCACATTAGATTTTTTGTAGTCGTCGGGAGCCTCGTGACCAAAAAACCTAATAGAAACATTTAATGCATCCTTCAAAATCAGTGCTTAAAAAACAACCATCCTGTCTCAGGTTCCTTTGTGCCAAAGGTTACCGCACTTGAGGAGATAACGCTAATGTCACACATAGAACTTTAAAAGCTTTCAAGAGCCATAAAACTGAGTGAAAATTTTTTGCCAAATATTATGCTGCTGTGATATTTGCTTCTAACTATATTCTGCTGATTTCTCCTTCCACTTACGTATTTTCCAAGCCCCAATGATTCTAAACTTCTGTTACTATATTTCCAGCCGGTTCAACCAACTTTCCAGTTAGAAACTCTAGCACTTGATTGCAACTAGTAATTTGAGTGGGTAACGCGAGAATGGAACCCAATAGGTCGAGAGAGAGTTAACCAGATGGGCCAGGGCATCTGGCATCGAGCGGCATTCTAAGCCACTACACCGATTAAAGTTGCCCAATTCGACCCATCTGCCAAATGTTGCTGTTTTACACTAGGAAAATAAAATTTGCAAAGTATAAATTGTAAATTTTGATATATATGATATGACGCATAGCAAAAGGCGCATATATAATCATTTTTCAATGTTGTGTATTTAAGACATAAATAAAATACATAATACTGATTAATTTAAAATAACGAGGCCTTCGCATGAATATTTACGTTAGACTTTAGGATTATATTTCAACCAATGCCAGCAGAGTCGATGTGCTGTCATCATCAAGTTTCAGACTCCCAAAAGCATCGTTAAATAGCTGCATCATTTGATATAAAAATGTTATAATTGTCTCGCTAAGACGCTATCTAACGTCTAACGTAAATATTTCTACTACGGCCTCGTGAGTATTATTTGTAAATTCGACAATAATTACGAAGCAAAGAGAAACGCAGCTACCTATTGTTTGACTCGGCCTCAATACCCAAACCGTGTCCAAACTCAACGTCCGAATTTTGAATGGTCCTGATGTTAATTCTCATTAATTTACCTAACAATAGAGTCCTATTACAGTTAGCAGAAACATCTAAATATAGATTACACCGGTTCCCCAAACATGCTCGATTTAACTCGCAAACGCGAATTCGTTAAACATGTAAGATTATCTTGAGAAAAAGTTCTGTTAACCTGTTGTGCATGTATTATATTAGCATCAGCTATTGTGATATTATTCCATATATTCATGGGTAAACACACACCGGCCTTTGTGTCTATTGTTAAGGTAATACTTAGCAGCATCTCCCCTCGTGGTAATGCCATCTTTTCTCTTTATTGTCTCCCTAGTTTCTCTCATCTATCTAAAATCGGTGCACAGTTCAACGCCATTGTCTAACTTGTGAGATGAATCTATACAAATTTCAGAGGTCAGACTTCTTAGAGTGACCTTAGGTCATTAGACAATGAACTAATCCTTGTTTACTATTGTAAAACCGATGTTTAACCGATTCTTCTCAGAAGTGGTCCATAATAGACATCTCAGAACAATGCTTGGACAATGCACAATGATTTTTTTGTTCTTTATGATATTTAGCTACCGTTCCGGCCGTTGGACGTTTATTGCAGGTATTATCGATTGTATTGTTCCCAATTTATAACGTTTCCAGTTTTGAATAACTATCATGGGAACTTGTGTTCTGTTTGTTGTTTCTCTGTTATGTTTGAAGGGGTTTATTTTAGTTGATTCTTGCGAAAGATCAGTAGCCGGCCAAGTGTTCGACTCGAGAAGCCCAGAGCGACATTGCGATCTATTTTATGATGATATAAAGTTCGAGGTGCGGTGCTTCACTGGATTGCTTTGCGATTTGGCGCAAGATACGACTGCAGTATATTTGTTTTACTTCAAAATTAATGCATTTTTATCTCCAAACTTTTTGTTACCATTTAAAAAGAGTGCCAGATGCCTCGAGGTCTGAGTCCCACATACGCTTACGCAGCGTATTCCGGGAGCTATTGGAACTTACAAGCCTATCGAGATATGTCGGCGCTTTGATCGTTTATGGGACCGTATCCTTTGAACTCGCCGCCTGGGTCCTCTACCAGCAAGGTGCAATGGATTACCACTTTATTATCCTCGTATTTATGAACTGTAATTCGATGGCAAGAACACCCACACGGTAGCCGTGTGATCAACACATATCGATATTAAGACTTGAACAAATCTAGGTGAATTGAACAAGTTACTAACATTATTCGAAAGGAGCAATTACTCGGTACAATCATCTAGTCTTCTTGGTAACGCGATATTGCAGAAACAAGCAGTGTAGCAATAGTACTACTGCAATAGTCTGCACGACTGAACATTAAACAGCTTTAGTTATTTTCCACGATTCTTGTATATTTCTAAACATTTCACTCACGCAAACGTTGTATAAATACGGATAATTTCCTATAATAATAGATGCAAGATACATAAACTGCTTAAAGAAATAGAAGCTGCAGAAAGTACTCAGGCTATTATGTAATCACCCAGTCGACTCGGGAACAAGTAGCAATTTACTCTTCACTCCATGTCTCAGTGTTACCTCACCACACCTGTTCTATGATCAGAGTCATTGTCCTGGCATATACTATATCTTCTATCGTTCTGCGTTCTATCATTTATTTTTCTGCGCTCGTGAGGCTACCCATGGGTCCCATCTGAAAACCAGCGCCGCTTATCTTCCGGTAGGCAGGTAGGCAGCAATACGCTGAGATGGAACCTGTTTGGCCCACACAGCACGGAAGACCATATTATCTGTACCTACCACATACCTATGTATACTTAAGAACTAAATTTTTATCTTGTGTTTTTTCTTTAATTCTGTACTTAAATAATTTTCCTTTTTACTTTTATATTCTTTAAGTAAGTTGGTATGTTTTTTTTGTATTAGTTCTGTTCTGAATGGTCTGTCCTATGTGTGTGTCAAATAAATGTATTTTCTTTCTTTCTTTCTTTCTTTCTGCAGGGTACTCGCCCTCACTACACTACACTTGTGTCACAAAAAGGTGATCATCATTCTACGGACAAAGGTTTTTCTTAATGCCTTGTGAGGTTACAATAATTGTGTGAGGACTCCAATTAAATAGTGTTTAGCATATCCGGTTTTATACAATCAAGGAAATCATCATTTCCTTGATTGATCTGAATAAAATTTCCGCAGCTTCATATCAAGGATTAATAAAGCTTTCAGAGCGTTGAACTTTAAAGCTTCTGACTCCAGATTCAAATCTCGGACACATGTGTGAATATGAGAAATTATTGTCTGACAAAGTGAGATAAACGCAGGTCTGAATACTGCGCAGTGTAATGAAATTCGCAACGGTGAAAGCTGAGAATGTACACATGTAGGTATATCCTTCAGATATAATATAATTGAAAGGTTGTCTGTAAGCTTGTGTATCGGCGAAATGGCTGGTGTCGGATATCTTTTTGTTATTTAGGTATCATTTTTGTACGATGGTGACATAGTCACTATGTGACAAAACCCCTTCTATTCTAATAATAAAAAGAAGAAAGATTTGTATTTTTGTGTGTATGTTTGTAATGAATAAACTCAAAAACTACTGTGCCGATTTCAAAAATTATTTCACCATTGGAAAGCTACATTCACCCTGAGAGACATAGGCTATATTTATTGCTAGAAAAGATTAGGGATACTTACTAAAACTTAAGTAACGTAACCCAAGGTGTAAAAAAGTAACGTAACCCAAGGTGTAAAAAAAGTGCCCTAAAACGTCGTTCGTCGCATGCGCTGCGGGAACTATTGATGATAGAACAAAAGTATGTTCTACAATATTTAAGAACATATCAATATCTACATAACTATATTATAAAGAGGAAAGATTTGTTTGTTTGTTTGCATTGAATAGGCTCCGAAAATAATGGACCGATTTAAAAATTCTTTCACCGTTGGGAAGCTACACTATCCCCGGGTGACATAGGCTACTTTTTACCCATCTGCGCAGAAGGAGGGTAATATTTTTATTGAAAAACTACGCGTGCGAAGCTGCGGATTGGTCAGCTAGTATTATATATAAAGAAAAAAAAAGTGGCATTCCGGGAGTGCCGACAGAAGTGAAAACTTGAATAAAAGCAGACTACACTACAGATACTTATATACAGAGGTGTCAGTAACAGTCAGTGTCAGTAGTCAGTGACAGGTGTCGGTAACAGTGTCGCGAGCTCAATGGTTTTTTTCCATCTCAAAAAATGCTCAACACGCCTAAAGAAGTTTTCACTTCAAAAAAGAATTGTAGATCAAACCATGCATTTAAATATAACTAGTTACATTTTAACCCTTAAATTTAATGAAGTTTTCTTTAGAAAATACAATTAAAAACGCTATAAACTGAATACGTTTCTAAGCATTCGAGTTTTTTGCTGCTGCTTCTAAAAGAAACATACTTTATTACAAACAAGTAACAAACACGCAACGCCTTCCATTTCGCTTACTTTCACAATGGTGTACACGCCCCCGGCGGTTTCTAGCTTGTTTCATTTGCCATTTAACTTCGAGAAAGTAAGTTTTCTTCGTCAATAACTGATACGAAATATTCTAGTACTGCGAATTAACCTCTAGGCTTCTAAGATAAATCATTACCGTCATAGCAACAAATACTTAGATCTAAAGTAGATTATTGCATTTCAATAAATAATAATAATAATAAATATTGCTGGACATTTCACACAGCGCTATCTAGCCCCAAACTAAGCAGAGCTTGCATTATAGGAACCAGATAACTGATAGAATATACATTACATTTTTTTTTGTAAATACATACTTATAATATATAGAGAAACAACCAGACCCGGAACAAATATCTGTAGATCATGCAAACATTTGTTCCGCGGCGGGAATCGAACCCGCTACCTCCTGCGTCTCAGCCGGCTATTCGCCCACTGCACCACGGAGGCCGTCAATGACTAAGAACTTTTGCTTTACTGATGAGAGTACTTCTTATATAGTACTAGCTGCCGTTAGCGGCTTCGAACGCGTGGTTTTTCAATAAAAACCTTTTCCTCCTGCGCAGCCGGGTAAAAAGTAGCCTATGTCCCAATCCCGGTCACAATCCATCTGTATACCAAATTTCAATGAAATCTATCCAGCCGTTTCGTCGTGAAAACGTAAAAAACAGAGGGACATAGTTACTTCCGAATTTGTAATATTTGTAGTTATAGTATGGATGGCTAAAAGAGTCGACCAACATATCGTCGCTGCTTTAACTAAGTGACGTAACCGACATTTTAAAAAATATTACTAAAAGTCGTAAGTGTACTTAGGACACATCGAATTATTTATAATTTTAAGATATGTAGATACGTCAAACATACATCTAGACATAGGTAGAAGATACAGATACGCCGATTAGACAGATCGGTTCGTCTTCAAAAGTAGATAAAAGTAACATTACAAATGTCAGTTACGCCAAAATGTCGGTTACGTCACTTAGTTAAAACAGCGACGATATCAATGCACCATTGACTTTCGTTACACCGAGAAAATTAATTGATTTTCTTGGAAAAACTTCAATAAATTCAACATCGAATATCGGATCTACATCAGTTTACTCGGAGTAGAATAGAATTATTCTTTATTGTACACCAGGAATACAAAGACTAATTTATGTTAAATATAGTACAATGGGCGGCCTTGTCGCTGAAAGTGATTTATTTCAGGCAACCTTTGGATGGAAAGTAAAGAGCGAAGCAGTAATAGACAGCGGTGCACAGAGTATCTATATTTACAAATGAAATATGTATGAAAAACTATATTGAAAATATACGAAAAACTGTATTCATAATCCTAGTACATAAATAATATCCTACTAATATTATAAACGCGAAAGTTTGTATGTATGGATGTTTGTTACTCTTTCACGCCGGAACGGCTGAACAGATTGCGATGAAATTTTGTATAAATGTAGATTATAACCTGGATTAACACATATGCTACTTTTTATTGACAAACAACGCGAGCGAAGCCGCTGGCGGCAGCTAGTAATAAATAAATAGACTAAATATATACCAACCTAAATCATTATTCTTACAAATCTAATAAAACATGGACAATAAAATTAAAATAAATAATAAACTCAAATGACAAGAAAGCTAGGCATTTAGGTAATGCTGCTTTAATCGGATTAGAGTTGTTGCTAAGACGAAACTTGCGAAACTAAAGACACTATGACTTGATCATCCAATATTTGATGATAAACTAAACAGATCATAACCTCGATCATTCACTAACGAGAAAAGCAAAGTCTGCTCTAAAAGAAACAAAAACTGTGAACATAAAACGATGCAAAAAGTAGTCCCTAATTCGATAGCCAAACTCTTAATAACGACATCCTGTTTGAGCGATTCTAGATAATAACAGACTTCGGATTCAAGTCTAGACTTAGCTCGAACCCATAATTTGTGCTAAGTACGAACCCTGTTTGGAAGCGGAAAATCATACTCAGAATTGAAGGCAAAGTTAAAATAAAATTACTATATAGTAATACCATTCGTTTGCAGTAAATGGGTTATTCAATTTAACCAGAATTGTGCTGACTCAGGTTCGCAAAAATACTCAACTATTTCCTGTTTCGATAGCCATAGCCTTGACTCACGAGCATTTCGATGATAATTCCTTCTACTCCATTAAAAAGGTCAAGAACTACTTACATAACATAGAGAGCCCCAATAAAATGTATCAGATAAATACTTTTAACAAAATGTTAAGAGTACAATACTACCTGGTCGCTTATTTGTTTAGGCTGCCACGTCTCAAAACCAGTAGCCGAGAGTATACATATAAATATATGCGAGTGCCGTGCGGGATTACTTTTTGTTGCTTTTTTTACTGTCCAGTCACCAGTTGCACTAGAACTCCTTTTCTAGGGTTGTAACCTATGCTTGTTTTGTTCGTCCATCGAGTCGAGGGGCAGCTACCAGCGTATCCGCAGTTAGTCGTACAGCGAGTTTTGACATCGTCTCGCCTTTCACTTGGCCTACATATTTGGGAACTGGTTAGTTATCAACAATGCGAGCCATTTGCTTCCATTGCGACTGCTAACAATGCGCTTCCTGTGATGCAGCTGTAAAAAAGTCGAGAACATTAATTTGTTGGTTCTATTAAGGGCTGTATGACCGATATAATTATGTGGAACCAGTTCTAAAATCCTTAGAAGTGACCTAACAGGCACAGCCCTACAGGGATCTCGTTATGACGCTACAAATCTCGTAAGATCCGAACTCATTTACGACCCAATGGAGGCAGCCCTGCCTCGTAAACGAATAAAATAAAAAGGTGGTGCGCTAGGGCAGGCGGGGCAACCTGTTTCGAGGGACGTGGTTCTGACGCCCACGCCTGACAAATCTGCGTTTGTTACTATAACAGCAACATTGTATATCTACGAACACACTAATTACGTTGCTAGATAGCTATAGCTCTCGTGTCGCGCCCGTTCGTTCATGTTGGGACTTGTTTAGACGAGAGGAAACGTCACAGCTACGGACCGCGCTCTCAGATTCTTAAAATGTTTGATGCATACAAAAAAATATTTATGAGCGTTTAATGTGTAGGCAGGCAGGCACGGCACAGTCTATCGTTGTCTCGATCGTGATGTTACGATTTCTCTCAAAACAGAACTCGTCAAAAGTCTTACGTTTCAACATGTGCCCTCCGATACTCGTGTCCCTGTAATTACGGGAACAATGGGAGGGCCCGACTCCAGTTGGGTTTTGGGCATTGACTGTAATGAGGAACACGTTTTCTCGTCTCGAATCGTGACCTGCGGCCCCTCCTGATTCACAAAGCAGCAGTTTCGACAATTGTGCACAGCCGCAAGGACCTTAAATGTATTCGTAAACAACCTTAAAGTTCGTAATTTTCATTTCACCACACCAATTTGGTGAGATTATTGTAATGACATCTGGTGCTCGAGAGGGCTCACCGTTCTCTTTCAAAGAGTTATACAACAGTAAACCACCTGCAGATGGTGTTTCTTTTCAACTGTCCAATTTAAGTTGCCGTTCACTGATATATCCAATTATTTTACCACGCCAAAAGAAACTTTTGTAAAACTCTTTTTTTATTTTTTTCCTTTCTCTTCGTTTGTTAGACATCACATCAAGTAGAATGATGTTGTCCAATTCAACACGCTCCACAATTATCTATTCATGATACGAGTCGTGACTCTCAGGAGTCCTACGGGGCCATCAAAGTGTCAATTCAACGCTTCACTTCCACTGCAAAAAAAAGTCAATTTGACGCTCCTCACAGGATGACATGATATTTTTTCTAGCTTTCATCCTTCCAATTTCATCGTTCGTCGTGACTTAAGTTTTTTTATCTAAAGTTATAAATTCAGTCGGTGTTGGACGGATGCGTACTCATCAGACACGGCCTTCGCACGCACGTGCATTGCATTTTACTGCACTGTTGCCTGTTGCTATGCGTTCGCTTGGAACAGTCTTGGTAACACTTGTTCCATTCAATTCATCTTCAATTCTCTCATAATTGTCTATGCAACTCTATCCAATTCGTATTATTCCTTAGCGTTTCATTAACAACTCTACTTACTATAAAGAACTCACCTTTATCAATATCTACTACACTTTTTAGTATCCATATTTTGTAGTAAAGCGTAAGGTATTTGGTTTCATAAATTTTGGTGTCGGTGAAGAAATATTTAAAATTCTTCGATATGATACTCGCGGCCTTTAGAACGTGTATTGTTAATACACGATTGGCGCCGAAACTCCGCCCGAACAGGTTTCGTTGGTCTTAATGAATTTTTTTCAGAGTACGATGAACAAATTTATAGCTCTACTGGTACATGAGGTTGCGAGAGCGGTCGCGCCGATATTTAGGTCGCCAGAAATAAACGTGCTCCCACTGGTTCGCCTCTACGTGGATGACATTACCACTGCCAGGACGAGATTAGTTCAGCATTTTGTTGAGGTGACCGAACCTGAAAGAACCAATTATTTAAAAGTAAATTATGATATAGACTCGAACATCATTAATATAAGTAAAAATAAGATAAACGAGGATAATTCCACAAACGATATTCCTATCAACAAAAAAATAGAACAGTTCATGCGTACGGTAAAGGTTTTACCTTTTCCGCAATAGTCAAGGTCTCTACCATTTTAAAATTCTTACGCTAACATAACGTAGTAAAGTAAGTACTATCAAAACCGTACTATATTAGCCTAAACACGATAAAAGATGATAATACTCGTGATAATGTGTGTGTGAGTTGTTTGCGCGGTCCACACGACCATACTATGATATGCGCACGCGCACGATCTCCAAGGCCATTTTGTTTACGCGTACGCCCGCATCATGTTTACGCATGTTCGATATTAAACGGCCAACTGAAATAACCAACGCCCCTAAACAATATTCGCGATGAGGAAGTACTCCGCAAATCGGTTCACTTGTATCAATGAGAAAATGGCGCGAAACGCTCCGTTGAATGTTTGGCGGGAAACTTCATTACGCAATTCTGTGAAAGTATTTTCACCGCATCTCAGCGATTTTAGCATTTTAATAGCTTTGTGTTTATGTGTCAGTAATTTATCTTTTGTATTCATTTTTATGTCATTATCTTTGATATTTTTACATTATTGACCACGTTGTCGTAAAGTTATATGTAATATCATGAAAATTCAGCGAGATAGGTTCAATCAGTAGAAGTACGAATCGACTTTTCTATTTCTGTTTTCACCTTGTCATTTCATTTAGGGTTATTATTTTGATAACCACGTGCTCGGTTACATACGATTTGGCGGGAAATGGAGACGTCTGGTCGGCCTTGACTCTCGTGACGTCATTGACATAGTTCCCGGCTGCAGAAACCGCCGCCTTTTGCCGTGATTCAAACAATTAATATTATTATTGACTTACGCCTTCGCGCTATCTTTGTAGTAAAATTATTTACTTCTAAAAGAGTTGTTATGTTGGTGGACTCCCTTTTCCGCATTTGAACTCTTAAGTAGTCCATTATGCGTGAGAGAGTTGGCTATATAAGCCAGCCTAACTCCGACCAGAAGCGCAGAAGTTTCCTAGGGTCTTCGCAGGCTTCACGGAGTGACCTTGGATTGTCCAGGATTTCTGCACGATGTGCTGTTACCCCCACGCATTCCAGAACTACGTGGGCTGCTGATTCTTCTTCGGTGAGACATCCCCTGCAGAGTGGGCTGTCGGTTGTCCCCATGATGTAGAGGTGTTTGATGGGGGGACAATGTCCTGTAAGGGAGGGTCCCCACGATGATCCGAAGGTCCAGTCTCTGAAGGTTGAGCAGTCGTCGTGTCAGTCGTGTCGAGACGGCCGGCAGAGCCGCCCTCTACTGTCTGCAGTCCATGATCTGTGCCCAACGTTCGTTGTGTAGGTTTAGAGTACGATATCGTATCCATGTTCGTAGTTGTGTGAAAGGTAGAGGGAGGAATGGACGTGGGCCTATAGCCGTGGTTTCCGATCCTCTTTTAGCTAGTTCATCTGCAGCATCGTTGCCCAGTAATCCGCTATGCCCCTTAATCCATCGTAAGATCACCTTGTTTTTCATGGCGATTCTTTCTAGGGCTAAGTGGCATTCGTAAACGAGCTTGGAGTTACAGCTGTGACTTTCCAGAGCTCTGAGTGTTGCTGTACTGTCGGAGAGGATTCGTATATTGTAGTCTTCGTTCTGCCTCCTGTTTATTGCGGTAGCCGCTTCGGTAATGGCCATACATTCACATTGGAAGATGGAACTGTATGTACTTAGTGTCAATGATATGTTTATGTTGAGATCCAGTGAATGAATTCCCGCGTCCGTTCCCTGTTTCATTTTTGAGCCATTGGTGTAAACGCGGACTTCACTGATTCCTGATTGATCTCTCTGTTCCTCGTAGAGTTGTATGTTAGAGTTATATTCAATACTTTATATTCAGATTTTAAACCAGAAAATACCAAGAATACAAATTATTATCTTCAGTAGACCCTTTTCACTAACGTTCTTGGTAAAATTGTAGTCCGTCTTTCT
Organism: Philereme vetulata; assembly: GCA_918857605.2. Taxonomy (NCBI): domain Eukaryota; kingdom Metazoa; phylum Arthropoda; class Insecta; order Lepidoptera; family Geometridae; genus Philereme; species Philereme vetulata. Next base: position 8,939,704 of record OU975446.1, read on the forward strand.
TGTTTTATCAAATTTCAGAGTCATAATATCAGTGTACGAGTATAAACAATTAAGCAGTCCCGACTATTGACCAGTTGACACCCAAATCGTCTTAACCTTGAGAGCTTCTCTCGTTGCTATGCCATTTTTTGTTAGATGTTTATTTAGTTTCGTTCTTTGATGATCATTGACCAACGCTAGCGTGTTTGCTTCTGTTTTTCGGTTAATCTTCATAAAAAGTTTATAAACCATCAGTGTGGATTTTTTCTTTATCTAATTGATTCCTTTTATAGTATTGACGATAATATAATTCCGAACACACCCATCTTACTCAATATCGATATTTTAATTTACGGTTCTGAGAATTTCATTATTTTTAACTACTTTGAAAGCACCCTCTAAGACTTAAACCAGTAACTCACAGCCGAAGAACATTACAGTACAGATTAAACAGTAGTAAAAATGTCGTAAAAGTTTTATAGTTATTATGGGCATTTTGAAAACCAGAAATAACGTTCACAAAGGGTGTCGCCGCCCCCAGGGATTAGAAAAAGGATTCCGGTACATTAAGAGCGCTAGAACTACTTTTTTACTGGCCTTTCCTCTGGATAGAGTCGTAAAGATGTCAACTGCCGTAAGGCCACAGGCGTCCGGGATCTTAACCAACTTTAAACTCCGAGATTTTACCATCCCTTAGATGTTTTATTTTATGCATGGTTTTATGTGTCGCGTCAGACTTCTTCGTAAAGTGCATCGTATATCGTACTAAAGTAGTTCCGTTTCCTCTTTTCAGATTTCCTGAAGCCCCGCAAGCGGCTGTCGAACAGCGCCAAGAAGTCCCCGGGCCACAGCCACAAGCACGAGTGCGGGCACGGCGCCCACATCCGCCCGCCCAAAGTGGCGCGCCTCGCGCAGACCAACTTCAAGCGGGCAAGCTAGGCCGCCTCCACCAGACCCCTGCAGAATTGAACGCAATATCCACAATGGACCAATCTCAATTCGGGCAGCTACTACCCCAGCTTCGATCGATTCGATCATGTCTGATTCTGAACTCTGAAACGTCAAATTCGTGCAAGGTCGTTATGGCTTGAAAATTTTATGTGTTAACTTATTTTTTGTCTAAGAACAAAATTAAAATAATGTTAAGTAATTTGTAAAATAGTTTGCAGAATATTGATAGCGTTTATTATAATTTAATATATTAATGTAATGTTTAGGAGTGTCACACAAAACATCACATCTCATTTTGCTCAACGTTTCACCGCGTGCAGATTTCTACAGATTTTCCAAATTTTTTTTTCATGATTTGATATCCTCAACTTGCAAATATTGAAATGTGACAATTAAATATAAGTTTATTATGATCTCTTTCAATAAATTAAGTTATATTTAAGTGTTAGTTAAGGTATCATGATAACCGTAAGATTTGCCTCATTTTTGATACTACCTGTGTACATCTCTCGATAAGGTCACAATAATAAATGTCTTGAAAATGTTAAGATGCGTCGTTAAAGAAATATAATTTCTGTTACGTGTGCGTTTAAATATTTTTAATTCGTTCTAAAACTAAAACATTGTTCTCTCGTATCTTCGCTTCGCCTCGGCGAGGAAGGTACGAAAGATCTTCAGCTAAATTTATATTTCTCAACAGTAAACAAAGGTTAGTTTAAGATAAATACAAATACTCAATTTAATATATTTTGTTACCTTCACCGTAACAGAATAAGTGAAATGGTAAAAGCAATTTTGCAAAATAATATTAATGGATGATTATGTAGTTAATTTTTACTTTGAGACTTTGAGTATTTGTCTTTTAACAATATTACTCCCTGGATTTATCTAGCTTAATTGTTTTGTTGTTGTATTTTAATGGATTATATTACTTTATCATTTATTGACTATTGTTTTTATTGGATTTCTAAAACTTTAGCCTATTGCAATACCCTGCAGTCGTTCACTGAGATATTGTTTCTAATCGCGATCTTTTATGAAAAGTACAAATTTCTCATCAGTTTTAGGTCGAAAGATCGCGGTTTTCACATAATTTAAAAGACAAACCATTTCGTAGTTTCATCATTCATTCTCATCACTTAGGATCATATATTTCAGTACGTTTCGTATGAATATTTTATAGAATACAACGGTGGTTGTATATGTTTAATGTAAACTTACTAGCCAAAGGTCAGTGTTCCGTGGATCCGACGAAACTTGGATAAAAATGAAATTTAAATGAACTTTTACATAATTTGACTGGTGAAAACACTATTTACAATTACTTACAATATTGTAAACATTTTATGACGCGTAAAAGTATCTACTTTATAATTTGTTTGTAGATTTTGATTGACTTGTTCGAATTTTATGAATTGTGTTTCAGTGTGTTTTCTCCCAGACAGACTAGTATTTGTTATACTCATTTTGCAATAGTTGGTACCTTGGATAGGCAGAAGCGTGTAAGCAACAAAGTATTAGTGAGTGAAATCATTTTTATACTTTCTAGCTTCTATGTTTATGCAGTTTTTCCAGACTTTCACTTAATTACATTAACAAGGAGCAAATCTCTTTCTAATAAACAAGAAGCGAAATCCTTTTAAATAGATATGCAAAGGCTTTATGCGTATCCTTTTGAAGGATTTTTGTGAAGATACTCTTCCAGTTTTTTACAGTAAATATTTAATTTGTCTGCGAGATAACATCAAAAATTTAATTTAATATTGTTGTTTGATATGTCTATTCAGACGTTAGGTACCCGCGTGCCAAATGCCTCGGAAACATGACTGGGTCTGAATCTATTCAGTTTAATTTTAATTTTCTCTTTTTAAAAACCTGTGATGTATTAAATATGATCTCAGAACATAATTTTATGCAATTATCATATTTAATATTTTTGTTTAAAAGTTTGCAACTTATCCCTGGGGCGAAGATTTAAGATGAGAAATAATTTAATACATCCGAATAATATAATTTTGTTTATTAGATTTAGTGTAGTGTTTCTGTGCGGTTGGTTTGTGTAAATGACTGATCATGCACATGTTTTGTGGAACTGTATTTAGGTACGGAACTCTTGGCACTGTAAATAATACGCACTCAAGTGTAATTATGAAGCGGAGTCTTAAATTATGGAACGTGTTTAACGGAACTTGATAGGGATACACAAAAATAATATATTTGTACCTTTAATTTCTCATTGAGCTGCAGAGGCGATAATCTGTTATGCAATAAATAAGCAATATAATATAATTAGCGAACCCTGGTTCGTACCTTTTCAACTGCATTATGTATGTATACTCCTGTACGATGTCGTATCTAAAATATTATGTAATGTATACTTAAAACTTAAGTAAAAAGCTTATTTCAGTCCGTATCTTGTTGTTTATTTTATTCTACCCTTCCCAAAAGTATTCAATAGGCATGACCAATATAATCAGACGCATCATTCTACTGAGAATTCAGGTAACATTCCTGGATTCTTGTGAAGATATCGCGCAAAAGCGTGAGGCCAATCAAAATCGACAATCGATTTAACAGTTTGACAATTCGTTTATATCCGTGGCTTCTGGTTTAGCATCGCTCGTTGCATCGGGGGAACAAATAAAAACCGAGGGTTGCTATTAAAAGATACTATAGATAAACTCTATAGTGCACACCAAACAAAATTAAACGTACAAGAAATACACAAAAATAAAGGTAAGTACAATGGGCGGTATTATCGCTAAAAGCGATCTCTTCCAGAGACAACCTTTGGATGGACAAATCAAAAAGACTGCGGTGTATCTAATGTCCATAAACTTCCTATACTTACTAATAACTAAACTATGACCTCGGTAAAAGGGTATCTTTCTGGCAGAGCGACACGGTGTGGAGAGATCTTTGTTTGCGAGCCCAGGGGCCTGGTGCCGAACGCGTGGCAGTCGCAAGCAGGACGCAGTGCGTGCTATACATATACCAACCAACACATGCGTGCTGTGTCACAGGACCATGCATGCAGGGATCGACAAGTGTTAGGGAAGTTGAACTTAGTCAGGTTTTAAAAGCATTTGTATACAAAATCACAATAATGTCCATACCACTTCCAGTTGCGCATATCTGTGTCACTTCATAGTTGTTTACACTGAATTGGATGAGCCAAATGCTTCAAAACTACCCGCACTTAACTTTTACAAACTTTTGTATCACTTTTAACTTTGGTATTAAGAGGATCAGCCCAACAAATTTTTAACTAATATTAGGTTGGGGAAAAAGTTTCTTCGCATTTTATAAGAAAATTCATAAAATAAATTATTCATATTCGGAGCGGATCGCACTCACCCTGATGAAGGTTCACGAATTGAACAGAAACATTGTCGGTCGAAACACCGATAAGACGGTACGTGATAAATCCCGTATTTATAATAATGATTGAAATCAATCACGAAAGTTTTCTAAGTAACATTCATAACATTTTTTAATATACATAGTTTATTTACATTTAACTAAAGTATGTAAGTACCATTTTGTTCGATAACTTTTTGCCATCTTGTAGGTAGGGACATGATCCCATTGCTATAGAATTTTTTGGGCTTCTGATCAAAATACCGCGACAAGTAGTTTTAGCAGTCCTCTCGTGATGTTAACCTGACACTGCCTAAATAATTCTGAAGAGACCGAAACAGGTGGAAATCTGAAGGTGCAAGGTTAGGACTATATGGCGGATGCATTAACACCTCCCAGCCAAACTCTCTTAATTTTTGCTGAGTGGCTAAAGATGTGTGAGGTCTAGCGTTATCATGATGAAAAACCACACCCCTTCTGTTGATTAATTCCGGCCGCTTTCTCTCAACTTCTTGCTTTAATCTCATCAGTTGTTCGCAGTAGAGTTCAGAATCGATGGTCCTGCCTGGTGGTCACAGCTCATAATGAAGAATGCCCTTCCAATCACACCACACACACAGCATCACCTTGTTGCGAGTTAACCCGGGTTTCGCCACAGTTTGTGAAGCCTGACCGGCCTTTGACCACGACCTTTTTCGCACGTTCTTGTCGTACGTGATCCACTTTTTATCACCAGTTATCAGCTTCTTCAAAAATGGTTTGGTTTCATTACGTCGTTATAAAGAATAACAAATGAGTACACGGTTCATTAGGTTTCTTTCAGTGAGCTCGTGAGGTACCCAAATATCGAGCTTTATTGTGTACTTACCCAGTTTTTTTTCAAATGCGCTAAAATTGTTTTGTGGTCAATTCCCAGTTCTTCAGCTACGTAACTACTGATATGCCGATCTTGCTCGACTTTTTCAAAAATGGCATCAATTTTAGCCGTAATAGGGCGACCAGAGTGACATCAAAATTTCCGGATTGAAAACGCTTAAACCAAATTTGTGCTACTCTCACAGACACTGCACTAGGTCCATAAACATCGCAAATTTTTTTCGCGGCTTGCGTTGCATTTTTACCTTTTTTGTAGTCATCATCATCATCATTTCAGCCGTAAAACGTCCACTACTGAACACAGGCCTCCATGGATCTCCATGATGGGTAGTTGCCATACTCACCACGCTTGGCAGGCGGGTTGGCGAGCGCAGTACGGGATGTTGATACACGGAAAGACGCTGCTGCCCATCTTCCGGAGGTATCCCTTAGCAGGCTCATACTGCATCCACGGGCATGAGAGGAGGGGTAACATTCTACTGCCGGCACCCCACGGCAATTTTTTGTAGTAAAATTTTAAAATATATTGAATTTCTTCATTAGATTCATTCATCTTTACAGTACGAAAAACAAATAAAAATCACACATTTTCCTAATTTGAATTTGGAATTATCTTCTTTTAAATTTAAACTTTGAATGATACCAAAACCAGCCAGATACAAATAGATTTTATTAGAAGTTCATACATACTATAATGCGAAAAGACTTTTTCCCCAACCTATTATTTTTAAGTTTCTCTTTATGTGAATTGTAATTCTTTGAGAAAATAAATATCTTAAACCAGATTTGTAAACTTGTGCAACTTGTAGGCAGAAAAAAGTTTGCTACCAATTAAAAGAAAAAGAGTGATTGTAGCATGTTTTGATACACACGGCTACACATCAAGCTATACATTTCCTGCACATCAAGTATAAGCAAACCTCGCATTGTGTAGGTAGGCTTTTCGTAGAATGAGAAGTCAGCTTATACTGGCAATGTATAGCTTGATGTGTAGCTGTGTGTACCTACCTATCTGCTTGCGTTAGATACTCCACTAGTGAGGTATACTTAGTACTAGGTGTTAGTTAACAACAAACAAGTTCTAGCAGTCCATCACGCGTTGTTCAAGTGGTACAAAAGATAAAGCCGCGTTGATACAATCAATAGAATCATCCGCTTGGACAAGATACAAGATTTATTTACAAGTGTACCTACCTACAATAAGGTCTTAAAAACTAGCCAATTACTCTTTATACTTGTTTGTCCGTAACAAGCATCGCAAACTACTGATTACTGAGGGTGTTTTTTTGACGTGATAAACGTCTTATAAATCGATGAACGCCGCCGGCTGCACGCACGAAAAAGTGTCACGTTCCGCCTGAGCCGAGCGTGCAAGCGAGAGCGCGGAACAAGCGATAGAGGCACGATCGGTTTAAGCTTTCGGCTTGCGGTTGCGACGCATCTATCTCTTTTCCACTCGTTATCACGTAAAATTATGTAAACCGACTTTACAGACAACCAATTTTTTTATTACGGCTAAAGCACGTAGTTTTTCAATTAATGTTCACTTACAAAAAACAAGAGACCTTTCATCACTTTTGCTACGATCAGAGAAGCAGGCACCATAACTACCTATCATGTCTAAGCCCACTTTGATTGTCAATAGAGCTATGAACCTACTCGTAGCTAGACGATAATGTTAATTGGATCTCATGACAAGACAATGATGAGAGATATTCGGACCTATTAGGCATTATGTAGGTATAGGTACCTAGGTAATAATTAAATGAAACCACACGTTGATGCTCGTATGAAAATGTTTATTGATATCACAATCAAGTCTACACGTCTACCCATATTACCCGTGGTATTCAACACGCCTAGAATACATAGATGATACATAAAGATACACCGTAAAAGCCACATGACTGAGTCGTATAATCTAATACAATTTTCCCAATAAAACAGTGACTATCTGTATTAAATGCAAAATGTTCAGACGTGCTATAAAACATTCATTATCTAAGTAGGTAGGTACTAATATCCCAACTACGTGTTACAACAATCCAATTAGTGAGGAAAATGAACTTCTATGATTGAAAAGTTCTAATCAGTACAATATTATCGATTGTGGCAATATCGTGTAAATACAGTCCGGAGTTAAAAACTACAAGTTAAAATTATCGACCAAAATGCTCGACACTCAGGTTTGAATAGGCAGATGAAGGTTTGCCAATTTCGCTACAACTCGCTATATCCGATCGCTGGCGAAATACCTATACCTTCTCATGATACTTGTTCGAAACCTTTGGGTTGCATTTTTATCATACTTATGTTTAAAATAATAATAATTAGACACGAGAAAAGATAAACAAAAGTCGTTAGTTAATATTTGTTAGTGGCAAAAGAAGTTATTGTCTCTTAATAAACGGAATTACGACAATTCAAACATTTAAATAACTTCAGAACAGCAAGCACGGTTATCCCACCGATTATAATATTTAATAAATAGGTACAATATCTATTTAATTATTATTTACAAATTACAATAGAATTACACTTAGGCACATCAATTTTTATAAAATTACTTATAATCAAAAAAGTGATTTTTCACAGCTATTCTACCACGAATATAGTTTCACAGTGATTATAATAATTTAAATGTGATTAGGTCGTTATCAATTTTACAACACAAAGTAGATATTTAGTAAGAATATTTAAAGTAATTTGCAATATTACCATATTTTAACTATAAGAGTTTACGGACTACTTACGACATTCATCAAAATATTTTATTAAAAAAGTTAACGCGACTTCTTTCACTTATATAATTCTATGTATATAAGGAAAGAGCTTAAAGCCTTCAGACTGTTGGGGATGTTTGATAAATTTGTACTTTAATTTCCCCATCGTCACCGCTAACCGTAGCATTAATATTACAAGTACCTAGGTACACTATTATCATTGTGTTAGTATATCAGTTAAATCTAATTTGGTCATAAATCTACGTTACAAACACTAGTCTAGCATAAAATAGGTGTATTATGTAGTAACAGGCGCAAACGCGCAACATCAAAACACTGAGAGGACGCTATGAACATTTATCAGAATTTAGTGTTAAGAACATTAAAATTGATTTGACAAAAATCACATCGAAACGAGTTATAGAAATAAGTTATCTAGAAAGTTGCGCCTACGACAAAGATCGAACGATGAGAACAGACATTAGATAAAGTACAGGGGTTTGGGCAATGACGAATATTTCGAGGTAACCATATTATGTTATCTTGCACAGAACATATTTAAATAATAGCCTAGCTAGAGGGTAGGCTAATGCCTCGCATACACTGTTCAAATCTTTCTCGAGTACCTACGTAGGTATGCGAGAAAAAGCTGCCTGAAATCTTATAGTTACAATCTGACTTCGGGTTGATGTTGCCCTAAGATTAGAAGATTAAAGAAGTTCACTCAGTCGATACAAAATCTATCACCTAATTTGTAAAATAGGTGAATGTTTAAGCTGAGTTCCCTTCTGCATATTCTCGCAGTGCCATTAGGACTCTATTATCCAAACCCCTGTGTACCCATTTATTCACCCGACAAAGAGAGTAAAATACAGACAAATATAACATATGGATATATTACTAGGAACACGACATCTACTAAGTATACATATTCCTTAAAATTATATCGTCATAACCATTAGTGACGTCAGGATTAAAAATCACTTCTAATTGTCTGTTCACATCGGCCGTACTAGACCTAACTAATCCTAATAATGCCTCTACACCCATAGCTCGTATATAAATCTTTGATAAAGTTTCTAATTCAAAAAGCCACTAGCTACCGCTATTATTTTATATCCCTGATATTCTTTGAGAGTTAGTTTTGGACGCCTTTAATTTGTAAACGACAATCCGGGGTTTACAACTAAACGATTCCAACCCTTGTTTATCTTATACTAAAGGCCTAATCACCCTATAAGCTCTAGATAAATATAAAATATTTTAGACATCTATATTTTAATTAAATGTAGTAAGTCGGTTTGGTGTCGAAGTTATGCTATTAGACCGTACACGAAGACAGTTCGCAGGCAAGTAATGAGCCGTTCACTTGCTCATAATCATCATACTAATATTTTTGACGTAAAGTTTGTATGTTTTGTATAATTTAAAATCTCAAAAACTACTTAACCGATACTGAAAATTGTTTCACTGTTATAAAGCTTCAATATCCTTGAATGTTATGCGCTATATTGTATTTTGATAAAAAAATGCCTTTAGTACGAAATTTCAATATTTGTAAATCAAGTCGAAGTGAAATGCCCTGCTTGGCGCTAACGAAATTGCAAGCGGGTTAGTTAGTCAAGATCAAGAGAAAAAAATCCAAGAGACAAGCCAGCGTTAAAACTAAACTGACCTGCGAACTGACCTCGTTTACGTAGTCCTTTACGATTAGAAAGAAAAGACAGTCAGGCTGCCTGCCTCTTACAGAAAATGGACGGCAAAACATCTTGGTAAAAACGGTGCAACATACACAATTGTGAAGCTGTACTTATTTTAAAACTGACGTAAATACGAAACATCAACATTGTTACCACAAAAAAGTTAACTACTGTTCAACTTGAGTTTAAAAAATTCCTGCCTATTTTGGTATAGGATTTTTTTAAACACGCGCTAAATAGTGTTTAATTTTTATTGCGTTAAGACCCCAAGAATCTAGACTAAATACGTAGAAAAGGGTAAAGTACATTTCTTCAGGTTACGAGCCGTCTGCGCAATAGATTTATGAGGTACTAAATTGTCTATTGCGCAGGAGTTCGGCTATATTTAAAGTACATAGGTAGTTATATCGGTCGTGAGTACCTACTTACAGAAGTCCCCATAATCATAAACTGCGCTCAGATACGAATCTAGACAGAAAACGGTCTATGATTGAATCTTGCAGTTTAGTTCTGGGTACAAAACCATATAGGAACAGAAGTGCGGAATAAATGATCCTACAGTTTAAAATTGTGCATCCCTTCACAGCGCCCACTTGGAAGTTTACTTACCACGTTTCAAAATGATCCTTGATGATTATGAATAAGGATTTTAGCTTCCAATATCTAAACGCTACGGACTGCGATAAGTAGGTACTACGCGTCACAGTAACTAGAGTCTGTCAAACGAAAGTAGGCAAACGCATTTGTTCGTAACTTTTTTCATGGCAATACTAAAGTGTTTCCACCTACGGACGCTATGTTCTACAGCTGGGTAAATTTAGGGTGGTATAAAATAATCATTGCACGTACTATAAATAACTATAATAATAACGAATTGTAACCCACTCTTATCAACTGCAGATTAATAATATTGAACTATTTTATAGGTTTTGTCATTCTGAACCGGAAAAATAGGCAAAAAATGCCTTTTCCCGAAGATGTAGGCAGGAACCACGGATGACCATTTCCCATGAATCTGACTTACTTCTTTCGTTTCAGTCACTCTCTTAATATTCTTCAAATAGGTCGTCGTTTAAGGTAGGTACTCTTGACTTTTTTTGAACAGATTACGGAAAATGAGAATCGGAGTGTGGCATCATTATTATTCCCTAATGTTTGGGTTGCCACCCTGATATTTTTTGAATTTGCCGCGATTTTTCAGTGTCTACTTTCATTTGACAGACTCTAACTACATCCATTATATTAGTAGACGGTGTAAAAATAATGTTTATAAACATTGGCCTATGAGTTATTATTTGAAAAGCTTAACTTTATTATCACACAGTATTAACTAGAACATCGAATATATAAAAGTTACGGCTATAGAATACTAAGTTCAGCGGCACACTAATTTTACAATTACATTAACAAACATGTGACATTATTTCAGACTTGTAAAAGAGAGTTTTGAAATCCAATTGTTCCCATCCACGCCACCTAGCGATTGCCTGCGTGAACCACGCAGGCGTCAATAATACCACAGAGAAATAAACTATTATACGAAATACAGTGTAAAATCGGCCAAATTAATTTAATATGCTGCAAAATGTCCTTTTCTAATAATGTTCCTTACTTTCATATTTAACTGACGACTTAAATTGATAAGTATTTTGTGCTAAATAAATAAATATTTAAATCTTACAAAATATGTTTTAAAGAAATATTCAGTATACCTTCTCATGTTTTTAAGACAAAACGGGTCTTTTCGCGCATGGATTTATATCAATATTATAATTTTGACTATCTGTGCGCGAAAAGACCGGCCCCCTTATTACCTAAACCAAATTGCTAACGCTAATCAGACCATCCCTTTCACACGTTAGGTTCGTACTGTACGTGTGAAAGGGATTGCCTGACTAGCGATAGCGACACGACAGCAATTTGGCTTAGGTAATAAGGCTCCATTTTGTCTTAAAAACATGAGTACCGTTAGTTCGCGAAAATTTAAAGATAAATTCAGTTTATATTGCTGCAGAATAATTTATGGAACGCCCCCGTCTTTGTAATGAACTTATTTTAACTGGACGGCCCAGTACCAGTCCTGGATTAGCCGAAAGCTATTTATGCAATTGCTTAGGGCATCCCGTCTAGGGGGGCACCAGAGACGACAGAGAAAAAAAACGAGCACACGAAAGTTAAAGCAATTTTAAAATCCGCGCGTTTTAAAATGTCGTTGACGTTCGGTTCGGTCGCAGTCATGACCTCACTTCCGCTGGACACAGGGGAAGATTGCTTAGGGCATCAAGTTACCTTATTCCGGCACTGCCCAATACTAGGTGGCGAGTCGTGAAGTCGGCATATCATAAGGTTGCTGGCCGCACTCCGTCTCGAAATATCAATGTCTATGTTCAGCAGTCAACGTCTTACGGCACTTATGATGATGACAGTATTATGTTTTTATTTAGTTCTTTCTGCCACCTTTCAATTCAGTTTATTTTAGTACACCAAAATAACAGAAAGAATATATACAATTATTTACAATAAAAATACAGAAGAAACAGTTGAATCATCTAAAGACCGTTGCAAACGAACTATAGATAGCTCAACTGCTCCAGATCACTACCAGCCGGAAGTGTCCCCAAGACACTGGCTGCATTGCCCCGCCGAATTGCAATGCTTATGCGTTGACTCGGATAAGCGCCAGCTCTCGGATCACACGTCGCTTCGACCAGACGCCCAGAATTTTAAAAACGCGATGGGCCCCGGTACCCCATGGACCCAGGGTCTCTACCCCAAATGGCTCAAATACGTAAGCACTGTCGAGACTTTTAGTACACTTGACGTGAGAATGATTTGCGATTTCAGTGGTAAACTAGATTTGGCCGACTGTACACACTATCTCAACTCTGCGATAGTCAGATTGAATTAATGAATTCGAAGCTGTTTCACGCGATAACGTTTCAAATGATCAAGGTGATTATTTTAAAATGGTGCCTAACATCAAAAACCGTTTTTTTTATATTAACTATTAGTAAGATACAAATTGTAAACAGCTAAAACACAGGTGCTTGGAACAACTATGAAACAGTCAATTTATTTATTTTTATAATTAGAATGAATGAACAAACAGCAATATTTTAAATTTAAGTTTCCTCCCTTCTATGAATAAGGTACTTAGTTGAAAAATAATTACGTTTTAAACAAAACATTATGCGCTTTTTAAATTGGTGTTCTATGTTGTGCTGTATGTAGTGCAAATTACTGGTTAGGTACTTTATTGTAAGGAGTATTTCCATTACTATTTCTTAGAGATATGCTTCTACACATTCGTGATATATACTCACTACACATCAAATAATTTAAGTATATATATTTACCCACATACTGACTCGTATTGTAAATAAGTAAATGTATGTTTGACTCTATATTATGTAATACCTCTATTTTGTATAAGACTTACTGATAAAACTATTGATACTAAAAAGGGGCAAGGTAAGTATCTAATGCAAATAATATGAATAATTATTGTCTGACACTGGGTTATTGTCGAGACAGCAGCTTTGGCGTACAGCCACGACTTGCCCTTCTCCAAGCTGTGGTATTGTTTATAGAACTCTCTAGACGTATTCGAAACAAGCTTTCTACCTACGCAACACAAAATGTACTACTATGCAAGACAGGCCCAAAATAAAGGAATGGAAAGGTTTAAATAAAAATAAAATAAAAAGGGATATTTGGATGTTTATTTACAACTCGCTCTCTAATAATAAACTAATATGATTATTATTGAAGAAAAACTTATGCAACATCAGTGCTTTATCCCAAGATTACCCACATTATCAATTTTAAAACATGTTAATAATATCGGCTTGCTCCACACAAGTCGCTACACGCTAAATTAAAACATAAAATACCCAATTATAGTTATCCAATCATAGACACCGCTCCGTACTCAGTTAATACAAATCAATTATTGAAACAAACGATAAGCTTAAGTTTCACCGACACACACTACTGATAATCACAGCGGTGAAAATCACTATTGATACTCACAGTGATGAAGATCACTATTGATAATCACAGGGGCAAAGATCACTACTGATAATCACAGCGGTGAAGATCACTATTGATAATCACAGGGGTGAAGATCACCATTGATAATCACAGGGGTGAAGATCACTACTGATAATCACAGTGGTGAAGATCACTATTGATAATCACAGCGGCGAAGATCACTACTGATAATCACAGTGGTGAAGATCACTATTGATAATCAAAGCGGTGAAGATCACTATTGATAATCACAGTGGTGAAGATCACTACTGATAATCACAGCGGTGGAGATCCCGCTGTTGTGCGACCTGACCAAGAACAAACAGTATTAAATGTAACTTACGAGGAGTATTTGTACATTACATCGGTAATACATAATACAATATTATTGCATGCATCAGCAAAGCAATACAAGGAGTCAGGCTCTATGACTGATCCGAGTCTAATGTATCTAATTCATCGCTGTGCGGTGAAACCAAACAAATAATTATAATTAACAGCTAAATATACATACACGGGGCATTCCGTTCTGATGTATCGCAAAATGCAAATATAAACAATTAAAATTTTATTGCAACAACCCAAAATTTACATAATTGTTTTTTCTCACCAAGTAATAAGTTAAAATTGAGTAAAATCACAGAAACGCGCTGATTAACAGACTTTTGTATTTTTTTATACACACAATAAGACCGACTATGTTATACTATATGCCCCATATACACTACGTAATAATAAGGCAATGAAATATAAGCTGATGTAAAACTAGGGAAAGTGAAAAAAATCTAGGTAATGTTAACATTCCATTAAGCTTAAACTAAACCCAAAAACTCTGTAAGATCCTTATAATAATTAAATCACTACGTACTAAAGTACTCGGGAGGCAAAACATAGGATATAAGGCTGCGTACACTCAGTGTAAGTCAATACAATATGTGCACTTTACGAACAGAGATCAATCACTAAAGCCTCTGCAGAGGTACTCGCTACAACACGCCCGTTACAAATGAGAGTAGGCCTTACTATCCAATTGCATATACACAATTATAATATTACTAGCTTCCGCCCGCGGCTGCGCACGCGTGCTTTGTCAACAAAAAGTACTAGGTTATAATTTACGTACACACCAAATTTATCGAAATCGGTTCAGCCGTTACGACGCGAAAGAGTAACGAACATCCACACATACATCCATACAAACTTTCGCGTTTATAATATTAGTGGGATTTATGAGGAAAACACATTTTTTATACCATTATGGTGACAAACAAGCATACGGCCCACCTGATGGTGAGCGGTCACCACAGCCTGTAGTATATAGGGTGTTTGATAATATACGCACATAAATGAAAGGGGTTATTTTGATGAGCATAAAAAATAAATTTGTGAAATGAAATAGAAATAATATATATATAGAACATAGAAATGTGAAATTTATATTGGGATGTAAAAACAAACACTTTATTATACTTATGTTGTGTTATTGCATAATGCTTGCCATCTAACCACAGATACTGTATTGGTGACATCTCGAGATATCTCTTGTTGTCCCTTTCTGAATCGGCCTTTATTTTTCGATGCCGGTTGCAAGAGTAGGCAATAAGATTATCTATAATCAGAATTAATCATCTAAACTTAGTCGATTTTCTTTAAAATTTGATAATATAACTAGTCGTTTTTTTTCGAGAAGTATTTTTTATGTTTTGAGAAATCCTCACTTGAATATCGACAATATATTACCAAACATCCTGTAGACATTTGAAGTACCAATGGCATCTGCTGTCAAGCTAACATACATATAGTTGAAAAGTCTCTGTGCCTGTAATTTCATTAATTAATTACTAGTATGAAGAATTGATATAGTCTTCACAGTAAACTCATTATGTATTATAAAATCATTACACGATAATTATTGCACAAATCAAAATTCATAATATTTTTATCATTTTCCAAGCAATACAAGGCGTGTCTTTCAATTATTTCTAGTCTCGACCATTCGGTCCAATTTTTCATGTACAGAATTGAATATACTTGATTAAACATTAATAAAATAGAGCTATTTGTAATATTTTTATAATTCTAAGGCTCACTGCTCATTCCAAAGTGCTTAATAACCAATCATTATAATGAGAACGTCTAACTGCGCGAGAGAAAAAATATGACTTGGAAATAATTTGACATGACACGGTAGAACAATAGTAACGTAATGGTTTCTACTCACGAGCGGCCAAGCCCGTGTATAGCAGCCGTAATAGATAAACATTAAGTTAGTCAAAATATTGAAGAAAATTCAACTGAAAATACTAAAAACTTATTTTAGACATACTTAGAAACGATAGCAAAAAAGTACACGTTAGCAAAATCAATACAATGCTTGTATTATAATAAAAATAAAAATTTAAAAACAAATTAGGCTCCGAATACACCAACAGCTCTAAGTAACTAAATTATTGTCAGGCAGCAAAGCTATCAACTAAACATAATAATAGTCATCTCATTAAAATTTCCGTAATAAGATTCTAAGACAAAATACAAGAACGCCGTTAATATGTAAATAAATAAACCACTTAAACTAGTTACAATACTATTGAAAGCGATCAATTAAAAACGGAAAACACGCCACAACTAACTGAAAATCCATTCAAATAAAATCATATAACATGTTGACTATAAAAGTTGTACGACGTAACTTATTTTAATACTAATATACAGATTGAACAATATACGCTTAGGCGTGCCGCGGCTAAGGCGTGTGCACATTGGGAGAAAAAATGCTTTATAATCGATCAACTCTGAGGAGCTCAGGCGTTTATATACAGCCCCGGATCTTGGGGGAGGGGGGGGGGGGGGGGGGGGGGGCAAACCGGGGCACCTGTTTGGGCGGCAATTACAGGAGGTGCCAAATTATTCAATAAAAAATGTTTGAAAAAAAAACTTGTTTCAAAAAGCGCTTGGCATCCAGCACACGACGTACTATCGATTATTCCACTCCCTGCCTGTGGTCCACCTAGTTCACCTGGCTATTCATTTGATTTGGAACGCTTCAAACTTTAACACCCCCCTCAAACGCCGGAGGAGGAGGCGCCACATAAAGTTAGATCCGGGGCTGTTTATAAATGCCTGAACTCTATAGAGTTCTATATTCATCGTATTCTGTGAGATTATTCTCGGCAGTGCGAACTAGCCATTGTCACAGCCACTTCTCTAAAACCAAGGTAAAAAGAAAGGCCTGCCTACCGGCATTCAGTGATCGATACTGCCATCCAAACTAACACAAACCGCGGTCACCTAATTATAACTAGCATATCGCGTCATTAAACACCTATCTATAAACTAAATACATTTGCAGTCGTAAAATAATTGCATTTTAATATTTTTTTAAATTTTTAAATACGCTTTCAATTTAATGAGAATTAGTTTTAACTTTTTTTTGTTCTATCTAACGCGAATAAACATGCATTACACTCTTAGATATAGTATTAGTGTGTACTAAAATGTTTTTATGAAAAGGGTATCTTTACTTGGTTGAAAGTACGTCTATAGTTTAAGACCATCACCGCGCCTACACACTTAATTATTCTAAAATATTCATTAATATATTATAACTCCCTTTATTATATTTTAAGTTATTAAACACAGCATAAATGTTTTGTTTGTTTGTATGATCCAAACCGAGTGCGCTCACTCCACTAACTCTAAATGATATGGAACGTAAGAAACACCTCCGAATATCAAAAGCAAACCGTTATTACTAAGACACTATTCAAAAACAAATCATTAATTGACAAAATCATCACTAAAATATATTCAAATCATTACCGGCGCTATGCCCATATGTATATACGATACGCTTGCAACACAGCGCGCACGCTCACATCCCATTTAGTAATCGCTACTAATAAATTCCTATTCAACATTTGGTATAAACATTAGTTTTCTAAGATAAAATATTAGTAAATGCAACTCTATTCTCCGCTCTTGCAGCAAAAAGAAAACACCAAATTTACAATATACAAGTGTCTGCCATTACGGTCTATAGCCTAATACAATCAGTAACTTGCGCGATACATGAGCGCACTAAAATATATTACACTAATCTAAAACTAATAAACATTCAATTAAGTAAGTAAATAATAACAGCGATCAGCGTACGTCGAGTCGAGTACATACAATTAGAAACCGCCGCAATCACAATTTGTACAGAAATCGATTTACTACCTAGACATCGTCGATGCCAACCGAAAGGAACATTCTAGACGCGCGCGGTACACACTAGTCATAGTTTTGTTTAAAAATTGCAGTGTGATTCTGTCGTTCAACATATCCCTCCCTTTCTATTTCTATCCCACTCAAACGCCCTTGCCAATTTGAGAGAATCGATTAAAATAAAGATTATCGATAAGAGACGTCGAGTGCAAGTCACAATAAGTATTAGCCGTGGTTAGAATCACGATACAAATCCAATTTCTAAAAGCTACACAACACCAATAATAATTTGCTACCATTATTAATTAAAACAGCCTAAACATTAAATTTACCTGAGAATCATCAAAATACCGAATCTAACGTTCATATTGAATACATAGGTAACGTTTGCATCCTTTCGACCGAGAATCACGAATGACACAATATCTTATGGTCATCTATCGCCATCACTCGTTCTAAAGATACAACTACACCAAAACCACAAACAAAAAGTACGATACAATACACAAAGGAAAATATAATTATATAAGATAGTGAATCTTAAAAAGTCCAAATCACTTTCACCTTGAATCATCTTCCATTAGTATAATCCTATTTTGACGTGGATCCAATACTGCTATCCAATGCTGTTCCCACTGAGTAACGTGTCCCATGTTGCTCGAGCATCGATTACTTAGTTTCACAATCTTTGTAATTACTGGAACACAATTGAGTTTCAAGAGTATCCCAGAAGTAAGCAAAAGTCTTTTTAATTTCATTATATCCTTATATTAAGGGACATCTTCATATTTTTCGTGATGTTTAAAGTCACTCATCAAGGTTTTAACATTCCTTTTGCCCCAAAATGTCTCGAGTTGAAAACTGGGACAGCACCTTTCACGATTCTGACGTCACAAGGCCAAAAAAGAACAAACTTGCTCGTAGAATCGATATTCGAAAGTGGCTGGCAGCTCTTAGAATGTTTCGCAGAAAGTCAAGTTTAAAGAGCCGAATGCTTCAGCCCCTTCGCATAATCCCAGGCACTACTGCGGCTGTATCCTTACAACTAGTGCAGCAAATTGCCACCAGGTCGTATAAATCTTCAATAGATTGTAAGGGCTCCGATGTGAAGAGTACAAGTGTGTCCCAGTAATTTTGAGTTGAGGGCTAGTTACTCGGTGAACCACAAATGCTGCTGTGGATGCTGCGGTACCAGGTATGTGGGCGAGTACGGTTGCAGGTAGCCGGGCAAGCGGGCCCCGCTCGCGTGGTGCGCCGGCGGGGGCGCCGCGACGCCGCCTACGCCGCCGCTGGAAATTACACATTGGTGTTAGATACGCACATTACAAAGTGCCTGAAAAGTTCATCATTAGGTTGGCTTTCCACCAGAGCTGTGCGATTCCTCGCACAGCTCCTCCTAACTTCCGCTAAGCGGTGAGCGAGGAAACCACACTAATATTATAAATGCGAAAGTTTGGATGTTTGTTTATTTATTTATTTGTTTGTTACTCAATCACGTCGTGACGGCTAAACCGATTTCGATGAAATGTAGTATGTTCGTAGATATATTTACCTGGAAAATAGGCTACTTTTTATCCCAAATATCAGGTCCCATGGGATAAAAAAGGATGTCAAGTTGCAACAGCGAGTTTAGCTTTATTTCTAGGTTACCCTACATACATTAGGTAGTGTAACGCGTAAGAAGTCGCGGGCAACAAAAACTAGTAACATCATTAGATAGCTGCGCTGTGACTTGGTAAATGAAGCAATCCTATTGGTAATTTTTTTGTTCGCTCACCGCTTAGCTATCTCGCACATCTCTGGTAGAAAGGAAACCTTATGGCTTGGAACTAAATCTTATGCATACAAAAAACAATAGTCTATAAGTTACAATAAGAGTAGAAATATTAGAACCTGATATTCCTATAAGAGTTTTCAGTACCCTGATTGGACAGTTTAGGTTTATAAGGTATCCTTTTGGCCATAATATTCTGAGGAAACCGTTTGAAAACACGAACAAATGTTTTTAACCCGTTATTAAATCAAATAGTATTTTTATCGTGTTATCTGAACACTTACGGAAAACTCGGATTTTTAAACCATCTCAAAAATTGTCAAGCCTAGACGGGACTTGAACCCGCAACCTTCCTCTTAATACGAGGATGCACTACCATTTGGGCTACCGGGCTCTGTAACGTCAGGGTCAAAATTAGTGAGAGGATTCCGATTACGACTCGCGCCGTTAGCTCCATCTACAGAAAAACTTGTACAGTTCAATGCTAAACGTCATGGTTCAGTACATTGACAAGAGATGTCGCACTGCTTATTTCTAATACTATTTTATTTTTATAGTGTTATCCATGTTTGGGGGGAAGGGGATCATAACCCGCCACGCTGGCCATGTCTCCCGCATGCAACCAAATAGGCGGGCTAAGGTCGTAACTGGATGGAAAGCGACACCGTGGAAGTAGAGGAAGTAGGGAAGAGATCGGCTGGAGTTAAGTGGGACTGGGCGGGCCACGTTGGCCGAATGCACTCCGAGAAATTGGCCCATATCGTAACACCATGGACGCCTGAAGACGAAAGGCGACGCGACGTCGGGGTCGGCCGAGAAAGCGTTGGCGGGACGATTTCGACACATTCCAAAGAGGATGCTTAGAGGGACTTAGGGGAGACTTTTGCCCAGCAGTGGGCGAGATAGGTTAGTAAAAAACAAGTAACTTTTTAACAAAAATATATTACCGACCTCAGATAACAGTAAAAACAAACTACTGCACCGATTTCGATGATATTTCTATGGGACCAATCCGAAAGTGTACCCTTTCAAATAATAAAATAATTTTCCAAATCGGTTGATAAATGACGGAGTTATGAGGTAACAAACATAAAAACAATACAGTCGAATTAAGAACCTCCTCCTTTTTGTAAGTCGGTTAAAAAGAGTGTTATGTGGAATATTGATGTTAGGTAATACTTACGTATGATAATGGTAGGTAGGCACGTACAGCGGCGGCGGCAAGTAGTTGCCGGGCGAGACTCCGCCGCCGGGCGACAGCACTCCGCCGCTGCTTGTCCTGGAAACATACATTTCGAATCACCTACACATTCAACTGTACACTAAAACTAATGTACTAATGTGGGTTTTATCACAAAAACCATTTAAACACTGTTCAGCGCGTGTTTCAAAAAATCCTATAAAAAATATATTTTGTGTCCATTTTTAAATTTTCAATCGTCATTTTTAATGACGACCTCCGTGGCACAGTGGGCGAATAGCCGGCTGAGACCCAGGTGGTAGCGGGTTCGATTCCCGCCGCGGAACAAATGTTTGCATGATCTATAGATATTTGTTCCGGGTCCGGATGTTTTTCTATATATTATAAGTAAGTATTTTTTAAAAAATTGTATATATTAAGTATTCTATCAGTTATCTGGTTCGCACAGTACAAGCTCTGCTTAGTTTGGAACTAGGTAGCGCTGTGTGAAATGTCTAGCATTATTTATTTTATTTTTAATTTCTATTAATTCAATAGTTATACTTAATACAAAATAGGTCGTCATTCAGCGGTGTGCCACTGCAATATATAGCTACTGTAGCGCTGGTATTATGTGACGCCTTTAGTGCGTGCGATCAACACAAAATAAAAACACCTGTTTGCATATTTATTTAACATCTAAAAGTTTACAAAACTTACAAAAAAAAAGATAATATTAATACACAATCCAATTGGTAAGGTTTTTTTAAAAGCGCGCTAAACAGTAGTTTTACTTTTTTGTGGTAACAAGGTGAGTGTTTTATGAAGTTAGTACACACGGCTACACATCAAGCTATACATTACCAGTATAAGCTGACCTCGTATTGTGTAGGCTTTTCGTAGAATGAGAGGTCAGCTTAAACTGGAATTGTATAGCTTGATGTGTAGCCGTGTGTACTATCAATCGCAAAATACGACACTTTCATTTTTAATATTTAAAATACTTACATAGTTTAATTGGTTATTATTTCTGTAATTAACTTACAGATTACTTCTATTATAATATTTTGATTCGTAATTAAGCACTCTGAATATTATGTACTTGTACTTAGATAAAATATTTATTTATCTAATTATTAATTTATTTTTTGGAAGAAAACCAATACTAAGCAAAAACTGTTCCGCAAAATGCTGAGACATACTACTATTTCGACACAGAGCTCACAGACTAATATGGTTCTGAATTAGAGTGTCAATGCAATAGCGCGTTACTCAATAATATCACAGACCAATATAATTTAAATAGATTGACAGTCTCAAACAAGATAATGTAACTCTATATTTGATTACCTGCTAGGACGCGAGATGTCGCTAATAGTTACAAATCGTTAAATATATGCCAACCTTTAGCTTACTACCGCTCATAATGGTACGAAGAAAAATAGATGGCGCTATTTCCAATTACACGTGCGCGATAATATTATTGCGACGTTGTGACCTTTACGTTGTGCGAGGTTGCCGCTCTTCAGTTTCGTTAAAACTTTATTCTCTAGAAATTTTAAGAGATTATCGCACATTTTCTCAGAATTGCCAGAACATGAAAGTTTCCGTCAAAATAGAATTTTTTTTAGGAAAGGAAAGGATAGTTAGTTATCTTTAATTCATTACATACGTCTATGATCGAACCATTATCACTTAAATGCGAAAATACCTACACATTTGTAAAATAAGAATACATATTTATAGTGATGTACAGATAAGTATAACATTTTTTGAAAGAAAATAAAATTAATTTGTAAGTACCCGGCAAATGCATACCTACTCTACAAGATAATACGTTCTATTAATTTGAACTGGAAACATATACACAATATGTACATACATTATGTACAACAAAATATCGACTTACTAGTCGCGACTTTTGAGAAGTTAGGTTTGGCAACACAGCATGTAACAAAATTAGGTACAAAAAGCGCGACTTTGCTTGCTTCCCGGCTGTCAATGTCAGTCAGTTCACGGTTCTCTTTCGTTCCCTTTATTTCGGACTTTGTGTTAAACGCCATCTAGGTAAAAACGATGTGCTACCTTCCCACGCCATCTGTGATTAAGCATATGAAAGTGGTAAATCTTCAATATAAAATGAAATCGTTAAATCTTATGTTATGGACAATATTACTTATTCTAAAAAATATTGAAATATTTTGGTGTGTTTTAGTGGAAGTTTATTTTTATTTTTTGGTTGCAATGGCCGCTATGAAAGTTTCCAGGCTATGAGACAGCGCCATCTACAAATAATACGGGATTTTGAGCTTTTTGCGGGCTACGATTTCTTATATGGACATTGACAGTCTATTGATATTACTAGTCTCTGATAATATTAAGATCATAGAAATCAATTAGGGATCCGATACACTCATGATTAAAACACAGATAATTTGCTGAACAAAATGTCAGCTTCATAATGTTTCCGATCTTCATGTCGGAGGGACAAAAGTGGAACGTACTAAAAAAGTTTTTTTTTCATTGTGTTGTTTCTGTGTGTTAGTAATTTGTTCTGAAGTAAATGTTTTCTGTTACTTAATAAAAATGCAACATACTTATAATGTGGGTGTGGCGGCGGCGCGTGATGATGCCACGCGTGCTTGTGAGCCTGCGGCGGCGCGGCCACGCTCACGCTCACGCCGCCCACGCCTCCCACGCCCGCCACGCTTGTAGGCAGGTACTCTCGACATCCACCGTTCTGTAATAAACACACTAATGTGAGCGAGACTGGTCAAACATCATGAACTTATTACTTTTAATTATATATACTTGTACATTACATTTACATTACAAGACAGAGTCTGTCTTAACAATATGTGAATAACGTAGTGGGTTACATTATTAATACTTCTATCACATGAATACTGTATCTTACCTAACCTTTATAGTGTAACTGTTTGTTGTTCCGAAATAAACTAAAATTAAAAATAAAATTAATGAACTTATGATCATGCAACAATATCAACAATATCATGAACTTATGACAAGTTGACTCTGCTGCAGTATCACACTAATAAATGTGAAAGTTTAGATGTTTGTTTGTTTATTACTCAATCACGTCTCAACGGGTGAACCGATTTCAATGAAATTTGGTATATACGTAGATTATAACCTGGATTACCACATAGGGGGCGTCCATAAATTACGTGAGGTGTTTTTTTTAATTTTCTGCCCCTCCCTCCCCCCCTGGTGAGATGTCGTGAGATTTTATTCAACCCCCTCCCCCATCTCCCAATCTCACGTGAGATTTTTCAAAATGTGAGTTTCTTACGTAAACGCGTTGGATTGTTATTGTAAAAAGAAAAAAACAAATTTGCTTCGTGCTTTTATTTACGACTAGTTATGACTAGTAATCAATGTTGCTGAGAGTTTAATTATAAGTGTAATAAAAATTTAACAATAGAATACTTAAATCGTAACTACTTAGATTAAAAAAGAGTATCTACTCTAATTCAGTCCATGGAGAATCATGCACGGTCTCAAGAGAGACTATTGGAACCAACATGTCCATATGATTTTCAGTAAAATTATCTGATCCTTCAACTTCGTTCTGATCTAGCCACTCTAAGCCATTGGCACTTGTACAAAGTAATTCATTAGCTCGTCTTGTGACAATCCGTGAGGGTCGCACTTTTCGGAACATACGCGCTTGCTTAGCTGGTGCAATGTGGGCTGATCGCCTGTGCTCTGCAAATCTTATGCATGTACAATCTGGATTAAATGGACCAAAATAGTATAATTTTTTTTTGTTTCAATCAGAAAAAAAATTGCGTGATATTTGCCGAGACCCCCCCCTCTCTCCAACGTAAGATTAGATGAGATTTGACTCGACCCCCTCCCCCCCTTAAACACCTCACGTAATTTATGGACGCCCCCATAGGCTACCTTTTATCCCATAAATCAGTTTCCCTGGGATAAAAATGGGGTGTTAAGTCAAGTTGCACGAGCAAGATTAGCTTTATTTCTAGATTACCTACATTTAGGAGTGTAACGCGTACGAAGTCGCGTGAAACTGCTGGTAATTAATAGAATCTTAAACATACAAACAAGATAAAGTTCTTAAAGAGTTTAATTAAGATTATGCTGAGCTAGTATTAACTATTGATTAATTGCCGTCCTCCGTGGCGCAGTACTTAAGCTATTCACAACGAAAAGATAATTCATTAAACAAGGTTTGGATGATTTCACATCATCAACGGTTTTGTTAGAGCGTTATCACACTGGTGATTTGCGAACGTGTTCCGAGCGAGGCGATCAGTCAACGTGCTCGCTGCGTGTGCGAAGCGATATCGCCGCGGGTGCGTATCGGGCTCGCGACGCGACGTGTACGTTCACAAATCGCCTCGCTGGATACACGCTTGCAAATTGCGAGTGTGCTAGTGCCCGTATGCAATGTAGCTCCGTGTACTTACACTATCCCTTTTGTTGTGTTGAACGGGTACGTATTGGTTACATTGGTAATCGTTCGTTTGGCGTACTGTCGATCCACTCTGTAAAAAGAAGCGTTCGTTATAACAAAATCCTCTCTATCCAAAGGTGGAGATGGAAATTTGTGATTTCTACTTTTTTTTGTTTATTTTGTGTACAATAAAATGTTTTCATTTATTCATTCGTTAGATTGTTGAAAGGATTAAAGAGACGTCCATTTAATACAGCTTTATTTCACATTATAACAACATTTCTCATATTACTAAAAAATATGTAACTTTTTAACAAAACCCACTTAGAAATTCAGAAAATAAAAATAAAATCGGATACATATCTGTAAAATGAAAATGAAACTTTTACTTTAGTTTTAGAGAGGTTTTAATTGTACATGTCTGCGGGGCTTTCCAACAATAGCACGCCTACTGGGGCGCAAGCAACATTTATTTCACCCCCTCTTTTGCTGAATGGAAAGTATCGTCATAATTATTTCCAATTACACCTAAATAATAAATACATATTGCTGGACATTTCACACAACGCTCTCTAGCCCCAAACTAAGCAGAGCTTGTGCTATGGCAACCAGATAACTGATGGGATACTTATACACTTTTATTTTGTAAATACATACTTATAATATATAGAGAAACATCCAGACCCGGAACAAATATCTGTAGATCATGCAAACATTTGTTCCGTGACGGGAATCGAACCCACTACCTCCTGCGTCTCAGCCGGCTGTTCGCCTACTGTGCCACGGAGGTCGTCAAATGGACCTCTCATTTAGGTTCCAGTTATGTTATAACCTATCAATTAAAATAAATCAAACAGTAGTTTTTTTTTGTTTAGATATGTACGACATTAAATGAAAACCGGGTGGGCTAATTGGCTAGTATTGTTGTAAAATAGGTTTTTTTCCAAATTCATTACCATAAAAAGTTTTAAATTTTCAATCAAATTTAATATCTAGTTCTACAGCCTGTACAAATAGGTACAAAATAGGTAAACAAATCATATTCATTCATCATGTAAGTAGGTGCCTGTTAAACTGACTAAGCTATGACTAAGATTTACGTTAAAATTTGTTTATTGGAAATGTATCGATTACTGGATAAATACTACCGGTATTAAGCCCTCCTCTAAAATTTCATTTAATTTCAAATACACACAAATCTAAAAAATATTCGGAAGAATTGAGAACCTCTTTATTTTGAAATCTTTTTCAAAAGTAGTTTTTTAGAAAAGTACTTTTAACTAATCAAGTAAAAAAATAAGGCAGTGACGAAGCCGTGAATTAAGTAGAGAGCACACACGGAATGGAAAGCGCAGCTGCATTATTATGCAGACATACCGGCGCATAGTGGTGGTGATGTTCAGGCGCGGGTTCGCGTTTGGCCTGCGCCTCTTGTTGTGCTAACGCTAGCAATCTCTTCTTCTGGCTTTGCGGCGTCGCTTGCGGAGCAACGGGCCTCGTCTGCGGAGGCTGTTGGGGGACCGCTTGCTGCGGCGGCTGGTGTTGCGGCTGATGTTGTTGCTGCTGTGGTAATTCATTATTAATTATTTTTTTTAGTTAGCCTGCACATTCACACTGCTGCGCTGGGCAAAGACTTTCCCCCAATCTCTTCCACCTATCGCGATCCTTGGCAGATTTCCTCCACCATTCCCTCTCGAATCCACATATATCATCGCCCCAACGCTTAGAGATAGGATGTATTGAATTAAAATTTCGTGGTTAACCTTTGGTATGCAGAAACCCAGATCTACAGGAAACATATGTAATATAATTTCTATTGTGTCTGGAATCCAAATATACCAAAGGTTAATGTTTTTATTGTAAAGAAAGCAAACTAATGTAAAGAACCAAATAACAAAGGCCCATGATTATTATTATTTATTATCAAACTAGCTGACCAATCCGCAGCTACGCACGCGTAGTTTCTCAATAAAAACATTACCCTCCTTCTGCGCAGTTGGGTAAAAAGTAGCCTGTGTCACCCGGGGATAGTGTAGCTTCCCAACAGAGAGTTTTTTAAATCGGTCCAGTAGTTACGGAACCTATTCAATACAAACAAACAAATCTTTCCTATTTATAATATTAGTATAGATACACCAATAGTACACATATTTCATCAGTACTAGTAGTATGCTCGAAGAACTGACGGCCGTTGGGGCAGAAAGGTTCTCGAGCGGCCCCCACTATGGAAAGACGAACTGATAAAGGTTGCTGGCATCCGTTGTGTGCAGGTCGCTCGCTCTGGAAATGTACTGGGGAGACCTATGTTTAGTAGGATGTGTGTGAGTGGTGGTACTGACCGCGTGGTGATGGCACGGCTGCTGCGGCTCGTGCTTCACGTGCTTGTCGTCGCGCGGGCTGCGCGCGCAGGTGATGACGCCGCTGGTGATGACGGCGGCGGCGGTGGGGTGGTTGTTGTTGATCACCGCCGCGTTGTGCGCCGTAGTGGTGTGCCCCGATGTTATTGTCGCGCATTCGCCGCTACCACCTGCCCATACCGTTACATTACCATCTTATATTAATAATTGATTAACACGGGTATATATCGCGTATGTACCTTTTTTATTTGTTGTCCCGACGTTTCGGCTGTGTTGCAACAGTCGTGGTCACGGGTGAACTGGTCGTCAAACCGTGACCACGACTGTTGCAACAGTTGCAAATTATGTACAGTGATCGCGAAAGTTTGAAAAACTTATATTAATGATACAATTATTTTAAAATTTGGGTACTTTATTTCTTTTCTGTGTCGACAAAATGATATGTGATTTTGTTTTCGACAGAGGGACAGTAAAACATATAGGGTACGTCGACTTTTCTGTACGTATCACCTGTCCCTCTCTGTCTGTAATCAAATCTTGCAAGTTAAATTTGACCAACTTTCCGGTTTCCGATTGAACTGAAATTTTGCATGCATATGTATGATGGCAATGCAATATTATCATGGCATGGAGCTGATCTGATGACGGCCGGTGACGGCGTGTCACGGCGGATGGTGACGAGTCAGACGGTGCGTACCTCTGTTGTGCGCGTGTTGGGTGTGGTGCGCGTTGTGCTTGGCGCGCCGCGGCTGTTCCGCGTCAGAGTCGGAGTCGGAGATGGTGATGACGGACACGGCCGGTGACGGCGTGTCGCGGATAGTGATGGTATGTGCTGTGGTGCAGGCGGGTGCGGGGTTGCCGTCCCACGGTTGCGGGTTCGGATTCGCTGCTCGACTGTTCCTGGAATACAAAATTGATGATAACTATGCAGTTATTCAACATATACCAAAATCTAAAATTGGTACATTATGGCAGTTTATTTTGTTATATAAATTTATAAATGGGGCTGGCAACCGGTCGCGTGAATGCATAACTTCTGTGCAAAAAGTATCAAATTATTCTATGTATCAAATAAATAATAATCATTAAATATTGCTGGACATTTCACACGGCGCTATCTAGCTCCAAACTAAGCAGAGTTTGTGCTATGGAAGCCAGATAACGGATATTTATGTATGTACTTTTTTTTTGTAAATACATACTTAAAATACATAGAAAAACATTCAGACCCGGACTACGGATTTTTCGGCGTCACCCAACGGATTTTAAAAAAGCCGATCTGGCAACACAACACTGCTTCCGCGCCTCTCAAGGCGCCATCAAAATTTTATTTTGCACTCAAAATTATTTTTCGCATATGGCCCCTTGCCATCTGGCGCCTAGAGCGACCGCTCCTCTCGCTCTTCTCAAGGGCCGGCGCTACACCAAATGTTGGTATAAATTATGTTCTTACTTAGTTATGTTGCTAAAAACATGCTATACGTGAATTATTGGTATAATTAACAATATAATTAGTAATAATGATATAATCTTTCAGTTTTGCATTAATTTATTTGTTAAGTTAATATAGCTGCTGGTATTCCATTAAATAAATAATTAAGCTTGTACTTACGTATGATCATGATGATGGTGCCTGTGCCTCGACGGCGGGGTACCTTCCTTCACTCGCTTCTTGACTGGCGACAGCTGTGTAGGCTCCTTCTTGCCGCTACTGCTTGCCATACTGAAACACAAATCAATTATACTGGACATTTCACACAGCGCTATCTAGCCACAAACTCAAAACTTGTACTATGGTATTAACCACGTAGGCAAAAGTAGCAATTGCTACGGGGCCCGCGTATTCAATCCCGCCACTTTATACTTAAACCCCCATAGCAGATCAAGGGTCACTCGATAGTTTTCTACGGGCCCCGTGCAAAAAGGGGTCCCAAACCCGCCCACCTCTGCCACTTTATACTTGAACCCATAGCCGATCCAAGGGGCCTCGATACAATTTGCTACGGGCCCCGCGCTTGCTTATTCCGGCACTGGATAGAATACTTATATGTACAACGCGGTCACATTAACTCGACGCATCGCTGGAATGCGGGTCCCCGCCCGCTACCCCTCGCATTCCCTTTTCTCGCCCGGCAAGTACTAGTACGGTCAGCATCTTTGTTACCGATATACACGCGTCGATAATTTGGATAATTTTCTTGCTAAATTTGGCTTTTTTTCCGTTGTTTTTTTGTAGTAATTGGTTGGTATGGTTTATTACTCCGAAGCTGCAAATCTAATCTATTGTTTTTAAGCCGTTGAGCAAATGATGTACTAACTAGTTATTACTCCCAAGTGGATTATTTTACTGGAATAGGGCAGGCACTTTGCAAAATATTAAAATAAATGTTAATTGTTTCTATAGCAAATCAGCGGAAAGAAATACATTATAATTTTCTTGGGGTTTACATATTTTTGGGGTACCCTGAATCCTCTTTGTTATATTTACCGTAATTATAATACTCTTTACGCAAACCGCAAGAAGATTTCAATTAGAGAAAAACAAATATGCCAATGTCACGTCAATATCATGAAACTTTTTTATAAATTGTTTACAAAAAAAAATTCCACACCGTACTTGAGCGCCAAAATGACGTCACATGGTCAAGCGTCTAGTTATTGTGAACGCGTTGTAAGTATCCTTTTTATTTTAAATATATGTATAACGCGCAAGAGTGTCTGTGAGCGAATCGGCCCAATCTAATTAGCATTTTAAAGTTATTTGTAAATACATTTAAGGATTGAAAGTCGGTATTGATTTTAAACTATTAAAGGATTTACAAGTCTGCATATATAAAATCTACACACTATATGATTCCGTAAGTGCTATTAGAAAATAAATTAAGAGTACCACCAGGTTCTACGTGGATTATTTTTTAGTTTAATATAGATAACTTAATGTTCTATACTTTATTCATAAAATATTTTGTATCTACCATATTACATGTTGTTTTTTTGTTTTATTTTAAAATTTCCGAGCCGTACGAAACTCCTTTTCTTACTTGCGTGAGATTGTATTGTAGTCAAAGAAAGATCTATCCAGTTTAAATATTTTCGTGAATATAGTATAAAATAATGTGGTTTCAATAATGTTTATATAATAACCTGTATTGATGTGTTTGGTGATGCGGTTGGTAATGCGGCACAGCCGTTGCCTGTTGCTTTGTCGATCTGTTGACAAAGCTCATATGTACTAATACTATATTCTACTTATCTACAATTACATTACACTTCAAACATTACTACAATTATTTTACACAACAACATTACTAATGTAATCTATTTCTCATCTTTAACAGCCCCAAGCAAGCAGCTTTAGTTTCGGAAATACGTGATTATTGGCAAGAAGTTTACCTAAAAAAGGTCTGACCTTAAAATGTAAGGACGACTTGAGCAACAATACCTAAACGTATTTAGTAGCTAAATATGATTTAGAGTTGTCAAATCATACAAATAAGTCAAATTTAAACGTAGTCGCCTAATATTTTTAGGGATCGTTGTGCAAGTCGGGCTAAATTTACCCAAATCTGCCACAGTAACAATGAAAATGTACTTCCATACGCTGAAATAAGATTTGGGATCGTTGGATCATTTTATGGGGATAAGTAAACAGTGAGTAATACGTTACACTTTACTGTTCGATCTTACTTTACAAACAAGCTAATATTGGCCTTAAAGGGTAGGTAGAGATTCTTCAGAAGGGCGTAATTTCCTAATTCTAGTTAAGCTATTGTGAACACAAGTTAATTAAATAAAAACATTTGTATTTGTATTCAGTAAGATCACCCTTAGTAGCATGACGGTTACAGTTTACATAAAATTGGTTACATTTTAGCGTATACAGAGTAGACACATTCGCACGCGTGTTTCTACTTTCTATTTTAAAATGTATTTTTACACAATTTTTACACCTATTAATTTAAAAAAAAAATTAGTCTACTAGGGCTGCTATTAAAGTTCATTCTTCTACTAAGACAAATAGAAAAATGTAAAAAACTTAGTTGATTTGATCATTTATAATTCGCGTTTTCTTCATTGAAAGCAGTCGCTGGATCAAATCTCAACGTAAACAAAAAAAGTTATTCTTCTTCTTTTTCCTGCCCTTTTCCTACATTACGCAGGGTCAGCACAACATGTATCCACATCTCTCTATCAGCCGTCATCTCCGTTGTCACTTCCCTGCTACCCATATCATTCTTCACACAGTCCATCCATCTCTTCTTCAGCCTTCCTCCACTTCTATACCCATCCGCACTCTTATCTAACACTCTTATAGTCACATGATTTTCTTCCCTACGCATGACATGCCCATACCACGCTAGCCTCAACTTTTCATCATCATTGGCGCTGTTTTCAAACTTCCACTAATAACTTACTCATTCCTTATCTTATCGATTATCGTTGCCCCACACATGCATCCCAACATTTGCATTACCGCCGCGTGCACTCTTCTTTCATCCGTCCCTTTCGTGGGCCAACACACAAAAAGTCATTGTATTATATTATTGAATACCTCTTATGCGTGTGATGATGCAAGGCATGATGCGGATGGTGGTAGTCCCATACATCGGGCTCGGCTAACGGCGCCGGCTCGACTATGAGCGGCGCGCGCCATTCTCCCACGCTGCCCACGCCCACGCCGCTGACGTCGCCCACGCCGTGCTGGTGGTGGGCGGCCGCAGCCGCTGCGGCGGCGGCAGCTAATTGCTGCACCTGTGTTTATTGAACATGTTTTAGAGAACAGCCATGTAGTAAGTTTATTTCTTTTTAATTTTATTGTATTTAATGAGGGTTTAATCAACATTAAAAGATTACGACATTATATGTTTTCTTGTTCGTTCTGGACACATTCCACAATAATATGAGATAATAGAGAATACTCTTTAGCATTAACTCTACCTTTCTACTATTTTTATAAGTGCAATAAAGTATCACGCAATATTATAAACGCGAAAGTTTGGATGTTTGTTTATTTATTTGTTTGTTACTCAATCACGTAGATTATAACCTAGGCTAACATATTAGGCTACTTTTTATCTCATAATTCAGGTCGCATGAGATAAAAATGGGGTGTCAAGTCAAGTTGCAACAGCGAGTTTTGCTTTATTTCTAGGTTACCTACACATTTAGTAGTGTAACACGTACGAAGTCGCGAGCAACAGCTAGTTTTCCATAAATCAGTATGATAAACATCTTGTATCTTTA
The DNA here is from genome assembly GCA_918857605.2 of Philereme vetulata. Classification (NCBI taxonomy): domain Eukaryota; kingdom Metazoa; phylum Arthropoda; class Insecta; order Lepidoptera; family Geometridae; genus Philereme; species Philereme vetulata. The sequence goes on from OU975446.1 coordinate 8,972,527, forward strand.
CATCATACCTTTACATAATTTTATTAAGAGGATTGAGGAAACACCGAACTTTTTTTAGTGATTACCATGATCGTGATAAACCGGGTTTATTTCAATTTAATAATGTCATTGCAAATTCACGTTGTCATACATTATTGTGGTGTCTTTAGACTGCGGTTTGGAACGGTGGTTTATAAAATTCAATAAAACTGTTTACAGTCAGAATTATTGAAAGCAATATTCCTAAAAATGTCATGGTTAGTTAACTTCACACTAATATTACAAATGCGAAAGATTGGATGTTTATTTCTTATTTAATTACGCCGAAACGGCTGAACCAATTTCGATGAAATTTGGTATATACGTAGATTATAACCTGGCTCACCACATAGGCTACCATTTATCCCATAAATCAGTTCCTATGGGATAAAATGGGATGACAAGTTTTGTGGTTTGTGTTGTGGTAAGGTAATGTGAGTTGAAGTACCTATGTAAGTAAACTTCACTATAAGTATTAACTATAACTAATATTAGAATATGTTAATATTACTTTTCATACCACCTGCTCGACAATGTCATGTAAACCTCACCGAAAGCAGTTGTTTAAATCCCTACAGGTGAGCCGGGAGTAAAGTTGTACTGAATTACTGTTAAGTTGTACTGATCTCGCGGACATAATGTGATTTAAATTTGGAACCTCATCTGTATTAAAATTTGAACCAAAGAGACCCACACAATAAAAACTTATTCGTAAATCGAACTAACATCTGCACAGAATGCACCAAACCTAGATTTTATTTGTATTGACTCGCAGAAAGTGTGAAAAGTTGAGTATTCTCCTTGTGGATAAAGCTGTCTGCATCTTGGGCGTGCTTACGAGTATATCCCGCTCTGCACTTAGGATTTTAGTAACTCCTCGCTCTGCTTGTGAGTTAACTCCAGAATCCTTCGTTGCGTTCGGGATTCAAAATAGCGGCCGTGACGCAAAACACTGCTTTATCCCCTCGTTTCATAATCTACTATTTTAACTTGATATTGGTATATGTACCTACATAGTAATGACTAATATTGTAGTGCCCCGGCGGCGCTCATGTTTTGGACCAAACATTTTGTAAAACAAACATGAAGCAATAAAATAGTATGACTATGAGTATGACTGACCTGGTACGCCGGTTGGCATAGTATGGACGAAACGAACTGATGTGGGAAGGGCTCGGCGGCGCGCGTCGCGTATTGCCTCGCTGCCCCAACAGCCACTCTACCGCCTTGGTATAATTGATACTGCAACAAATATTATTCACATGTTTATATGTAGGTATACATAAACTACGTGTTTTGTTATGTACTGAAAGTTTTGTTATGTATTAAATGAAAGCACGGGTAGTGATAATGACTAGTATTTTGTAAAGTAAGGTTGCCTGGAAGAGAGCGTTTTCAGCAATAATGCCGCCCATTGTATTTCCTTATTTATTCTAGCCTAGTAATTATATTTGTATTATTTCTGTTTGTGTGGTAACTCAATAAAGAGGTATCTATCTATCTAAAGTAGGTTTTTTTCAAATTTATTACCATAGAACTTTTTCAATTTTCTTATAACCCTAATATCAAGTCCTAGAATATCAATGAAACAGCCTGTCTAAAATATGTAAACAAATCATATTCATTCATCATGTAAGTAGGTACCTGGTAAAACAGACTTAGCGGCATCGTCGCAAAGGCGCCGTCGATTTAAGTTAAGAATTGTTTATTGGAAATGTATCGACTACTGGATAAATATTCAAGCTACCGCTATTAAACTCATCTCCAATACAATACCGGATGTGTGTTTTAAATTAATGTCGTACATAACAAAACAGGTTGTATATAGTCTGGGCTGGGCAGCTTCGGGAAACTGTGTGACGTCTTCTCGTCCAAAATATCTCAGTGTCTTAAGAAGAAACTCTGATCAGTAAGTCTCTCAATATGGGCCGCTGATGTGACATTGAGCGGGGCACATAGCTCGAAGAACTGACGGCCGTTGGGCCTGAAAGGTTCTCGAGAGTCAGACCACTATAATCTCGGAGTTCTCAAGTCCAGAGTGAACAGGTTCATTCTAGGCAAGCGTGCTCCATCTTCGACCACACCATCACTTACTGACTTAGAAACTTGATTTTTTATAGCTCCAAGGGGCTGTAGACCTAAGCATTCGATATTTGTTCTACTTGACTTGTCAGTCCTTTTTCCCTTTCCTTACTTCACTTTTTTCTGTGAAACGCGTTTCAGACAAAAAGAACAGACAACGGAGTGATCGTGAATAAGGATCAGTTTTTCCTTTTGAGGTACGGACTACAAAAATAATAAGAAATGGCGGAAAAGAGGCATACCAGGTTGTCATAGGGCGCCGCCCTCAGCCTCTGCTGGTTGATGGTAAGCGCGAGATGGTGGGCGGGCGGCGCCGCTGCGCTCACCACTCCGCCCACGCCGTAATCTCCACCGGCCACGCCGCCCACGCCGCTGCCTGACCTCCGGCACACCTGACCAACATAATCACAATGTTATAAACCACAAGGAATTAAACGAGACTCAATAGGATTTGTTTAGTTGCCCTGTTATGTGTGGTGGATAAAACCTTTTTAACTTTTGAAACTATCATGGTTATGAACACTATTTGTACTAAAAACGGGATATTTGCCATGATTTGTGAGTTGCAACTGCGTCGAAATATCGGGATACTCAAAAAATCACAAATTATGGTAAATATCCCGTTTTAGTACGAATAGTCGTTCCTGTTTACGTATGTAATCTAGACTAGTGATTATCTAGAACATAATAATAATATTAAAGCTAATATACTAGATGCCAACGCTCCTGGCAGACGGGGCCAACCAATAAACATGTTTGTATCCTTTTCAATACAATAACTGGTAATTAGTGTTATCGATAGTTACTCGGCGCATCACTAACGGCGCCCGGAAGGGCAGCAAGAGCGAGTGAGATAGCAATATCATCGTCGCTTATCCCACTTGCTGCCTGTATTGTTTAATTTACTTGGCCTGATGTACTTAATTATTATTGTTATTCCAAATATTATTATTATGGCATGTATTGTAATTAGTATAATTGGCCATGGCCATTCTAGTTACACAAATCACACTAATATTATACGAAAGTTTGGATGTTTGTTTATTTTTTTGTTACTCAATCACGTAGTAACGGCTGAACCGATTTCGATGAAATTTAGTGTGTACGTAGGTTATAACCTGGAATAACACATAGGCTACTTTTTAGCACATAAATCAGGTCCGATGGGATAACAGTGGGGTGTCAAGTTGCAATAGCGAGTTTAGCTTTATTTCTAGGTTATCTACACATTTAGCAGTGTAACGCGTGCGAAGTCGCGGGCAACAGCTAGTAAACAAATAATAAACCACGTGACTGAGAGGAGCGTTGGCGTACACATTAGTTGTTTGTACTTGATCACCCAAATTCGCACCATGAATATCTTCCTCTTTTTCTAAATACAATTTCGGTACAGTTTGACTAAAAATTTTTTTTTAAAAAGCATGAATAGTTTACCTCCATCATCTGCACTGAAGCCTTAACGTTATTGCAGTGCGCGTAATCCACGAGGTGCGCTAACGTCACGAACGCATGGTTCAACGCTTCGCCGGGCGTTATTCGTCTTTCCTGTGAAAATAATAAAAAAATATAATTTTGTTCACAATTAAATCTATAAATAAATAATAATAATAAAATATATTAACTAGCACGAACACATGTCATGTAATGGTACAAGACAAGTGGTATCTAAATCTAATATATAAAATTCTCGTGTCACAGTTTTCGTTGCCATACTCCTCCGAAACGGCTTGACCGATTTTGATGAAATTTTTTGTGCTTATCCGGTATCTATGAGAATCGGCCAACATCTATTTTTCATCCCCCTAAATGTTAGGGGTAGTCCACCCCTAAATTTTATTTTTTATTTTTTAGACAAAATTTTTAATTTCTATTTTTTTATGATACAACATACAAAAATACATACAATCCTCAATTTTCACCCTTCTACGATCAACCCTTATTTTTTAATAGCAATTATTTATATGGCAAAACAACGTTTGCCGGGTCAGCTAGTACATATATAAAACAAAGTCAGGTTAAAATCGGTCCAGCCTTTCTCGAGTTATAAATAGTGTAAATAACTCAAGAAAGGCTGGACCGATTTTAATGATCTTTGATTAGTTGAATTTATCTCCGCCCCGAATAGCAGAATAACAATTTCTGCTATTCGGGGCGGAGATAAATTCACAGAAAAATTATGAAGAATTTCATTTTCTCATACATAAATTGCAGCTAATGATTGCCGATTGACAATTGTACCGGCGACGTAAATTGGCAGCCCGCGTCATACGCATATCAAGGCGGTACGAAGTTCGCCGGGTCAGCTAGTTAGAGATAAAAATAACACTATGTGTAACCTACGTGAACATACTTGCTACTGTAATATTTGGTACATTACAACTCCGTAACGGCTGAACCGATTTCAATGAAATGAGGAACTGCAAAAATTATATGAACTGGCAGAAACTATTATCACACTTTTAAGGCCAAATACCTCATTAAATGACAAAAAAATGGTCTAAAACCACTATAATACCAGCGGCTATGTGGCTATACATATAAGTTTTACCCAAAAGAATTAATTAAAGTTTTTCCAATTTTTGCGATAATAGGAAGTAAATACCTATTAGGTATTATTACTACCTTATAATATCACTCTTAGCGATAAGGCCGCCCATTGTACTTATGATTTAAAAGTGTATTTTCTTTCATTTGCTTATTTTGAATGGTGTGCTATAATGACATTATCTAATCTAATAACTAAGCTGTATGAAATGTATTGTAATGTAAGCAATATAAATAGCAAGTTACCTGGTCCATTGTGAGCATTCTCTTCAATAAATCTATAAATTCCCTTCTATCTGCTTTTTCGGCCAAGAGTTGGCCGCCTTCGAGATCTGTTGGTACGTTTACCTGCAAAACATATACGAGAAATCAAAACAATGGCTCAACAACTCAATAACTTCATCGTAGAGCACATCATTGCTTACCACCAGGCGAGATTGTGGACAAAGATCTATCAAGTTTAAAATAAAAAGCATTAAGCTATGCCGTGATATGCTCTGTTTAGCCAATTCGCTCCTACATTATTGTACGAGGTACGAGTAACGAGGAAACAAACAAAACGTGCTGCAATGCCTTTGTTTAAAACAGCATCGCTCAATGTTCATCACACTAATATTATAAATGCGAAAGTTTGGATGTTTGTTACTCAATCACTTCGTAACGGCTAAACCGATTTAGATGAAATTTGGATTACATAGGAGGATTATTTGGAGGATATACCTGGATTACAACATAGGCTACCTTTTATCCAATAAATCAGTTCCCATGGGAGAAAAGTGAGGTGTCAAGTCAAGTTGCACCAACGACTTTAGCTTTATTTCTAGGTTACCTACACATTTAGGAGTGTAACGCGTACGAAGTCGCGGGCAACAGCTAGTTTACAATTTAATAATATATATTTATTTCACACACAAAGGATCATAAACAAAACAATTTGTGTTATTGGGATTAAAATCACACTAATAGTGTAAATGTGAAATTTTGGATGTTTGTTTGTTACTCAATCACGTCGTAATGGCTGAACCGATTTCGATGAAATTTGGTGTTCCTCAGATTATGACCTGGATTCAAACATAGGCTACTTGATATTGACAAAACACGCGTGCGAAGCCGCTAGCGGAAGTTAGTGTTTAATAAATGAGTTATTTTGGATAAATAGTTTAAATAATAGAATCCCGAACGTCCGGCTCGTACAGCGGTTTCGCCGCTCGCGCGGGTACAAAAGATGGCGTTGCCATGCACGTAAACATTGAGCTCCGGTATTATTGTTAAATAAAATAAAAAAGTGTGTTCTCGGCTTAAAAAATAGTGAAAATCGATAGTACTAAACTTGTATCAAGTGCACAAACGTTATCTTTCGCTAACTTTACATAACAGCATAGTTTTTTGCAATTCTATAATAAACATTAGCGCCAACAAAGTGATTTACAGTGACAAATAGAATACTTTACAACACTCAAAAGACAGTGAATATGTTAAATAGTGAGCTAAGTAAACTTCAACTATAATTTACAGTAGTTTCGTGACCGAAAGCAGTGAAATTGTGAAACAATTACAATTCGTCAATAATAATTCTGCATATTATTTTTAGTGACGGTAGTAGCAAATTTCATTTTGCTCAATACATCTTTCGAACTGTACGACTATTTCACCACGTTTCATAACCATCTAACAGTCGAAGGGTGGCATCGCCCGCTTTCCATACCAGAGGTAGCGGGATCAAAACCTGATGTAGATGTAAGACTTTTTGCACTTTTAATATTTATATTTTTATCGGGATGCTCAACCAGAAATGAATAAATTATTTTGATTACTGCTTTTCTCGGAATAAAAATGAATACTCGCGCCAGAACGAAGTTACAAAATAAATGCCTAGAAAGCGCCTCAAATAGCATTAAAGAAAATGAAGGTGAGATACTTAAAAAATTACAATCGACAGTTAACATCCTAAAACGAGATTTAGACAACGAGAAGAACTTAACTAAGACATTAATTCTGGAACAAGACATGAATTCAGGAGAATTTGAAAAAATTCTAGGAGATAATTTATATCTAAAAAAAAAAGTCTATGAATCAGAGATAGAGATTAAAAGCCTACAGGAACGTATAGAAATAATGACACAAAACAAAATATTACTTGAAGATGAAAGAATTGAACTAGAAACTATTCTAGTCACCAACCAAAAGAGTTATCACGAAGAAAACATTCAAAAACTTCAACTAAGTTATGATGAGCTGTACATAAAGTATTGTAGTTTACAGACAAGACTACAGAGAAGAAATAAAGATGGAATAAGCCCTAATAAGTGCAACACAGTTATTAAAACACTGGACATTAGATATCGGCGGCATAATAAACTAATAAAACGCATCCGAAGCATGACCCAGTACACGACACGGCTTAGAATAGCCCAATCATTAATAGAAAATGAATTATTAAGAAGAAATTCAACTATAAAGGACCTGCAAGTTCAGTGTGAACAATTGTTAGAAATGGTTCGACAATATGAGATGGACATAATGCAAGAAAGTAGGATACAGGAAAAAATTAACTTTCTAGAGAAAAAAATAGGAGAACTAAATACTTTTATAGAACAAAAATTAGCTGTCAATGATAGCCAAACGATAAATAGTAAAAAATTAAATGAAGACAATAATATTATACAGGCGACCCACGAAACAGAAAAAGTTGTCATGTTTTCTGATGCATGTGGACGAAATCTGGCAAAAAATATAAACTTTAAGTTAAAATTAAATGCAGAATTCATCAACTACTGTATGCCTGATGCCAATACTGAAACTATACTAAATGTCTTTGAGAAAAATACCAAATATTTGAAACCAAATGACACCGCTATACTATTAGTAAGCAGATACTCCAAAAATTACAGAAACTGTAGCATTTACCCAAAATTGCTGGAGAAAAAGCTTCATAATAAGAAATTCAAGATTATAATAAGCTCCATGAAATATGACGGAGTGAACGACGACGAAATTTTCAGATTAAATAATGCTATACACCACCTAACTGTAGCTAAAGAGAAAGTTAAATATCTAGAGATTAATAACATCACTAAAGATAAATTCAACAGACCGTCAACCAAAGTTCTGAATCTAGTAACTAGATTATGCTACAGTATAGAAAACTTTAAGAGTACAACAAATCTCCAGTTTATAAGACCAACCAACATAGATCAGAAGGCGGTTTTTCCAAGTCCAAGGGAACAGGAAGAAAATACATAGATAAAGAAATTAATAATTTTTTAACAATAGGACATCAAAATGTTGAAGGAGTGAAGGGAAAAACTTTATTAATAGATTTATTTTTAGAGCAAGAAAAGATCGATATTTTTTGCATGACAGAAACATGGTTAAAAGAAGAAGAAATAGGTGTATGTTCCTTTAACGACCATGCCATAGTAGGTGCTAGCTGTAGAAAGAACTTTATTCGTGGAAGCACAGCTATTCTTGTTAAAAATGGCATCAAGTCAAAACAAAGAAAAGACATTAGTAAACTTATTATTGAAAAAGACTTTGAGGTTAGCTGTGTAGAAATTAAAAACTATATGATTGTTGTTGTGTATAGATCTCCAAGTGGTGATTTTAGTATATTTATGGACAAACTAGAACTATGCTTATCTACACTAACAAAGGCGAAATCATTTAATCACAAACACATTATACTTTGTGGAGACTTTAATGTAAATTTCCAAATTGAAAATAACCAATGTAATATATTATTAGACCTACTTGAATGCTATACTTTGAAAAGAAATATATATGACGTAACTCGAATGACCAGCCATAGTGGCACCTGCATTGATAATATTTTTTCCACTACAGATGTTCTGAACTCAAATGTATTATATGGCGTGAAGTCTGACCATTTCGCGCAGATAATAGCTGTTAAGGCCATTTTTCAATTAAATGCTAATAATTATACAAAAAGACGGCTAGTTAATAATGATTCTGTAAAAATGTTAAAAACTGTTCTTAGAGGAGAATTTGCGAACCGAAGTGTATCTTCTTTTGAAGATTTTTTCTCGACATTTTTAATGCATCTAAACTCTGTTATGCCAGTTAAAACAGTTCGCAATAAGGCAAAAAAATCATTTAATGACTGGGCAACTCAGGGCTTGAGAATCTCACAAACAAATATGAAGCTCTTTTACTACCTCCTAACACTGACAAATGACGAGAACCTCAGAATTTTCTTAAGAAAATACAGTAAAATTTTTAAACAATGTACTCTTATGGCCAAAAGAATTTACATACGTAGCAAAATATTATCGTCAGACAATGTTATAAAATCAACGTGGAACATAATTAAAAAAGAAACGGGAAAATCAACAGTGTGTTCCAATCATATTCATAAAATAAAGAATCAACAAAATGTATTTTTAACGTCACCTTCCGATATTGCTAGCCATTTTAATGGCTTCTTTGCTCAAATTGCAGCTACTTTGACAAGGGACCTGATAAAATCAGAAGAGGAAGCTGTATCGTTTATCCGTAAATTTTCTCCACCAAGTGTGGAGACATTTCGTTTAAGAGATATTACACCTATTGACATTGTAAAAATAATTGAAAACTTAAAATATAAAAATTCTTGCGATCTTTGGGATGTATCTACATCATTACTAAAGAAACTTAAATATGAACTAGCAGTTCCTTTGTCAAATGTAATAAATGACTGTATCAAAAAAGGCAATTTCCCAGACCTGCTTAAAGTTGCAAAGATAATACCACTATATAAAGCAGGGTCTCACTCTGATGCTAATAATTATAGACCTATCTCTCTTTTACCGGCTTTTAGTAAAATATATGAGAAATTCATAACAAATGAGCTGTACAAGTTTGTGGAATCCAGTAAGACTATTAACAGCAGGCAGTTCGGATTTCAAAAGAATAAAAGCACTGCTCATGCAATAACTACTCTGCTGGAAAGAGTCTTATGGGATCTGGACAGCTCTAAGAACACGTATGGCTTATTTTGCGACCTCTCCAAAGCCTTCGATTGTGTCTGTCATCAAACTTTATTGGCAAAACTAAATCATTATGGCATACGCAATAATGAACTTTCAATTATTATGTCTTACCTTCAAAATAGAACGCAAATAACAGAATGTAATAGTTATAGGTCCAAATCGACTGACATAAAAATGGGTGTACCACAAGGGTCCATCTTAGGGCCCTTGCTATTCATTATAGATAGATAGATAGATAGATAATTTCTTTATTGCACACCATTAAATACAAACATATAAAAGAAAATACAATTTTAAATCATAGGTACAATGGGCGGCCTTATCGCTAAAAGCGATCTCTTCCAGGCAACCTTTGGATGGACAGAATCTATATGAACAAATAAGGACGGCGGCATATGATTTTTTTAGAATCAGTTTTTTTTATGTCATTATATACATAAATGACCTGGTAATATGCGTAGAAAAGGAAACAGACATTGTACTTTTTGCTGACGACACTACAGTCGTAGTTAGTGATAAAAATAAAGAAAAGGTATGCATGAAATTAGATAAATTATTGTTAAATATCAATGATTGGTTTAAGGCAAACAATCTTTTACTAAATGTAAATAAGACTAATATTATGAGATTTTTCCTGGGCAGTGCTAAAAGTATTGACCCAGCTCAAAATACAGTTATTAATAATTCAATTAATATTATAAGTGACGTAAAATTTTTAGGAGTTAAAATAGATAATAAGTTGACATGGAACAGCCATATTGACATTCTAGTAGGTAAACTTAAGTCAGCCGCGTATGCAATTAAAACCATAAGACAGTTGAGCGACGTACGCGCTGCCAAAACAGTGTATCATGCGTATTTCCACTCGTTGATGACGTATGGTATACTAGCCTGGGGAAATGCATCACAGTCAAATAGAGTGTTTTTGTTGCAAAAGCGAGCAATACCATTTATATTGCAAATTGATAAATTAGACTCTTGTAGACTACGATTTAGGGAATTAGATATTTTGACATTTACTGGTGAATATATTTTTCAAAATTTAATTTATGCTAAATTACATATTGACGATTTCAAAGCAAACAAAGACATACATAGTTACAATACACGTAATAAAAACAATATTATTGTTCCATCACACAGGCTTGACAAAATAAATAAAAGCTTTTTATGCCTAAGCATAAAATTATTTAATAAGTTACCTTTAGTTATAAGAAATTTAGATTGTAAGGAATATAATTATAAAATTAGAAAGTTATTATTGTATAAATCATATTATGATATTGACGAAGCACTAGCTGATGACTTTAGCACATACTTTAGTACGTGTGAATAATATATATATATTTTTTTTTTTTTTGATTGTACCTACCTATGTTTTAGGTACTGATAGTGATACTGTTAAAGTTTATTTCTAATGTATTCTGCTGTGACGTTTCCTAGTGTACATTTAAAGTATCAATAAGGAATAAAAATAAATACAATACAATACAATACACGGCCGCGTTGGCATAGATACGTACTTGTCCTATGTCGTCGAGGCAGTTGAAGATGTACTTCCTCGCCTCCTTGCTCTTGATGCCGGTCTCCAGCTCGTGCTCCTCGGGAGTCTTCAGCCGCCAGAACGGGTACGTGCTGTCCACGTCGCGATAAAAGAACTTCGCTGTTTTACTCGCGCTGGAAACAAAACAACGTATTCATTATAATTATAATAATCTACGCTAATATTATAAAAACAAAAGATTTGTATTTTTGTATGTTTGTAACGAATAAACTCAAAAACTACTGGTCTATTTTCAAAAATTCTTTCACTATTAGAATGCTACTTATGCCACATATTACAACTGCGTAGAAGGAGGGTAATGTTTTTATGGAAAAATAACGCGTGCGAAGTTGCGGATTGGTCAGCTAGTATTATACTAACATACATACATATGATAGGCCATACACGTTACGACCGTCGCACGGACCGTCCCATTGACTTAGGTCGTATGCAACAGGTTCGTTCGTGAATGGGAAGGTCTTAAAGCGGGCCTGTATGATTAGATATACTCTTTATTGCACACCAAATAAAAATACAGTAACAAAGGTAATATACAATACATACAGGTACAATGGATCTTATCGCTAAAAGCGATCTCTTCCAGACAACCTTTGGACGGACAGTACGGCGGTGCTACAGTACCTTTAATATACATGTAATGGAATTGTCGTTGCAACCGATCGACGAACAGTCCGTGCAACCGTCTTCGCAACGTGTATGGCCACTCATACACGTAGATGTAGGTTTAGGTTACTAAACCAGCTATCCCCCCAATCGTAGATATGTGCATCAGTCTCACCTGTTGAGCATATGCTCTGTGGGCAGGCCCTGCGTCTGCGAGATGTACCGGATCTGGTCGTACTCCGAGGAGCCGGGGTACAGCGGCCAGCCGAGGAACAGCTCGGCCACCACGCAGCCCAGCGACCACATGTCGATGGCTTCGCAGAACGCTAGACCGAGGATTATTTCTGGCGCTCTGGGAAATTAAACAAAATATGTACATAATGTATGCCTCAAGTTGTCACTTTTCTAAGGCGCGTGATCTACGAGCCATTACTTTGGTATAGATAGGCGATGGATCATGTGGACCATATAATAAATAATAATAATCAATCTTTATTTCAGGCAAAAATAGAAAAGTACAAGATATTAAAACTTAATTCTACGGCCCATACGCTCGTCCAACTTAAAGACGCATTTAAAAAACATAAATTACATAATAATTAAAATGTATTAAGGCCGCAAAGAAGTGGTTGACGGAATCTGTATCCAGCCAAGGATTAAGGAATTGATAATTTTTTTAAAAGCACTGAAGATACTTGCAGTGACAAGTATCAGTAGCACGATTCTTTTTCGCACATATCTCATAGAGCAAGCCCTTGAACCCCAGACGTTCATTATTTTATAAAAGCTGAAAGTTTGTCAGTGCATGCTCCCAACACAGGTAAGAACGATGGACCATTATGGAGTCTGGGTTACCGTGGCTTTGGCATACCAGGTTCATCGAGTTAACTGTGCCCACACAATTTATTGACAATCCAGCTAGTGGGTTATATTCTATTTTGATAAACTGGAAATCAGCGAAATCTATCAATTGTCTTACCTGTAGTATCGACTCTGTAGATAGGTGTTGCAGACTGCCTTGCTGACATGCGAGGCGCTGCCAAAGTCGATCACCTTCACGCGGTACGGCTGTCGCGCCGGTTCCACCAGCATTATGTTCTCCGGCTTCAAGTCTGCGTGGATCAGGCCCAGTTGCTGGAAAACGATTATTTTTCATTAATAGTTGCTAATTGTGATCTTAAACGTACTTCTGGTTCATTTCTTTTGCTTTCTATTTAACAGACTTTAAAAAAGGGATGTTCTCATATTGTTTAATTGAGCCCCTACAATATTTGTTGAAATTTGGAATATATAATCTAACTTCGGTGAAAATGCATTAATATGGTATCATTGAGGTGGTCTCATGATGGAGACAACGGAATTTATAGCAGGCGTCTAGTGTTTGGTCTCATTTGAATCTGCTTGCGGTTCCGATTCCGAATTTTATAAAAGCTTGTTTTGAAAATGTAATTTATCAACAAAAAATACTTATTTTTTTCATTTCTGAAACCCCGTTATTGTACGAGCGGACGAAGTTATACTTATACCATAAAATACAAGTGACTTACTTTGAGTTTGAGTAGCGCTGTGAGCACTTGCTGCAGTATAGGGCGGATGTACTTGAGCGGCAGCGGCGAGAACTTGTTCTGCTTGAGGAAGTCATACAAGTTCTGCTCCAGCATCTCGAACACGAGGCACGTGTGAGAACGGTGCTGGAAGCACTCGTATGCGCGGACGAAGTTGAACTCGTCCGCGGACTCTTGCGAGAGGCGCGATAGAATCGACACCTGTAAATTACAATTGGAAAAAATATAAGAGATGGGCCGACTATGACTTTTGCCGACTAGCCGATTGGCCGATTAGTCGGTTGGAGAAAGGCCAACTAGTCTACCACCATCGGCCAAACCGATCATTGCTTTCGTGGAGTTGGATGGCAACAGCAATGTCCGCGCCGCTTCATTGAAACCCGCCGTGCGGTTACTTGAAGCTTTTCTCTAGTACTTTCGATACAATAAATCTCTAAAAATTATGAATCATAGTGGATCAGAACAGCAAGAGAAAGAGAAGGAATATACTCTTGATTGCATGACAAACAAAATTAAAATGACAAAGAAATAAGGTAAGTACAATAGCCGGTCTTATCGCTAAAAGCGATCTCTTACAGACAATCTTTGGATGGACAGGACATAACAAAAGACCTATGATCATAAACCTACATAAACTACCATGAGTTTATCTAACAAATACACATCTACTATTTTTTCAAATATTAAGATTACTAATTTATCATCATTAGGAAGATGATACAAAAAGAACAACCTACATAATATAATTAATTGGAATCACTTTGTCAGTTATAAAGCTAGTAACGAAAGAATAGGTCACAGAAAAACATCTGTGCAATGTGACAAACTTTATAAAGTGTTCACTCGAATATAAGTTTCTGTGAAATGAGAAACACATGAGCGCCGTAGATGGCGGCGAGTTATTCTTGTCAATGCCGGCGATATCGCGTTTCATTCAGGTGGAAACGTATAAAATTGAGCGCGTGATTATTTACAACGTATATGTATAGAAGGTGGCTGCTAATGGAAATAGAATCGAGACTCGAAATATAGCAATAAACATATGAATGTAAACGCAATCTTAAACACATTATAGGACATTTTACTAAATTTATTTATTATGTATTATATTTTCAAGAAGCGTTCAAAGAAAATATGCATCGAAATATCGGCCTCTCGGCCTATAAAGGCATTCTTAACAGATTTTAAAATAAGTCTGCTTGAAAAGGTGTAATCCTTCTTGATCCTGCACGATTCTATACATAGGACATCATTGTTATGGTCGATTACTCAGGTTGAATCATGAAACCGAGAATATCAAATCAACGTTGCGAAACATTGGTTTCTTTTTGCGTCGTTGCAAATGCACGTGTACTAAAGCGTGCGGTCCTGACCTACCTTATATAAAACTATATTGCTGTAGTTAAATGTGTACAATAAACACGTAGGCTAATATAACTAACTGGCGGGATGATTTAGACGTCTTCGTACGCATTGGCAGAGCTTGGTACAGGGTAGAGATAAGTGGAAGGAGGGGGAGACCTTTGCCCACTAGTGGGAAATCATAGGCTACTAAAGTATCATCATTATATCAGCCGTAGGACGTCAACTGCTAAACATAGGCGTCCCCTATAGATTTTCCGAGCAACCGATCTTGTCCGGCCTGCAACAAACGGCTCGCAGTAAATCTTATCAGGTCGTCTTTCCAAACTACAGCCACATCAATCGTGTGCCAAAGCTATTATGTAGCTAACACTCGGACAAATTGAGGTCGCTTGCAAAAATAAGTGCCAATTGTGGGCACTTTATAAGATCATCAAAGAAGTTTCATATATAAATTCTACTGTCAGAGCACTCTGGTGCCGGTGTGTAAACACAAACAACCAGCTTCTGGAATAGTGCCAAACTTGCTATAATGGAAACCAAGAGCTTGATATCGTTCTATGAAAAATAAATAGAGGGAGAAAGTAACCACGCCTTTAGATTCATTGAAAGCTATTCTATATGCACAAGCGTATTAAGTCTTCGGCTTATTATTGTCTGGAAGAACCATTAGAAGGAATACTTTCTTGAAATGTGGCATGTAATATTTGGAAATGATTTTTAATGTATTATTTGGCACAATATCAAAGATGTAGGTTTGTGCAGCTAAATTTTCACACGTAGCAATGTTGTGCAATGCAGTCGGAAGCCAGAAATCGGGGCAGGTCGCTCGAGCAGACTGGAAGTTTCATCCGGAAAATCTTTGAAAAATTGTGCTTAAGTCCCACCACTGACGAGTAAGCGACTAGATATCGACTAATTACTCGCTCATGACACGCTCATGAAACTGAAATATGATTGTGTGTCAATAAAAAAGATACATTAATATTTGATCGCCTGACTGTTCAGACTGTCGGTCGGCGAGAACTCTCTCTCCAATAGTTTGTCACAGCAACAATACTTATCCAAAAAAACTCGCTCGCCAACTCGTTTATAGTTTGTACCACAACTCGCTTCTCGATAATTATCGACAGTATGCTCCATTTGAACTAGCACTAAGTTGATGCTGATTACCCTCTATTCGGCGTCATCATATGAAACACGAAAACAGATTGTGCATATTATGCACCCCACGCAATATGTGGCCAAGAATGCGATGTTCTAATAAACTCCAACTAAATCAAATCGAAAAGGCTATTCGTTATGGAGTTACCCTATAGCCCAATAGGTTTAAAACTACAAATTGTTCGATGTGCTTTGCATCATCAAACTTCAAGAATTATCCGTTTTTTCTGGAGTTCAAAAACTGACTTATGTACTGCAATCCCGTTTAAGAGGCCTAACCAATACATTTTCTGTAGAAGATGGTGTCATAAAAATAGTAGGGCAGTTGAGAAGTACATGAAACAATAAAAGAGGCAGATAAGAAGCAAATTGTGACAAGTTGCTTACCTCAATCTGGCCCTGGCGAGCATAACTGGGGTGGTTCTTCAATATCTTGATGGCGACTATCTCGTTGGTGCCTTTCTTCCAGCACTTGACCACCTGACCGAAGGTGCCCCGCCCGAGGAACTCCAACACCTCGTACCTGATGATTGAAGGTGATGTTCCAGTAAGTACAGCTTCAGAAGTATAAAATACGGAACAAAAATCTCTCGTATAAAAATACATTAATAATAATGATGTGTACCTACCTGTACGGATCTTCGTAATGACAATCTTTTTTTTCTATTTGCAGTATACAGAATGATAGTGTTCTCTTGGCTCGGCTCAAACTCTTGGCACATCAGCCACCACAAAATCTCCAAAGTAAGGAGCACCCCCTGTTTTCCCTGACATAATTTTGAGCAGTTTCTAATGTCTACAATTGGGATACTATTAAAACAACACTATGCCATTACAAGTCTAGTGTCGCTCTTATGTGCTTCTTTCTAGCTTTTTCTGATCAGTATTTGTATTTAAATCGTACAAATCCAACTAATCTTTATTAAGAAAAATGTAAAGAGGTTTCTACAGGGTAGTGAACGCATCGACAATACCCCGGGTGTTGCCGGTGTTAATAGGCGACGGTGACCGCTTACCATCAGGTGGGTCGTAAGCCCGTTTCCCCACTAACAACATAAAAAAAAAAAAAAAAAAACTATTAAACCCAGTTCATTCCATTGTACATGATGCCTTTTCAGGATATTTTTCATCATTTATTATATACTAGCTGTTGCCCGCGACTTCGTACGCGTTACACTACTATATGTGTAGGTAACCTAGAAATAAAGCTAAGCTCGCTGTTGCAACTTGACTTGACATCCCCTTCATTCTCATGGGACCTGATTTATAGGATGAAAAGTAGCCTATGTGTTAATCCAGGTTATAGTCTATGTACATACTAAATTTTATCGACAACGATTAAGCCGGTACGACGTGATTGAGTAACAAACGAACAAACAAATAAATAAATAAACAAACATCCAAACTTTCACATTTTAGTGTGATGATAACTGGTTACAATGTCATTGTCTGGCCTATTAGTGCATTGTCTATTAAAGAAGACACAATAGCCTTGTTTCACTCAGACGGACGTGTGCACCTTATTGCATTCATAAAACAGCAGCCTTTGTAATAGAAGCTGAGTACAGCACCCAATATTGTGGTATTGTTGAGCTGTCCAGCCAAGTCCAGAAGATATCGTTTACAGCGCTAACGGGATTTCCATTGAAAATACAGGCACAAAGGTTTTCAGCGTCGAAGTATGTCAGATCTAATGCATTATAGACTAGGTCGCACTATGCTTGGCTCCATTAGTCAGGGTGGCTGTTGTGCTTTGTACTATGATATGTACTGGTAGATACTGATACCAGAAATATCACTGAATTTATATGTAGGATCAGATCAGATTAGACAGCACGATGCTGAGCTGGGTCCATGTGTTCCTGAGATTAACCCCCTACAAACTTACAAACAACAAACTTAACCTCTGTAATTATAAATAGTATTTACAAAGAAAACCTGAGCCTATTCTCGGATAAATATAATCCACAAAATAACGTTACATATTACTTGTTAGTTTTATTGTGCCTATACTTTGTACTAACCCATGTGACATGTTTAATTTAAGTGTTTTTTTACTAACAAATATATGGGACCTTTGACATCTGAAAATTGATATAAATAAATAAATGAATAGAATTGAATTACATCTTACATAACCTTAGATGGAAATACAAATAAAATTATGATTTCTATGAAAGGCTCAATATAAATAACATTTTCATCTTGTGTTCGAGACTTGACCGCGAATATGGGTGCTCTGTCGGAGAGGAAAAATCCTACAATAAAATTATCTTACTTTCCTAGCCGCGCATCGCAGATCTCCTATTAATGGATGTTTCCTCACCGCTCAGCTTTATAGCACAGCTCTGTTGATTAACCTAACATTAGCTCTTACCTATTGGACGAGGAGTAGAGAACCTCATGCTGCACCAGCTGGTAGTCACCATCCGCACCGCAACCGGAGCCTGTCCATCATCAATGATAAGTCATGATCGATGGTCGACGGAGAAGCGTCGCGGTGACCGCATGGGGAACGATAAACCAATATTAGTTAATTAGTGGACACTACAATTACTAAAGGTATGATGACTGCAGTTCTATGTTACTATAAATTTAGCTGTGACAGCGAAACTTTCTATAGATCTGCAGTTTGTCGCAATCAAAAGCACACCCAAAGAATGGCAGGAAATCTACAAAGGGTAGCTATAAAAACTATAAAGACACGCGAAAGATTTACTATTGCATCATTCTCATAAAGTTGCCAAACACGGTAAAACAGCAGCAAATTGCCAAACAAAATCTTTTATAGCAGAAACTTTAGACTCAGTTACATTTTGTAAGAAAAACTGAATGTTTCATTGGATATTGATCAAGGCATCTTTCTTTATCGTCGGCGACAAACCCTCAAAGTCTGTTTCAGTTTAAAGGGTACGGGTGCCGGTGAAATGACAGGCTCATGAGGTCTCATGTATGCCTCAAGTTGATGAACGCAGAGCAGTGCACCGTAAGGCACGTGGGCGCACTCCTAAGGTGCGTGACCTACGACTCCTACGCAGCAATGCTTTTTTAAAGGCGATTATTACCACTTAACATTTGGTGGGCCATTTGCTTATTTCATCTCAATGATTGTATAAAAGTAGAAAAAACTATGAATTAATTCGCGCGGCATTCCGCTGTTTTAAATGTAGAGCCAAATATAATACAAGATTCTAGTGTGGAAACTTTTTGGTTTCGTTAAATTGCGTTATGGCTTCCCAAGTTTAAGTTCTTTAATTTCTACGAATAAGGCAAAGCAAAATGAGAAAGTTTATACACACAAGTCAAACCAAAGTTAGTCACATGTTTCCAAGGATTTGAGTAATTAATACTTCAGAAGTAATTGGCAAACGTTGAACACAACGTGACAGTAGATATTTTGTTCATAACATAAAGTTTCTTAGAACAATCAATCAATAGGTGTTTTGAATACGTAACTTCGGAAAGTTTAAATAATTAATGAAAAAACTGTACAGGGTGAATTTGTGAACTGTCGATACATTTTGGGAAATGGCTCTACTCTGTGTTTATATTTTCATCTCATATTTAAGTTAAAAATCCAACGTTCTAAACAAATCGCAATATATGAGAAGCTGGATTTTCAAGTTCAATATTGAATTGAAATAAACACAGATTATTGTTCAGGATTAGAGGGCAGAGCCATTCCTCCAAGTTGTCTGTTTACCAATAAACCCGGCATGCTCTTTAGACAAAAACTCTTGTGTATACAAAGGCTTAAGATCACTTAAAACGCAGTGCATGGAAAAAAGGATAGTGCATGAAAGTTCAAACAAACTACAGGTTTGGATCCCACGGTAAGCCCACGGAAGCTGATTGTTACCTCCTGTCAGATTGGTTGAATTTTTACACAGCATTCCGAAGCCAATTAGGCGTATGCACCCTTGACAACGAATATACAGCCTTACGATCGAATACATGGAATCCGTCGCCGGCCGTAGCATGCTCGGACGTTGACGATCGAACTCGGCCGACCAAATCTATCATAAATTATGTAAAATGAAGAGTGCGCGTACACCAGAACCGGGACAATATAGGTTGTAGTAGTGTACGCGCTCTCGGTATTTTACGTATACGTTTGATTTGGTCGGCCGTCAACGTCCGAGCATTCTTCAGCCGATAGCGCATTTGGCGTATTCGAGCCGTTAGTTTACACGATAGCATTACAGTAACCAGTCCAGCGCTGACTTGCTACTGGGCTCGTGTGGACATTAGTTTCATTCAGTCCAGTTTCCTGACTTCGCGCTCGCAAGTCAATCCAGCTGGCTAGCCACTCGTTCTATTTTATTTTCTGTCAGTCACGACCGCCTGTGTCAAAAATAGACAGCAAACTTTACAAGGTCGTTATAAAAGTAGGTTCAGATTATATTACTATTTGGGATCCAACGGTACAATGAATGTGACTTTGACTGGGACCCGGGTATTCAGAATAATATTTTGTGAGTTCAGATGCAACAAATATTCAATGGGATCAGATTTGTGAGTTCAGATGGGTATGACCCGATCCCGTCTACATGTACCCAGTGACTGGCGCCGAAATTCCGTGACACTGGATCCAGTCACTGCCATCGTGTAAACCACGCTCAAGGCTTTTGATTTCGAAAGGTAAATAGGTGCATAGCCATGTGTTAATAGTTAGTATTTGTATAGTGTTTTGAAGAATTTATAAGAATTTGCAGACAGCAAAGACGTAATATTAAGGATAATTCGAATAACTCTATTGATAAGATTACGTTACTAGTATCGAGACACGGTTAAACAGTTTCACGTCATTTGTCTATTTAAAACTTTGTTTATCTAATATGAAAATGTCAGATAGACTCCAGGCTATGCTAGATCTAGATGACCCTAAGTCAAGCCTAAGATCATCGATCGGGATAATTCCTTTACGTAATCATCTACACAGCAACATGATTTTTCCAATCTTTATATCTCAGGGCAGCGTAGTTCAAGATAGGTCAAACTTTTGAGTTATGCGGTTTACATTATTATTCAAAATATCGTAGCGGTCTATCGTCAGCAACAGTTTAGTCACCTTACATTATGTATAGAAAAGATTCACATATAAAGTTTTTGTTTCGTCAAGCAATGCTCGAATCTAGTGTAGTGACTGCCATACTATTCCTGGAAGGTATTCCCATCAGACAGTGACGTCATTAATTCGAATAAAGAAACTCCGCGCTGCCTGTGAAATTTTGCTGGTGTGTGTCATGTGGTCCGTGTGTGTGTGTAAGGAGGTAACAACAATTGGTTGACATTACGTTTGTGGTTACCTTGCGGCTGGGGCGGGTGGTTGGCACCGCCCGCCGCCAGCTGCTTGCTGTGCGCCGTCGTCGTTGCGGCCGAGGGTGCCGTCTTGTGGACTTGCGCCCGACGCTGATCGTTGCTATCTCCGACGCTGTCGACAAACAAATACAGTTCAAAGTTAGATTTATAGGTAGTTTTTATGTTATTTCTGCTGAGTCAGTCCAAGTGTAATACAGCGCGTATCTATCTAATCTATTTTTATTTTCAGACATCTATGTTTCACGCTGGGCAGAGGCCTCCCCCATCCTTTCCAGACATTTCGTATGACGTATTTCGTATTCGTCTATATGTGTAATAAATTAATAATCTTTATTACTTTGTTACACGCAAATTATCTGAGAAAAATAACATGATTATTTTTCTCCTTCCAATAAAATGGGTGTTAAAATAATGATGGGTCGCAGATAATGTTCTAATATGCGAAAGCTATGAAAAAATCGTTCTACATTTTCAGACCAACTTACTCGTCTCCATCATATCAGCTACATCACGTTCACTGCTGAACACAGGCCTCCCCATAGACTTCCAGAGCGACCGATCTTTTGCGGCCTGCACTCAATAGCTCCCAGCAAACTTTATCATGCCGTATTTTAATCATCAACTTTTTTCAACACCAAGAACTTGATAAAAAACGGCTCTCAATTTTTACCAACAGGACAAGTTATTTTTTTAAAATCACTTGAAATAAGTCGAGTGAAAACGAGATCGTGTGTGGGTAGAAATGACAAGGGCGTAGGGCGAGACATGGATAGGAGTGGGAGGGGCTGAAGGGCGGAGGCATTATCCTTATTATCCCAGCAGTGAGAATAATGATGGATAATTAAACAATGTCAATGGCAACGCCTATAAAAGTAAGTTTGTATATTAGTTAATATCAACGCAAGTTTTTAGTTTGTCCGCCCTAAGGGGCTATGCACGCGTATTTTAAACGCGTATACGACGGTTTACGGCGCCGTAGATTCCCATAGGTAATAAGCTTTGAATCGCGTTTGCACCGCGTTAGCACACGTCGTCTTAACGTCGCGCCTGCGATAATCTAGCAATCTGTTTACAAAACACATTTCGTTTTACATTTTGTGTTGGACAGAACTTCCTGGGGTCTCTCTCTCTCGCTTCCACGAAACCAGCTTACTTTTAACAGATGGTTGGTTATCAAACAAAACTGCAACTACAAACAATGACACGATTCAAAAACCATTTACTGTAGGTATGTATAACTGTAAAACTCTAGGGCCAGCTGAATCTTATTAACCCTAGTCTTTCTGCAAATATTTGCCATTCAAGTAAACAAGAATAACCTTGTCAGGGAGTACCGTGCCGTGTCTGTATTCATTTCAAATCAAATCAAATAATTTATTTTCACAGAAGTATAAGATACATACATACACATTCACAGGACAGTATGTGAACATTAAATGATCACTATCTCCCACCTTAGGTTTATACCTGTGTTGTGGGAAGGTAGTCTCGTCCGTTTTTATACAGTAGGTACTTAAGAGTATTTAACAAAATATAATTATTTTTTTATAAAAGATATGCATTAATTAATAAATAAATTTTGAATATTGAGGGCAGCATTACGTTGTATAATTTTTGTGTTTATGTTTTTGTGTGTATGCGAGAGTGTGTTATTGTGTTTGTGTAAGTACGTGTGTGAATGTGTGTGTGCTTGCATGTGTGATAATGTATGCATGTATATAAGTAGATACATAATAAGGATACTAACAGAATAGGTATGATGCATTGTGGGTTGTTAAGCGTTATGTATAGGTGTGAGGCATATACATATATTTATATGAAGTTATTATGATAAGCTGTAAATAATTTGTATATGTATTAATTTGTGTACGTATTTTAGTAGTATCGTCTACTACAGAATATTTGCTAAAGCAATACCTAGTAGAATTTTCGCTTATGCATAGAGTTCGTATTAGCTAGTTACCAACTCCAGCTGCCCGAAAGTCTCCAACAATTTAAGAGTAAGAGCCCAGGGAAGTACTGCCACCAAGCAGCATTGCTGTGTTTCGAAGGGCATGGTTTCCGGTGAAATTACGGCACATGATGTTTTACACCTGTCTGCCTAAAGTTGATGGACGCAGGGCAGTGCATCGTAGGGCACGTTACCTACGAGGCAATACTTTTCTATAGGGGATGGTTACCACTTAATATAAGATGGGCCATATGCTTGTTCCATCTCAAGGTAATATAAAAAACCGACGATTTTTATAGCACACGGTATCTTCACGTGCCCTCCGTGGAACGGAAGCGTTCAGATTAAAAATGCCACCGGTCACCCATCCAAGTTAAAAATACACATAAAACCACTCATACATTTATGTATGAAATGCAAGTAAGTAGACCATAAAAAATTTAAATTTAAGAGTGATATAATAGATATTACTTTTAAATAACACCGATCAAAATTCATCCAACTAAAAATAGAAGCGACGCAAAAGTTCGGAACCACGCACCGGTCCAAAAATGCCATTTATCAGTGCATTCCGACGCCCACCAATTTGTTATGTATTGAAATAATATTTTATTAGTCCGCCGGTGAACAGTATCACTTTAAGAATGCAGCTTTCCTTTTAAAAATGTTTCTAAATATTATTCATTTACCAATTTTATGCCTATTAAAATTACTCATATCACAAACCTGTTTGCAATTCTTCGGTGATAGACAAGTATTTTTACGGAGAAATACATAATAACAAAGGCATCTTTTAGAAGATTTCAGAACAGATTTTAAGATGCAAACTATAAAAATTGTAAAAAACAAGTTCAATTATGGCGGAGGAAAGCAATGTTAAAGATTCACTTACGCTTCATCCAAATCAAACTCCGAGTATTCATCATCTTCACACTCAAACTTGAGTCTCGGAATCGTGAGATCCATATTCACATTATCACTATAATACATCTAGAATCCACAAATATATCCATAAACCGTCTAAAACCACATTTGAAACTAACACTAAAAACGCGATGCGCATACGCATTGTACGTTAGCAGGGGTGGAGCGACGCGTCTGTACTACCGACCGCGACCGAGGGAGGGTTGTAAGTTGTATGAAGGGGATGCCAGGTAGCAAGCCAAGGGGTCGCACAAATATCCCGAAATTCCCGGTATTCGTTAATAGTAAAATACCTGTGCATGCGAACCGTTCTTTGCAACTGTTATGGAACTCGGCGGGGATGTTTATTTTTAATTAGATGCTTTTGTAATTGCTCAAGAATCCCTACGCTATTCAAAAATAGCAAAAATAGATAATTACTGGTAAAGTCGTTGTTTAAACAATATCTAATAATATATTTCACAAAATTTTTACTCGGGCGCATGCAAAGCGTAAGGATATTTTCCTCACTCCTGATGTCTGGCCTGTAGAAATTGTGTTTCGAAACTATAGGGAGGCGCCAACGCAGGTAAAACCCTAGATAATAGTGTTGTATAGTTCAATGTACGTACGGTCTTGTACTGATATTTTTCATATTTTTACATACCTATTGCCTGTAATAAACGTTATATTATTATTTTACAAAAATAACACTCTGTTTTTCCGTTGGGGGTCTATGAGTAAAATGATTGCTTAACGAGGTTAACTTTCATAAATGACATTCACTTGAATTAGCTTATCGATCGATCATTATCTTTTGGCCAATAGAACTGACCACTTCCCGTAACTCGTTACGAAATCGCAATGGCCACTAAAAGTAAGATTTAAAGGGACAATAAGTTTGTAAGTAAGCAAAAAATACAAGTTGCCAAACCCAAGTTTAAAATATTACGAATAATGATGGGGAAAACCAAGACGCATCCCCCCTAGCCATGAAAAGTGGACCATTTAACGTGATACAGGTAATTGTGATATGTTTCTGACCACTTAAAATAATTGAGAACTGAGATTTTTACTACCATCTCGCTTTCTCTTTGGTGCACCTCTCCCTTCTCTATAGGTGATTTCGCACTGATTCCGCGTCTGGAAAATTTATGGCACTAGTAAAAAAAACCACAGCAGCATATAATTTTCATTTCATAAACCAATCTAGCGAATTACTCTGAAGCAAAACCAGCCTTAAGCGTGTATTTTCATTCCCAGTACCCATATCCACTCAAATAGATGGTACTTATTTCAAATACCTACTTCAATGGTTAATAATGAATGACCGAAATTTAGCGCTAGAGAAGACGCCGTCCGAAAAGTGTAGAAAATATTAAATAATTATGTAAATGTGTCCTAGAAATAATTATATTTCGACAGTACTTTGTATGGATACAATTTGATTCCATAATGTCGTCATGTTCTATACTTTTCTTTTCAGCCAGACTTTATATAGACTTAGAATGTAGATCAGTTTATAACCGGATGGTGAAAGAACAGTGTAGTAGATAGAATGTACAGTACTCACGTTGCGTCGCGACAGCAGGGTCTCGTGCAAAGCACAGGCGGAGCGGGTAGCGGCGCGGGAGGTGACCGCTCCGCATCGCACGCGCGACTCGGCACGACGGGCGCGGCGCAGCAGCCCGGCCCGACGCCTGACCAACACTTGTTGTTCTGAAAAAACGAAACAATCATTCTAGATTACTTATTAGGTAATTATTAAGTAGCAAGCAAGATAAGACACTGCCCTAGGTGAGCCACAACGCAGCAATGTGTTGCGAAGTGAAACTGTACAAAGTTATACATTATTGTCTGGTTTCGTGTCTGGTATTTGTTTTATGTCACACGCCTAAAGCGCGCCACAAAACGATGAAGATGCTATAATATTTATGTTTATATTTAATTTCTATATTATTCGCTCTGGAAATACCTATATGGAGGGAGGCCTAATGTTCAGCAGTAGACGTCCTGTGGCTGGTATGATGATGGTCACGTAAATATAGCTCATGTAATCCCATGTAGGTTTAGGTTTAACGATCATTTATTCTCAAAAAGATAACAATTATCACTTACATGAGAATCAGTACAAATAGAAAAGTTAATGTAATTCGTTCGAGTTACGAGTATGTAAGAAGGTACTCAATTAACGCACTCAGGTAGATCGTTCGTTAGTTAAATAATTACTGAAGATGAAAATATATATTATCTTCGCCGTGTTTGGTCCATTGGTTTGCATGGTGAGCGATATTTTATCTTAACATAAAATATTATTAGTGCAAAAGATTATAGAGCACTATGTGAATATTCAGAGGGTGATGCGAATTTATCAAAAACGCGGTTAAAATCATGGAACTAATAAGGGTAATATATTAAGGGTTATCCTTATTGGTTCTTTAATGGTCAATGACTATTGAGATGTTTGTCGACTATAAACTGAAAGTGACTTAGCGAGAATATTTCTTAACAGACTAGCTATATTACTTGTTGTTCAATATGTTATACACCTAGCAGCATACGTGTACTTAGGTATGTAAATAAGACAACTAACAATTCGCCTTTCTCATTTTAATTGGCTAGCAAATGTCGCCATATCTAGAGATCCTTTCTTAAGAGAGACAATCAAGACTCTACATGTGCTTAAGGTTAGATAGCTCCACTTGGGAGTTAACATTCAAATTCAATGTTTATTTCTTCATTAAAATTACAAGGATTATTTAAACGCCCGTTTCTCCGCGACCAAGCGAGGGTAGAAACAGGGCTAGTAGTTTTTGTTTTCTCAAGAAAATGTATGCTGATGCTATACTTAAATATTTAAGTACGGGGCTATTTGTCTTAGCATAAATCCATACCTAAGTATATGAATGTATCATCGATGTAACTGGCTCCTTACAATGATAATGAAGAATAGAAAGCTAATACTAACAAAACTGTCTGTCAAGCTAGTTATCGCCAAAGTACTGAACAAATTATTATCAGTATTCACAACTAAAGTTCAAAATGACTGATGCATTGAACGATGGTAAATGTGAACACGTAGAACTCGTAGAGTGGAGACCAGGCACTGGAAATAACAGGGTAGGACGGCCCCCCACTGGACGGAAAGACGACCTGATAAAGGTTGCGGGGAGCCGTTGGGTGCAGCCCGCTAAAAATCGATCGCTCTGGAAATCTGCGGGCAAGGCCTGTATTCAGCGGTAGACGTCCTGTGGCCGATATGATGAAATGAGAACACAGCCATGATACAATGTTGCAACGTAGTTTAACGAGCTGTTTCATATGTATGACATCTAGTAAACCTTGCTTTAATACAGGCCACAATGGCATCCTGTTCAAAACCCGTCCTAGTAGATATCAGATAGCTTTATCTATACTAGAAAACTATAACATTTAGCACAACTTGTAAGGCAATGTACTAAAGAATAATTCAAGTTCCTACGTCTGAATAGGTTGTCTAAACTGAAAAAACTGAGGAAATTGCAGATAATTCATTCAGCGCCTGGCAGCAACTTGAAGCATTAGCTGGGGTGAGTACGCAACAGTTTTAGTGCATAGAACAGGGTTTTTAGATTGAGTAGGCTTTCCCAGCACCAATACCATACTATCAGCTCAGTTACCCAGGGCCTGCGCTGAACGAGTTTGGTAAAACCAGACTAGTTTTCTATCGTGTACCTACAACAACTTTTTTGCCACATTAGGCAAGGTTAACTCGAAAATAATGCTTTTTAGGGTTAAGTTTGCCCATGTACATTGTACGATTTATTTATTTTGTCATCTCATTTATTTAAACATCAGTCACGACACCTTTTTCTGGACCAGCACACATGATCAGAATAAGGTTTGTGATCAGAGGTGTCCAAAAATTAACCAATAATAGAAACCAAGATTTCAAAGGTCTTATAACTAAAGGGAATTCTTGTCCCTATTGGTCTAGCAAAATTTAAAATTATAGTTCTAGTATTTTCCCAACACACAATCTAAATATAGCCGTATTCATAATCGTGCTCAGCCGAAGTTGTCCCTATTTAATGCTATTTAACAAAGCCCGAGTGCTGTTGTTTTCATTGGTAATGATGATAGACGTTAAGTGTTCAAGGCACGCCACCTATTTGCGTCCTAGATATAGTAGGTACCGATTAATGGATTGGATATTCTGATGAGTAGTAAACACAGACGATAAATAAACAATTAAATAAAAATATACCCAGTAGAGATACCCTTGGGAGATACTCATAGCTATTTGATCTACCATAATCACGAGCAAACAAAAAATATTCTCAATTTAAATTTTATTCGATCTCACCTGACTGAATATAATTGGATCTGTGTTCTCCTACCTAACTGTGTTACAAATAAGTTGCACCCATTTGTGTAGAATTTTAAGAACTTTGTGACCCTTATTTGAATTAAGTAAATAAGTGTTTGATTAATTGATTGTTTCCGTGTATTTATTTTTTATGCTGTTTACTGATCTATATAATGTACTCCTTGGTTACCTACCAACTTATTTTATTTAGTAAGTGCCTAGCCTTATTTGTGTATTACTTGTGTGTGTCAAAACAATGGTTATATTTCTGTGTGTCGGCCGCCGAATAGTAATAAACATTACATAAAAAACCTTCTATTCTATTCTAACCTCTAAGGTACCTAAGAAGATCTTATAACATAGGTGACATGAACCGTACCATGAAAGTTACAGTCATGTCTTTCGCCCATAGTTATTCCCCATGTTTACATAGCTTATACTTGAAATCAAACACCTGAGTCGCAGACTAGATGGGCCTGAATCACAATTTAAAACAACTTGAATGGAGAAAATGGTATACACGGTGTCAAGTTTTACAGTTTAATTATCATAAGAAATGCATTAACGCCACCTAACAGTCACAATACCAAGACTGTAAATGCAAATAACAGCAATTTGTAACAGAGCCTTTACATTATCGCATTATCGCGCCTCCATGATAAAACCCATGGTGGTAACAGTAAGGTGTAATGCAGCCGTTATACATACTACACAGAGAAAACAACTTTACAGTCAGTAATAAAACAACGGTATTACAAAATATTATTCACAGTTTTTTTTTTGTTTAATATAAGATAATATCAGTAACTAGTCATTTTTACCCAAATAGTATACGCCACAAA
Organism: Philereme vetulata; assembly: GCA_918857605.2. Classification (NCBI taxonomy): domain Eukaryota; kingdom Metazoa; phylum Arthropoda; class Insecta; order Lepidoptera; family Geometridae; genus Philereme; species Philereme vetulata. Next base: position 9,001,783 of record OU975446.1, read on the forward strand.
AAATACGCGATCCTTTTAGTATAACAGACAAAAGTAGTTACAGAAATAATTGGAAACATATTGAATCTTGTTCATCTGTAGTTTCTATACGTGGGAAGAATTGAATTCAACTCATTTCTTGGAGCCAAGTTACTGCTAAGATAAGATCCCACTTAAGGTCAGTCAGTACCAACAATACCGTTGGAGCTAGCACAGAGGGAGCAAATGGTTAATTGAAAGGCATATTCGAGAGGAAGTGGCAATCATTGACCGATCGACCTATTAGTGCCGAGGATAAACTATTTAGCTGATAGGATGGATAACGACTATTGCCTGTTAGACGTTCAGAGTTTAAAATTTTTGCGCCGTATACGGATCTAGAATAACCGATTGAATCAATCAATGTACTTAGTTCCTTGTTGGAAATGTTGTCTCTTTATTAGGGTTCCGTAACAAAGCGTAAAACGGCATCCTATTACTAAGGCTCCGCTGTCTGTCTGTCTGTCCGTCCGTCTGTCTGTCTGTCCGTCTGTCTGTCCGTCTATCACCAGACTGTATCTCATGAACCGTGATAGTTAAGACAGTTGAAATTTTCACAGATGATGTATTTCTGTTGCCGCTATAACAACAAATACTAAAAACAGCATAAAATAAATATTTAAGAGGGGGGGGGGGGGGGGGCACCCATACAACAAACGTGATTTTTATGCTCGTTTTAGCACGGTATTGATAACGGCAACAGGTAGAATCTTGAAATATTCAGAGAATATTTAGTTATATATTCACTTTAAAAATAAATAATTAAATTAAAATAAAACAAATATTTAAGGAGGGCTCCCATACAACAAACGTGATTTTATTGCCGTTTTTATAGATAATGGTATGGAACCCTTTGTGCGCGAGTCCGACTCGTACTTGGCCGGTTTTTTTAGTTACAAAACGATTCTGATGACACACTTAATCAAAAGGGGCATAATATGTCTCGAACATACGATTTTCGATAATTTAACGAATGTTCAGCTTCATTTGGTCAAAACACAAGAGAACATAGAACGTTTCAGTTGCTTATGTCAATACCGACTGATACGAAATGAAGACTGACAAGGGTACGACTCGCGAACAGGATAACAATTTAAGGAGATCTATCCTATCCTACACTGTATTGTATTCGTTATCGCTCGCGGTATGAAAACGTCTGATGGTTGGGAAAATTAATCGGCATTCACTGGTACAAGTAACTTTTTAACAAAAATATAACCGAACTAACCAAACTACTGAACTGATTTTGATGAAATTACTATGAGACCAATATGAAAGTAAATCGGTTGGTAAATAACGGAGTTCTGAGGTAATAAGTTAATAACAAACATAAAACTAGATTGCGTCCCTATAAAATTTGAGGGTTGCCCTCGATTTTTTTGGGATCCCATCATCAGATCCTAACTTGGTGCCTATGGGATTACCTGGAAAATATACCATTTTAAACAAAAAAAAAAAAGAATTCTCGAATCGGTCCAGGCGTGTTCGAGTAATCGGGGAAGAAAAATTAAAAAAGAGTTTCCGACGTTTTGAGAACCTCCTCCTTTTTGTGAAGTCTGTTAAAAATGACGGCAATGCTCGCTATTACTTTACTGCTCGCTTGTTTGTTTATCTTTCCACCACGACATAACGGTTGAAATTTGGAAACACATAGATCGTATATAACACTAGCTGACCAAACCGCAGCTTCGCACGCGTAGTTTTACAATAAAAACATTACCCTCCTTCTGCGCAGTTGGGTAAAAAGTAGCCTATGTCACCCGGGAATAGTGAAGCTTCCCAACAGTGAAAGAATTTTTTAAATCGGTCCAGTCGTTTCGGAGCCTATTCAATGCAAGCAAATCTTTCCTCTTTATAATATTAGTATAGATATAGGATACTTTTTATCTCGAACTTCAATTTCCTTGAGCGAAAAGAGTTCGCGCTCGAAAACATAATAAATTCAACAATTTCAAACTAATTACAGCATTGACGTATTTTTTGTTTGTTTCAATAAACGAATGATTAGATTCAGTCATTAGCGGAATACGGAATACGAGCGTCAAGCAAGTAATTTGCAAATAGCTAAACGGTTAAGTAAAGACCCATTACGAGTCATCTACACACTTATCACCAGCAAGTTTACTTACACTAATTTACTTTTCTCGTCTTTAAAAACCTATTGCTATCCTGTCGTATAGATGGTATTGGAAGCCTTCAAGGCAGTTTTAATTACGGATATCCCATTACGTAGGGTGTTTTTCCCAGAGGCTGAAATAGTACAAAAGAGTACGTGCCAAAGTTACGGGAATCTGTTGATGTTTTTTGGGCGGGTAGTGGAACGTGGGTGGGGTATTTTGTTCTGTTCGAATTACGCAAGCGGAGACGGTTATTCAATCGTGTCGGTCACTCGTCAGCGCTTTGACAAGAAGACCAGTGATCATTCTGGAGGAGTTTTAAGGGTATGTAACTTACTTTATGCTTGCCACCTGGGCCGTGTAACATAAATTTCAATAATAAAGATCTAGTAACCTGTGGGGATTACAAAATATAAACCAGCATGTCAAATAGATGATATGGCGAGATAGTTAACGACGACATCGACAGGAACACCTGGATAAGAGACTCACAAGATATAAGAGGCAAAAAAAACAAGAGAGGCATGAGTAAAGGGGAATTTCGGGCTAAGATGATGCTGTCAGACAGACCATTTTTCTTTCTTGGACAGTTTTTCATTTACTGGTGGTGTGGCAAACCACTTGGCATGTAGAACAATCTTTAGATAGAATAGATAGATTAATACATCGTAGTTGCGCAGTAGCATTGCGCACGCGACCGCAGTCACGTTTTAATAAATTAGACGCGGATATAATTACATTCGCCGCAATGTAATATCTTCAGCATTCAAACAGCAGTAGCCACTAAATCAGCACCTATAAAATGCTACAATATAATTGTGTTCATACAACTTTCATCTAGTTATATTATAAGATCAGGGGACCAAATAAATTGGAAGCAAAGCATTTAATATCTCAATTAAAGAAAATTGAGCCCATCGGAATTCGGAACTGAAATGCAATTTGAAACACCGAAAATTGTCATTTTTTATTGTTCATAGTCAAGCGCGATGGTATGTGATGGTGTGTTCGAAGATAAGAGCACGCTTGCCTAGAAAGAATGTGTTCACTCTGAACTTTAAAACTCTTAAGATTTATACACTTTATATACACATCCACAGTATGTTTATCATGAACGAATATAACAAAACAAAACCTCATTTATTAAATATTATCTTCCGCCCGCGACTTCGCACGCGTAGTTTGTCAATAAAAAGTAGCCTATGTGTTAATCCAGGTTATATTCTACGTAAATACCAAATTTCATCGAAAACGGTTCCGCTGTTACGACGTGATTCAGCAACAAACAAACAAATTAATAAACAAACATCCAAACTTATGATATGATATGAAATTATGATATGGCAACGTACGTACGCCCAAAGTTTTTGATTTCTCTACCATTGATTTGAAAGAATTATAATGGGTTTTTCTTTTATTCCCAACCGCTGTCCTCAAAAAGCTAGTTAGTAAGTTAATCGGGCCAATTGTTTTTCCCTGGCCGTCCTGCATAATATAAAAGATAACCGGAAAATAATATTTCAATACTCAGTAATTCTTTGTATTCCACAATGTAATAATAGGCGACAAATAAATAGGTACATGATCAATAAGGACCCTATTGGGTACAACAATAATAAGGAGAGAGGAGAACGTCGTTGTTCTCGTTAGGTAGGTGTATTCATTTGAAAATGAAAACATTTAAATCTCATTGTCAGAGCAAGGAGTAGTATTCAGGCATTAAGTTTATTTCGTACAAATAATTTTCTATTTAGGACTACTTACATACTACTTTGAAGGAAGCGTCAGTTTTGCAAAATTCAAAGTAACTGCAGCGTTGTTATCAATGTGTTTACATATCAAAGGAAATGTTATCTGTAACGACGTCAATACAATCATTTACTATCATAAAAACAACACATAAAATGCCAGCCGACCGTAAAACACATGCTTCTTTTGCTATTTTATTGTGTACGTGTGCAAGCATAGATATTTCTAGTTAATACTAAACAATTCAATCTTGATAAATTACTTAATTACGTTCTCATTGCTTACTAGTTAGAAAATATGGTAGTAAATGTATACAGAGAAATTATAGCATATAATATTATCTATCGATGCGCCACCGCTACATGGTAGACATACCTCCCATACGCACAAAGCGGTACTCTTCCACATTTATTAATGCGCACCCCCAAGGAGTGAAACGCCTTGCCCAGAGTCTGTGTTTCCTGATAACTACAACCCATGGGGTCTTTATGTCGCGAGTGAATAGGTTTCTTCTAGGCAAGCGTGTACCATCGTAGACTGCATCATCGCGCGCCATCAGCCGAGATCGTGCTCAAAAGCAAGCCTATAACTCTCTAATAAAGGCCGAACAAAATAGATATTCCAAGCTAATTGTCACCCCAACCGCGTCTATGTGTGGTTTAGTTTACTCACAGTACGTCGCCGCCGTTACAAATATGATCCTTAAGATTGGAATGAAGTGGTTCTTTATTTTTTACTACCCATAACTAGGTTCCACCCGCGGCTTTGCACGCGTTATTTGTCAATAAAAAGTATTCAGTGATTCAATCCAGGTTAACTATAATTCTATACTAATATTATAAAGAGGAAAGATTTGTATTTTTGTGTGTATGTTTGTAATGAATAAACTCAAAAACCACTAATCCGATTTCAAAAATACTTTCACCATCGGAAAGCTACATTCAACTTGAGTAACATAGGCTACTTTTTCCCAACTGCGCAAAGCAGGGTAATGTAAAACTACGCGTGCGCAGCTGCGGATTGGTCAGCTAGTTATCTATATACCAAATCTTTTAGCGATAATGTTGTGCATGTACCATTGTACCTATCATTTAAACATATATTTTTTTTTGTTTTGTTTTCGTTTATTTATATTTTAATAGTGTGCAATAAAGATATTCTATCTATTTAACCTATCGAAATCGGTTCAGCCTTTAGACGTGATTAAGTTACAAACAAACATCCATAATTTCGCGTTTATAATATACTACCGACCCGCCCCGGCTTCGCACTGGTGCAATGCTGATACTAAATATACTACAGAATGTCTTGAATTAATTGTATGTTTGTATATATGTATATTAAATTCACAATGTATTTAAGGTACTTAATTGGATATGGGTTAATGCTGTAGGTATTGCTTAAAATCGCTTCGTAAATAAGCCATTATTTCTCGTAGAAAGTAATGGATAAAAATGGTTATTGTGGGTTATCCCTAAGAGATAGACATATACCATCGCGGTTTTTTGTAGACCTTACCTTTCTAAGGTGTAGAATACTGTTGTATTATATAGCATAGTATTAGCATTATTTTGATCTAGGTATCTCGTAGGGTTCAGGCAGCGTTTGCAATGTAAGCACAAAAAATGTGTTTATTTACGACATTAGAAACCTCTAAAATTATCAGTGTTTCTCTACTATATTGTGCATGTATTATACGTATAAACCTTCCTCTTGAATCACTCTATCTATTAAAAAAAACCGCATCAAAATCCGTTGCGTAGTTTTAAAGATCTAAGCATACATAGGGACAGACAGCGGGAAGCGACTTTGTTTTATATTATGTAGTGATAGTGAAATGTGATAGAAACTTTGATATAATGAAGAAGGTGAATAATGTACGACAAGTATATCGACATGTCAGTGAACATAACCATTGCCATAGTTAACACATATTTTAACACACGCTTTATATTAACTAGTGGTTCGCCCCGAAATATGATCTCGCGCGCGAATCTGACATAAAAACGTACAAATATTATTTGTAATCTTTGACTATCCAAATAGTGCCTCGAATGCATCACAAGTAACTTAACCTACAGTTTCAATAAAATTACAAGTAACGGGAGTTCATGTTAATTGGTTACACTTTTTTGGGGTAGAAATTGCAGTTATTCTGAATTTCCGACTTTTCCCTATATTTGTGTCACTTAAGCTACTCGCAAACCAAATTTCAGCACTGCGGGGTCAGCGTGTACCCTGTGAATTTCGTCAAAGTTCTGTTTTTACTATGGCTAATAAACTAATAACTCAAAAACTACAAGGTTTAATCAAAAATAAAAAAGGGGTCGAAATGTACTTATGAAGGCATTTCATTAGTCGTGCCACTTTGACCTTATTGTCTTTTTTTACCCCTCTTGAACTCCAATATCTCAACAACCCCCCCACATTTTTGGCTCATTTAGTCACACCAGGATAGTGCGATCACTACCTACATGTATATCAAATTTTACGATGATCTGATCATCGCTTCGAAAGTTCTCCTCGGACAAACAAACATACATACAACGCCGATTTGCCCAAGTTGATTTGGAGATCTCGCTTCTCTCGATCAATTAGCTTCACTTGCTTGTAACTAACTAGGTACAAATAAATCTAGGAAGTCTATTAATAAACATTCTTCTAATTATCGTTTTCCAGAACAAATACATTTAAACAATTTTATAGTTATAATCAGGTAATTTTATTTCATTTCCAACTACTAGGGATCCCCTTTCTCTCCCAAGACATAAATACATACAAATAAATATCTTTGCACATTTCAGAAATCAGAAACATAAAATTACAGAAACAGAAATTAAAATACGTACAAGTTCACACACTTTATCTATTTCAGGATCTACCATAATATAACGTAAAGTTAAACTTTATTTATTGACATAATTAAGTATGACATAGTCAATTTCAATCCATAGGCTCCCGTACTAGTAAAAAACTGTGTTTCAAGTGCCAGTGGCTTCTCCCATCATACGAATATGTTGAATTACATCTAGCAAAGTTAAGTTTAAACAATAAATAAAAAAAAAGAATAAATCTCATAATTAAAGTATTTAAAAGAAATACTTAAGCTCTCTGAAAAATATAACAACTAAAACTAATTCTGCCAAGTTTGATACCTTTTATAACACTAGAATTAGGGACTATTCTAAGTAATTATAGAGAGATATTATTTAAAATAATAGTTATAGGTTTTATAGTCGCCACAGCGCTCAACTTACAGTGTTTCACGAAACTATTATGAAATCCAGCCCATTTTAGTACGTGCTAACGACCGGCCTATGCTAATGGGACGGTGCGTCATGAACTCATGAATAGCCCGTAAACGTAATACGGAACATAAATATGAACTTACATAATAACAGAGTAATTGCATCGAGCATAGTTTATGTGGGATGTTTGAGTAAGCGACGTAACCCGAACACATTTTACGGGCACTGCTATCAACTCTACCCCATAAGTGCAATGAAACATACTTTTTTTTTATTCCAATTTATTATAAGGACCTTTATAAAGATACATGTCGGTCCTATCGTACGTACAATTAATTAGATCAAAGGTACAAAGCAAACAAAATAAAGTTTGAAACAAAACAAACAATTAATACGAACAACATCTTATTTAAATCGGTCCGGAACCACAACCATACAAAATTGTATAGGTGTGATCCTTGACCGGTAAATTAAAAAAAAATAATATATTTAGACACGAGTAAATTATAATACCTATCTATACGAGTATGTATGTTACTTGTGGCGACTTACAGCACTAAATAACATAACATTGCATTAATAAAAACGAACATATATTTATTTGGTTTTCTATTGCTATTTACTGCTCTTTTGTCTAGATTGTAAAGTGGCGTAACTAATTTTCATTAATTCATAGATAAGATAGTAAATAAATAATGCTAGATATTTCAAATAGCGCTATCTTGCCCCAGTCTGCGGAAAGATGAAATTTCCAGCAAAAAAGTGTTTTTGTCTGTTTGTCTTGACAAAACCTACTAGACTATCTAGACTTATAAACCCCTATGTATACTTATGTTATGACATATGATCCTTCTTCAGTAAGTGTAGTCGGGCAAGGCTTTTAGGATTCTAGAAATACTTTTAAAATATACGACTTAGAAGCCAAAATATACGAGGTGGAAGCCGTAGAAGGACATTCCCGACCCGAGGCAAACGTAAACGTTCCCAGGGACCACTCTCAAGGTTTGGACAGCCTTCCCCGATATTTGGCGGAACATTATTCAAATATTATGCGGTGGGCCCGAGCCTATCATATTTAAAATACTGACAGACAACTATGTTAGAATACATATTGATGAATTAATAGATAATTTAAACTTGCCTCGGACTAACTTTATAAAAAAATATATATATATTATTGAACACACACCTACAGGGTTTTACAGTAGACAAGTAGTTCTCTTTATGATCTTATAACCATACACATTAGTGAACTAAGTAAACGATTATTGTATTTTTAAAAGAGATTTAGGAATATTAACAATCGAAAATACATTGCACATCTTAAAAACAATAATTTAAATTAGGACAACGGAGATAAAATTGGCCGTCTTATCACCAACTAGCGATCTATATAACATTTGTATGAAACAGATTGTGTGAGTTTTAACTAAGATATGAATGTAATATGACCAAGAGAGTTGTGAACCTATCTATGTACTCCTATGCTCCCTTCAGGTAATTGTTCCGTCACCTCGGTCTCAAAGCCGTCGACAGAATATAGTTGAAAATATTTTTGTGTATGATAAGATAAATTAATAATGGCCTGTCGCGCTAAAAATAAGCGAGACTATTTGTCACGCTCGGCTCGCTAGTTTGTGCGTCTGTCAATCAGTTGTTTTGACTGAAACGATAACACTGGACAAAAGGTATATTATAAAAGATCGCAAAAGTAAAGCTATATTTGTACCATTTTGTGTTAAAAATGAAAAACAATTCTAAACGACAAAAAAGAATAAATCTACGGTAAACCTAAATCCATCAAATAAGTTTGGTCTAAAGGGTAACCGAAAAATAATCACCTAGTCGTAGAACCCTGGTAAGAAACCTTAATAAATGCCTTTTAAAAGAACCTAATCCTAGCAGCGGGAATGGGGTTAGAATGAGAAGGATCACTGACAAAGATTAGGCATTGTTTTAGAAAACCGCTCATGAGTAATCCTTGTTCCACATCTGAATAGAAAAGACAATGGGCTTGAGAAACATGGGTCTGTTTAAAATGTAAATAATATGCTGGTAGTACCTAGTGACAGTGATAATGCTAAAACTACTGGGAGTTTAGCAGAACATTTTGAGGATATCTGTTGTTTTAAAAGGTCTACAATTAATCATCCTTCGATCCATATAACGTGATCCATCATCACATTTAAATCAATCAACTTTAAGGTCATCAAAACAATACATGAATTCCAAACCAACCAAACAATACTTGGTTCTAAAGGTTAATGCGTTGACTGATGAATGTTTCAGTCTTATCCCACTAATATAAATATTATAAATGAGAATGTTTAGATGTTTGTTGAAAAACGTTGTAAGTATTTAAATAATAAATAAATATTGCTGGACAGAATTATAAAGCTTTATAGCGTCACGAGCGTAGTCATTAGCAGAAGCTACTGATACTGCACAGAATTAAACTTAAACTTAATTAATAAATAAACAGTTTGATAAATGAAGATTGATGCCTCCATGTGATGTTAGATTCAATAAAGGAAAGTAATCAAGAAGTTTCCAAGAACAGTTCCGTAGGAAGCTACTCGTAAAATCAATAGACAAGGGTACTTTCAAAGGCAAAGTGAATCGATGAAGCCGCATTATAAATTAAAGAACAACTTCGGATGCGACCTGACATCGCGACTTTATAATCACTAGCATGACAGTATCTGCCCACGACATTCAGGTAAGGTGGTAACCAAAACTGTAGCCTGTTTGTCCTTAAAACTTACCCAGTCTGCTCTCTCCATATGCAAGAAAATGACGGCATGATCAATCATTGAAAAAATTTAAAAGGGCAGGAAGATGATGATGATCAATTAATAAAGCATCTTTAAGGCGTCCGTTAAGCGGTCCCACGCGTGAATCTGTTTTGTGAGCAAAACCATGAACACGCGGCCCGCACAACGTAGCGGCGTTCTTTCGTTTACCAGAAAAGACCCGCGCGCACGTGGGCCGCCCGCGCGCTGGACCTGCTTAACGCAGCGGACGCCCTTATTATTCAAAACTACTAAAATTTACACATTTAACATAATTTATTTTCAACCCGTGTCAATCCACTGCTGGGCATAGGCCTCTTTGTTTATGCTACTCGTACCAATCGTGTGCCACTCTAACCGTCATTTGTATCATACACGAATAGATGAGCGTTCGGGGCCACTGAAAGTCGCGGTTAGACGCTCCCTATAATAATATAATAGAATCCATAATTGGCTAAACACGTCAGCGGAACACCTGTCGACGCGCAGACATCATAATTTTCTTTTCAACGTGAATAAGTATTAAATAACATTCTATTTTCCTTCCCGACATTTTGTCTTTTTTAAGAATTAATCAAATTTTATGTTTCAAAAGTAATATTATTAAAGTAATTTTAAAAGGATTTTCTTGGATCTGGGTAGTTTGGATATGTCCCATGTAAGAATTGTAAGATTCAACTTTATTAAAAAATAAAATTGGAAGTAACTAAATCATTTTTTTTACTTTAAAATTGATACTGTCGCAGTCTAATAAGTTTTCTGCATTTGTTAAGAGGGCTATTTTTAGAGTCGTCCCGCGCGGTAGAGCCACCACGTAAACCACAATAGAAACTTAGAGTAATATTAAGACACACAGTATGCAACACAAAAACTAGTGCACTCAAACATGCGTGTATGCAAACTATGTTTCACTTTTCAACTAGCAAGAAGCGCAACCAAACACTACTTACTTCAATGAGGCATGCAGCGTGTCCTGAAAGTCTCAGGTGCATAGCGAGAGCGCTGATGCACATCATTCACTTTCAATTTTGCTGTTGCGTCTTGGAATCTGACCAGCTGCATAATGCCGCGGACAGCTAGTATTGACGCATGTAAGGTCCGAAGGGAGCACCGTGGGTTCTTGGGAAATACCCTGAGGCACACCGCTTTGGACGTCTACATTACAAAGCGTCTAAAACACACTACTTGTACGTGTACAATACACCGTGTGCCTCTACATCAAAACATACATCATACGAATTACTATATGCTAACTCAAAATAACAGGTCGGAATGTAGCACCTTGAGGTACTCCCGTTAGAAAAAGCACCAATAAACTACTCGCACGGTAATTTTACACTGCACCGGGTGTCTAATAATCATACAATAACACACTTTTCTACATTCTAAATAAAACTAAAGCCTTACTCAAGATACAAATCAAATAAAAACAAAACATCCAAGGATACATGCAGTTCAAGCACTACAGAACAGTTCATCGTACAGTGGTCCTTTAGTGTAAAGGCAATAAGGGTTATATTTGTTGTGGTCTATGCTCTCGTAATGTGGGCAACACATCCTGCGTGCAGTCATGAGTCGCCCACTGAACCACGGATTATGAATACGAGCATGATAATTACCCAGATAAACTGAAGTAAGACCTAGTTTCGTTGTAGTATGATTTTATATATCGTTGCACACTTGAATCATTTTGAAAATATCCACACAAATATTTACTTATCTATGGATGTTAACATCATAAATATTTCTATAGAATTGAATGAGTGGGTTATGAAATTATGTTTATTGATTTAGATCTCGTTGTGATTGGTGATAATTAGGAGTTATAATTGTAAATAAATGACCATAACTTGATATTAGATAAGAAAACGTCGCTATTACACATTGAGAAAACAAGAAAAAACACCGGCAAGGTCCACTTCAAATCGTAGAGCTCGGGCTGCGGGCGAGTGTTTGGCTATGGGCTAAACAATCGTCAACATACAGCTCCTAGCTTTCTTCAAATAAAAGTGTGTGCTAAACATCCGAGATTCCCTGTAGGAGAAAATTTCCCACAGCATTCATAGCTGCAAAGCCTGGCAAGGAACGATGTCAAGGATCGCGGCGTTCTCGACTCGCTACGACGGCAGACTAGTGTTTAGAAAGACTTGACTTTAAAGGAGTCTACGTGACCCCATATCCACTTGGCTAGAGGAGAGCTGTTGTCTTTCTTGTTCCAGTAAATAGGAAATCTCCTTGTATAATTTACTTTTAAATAAAGAAGAGTAATTAATGTTCAAGAATGTTTGCAGAAAGTCAACCTTCTAGTGTAGCGTCTACGTGTTACGCAATTGGGTATCATCGCCTATCGATGAATGAATCACGTTCCGTAACCCTTCTGACTATCTGTCAACAAACCCGAGGCCGTGAATTCGAATGGATTTGTTTATTTATAAAGACGGAAACCTCGAGGCATCTCAAGGGCCGGATGCGAGGCGAAATACGGCGACGACAAATGCTCACGCAGATTTCGCAATGGAAATTACTTGACGGAAATAAGGACCCGGGCCGTAATGCCTGCTCTGGTTCGTGAACAATGGAACTCCGTGCAAAGGATATTCGGCTGTATGACTGCCGCAGTAAGCGCTATTATGCAAGATTTGAATACGAAATGTGAGACGGAAGCATTTTTTGCTCAGATGACACTGCTGTAATGCTGTATCACATACCGTGTAATGCCAAACACTTCCATTACAAACATACGCCTGTATTAACGCTTTCAAACAGGGTGTTCTGAGTTTTCATTCAATTTTATCTAGTTAGTGACATACCCAATTGTTGGTGTTTATTAATTCCATACGTTTTCGAAAATCAGTAGTAAAAAAGCCAGAAACTCGATTTTCCAATACAATACAAGCTATAGTAAAATAAACCTGTTACAAACTCTCATTGTAAAAGATGGACATCCTTGTTATGCTACATTTTAAACAAAATGGACACAGTGTTATGACAAAACAGGTTGTCAACATGTCACTTACATACAAGCGCGGAATGGAGAACTGTCCAGCCCATACCCTCGAGAACAAAATATTTGTATAGGATCTATACAAATGGAGTACCCTCTTTGCCTGTAATGTAGGTGTCTTTTACATAACTATTTTGTGATGACAACCAATAAAAGCTTTAAAAAGAATTACTAGGTCATAGTGACCTTTACCAATAATAGTAAAGTTAATGTATTGTAAATATATCATATTTTTATTTGAATAATGTTCTGCTTTATTGGGTATTTTATATTCAAGGTGTTTTTAAGCCTTTTAAAGAAAAATATAATCCAAAACAATGTTTAAAAGATATTACAAATAAATATTTTTAATCAAATCATATACGCTCACTGTTGCATTGCATATTGCATCACTGATATGTACATTGAATTTTTAGGAAATACACATACAAATTACTGTAATCTTGATACAAATAATTAAATTTTAATAAAAACCGTGAACTTTGGTTTAACCTGCAGTTTAACCCCGGGTTTAATAAACCTTTTATAATTATATTAAAGAAATTAAAACTTACGTCACAACAAAGATATGACGAATACATAAGACTTCCTAGACCAATAAATCTATTTGTAGTCAGAGTAATACACACAGGTAGTTAGGTACACAGGTAGTCATGCATACATCGTAAGATGCTTATGGTATTTAGAGGCACGGTTCCAAAAACGGCTGTCAGCCAGTTTATATTTGAGCATATATACGAGTACTCTGTGGCAAGTGTGTTCCGAGTACTGACTCTTGACTCATCGATGTATTTTCCTCGTTGCATGCAGATATTGAAATTTTGTAAGGTCTGGTCGCATCAGCAATTTGGCCCTTACTGTCTCAAAATATAACCACAAATATAACTATCACTGTATATATATGGAATACTCGTATTATTTTTAAATGTTAAACTACAAAATGTTGGCAACTTCAATTACTTGTTTAAAGATCATTTCATGGATGGTACATTCGTATTTTCATTTATTATATTCGTATTACATGACAGACAACCCAAAAAAATGTACAATTTTGTTATATGTATGTACATATAATAATATAAAATAAAAAACTCCAACCTTCATGCTTCTATGATTGATGCGAGGAAAGCCCTGGGATGACGTCATCGCTGAGCAACGGTTTTAGCTTTACCGTGTACTTGTACAATATTATGTAACTGCCTCGTTATTCATTCTTCCTACCTTATTAATGGCAAATAAATGTAAAACTTTGTGTTTTATGTTTGTTGCTCTATCACCAAAAACGGTAACCCAAGCTAGAATAGCTGGGTAAATAAACTAAATAAGTTAACTACATACAGCATACTATTCATACTACTCAAATGAATACACAATTTGTTTTTTTATATAAGTACTACATGGATATGGAATAAGCATACACCTGATGAGGTCACCATCGCCTATAACAGAGAATTGCCTCGTATATCACGCACATTAGAAATGTACCCTACGATGCATTGCCCTGCGTCCGTCAACATGAGGCATACAGGTGTAAATTTCACCGGCAACCCTACCCTTCAAACCGAAACACAGCAATGCTGCTTGGCGGCAGAAATAGGTATGAAATATCGAATAATAATATATTTCAAGAACTGGGCAAAGGCTTGCGAAACCAGTAACCATGCCTTACTCAATATTCAAGTTCATATAAGACGCGCTACAATATCTTAACACTCGTAATTTATAGATCACTAGCTGACCAATCCGCGGCTTCGCACGCGTGGTTTGCCAATAAAAAGTAGCATATTATGAGTTAATCCAGGTAATGATCTACGTACATACCAAATTTCATCGCAATCGGTTCAGCCGTTCCGGCGTGAAAGAGTAACAAACATCCATACATCCATACATACAAACTTTCGCGTTTATAATATTAGTAGGATAATATATAAACTACTAGATGACCCGCCCGCGGCTTCGCATGCGTGGTATTTCAATAAAAATATTACCCTCCTTTTGCGCACTCGGGCAATAAGTAGCCTATGTCCTTCCCCATGATATAATCTATCTCCTTTCCAAATTTCATTATGATCCGTTCAGCCGTTTAGTTATGAAAAGGTAACAAACAAACTAACAAACAGTTACTTTCGCAGTTACTACATATGTATGTATTATACATATAAACCTTCCTCTTCAATCACTCTATCTAAAAAGATCTAAGCGAACAACAGACAGCGGAAGCGACTTCATCTTAAAAACATGTAAAGAAAAGATGGCACATATATCGCGGACGATGACAAAGACGTAGTAGATTAAACAACATCATTGTTTAACACAGGGATATGTAAAAAATAATACCTAGTCAGGTCATAAGTATTGTCACACAGTAAAAACTTTTCTTTTAGAATGCTGGCCACAAAAAAGTTTATAGAATTCTAATTTCGAATTGTTCATGAAAATAAAAATGAATACTTTTTAGAATTTTACTCATTTTTAAATATGGAGTGGACGCTTAAAGAAGACCGTGTTGCAGTTATTGCGTTGCATCGTTGCGGTTACGCGCCAATTCAAATTTTTGACATACTGAAAAATTTGAATATGGTTATATTCAATTTTTGTAATTCAGCGTTATAGGCAAATAAATAAGTTATCGTCTACAGCGTCTTTACTGATAACATTTTAGTTGTTGTCACGTATGTATGTATGTAACGGAATCTTTGAACTTGATTTTGCACACTTAACAAGGGCTGTCGACAAAGCATAATTCAATCAAAAAACCCCAAGCTGTAGTGTAGTGTAGTGACAAGCTAATAAAAGTACCACTTATCTTACCACGTTATTTAGCTGTGACAACAACTAAAATGTTATCAGTAAAGACGCTGTAGACGATAACTTATTTATTTGCCTATAACGCTGAATTACAAGATGATTATAATACCAGTTTAAAGTTCACTATTTGTACGCAATTTGTTATATTGATAGGAGAAGATAAATAAGTAATTGTGCAGTTATACTACAATCATTTTATCACATGGAAGTTCAAAAGGGCACAAATTCAACCATGTACTACTATTGGTGTACAGTTGATTGGGCCTCGTTTGGCATAAAGCTCATCAGCAAAGTAACCAATTTAATTTTAGACAAAGCACAGCAAACACATACATACATAATTTAATTGCAAGTTGCAACTCATTCAGCATTCTGGTGACAGTGAAGCGCCAACCGATTACGGCTCACATTTTCATTCCAATTAACTTGAATCGCAATCAGACGAATGATTTCCAAAGCCTTTCAATAGTTCCAGTTTTAATTAACCTTTCAACTTCATCAACGTCGTCGAGTCAAAAGGAACTTAAAAAGTGTCCCTGGAAAACTCTGCCGATGACGCAGTGCGTTGAAATTGTTGATTGGGTCGAGGAAGCACTCGCAGTCACGCTTTCTCAAGTTTTTATGGTGCTTCAGTTAATTACACAAGTACTCTTCTGAATTAAAATATATTTCTGAACCTGTAAAGCCCTTTACTACAAAGCGCTGAAAGATGCCATCAGAAAAAATATTTTGGAGATTGCATGACATCTATGAGTTTAAATTTTAGGAATGGAAGCAACTCCAACTTTGCTTCGACCATGCCGACAATATAGCTCACTCGGACCGTTCTGTCGGTTTATGGGTAGCACGTCTCGGTATAATTTGCAGGCGGGAGATACTTGACTCTCCAAATACAGCTGTCTATATTGCTTTATTTGTCGACCGTCCTTGTTGCTAACACCGTTACGGGTTTGTTAGCTCGACGCCGACCCGTCTCGAGTGTGGATACGAGATGTGAAAATAAGTAGATTCAGATACCAATTATTTGGAGATTGCTTTGTATGGGAGAACGCGTTCTTTGTGTACAAATTGGAACGGATTTGCTAACAAGCTATTGATTAGGAGCGGATGTTTTCATGCGAATTGATACGGCCTGAAACTGGCCTCTTTAAATAGCCATATTATTTCTGTTTACAATGTAATTTATCGATCCAGATAGTGGGCTACTTATAAAAATCTATGGAAATATAATAAGTAAAGCAGATTCCATATATGATATCTTGAAATTGGGCAGTTCAGACATTTTAGAAGTTGTTTTTCGCAACACTTTAGTCATAATGAATTGACCAATCCGGACAAGTCTCATGTGTTTGCACAACTGCTGTTATTGCAGGCATTGTTAAAGCCTTGATGTCCGTAGCTAACTGCTATACTGACAAGAGTTTTGAGATACACACACACTTTAATCTTGTTGCTAAGAAGTTTCAATACAATACAGAAATTGTATAGACATGAGATTCTTGTACGTTCTAACCTTATCATTTAAGCCCGAATCACAAAATGAATCCTCACTATGGTTTTTTTCCTTTGGTCCACAATTGCTTTTCTATCTACCAAAGGATTTGATTCTGATTTTAGTCTCTTAACATTGGATGGCTGATGTAGGTACACTTTTTATAAACTTTTAGTTAATAAATGTATTTGTATTTGATGTATAGCTATAACTTAATTTCAGTACACTCGAAATTCTTTGCGAGATACACTTTAAAAACTTCAAAAATATTTAAAAAACCTAAAAACAGTCTAAAACATACAATTTCAGTGTCTATCCCTTCGTCAACTTTTCAATCGCAACTTTAGGTCTTTTGATCTGTTTTTAGAACTTTAGTTGTACTCTTTCAACTCAACAACCCAAGATGTGCGGACCTTGCGGTTCTTGTAGACCTTGCGGAGGTTGCTGCGGAAGCTGCTGCAGTGGCGGATGCTGCCCCTGCATCACTATCTACACTTGCTGCACCAAGATTTGCTAATTACCAAGCGAAGGCCGGTTGCGCTGTTGGCGCATAAGCGAACCATGGTGCCTGTGCGGTCAGCGTGACAATGCCAGTTTGTCTTGAATTACACTTACGTGGCGTTCCGTGAAATAAACCTATTGAATTGATCGAAAGATAGAACCATGCCGTCGGCGGATTCAAGGAGTTAACCCACTAACCATTGGCAGCGATTCGTGATTGCGAAACGGGTTTGATGTGTTGTTCTAGAATTTGATGGTGGATTAAGATTTATCGTTATGATTATTGCATAATTTAAAACCGCGTAACGCGCTTTATACAAGCCAATAAAATGGCTTGTATTGATAAGTTTCCATTCTAATGCTTCGGCTTCCCCGAGACATTCGATTCGCAGCACGAGTTAAGTACTAACAAGTTTTTTCATCTGTGGGAAAGGCGGCCATTATCGCTTTCCGTCGGTTGCCGGCCGACCTCAGTTCTTTGGAGCGTGTGGGTTGAGTCGAGATCAGACTATTGTTAGACTTGAAGATTTATCTGACAAGCGCGAGTTTCTTTTAATTGAAGTGCCCCTGGGAAGGAGGTTTGTACGAATAGAGGGCGTAATTTGTAACTGTAGATAGTGTTTTTGTAGTATCAATCGATCATACATTTTAAATGATATATTGGGAAACTTCTCATAACATTTAGGCCAAAACCATCACACTAATATTATAAATGCGAAAGTTTGGATGTTTTGTTAATTTATTAGTTTGTTACTCAATCACGTCGAAACGGCTGAACCGATTTCGATGAAATTTGGTATGTACGTAGATTATAACCTGGATTAACACATAGGCTACTTTTTATCCCATAAATCAGTGCCCATGGGATAAAAATGGGATGTCAATATTTCTATATGTATTTTGCACCCCAGAACAACGCAGGCGAAGCCTTACCGGCGGCATTATTCATTCTCTCCTCACACAACCGAAAAAACCATTCGTCTACTAACTGGTATACCTTCAAATTTAATTTATTAATCACAAAGCACACAAAACATAATACAATCAAAAAGATACAAAATACAATTATCAACTTTAAGAACTAGAGCATGTAAACGAAAACAATGTAAACGAATTGACCTTTTTATGAATCCAATCTATTATCAGGTGTATTAGCTAACCCATTTAAAACTTTAAAAGCGTACATAATTAGAATGTCTAACTCGCCTGTGACTTTGATCGCGTCCTTAAAACTAGAGGGCAGACGAAATGTTTCCAGGCGAACAATTCGTCGGCAACGAGTCGCGGTACGATACCGAATGTCCCTGTCGATCCATAAAACCTCTTGTTTACCTCCATGGAGTGCGTCACCGGCTGCCTACTCAAGCTTTAAGTATATTTTGCCTTTTAGTATTCGGAGTTTCGGACATGCTGAATCCTTTGGTTAGATGGTGACTAATGGTGACACATCTGAAGATAAGATACGTCTTATCATTAAATAAAAGTAGATATTTTTTTTGTGTCGGTAACGGTAACCGTGTCGCGAGTTCGATGGTTTTCCCCATCTCAATAAATGCCCAACGCGCCTAAAGAAATTTTCACTTCATATACAGATGTGTCGGTAACGGTAACAGTGTCGCGGGTTCAATGGGGTTTTCCCATCTCAAAAAATGCCCAACGCGCCTAAAGAAGTTTTCACTTCAAAAATATTGATAAAACATAGGTTTTTCACCTTTTCTGTTTAATTAGCCGTATTTTAGCAAGCGATGATGTCGGTATTTTTCTTTTATGGTTTCCCCATTTTTCAACTCGTATACCTTCCTACGCCTAGAATAATGTTATTTACAGTTGCTAACTAACAAAACTATAATACAAGAACTATATTTGATTGAAAACTAAACTTTTGTATACAAATATTTCTAAATAAGATTATAAGTAATATTTTATTATTGGCGGGTAAAGGCCACAAAAAGGCCGATGGCTGCCAAGGCCCGATCTGGCAACACTAGACTGACGTGCGTTGAGCGAGTGATCAGGCATGGAAAATACATATTTTTTGGATTAGAAGGGTGAACTTTAAAACAAAATCATTTTCGACGGGCGACATCATTACATTTTTAACGACCTTTAATTTGGTATAGGTTTTATTTTACAAAGCCTAACATACAGTAAATAAAATTCATATTTATATACGATTTGGACCTATCTTTCAGATTTTATTTAATGCAGAAACATAACAGATATCCTGTAAAAATGGGCGAGAAGTAAAGATCTTAGAGTGACAAATAAAATATATTTATTTCAGATTGTTTGAACGCTTTACCTGAAAAAAAAACGTATATTTAAACATCCTAATTTGCAGCAAGACGGCCTTAAGAAGTTCACGAATCAGAAGTTTTCAAGGAAACATCAAGACTATGTTTTATAATCTAGCAGAGCAGATATATAACCTTGGCAGTACCGTTAACCATTTATCCAGTCGCGATTAGTTCATTCAAGTGTATGAATGCCATGTAGCCGGTGTCGTGTCGTGGTAACGTGACTTCGGTTCACGGAACGACTCTGAAGCCGAGGCTTTTCGTCGCACGCGGAAATGACGCTTGGACATGCGCTCATAGCATTTCCTACAATACATTTTATGAACCGTGGAACGTTAAAGTCGAAGCAATTTGCTTGAACGCGATCGAATAGGTCAACTGTCTATAAACCGGGAAATACCAAAATCGCATTGCACGGCCTGCCCAGGAGACAGTTTACGAGGTTGGCGTGCATGTGTAATATTGTGCATAGCAACGCGATAACCATCATGCTACCACGCCTATACCAAGTTTTACTAACTTATAGGTAGACTTACTTCGCTTAGGGAAGGAACACGCCCCATTCAATCATTCAATGCCCATCAACGTAATGGAAAAGTTATTTCCATGTGGTCTGCTCGCTCATGCAGAAACCCCATTTATGTGGCAACATCACCTAAGATGGCACTTTTTATAGTCGTTTAGCTCTCAAAGGTAAGGCCTATAGCTTTTCCCAATATCACAAGCAATTTCCTGCTTCGTTCATAAAACTGAAACGGAGCGGTGTGTTCATTGGCGATAGCGATACCAGTAAATACAGACTAGAAACATGTATTGTGAAAGTGTCTGAACGACGTGCGTCTGAACAGCGTTGGCAACGCATATCAAAGTTTGGCAGGCGCCTGCACTTTCGAAACGGCCCACATATCTGGCCCAAAGTTAAAACGCGTCTAGCGCAACGTTGACTCACGCTTGCTGCAATGCGTTGCGATACAGAGATACACCAAAGAGCAGACCCCTTATTCGCCAATTATTAACACAGAGTCAATAAAAAAAACCCCACTATTAAGTGCGGTCTTTTTATCCAGGTACCATTTTAGCAACGGCCTAGAACGGTAGTCTTACTTATAGAAACGAGAAAATAATGAGGAAGCACTTTGTCCGGGGTTCTACGCAACTACGCTACCGTCTGATAGAAATGGAATAAAACTTAGCTTCATTCAAATAGGGTTTTTAATAAAGAGCTTTTATCAGGTTAAATTCCTGCGTTCTAACCGAATAACTTAGCAGATTAATAAATAAATAAGTCTTTTTAGGATTTTATAAGTCGACATAAAGACACTCAAGGACTTAACGGGGATATTTCCCGCTGTCTATAAAATATCTAAAAGTAATGAAAGGCGGGCGGGCATGCCAGTGAAGGGAATTACGGGAGCAAGCACGAGCGAAAGTATTAGTTTCCTTTTCAAGCATAAGCCGACTGCCAACAGTTTTATCTCTTTTCTCCAGGACCCGTATTTTCGTCCACACCCACAATATGTATGATACATTTCATAGGACCCTTACAAAATGATGGTTCTTGTCCGAAATCGGACGTCATCTCTATCAAAGCGTTTTTTTTTCAATATTAGCGATAAAGATCGTTGGGTTTTTTTGTAACAAAAGAGTACCTAATTGAAATCTGATAGATAGACAATGATTTTTAAGACTCGTTCATAGGTCCATTGATCGATATATGTCCGAATTTCTATGTTTTCATATCTAGACTCTAGGCGCGATCCCATCCAGATTGCGCGAGTTAACATAATTTGCGCTGCAAGTGGAATATTCAACTGAACTATGTAATTTCGACGGTAAATATCAATTCAAGACTATGGGAAAGGAAACAATTTGTTTTCCCTTCGATAATTACGAAAAATATACAGACGGAAATGTTACTGAACTCTCTTACCATTTTTAATATTAGAACTCTCCCCTGCTGACTCGATAGCGAGCTATAACAATTAATGGTCTAATGTTGAGTTTTGACAGGTTAAAGTTTTAGTCACCGATTCAGAAGATTTTATGATTACCGCAAACAGAAACTCGATTTTAAAATCATCAGTTTCGTTCCCCTTGCGTCAGACAGAGCTTAAACCATATTTCGAGGAACGTTTATAAAAGTCATTCGGAACGTTGCAATGTGGAGGGCCGCTTTTAGCATTCGCCAGCCGAGCAGAAGCCCTGACTGTAATTATGTACGGCGCCGGCGCGAGATTGCCTGCCAATTGAGTTATGTTGCCGTGGATCCATGGAGAGGTGGATAAGATATGCCGTAGCTTTCAAAAAAGCAGTTCCAATGTGTTTAAATGTGATGGATGAATGAACAATAAATGAAGGGGATTGTGTATATGGCCAGCCCTAGAGAAATAAAATACCTCATACATACATGCCCGCCGTGGCATATCATTTCACGGTTCTTGAAGCCAACTCAAAATCTATCGAGAGCTGAGCAGTTGAACATTTGAACATTTGGAAGCGAAGCTTTGACGTCATCGATGTTTTCGTACATAGTTTTTAAAATTTAACCTATCTTGTAGTTATAGGTAGCGGTTAAATTGAACTGTAGCTCTTCCTTTGATATCTCTTACTAATAGTTGGCTGATTGTATACAATATTAACGTATCTATTTGATTATCGCTTAGTGTTGTGATTGTGTGGTTGCACGTGAAAGGGAGGCAATGACTGTGTCGCTCGCTACCCAAACAAATAAATGATTGGCTGTTATACATGTTGGAGGCAACGTAGTCTTGAAAGTGGTTGCCATGTAAACTAATTAATTGCAGTCGCAACTTGAGGATTGGCAGACTGCAAGACTTCAGTATAAACGATTGTATTCACATCGAATGTATTGACTTAACTTTAAATGTACTTTAGTACGCCAGTCATCAAAGCAACCTGAGGTGATAGAAATTCTAAACCACAAGCTCTTAGTCATTGAGATACTACGTGTTTTGTTACGTACGACATTAAATGAAAACACGGGTAGCTAATTCATTATCCTAGAAAATTTTTAAATTCTCAAACAACCTTAATATCAAGTCCTAAAATATAAATGAAACAGCCTGTATAAAATAGGTAAACAAATCATATCCATTCATCATGTAAGTAGGTGCCTTTTAAACTGACTAAGCGGCATCGTCGCAAAGGCGCCGCCGATTTAAGTTAAAAATTGTTTATTGGAAATGTATCGATTACTGAATAAATATTCAAGATTAATACGATTCCGGACATGTGTTTTAAATTAATGTCCTAAATAACAAAACAGGTTGTCAAAACTTCTGTCTTGAAGTTGTTCTAAATTCATCGAAGACCGCCCATTTGCTTTGTGTTTTCATTCATTCATATAAAATACTAACGGTCAATTATGAATCTGCATTCATTTTTGGCTTTTTACTACACATCAAAACTGACTAATGTTAAGTTTCCTAGAGTATATGACATCGATCTAGCTTGACCTGAATACCCTAATAAGAGATAGGTACTTCACGATTGCCGCCAATAAATTTAATTAAATGTGGCAAATTAGGTTTCTCGTATTTATGGCGAAGCGGAGACCAAACAGGTTAAAATCTGAATCCCCGACCGTCCAAAATGAGAAAATATTTTATTATTTTGGACGGTGCAATTAATAAGTAACGAAACGCTCATAAAATGTCTTTCTTTGATGCAATAAACACTTCAACTTTTTCTTGCATAAAATTGACTACCTGATATAAATACTTTTTGAGTTATATTAAAAGACACAAGTTTAAATTAGTTATACAGAAAAAAGTAGGTGGCATCTCGGGTTTCTGGTTATGTACCTCTTACCTACATAATATATGTGATTCATCATAAGTATTATGTGGCAAGCCGATATAAAGACAGTAAAGGGAAAGTGAAGTGGAAGGGCGTGGGCTATTATTTAAACCAAAAGTTGAAAACTGAAGGCAATAACTAGTGATACTAAGGAGGTCAATCTTTCTGTGCCTGCATCGGAATGAGTACAGTTGATAACATAATGGCCTATATAGACGTTAATTGATGTGTTCTATCAACTCAATGAATAGCTCAAAGTACAGGCTGTCATGTGTTTCTATAAGACATGGGACTTACTCATGAAGTCATTGCCGTCATTATCATATTGTATGAGTAACAAGTATCGGTAACAGATGCTAAATTTATCTAGAATTGAATAGAAAACACGTTATTGTATACCATATACAGGGTAAATTTTTAAACAGTCGACAAGTTTTGAAGAATGGCTCTGTCCGGAATCCAAAATAATACAGTGAGGGACGTTAATATTTTTCCTCAAATTTCCAATTTACATGTTTGCACTTTTCTTTAATAGGCAAAACAATCTCGTTATTGACGACCTCCGTGGAGCAGTGGGCGAATAGTTGCCTGAGACGCAGGAGGTAGCGGGTTCAATTCAATTCCCACCGCGGAAAAAATGTTTGCACGATCTACAGATATTTGTTTCGGGTCTGGTTGTTTCTCTATATATTATAAGTATGTATTTACAGAAAAAAAGTATTTAAGTATTCTATTAGTTATCTGGTTGCCATAGTACAAGCTTTGCTTAGTTTGGGGCTAGATAGCGCTATGTGAAATGTCCATTATTTATTTTATTTATTGTTTTTTTTTAACTCGAAATGGATATCCACTTCTTTCAATTCTATTAGTCTCCTATGTATCCTGTTTTTTTTTAAGTAATTCATGTTTAACAATCACAACAGTCTCCTCTCATATCCACTAAAACTCAACATTGTAGATAACCTGAGCAGAGTACCGCAGTTCTCAATTCCATAGTGGAATCGGCGCACCTCGCAATTACACCATTCATTACGAGATCATTTTGGGCTGACACAAATAAACATGTTTGCTTGTTCCAATTGCCGCGAGCTATTTGCTTCGGTTTTGATAAGTTTTATCGAATCCTTGGTGCGAGGAGGGCAAGAGTGCAATACCTTGTTCTTATAACAAAGGCTTGATGCTAGCACTTCACGTTGCGTGTTTGCAGAAAAAACATTACCAGTAAATACAAAGTTTAATACTCGTGGAGAATATCCTCTAAAGACTGTAGATGTGCTCGTAGGCTCTCATTCTTAAAAAGAAGAAGACTATTAAAGCTTCGTCTGTGCTTGACAGTATTTGTAATAGTGACCCAAGCCGAAAACTCATAATATGTATTGGTATAATCACTTTTATAACCAAAACTTTTAAAGGAAACCAGCAGTATCTTCATTACAACGTAAATGATACAGTATAATATGAAGCTATCTGAGGTATAAGTAGACTCTTAATTTGGGATATTTGGATATTGAAGTAAAGGAAGGTCAAAGAGAAGATACGTAGATGGATTGTGTGAAAGATGATATGAGTAAAAAAGAAGTTACTACTGAGATGACAGCTGAAAAAGAGGTATGGAAGAAAAACATGTTGTGTCAGTCAACCGCACCCCACGTAATGTGGGAGGTAGGTTAGGTAAATAATGATGTTATTACATAATTAAAATCATTTAGGTAGAGTATTAATATCAAGCGAGCTACCAGCCTAGAACAATCATGTTTAAGTGACAATATTCATCTCGCATAACAAGGTAAAGGGCACATGTTTGAGCCGGCACCGAGCGCTGAGCTAATTCTGTTTCCACCGCTTTCATCCGCTAACTAGATGAAACTCGGCTTAGCTTCTATCGTTCATCATACCCGGTTGATTGATGCTGTTTTGAGACTCAAACACGGAAATTACCTCTGAATCGAGCTACATAACTTGTTATCCTGATTTAGAAATAATAAACATTTTGAAACAAGAATTGGTTGCGAAAAAACCAAGCGTACTAAGTTTGGCCCCTATACTTAAATTAGGGACTCAAGGCGAGGCGGTAACACACCCTTCTGTACTGCAAAGTCTTATCCACATTTAAGGTTATGAAGTAATTTGTTTTTGTAGAAAATGTTTCAAAGGAATCCCTCTGAGATGAGGTTGGTAAGTAAGTTAAACGATACCTTTGTGATTCCAGTAAAAGGCATAAAAACAAGCAAGGAAAGAGCGAAGTATACCCTCTTGCTGAGTAAAAGAAGCCGTTAAAATGTATTTTGTGAACCCTTTTAAACGTAGGAGTTCTTTTACGAAAGTTTATTTTTATATTTTTATATATTACCTCAGTATTGATTCTAATAAATAAGCTAATATTATTGGACCACGCTGAATAATATTATTATTTAAACATTAATCCAAATGTATTTGAATATATTCGCAAATATTATCACGAAGTTTGAATAACAAATATTATAACGATGACCGTCAAAACATAGATAACCATTTGTGTTTTGAACAAATTAAAATAATGATATTGAACATGCTTACATAAAAACAGATGAGAATAATAACTTATGTACATTTGTATCTGTTATACACGTGTTTTTAATTTCATAAAGCAAATATTAAGTGTCCCAATCACAATGACGTCATAACCATCCAAAATAACAACTCTATCCATGTGAAGTATCATTAAACTCACGTCCCAGAAACAGCCAAACGGTGTATTCCACCCCACCCACATCTAAGTACCCGTATGCACTTCAAACTATTTTATCTATCGGGTAGCTGGACGAGCAGGGGCATGAGTGCAGCTGTTTTCGATAAACTATTCTAACCAAAAGAATGGTAGGCGAGGTATCGTTTCAACTACATATATTCCAAGTTAAAACAGCACAAGTTTACTTGCAGTAACAAGTTTCAAATTCAAATTTTGTAATGACTGTTTCTTTAGACGGTAAAACTATGTTTTTTGTAACCCGGTTTCCCGCGATACAGGCTAGACCTAGAGCGGGGA
The DNA here is from genome assembly GCA_918857605.2 of Philereme vetulata. NCBI lineage: Eukaryota > Metazoa > Arthropoda > Insecta > Lepidoptera > Geometridae > Philereme > Philereme vetulata. The sequence goes on from OU975446.1 coordinate 9,028,653, forward strand.
CCATTAACTACTTAAGTCTGCATTGTACTTATATTGTGAAACTTCTTGGTAAAATAAATGTATTTGTATTGGTTTGGATTAGACTTAATGAAGGAGTGAGGTGAACAATTTATCTCTTTCATATTCTTACAAGTTTTTTATTAACTTGCAATGTATGTATGTTTGTCCGGGTGGAATCTTGCAACCGATTGAGCTGAGATTTGAACTACATAATATGTAACTTCGCAATAATGCAATAATATGGTACCATGGAGGTGGTCTCATGATGGAGACGGATGCTAGACAACTGAACTTCTGAATGGATTATAGTAGGCTACTAGTGTTTGGGCTCATTTGAATCTGCTTGCGGTTCTGATTATGAATTTTATAAAAGCTTGTTTTGAAAAAGTAATTTTTCAACAAAAAACATTTTAAAAGTAAATGACATGTAAGGTTGTGTACTTTGTTATAGGCGTTGGTTACCGCTTAACGTCAGGTGGGCCATATGTTGGCCACACCTCCAGGTCGCAATAAAAAAACAAAAAAGATTCAGTCCGAAAAACTTGCTTGAAGTCGAGACCGTCACTGTTAACATTCCCTTCAGTTGATACGCGACTAGCGGTCACTTATCTAATGTGATCTATTATGAACGACTGATCAAGCTACATTAAGAGCGCTATTCCAGTAAAAAACCAGTACCTACCTATTACAGCGAAGGAGCAAACATATAACAAGAGCTAGCGCTTTGTGAAAGAGTTCGTTCGGGGAAGTACTACCACTGTACATATTTCTGCCGCTAAGCAGTAATGCTGTGCTCCGGTTTGAAGGTGCATGTGACACATGAGACTGGTCAGGTCTCCGTGTGAGAAGACAACGAGCGAGTGATGCCTTTGGTATTACAATCGTCCATAGGCAACGGTCACCGGTTACCATTACACGGGTAGTATGCTTGTTTGTTAGGAATCCATACTATTATTATAAATACGAAAGTAACTCTGTCCCTCTGTCTGTTTTTCAAATCAAATCAAAAATATTTATTTGTAACAACACCAATAGTACAACAGAACAAACACACACAGGAGATATAACAAAAATAACAAAGAAACAATAACTTAAAGATTAAAATCAAATAAAAATGCAAAATATTGCAGTGTGTTGTGTGTCTCGTCCTACTCACTGCATGTGTCACAAAAAGGCTCTAACTCAGCATGTGCTGGGTTGCACTTGCTACCCAGCGCTGGTCTTCCGCTAGAGCCTCTTTGAGTAGACCACGGATATCCGCCCACTAATTACTAAGCAGTGTACAACTAAATACAATTAAATATACCATGGATAAAAATAAATAATATAATAATAATAACGCCTACCTATTTACTGTGAAGCCGGAGAGAGTTAAAAAGTACTAAAATAAAACACATGAATAGCTAGCCCCACAACAGCGCACTAGCTAGTTTTTCACTTTTTCACGGCTAAACGACTGGAACGATTTCGATGAAATTTGGTATATTACGTAAGACCGAAATTGAGACACAAGCTACTTTTTAACCGACTGCGCAGAAGGAGGGTAATATTTTTATTGAAAACGACGCGTGCGAAGCCGTGGGCGGTATAAAATAAATGACAATTAGTATAACCAAATTTCTTCGAGATAAACACCTTATTTTTTTTTTGTTTATGTCTCGTTATTGAGGATTAGTTAGATTATTACTATTGGAACAGGTTAAACGAGTTGCATAGATAATCTCCGTGTTCAAACCAGGAAGGAGCTACACCGAGTAGCAGCTTCCTACGTCGACAATTTTATAACGGGTTTCAAGGTGGCACCGAGATTTTATAGATCCGACATTTTGAAGATCTTTCACTATTGAGAGGACTATTATTTCTGAAGAGTTGGAATTAGCCCACCTGAAGTTAGGTGGTAACCATCGCACATAACAAAGTAATCCGTCAAGCCGTTTAGCCTGCACGAGGGTTTCAAATTAACATATATCCTAAAACATTTCCTTCCTTCGCTCTTCGCAGTCGGGTCAAACTTAAAACTCACAGAGTTGTAACCTGTACAGGTTATATATAATTAGGTACGGGCGGTGACATTTAATACAAAGCAAATCGATTACTGTCAGAACTAAATGAAAGGCTTGCCTGAAGTTTCTAATAAATATTAAAACTAGTTTTCCGAGTCAAACATTCTCGATTCACGTGTTGTTAATTTTATGTTGGCTGATACCCCTTTGTCGTTACACTACTAAATCGCCTATTTTTATCGACGAGAAAAGTTTCACCAATCGTGTGTTTGTCGTCTCACATTACCTGATCAGATCCTCAAATTATCTTTGTCATACAAATAAATACAAACGAACCCTTTGTTGTCTATTTCCAACACAGACTGTATAACACTGTGTATCGCTTTTACACATACATTTTATCTCTAAACCAAAGTATTTATTGCCCAAATATAGCGTTAATAGAACCTGTTCCAAAACACAGTTCATTACTGCCAAGTTAAATATACAAAATCAAATTGCAATACGTGATGTCCATCGTAATTTTGTGACAAGCGCCGACGCGAAAATACGTGTTCATCAATTTAGATAATGAGAGACCTACAACATTTATGTTGGAGCCAGAGTTTAATAATTTTTAAACTATTAAAACATTTTCTAAATACTTCATTTTAGTTTTAGGTTGTATATGACATCAAATAACATTTATTTGTGACAACACCAATAGTACGAACAGAGCAAACACACACAGGAGACATAAAAAAAGTACTTACAAAGTAAAAATAGATTTAAAAAATCATTAAATATAAATAAAAAATATTGCAGTGTGTGTGTGTCTCATTGTACTCACTGTATGTGTCACAGAAGAGGCTCCAACTCAGCATGTGCTGGGTCGCACTGACTACCCAGCGCTGGTCTTCCGTTAGAGCCTCTTTGAATGGACTACGGATATCCACCTACTAATTAAACAGGGTTATAAAGTCTTGCTCCTTAAATGGAAAAATGCGACCCATAATTCTTTCGATCATGCGACTTTTCCGATCATAACTTTATCACTCTACCCCATCACTAGAAGTCCACCAGTAGCTTCTAGAGATGGGGTATTTGATCCGATCACCAGAATTAGATCAGTCATCAGTACAAGACTCAATGGTAAATTATGTTTTTTTTTTATTTTTTGCACTGATGAGATTCTGTCATAATTTGATTAAGGTTGTTACATTTCATCACGAGGAGTTCTTAGACGGTGCCTGATACAAAAGTGTGTTCTACAAACATAGTATACATAAAATTTCCTATATTATCTGGTGAAGACGTGTATTTATATTTAGTAGTGGAATATCTACCTATCATATTGCTGATGAACGTTATCGATGGAAAGTTCCACTGAATAACGGCAACTGATAATAGCAATTTATGAAATTAATAGCCGTCGTTATTGTGGCATATTTATTCATTTAGGATAGAATACAATGCTTTATTGTGTTGCCGGTGTATAGCCCGGCTTAATTTATGTTCTGCTGTCTTTGCGGTCTCATACTCCTGTTTAACAGGAAACAGGCAACAGTTTAGAACGTAATTTTTCGTGCTTAAGCAGCTAGGTTTCCAGCGCCCTCGAAAGAGCATAACAATTTACATTTAAAAATGAAGATAGGGACACAACAGTGTGAAATACAAAAAACCAGACCGGTATTCGAATGGAGATAACGCACTGAAAAGCGTGCCCAGGATGTAAGACTGCCCTCCACTATACAATGACGACCTAATAAAGATTGTTGGGAGTCGTTTCGTGCAGCTATTGCGCTCCCCTTGATCCAATGCATTTCCTAATCAAATTCTCTAAAGCAAAATTCTTGATGTGAACAACCGAGCAATCACATTAACACCTTCGCCACTTACAATCTGAATAGCTAACTCGATCAAATAGCATACTATTACCCACGCACGGCAAGAGAAACAGTAGTTATTGAATATTGATTGAGAAACCTTAGACATGCAGCTCAAAACATGCAATTACTTTGTAGTCCTACTACAGAGAAATAAATAAGGATGTCTGCTATGATAATGGTATGGCCCCGTCTGCCAAGAGTCTTGGCGTATAATATCGAAGAGCGTTGGTAGAGCCTAGGATACATTGACACGAAAGAAGAATAATACTAAAAGAGCGGGTAGGACTGTTGGCAAGAAGGTATCATCCTGACTTCACCTACTTTATTACCTACTTTTGTCTGACGGGATTCTGATGAACTGATGAGCTCACCAGAACCCTAAAGGGGATCTGGTGAACTAGCTACTATTTCTTGGTATTGTATTTCTTATTTTGTGACATCATACTATATAAGCTTATCTGAGAGGATACTAAAGGTGCTCAGTTTACTTCTTCAGGTAATACAGCGTCCATCATGCTCCTAAAGCTTAATATACATTGCGAATAATTTTTGAAATAAAATTGTACATAGTATAATAAACTTTATGTCAATTGTGTACGTGAACGAACAAAATATATACGAGCCAAAAAACAGGTAACGCGTCTTCCGGATAATTCTCACGCTTTTTCGGTAATTTCTTACGGACGACCTGTGTAAATAGAACCTAAATTGCCACCAAGCGCGCTGTGTAACTCATCAATTGCTATTTTATTTTATTCTTAAAGCACACACAACGGAATACAACCAATCAGATTCAAAATATAGTTATCGACTCTTAGACCTAGATTGTATCCCAAAGCATGTGTACACAGCATGATAAGATAACTCTAGCGCAGTTCTGTGTAGAACAGCTGAAGGATAATGTTAACAGTTATTATTATAAATATTATTTACCTGTGTTAAGAGTATAAAACAATGTGTTCTTATAGGGAGGTGTAGTTGCGCGTTGACCTCTAACTCCTGAGAATAACCAAGCAGCTGCCTGCTTTAGAATAGCACTTTTTCCTAATTTTCTAGTAAAACTAACTAGGTACTAAGGTATAACTTAGCATGACTTAGGGTAGGGTTTCTTAACCTTTCTAAAGTGACGGACCATTAGCAAAATTTAAAAATTTATAAAACGAAATATATCGAATATAAAGATTGGAAGGGGATCCCTTCCAATCTTTATATTCGATATTATATATAGAAAGAAAGTGGTGAGATGATTGCTGCTGCTTCAGCTTGATTAGCACGTTAAATTGAGGAATTGTCTTAGACAACGCAAGGCGCGTATCATCTTTTGTGACGTTGCATCTAAAGAGACAGGATTACAAGAATTCTGTATACGTTTGACATTCAACTCATTCAGCTTCAAGTAGGCTCTCGTGCACACCTTGCATATTATTACTCTGTTCCGACTAACGGCTGCAGACGAATTCACACTCACTGTTATTAAAGTTGTTTGAAGTAAGTCAAAGTGGCCACATTATAATGTAATTGCAAGTCTTCGCTTCCGTAGAAATTGGAAATGTCAAAGGGTCTGAAAGGTCACCTTTGAGTTGCCCAATGAGTTTTAGAAGTCCGTAATTCACTTTTTACCACCTACAAGATGGGCAGACGACTTGGTAAGAACCGCATCGGCGTTGGATGCAGGCCGCTTCCAACCGCAGTTCCTGGAGATCAATGAGGGAGGCCTTTGTCCAGCAGTGGACGGTCCTACGGCTGATATGATGAATTCACTTTTAGTTATTTATATTAATGAGTAAAGTGGTTTAAAGTCTTTGACAAAAACACAATAAGCCGTGTAGGCTGTTTGTTTAAAAATAGTGTGAAATGTGAATAGAGTACGCTTGCACTCTCACAACGGTCTTTTGAGCTGGAACAAGGTTTCTAATTTTAATTACAGGGTAGAATAAGATCTATACTGACGTAACGTCCCGCATTGTGAACTTGAGGTGTATTGTGCAATGGATCAAGGTTTTTAATAACAAAATATATCTCACTACGATATAACTAAAGTTTGTCTATTTCATCAAAGTTCTTTTTAATCGGTCAGGCACCACCACCATATGATACGAAAATGTATTGGGGTGATCCTTCACAGATAAGTATATTTTAAACCTACTTCAAAATAGGAGGAGGTTCTCAATTCCGTTGTATTTTTATGTTTGTTATCTCAGAACTCCGTCATTTATCAACCGATTTGCAAAATTGTATTTGAAAGTAGTAGTATATGTATACTTCCAGATTGGTCCCATAGAAATTTCATCAAAATCCGTTCAGTAGTTTGGTTTTTTCTGTTATCGGTTATATTTTTGTTAAAAAGTTACTTCTAGAGTTTGTACCTAAATGAGCATCATTCAATTTGTTGGCCACAATAAATCGGACGATGAACGAACGAACAACTTCAAACAATGGCCACAGTTCTTACTAACAAGGAAACGTGGCATTAATTGAAGCAAAAATATAGTAACTGAATGATTCAACGTTCGAGATATAGTACTTGTATGCTTACTCAGTCAGTTTAGCGCTAGTTCAGACACGGCGGGAACCACGCGGAGTGAGAATCGCGCGGGTCTTATTTACGTAGGTATTTATATAAGCATACAGACATAATCGCGCGGTTGCTCCAACCGCGCGGTTACCGCCACTCAACCAGTACAAAATAGAATCGTGCGGCGCCCGCGCGGTTCTATTACTTTACTATGGAGGGAGATCTTCCTCAGCGTTCAGTAGCGTTGCGGGCACCGCGCGAATAACACGTGGAACCAAAAAATATCTTTCCTGATTAGTTAAATTAGTTCATCAAAAGATTTAATTGACATTTACAAAAACTAAAAAAAAATTCTCTTAAATATTCTTAAATCGGGATATAGCGTTACGAATTGGCCATGTGTCAGTCGATTCCTTAATATTGGATGCATCCAATACTGCCTTTTCTTTATTTTCTGGAGCAACCACAGACACGCTAGTTCCTCTTCGACTTTCATCTTGAAACTGATCGCTAATCGCTAAGTAACAACCGATGTTTGTTAACTAACAACAGTCGTCATTTTTGCGGTTTAACCCGCATGATCTGACAATCACGCGGTTATCGCCGTGACTGAAACTACTACTACTTGGGTATACGAGTATGTATAACCAAATGGTGTTAAATTCTTAGACAGCTCGAAAACCATTAAGTATATAGTTTTACATGCTTAATTTTACTTAGGCTCGGACTATATGGCATCCGGGTTTCCCCGATCCTGCGAATCCAGAGCATGTCCCGGTTGCTTCCAGGTAAAACTCAGAGTCGGATGGCCTCGGATCGTGTGTAGTCGATGCAGGAAAAATTCAAATGTTTGGTTGTGCGACGGATTGGTCAAGGTCTGCTAAAAACCCGGATGCCATACAGTCCGAGCCTTAGAAAACTTTCGTGATTTTCGTGATTGTCGGTCGAAACATCGATAAAACGGTACGTGATAAATCCCGTATTTAATTATGAGCTTACTTTATTTTATATGTTAATTGCAGTCATACCTTTCCATTACAATTCCTTTATATTATGCTTCTATATGACATTGCAATTAATATAAATACTAAATAATAGTAAAAAATAATTAAAGTTTGCAATTTATTGATTTTGCGACGATAATAAGATATAAGTAATTCGATTCGCATATGTTTAGACATTTCTGCTATTCAGTTATCTAGTGAATCGCCACTCAACGTTTGTACAGAAATCGAACCACCTTAATTTAAATGCCTCAATGTCAATCGAATAATAATATTGACTAGTCGATATCGTTATCGTTAATAAAACAAGAACGTAAAATAAAATAATAGTAAATCACTACATTTCTGACGAGGAATCTGACATATGAACGATAAACGAACCAGCACTACCGAATGCATTAAAACTTTAACGATTTGTCGGAATATTTGAACTGACCGGTACTATTTGTTTATGAATATGGATGTCGGATGATGGATCTCCTGAAATTTCATTCATTTTATGTTGTTTGCGAAGGGTGGGCGGAAATTTGCTTGGTAATAACAGATCTGTTATATTATGTGGTATATTTATTATAAAAGGTATTAAGTACGAATACTTATTACCGCCACCTACCAAGTTCTTTTTAATTATTACACTTACTAGTTACTCGTGGTTTGAGAGCAACAAACATATTTTTCTCAAACATGAATGGAAATATTGTCATTATTTTCGAAAAAAGAACACGCGAAGTATCGAATTAACGGACAAAATAAAAAATAAAATACATTGCAGGAGTGTTTTTTGAATTTGGAACATTACAACGTTCCAGCAATGTTTTATGAAACTGCGTGCTGTGGTTATTGCAAATATTGTTGTTGTTAAAATACTCTTTGATTGGATCTCTTTTATCATTCTTGGCATACCAAAGTAAATTTTTTTGCTTAGTACAAATTGCGTTCACGTGGCCGTAAATGCGTTTGCCTTTCGGCGCAGATGATAAATCAATAATTGGCGGCAATGCTGAAAATTCGTCTTGATTTGTTATTTACATCTATACTATCTATACTAATATTATAAAGATTTATTTGTTTGTTTGTATTGAATAGGCTACAAAACAACTGGACTGATTTAAAAAAATATTTCATTGTTGGGAAGCTACACTATCCCCGGGTGACATAGTTACTTTTTACCGAACTGCGCAGAAGGAGGGTAATGTTTTTATTGAAAAACTACGCGTACGAAGCTGCGGATTGGTCATAAATATAAATATAATAACTAAAATGAGTTCCAACGGTTCAGAGAGTGAAATGGAGATTGATTGTACTCCGCTACTCCAGATTTAAGATCAGAAGCCAAATTGGCAATGGAAAACCTGCTTCCAGCGAAGTCTAAAGCAAAATACATGAAAGTACGTATATGAAAATTTTACGAGTTGGAAAAACGAGAATAAAGAAAACATTTTCTCCGAAACAGTATTTTTGGCGTATTTTAATGAGATTGCTAAAACTAAAAAGCCATCTACATTATGGGCAATTTATTCCATGCTGAAATGTACAGTTCACGATAAAAACGGCATTAACTTGAAAAATTATGGAAATTTAACTACTTTTCTTAAACTACAATCGACCGGATTCAAAAGCAAAATATCGAAAATTTTTACTGGCGAAAACATAAAGCAATTTTTAATTAAAGCCCCAGATACCCAGATGATATATATTTACCGACAAAGGTGAATATAATTATTCATTATGCCCCAAAATGACTATTGTAACTTTTAATATTAATTAAATCAAATGTATAATATAAAAAGTATGTTTTATTTCCTTGCATTCTTTTGAGAAAAGCACTATTGGTATGCCTCGGCGGAAATGGCAATTGCCTGTCTCGTATTAGTAAGTCCTCGCCTACGGCTCGGCCTTCAAACTCATACTCGACCTGCAATTGCCTATTTCACGGCCTTTGCAATAATGTACTATTATCAGTAAGAACAACATGTGCAATACGTAGTGTTTAGTTTATGAGGGTAGTCATGAAAATTTTAAATAATTATGCATTTTACGTTTATATCCTTTAGTATATGTGATCTGCGTTATAGTTTAGCAATGCATATGTATACACGTGACATTTATAAATCATGTGATATGTTAGCCAGAGGTGATTCGATCCAAGCAAAAAGTTGCTTAATATTTTTTTTAAGTATTTACCTCATAAAATTCCCAGTTTCGTTGCATAAAACACGTTGCTAGAGCTCTTCATTACCTGGAAACAAATGAGACAATATTAATTGTTGAACGTTGGATGATTTTTTTAAATTAAATCGCTGGGGAATTCGGATTATTTCTGTTAAGGTAATTCGTGATGATATTCTAAGCGTCGCCGCACACGAGCCACAGACTTAAATTAAACAGTTGAGTGGCGAACTCCAGACACCTAATTTAGTAATCGTTATAGTTTAAGCATTTATTTCTCAAAAGAATTACAAATTCACATAAAGAGGAAATTACAATTTATCATAAAAAATAAAGAGGATGTGCCATTAATTATCGCTGTGAATGAAAATAGTTTTTTTTCAACAGAATTATCAAACAGATTATGGGCGCACTATACCTGGGGAGACGATAAATCTCTTATTTTGAAACAATGTTTAGTTAAACAAATTTTGTGATTTCAATTTGTAATTCATATATGTTATAGTTAAGGATATGTGCTAGAGCGCCTGTGTTGTGAAAACACGATTCCGTAAAATTTTCTCTATAGAAAAAAAATTCAAAGATAACTCCAAATTTATCTTAAAACCGTTCTTATGCGATGAATACTACAATTTAAATCTTGAACTTTACTTTATACAGTAATTCTACACACACAACATAAATAAGGGCACCTGTGTTTTAAATTTTCAAAATACTTTTTGATTTTACCATAAAATGAAAATATCTAAGTTTTGCACAATTGAAACCATTCGCTCCGGACGCCCGTTTCGCGATTGTCTGGCCTCGGCTTTGAGACGGGGTACCCGTGACGCTTGTCGCTCCAAACGAACACGTAATTCTTACGTAGAATTTATATTTAGTTGGTTTTTGTAAAGACGCAGTAATGAGAAATAAACACAACAAGATAATGAAGGGACTGAATGATAAAAAAACCGGCAAACATATGAACCACAGCGAGATAGGACGTGTAGCGCTGCGCAGAGAAGTGGAGGTGAAATTCGAGTTTGGGCTGAGTCAACTCTTAAGACTGTTTATAGAAATATAGATTATGATCACATAAAAGGATATACTGAGATTTTGCGTTTTTAAATTTGTTTTTATTTTACGTGTTATGCGCGACACTTACAGGATTATTAAAATGAATCCAAAAATTTCAAAATATTTTTGGATTTATATAAATAAACAAAATTACCATTATTTCAATATAACACTAACATAAAACATACCTACAATAACTTAAAAACGAATGGGGTTGGTGGGCAGCAGGTGTCTCTCACAGCAGCGCCTTGTGTACAAGATTGGCCAAACGAAGTCATTCGATGTTGTTTGGCTCTCTTTTTTTTCTAAATGAAAAACTTCGATTCTGTTTTTTGATTATGTTTATTTGAACTTTTAGAATTGTATTGGTAAAGTTGAGAAGATTATATCAGCCAAATGAGCGCCGTCGCAATTGATTGCCATACGGGCTCGTTTTACGGAATTTTTCATCACTTCGGCGAGAACTTCGGGCGACAGATTCTCGCACTTGTGTCGAATGTTGTCCTTGAGGGCTTCCAGAGTCTCGGGCTTGTTTACGAAAACACGGGACTTCAAAAAATCCCACAAAAAAAGTCTGGAACGCTTAAAACGTGCGATCTTGCGGGCCAGTGCAAATCGCCAAAACGAGAGATGAGGCGACCCGGGAACGCTGCCTTCAGAATATAGGTTGTGGCTCGCGCAGTGTGTGCCGTTGCTCCGTCCTGTTGGAACCACATGTCCCTCAGTCCTAATTCGTACAATTGCGGCAGACAAAACTCGGTCAACATGGCCCTATAGCGCGCACAGTCCACTGTTGTCGTTTGGCAAGCGAAATTCTCGAAAAAAAATGGCCCGATGACTTGTCCAGCGTGAACAGCGCACCATGCAGTCACTTTGAGCGGGTGTAATGACTCCTCGTGCATCAGTCTTGGATTTTCGGTGCCCCAGAAGCGATAGTTTTGTTTGTTCACGTACCCGCTGAGGTGGAAATGAGCCTCACCGCTCATTATGATTTTGGTCGAAGAGGATGGCTTGGGCGTAGGTTACGCGCTTTGGCGGTCTGCAGGCAGCAGCTGATGCACGGACTGGACTTTGTACGGGAACATGCGCAGGTCTTTGACAAAAATTCGCCTTAGGGACGTCCGGCTGATAGCTTATTGCGTGGCACGGCGTCTGGTCGATGTTTCCGGCGACAGCTCGACATCCTCGGCAACAGCGGCGATAATCTCGGCAGAACGGGCGCTCCGGGGCCGTCCACTCTTGGCAACGTCCCGTGTGGTCCCATACTCTTCAAGTTTGGTGGCCAAACGGCGCAGTGTTGTCGCAGTCGGTGTCGGACGGCCGGGGAATCGGCGACGGAATTCGCGCTGCGCCCAACTACAGACGAATTGTTACGCAAAAAAATAGACACGATTATTCCGCGTTCTTGGGGAGTGTATCGCTTGTTGCCATGGCTTGTTCACTTGTATTCTGCAGCTGTCTAGTCTACAAATGTCAAAACCGATTTGACATTGGCGGCCATTTGCAAAAATGAGAGCATCTTCCAATAGGGTGATTTCTTTTGGCCCACCTTGTATTAGCATTTCAGTTAAAAATGATTTTTAAGATTACGTGCGGTGAGCGATTTTTTGTAAATAGTTGTGCTTCCCACGTTCTCCAATAACTTTTCAAAAATGCGCAATTAAGTTGAATATTATCGATAACTCAATAGAATATCGATTTACCCAGCAAATACCACATGCGGGTTATAATTCCCCATCAAGCTGATGGCAAAACATTTAACGATATTGAAGTGGGTGCATCCAGTCTTTAACAGGACCACTTAACTGTATTACCGACCACCGTAATAAATTGTATTAGGTAAGCTGGATTAAACTAATTCGATTAAATTTGCTAAGTAATTTTAGTAGAATTAGGTTTGGGTGAAGCTCTAGGAAATATGGCTGTCTATTTACCTACAAATACATTATTGAACACTGTCTGGGTTACTGTGCTATAAAATATATAAAGGTTAAATATATATAGGTACGGTAAGGTTAACGGTAAGGGTTTTGACGACCTCCGTGGCGCAGTGGGCGAATAACCGGCTGAGACGCAGGTGGTAGCGGGTTCGATTCCCGCCGCAGAACAAATGTTTGCACGATCTACAGATATTTGTTCTGGGTCTGGATGTATTTCTTATATTATAAGTATGTATTTACAAAAAAAAGTATATAAGTATTCTATCAGTTATGTGGTTCCCATAGTAGAAGCTCTGCCTAGTTTGGGGCTAGATAGCGCTGTGGGAAATGTCCAGAAATATTTATTTAGTTGAAACTGGTCGAAAATTATATAAAACAGTTGAATTTAAGATACAAAAAAAATACTGATACAACAGTTTCACGAAATCACGAAGACAAGTCACAAATCCATACTAATATTATAAATTCTAAAGTAGCTCCGTCTCTCTGTCAGTGAATGGCTTGACCGATTTCGATGAAGTTTGGTATACTTACAGATAGATTATGACCGGGATTGGGACATAGGCTACTTTTTACCCGACTGCGCAGAAGGAGGATAATGTTCTTATTGACAAACCACGGGTGCGAGGCCGCGGGCGGATCAGCTAGTCACACTTCACACTAATATTATAAATATGAAAGTATGGATGTTTGTTTATTTATTTGTTTGTTTGTTACTCAATCACGTCGTAACGGCTAAACCGATTTCAATAAAATTTGGTATGTACGCAGATTATAACCTGGATTACCACATAGGCTACCTTTTATCCCATAAACCAGTTCCCATAGGATAAAAATGGGGTGTCAAGTCAAGTTGCAACAACGAGTTTAGCTTTATTTCTAGGTCACCTACACATTTAGCAGTGTAACGCGTACGAAGTCGCGGGCAACAGTTAGTAGTCAATAAAATTATAAGTAAACAGTTACTCATAATTCAACAGTTTGAACAATCACACGTTATTTCGTTTGACATTTTGTGATTCTACCCTTTCCTCTGGTCAAGTTCATATCAGTTTCGCGTCATTTATTGTTATATCATACACTGTCTCAATTGTCTTATCTAGACGCTTCAATTGCTTCTGCCCGTCTTTAAGTGCCAATCTGACCAATTGAAATCATTCTCATAATCGCACTTTTTCCTTTGACATACAAAGCCACTCTGTGCGTTTTGTTTTCTTATACATTTGCATTGAACTTATAAGATTGTTAATTAGTCGGACGACCCAGATATCGCTGGATGGATGTGATGGAGAAACACCTCAGCGTTCTTTGAGTGCAAGACTGGCAACTGGCGCGGAACGGGGATCAATGACGTCTTTTAATGTCCGATGCCAAGAGCCCTCTTCAGGGTTTAAGTGCAAGATTGTCTGTATTAGGATCCAAATTTCAAAGCAGCTTTAGAACCACTTTTTAAGTAAGGTGGTTCGATTCCTATACAAACACAATCAGTGCACATTCACTACATAACTGAACAGTACAAATGTCTATACATATGCGTTTAGAATTGCACACTTTCATTCACAAAAGATATACCTAATAACTCGATATTTTTTTAAAGATATTTAAAATAAGTGAAAATGATGAATAATTAGATATTTAATGTTAAGTTGATAAGACACAGCTAATGGCATATGTTTAGAAATTTCTACTGATTGTTTGTATAGGAATCGAACCACTTCAAGGTACACACGGCTACACATCAAGCTATTAATTTCCAGTATAAGCTGACGTCGCATTGTGTATGCTTTTTGTAGAATGAGAGGTCAGCTTATACTGTAAAGCTTAATGTGTAGCCGAGTGTACCATTTTTAAAACCATATAAGATTTTTAAGAGTGGGTTTGGTGGGTACGTGATTTATTTATTAATCCACAAAACAGATAACAATCCACTTAGATCATCGAAACGTACAATTTCTAGATATTTCTAGATTGTAATTAAATATGTGAATACGATATAAAAAGTAAAGCATGCATTCAAATTTAATTACCCTAAAACTAGAAACCGCAAATTTAAACAAGACATAATTAATTACTTAACAAAAGGATTCAGACAAATGTTTTAATAGGTAAAGAAGCAGGAATTTATAGATGTACCGTTTAAACGTACGAGTATTAGTACCAAAGATATCCACGTCATATAAAGCAACCAGCTCGTTATATAGATGACACGTTCGAGGGAGAAGATTGTTAAATGAAACATTGTTTCTATAAGGATTATATAAAAGTTGCGAGGTTACGGGATCTATATCTGATATTTATGTCAATGGACGCCAATAAACTGCCCTAGTTTATTGGCGTCCATTGAAATAAACATCGTCATCATATCAACACGTCCGTAGTCGAATGTAGAACTTTGTTTAAATATATTAGGTTAATATAATCTCTAAAGTATCGACAACAAAGAATTTACACCGATTGTTATATCCTGACAATGGCCGGCCTAGTTTATGCCTATAGGTACGCAAGTTACCTAAGACATTTATTTTATTCTGAATAGCATCGGTTCTTTCCTTATGATTTGCGCAGTAAGGTGACCAGATGGGACAGCCATACTCAAGAATCGATCGAATAAGACTGATTTGATGGTAACGACCGATGTCGTGACGAGTAATATTAGAAGTAAAACATTTACTCCGTTTATGATATCGCTAGTAAAACGCCTACTGTAGGAGTGCCAAATACGGGTACAGTCTAATCTAAACAACACGCAGGGTTTTGCGTCAATTTCTACATAGTACCAAATTAGGGGCTAGTGTACTATTCAGTTTTATTCGTGGACTTCTAACTACTATTGGCAAGAGCAGAAATTGAAAAGTTTTAATGGAAAAAGCTTCGATAAATAACTATTATGTAACTATATATATTTACATCTAAATTGAATGCATTAATATGAAAACAGAACCATCTGAATAGAATAAAGAATGCAATTTAACCATTTATATTTTTGCCATCATATAGGTCCATCCTAGTTTGGGTACCTATGATTTCCATCCTGAATTGTATTATACCTAGTAAACCATTGTATTTTTTTTTGTTTGTGAAATATTGAAGTTTGTTGCTGAATAAATAAAACAATATTAATAAAAAAAACTTCTATATATTATTTATTTATGTTTTAATAGAGTAATTTATCCACTGTGTGAATAAATAATTAAGGGCCACTTGCGCAAAAAATCCTAAACGTACTTATTTAGTGGCTAAATGATTTAAGGAGTTGTCAAATCATACAAATAAGTCAAATTTAAACATGTTTAGTCGATAAATACGTTTAGGCATAGTTGTGCAAGCCAGGCTAAATCTTGTGCTCGCATCCAATACTAAGGTAAGAGAAAGAACTGTTAAAATAATACATACTCCGTCTGTCTGATACGTTTTCACAACTAAACGGCTGGACCGATTTCGATGTAATTTAGTATATTAGATAGATTAAAACCGGGATTGTGATATAGGCTAATTTTTACCTGACTGGTAATGACTGGCTAAAGGTGGGTTATGCTTTTATTGGCAAACAACGCGTGCGAAGCCGCGGGCGGGTCAGCTAGTAAGTAGCTATATAATTTGGGCTCATGGAAAACGCAAATGCTACAGGCTACAATACCACAAAATAAGTTCGTCATGCTGTGAACCATGACCTTATCATAACGCGTACAGTACAACACGAAGCCCCAAGGCCAGCAAGCCACGAACTGACGCATATCGATCAAATCAAACGTCACTCGGATTGTGCTACTTATAGCCACTTTCTCTAGTCATATTGCAAAAAAGGTCAAGGGTTGACAAGGCAATCGATTAAGACCTATAGACTAAACCCTCCTGACAACTATAACACCAGCTAATAAAAATAAATAAAATACATTTATTTTAAGTAACCAAGACTCATAAAGGGAAACATAAAATAGCTTTAACACTAATAGATAATAGGCTTTTCAGACTGCATGTCATATATTTTTAAAGTAGAAGCCTTTTGGTGTAAAGTCGACGTTGCTTCCAGTCTAACCATGACTATTAAACAAATCTTTCGTATTGCAAAAGCACAAAGGAAGGAGTTGACTGTAGTATTCTGTGGTTGTGGGTGGATTTCCATATTTCCAAAACAAATATTGTTTCCATCCATATTTCCAAATCGATACGGACGGACGGCTAAAAACTATGTATGTAAGGTATGTACCGGTAACATTGAAGTTCAAATTGTTGTCCAAATATACTCTCAGAGCACGAATTGTGTCGTAAAATAATACTATTCACAGGAGTCTAAAATAGGTTCGGCTCTGCATGTGAATTATCGCAGGTACGTTACGTATGTGTCTCATGTAAAAGATATTAGATATGCTTTTGCTGTGCCTCTTAAAATCGGCTTTAATGTAAAATGTTTATATGAAAAAGCTTTTAGTTATATCTAATAGAATTGAATATGAATTTCAAATGGCTGAATGTTACAAACTCATATACATACGTCGTCTCTGTTTAGTGAGGATGGAGATACATTTCTGTACGATGCTATTATTTCTTGTGATGCTAGATGGATGGTTTCCAACTTTATAACGGTCTGAACTTTATGAAATTCATATACAAGGCCTTGATACTCTTACATAAAATGAACAATTTCAGTACAGTAGTAGAAACAAACAACTTACTAAACTAAGTTGTAACTTGCTCTGACCACTTGTTATGCAAGTGCATGCGTACTTTGTATAACTGCATCCACTCCTTGGGCGACCTTTGCGTTCTTCGCCTTGCGACCGTGAAATAATATGATGTCATACATGTATGAATTATACTTTAGTTCGGTTATGGTTGTGAAGAACCGTAACAGTTCGTACCTGCCTGGCCGGTTGGTATGCGCGTGACACGGAGACCCAGCCACACAATATCGCATTACCAATCAACAACGAGCACAACTTACTCGTATCATTAACGAGTTTTATAAAACTTCAGTGATCAATCTTGATAATTAAATATGCATACAGCTAATATCCTAGTAAAAGTATCTTCCAGAGCGTAACATCCAATATTCATTGTCGAAAATAGACCGGGAAGAGCTATAAACTGAAATGAACGCTGGAATGCAGAAGTGAACGTCAGTCTCTTTTGTCATTTCACGAGCATAAGATTATTACTGCGTATCTTATTTGGAGCGGTGCTCAAAATGTTATGGACCTGTTCTAAAAGTCAATTGTGTCATTAAGATAAAACTATGCATTTGAACAAAACTGCAAAATAAAATAACAAATGTCAATCAATATTGAGCTATACGAGTTTGACAAAATATCATTTGGTGACTTGAATTGTTCACAAATATGTTATGAGTAATGACTTGATTATCATTAACTTTTTACAATGACTGAAATAAATTAATTACTCCTGATGAGCTGCTTGACAGTATTTTAATGAGTGTATGTGTTCGTCATTAGGTTTTCTCTATTATCGGCCTGGCATTCTGTCAGTGACGACGGTTAGTTCATGAGAACGGGCTGATAGACTGCGGTTTAACTATATCGGTAGGTCACCATCGGATATTGGTTTACTTATCAACCACCGCTAGGTTGCGGTCACGTTTGTATGTTTCCCCTGATACGAATTTTCAACCACATCCAAACCGGTCACTCAATTTTAAAAAACAGGAAAGACAAGCCTTTAAATTTCAGCTGCAGTAATTTTAAACGGGTTGGCCACATCAAAACTGATGCGTCTGGTTCGCTGTCTCCCATGTGCTTGTTACTAAGGCGGACTTTTCATGTGGAGATATTGCCATCAGCCAACGAAATCTGATCTCTGAAAGTTCTACTCCAATCTCCCATTGCCTTTACAAGCGAGTACTGGTGTACAATATATGGTAGGTCACCGTAAAATGGTACTGATCAACCTCGGAGCAACCGGTTTCGAGTCTTGTCCGGCGCGGCCAGCGATAAGTGTGTGATAATAACATACTCGAATCTAAACCGCAGAGAGAGGAAAATAAACTCACTGGTTAGAAATTTTATATTAGACGAGAAATATTTTTGGATTATAAACATAGATATGTGTAATATGCGTGCTATTTATTGCGTAGCTTTGTTCTTCAATTTGTTTTTTGTTTATTCTACCGTTGCGAATGTTATTTTTTGGCTCAAAACATTTAGCAGACGATAACGTATGATAACGTTACTATATCGAGTACAAAACTAATTAAAACTACTACCACTATGCATTTTCATAATTAATTATTTACTTTTTACTGAACATTCTAATAAGCCATATTGTTAAACTGAACTTCACTAACACAATTAACGTTTTTACGGCGCATTCCATTCTGGAAAGTCGAGATAGAAGGATTGACAGGAGTTATTAAGAACACGTCAAAATGAAAGATAATGGTAATAGCATATTGCAGACACGTGTTCCAGTTGATAAAGACGATCAACGTTAAACTCTATGCACAACTAGCGGAAGGAACATTATCTGAGGTCTGTTCGAAATAACACATAGTCTTAGAATACAATGCATTCATCGTTATCAACTCTCAGCAGTAACGAACGTACTTACTGAAATTTCAGTGAACGGGCTTGCATAAGCGAGCTCCGTCCACTGTATGCCCGTGCCCGTGACGGATAAGATGCGCCATTGGTTGGTTGTACCTAAATGCATTTGGCACTACTCATAAATTAGCAGTCTCTGCTGATGCATATGTTTAATGCCAACGCTTCTTTCATATATTCACAGTATATCTTAAAGTTCCTTGCGCAGTTCACCATTTTATATTATACTAGCTGACCAATCTGCGGCTTCGCACGAGTAGTTTGCCAATAAAAAGTAGCCTATGTGTTAATTTAGGTTATGATCTACGTACATACCAAATTTCATCGGAATCGGTTCAGCCGTTCCGGCATGAAAGAGTAACAAACATCCATACATACAAACTTTCGCGTTTATAATATTAGTAGGATAATTTAAGTTTATAAATAAATAAATAGATAAACACTTAATTATACACCATGATTCGTCTTAAATCTACCTAAATTAATTAATATTATGGTGGCGATTCTGTTATTTACATTGACTAACTAAAATTGTGTAAAATACGAACGATCTTATTTTGTTTACTCTAAAGATCAAATTAAAATGACATTTAAAGTGACATTTCTAAAATTAGATAAATTTTACAAAGATGCCGTGTTTGCGGGATAGTTTTAATCAACGCCAATTGGACTGCCGACTAAAACTAGCCCAAAAACACACCATCTTAATAAAAAATACTTAATTTTAGAAATGTCACTTTAAATGTCTTTAGTGTAAACAAAATAAGACCGTTCGTATTTTACACAATTTTAGTTAGTCAGTGTAAACAACAGAATCGCTACCATTGACTGTTTAACTATCATTGTAGTATTGTATCAATTGACTGTTTATCTATCATTCTAACTATTGTATCACTTATGTATTTTCTTTTGTCATTTAATGTGGGAAGAAACTGACTTCTGACATACAGCTCACGCTAGTTCAGGAGCCAGGGCTTCAACCAGAATTGTAAAAATTGGTATGAAACAAATAAAACATAAAAAAAAATAAGTATTGGCAAGACGGTGTATGGAGCAGCGTTCCTTTTGCCGCTGTCAAGAAAGCTGCTTCACTGAAATCCGCTAGATAGTCTGCGCTTATAAGATGATCATTGCGAATGCAAGAACACACGCATTGTCTCGTTCACAATGAGTTCCTGGAATCGGGTACATGCTACTATTCTATAGAATGCACTGTTATCGTTTTCGTTTCTTCGTGTCAGTAGTTTTCTAATTACGATAGTATTTAGATAACTAGGCATTTCAAATCAGTCATGTCAAATCATACAGCATTAAAACCAGTCCTCTCCATCTTATGGATGTCACGAAGATATCGCATTAAAATACCGCCTAATGTGCTATTGTTTTTAGTTAAAGTAAGATTTATACTTGTTATTGTATACAATACTTAGATACGAATTTGGGGGGGTGTTAGAATATTATTCGAAACTTTTAAATGTCAGTTTTAACTAGTTTTTACTATATAAAATAATCACAAAACCGCTTTAGGAATACTCCAAAACGGCTTTATGGTGAACCCTTGTTATAGAAACCACAAAATGTGTAAAAATAGTTTACGAATGAAATAAACAAAAATTATGTATTACTGTTCACTATAGTATTTTGCACGTATTCAGCGCGTTCATATGTCCCGGAAAATGTTGCCTTCTATCAAAAAGCGCAAGATAGAATATCTCGGCCATGTGCTCAGGAACGATAGATACATGCTGCTGCAGTTGATAATGATGGGCAAAGTGGACGGAAAGAGACGTGCTGGGCGAAGACAGAAGTCATGGCTCCAGAATATCCGGGAGTGGACCGGTATTGCCTCCGTCGAACAGCTGTTCCGGCCGGCTGCTGATAGAGATGAATACAGGAAGCTAACGGCCAACCTTCAGGATTGAAGAGGCACTGGAAGAAGAAGAATAGTATTTTGGCTAATAAAATCAACCAAAACAATGTGTCTAATAATTACAAATAATCAAAACACTGATTGTAAGGTTTATCAAGCAAATAGACTCATTTTCACCATCGGTAGACCTACGGCTACGCGGCTGACTCTCATAGATAAAATTATTCGATTAACGCTATTACAAATAATATACGAATACAAAAATCTGGCGAATATACAATTTCAAGCGCTAAGTAACGGGCAAACCAACTCTAGAGGCCTATATTCTATCTATCTCTGCTTTAGCCTTATCAGAGGTATACAGTGTTTTTTTTAACTGGGACAGTTCGGCAGCACCCATAACCAGAGGAGATACAGGTGCAGTTTCTTTTAAAACATCAGCTCTTTTTCGAAGAAAAACACTTTGGCATTAAATTTTTTTTGATCAAGCGTGAGTAGCGTCTTAAAATGAATAGCATAGGTACTTCCTCAATCGACGAGGACCAACTAATGCGTTGAAGTGGTATCAGGAAGGCTACCCTGACCGCGATTGAGGAAGTATGCTTCAATTAAGTCTACTTTTTGCGTATTTGACAATGCCATGATAGGACAAATAAGATGATGCAATGACTGATATAAAAGTCCGACAGATGTAAGGTCCATGTTCGAAATTCAAAATTGTTCTTAAATACGAAATGTCTTTGAATTGCTCATGAGAGCATGGAGCTCCTAAACTTCTTAATCGCTACAGTATTAATACCTCTTTATTGTGCAATTAGAATCTAATAAAATGTTTGTTGGAGGAATTTTGCTTTGTCCTGTTGTATGAGAATACATTTTATCAAATTTGACTAACTTCCGCTGCTCAGATTTTTTTCATCCGATACAATAAAATGATCCTAACAAAGGACTGAATCGTTCGGCAACAAAAAAAATATACCAACTTGATTCATTTTAAGGCGCTACTCACGCTTGACCAAAAAAATTTTAATGCCAAAATGTTTTCCTTCGAAAACGAGCTAATGCTTTAAAAGAAACTGCACCTGTATCTCCTCTGGTTATAGGTGCTGCCGTGCTGTCCCAGTTAAAAAAAAACACTGTATATATTTATATAAAATATATTAACCTAGTTGACCCGCCCACGGCTTCTCACGCTTAGTTTGTCAATAAAAACATTACCCTCCTGCGCAGTCGGGTAAAAAGTAGCCTATGTCCCAATCCCGGTCAAATATATTTTTATACATCAAATTTACATAGGGAGTTCATCTAACTAAAGAATACCTCATAATTTGAAACCCTTACTTTACCCCCTTTAGGGATGATTTTGCAAAAAAGTTGAAACACGTATTACTTTATTTGTTACCAAAAGCTTATTATGAATTTTCAGATCCCTACCTTGAGGAATTTGGCAATATCTAAGTGAGACTGGGCGACCCCCACATCGCGAAAGTATTCTGCGCCGCATACCTATAGGTGTGGAGTGATGAGCGTACACCATTCCACTATTATTAGTGTAAGAATTATTCTCGACGGCCTCCAACAAAGAAACGGCTTCAGCTTCGTCTATTTTAGGGTTGAACACCTCGCGTGTTCTAACCTCGACTTATACCTAGGTACATGTTGATTAGTTTAGTTACGGATTATGTATTAGGAAAGTGATTTTTAATTATTATTTGTGAATTTTTCTCTTAGTTCTTACATTTCGACTCCATTTTTGACAACCTCCGTGGTGCAGTGGACGAATAGCCGGCTAAGACTCAGGAGGTAGCGGGTTCGATTCCCGCCGCGGAACAAATGTGTGCACGATCTACAGATATTTGTTCCGGGTCTGATTGTTTCTCTACATATTATAAGTATGTATTTACAAAAAAAATGTATTTAAGTATTCGATCAGATATCTGGTTCCCATAGTACAAGCTCTGCATAGTTTGGGGCTAGATAGCGCTGTGTGAAATGTCCAGCTATATTTATTTATTTCCGCGGAGCAAATGTTTGCATGATCTACAGATATTTGTTTGCGGGTCTTGATTTTTCTATATATTATAAGTATGTATTTACAAAAAAAATTTATATATGTATTCTATCAGTTATTTTGTTCCCATAGTACAACCTTTGCTTAGTTTATAGCTAGATTACTTATATATATATATTTTTTGTATATTGGAATATTTACGTCTTTTAGGGCCACTCGCGCAACGATGCCTAAACGTATTTAGTGTCTAAATATGATTTTACTCAAATCATAAAAATACGACAAATTTAAACATGTTTAGTTGTTAAATACGATTGATCAAGCCGGGCTTAATTGTAAAATAATATCCATTATTCTATGAATACCTTACATCTAAATCCCAAACTATCATAATACAAGCTTTAACCCGCGGTTATTTGTTAAGAAAAGGTAGTCTAGATGTATCAAACCATGTCAAAGTCTATATAAATACCAAATACCATCGAAATCGGTTCAGCCGTTACGACGTGATTGAATAGTAAACAAACATCCGAACTTTAGCATTTGTAATATTAGTGTGACTATCACACTATATTAAACATCGTATCGTTACTACGCTCGTAAATAGTAATCACTTGTTTATCTCTATTACTGAGGTTAAGAGCTTTTATCCTATTTATCAAAAAACGTAAAGCCTGGCAAGTATTTTAAATGTATATAACAACAAATGGACCAGAATGTGGAACAATTACATAAAAATTGTGTCTGAACTGAAGCGAGGCATTTCGAATCTTATCGCAAAACCTTGAATTTCGTATGTATCGAATGCCTAGCAGAAAGTTTGATATACTCCTGACTGTTTACAAAACGAAGTAATGGATGGTTTGAAGATAAAAGATATGCACGATTTACACCATGTCTGTTAAATCAATTTCGATAAATTCCTTTAGCATTTTTATCTCGACAGTTTTTTTAATAAATAACAATGAACTTATAGTAAAAACGTGCATAAGTACTCTTATCAGTTATCTGGTTCCCATAGTACAAGATTTGCTTAATTTGGTGCTAGATGAGACTGTGTGAAATGTCCAGCATTTTTTATTTTATCTAAAGTTATATTCATGGAAAGAACGGTAAAACGCCATAAACGTATCTACAAGATTTATTTAGATAGGCTAAAAGATTGCGGTGAACAGTAAGAATATAATAAAACGCCAAAAAATTACCATAAAATGAAGTTGATAGATTCACCCTCGCGCAATGGGGAGGCGAACAATATTGGCTATTTGCAAGATTTAATATGGCCGGATGAAAAAGTGCGAGCGTATTTTTCATTTCTCTCGGAATAGAGGCGAAAATCAATTTGAGCTGGTGCGTAGCAGACTCTATTCCCGGGGTGAGCCGAGGAGTCACGGCCAAGGTCGGTCGGTTCACCTCCCCCCCCCCCCTCCCCCCCCCCTCCCTCTCTTCACTCCACCCCCTGCGTCGATACAGCACACTCAATGAGCACTCTCACAGTATAGTTTCAGTACCTTAGAAATGTACACGTGTCTAATACACAATTGGCGACTTGTTATATTGTTCAGGGTGAATTTATAAAATAAACCGCCTCGTGCCGCTGACAGAATTCCAGGAATTCTTTAAAAACATTTCAATTGAGAAGAGATGTTGTTGTTACCAAGGTTTCTTATAATTTCACAAAGAACAAACTGTTATTCCTTTTCAATTATATGCTGATAAAATTAAATTCTAACTTCATAAGTATCATGTATAATAAAATGCAGCAAGGAATTTTTTAATTGAGATATTTCTATGACATGTGGTATTCCGGTACAGAGTGGGAGTGACGAGATTTGATCTGTTACAAGAATCTTTCTGCGCGTGATTGTCGCCTCGCCACCTCTTAGCGCATAGCATTGTTTATTCTGACAACACAAAAATCAATAAATATAATAAATAGGTTACGCCAATTTTTTACCATGATATATAAGTGATTTCGGTACAAAATGTAAATGTCCTTATGTGTTTGTATGTGTGTGTTATTGTGTAATTATAACGAATGTGTCCAATAATGACACGTGCGCGGACGGAAGAACTGTCTGACTGTTTTCAAACCCGACTCCCGCTTGGTTGAATTCGTCACTATGATACGACGAACTCGATGTGGTCTCACAACTTCACAAGTAAAGCGTGTCACACAGGATGAAGATGCTATTTATATATTTTGTTATGATAAAATATCGCTCGCCATGCAATCCAATGGACCATCTCACACATCATCATCATCATCCACAGCCCGACTTCACCCAGTGCTGGGTACAAGCCTCCCTTTGCATGTGCCATTTCCCACGGTCCTGTGCTAGCCTCATTCAATTTCGAGCCGCGATGCTTGCTTCATCATCTGCCCATCTCGCTGCTGGTCGGCCGACGTTTCTGTACGAGGACGCCATTCTGTTACCGCCTTAATCCACCTGTCGTCAAATCCATCTCACACACGGTGAAGATAATTAATCAAGCGAAGCGAGATCTCTAAATCAACTTGGGCAAATCGGCGTTGTATGTATGTATGTTTGTCCGAGGATAACTTTCGAAGCGTTTATCCGATCATCGTGAAAGTTGGTATATATTGTAGGTAGTAATGGCAAAATTATGATGTGACTAAATGAACTAAAAATATGGGGAGGTTGTTGCGATATTAAGGTTCAAGAGGAGTAAAAAAAACAAAACTGACTGACTGGGACTGTCCGGTCAAGTGTCACGTCTAACAAAAGGTATTTGTGAGTACATTTCGCTCCCGTTTTTAGTTTTAGTTTAAACCTTTTAGTTTTTTAAGTTATTAGCCATAATAAAAACTGAACTTTGACAAAATTCACAGGGTACACCAGTGACCCCACAGTGCTGAAATTAGGTATGCGTGTTGCTTTAGTAACACAGATACCTATAGGCAAAAGTCTGAAATCCAGTATAACTGCAATTTGAACCCCAATTAACATAAACTCCTGTTACCTGTAATTTGAATGAAACTGTAGGTCAAATCAGTTGGATATGCATTTCGTGGGACTATTTTGATAGTCAAAGATTACGCGAGATCTCAGTTCGGGCCGGACCATTAATATAAATAAATTTTCATCTTACATTGGATTGTATGGCGACTTCGTCGTTTGTGACGCGCTTTAAGTTGATTCTTTTTTTTTTACCTTTCATTTCATAATTCTGTGCAAAATGGAAAATGCCCAGATATTTTAGCTAGCGGCTTACGTAGATAGAACCCATAACACTCATATGGCAAGATAATGTTATCGGAGAGCATATTACTTATTCAGCCGTATCGCTACAGATAAGTAGATAAAACTGTTTGTTTGTAGCTGAAGGTGTACTGTTAGTACTCGGAGACAGAATAATTGAAGAGGTCGGGTAAAAAGGAACTTTAGATACCGCAGAAAGTTTGGACCGGCAAATGGCAAAACTGAAATAAAACTTATGCAAGTTTAACTCGCATTACGTTAGCTTCCCACGATCCTTGCCTCCATCCAAATATTCCATCAATCTAAACTATACCAAAATAAAATCATACATACAAATTACACGACGCTTTAGTTATAGAATAATAAAAACCGGCCAAGTGCGAGTCGGACTCGCGCACGAAGTGTTCCCTACCATTCATTTCATCTATAAAAACGGCAAAAAAATCACGTTTGTTGTATGGGAGCCCCCCCCCCCCCCCCTTCAATATTTGTTTTATTTTAGTTTAATTATTTATTTTTAAAGTGAATATATAACTAAACATTCTGTGATTATTTCAAGCGTCTACCTGTTGCCGTTATCAATATCGAGCTAAAACGAGCAAAAAAAAATATCACGATTGTTGTAGCGGCAACAGAAGTATTATATTATCTGTGAAAATTTCAACTGTCTAACTATCACGGTTCATAAGATACAGCCTGGTGACAGACGGACAGACAGGCAGCGGAGTCTTAGTAATAGGGTCCTGTTTTACCCTTTGGGTACGGAACCCTAAAAACCATGGTTATGTTGTACATACATTTTGAAGACAGTAATTTTAGCTCATGAATCATAGACATAATTCAAGATATCTTGGACAATAACATCACAGTCGACCATAATGACAGTGCTTTCCACTTCCAACGCCTAATACAACTCAAAATACCATCAAATATTCAAATTGAATACGAAAACTAAAGTTGTGTGAATAAAATGATAATATGCACTCATGATTTTATGAATTCATTGTTAAATTTTGAGAAATAGCTGAACAGTATACAATTTCAAGTGTCCGTTACCCTCCAACTCCGACTCGGAGGTAAGTGAGCGTACATTGTAAACGGAAGCACGAAATATTGCCCAATATATCTAAACGAGGCCGCACAATCAGGTTTCACCTTTACCTCAATGCCTTTAAGACCGACTTTGTAAAGCTGGTTTCATTTCTGTCGTTGCCGAATTGATTCTTTTAATTCTGCCATTTAAATATTACAGCCAAGGGTGAATGGCTTAATATCTTTTACAAGCCATCTTTAAATCTATAAGTCACAATGATTATTCAACTCCTTTCTGTAATTTAAGATGTTATAATGTATTTCAATATCAATTCATTTATTTCAGATGTCAAAAATCCATATTTGTTAGTAAACTTAATTATACATGTCAAATGGTTAGTACAATTGTGACATAACAACAATTAAATAACAATATATGTGGTATGTGAGCATCTAGTGTAGGTACTGCGCATGTACCATTCAACAATGGTTTAGATGCTCACAGTCGAACCTGTTTGCGAACGTATTCAGTATACCGTTGGAGCTGGCCCGAATTCTGCACCCCAGGGATGTGCACCGCTTGTATTTGTTCAGTCGTCTTTGCTTTGTCAGCTTAATAATAATATTTTTTTAATAATGCTGTACATTTCAACCCTAAACTAAGCAGAGCTTGTTTTATGGCCACCAGATAACTGATATACTTATATAATTATTTTTTTGTAAATACATACTTATCATAAATAGAAAAATACTCATACCCGAAACAAATATCTGTAGACCATGCAGACATTCGTCCCGCAGCGGGAATCGAACCCGCAACCTCTCTCTCGCAACGTCTCAGCCGGCCCACTGCGCCACAACGCTCGTCAAAAGCTTAGAAGATGTATTTTATTTCATATGCTTGGCCAATACTATAAATATTTCATTCCATTACTTTCAAAGGACTTCATCTGGCCAGTTTCTTTTTCCATAGCGTATCTATATCAGTAAAGTGCTCGCAATATATCTGTTTGAAGGCTTGAAAGATGAGCACAGGTGTATAGAGAGTGACACCTCGTACGTTAAAGCATGACATGTAGATTCTGTGATTTATTACCTCAACTCGTCTTCAATATTGTGTCGTGTATTTCCGATTCACGTCAAATATGGTAGAGTACCTTTCGCGCCTTTGATATATTTCTTGCGGCTTTTACGTTAATATTATACAAGCAAATTGAATATGATTTACACAGCGTCTGGTGGCAAATTGCAGTACTAGCTTTTTTTATATATACATTTTGATATGATGGAGCGTAGAGTTATAATAACTGATCGCGTCCGTAACACCATACTGCGCTCCAAAACTAAAATCGCCGATGTAGGGGAGTATGCCGCCAGGCTAAAGTGGAATTCTCTCTTATATAACAAAATAAAGGTCTTCATTACCATTCCAACATTAAAATGCTCTGGGTTTTAGTGAGTGTAATATTAAGAGTGGTTATGGACTCCCCAGACGTTTTTCATTGTTTCACGGAAGGCATAATGAGTCGGGTTTGCGGATTCCCGCGGGCTACGAAAATATGGTAATGTTACGACTGTTTATTCAGAAAGTTGATAAATCATTGGTGATGTATTCATTTCAAAATGTTAACTTGATAGATCTAGGTTATGATCAAGACAATTGGATACTAGGCCCACATGTCAATAAACAAATTGATCAGTCTTCAGTATTCATTTATTCACCATTTCATTTATATTGCATAACCTATTACAGATATCAGTTAATTATAAATAAATAAATATAAAACAATAGAAGATTGCGTCACGGGCGCTGAGTTACTAGAAACCTGAGTGCAGTGAGGGATATAAGCACGCCCAAGATGCAGACAGCTTTATCCACAAGGAGAATACTCTACTTTTCACACTTTCTACGAGACAATAAAAACCAAATCTAGGTTGGTGCATTATGTGCAGAGGTTAGTTCGATTTACGAATAAGTTCTTATTGGGTTTCTTTGGTTTACATTTTTATACAGATGAGGTTCCAAATTCAAATCACGATTCAATATGCC
Source organism: Philereme vetulata (assembly GCA_918857605.2). Lineage (NCBI taxonomy): Eukaryota > Metazoa > Arthropoda > Insecta > Lepidoptera > Geometridae > Philereme > Philereme vetulata. The sequence continues at coordinate 9,057,952 of OU975446.1, forward strand.
CGCCCGCGGGGGTATAATGAAATTCAGTACAACTTTACTCCCAGCTCAGCCGTAGGGATTTAATCACCTGCTTTCGGTTAGGTTTACATGACATATAATTTGACATTGTCGAGCAGGTGCTGTGAAAATTACATTTATGCAGCGCATTGAAAAAAACAATTGGCTACAGTAGATAATACTCTTTGTCTTTCCTAAAAAGTCTCTAGTCTCTCTAGTCATTGATAGTCGATACTTATTGGATCTTTATTCGAAGACAGACGTCTATAGCAATTTCAGTTGATGCCAAGAACTATATTTTTCCTGTCTCTCCACTAAACTGACACGTTCAAACCAGTTTATCAGTTTTTATCTGTCTATTCTAAAGATCAGCCCTGTCTTATTTAACGGAAAGACGTATATTTTAAACGGTTAAGGACAACAGAACTACCATGAGAACTGTTTACAGTGTAATATTTTTACAAATGAGATTAATGGTTGATCTTTGACGAATCTGTTAAGATTAGTAGACAAAGTTGATTATGTATAATCCACTGATTATAGAAATACAACAAGTTGAATTATATCAAGCTAAAATACTCAAAGACGGTAACAGACAAAATTCATCACAATGTCAATAACAACATATATGTAATCTTAAAAACAATTAATATAAATATGAATACGGTTATCTGATCGCATAGGAATTTACTTTTGTCTGGCGCATAACAAAAGATTACGAGCACGGTATCTTAAATTACATCCTCTGTAAAAACCTAGGTAATATAATAGGATCAGATTCAATTCCTTTATTATGCTGTTAATGTCACAATAAATAGGTTCTCTACTTTATGCATAGTTGAAGATGTAGGTAGAGATGTTGGGTTCTCCCACAAGCATCCAACCTCCATTGAGCGGCCCGGGCTGAGGCATCTATTTTTAGGGGTCTGGGTGGCACTGGGGGGGGGTGTGACGTCTCACCTCACCCCTTCGTCCTACACCACGTCCTACAGCCACGGGTTAGAGACGACGCTATTTCCACCGAGAGCGAAACATGTTGGGTGGTTGGTTTCTCGCTCATTGTCATTGAGATGGAAAATTTCGTGTCGCTTTGTTAAATTGGTTTGCATCTTTGCGATTTGCCTGTCATGAGGACTCATTGATTGTGTTATGTGAAATCTGAAGCTGAAAATGTTTGACCCAGAAAATATGTTATCAAGAATATTTACCGAATTATGGAAATATAGTATTTTTCAAACTTTCGAGATCATTGCACCTAAATAATTATTGGTCAACCCGTGACCACGATTGTGTGTGTGCAACACAGCCGTAATGTCGGGATAAGAAATAAACAAGGTACATACGCGATAAATACCCGTTTTAATCAATAATAATATGGAAATACGTTTTGGCGTTATGAAAAGGCAGTTTAATATCGAAGCAGAGTCAAAGGGTTCTCTCTGTCTTGTAATTTAATTTCGTCTGAAGGTACTGATTAAATGTCGCCGACCGCATTCATGCCACAATAGTTGCTAAACACTGCTCGAGTATTATGTTAAACTGTGGCCCGATATTCCGGTCATACGTGATACAATGTGAATTCTGTAGCTCTGTAACTGTTCTTTATGTAATATTCTCAGATATTATTGGTAACCAGGCGATATAATAACATTTTGATAAATCAACAAAAGAGAGTATGTCATTAAGTTTGTATACAGAAAATCACAAGCCAGTAATTGTTCGAGTAAGTGTACCGATTCCTTCAAAATTCTCTTTACTAAATTTAGCTTCATTCACAATAATTTATTCAAACATTGTTTTTACCAAGTTTCGTATTTACTTTAGTCCATAATTTCAGTATATCTCGCCTACAAATTGCTGCTCAGAAACAAATAGGATCGTTCTTTAGCTAACGTTTTCTCGTTAAAAAAGCAAAGCCAATCTTTAACACATGTCTGTCTCTCCCACACCAGACAAAGAGCCGTTGTGATTGTGAAAACGCCTCGCAGAAATAAAAATGACAAATTATCTTACTTAGAGTGTACGGAAAAGTGCCTATTAGTAATGACTGTAGGAGACTTATAAGACCAATGTACGAAGTCACACATATTGAATAGTTGGCAAATGTAATAAAGCGTTCGGTTATGTATAAACCCTACGAAGATTTAAAAAATGTGCTCTAGCATGAATATAAAAAATAAATAACGCTGGACATTTCACACAGCGTCACAACAGTGACCCCACAGTGCTAAAATTTGGTATGCATGTAGCTTTAATGACACAAATATAGGCAAGTCTGAAATCCAGAATAACTGCAATTTCTATCCCAAAAATATAACCAATTCACATGAACTCCCGTTACTTGTAATTTAAATAAAACTGTAGGTCAAGTTATTTGGTTATGCATTTCGTGGCACTATTTTGATAGTCAAAGATTACAAATAATATTATTTGTTTTGTTGGAGACTCGCGGGATCTCAGTTCGTGGCGAACCACTAGTATTATATAGAGAATCAACCAAACCCGGAAGAAATATCTGTAGATCATGCAGACATTTGCTTCGCGGTGGAATCGAACTCATAACCTCGTGCGTCTGATGCGTGGCGTGGTTATTCGCCCGCTGCGCCACGGAGGTCGTCAAAAACTGGCAAGTATAAAAAAGCAAGTCTTTTTTTTATTTAAGCCTTCATACAACACGGTCATTCGCCTAAAAGTCAGGCCTACATTTCACAAACCAATCAACTTTCCAAAAAGGACTCGATAGGGACCTCGAACATTTTAATTAGCACAATAATTATTTAAATATCGAGCTCTTGAGACAAATTAAATTAAATAAAAAAGTCCAGATAAACTAACAGTCACCAGCAACTTCGCTCGATATTGTTCTCAAAGGTTGTGGAGACACTAACCTGAACTTTTGTTTATTGGAGGTGTTTACCTGAAACAGAAGACAAATTGAAATTAGTTTTGCGATCACAAGTATTAAGACTAATTGTATTAGGTATTAGTGACTCATTTAGTAGAGTGACGCCCGCCTTCGGGGTCAAGGCGTTAGTAAATGGATTACTATCTACCATGAACGTAGCAATTTATGTAATTTTATAATTATAGTCATTGTGTGCGGGTACACTAGTTACCGAAATATGTTTCGTCACTTCAATGCAAGGTAAACCTAGTCCAAGTAACATGCCAGATGGGCTGATGCCAGTACAACAACTTAGGCCAGCGCCGTCCTGCCACAAAAAGGCTGCTAGTGGACTCCTGTCAATAGAGTCTATCAGTCAACACTAAATAGTTTAAATCACTCCGTATAATAAGGATCAAGCGTTAGAATTCTGTCCTATGTAAAACACTAGCAAATGTTTCATTCACACTGTACAGGGCAGCTTTAGCTTGAAGGCGGCAATACAATACACAGTATATAAGAAGATATTATCTTGACCAGTGAAATTATGGTAACTAGTTACCAGTGCATAGGAGTCAAAATTTTAGCATTCGCCATTCTTTCTCCAGTTAAACTTTAACTTTGCCCAATCTCACTCCCCCGTGTCCGCAGTAAGTTTAGAAAGGGTGTACCAATTACTGATTAAAACGAGTATTTATCGGGCATGTACCGTTTTAATCAGTAATTGTGTACAGTGATCGCGAAAGTTTGAAAAAAGGGCTATTAAGTATACTCTTTACGTATTTGTATTGAATAGATACAAAGTGTTTATCATAAAAATAAAACCAAAGAATTTGTCACAAAGTGAGACGATTAATTACTGTTTTAGACCACAAGTAGTAAAGGTATGAGCCGTCGCCGACATTTTATTACTTATGATTCTTTCCGGCAATGTATTTAATAACCGCCTTATTTAGTTCACTGATTCATTTGACATAGAAGGCAGCTAGAAAGAGACAAAGACAGGTCGCCCACCACATCCGCTTCTAAACTTGTATATCCATTAAGGATGCATTAACCATCATATAACGAATTTGGAGGATAATTCAATTCAATTAGATGTTCCAAAGCAATTGAATAATACGCCATGGAGCGGAATAGGGTAAGACTATGAGAAGTTAATAGAATGAATAAATGGAAGTCCTTCCTCGATCAAGGGCTAACCAATCAACGATTTGAGAGCAGTGGGAGCATGACACCATCCCTAGCTTTATTTCTGAACATATCGAACTGTCACGTCCAAAGGTTATTTACCCTTCACTTGCTCACTTTAGTGGTCTAGTCGATAGTTTTCACTGTAAACTTGCTAAGCTTGTAGACTTGAGTGAAGTGTTTATGTGTGCTGATGAGTTGAAATCAAACAATTTTATGTGATTGCTATTCCTTTGTTCAAAGATGTATCGTGGCTATTCACCCGAACTAGACAATTTAAGCTTACAGTAGCAAATGTGAACAGTTGAAATAGTTAACTCAATGTGTGTTGCTCCGAGCCTTGGAGGCCGATGACCTCGACAAAATAGGTAGCAGTAGATAAGGTAGGTACGGTCATCACTTACCACCATAGTATCTCGATTCGAACGTGACTCGTCCCGTCAACGAGTTCTTATCGATGATAATGCAATCGCGATACGGATCACTAGCATTTCTTGACAAAAGATCGAATGATTTATACACTATGAACCGCTTCGAGACCGCGTAGACTCAGGGGACGCAAGAACGCAAGAAAGAAGTTGTCATGTCAAGTCGAACTTGACAAAAAAGTTATAGACTTAGCTAATCGGCTAAATTCATGCCAAGTGCTCTCGAATGGTGTAGGAAAACTTCCTATTCCGCCAATTCCAAGACATGTGACTTGAATGAAGCAAATCCATACACTTCGTCGATTTTACTTAGAAAACTTTCGTGATTGATTTCAATCATTATTATAAATACGGGAATTATCACGTACCGTCTTATCGGTGTATCGAGCGACTATCACTTCACAAAGATCGACACTTCGTCAATCTTTTACTATCATCGGCATAGTTAGGTACAATTACTTAAGCCTAAGAGGACAATAAACATAAAGGAGCCAGTGAGACAAACAAACACAATACAAGGAAGGAACAAAACTGGCAAATGAGTTTAAATTGCATACAAATAAAATTGGATTCAAAATTAGGTGTAAGTACCCTATCAATGAAGTATTTAGGTATATTATTATTTTGACCAAGAGGTGTGGTAATATGTACGTCACATGCATTGAGCAAACATGGTTTGGGCACGATTTTTCACCCCATGAATAATAATGAGATTTCGATACATTCGATTGGAAGGCCTGAATTAATTCGGGGATCAGGCAATACAAATACTATGCAAAATATTTATACATTGTGAAATAAATAAAGTCGCAGATCCATAACAATTCGTTCTTTTCATGTGCCAATTGAAGAGTATTTATACAGCGGCTGGTGGGAATATTCCGCATTCGCTGGATAAAGGAAGCAACCGCTAAACAACCGTTAATCAGCAAAAAAGCATTTCTGCTGATTAAGATTGATTTAGGAGAATGGTATAAGAGCGTTATCGCACTAGCGAATCGCTAACACGCTCGCAAATCGGCACTAGCGATTTGCGAGCGTGTTTCCAGCGAGGCGATTAGTCAACGTGCTCGCTGCGTGCACGCGGTGTTTTTCCTACAATACGACTCACTGAAGTGTGGCGGGCGCGCGAATGTTTCTATGGAGCGGTCGCAGTAAACACGTTCACAAATCGCCTCGCTGTTGGAAACAAGCTCGCTAATCGTTAGTAGGATAACGCTCTTAAGCTGCTAAGCCATCCTTCTTCTTCCCCTTTTTCCCATATTATGTGGGGTTGGCACAACATGTATTCCTCTTCGAAATTCCTTTATCAGCCGTCATCTCAATACCAGTGCTAGGCCAGCCTATTCAATCTGAAAATCCTGTCACAATTACTGACTTAATAACAGCTCCATCTTTGTCACAAGCGAGTCCAAACAACGTACAACATAAACACTATAAATAAAACTGAAGCTAGTCTTGGCGAATAAATCTCCGTTGGTCACGACATACCATTACAACAGCCCACTGTATATTTGGGTAACCGAATAGAAAGCTGGTATAGGTAACTGTAAGTACAATGTAACAGCAAAGCATGTCGATCAAGATCGTACCTACTCTACATATCGCTATAATCTAGTTTTGGAATCTGACATGCAGGAAATATTGATCACGACATGAAAAAATAATATAAGAATTTGATCAGATAAGAAAGCTATTTCTTGTTGTACTAAAGAGTCGTAAATGCCTCATTCGTGTATCTCCTGACTGACCTCAGTCCATTTGAGCATACGAGTACATTTTGGAGTTTGTTGAGAAGATTGCCTCTGTAAGTGTTAATTTTGCAATTAGAGAAGGAGTAAGATAGTAAATGTATGGAATTTGACTGTTGCACCTGTTTCCAATACTATCATAGTTTTTTTTTCATATGCACGGATATTTATTTAAGTTGATTGATGAAGGATTGGAAAAAGCAGCATCCAATGCATAATCAACGTGGATTAATCTTATAATCCGCATCGCTAAGTTAGATTCTATTTTGTTGCAGCTCTGATATTATATATGTAACAGTTATATAAATACAGATTTTTTTGTTAGTTATTTTTTTTATTTTATGTCTATCTTCCGTGTTGCTACAAATAAATCATATTCCTCTTTTCTAGTGGCTGCGTAAGTTTACTCATCAAGTAAATGAAGGCGTGAAAGAAAACGCGCGATAAAAACAGAATTATTGGGTAAACAAACTTATAAATTCTGTATAACCTCTGAAAATGGATAATACACGTTCTACACGATTAAATCGGTGTAGCGACTTCAGCTGGGCGGAGAAAGCAGGCATTAATAGTTTCGGACACGACACATTCGATAGTTGTGTAAGTCTTATCGAAACACCTCCCGTGTTTTATACGAACAGACGATGTTCATTAAATGTACTGAAATTGTTGCAAACACATTAAAAAAATAAGTTAAAATGTTTTAAATTGTAAAAGAGTTTACTAAAATTTCTAATTAAAAATCAACTTTAAAATATCAACATACATTTTCTCCTTCATAGTTTTCTATGCAAATCAAATCAAATCAAAATGTTTTATTCCATAAAGATACATTCATCAAAGATTCAAGAAAGGTCATAATTTTTACAGAATATAATCTTAAATACAAAATCAGAAACACATGTAATAATAAAGGGTTGATTAATAGTGATAATTAAACAATACTAAAGTCATCAGCAAGAGCTTCGTCAAGGGTATAGTAGAACTATTCCATCAACAAACTTCTGAGTTTATTGCTGAAGTCTGCAGTGTCTGAGATTCGTACATCATGTGTAAGTTTGTTAAACAATTTAATGCCTATACTTATGTAACTGTTGCCTATTTTGGCAAGTCTATGTGGAGGAATTGATATATTATTTCGATGTCTTGTTATATATCTATGAGAGTCACCGTTTAATTTAAAATTGTCAATATTTACTTTAACACACATCAGGTTCTTGTATAGTGTTTTTTTTACTGTAACAGTACGGCAGCACCCATAATCAGAGGAGATACAGGTGCAGTTTCTTTTAAAACATCAGCTCGTTTTCGAAGAAAAACATTTTGGCATAAAAAATTTTTTGGTCAAGTGTGAGTAGCGCCTTAAAATGAATCAAGTTGGTAATTTTTTTTTGATGCCGATCGATGCAGTCCTATGTAAGGATCATTTTATTGTATCGGATGAAAAAATCTGAGCATCAAATTTGATAAGATGTATTTTCATACAACAGGACAAAGCAAAATTCCTCCAACAAACATTTTATTAGATTCTAATTGCACAATAAAGAAGTAATAATACTGTAGCGATTAAGAAGTTTAGGAACTCCATGCTCTCATGAGCAATTCAAAAACATTTCGTATTTCAGAACAATTTTGAACTTCGAACATGGTTCTTGCATCTGTCGGACTTTTATATCAGTCATTGTATCATCTTCTTTGTCCTATCATGGCATTGTCAAATACGCAAAAGGTAGCAACTTAATTGAAGCATACTTCCTTAACCGACAGTTAAAAAAAACACTCTGTATATATTCTCCAACCATTGTCATTATTTTCAGTTGACGAAATTTATCTCTTCAAGATTCTATGTTCTTCATTTATTGTAAAATGGAATGTACTGCTCTTTTTTGAAGTGTGAAGAAGTGTTTTTGATGCCATGATCAAGCGAAGGTACTCTCGTCTTTAACTCATCCACACTTCCATGTGATAAAATTAACCCACCCTTTTATCAAAACGACTATGATTTAGTCAAACAGAATTATAATAAGTAAGATCTACGAGAAGTAAGGATAGATTGATGCAAGTGTGAAACTTATTTCCCATTCTGTTAATAGAGTAGAATCGCGTTGTTTTGAACAAGTAGTAAACTAGAGGCAAGTACTAGACAATTGTTATCTTAGAAGTGTACAAATGAGAGAACATTCGAGCTCTCACAGATAATAGAACAGTTTGTTCTAGGGAGCAATGCACTCGTTCAATGCAGTCACATCGGCCTCGCTGTGCGTCACAGAAACGATGGTAAAATACTGATAGGAATTTTACAAGGTTTGGTATAACATTGTTACAACAATTTGTTGACTGAGACGTGGTAGTTAGACAGATTGATTTGGAAATAATGCCTTGGTAGATTTTTAAAGTAAACACTGGACATTTACTTTTTAGGAGAATAGAGACCTTTCCGAGCCTCTTTCTAAGCCCGGCCTAGAAACTTAAAAAACAGCATAAAAATATCTTGCTTAACATTATCAGGTTCGTCATCATTGTCCTAATGTATTAGAAACTAGATTTTAAGCAGTCTAGATTTATCAAAAACATTTTAACTTTTGTTTTCGACTATTTCAAGAAGAATCAAGCGAATTAATGAATCAATATGAATAAAAAATCAATAATGATTAAATTAATTGTTTAATAAAACGCCCGGAATCCGAAAATTGCCGTAAAACTTAGAGAATTCTCGTAAAGTAAGGTGTAAAGAAGTGGGCGCTGGAGATAAAAAAATATTTTGTTAATTGTGTTGTGAGATTCCACCATTTTATAGAAAAATATTAAAACAACGCAAATTATATAAGATGAAAACAAGGCAACTGTAAAATAATAGTATAAAGGAAAAGATTTAAAGCGATGTCAGTGCAATGAACTAACTACGATACCATCTAAAGTTTCAACAGTGTTTAAAAATTCAAACTAAAAAATTTTATTGGCTGGCTTAACAGTTCAAGCTGAAAATAAAAATAGATGTAAAAACATGAACAATAACAGAAATTACCAAAAACCGGCCAAGTGCGAGTCGGACTCGCACACGAAGGATTCCATACCATTATCTATAAAAACGGCAAAAAATTACGTTTGTTGTATGGGAGCTTCCTTCAATATTTGTTTTATTTTAATTATTTATTTTTAAAGTGAATATATAACTAAATATTCTGTGAATATTTCAAGCGTCTACCTATTGCCGTTATTAATATCGAGCAAAAACGATTAAAAAAAATCACGTTTGTTGTATGGGAGCCCCCCTTAAATATTTATTTTATTTTGTTTTTAGTATTTGTTGTTATAACGGCAATAGAAATACATAATCTGTGAAAATGTCAACTGTCTAACTATTTAGAAGGGTGCCGTTTTGCCCTTTGGGTACGGAACCCTAAAAACAGAATTGAATGTCGCGATAAATGAAAAGGCACGGAATTGTTTGAAGACATGTTAAAAGTGACCAGTGATGACATATGGAACCGAGACGTGGTCCTTCACTATTGGCCTTATGAATAAGCTCAGAGTCGCTCAACGAGCTATGGAGAGGGCTATGCTCGGGGTTTCTCTACGGGATCGAATCAGAAATGAGGAGATACGTAGGTGAACTCAAGTCACCGACATAGCCCGACGGATTAGCACGTTGAAGTGGCAATGGGCAGGCCATATAGCGCGCAGAACAGATGGCCGATGGGGCCGAAAGGTTCTCGAGTGGAGGCCACGGACCGGCAAGCGCAGCGTAGGACGTCCACCCACAAGAAGGGCAGACGACTTGGTAAGAACCGCAGGTCGGCGTTGGATGCAGGCCGCTTCCAACCGCAGTTCCTGGAGATCAATGAGGGAGGCCTTTGTCCAGCAGTGGACGTCCTACGGCTGATATGATGATGATGATGTTAAAAGTAGATTGAAATGAAGATAGAAAACAAGTAATGTCCTTTCTTGGGCACTGCCAGTACAAGCCATATAGCTATCAAATGTATAGCAGTGTGTGGGCGGCGAATTACTCCTTCCCAACTCCCAACGATAATTCGGTGAAATTAAAAGAACTGCTTTCTCCATGGCAGTTTATACTCGACAATATACAAATATGTATACAAACTAGTATAGTCATATTGTTATTGACATTACGGTCCACATTTACACAATAGATAACATAGTCGAGTATACACAACCGGAATACAAATGTACGACAAACAAACGGATTCATAGAGACAGGCGACATACTTCAACACAATATGATACTTGAATGTGTATGTGCTTGTATTAGCGACAATGGTGCCATAAGTCAGACGACACAACCTCTTGTCAGAAGAAGGTAGAGTTTGTTTAATAATAAATCTCAAACGAACTGCATCGTTATTTAAAACGCCCTCCGTTCAAATGTTGCCAACCTTCCAAAACAACAAAATCCTTCGACAATTATCTATCTACATTACAACCGGTCCAAAGGACAGTATGCTACAACTTTTGAAAACACCTTGTGCAATGAAATGTTGATTTCCCCAACTTCAAGACTTGCAAGTTTTACTACTTCGACTTGGCAGTATGTGAACTGTAAATTAACCTCATACAAACAGGATAATACGAGGTTGTTTACGAATGATCACATGACGGTCCTGAGCGTTTGCATCACACCATCAAAACATACCCACGTATAAAGCCAGCAAACACATGTAGTTTGTTTGAGTTTTGCTTGACGTTCATAGGGAATTATTGTGTAAACTTCTGATGCTAAACTCTACGAGTAAACATACATTATCCTAAACTCCTTTTCATAATGCTTGTTTCCCGGAGGTGTACACATACACAATGCAGATTCTAAAGATTTTTACTTACTACTATAACGCTTTTTTCTTCAATAACTTATTGAATTGAAAATATCGTAAAGACAGTTAATAACAAAGAAAGGTCACTTTATAAAATCGATAGTCACATATATAACCTTTTATATTAGAATCTCATGATCTAGCTACTGAATTTTATTGTAGCAGCTAAACTTGTTATTTCATATATTGCTGAAGTCCATCAATAAATAGATTGGATTGTCTAGATACCGAGTTTTATCGAAATATTGTCTATCAACGAGTGTTTTGAATATTGGCATTGTGGAGTGCGTTTACATTTCACAATTTATCTAATATTTCTGCGTGTATTTTTTTATCCTTAGTGTTGGGGTTTTAGAATCTTTTTAATACAATATACTTACACTTAAGATCTGGAAAGATCTTGTTTAAACTAAAGTTAAATAATAAACAAAAACTTTCGGTCAAAGCAATGTCCAATCAATGAATGCATACGCCTTTATGATTGCAAGTTCAATCAACACAGCGACGAGCAAGTCCACAAATCATGATCATTGAACAGCGCAGGCGACGGACAAGCAGCGACCGACATAGTAACAAGACAAACTTACATAGATAGAGAAGTTATGAAGTAGTGGTAGGTGAGGTGGGCCAATTCGCGGGCAATCGGCACACTTTAGAGCAAGTATCGATTGACATCGATGGAAACAGAGCCAGGCCGCTCGTGATACACCTATCTTGGGAAAGGGATCGTACACGCGAACATAAACTTGCTTTGTATGTTGTTAAACTGCATTAAGTAAATTGATGGCCCTCATTTGATGGGATAGTACAAACGAGCACAAAAGCCATATCGGTAACAACTGTGAAAGTTTAACGTTTCTGACCCGGAGATACAATATCCTACAGTGCACTGAGGTGAAAGTTTGTGACACTGACTAATCGCTCGCTATGAAGTAAAGCGAGCAGTTATTTGAGGATTTTTGGCTCAGTGATACCAAACTTTTAAAAACTATTGTCGACGCAAACGATTCAACTATTTCGAGCGATATTTTAATTAGTGGAGCGAAGCGAGATCTCTAAATCAACTTGGGCAAAACGGCGTTGTATGTATGTATGTTTGTCCGAGGATAACTTTCGAAGCGTTGATCCGATCATCGTGAAATTTAATACATAGGTAGGTAGGGATGACACAATTTTGGTGTGACCAAATGAGCTAAAAATGTTGGGGGGTTATTGAGATATTGGAGTTTAAGTGGGGTAAAAAATAATGAAAATGAGGCTAACTGGTCAAATGGGACGTCAAATGAAAGATATTCATTACTACATTTAGACTGCGTTTTTATTTTAGCCATAATAAAAACTAAACTTTGACAAAATTCACAGGGTACACCAGTGAACCCACAGTGCTGTAATTTAGTATGCGTGTAACTTAAGTGACACAAATATAGGCAAAAGTATGAAATCCAGAATAACTGCAATTTGTACACCAAAAAAGAGTAACCACATCACATGAACTCCCGTTACCTGTAATTTGAATGAAAATGTAGGTCAAGTTATTCTGTAGGTTATTTATTTCATGACATTATTTTGATAGTCAAAGATTACAAATAATATTTTATTGTTTTAATCGGCGATTCGCGAGATCTCAGTTCTTAGTTTAATATTAAACTGGGTAAGGGAAACGAGCTCCGTAAGTTTAGGCTGACGTACCAGGCAATCAGAATCGACAAGGAGGTATTACTTTGGCAATTCTGTCAGTGTAGCAACAACGCGTCGGGTTACGTAATTGAGGGACGGGGGAAGAGCGGAGGCAGGTGAGTGACCTGTATGGTCCGACGGTGCCAATTCGCCCATCACATCACATCACGAAATCGCCATTGCACAAACACGATGCTTTGAAATTTACTGCAAAAAGTAGCGAGCGTACTCGCCGAGGCAAATAATGTCAAGGTATACAATGTTTTTCTGTTGAGCATTCAAAGATAAAGGCACGGCAAATGCCGGGTTTACGACGATCATCCGTCATAAATATGAAATCAGAAGACTGTAAACAGCTCTAATAAGAACCATGCTTGATGGAATAAAACACATTTTTGTAGGAGAGGTTATATTCGCCGTAATATTATCCTTCTCTCTCAGACAAAACATAGGTATAACATATGAAACTATCATTATTATGAAAAATATCCCGTTTTTAGTGAAAATAATAAAAGTTATGTTCTTGCGTTTGAAAAATATCGCAAATTCCTATTAAATGAGAACAAACAGAAAGCACGGTACAAAATAATGACTGTTTCATTCTTAGGCGACATCCGGGAACCGTCCTTCGCAGTTTTTTTTCTTTAATCGACACTTGATACGGATTGTGTGCAATCAGTCGTGAAAAAGCAATGTTGTACGTACAATCATCGTTAATATTGAGCAATTATTTATTTTTAACGCCAAATAGTTAGGCCCCATAAATCAACAAAGAAAATTGCCCTATATTTTCAACGGCTCCAAAGTAATTACAAACATAGCTTAAACATTTACAAAGAACTCTCAACATTTAACTTATTCGACATTAACGTATCTCCAAGTTCGGCTTTATGGTTGACACACCAAACGAGATTTGGGTTTTGTTGTTCGGTTCGATTCTCATTACTGGCAAAAAGTGGCGAGCCATGCGGCCGGCACCTCGGCAGTCGGCAACCATCATAGAGATGCCATATTTGGCACAGGCACAAGTTGGCAACATCGGCCCAGTCGCTCGCAAAATGCACGTACCCACTTTGCTCCACGTAAACAAACACTTATTGCGTCACAAGCAGATACGAGCGAATTCACATCTAAACAATGACGATATACAGTCGAAATTGGAATGTGAATAAACGCGCTGATTAAATTGTTATTCACGAGGTTTGATATAAAAATATTTGAGACTAGATTTAACTATTTCGTCGTTGTTTCGGGGAAAACATTAAGTGCTAGTAACGAGGCTGTTACGTTTTACACGAGTAGTTCCGCACCACTCGATCACTGACCCCATATATATACAGGCATGCACTTGTTTTTGTGGAAAACAACCCATGTTTTTCGCTTTAATTGAAAGAAATTGGTTTGACTTTATCAAATATTCTGATGGTCCCGAGAGAAATACATCGTACAATGTGACACTTCTGTTACTTCGAAGTCCCCCGCACGTTCCCTGGTCCCGACAGATCACGTTGTGATATCACGAGGCCGGGGCTAGACATCCACGTGTCTCAGACGCTGGCACAAACAATGTGTTATGTAAACCCAGTTTTCAACTGTTTTTCAGTACAATCAATTTGAATCTTCTCTTCCTCGAGGTAGATAAAATCTAGTCCAATACGCAATTGTTTCTAAATCATCTTATTTCCAAGTAAAAGAAGGCAACATAGATTCTGCTATATAACTGTATAACCAAACAGTTTAGAGCCCTGGCAAAACTCTCAGGCCGGCTTGCACAACGATCCCTAAACATATTTAGCGACTAAACATGTTTACATTTGACGTATTTGTACGATTTGACAACTCCTTAAATCATATTTAGCTACTAAATACGTTAATTATGTTTAGGCATCGTCGCGCAAGTCGTCAGTGTAACTTATTGCAGAATTTCCAACTTTTTATTTGGTCAGCAACAATGCAATTCGCTCAAAGGTAGAGACTAGAACGTGACTTCAATGACCTAAACAATCAAGTTTTGCAACAAATAGAAAAGCAATTTACACACACTTTTTGCTTGATTTGATAAAACTAACAATTTTGAAACTCGGGATAAAAGCTGACTAAGCCAATTCAAGAAGCAATGAGCCTGAGAGAGACAGATAAATAAACTTAAAAGTTGGCTCAACATTTTTGGCGCTCTACCTACTCTGTAAGATTCGGCCGAGTAAAGGCAGCAAATCTACCAAAAATCCGCTGACTATCTGAAACGAAAGCAAAATGTATACCGATATCCGGAAGTTAAAACTTAAAACATAAAGGACTCCAATCCAATTTTGGTTGAGCCGCGATCGCGAGGCAGGCTAGGTCTGCCAGGCAGGCGATACTTTCAAAAGTGCCCCAGATGCTGGTTAACGGTATAAAGAACATCTCGCGACAGATGCGGCGTTGTATATCGCTTGCGATTGCGATCACTGAAGGGAAAAATGTACCTTTAACAAGACAGTGGGTGTTTAATGCTGTAAATCCGATATTAAATGGTCAACGCGAAAGATTGCCTTCCATGGTATCGCCCATGTACGGAAGTTGGACGACTGGTTTATACATTACAATTTGGCAATAATATCTGGTAATTATATTCATTTAGAGTTTTCGCAAATTCTCAGATCAAAATTCAATTATTTATTGACATGTGAGTTTTGGTACTTTCGAAATTAATTTAATCTTTTGACCTTCGATAAATAGCAGAAGTTAGAGTTACCTACAATACACGATTCGTTTTTAATATTTCATTGGTCCTGACCAACGAAACCAGCTGCACTTATTTCTTCAAACAATTCCTTCATATTAATATCATGAGAGCCAATTCCTTGTACTCATACCCGCAGCTCCAGGGAAATTACCGCTCAATCTAACTTTTTGCACAAATCGAATTTTACATTTTCCAGACAAAATTCAGAGTTACTTAAAAGTTGTTTGGAAAATATTTGTCGAGTTTTAGATTCAAATTCGGATCCGACCATATAAAGGTATAAAGAGTATTTACATGAGTAAATACGTGTTCTGTTTCGGCCCCACCCCACTTGTGTAGATGATGGCATGCTTACATATTCATCGGTATCAGCCTAGATGCTCGCTCTAGGCGTCAGGGAGAATTAACTTGAAACATGGCTTTGACATCACATAACTATTCGCATAGTCCTTAGTTGGGTCGACGTGTTTCCTTCTTAGATTTTCCTCTATTTGGTACCACTTTATTAGACTTTTTTATTCCCATCAAAACATTAAACTCTCTTGCTTTCTTGTAACCGAATAATAGTTCATTTATGTACTAAATCTTACTAAATGAATGACTCACTAAAATGCTTTTTACTTAGAAAACTTTCGTGATTGATTTCAATCATTATTATAAATACGGGATTTATCACGTACCGTCTTATCGGTGTTTCGACCGACAATGTTTCGCTCCGAATAACGTCTCGCCTCGCACGTGCGAGGCGAGACGTTATTCGGAGCGGATCGCACTCACCCTGATGAAGGTTCACGAATTGAACCGAAACATTGTCGGTCGAAACACCGATAAGACGGTACGTGATAAATCCCGTATTTATAATAATCACTAAAATGCTTGCTTATATCTATCCAATACTACTGCGAAAATAATTTTAGGCCTACTCCTGTTTACTCCAGCCAACTCTTGCTATTAGCAGGCCATTTATGCGGAAATAGGAGTGTATAATAAAATGTTATGTTTTCTTGAAATGACATTGTATAATCTCACAATATTGTACGATTAAAAATAAACAAAGGACTAATTTGTCAAACTCCGTTCGACTAACTAAAATAAAAGCAGTGAATTTTGAATGACGTCTCTGAATAGAAATCTTCAATATAATAAGTTCGTCACAACACGGTCGATAAAACGGGTTGTTTATTTATCAATTGCGAAGGTTACCTCGAGATATTTCAAAACTCGTATCTCGTTAATTTATATTTTAAATGTTGTTGAAACTGCTCACCTTTTACTTCAATATAAAGTAAAGTAGCTGATTCGTGGTAATTTCCTCGGAGGTATGAACAACAGAGTAAAGAAAGTGCTAATTCTTTGCTTTCCCGTCACGTCAGCGGTTATAACGTGTTCACACATTTTCACCGCAAAACAAAGGAATTATATATGTACTTGAAAGTGCTTTTGCGATCTCCAATGTTTATTCGTGCATTTTAAAAAGCCTTTAAAAATACGGTATATATGTTACCGGGTTACTTAAAAAGTACCGGTCTAAATATACAAGAACCTAAAAGTGTAAGCAAATTAACGACAAAAACAAACTCTCCGAAGTTATTTTATAGTATGCATTGGTTGTCATAAAAACCACTGTGACACTCTGACAATACAACACTTTATCAAGCAGCTATCGAGAAGAATAGTGTCAAGGTAGAGAAAATATTCCTATAATTATTAGAACTACTGGTTGAGCCAAGCAGTTGTGTCGCGGGGGGTTAAACGGATAGTGTGTATGTAACACCTGACGCTATTAATTTGAATAAGAATCTGCCAAATGGGGTTAAGGTAAATAACGTAAAACTTTTAGCACGGTAAGAAGGTTGCCAATTAGAAAACCTCTCTTATTAAGTGACCCTTAAGTAACTTAGGCCAGAGACAAGTGGGGAGCTATGAGTTGACTTAAAGGAACAATTCTTACTGATTCGAGAACTTTGACCAGAAACAAGCGACTAGGTACCTTGTAGGAAGCGTTGTCTGCAGCGTGCAGTCCCGGGTGTTGTTGGGTTTGCGTTGGGCTCAGCACTCGTCGCTTCTTGGCTGGCTGGCGAGGCGGCGACACGGCCGACTTGTACTCGGGCTGTGTGCTCTGGGGCTGACTGCTGCGATATTGCGCCGGCGGCTCCGGGTACATGACATGCATTCCCTGGGAACAAAGGTATGCTCAAACCAGTTCTGCTCAAGTGGAAACAACACAAAGTGTGCAGAAATGAAACGCATCGGTAAAACCGTTTACAGCTGGGCATAGGCCTCCCAAACAGATTTCCAGAGCAAACAATCTTGTGCAGCCAACAGCTACCAACAACTTATATTGGGCCATCTTTCTATCTAGTGGGGGGCTGACCGACGCTGCTTTTTCTTCATTACTAAATATTTATTATAAAAATGGCTTGAATGTAAATGTCGGTACAAATATCAAGTGTTGTGAAATCATTAGGATGCTCCAGGCACGGAGCCTTTACTTAAATAACCAGCATAATGCGATGCCCACGAAGTCCGTGGCGATGCCTCACCTCATGGCGAATATTTTTTGCACGCGCCAGTTTCCTTACGTTTTCATTATTAGCTTTTTTATCATATTTTTTCAAGTGGAAGCTCCGTCGCTAGTGAATCGTGAACTAATCAGAATAATGGGATCTCTAAATGTATAATGTATTTCTTAAGGACACTGACGCAGAGTAATTACTACCTTGCCTAGCCCAATTTGCTTAATGAACTGTCTTAGTGTTTGGCAGCGCGGTCTTTGCGCTTCGAATTCACGAAAAGTAGACCCAGACATGCCTCACTCAGCCGTAATGGCGTCTTTTAGCAAATGAAAACTCCATTTTACGACGCTTTTTGTAAAATTACTCGAACGAATATTAATACGGAATGGATAGAATCTCCTATTTAGGTGAGATCCGGTCTTTTTGGAATTGATAGCGTTTAATGAGTGCCGTCTGAACTAAATAGATCCTGTTGCTAAGATTATTTACATGTTCAAGTTCACATTTCAACATTAAATGAGTGAACCCAGAATTTTTTTCATAATACATGTACGTTAAGAAAGGCATCTGTGCGTGTGTGTAGGTATAGACTTTAAAACGTAATTGACAGTAGGGCCAGACATTATTGATAAATGGAAAGGCCTTAGAAATACGAGTGGAGCAAAACAATCTAGACTTACATTGAAACCTGACTCGCCTTGAGTGGCGACTGTGAAGTCCCAGCCGAACGTAAAATCCGCTTATTATAATAAAATCTGAGACGGTACTTTTATACGGTTTCGGTAAGTATCGTCCTCTACTTACTCTAGTTACGAATAGCTCAGATTAACGGAAATAAATTGGGCAACAAACAAAATACTGAATGACGGAGGAAGATAGGTTCGTTTTATTCAATTATAACTATATATTGACTCGAGAGGATAGCGTAATAAAGAGGAGGCCTAGTATTATTTGCCTATACCGAACCCAGCAGTAGTGTTAGTGTTATAAAAAATGAATGTTCTACGAATTTCTATAATGAAGCTCACGGTAAAAAAATCTGATCGAGTGTTCTATGTTATACAATTATTGTGTTTTATCTGAGTTCGGGTTTTAATTGTATTTGTGTTTTGTTCAAATAAATAAATTGAATTGAAATTATAATTTTTTCTACAATTATGTTGAAAGACGAAGTTAAGGTGGATATTTTGGTCGAACCACACGTTAATACGGCGGTTGGGAAACTATGCCAAACAAAAATGTATTTTAATAATTTACGACATACGAGTACGAGTAGTTGGCTTCCGATAACATGTTGGGTTGACTAATTAAGTTCGGTCTATATTCAGCGCCATTCAAGTAGGAAATAAAAATATTTTACTGAGGGGAATTCTGTTACGTCACAGTTTGAGCCAATAGCAAATACTTCGTAAATGTTATCGCCTTTTACGAATGCATTAAAACGGGAAGTGGAAACGACCTATAGTTAAATATAAAAATGTACAGTGTTACACTTAGGACAAACCTTCTAAGGTTTTTTAAGTGTATTAATTTTATAAGTACATATGTCTTTAACAAAAATTAATAAAAAAAAATCACATTAAATTATCAATGGTCTAGCAGAGCTTAAGGTGATTGTTCTTTTCCCATGCGTATGTACGCATGGTATGCGCATATTTTCGCTATGACTTGAAGAATTTACATTATTTCGAGACTTTTCGATGTGTTCATGCATCTACCTACGACATGATTTTATATTGCGTAAAACGTTCGCCTTGCGTGGTTTTGCAAAATGGTTAAAACTTAAAATAAAGATCAAGTGACCTTTATTTTTCGTTTTTGTCTTTTAATTTTAAAATTTAATCTTATTAATGTAAGATGCTGATAGCCCAAAGAAACGCCAACACCAAATGCAATAATAAACTACACTCGAAGAGCATAAACCTTGCAATAATTTCCATAATTTAAAAACCAAACAATATGAAGGGCATTTATGATACGATTCAGTAAAAAGTTTTTACAAGAACAATAATTAAACAAACGAACAAATAATAATCTGCACGATTTAAAACATCTTGTAACTTACATAAAGAAACTTAAAGAAATCGCTTTCAGCAAATAAGGACGCCCATTTAGCATTAATTAGTTTTTGAAGTATTCCTGGTATACAATAAAGCATTATCCTATTCTTTTTTATTCTGACAAAAAAGCTGATTTTTATATCTTATATAAAAAAGGAGAAAGCAATAGAGTAAGGTCAACTCTATTTCTTTCTCCTTTTCTATATAAGATGCACTCCTTGTACAATCCAATCAAAAACTCTTGATTTTTAAGCTCCAACGTTGCAATGACTTGCCAGAATTAAAAGGAAATGACGTTCAGCCAAGAACGTAGGGAACTTTCGCAGTTCGCCAAATGATGTTAGCAGCTAAGAACAACTTTGTAGTTTGCAGGATAGGATGCCAAACTCTATCTAAATAGGTTTAGTAAACTACACTGCATAGGTTTGGAAGCAAACACGTAGAACGGATCCCACGGTTAATTTAAACTTAAGGGGAAACTTACTGAACTTTGGCATATCGGAAAATGAAGCATCATGTTTTTGCTTTGACATCTAATCTTATAAATTATATTCTCTGGCGTTCCAAGGACAAAATGTAAGATGAAAATATTATCTGGCTAACTCTCAGCGATCCAATGTTTTGTAATTAAATTATACTTGGCTCCCGGCTAAAATATTGATCTATTTTCATGATAAACTGATAAAAGTTCTTTTTTATTGTAAGGTAAGTTAAGGGCAGACGGATTATATAATTATGCTTATATAAAGATTTATTTTAAGGATTTAGGGCGTTCTTTATTTGTTATAGATAATCGTTTGACCATACGACCACTCACCTGTAAGCGATGGATTTTTAAATGGTTCCAACGGATGATCAGCGTTGTGCCAAAAGCACAACAAATGCTGAGTTGGATGCTTTTTTGTGACGTCGGACATTTATATATAGGTAAATGTGAGACACACATTTGTTGGGTATTGCTGTTTTTATGTGTATGAATTTGTTCTATTGTGTGTATCTTACTTGTGTACTGTGTGTGTTTTGTACCGTCACAAATAAATGTTTTTTTCTTTCTTTCTTCTTTCGATGATTTCATGGAAGATGAAACCTAGAAGCCTAGAAAGAAACTATTCACTAGAATTTTTAATCAATTCAATTTTAAACTTAGTGTCATAGACAGAAGAAATGTGCTTTTTCCTTTAAAAATCATGTTGCATCCGCAAATTTTTTTAGATCGTTTACAACCTGAAAAATCTCATGTTTATTTGAATTCACTGAGCTTTGGTTCGTAAAGAATAAAACATCAACGAAGTATCTACTTCTGGGCGAATAATACCATCAGAAAATAATCGTAAGTAATTAAACAATATCTTATAAATGTATATATAAACTTCTAAACAGTTGCGTGTCAAATCTAGCATCGGAAACAGGAGAAACTTGACCTAGTAACCCGATTTTGAAATTTTGACCCTCACCATTTTGCTTCTTTTAGCCATTTTTGAATTTTTTTGCTTGCAGCAATAAAGGAAGGTCAGTATTAGTTATAACTATTCCAAATTTCAAGCCGAGGTTCAGTTGGTAACTGCGGAGATAATCAGCTGTGATCTGTCACAGCTGATTATCTCCGCTGTGTCCGTCCGGACGGACAAAGTAGCACCTTAAGGTACCGTTTTTACTATTTTGATCCGGAACCCTAAAACTAGTCAAAAAAGAGGTGTCGTAATGCAATGGCGTGACAGAAGAGAGTACATTTTAAAAAGCACAGCCGTAACAAATGCCTTTCCTGGAGGGTTAGAATTTCCATGCTAATTGCGTCTGTGATAGAGCCTAGCGGAGCTGCGAAGTAATAATTCCTTTAATCCAATTACAGTAATTAAAAACCTTAGGTTAAAACCTGAATACAAAATGCTTGGATGTACGGAAACCTATTATTTTACACAAGTTAAAAAACTTTTATACCATGGCAACGTGTGAAACTATTTTCTTAAAATTGAATCATATTTATTGCATGAAATGTGGTTTATAAAGATGTCAATTTTCTTGCAAATGTTTTAAAACAAAGAAAACTGTATTGAAATGATTGGCATCCGCCGCGAAACATGATACTACCTCCCATCAATAATAATAATAGACGATACATACTTTTATTTTAAACTTTAAAAAAATAAAACATGAATACTTTTTTGCACAAGATGAAAACCCATGGCAGATGCCGAACGATGACGTTTTTTTGACGCTTCGGAACGGACACGCTGGAGCCCTATGTAGGCGAGACTGGTTATAGGAAGCACTTAACTGGATTGGATAGGCAGGTGGCACATTGTTTTATAACCAGCTCAGGATATGCTGAGATGCTTTGATAAATTTCTTAGTCACCAAAACTTGGAAGAACTAGATAGCGCTGTGTGAAATGGCCAACATTCTAAATATTACACTTTATCCAAAATTTGCAGAACTAATTTTCAACTACTGAACTAACACAGCCAGTTCAAAATGTATGATTTTTAGTACAGTTTATTTTCAATGACTACTTTATAGGACCCGCCTAAGGCAACATAGAGTCCGAAACTACAGTGGCTGACTATCACATTACAGTAAAATGCCTCAATATAAAATCATCTTCTCAATTCAGAGGCATTAAAATGTGAGAAATAGTCGGGCAGTATCCTATAATCCTACTGTGAGTCAGAAGGCCAATAACTTAAAATACTTAAACAAACTACTTAAACTTAAACAAAATACTTAAATAAAAAACAATAACTTAAATTGAAGCTTCAATCTAGTGTCGACATGTTAAATGTCATAAAAGGTATTCACGTAACTGGCATTACTATGGTATGAGTTGACTGACATGCGATTACACACTTTAATTAAATCAAGATGATATTGTAACAATATTGGAATAGAATGCCAAAAATTATTCAATTCATAGTCCAATTTCGTTTAGCACATGACAACCGGTCATGTTATTTTTTAAATTTTATTACATGAATTAGCCTAAAAAGAACAATGTTGATCGGTTGCCGTAGCCTAGCATTATCTCTCTCATCTACTTTCTAAACCATAGCTGCCTACGTCATGTCAGGCCCGTGTCTCTCTAAGCCGGTTTGCAATGTAAAATGGGCTTTATCGCACGAGATGATTATGTATTGCTACTAGAAAACGATTATAAGAAATTAGCCTGAAATTTTGAATTTTAGATCATCACATCAGCCACAGGACGTCCACTGCTGGACATAGGCCTCCCCCGTAGATTTCCAGAGCTACCGATCTTGTACTCTTGGGCAAAGGTCTTCCACGTCTACATTAACAGATTTAAGAATAACCGAGACAAAATGTAAACGCCTTTGTCCCGGAGTGGCAAATGCTACCTACGATTCTGACCGGACGCACAATACTTAACTTTTTTCATATAGACGGAGAAATAATTCCCAAAAAATAAATAAATAATGCTGGACATTTCACACAGCGCTATCTAGCCCCAAACTAAGCAGAGCTTGTGCTATGGGAACCAGATAAGTGATAGAATAGGTACTTATATACTTTTTTTTTGTAAATACATACTTATAATATATTATAGAAAAACAACCAGACCCGGAACAAATATCTGTAGATCATGCAAACATTAGTTCCGCGGCGGGAATCAAACCCGCAACCTCCTGCGTTTCAGCCGGCTATTGGCCCACTACACCACAGAGGTTGTCGAAGTATTGTTATAAAGAATAAAGGAAGAACCTATGTTCAAATGTAACTTCGATAGTATACAGATAGGACTTGAACCCGCCACCTTTATCTTGATACGAAAATGCGCAAACCAATTTCACCATAGGCTCTGTTCTCGTTAGGCGTGAAATTAGTGACATAGTTCATTTTACGACACAAAGCGGTTAGCGCATTCCCGTTTCAAGAGAAAGGTTGCGGGTTCAAGTCCCGTCCGACTTGAAATTTTTAGATAGTTTTAAAATTCCTAGAGTACTTAGCCCGTCTTGCACAATAGCGTAATTAGCGACCAGACATGTTTAAATATGACGTATTTGTATAATTTTACATGTAAAACATATTTAGCCAGTAAATATACATTTGGGCATCGTTGCTCAAGTCGTCCTTAATATATTTTTAAAGTACCTAGTTTATGTTACTAAAATGTAAGGTTATCAGCGTACAAATCAGCCGGTTATGTCGAAAGCGTGACAGCGACAATTCCTTGATATTACTATGAACAACAGACCATCAGTTTTCAATGGAACAATTGTTCGGACCGGTGCTTTCTCGGTGCTTTGAGAAAGATACGCAAATAAGGAAATCATTATGTATCCAACGAGTAAAGTGCTCGGCATTGAACAACGGGTTTAAACTTGCGACGCAAAAAAGGGGTGTTATAACTTACAAGTTAGACGCCTAAGTCTGTGTGTGGCATCGTAGTTCCCAAACAGATTGACCGATTCGGATGCGGTTTTTTTATAGAAATCTAGCTTAACTGGGATGGATCTTAGCGTTTTCGGCGGTATAGTTTAGCAAATCCTGGCAGTAGCACATTTCCTTTTTTTTTACCTACATTTATTTTTGTTATGTATGACTAACACTTGTCTGACTTAGCATCTCTGTGTATGACTGTGACGTGCCTGTCATTCTTGACATTGACGTACCTACTACAAGCCGCCAGCACTATGTCGTCGTTCCGTTCCGTTTTACGAAGACACTTCTGTTTGTAAAATTAATGTTTTATTTTGTTTTTCTGTAATTATAATTTCTGAACGTTATGTACCTACTGTGGTTGTATAAACTTGTGTACACAATATTTGTATCTGCATTCAACTCTCCAGAATAATTGGCAGTGTTTGTGGCTTTAGATAGCTTCTTGTTTTTATTGTTCTGGTAAACAGTATTATTATTTAAATAACCTATATATTTATTTTATCTTTATTTATTTTTTTACAATGGATTGCTCAATATCTTCTGATTTATTTAAATCGTTTGACTCTGATAGCTTCGTGGATGCTGTGGATGATAGCATTGCTGAGCCTTTGCTTAGAGAACAGCTTGACAAATCGTTTGCACCTTTAAAAAAAACTTTAACGTGTGCCACATCAACGCCCAGAGCATACCTGCTCACTACTCGGAGTTAATAGCCACTTTTACAGGCGATTGTATACATGCCTGTCTCGTTTCCGATAGTTTTCTCAAACCTTCACTCCCTTCTCCTTTTTTCTGTCTACCCGGTTTTGTGCTTGTTCGTAATGATCGCACCAAGGTTAGATGTGGAGGGGTTGCGATCTATTTACGCGCTGACTTTAATTATAAAATTGTTTCCTGTTCGCCTTCTGCTTATTCTGCTTCTATGGAGCATCTGTTTGTTGAGGTACAGGTGAGCACTGGTAAAGTACTACTGGGAGTGGTTTATGCGCCTCCTACTGTTGAATATTTTAATTCTCTCGACCTGTTGCTTGAAACTTTTGTGCCTCTGTACGATCAGATAATTTTAATGGGAGATTTTAATACCTGCCTTTTAAAAAATTATATTAGGTGTGAGAAATTAGTCAATATTACATCTACTTTCAACCTTAACATCTTAGATTTAGACCCTACGCATCATATCAATGATAAGCATACTAAACTTGACCTCATAATCACACGAGACCATAAACGCGTTTCTACATATGGTCAATTTCCAGCCCCGGGATTTTCACATCATGACCTTATATTTGCATCATTTAAAATTAGAACACACAAAATAAAACCTAAGATCATAATGCAACGAAACTTTGCCGCTATGGATCTTCATAAGATCCGTACTGATACCGGTGCAATCAGGAGATTTAGGAATGCTAAGCGCCGTAATATCTACGGAGCTATTGAGAAGTGTACTCCAAATAACATCTGGAAAGTGCTCAACAACTTAGGATTTGGAAAGAGTAAGGCTGCTGTAAACCCAACGGTCGATATCAATGCTCTCAACAATCATTTTTCAGTTGTTCCCTTTAAAATTGACAGCATTGTTAAGGCTGACACCATTATGCAGTTGGCTAGGCAGCCACTAGGAAATTATACACCTTTTTCTTTTGGACAGATAAATGAAGGTGACGTTTCAAAGATTATTGCTTGCATTAGCAGCAAGGCGGTTGGTCATGATGGAATCGGTTTAAAGCTGCTATCTCCGATACTTGAAAGGATTCTTCCATATATCACACATATTATTAACTTTTCATTAGCTAGTAGCAATTTCCCTACTATATGGAAGAAAGCTTTCATCATACCCATTCCCAAAAAGTCTAACATAACTGAACTTAAAGACTATCGCCCAATATCTATTCGCCCTTTCCTCTCTAAAATTCTTGAAAAAGTTGTGCATCGCCAGCTTTCATCTTTTCTCCATAGTAACAATCTTCTTAGTCCGTTTCAGTCAGGCTTTCGCCCTGTACACAGTACCTGCACTGCCCTTATTAAAATTACAGATGACATCAGGCTTGCTATTGACAACCGTAAACTCACACTTCTTTCCCTGTTAGACTTTAGTAACGCGTTCAACTGTGTGGAACACGATATTTTGCTGGCCGTCTTACGCTCTATTAATCTTTCTCAGTCTTCTTTAACTTGGTTCGGCTCATATCTCTGCGGACGCGAGCAATGTGTTCGTATTAATGATCTGTTCTCTGACTGGTGTAAAATCGAAGCAGGTGTACCTCAAGGAGGTGTTCTTTCACCTCTCCTCTTCTCTATTTTTATCAACACTCTGGTATCGGGTAATACATCACACATCCTATCACCTATATGCCGATGATGTCCAGTTATATCTCAGTTGCAATCCCGATGAAATTCTATTTGGAATTGAAAAGCTCACTAACGATCTAAGCGCTGTGTATGGGTGTAAAATCGAAGCAGGTGTACCTCAAGGAGGTGTTCTTTCACCTCTCCTCTTCTTTATTTTTATCAACACTCTGGTATCGGTAATACATCACACATCCTATCACCTATATGCCGATGATGTCCAGTTATATCTCAGTTGCAATCCCGATGAAATTCTATTTGGAATTGAAAAGCTCACTAACGATCTAAGCGCTGTGTATGACTGGACACAAAAATTTGGGCTACTTATCAATCCCAACAAGACGCAGGTCATAATAATTGGTGGTAACAGACAGATTGTCAAGATTAATCATAACACTCTTCCTCCGGTTAAATATAATAAAATTCCACTGCAGTTCTGCAAGGAGGTTAAGAACTTGGGCCTATTCATTACTCATAATTTATCATGGGACCATCATATTACCCAGATTAGTAGGAGGATGTATGGTACTATGCATACTCTGAAACGCTTAAAAAAATTTCTTGCCCCAATCTACGAGGACCACACTGGTTAATGCGTTACTCTTACCCATCCTAGATTATGCAGATGTATGTTATCCCGATGCTACGGAAGAGCAACTGAACAGGTTGGAGCGTCTGCAGAATCTCTGTATTCGCTATATCTACGGCCTACGAAAATATGACCATGTCTCGGTATTTCGTCAGCAGCTAAAATGGCTTGACATCAGAGCTCGTCGAGATGCCCACATGCTATCCCTCCTGTTTAGTATCCTTCGCAACCCACTATCTCCCAGCTACCTCAGAGAGCGATTTACGTTTGTATCAACTGAGGACAGAGCTGTGCGATCGTCTCGTCGTTTCCAATTGATTACTCCACAGCATAACACGGCTATTTACTCTGACTCTTACACCATAACCGCTACTCGTCTCTGGAATAATATGCCACTAAATTATTTCGAGGCTACTTCAGTAGAAGCATTCAGATTGAAAATCTATAGGCACCTTCTCGGTCAAACCGACCAAAAATGAGCAACTTAATCGTTCCTTATCACTTCTTCTATTGTTATGTATGTATGTATTTTTATTTGATAATGGTATAGTTTAGTATATGATATAAAGACTAAGTAGTATGTACCTATGCTATTTTTATTAGTCCTGTGCAAATTTTTCTTTAGTTCCCTTTCCTGTGCACTACCTACACATCTTTATCTACAATACACAAAGGTTATCTGGAAGAGAATGCTCTTTAGCATTAAGTCCGCCTTTGTACTAGTTGATTGAATAAAGTATTTTCAATCAATCAATCAATCTTAGCTATGTCAGTTTTTAACCTCCCGACGCCCCGACGCAAAACTATTAACCCTTCCGTGGTGGTTCGATTCCTATACAAACACACTTTCATTCATAAAGACATAATAATTCCGAAAAATAACTTCATGTAATTTCAAATATGTGAAAATTATGAATACTTATTATTTAATTATTATTTTTAACCTGTGTTGTCCCACTGCAGGGCAAAGGCCTCCCTCCCTTCTTTCCAGTTTTATCTGTCCCCTGCTGTAGTGGGCCAGTCTGGTATATGCACATCCAAGTCGTCACGCCATCTCCGTGGTGGTCTGCCGCGTGGGCGTGTTGCGTTAGGGACCCAATCAGTGTGATACTTAGATATTTGTAAATACTTAAGTGTGCAATTTTATTGATTTTGTAACATCAATAAGATAAGGACGTTAGTAATTATATACGCGTATGCTTAAAAATGTCTGCCGTTCAGTTTCTTAGTGAATCGCCACTGAACTTTTTTAAAGGAATCGAACCACAAAAACCGTAATTTGTAGTTATATCACATAAAAAATTTTTTACGGAACCCTCGGTGCGCGAGCCAGACTCCGGTTGTTTTATTCATCAGGTACTTGGTGGAAGCTGGTGCCCTGAAAATGCCTTGAAAAAGATGGTCGAAGTATAAAGATACTTCGACCGAAGTATAAGAGCAGATCCTCGCGAATATTCAACCAGTAGACTTGGGCGACAGGTAAAACGCTCTAAAAAGCCGAAGAGCTTAGGTACAGATCAGGGATATTACTGAGCTTCGACTCCGACTCCGATTAGCGAACGTTCCTCGACTTCAATGTGCCACACCAACAGCCGGGAACTGTAGCCATTGTGGGGTCATTTTCTGAATAGACTGATGATATCGATAATTGCCCTCAACTTTCATACCGTTGCGATAGAGTACACTTATGTTCATGTAACCCATCTAAAAATTAATGCTTTTTTGGCTACAACATGGCTTATCGAGTAGCTTGTGCCTGGTGTCTTATAACATAAATTTCCACACAGATATTACTTGAATGGAAAACCTTCCTGACTACCAATAAATTTACTTTTCTTTTTATTCGATTTCGTTTATCTTAAAGTGGTCTAAAAACTTCGACACTGGGGTGTTCGCCACTAGCTCACACGAAACCTCCTAAAACTGTGTACAGTAAAAGTTCCTTATTCGCGCTTCCTTCATTCGCGTTTTCACTATTCGCGGATTAAAAATATGCGACCCAATTCCTATATTCGCGGCGAAAGATTTCTTTATTCGCGGATCTAAACGGCATATCCGCCCCCTTATTACCTAAGCCAAATTGCTCTCGCGTCGCTATCGCTAGTCAGGCCATCTCTTTCACACGTACAGTACATACCTCACGTGTGAAAGGGATGGCCTGACTAGCGACACGACAGCAATTGGCTTAGCTAATAAGGCTACGGTACATACATATTAATAAAAAGCATTCGGTATCCTTGCACAGGAAACGTGACATCACTTACAACATGATTGTGACATCAAGTGATTTGAAAAATCTTAGTGAAGGTTTAAGAATGACAAATGAGCTTTGTGATTTCCTTATGAACATTGATCCGTCTATGGAACGAAGTTTTATTTTTAGGAGGCAAATAGCTAATGCCACTGCTGAATATCAGTCTGAATTGAAGGAGCTTTTAAAAACTGCCAAGCAAAAAACAATTACAAAATTCTTTAAACCATTGCCTAAACCTGAAGATTACTCAATAAAGATTAATCAATATGGTCAAAACCTTCAAATAAATTTATTTATGAAGTAAAACTTCTTTACGCACGCTTGAGGATGGGGAGTAAGCTGGTGAATGCTTTACGAAAAGTGCGAGCGGAAATTGAGAGGAAGATATAAGTTATTGAAGATAGAAAGAGAGAGAGTTACGTTTCGTATATTTTTAAACGTTAATGTGCGAGTTGCGCCTGTCCAGAATGAACATAGACTCATCGACCTACAGACGTGTGGACAATTTTGTAATTGAACAATTTTATAAATTAATACTTTGAAAAAGAAGTTTTGCTTCAGTCGTGTGGTCGTTTTTTAATATATTTATTTTTTATTTTGTCGCCTAGGAACGTATTATCACATACAAATTACCATTCCATATTCACGGTTTCTGTATTCGCGACATATTTACTGAACACGTATCCCGCGAATAAAGAGCTGTTACTGTACCATCAACGCAAAATAACTACATATTTGCCCATTGAACATCTGAGTTTTACAAAAGAGTTGAGCTTACCCACGCAAACAGCTAGTTTTTCAAACACTTTTAGCATATCCAAGGTCTGCGTTAATTAAATTTTGTGGTAATGCTATGGCCGTCATTACTATCTGCAATCGGAGAGGTCGAATGTAAAAACACAATTTGAGGCAGCGTATTTAGTTATGGCTAACCGGTGTCGGAATTTTGGGGTCAAAATTCGAAATCTCTCAAATATCCTCCTTGGCAAAGTGAGCGAATAGCCGGCTGAAACGCAGGAGGTAGCGGTTACGATTCCTGCCGTGGAACAAATGTTTGCATCATCTACAGATATTTGTGCCGGGTCTGGTTATTTCATAAGTACTGTATTTACAAAAAAAATGTATATAAGTATTCTATCAGTTATCTGGTTCCCATAGTACAAGGTTTGCTTAGTTTGAGGCTACATAGCGCTGTGTGAAATGACCAGCGTTATTTATTTAGGTATATTATTTAAAGTGCGCTTAGAGGCACGGAAGCGCATGCCACAAGCAATTACCCATATATTACTCGTGCGCGATAACTTGGGACCTGCTAGGAATGCGACTCCCCGACCGCTTCCCCTGCACTTCCCCGATGGCGCCCGTATTGTACCGTTCGCATCACTATTTTTTACTAGGGTTTTTAGTCTCATACTGGCCTACGTCACGTAACGACGCGCTCTGGAATTCTTTTAGTTTTCGTTTGTGTTATTGTTTTGTTGTCTGGAAAAAAGAAGTCAACCATGTGGACAGGCTTCGACAAAAGTATTGGGACGATGACCTCTTACAAGAGACGAATGAATCGCAATTAATTGTAAATTTATCAGATACCTCTTCGTCAAGTGATTATAGTGAGACGGAGGACGAAGAACAACCTCTAGAAGGCATAAATCCACTAAGTAGTGACGAAGATGAGATAATGTAAATAATAGATAAAATAAATGTATAAACTTGAAACATTGTATTTTTATTTTATTCAAATAGTGTAAAAAAGATTAGATAAAAAGCAGCGTCCTCCCTGAGTAACATAATAAATTAGGTAAAAAAAAACAAAGACGAAGCCGCGGGCGGCTGCTTGTTATGTTCGCTTTTTTGCGGGCGGTGAAAACACGCCAATATGACGTCACCGCGCTCAGGTCCCAACTTATCGCGCACGGGTAATAAGTGATTATTGAGCGATCTTTGCTAAACTTACGATAGCTACTATAAAATCGCGTCTGATAAAAGCTAAGAATTTAATCAGCAAGTAATTAATTTTATTAATAAAAAAATAACCGACTTCTTAAGCCACAAGAAAGCAAAATACGCTATTTCGTTTACGTGGATGACATTATTTTTTCTAGGTATTTTGTTTTAAAAACCAAACTACTGAACCGATTTTGATGACATTTTTATAGGAACAATCTGATCGCATATCTTTTCAAATAAAAAAGAATTATTCGAAGCTGTTGATAAATGACGGAGTTCTAAGGTAACAACATGAAAAAAATAAAATATACAACCAAATTTGATACCCTTTTCTCCTTTTTTTGAAGTCAGTTAAAAAGACCTTTGACTTTCGTGATCTGATCTGCAAATATTTCTTCCGGGCCTGGGTGGTACCATGGTCATTGCAATTCTTGAAATCCACAAACAATGAATGTGAGGACGGAACTATAGAACGTTGAGTGCTATTTATTTATTGTTTCTTGCATCTATATTACTTACTTACTTAAAATCTCTATATTATAATATTATAAAGAGGAAAGATTTGTATGTTTGTAACGAATACACCCACTGGGTGAAACTAGCGCAGGATCGGTGTGGATGGCACAAACTTGGGGAGGCCTATATGATGATGATGAACGAATACACTCGTAAACTTCTGGTCCGATTTCAAAAATTATTTGACCATTAGAATACTCCATTATCCCTGAGTAACATAGATTATATTTTTTTCTAGAAAAAGTTAGGGATCTCTACTAAAACTTCAATAACCCAAGGTGTAAAAAATTATCAATAAAAAATGTTTTAAAAATAAATGTCCACCCGTGCGAAGCGGGGACGGGCCGCTAGTTATCAATGAAGCAAGATATTAGATAAAATGATTCAAAATTATCGGTTGCAAGTTTTGCATGAATCTATGTGGTTACACACGCACCGGGCGGTTGCCAACCGCATCGCGTTATTTTTTAGCAGCTTTGGTTTGTTTGTTTAGTTCAGTGCAACTGAATTTTAAACCAGTTCTCCCCAATCAATTAAGCTGAAGTTTGGAATACATAATATGCATTGACAATAAATAAGTAACAACCAATATTCCATATTCAGTGCGAGGCGAGACGTTATTCGGAGCGGATCGCACTCAACCTGATGAAGGTTCACGAATTGAACCGAAGCATTGTCGGTCGAAACACCGATAAGACGGTACGTGATAAATCCCGTATTTATAATAATAACATGCCATAGTTCTGTCCCCGTATAAGTAACTCCGGTGACAATGCAATAATATGGTACCATGGATGCGGTCTCACGATGGAGATTCATAGACAACGGAACTTCTGAATGGATAATAGTAGGCTACTAGTGTTTGGGCTAATTTGAATCTGCTTGCGGTTCCTATGATTTTATCAAGTATCTTTTGTAAGAGTAATTAAAAAAAACTAATTCATCCATATTCATAGTCCAGAATGAACATAGACTGATCGACCAACAGACGTGTAGACAATTTTATAAATTAATATTTTGAAAAAGAAGTTTTACCTCAGTCGTGTGGTCCTAAAAGCACACTCGTTTTTTTTTTAATTTTCATTTGTTTCATGGTGTGTAATAAAGAATTATCTAATCAATGTACCTACCTGTGAGATTTGGAATAAAAAGGTTTTAACGAATAATGTGTACTGCTGCGTTGGTAAAGTCGGTGGTAAGTATTAAATAAATGCGGTGCGGTACGGTCGCTGTCCGCCGCGGGCCGCGGGCCGTGTTCGGTTTTGAGCTGCGTCTTTTTTGCGAGGGCATGCGTGCACAATCATTTGGCGACTTCGCCGTTATGCGCTTCAATTTTCGTGCCGCCGACATTGGAGTAGGTACTCGTAGGTAACGGTGTTCGCGACATTTCACGATCGGTGAATGGGTATACACGGCACGGCTAAATGTCGAAAGAGCAACGTAATTTGTTGGATAGAATTAATTGGTAGTGATAGCGGTTTTGGATCTGATAAAGTCTGTCTATGCAACAATTAATCAGTTATTGCCAGTGGACAGTGGAAATCCTCCGTGCGCGAATTATCTTAAAAAGGGGTAATGTTTTCTCTTCGCGTATTATGTACTTAATATTATACGTATAGGTTACTAGCTGACCCGCCCATCGCACGCGTGGTTTGAAAATAATAACATTACCCTCCTTCTGCGCAGTCGGGTAAAAATAGCCTATTTTTCAATCCCGATCATAATCTTTTTATACACCAAATTTCATCGAAATAGGTTCAGCCGTTCAGCCGTGAAAACGTAAATAACAGACAATCTATCTATATCTTCTATATATACGAGTATAATATGTAAAACAAAGTCGGGTTAGTTACACCATTTATAATTCGAGAACGGCTGGCGCGATTTTGATGATTCTTGATTTGTTGGATTTGTCTCCGTTCCGAATAGCAGAATAACAGAAGGGAAGGAAGGGCTTTCCTTTAGGAACGGTTTGATAGAGGGATGGGGGGAGGGGGGAGGACTTGACCCCCCCCCCCCCTAGTGTGTGAGGACTTACAAAAACCTATATATTTTTGAGAAAATAAAAAAAAATTGTAACCTCAATTTTTTTTTTATGAAAAAATCAATTTTTTTATATTGAAAAAAAAGCAGAGTCCAGGGGGTTTGGAGGAAAAATTGGTCTATGAAAACGTTGCTTCCCACGTTTTCTTCCAACCCCCCGGACTCTGGGTGGGCTCCCGCCAGAAGCTCTTAAGGTCGCCCTTGAATGAAACAAGTCACACTCGACCTTCGTTTCACTTGGCCTCGTATGACTTGCTTCACTCAAGACCTCCCGCGAGCTTCTGGCTCCCGCGCTCTTTATATACACTCTAGGGATGTCACGCACAAGACCACGTGGGGTCGGGGTGCTCCGTGTCGATTCTGTCACTCTTTTTGAACCTAACCTACTCAAGTTGGGGTGCCCCGTCTCGATTCAGTGTACCATTTTTCATAATTCAAAAGATAACTTATTAATAATACCATTATTATAAATATCCATGCAACAGTGAACGAATCTAATGTAAACTTTGTAAAAGTATGTCGAAATTACCGCCAATAAAAATGTAATACTTATGTCACTGTCATTGCCAAATTCGAAATTTCCACCAATAAAAATGTAAAACCTATGAAAAAGCCGTATTATCTGTCACTGTCATGTCAATTTAGTGTCGCATTAATCGATAGAACGCAAACTGAAAGGTCGGACACTGATTTCCGAGCGAATTTCGCAATCGATCACGGATTTTCAAACATTAATATCTCAAAATCTATAAGGTTGCGCAAGTTGCCACTTCAAATGTAGGCTTTTTTTATGTATACATGAAAAAAAAATGAAAGTCCTAACACAACTTTCCTAAAGGAAATTTCAGCCGAAGAAAATTCATAGATGCAGCTAATGATGGCCGATTGACAATTCTACTGGCGACGTACATTGGCAGCCTGCGTCATATGCATGTCAAGGCGGTACGAAGTCCGGCGGGTCAGCTACTTAGTTAGATATAAAAATTAAAAAATTATAAAAAATTATAAAAAATAATAATCAATAAACAGACATTTTCTTGAAGCTAACAGATTATCCACCACATCCAGAAGAGCAGTATCCCCTACGAAAACCAGACTGAGACTGTGGAAGCATATGATGATCCTCAAGACGAAGCTAACAGATTATCCACCACATCCAGAAGAGCAGTATCCCCTACGAAAACCAGACTGAGACTGTGGAAGCATATGATGATCCTCAAGACACTTAGTCAGCTGCAAGCGAACCACTTTTTCAAATAACTTAGAGAGACATGGAAGTAAGCTTATTAGTCTAAGATCACTCAAAGTAGAAGGCTGCCTCTTTATAGGAATGGGCTTGATGATTGCCACCTTCCATGAATCTGGAAAAATGCCACTCACGATAGACTGATTAATAACGGCAGCAATTACAGATAATAACTGCAGTAAGGTCATGAGTACCATATTTAGAGAGATGCCATCTATACATTGTACATTCAATTTTAAATTTTGTAATTTTAATAGCCATAAATTCACTTACCATGTGCAGAGAAAAACAAACAGAGTCAAAGCTATACTGCAGTACTCAAAGTAGGGTGTGCTTACAGCAACCTTTCTAAATGAGGTAGGTATTTTTGCATAGAATAACTATAAAAGGCTGGATATGATAAAGCGCTATGTGTTCAGAATATTATGTAGAGGTTAACAACACACTGCTGTTTGTGGTTACAAAATGTTACAATTTTTTTGGATAGTGTAAAATGATGAAAATATTATATTTTAGAGTAAGTAACATAAGAATAAAATTAATGTAGGAAACTACTTTTACAGTTACTTTAGAATTTACATCTAGAATACCAACTGATCTGTGCCATTCATTTAATTTATTTATTATTTTTAAACTATAAGGTTCTTCCCATTAAAATAAATCAGACTTATGTAGTTAGGTATATAACATCATTGTTACTTCCAGAAAAACTATCAAAACAATCAAATGTCAATAAACACGATGCTTTGCAGATTCAAAACAAACAATAATTCCAAAACACAATCTCATAAACCTCCCGTCTTGAAATAACGGTAAATTCAACATACAACTCCAGCAAAGTCCGTGAATGGTGTAAAATAAGATTCCAATAAGAAATTCTGAATAGAAATCTAAAAATAAGCGGTGTCATATGTTTACCTTTGAACGGCGGCGCACAAAACTAACGCCAGGAAAATCAACACCAGGTTAAAATTATACCAATGCGACATATTTGCCGCCCGCATGCATGCCGCGGCTTTATCACAACTCAGAAACGAAAATAAAAAGGTTATTAGAAACTTACACGTAGCAAAGTGATGGTTCGTTTCGTACCGCTTGCGTAGAAAGCAATCAAGCGACACCTAACATACGCGGGAATTGGAATTTTCCACTCACTATTTCATACATTTCAACGTTCAAACATAGATGGGAGTTTTTCTTACCTTACAAAGTCAACTTGCTGGCCGTTAGATCCCACTATCATGCTGAAAGAAGCACAAGAAAGCGGACAAAGGGTCCTTCAAAACACAGCCATTTTGAAACCGTTCTATGAAAATGTTACGTGTAGTCATATACAGTATTTTGTGGACCAAATAAAAGATTACACAGTTAACCGTTCGCACTCATTTTGGTTTTTTAGCACAATAAAAACTAACACTAAACATTTCACACACTTTTAGGTACGATTTCACTTCATACTTTCGCACATACCCGTTTACGTCGCACAAAGTCCCTGACGGAGACGGAAAAAGCCACGGCGAAGGAACTCGCCTGAACTGAGAAACGAGTGCTTATTAGAATGAAGTGAGCATCGGTATCTGAGTTGCCATAAAATAGCATCTAATTCTACCATTCGCATAAAATCATTTTTTTACATGAATCTATAGGATGAGGTATACATGTAATTTACTACAGTATTACATTAATGGTGACGGTGGACATTGCTTTTCACCATTATCTGGATAATGAGTGACAATCCCTTTTAATGAGAAACATTTTTTTACTTATTTCTGAGGCTTAATTTCTTGCTTAGGGCACTTCACCGCCGGTGAGTACGCGATTAGTTATTAACTATTTTCTCGCTCAAGAAACGAACAAAAGATATCATTGTTAGCTAGTTCAGACGACGATGATTCTACACAACCATCTATCATAGAATATGTATTCTATGATAGCATTTGTGTAGTGGCAGCAGCAATTCTGAATAAGAGGAAGGAAAAAGGAAGGAACGAGGAAAAAATAAGTATTTGGATGCTAAATGTTAGTTAGCCGCACTCGCTTTATAGCTTAGCGATACAACTATAGGAACTACACACTCGCTTCACGCTGCTCGCTAACTCGTTTCTAGTTTCTAGCTCTACTCGCTTCTCGCTCATCGCCGGCGGTGAGACAAGTGCCCATGTATGTGAACGTTTTTTTTATTTTTTCGTACCTTTATCTTTTCCGTTGTTCTACCTCTACTTCACGAGTCTTTAGGTAGCTTGGTTACTTTCATAGTCTTCTAGTAATCATTTCTGACGGATAATTCAGCGTAACTCAGTAGGAGTTTCCACTGAGTGCCTAAATCAACCCGAAATAAAACTATTTTTAAACTGTTTATACATGTTAAACGAATGAATTTACGTTATAAAAAAGTATGTATGGCTTACCGGTGATAAAAAAATAGCGATTAGCTTTGTAATATCAAACTTTTGGAAGTGTTTTGCTACTTCGGACTAGAACACGCTTACAAATAGGCATAATGTCAACTTTAATAATCAATTAAATTCAAGTAAATGGCCATAAAGTCATAACTGCGATTTAAGAGGCTTAATTTCATGCTATAAATTATTAAAATTATATACTCAGGGTCAGTTGGAGGGGTAAGTTTGCGTGAAACTGTCTAAAAACGTGCGTAGTCATATGCATCTACTAAATTGGTAAATAATTTTATAGTATGGTATTACTACTTTTAAGAACTATTTT
Source organism: Philereme vetulata (assembly GCA_918857605.2). Lineage (NCBI taxonomy): Eukaryota > Metazoa > Arthropoda > Insecta > Lepidoptera > Geometridae > Philereme > Philereme vetulata. Next base: position 9,096,076 of record OU975446.1, read on the forward strand.
TTAAAAAGACTATTTTTCTTATTTTCTTCTATTTTTAGCACATTGATTTTATGAGAAGACTGTTTTAAAGACTGATCTGATGCTGATCTGATGATAAATATAGATTATTTTACGAGAATAGACTCATCAGTTTAATCGTAATAATTTGTCAACTTCTATAATTTGTCTATGGCTAAGCGCGCGTTATTCAATTTCGTTGCTAAGCAACACACTCACTAGATAATTTCAAAAATAAAGCACAGGCACAGGCAGTACGTACAGTAACAAACTCGTGCGTGCAGTATTTGGCCGATTTTGATTGTAGGCTGATGCCAGAGGCGACTGCAATACATGCAGAAATAATACGCGTTTTAACTAGTTTTTAGTCTAAATTAAAACAATCCCCATCATGTGGATTTCCAGACAATGTGCTAATAGAAAGTGAAAAAAAAATACAGCGTGTTCCGGTGAAATGGATAAAATATTTGGAATGTTAAATAATAAATTGAACACTTTGTTGATTGTTTTATTATTTAATTGTATTACTGCTGATGATTACGAAAATGATGATAAATGTAAGTCAAGAGAAACAAAATAAAACTAATCGGTACATTTTGATATTTTAGCACCTCTAATATGTTTTGCACCATTACACCCTTTATACACCGCTAAGCTAATTATTGGCCAACCACTATGTAAGAGCCACTAAAATAAATTGTTTTATCACCTACCGACATCATTGAGTCACATAAAGCATCTAAGTGCATTCCAATTTCAAAATATACGCGGTGCACTAAGAACTTCTTCAAAATCGGTCTCGGAAACTAAATTGAGTAAAAAGTAAAGCTTGTTTTTTGATCGAGCGAAGCGAGATCTCCAAATCAACGTGGCCAAATCGGCGTTGTATGTATGTTTGTTTGTCCGAGGATAACTTTTGAAGAGTTTATCAGATCATCGTGAAATTTTGTATCCTATAGGTAGGTAGTTAAGGCACAATTTTAGTGTGACTAAATGAGCTAAAAACGTGGAGGGGTTGTTGTGATATTAGTGTTCAAGAGGAGTAAAAAAAAACAAAATGAAACTATCCGGTCAAGTGGCATTTCTAATAAAAGGTCTTTGTGAGTACATTTCGACCCCGTTTTTATTTTTAGTTTACTTAAATCTTGTAGTTTTTAAGTTATTAGCTATAATAAAAACTGAACTTTGACAAAATTCACAGGGTACACTAGTGACCCCACAGTGCTGAAATTTGGTATGCGTGTAGCTTTAGTGACATATAGGGAAAAGTCTGGAAATCCAGAATAACTGCTATTTCTACCCCAAAAAAGAGTAACCAATTAATATGAACTCCCGTTACCTGTAATTTGAATGAAATTGTAGGTAGGTCAAGTTATTTGGTTATGCATTTCGTGGCACTATTTTATTAGTTTATGATGAGTAAGTAATTTTTTTTTGTTATTTTTGGAGACTCTCGAGATCTCAGTTCGGGGCGAACCACTAGTTATATAAAAATGTGATGAGAAAACTTTTTACTTACCCCCTTTTTAAGCTGCTTGTGCGCACGGGGAGGAGTGTGAGATTTGGTATGAGTAGTTAAAGTTTGTAAATATGGAGAAGGAGGGGCGAATGCTAAAATTAACTCGAATTTCGTCAAAATTCAGTTTTTATTATGGCTAATAAGAATAACTCAAAAACTAAAATTTAAAACGGGGTTCAAATTTACTAATGAAAGACCTTTCATTAGACGTCCCGCTTGACTTAATAGTCTCATTTTGATTTTTTTTGCCCTTCTTGTACCCCAATATCTCAACAACCCCCCCAACATGTTTAACTCATTTAGTCACACTAGGATTGTGCCAACATTACCTACCTTTATATCAAAACTCACGATGATCGCATCAATCAACGCTTCAAAAGTTATCTTCGGGCAAACAAACATACATAGGTAGGTACATACAACGCTGATTTGCCCAAGTTGATTTGGAGATCTCGCTTCGCTCTATCAAAGATTTATTCCGCATCTTTACCTTATTAATGTTACGAGCTGAGGGTTCGGGATGAAATAATTAAAATGAATCTAACCAAAATAACACTTTTATTCAATACTGAAATGATAAATACACGTAGTTACTTAATCACAATACACTAATTCACCACACTATCGCACAATAAACCACTAAAAGTCACCAAAATGTTCGCACGTGACTCTGCGGAAGTTTCTACGCACTATTTATACCGCGCATTATTTCCAGAACCATCTCGACGATTCTACTAGTTACTAAAAGTGTAGGTATTTCGACTAACCACTATTTCTTAATCTGTGCAACTGTAGGTAAAAATGTGGTATGTAGGTATATTCCTTTTCAAGTATTACATATTCTGTGACACAGTAGGTATAACTTCGAGAAGCTGACTAATAACTTTACTACATATTACTTATTCTGTAACAGCCTCGGCGTAACATTAACATAATAATATTTCAAGGAGAATGAATACGAATATTCACCGTCGCATAATTAATATTTACTTATCAATCAAACCTAGGGTCATCGCTTCACGCTCGGCCGCTTTGCCCCTATCAATTTATAACTTGCAACACCGTTTTTGAACTCTATCACTTTGAAAATAAGGGCTCCAACTCTGGCGAGTATACTTGTAGTGCGAACTGTACTTCTACATCCGCTGTGAACAAAAGCGTCGCATACGCATGTCCGAGTAAAACCACTATTACATGCCTCTTTGTGAGTTTTGTTCAAAATCTAGTTGGACAGGATATACGCTCTAAAATTTTATGATGACCAAAATACGTTAGATTTGCGGTAAGTCTGATAAACGGATAAATATATACTTACTTATATAACATAACCCAGTGTGGTTCATTTACTTGTACATTCTCGCTTCGATATTCGCCTGCGTAGACAGGTAGCCAATATAAGTAATCCAATATATAAATACGCCATTAGACAAACTACTAATTTGTAACCATTTGGAACAACACAGGCGAGGGCCAAGGAAAAGTATCCAAAGAAACGATAATTTCCAGTCTTGGTGCACACAGTTATTATGTACCTACCTACCTAACTTGTGTTTCACAGTGTAGTTTTCGTAATCCAGCGTGATCCCACATGGGCAATAGTAATAATTGTATCTTTAGCGATAATAGTTTAGGCGATAGGTACAATATATACGATAATTATTGATCGAGCGAAGCGAGATGTCTAAATCAACTTGGGCAAATCGGCGTTGTATATATGTATGTTTGTTTGTCCGAGGATAACTATCAAAGCGTTGATCCGATCATCGTAAAATTCAATACATAGGTAGGTAGTGATGGCACAATTTTGGTGTGACTAAAAAAATGAGTAAATGAGCTAAAAATTTTGAGGGGTTGTCGAGATATTGGGGTTCAAGAGGGGTAAAAAAATGAAACTGAGGCTATTAGGTCAAGTGAGACGTCAAATGAAAGGTATTCATTGACACATTAGCACATTTAGACTCCGTTTTTAGTTATTGTAAATTATTTATAGTTAATGAGTTATTAGCCATAATAAAAACTAAACTTTGACAAAATTCACAGGGTACACCAGTGACCCCACAGTGCTGTAATTTGGTATGCGTGTAGCTTAAGTGACACAAATATAGGCAACAGTCTGAAATCCAGAATAACTGCAATTTGTACCCCAAAAAAATGTAACCATAATACAATAAAAATAACCTGTTACCTGTAATTTGGATGAAACTGTAGGTCAAGTAATTTAGTTATTTTTTCGCGGTAGGTACTATTTTGATAGTCAAAGATTACAAATAATATTTTTTTGTTTTATTCGGAGACTCGCGACATCTCAGTTCGGGGCAAACCACTAGTAAATAATGGTGACAAAATAAACGAGAGGTGATCTTGCCATCTTAGTACTCACACCTGCCTAGGAAGGTTACCTATCACATCCGCGTCTGCAATGGCATCTTACATATAACGTGGTTAACTACTATAGATAGGTATATAAATCCATACTTATTCCTGTCGTGACGAATGCTATAAACCCGGTACCAAGCGGTGCATCACGCCATTTTCACAATATTATGTTTTTCCACTAGTCAATTCCATTGGTGTACCCGTGGCACGGAGCAAAGAAACAGATTTACAGGCAACGGACGGTGACCACTTTATCTACCTACATCAGGTAGCCCGTCAATTCATATTACGTTCTACATAGACAATTAGATGTAAGAACCGTAAAAAAGCGGCCGGCATGGGACGCCCGGCCCTACAGATGTGAAAAGCGGCCGGCATGGGACGCCCGGCCCTACAGATGTGAAAAGCGGCCGGCATGGGACGCCCGGCCCTACAGATGTGAAAAGCGGCCGGCATGGGACGCCCGGCCCTACAGATGTGAAAAACGGCCGGCATGGGACGCCCGGCCCTACAGATGTGAAAAGCGGCCGGCATGGGACGCCCGGCCCTACAGATGTGAAAAGGATTTATAATTAAAGAAAACCGTTTTAATCTTAATATCATTCGCAATAATACGCGTATCGGCAGACAATTTGATTCCGTACTTTTGAATGTTTTTGATACACGACATCTTACTCTAAAAATGTCTTTATCGTTGACTATCCTCTAGATTCATCACAACATTTGCAGAAGTCGGGAAATTTGCGAAAAGTTTATGATCAATTTGTCCATCGACAAGTTCCGTACATAGTTTGTTAAATATATACAGCACTGATAGATAGGTATTTCACCACCGCAACAACACTACTTATTTGTTTGTCTGCGTTCTCTACAAAATAGAATAGCTAAGGAAGGTAGGTAGTTAAAGGAATTCTGGCATAAAATTGAGGAAATGCGTTTTATATCATAAAGCGTAGACCGGGACTGGTACGCGTTGGTATCCTTGCGGCCCAAGTGAAGGGCGATTGTAACTGATGCTTCTCAAGCTACAGTTCTCAAGAAGTCTCAACGTTTCTTGATGTAATCATTTTCAAGCTATTTTATAAAGGTTTCAGGAGTTTAGGCACTCCTTCTTAAAGTTGATATTATTATAAGTTACAGATAGATATTGATTATAATATAAATTACAAATTACAATTTGTAATTTATAATAATTGGCCCTAATATATGTATAAATCCATATAAACTACTCAAAACAAAATAGGGCCCACCAAATAAAATATGATTTAAATTAATATATAAAAAAATACGTACAATTTATTTCAAGTTTAATTTTAGAAATACACATTCAGAATCAATAAAAAAACATTACAATGCCTTATTTTTGCCAAAAAGATCGTCAAGAAATGCACGTTTTACACATTAACTTAAAATTACACGGTTTTCCAAAACAACACGTTGAAGACACGAGAACATTTTTTTTAAACATGTTCTTAGGGTTGCTTCAATGCCTTATGTTTAGTAACGCGTAGGTCCTCCCCTATTGCGCACACACTCTCTGAGTCGGTTCGGAACACTCTCTATAAGGTGGATGACGTTTTTATCTGGTATTTGCTCCCAACACACTTTTAAAGCAGTTATCAACTCCTGTCGGCTATGAATTTCAGTGTGGTTGTCTTTAAGGCTTCTTTTCAACTGGTCCCAGATATGCTCGATCGGATTCAGGTCCGGACTCATGGCAGGCTAGGGCCAGAACTGCGATACCAGCTTCGGAGATTGCACTTTGGGTCACTCTGGCAGTATGAGGGCGAGCGTTGTCTTGCATCAGAATAAAGTTAGAGCCTACTCGCTGTGAATATGGGATCACATGAGGTCGGATGACATGCTGAATATAGCTGGCGGCCGTTACATTGCTCTCATCTAAAATCACTAGCTCGGTTTTGCCCATTATGCTAATCCCACCCCATACCATAATACTGGGTCCACCAAAGCGGTCAGTTTCACGAATACATGGTTCTGTAAAACGTTCTCCAGGTCATTGCCAAACTCGTACGCGTCTGTCATCATTAAAAAACTTTACTTTAGATTCATCTGTAAAAAGCACTGTCCTCCAATTATTCATGGTCCATTCAAGGTGATCACGTGCAAACCTTAATCGCGCTGCACGGTGGGCTCTGGTCAATTTGAGCCGAACAACTGGCATTCTGGAGCGTTGTTGGTCTTCATGAAGTCTGTTGCGAACAGTTTGGTCACTCACTCGCGTTCCAGTGGCGTCACGTAAGCGGTTTCTCAATATGCGTGCAGTTACAGTTCGCTCGCGACGTGCAGAGTCGGATGTATCGTTCTTCTTGGGAGGTTGTCGCTCGGGTTTTACCTGAACCGCGCCTCCTACTCACACTACCTGTCTCTTGAAAGCATTCCCACACATTTCGAATAGCTCGTCTTGACACACCTAAGCTTGAAGCTACCGATCTTTGCGAATTTCCCTGCTGAAGCAAAACAATGGCTCTAGTCACGGATTCCGTGTCCATGTGATGTCGAGAACCAGGCATTGTTTATGCAAACAGTAATGTAATCGATAATTAAAGGTAAGGTTACGATAACTTCTTCGTTAGACACAACAAACCCCACTGAGCAATAATGTAATGGCACTCACAGATTCTGCGGTATATCGTAAGATTTTGTTTCTTGTCTACCCACTTAAGAACTACCCTAAACTTGGCGTTTAAGTGTTAATTTATGATCAATAAATATGCCTACTTAACATTTCCATACATCAGTATGCCACCAACTCGCAAAAAAAAATGTGTCGGGCAAAATATCGAAATATTTAAAGTGGGCCCTATTTTGTTTTGAGTTGTTTACATAGGTAGGTTAAAATCAATATCTAATCTAAACTAAAGAGCCAGCTCGATCCCCCTGCTGGGCAAAGGCCTCCCTTCCCTTCTTCCATTCATCCCGGTCTAGGGCTTCTGTCGACCAGTTCGCACTATGCGCGTCAAGTTCGTCCCGCCATCTCCGCCTGGGCCGGCCACGCGGTCTCGCGCCTCGTGGGACCCACTCGGTGCTTAACTTAGCCCACCAAGTCCCACTTCAATATTGCTGTCTTTTGCGTGACATCGACGATTTTTGTCTTCGAGCGCAGTATGGTGTTTTTATGCTGTCTGTAAGTCTAACTCCCAATATACTACGCTCCATCGCCCTCTGGCAGACCCCAAGTTTGGACTTTTGAAGTGGCGTCAAAGACCGTATTGTGTTAGGTAAGAATAGGAGTCCATGAGCTGTTTTTTGAGGCAGAGGGTAAGGTTGCCCTTCATAAAGTCCTTCATGGCCCAATAGCTCTTCCAGGCGTTAATTATATAAATACAAGGTAATCGATCGAGAAAAGCGAGATCTCCAAGTCAATTCGGGAAAATCGACGTTGTATGTATGTATGTTTGTCCGAGGATATATTTCGAAGCGTTGATCTGATCATCGCGAAATTTGGGATATAGGTAGTTAGTGATAGCACAATTTTGGTGTGACAAAATGAGCTAAAAATGTTGGGGGGTTGTTGAGATATTGGGGTTCAAGAGGGGTAAAAAAAAATGAGAATATTGGGTCAAGTGGGACGTCAAATGAAAGGTCTTTATTGGTATATTTCAACCTTGTTTCTATTTTTAGTTTAATCCTTGTAGTTTTTGAGTTATTAGCCATAATAAAAACAAAACTTTGACAAAATTCACAGGGTACACCAGTGACCCACAATGCCAAAATTTAGTATTCCTGTAGCTTTAGAGAAACAAATATAGGCAAAAGTCTGAAATCCAGAATAACTGCATTGTGTACCCCAAAAAACAATAACCAACGTGGCATAATATAAATGCCACGTTGGGCGCCATCATAACCAATAAATAAAGTAATCTATCAAACTCGTGTCTCGTTTTTACTATCTGATACAAGCTAAAAAAATTAGGTAGGTAAGTAATTACTAAGGTAACTAGGTAATTGTTCAAAACTCGCTTATAAATTAGACCATGCGGGACGTTGCAGGCAACTGAAAGTTTCCAGGGCCAATAAACTGTAACTCCTGTTATTCGGGAGAGCACGCGATGTTACCGATCCGTTTGCTGACATGTCATCGATACGAGTCGGCAGAAATAAGCGAAAATATTTAGGGAATATTGTGGATGGAGTTCGAGATCTTGGTTTTTCATTCACAATTCCAAGCTATCATAAGATAAGCACATAGATCATACTGCGAAAAAAGCGAATAAGGCATAGGGTTTCCTTATAAGATCTTGGTCTGAATTTTCCAATATTGTCAAAGTCCTCTTCTGTTCATTTGTGTGCAGCATCCTTGAATACGGTTCACAAATTTGTAATCCACAGTATGATGTTTACATTATATCGACTGGAATCCATACAGCGTAGGTTTATGAGATTTATTCAGTACAAGTGTAAAACATATGATATAGTACTTACTTAGATTATGAGTCGAGATGCAAAAGGCAACATAATGCTTCCACTCCAGGAAAGAAAAAAGATATTGGATATTTCAATATTGGTAAAAATTGCAGTCTCTCATTGATTCCCCTCACCTTCTTTCAATGATAGGTACGGTTACGAGTCGTAACAAGTACCGTAAGGATACCTTTTCTTTCCCTTTATGGTCCTCACTGTAAGACAAACTATAGGCAAAACTTTTTTTTATCAGATCTGCTAATTACTATAATAAACTGGTTGACTTTCCTGAGTTAGATTTATATAACTTAAAACACTTCTTCGCGCGTTCTTTTGGAACACTGGTTTGAGTTGGTTCATTAACTGTTTGTTCTCACTTGTACTTTTATTGTTACTTTCGTATTTTTGTATAGCCTTTCTTTTATTATGAAAATACTTAGCTAACTAAACAAACAAGCTCTATTTAATTTAATATGCGAAAACATGTCATCATCCTCATCATATCAGCCGTAGGACGTCCACTGCTGGACAAAGGCTTCCCTCATTGATCTCCAGGAACTGCGGTTGGAAGCGGCCTGCATCCAACGCCGACCTGCGGTTCTTACCAAGTCGTCTGCCCATCTTGTGGGTGGACGTCCTACGCTGCGCTTGCCGGTCCGTGGCCTCCACTCCAGAACCTTTCGGCCCCATCGGCCATCTGTTCTGCGCGCTATATGGCCTGCCCATTGCCACTTCAACGTGCTAATCCGTCGGGCTATGTCTGTGACTTGAGTTCTCCTACGTATCTCCTCATTTCTGATTCGATCCCGTAGAGAAACCCCGAGCATAGCCCTCTCCATAGCTCGTTGAGCGACTCTGAGCTTATTCATAAGGCCAATAGTGAAGGACCACGTCTCGGTTCCATAAGTCATCATACATATTAACATAAAAAAGAAAATACATTTTTAAATCATAGGTACAATGTACCTTATTGCTAAAAGCGATCTCTTCCAGGCAACCTTTGGATGGACAGGATCTATGTGAACAAATAAGGACGGTGGCGTTATTAAATATAATATATAATAAAATGCATGTAATATAATCATAAAATTACATAAATATTAATATTATACTACATAAAATATATATACCTACATATATAAATTATAAAAATACATAAATTAATAAATGGCCTAATGAGCGATGTTTGACAGATAGTGTTGTCTGACCATGTTTTTAAAGATATGGAACGTGACGAATTGAGACAGGTAGGGCATTCCAGAGCCTGGTAGCCTGCAGAGTAAAAGAGGTACTATAAAATAGTGAGGTATGATGGGTATGATGGTTTACAATTTAGTAAAGTACCTACCTATCCAGATCGAAGGTTTCCGACGTTGCTTGAATGTTTATTAGGTGCCCACAGGTACTTACCTACTGTATAAACAGTTCTAGTGACAGGGATACGAGCCGATAATGAAATAGCACCTCTTAGGGCTTTACATTATCTGAGATAATGTTGGATAATGTTGCTGGGGAGTGGGTAATCGCAGCTCGACGTAATCAGTCGTGTTCAAAATCGCTCCGTTTATACTTACAAAAGTAATTAATCTAAAATTTGTGTACACACAAATGAAAAACAGTGAAAAGTGGTGTCTAGTGTCTGTGTGGATGTTTTTCTATTAGTTTGGCAAAGTATAACTGTTTTATCACCTAAATAAGCGATCACAGTTATTCACTGGTGAGCCTACCGTATAAACCAAAAAACTAAACTTATTGGTGGCTTTGTTGTGCTCGCTCGCTATCTCGTTTCGTATTATCAGCTGACGAGTTTTATTACACGCGTAAATATGGTGAAGTGTGGTGCGTGTGGTAAATTCTTAGCACAGTCAGACGCCATAAAGTGTTCCAAATGCTCAACCGCGTATCACCGCGCCTGTGTCATTTTTACGGAGACTGGGACTGTCAGCCACCATGGGTTTGTCCCGGATGCAAAATAAAAATCCCTCGGCAAAGTAATGATCTCACACCTGTGAGAGGAATCACCACCACACCAGATGCCTGTAGCGAGCTGCAGAGTTCGCCTAATGCCGCCGGCATTGGCCCCACTGCGCCGTTGTTTGAAACGCCCGCTAAGTCAATTAATTTCATGAAAGAGATGAGAGCTTTGCGTGATGACTTTGGTGCGATGATGCGGGAGGTACGAGAATGCCGTGCGGAGATCCGCGAATGCCGATCCGAGTTGAAGGCCTATGTCCACAGAATTGAGTCTCTTGAAGTAAAGGTTATGACTCTTGAAACGAGGCTGGAGGCATCCGCCCCTAGTACCGAGTTCGAGGCGACCATCGAGGACCTGAAGCTGCAACTGAACGAGCGGGATCAAGAGCTACTCCTATGTGACCTTAAGATTGCAGGGATCCCAGAAAATAAGGAAGAGAGCCCAATACATATTATAAAAACGATTGGTATCAAGTTAGGTATTGAGCTCGATGACCGTGACATTGTTCATGTTGAGCGCGCGGGCCCCCGCGCCAGAAACCTCGTAGAAAATGAAGCGCCGCCCCGGCCCCGTAACATATTAGTGACGCTGGCCCGGCGCTCGCCCCGCGACCAGCTTCTGCGCGCCGCCCGGGTGCGCCGTGTCATCACCACCGCTGAGCTCGAGCTGACGGGCTCTCTGGGTACCTCGGGGAACTCGGGCCCGCCCAGGCGTATTTATCTGAATGAGCGACTGACGCGGTCAAACAAGCAGCTGTTCCACAAGATTCGCGAGGCTGCCCGTCGCTCACGCTGGAGATACGTCTGGACCCGGGATGGCAAGATCTACACACGCAAGGAAGACGGCAAAACTGCGGAGCGTATACGCTCGGAAAAGGATTTGGTTAGAGTTTTTGGATGTTAATATGTAGTTTGTTTATAGTCTCGAATATGGCAGCAGTGATAATGTTAAAAACATATGTGTATACGTTGTATCAATTCTCTAAAATTATACTAAATTTGAGGTCATTAAAACGTCACTACAACTTTTTTTATAGCCATAACATTTTTACAAAATCAATTCTTTTAATCTGCTTTCTTTATATTATGAGTACATCTTTGTCCAACTACTATTGCTGTATCACGACATTTCGAAACTTGTGTCTGTTTTCTTTTCACTTGAAACATAATAATGGTGTGTTAGCAATGTCTAAAAATACCTACCAAAATTATCAAAAACACATTTTATTGTTTATTATTATGGGTTTATTTATATATTATAACACTTTATGTTTATTCCTATCAATTATTTATTCATCTGTTCTGTTTTATAAATTTAATTTAATATATCTTATAGTATGCCGCACTATCCGCTTATCGTAAATCAAAACTGGAATATAAGAAAAATTATTACAGGGACCATAAGTCGTTAGTCATACAGTCACTATACCATGAAAAAGAAGCATATTATGAACACAACATAAATTGTAAAATTAACGAACCAAAAGCCCTTTTGAATAATTTAAAATCGAATGTACTTCCCCCTAAGAATGATGCTACTTTGCCATCACATTTTTATGATGCAGACGCAATAAACAATCACTTTTTGGATGTACCGGGTTCATCCAATGTCAACACAAATTAAAACCTTTTCCTTGCAATCCGTAGATGTAAACTGTATCATAAAAATTATAAAGAATCTAAAATCGAACGCTGAAGGCTTTGACGGTGTTAGTGTTAACCTCAATATACTCTTGCTAACGCTTCCACAATCGTTAGAAGCTATAACCGCTATAGTCAACCGGTCAATTGTTACGTCAACTTTCCCAGATGTTTTTAAAATTGCTATTGTGCGTCCGCTGCCTAAAGTTGATAACCCTTCTGTTGTCAAAGATCTTCGGCCAATCAGTATATTACCATACCTTTCAAAAGTTATCGAAAAAGCTGTCTGCTCTCAGTTAACTGATTTTCTAGAAGGGAATGACATCTTACCTGACACTCAATCTGGCTTCAGAAAGAGTCGTAGCACGGCTACAGCACTACTGGACGTGACAGACAATATTCTGTACGCTCAAGACCAGGGAATGTGTACTTTGGTGGTTTTGCTTGATTTCTCTCGGGCATTTGATGCAATAAATGCGTCATTGCTACTATCAAAGCTGAGCTATTATGGTTTCGACTGTAATACCGTTAGATGGTTTAATAGCTACTTAAGTAATAGATACCAATATGTTGAACTTAAAAATATCAATGGTTCCTCACTTTGCTCGCGGATGTCTCAGTTGAGTCGAGGTGTACCCCAAGGTTCTATTCTTGGTCCAATTTTATTTATCCTTTACAGCTCCCATGTTAAAAACCATATACTGAATTGTAAATATCACTTATACGCCGATGATATACAGATTTACGTCTCGTTCAAGCCCAAAGACATTGACAAAACTATTGCTGAGATTAATGAAGATCTGGCAAGGATTTCATCCTGGTCAGATGCGAATAATCTTGTCCTTAATCCACTTAAAACGAAATATATGATCCTGGGAAGTAAGCACCAAATAGCCTCATTGAACTTAAATAAACGTATTTTGCTGAAGAATCAACCTGTTGAGCGTGTCTTTGAGGCACGTAATTTGGGACTTAACATGGATGTGGACTTGCGTTTTGAAAAACATGTTGCAGACTGTGTACGAAATTGCTTCTACAGGCTAAAAGTTTTGTACAAGATAAGACCGTATCTTAGTGAAGAGGTTCGCGTACGTCTTGTCGAGTCGTTGGTTTTATCAAAACTTAACTACGCTGACACTGTGTATGGCTCAAGGTTGCTAGCGAGAACCGAACGTCTTATACAGCGAGTTCAAAACGCATGCGCAAGGTTTTGTTTTATTGTACCACCTAGGAGCCATATTACACCTTTTCTAAATTAGCACTTTAGTTTAAAAATGAAATTACGACGCAAGCTTCATCTGGCCTGTCTTCTTTTTAGTGTTATAAACTACAGAACACCTAAATACCTATACGACAAGCTAATTTGGATGACTAGTCGAAGAGACTGCAAGTCGGCAGTGCTCCAAGCAACTGTCTACTCAACATCACCGATCAGAGAGTTTCAGGGGTAGTTTCAAATATGCGGCTTCCAAGTGTTGGAACAATATGCCACCACCAATTAGAAATTCCAAAAGTTGCAACAGCTTTAGAAAAAAACTAAAAATATTTCTAATGGAAGCCCAAATACAACATGGTAACATCAATGTCGACCTCTCTTTGATCTAGTCATCCAATAACTCATTTTACATAAGTTTAACTAAATCAATATATTTTAAATAGTTACCCATATTTATTTATAAATATAACCATTTACCATAACCTTAGAAATCGTAAGAAAGTTCATAAGTTGTATGTTTATATATATAGGTATGTAATATTATTTTAGTAAAGTATGTTTATAAAATTTATATTTACATTTAAACAAAACTCTACACACCGTTTATTTAATCACTTCTTTATTTATTTATTTTTTTATTTTTCTACGTAGCTGCTGCACTACCTATTGCTTCTGGTTTCAGCTGAAAATCAGCGTTGGCTGCTTAACATCCAACATTATGCTGAGCTGAACGCCATTTTGGTACGCAGACACATGAGTCGAACTTGTTTTATTGGATTCAATTGTATCTACTGTTCCTTAAAATTATTTCATGTGTCATTTTGTGTGTACCAAATAAATGATTATTCTATTCTATTCTAGATATGTTCCTACTGCTAGGTATAATAATGACATTATTTTATGAATCTTCTGAGACACAATGATCGTAGACCGAACACGCAAGCTCAACCCTTTTTGGAAATAATAATGTAGTCACATTATTACCCTAATTTTTGCACAACCTTACCTTCCAAGGTTATCTCGATTACAGGTAGTAAAATCAAAAATTTAGCTTGATGGAAGTAACATCATTTTAAGACACTTATAACCGCTTAGTGCCGCCACTGTAGGTATCTCTAGTATCTAACTACATTAGTAAATTGCAATGTTACACACAAGATATTTCTTTCTTTCTCCAGTATACATGTTGGTATCGCCCGATCAGCACCACCACACACCTCGTCTTGAGGACTTCTTCTGGACGGGCTCTGGAGATGGGCCTCCGCCCCCAGCCGACCTCCCACTGCCGATCCCAGCAGTTCCAGCTAGACCCATCATCAAGACCACGACAGTGCTGGCCACCGTGTATCTGGACTCGTACCCTCCTCAGGTTAATGTTAAGTATTTTTAAGGGTTTAACAAGGAACTCAAAAGACAAACGCAAAACTCATGCAAAACTTTAATATGCTTATTTTTAAATCTTTTTTTAGGGAACTTGAGTCGTTCTTTACGACGAAGCCAGTTCCTTAATTGTCTACATTAATAAACAACTACAAAGCATCCTCCTTCAGCAGGTCGTATGTGGACCAGTAGAGCATGTCAGCCGAGTCAAATGTTTGTTCAGCTAATACACTCTGAAACAGGCCCACATCGATCTGGTTCACTTTCAGCGCACTGTACAACTCCTCAACTTTAATATGGTTACAGACGGTCACAGACAGGACTACCGGCGACTGCGTGCTTAACTGTGGCGAACCAGTAGTTCCTGGAAGTTTGGAACCAGAGATTCCAGAGGATCGTCGCTACTGGCTGGTTACTGTGATCCAGGGATCTACTCCTGACAGTCTGCAGTTAAGACTGGCAAGATTATACCAGAAGGCTTTTCTACGGTAAACTTAGTTACCCAAACTTTTCTTGTCTGAATCCGTATTTCAAAATCATTAAATGTAATTCCTTTACAGACAGCAGGAAAGGCATCTAGGCATCATCAAGTCACTAGACGCACCTACAGTACGAAAGAAACATGACGTACACTCATTTATAGTCAATAAACAATCAACTCCTTTAAGTCCTAGCTCAATTACACCGTTCAAATACCTCGATATTGATAGTTCTATGATATCACCTCCAGAGACCGTAGAAACTAGAATAGAAAACGATATATCAACTGCATATGTATCTAACTCTCTAAGTGCTTATAAATCTAAAGATAATGTAAAGTTTTTCGCAGTTGATAGTGGTAATAAAGAATCAATGAAATCTGATATGCAAGCTACTAAAGTCAGAGTAGAATCGTGGATATTGGCCACTCCAACTGTTAGTATTAGAAAACGAGAGATTTCGGACACAAGTGAACTCGAAGATAAAGAAGATTTGATTGACATTCCTTTGGAGCTGGACGGAAATGAGACTATATTGTTTAAGAGGGAAATAATAAAACCGGATCAGCAGCCTCCAGTCCGCGTTCACATTCAAAACATTACAGAGGTATGTTTAACTCTCTGTCAGCAAAAATGTAATCGAATCACTTCTAGCATTTTGATTAAACGGTAACATAATTAACAAGCATTACCTACTAACAAGGGCGGATCCAGCTTTGGTGCCAGGGGGGGGGGGGGGGGGGGTCACATAGTCGTCACAAGAAGTTATAATTTAATTTTTATAATCATAGATACAAGTAACAAATAGGTGTTCTAATAATGTACTTACATACTGTACTTAAAATACCTATATTTAAATAATAAAATAAATTTTTATTTGACGTCTCCCGAAACGCGTTATCACTTCATCTGAGTTCATCTACTTCAATGGGTATGTTTTTATGGACGTGGAGAAGTGCCAGTCCGGTTAGACGCTCTTCAACCATTGAAGCTATTAGCCACGATTTGATTCTTCGTAACGTAGAGATAGATCTTTTCGCTGTCGCAACACTAATATGCAGTGTAGCCATAATACATAAATAGTTTCTTATAGTAGGATACATCTCAAAATCGCAATTTAAAATAAGGTCAGAAATCGACTGCGGTATGTCCTGACTCCGCTGCCACCATCCACAGCTGATATTCATTTACAACGACAGAAATTGGAGTATTATCTGGTAACAATGTATACCTAATCGGTTGCTAGTTGTTTTACACTTTCAATGTCTTGATTACTGTATTCGTTGTTTGGCATGTAAACGCTTAGCTGAAACAAATTAAGTACTTCAGGAGACACACAGTCCTGTAGGTCACTTGTTATTGAATCTAAAAGAGTGATGTAGGTATATATACCTACATCACTCTTTTAGATTCAATAACAAGTGAAATAACTCGCTTGAATGAATCGCTGAAGAGTACTTCCGTAGAGCTATAGCTCTACGGAAGTACTCTTCAGCGAGCTTTTGAATAATCTGAATTCTAGCAATTGTGCTGAGTTGTTCTAGGTTTGTTCTACATTATTCCAGAATATGACATCTCTAAAGTCAATAATACCGCTGGAAAACGAAGATACCAGTTTTCGAAGCCAGCCCCGCACTTTTAGATTTTTGAAGTTTTGATGACTGTTCTGGATTGTTCTAGGTGTGTTCTACATTGTTCTAGAATAACACCATTCTAAAGTGAAAAATGAAGTCAGAAATCGCAAAAATCTGATGGCACCCTGGCCCTGCACTTGTTGATTTTTTAGTTTTTTTTAATTGTTCTGGATTCGTTCTAAGTTTGTTCTACATTGCTCCAGAATAACAGCATTCTGAAATACAAATTGAATATAAAAAACTGTTTCTAACGAAGTTTAAGAAGTGCGGGATTAGTACCGCACTTCTTGATTTTCCAGTTTTTGACAGTTGTTCTAAATTGTTCTAGGTTAGCTTTGCATTGTTTCATAAGGAAAAATTCTGTCAACAAAGTTGAAGCCAGAAAATTTAAATACCGAAGTGTGAAGATAGCCCCGCACTTTTCGATTTTCCCGTTTTTGACAGTTGTTTTGAATTGTTCTAGGTTAGCTCTGCATTGTTCCAAAAGGAAAAAAAATCTATAATCAAAATTGAAGCAAGAAAACTGAAATGCCGAAGCGTGAAGTTAGCCCCGCACTTTTCGATTTTCCAGTTTTTGACAGTTGTTCTGTATTGTTCTAGGTTTTCTCTGCGTTATTCTAAAAGGATAAAATTGTGTCATCAAAATTGATGCCAGAACACTGAAATACCGATAGCCCCACACTTTGCAATTTTCCAGTTTTTGACAGTTGTTTTGAATTGTTCTAGGTTTGCTTTGCATTGTTACAAAAGGAAAAAAATCTATTATCAAAATTGATCCAGAACACTGAAATACCGAAGCGTGAAGTTAGCCCCGCACTTTTCAATTTTCCAGTTTTTGACAGTTGTTCTGTATTGTTCTAGGTTTGCTCTGCATTGTTCCAAAAGGAAAAAAACTTTCATTAAAATTGATCCAGAACACTGAAATACCGAAGCGTGAAGTTAGCCCCGCACTTTTCAATTTTCCAGTTTTTGGCAGTTGTTCTGTATTGTTCTAGGTTTGCTCTGCATGGTTCCAAAAGGAAAAAAAAACTTTCATCAAAATTGGTGCCAGAACACTGTAATACCGAAGCGTGAAGTTATCCCCGCACTTTTCGATTTTCTAATTTTTGACAGTTGTTCTGTATTGTTCTAGGTTTGCTCTGCATTATTCCAAAAGGAAAAAATTCTGTCATCAAAATTGGTGCCAGAACACTAAAACACCGATAGCCCCACAATTTTCCAGTTTTTGTCAGTTGTTTTGAATTGTTACAAAAGGAAAAAAATCTATTATCAAAATTGATCCAGAACACTGAAATACCGAAGCGTGAAGTTAGCCCCGCACTTTTCAATTTTCCAGTTTTTGACAGTTGTTTTGAATTGTTCTAGGTTTGCTTTGCATTGTTCCAAAAGGAAAAAAAATCTATCATCAAAATTGATGCCAGAACACTGAAATACCGAAGCGTGAAGTTAGCCCCGCACTTTTCAATTTTCCATGTTTTTGACAGTTGTTTTGAATTGTTCTAGGTTTGCTTTGCATTGTTCCAAAAGGAAAAAATCTATCATCAAAATTGATGCCAGAACACTGAAATACCGAAGCGTGAAGTTAGCCCCGCACTTTTAAATTTTCCAGTTTTTGACAGTTGTTTTGAATGGTTCTAGGTTAGCTTTGCATTGTTCCAAAAGGAAAAAATTCTATCGCGCTATCTATTATGCCTCGTATCTCCTTGAAAAAGTGTCAAACTAGTGTCAAACTTTTGACAGGTTTTGAAGGAGAAACGAGTCGTAGCTGGTTACCGACGGATATAGGAACCCGCCATAAGAGAATAACAGTTGATTGAAGTTGGGTCTAGTCTAGCTACACGTTAGTCGAAACAAAGCACGTGTAAGTGTCAGTGTCACACGAAATGTGACATTAGATGAAAGGTGGCGGTGACGCGGTAAAATTAAAATTTTGATGCGTTCGTTCCCGAATAATGCGTTTGCCATCATACAAAATATTATATTATATTAATTGAATATTGAAGGTACTTAGATAAAATCTATATTGTGACAAAAAATATATAAAACATTATGTTTAACAATTTTAATCAGTGGTCCACCTAGGTCCTGGACCCAGCCCAGGGGGGGGGGGGGGGCATGACCCCCCCATGACTCTCCCCCTGGATCCGCCCTTGCCTACTAATGTACAAGTTTATTAAAATCAACAGTACGGAACGAAAATATTTCTTACCAGCTGACAAATCCGCAGCTTCGCACGCGTATTTTTTCAATAAAAACATTACCCAGTGTATTCTACCGCCTGTATAATGGGGAATGTTCTGAGGAGCTATTTGATCTCATCCCGTCGTCGAGATTTTACCACCGCACTTCTCGACAACGTAATAAAGCACATCCACATATAATCGACAATTGGGTATCGCGCACCACACGCTTCACGCGATCTTTTCTACCCCATACTTGCAAGATGTGGAATGAGCTACCATCTGAGGTTTTCCCATTAGACTACGACATGGCACGCTTTAAGAGAAATGTAAAAAGGTTTCTTCAGTGTAGGGAACGCATCGACAATACCCCGGGTGTTAATAGGCCACGGTGACCACTTACCATCAGGTGGGCCGTAAGCCTGTTTCCCCACAAATAACATATATAAAAAAAAAAAAAAAAAAAACCCCTCTTGCGCAGTTGCCTATATCACTCGGGGATAGTGTAGCTTTCCAACAGTGAAAGAATTTTTTTAATCGGCCCAGTAGTTTCGGAGCCTATTCAATACAAAGAAACAAATCTTTCCTCTTTATAATATTAGCTAACGATAGCTATCAGTCACGCACACGTCTGTCTAGATGATATGCATGCCATATTTCTAAAGTGCCTAAACAAAAGCTGACCAAAGAAATTCTCGAAATTCTAAAATATAATATTCCTCAATGTTTTCAGTCGACAGAAACAGGCAGCGTGCAGATAGTGTACGTAGTGCTAGTAGGTGGACGGGCAGTTCCGGCCGCGGTTGCTGCAAGAGATATGAGACTGGTCCGAGATGCTGAGGTAGCTAAGGAGTTGGGAGCCATCGTTACTACTAAGGCTGAGCGTGAGTGTTTAAGAAATGAAACTGCGCTAACATTGCAACTGGATAAAGCTTTTGGAAACGTTTTATTGTTTAAGTTCCTTGGCCTGGTATAAGAGGTTTCATGCTGATGATGCAGACAAGGAATCTTATTTAACCAAATTAATTACAATATTCCCAGCAGCGTACCTGAGAGCAGCCGAAGGACTGGAAGGTGAGGCAGAGACAGGCGGGGTGCATGGGACCGAGTTGTGGGCATTGGCCGTAGGAGCTACAGCGGCAATTCTACTACTGATTATACTGTTGGCATTGTTGTGTTTTGCTCATAGGTTTGTATTATTTACTATCTTTACTTAATAAGCTTTCTATGTAATAAACATATTTTTTTAATCAATAGTGAATATTTCTGATTGTTTTAGGAAGAAAACTCTAAAGTCAGCAGAATCTCTTCGAGCATACAGAAATGAACTCATGCGAGAGGTGCAGCGAAATCAACTAAAGCAAGTTCATGAAGAAAAGGACGGCAAGGTGAGATAATTCAGAAACATCTCCGTAATTATTCTTGAAACTTCTAGCAATCTAGGTTACTAGAAATTTCAAGAAGAATTACGGTGTCATCTTTCCCAGGTAAGTACTTTATTATTCTATTTGAAATTATTTCATTTTCAGTTAATCAGCGTGGTGTCTCCAAGCAGAACAAGACCCTGCAGCACATTGTTGCCAATTTACAGAGCTGCTAGTGCATCTAGCTCGTCTACAACTTCCTCTGGGGTGTCCGAAGTGGCATCAGCTTTGCGCCGTCGGCCGAAGAAACCTCATGCACTACGAATGCCTCAGAAAAAGAGAGGTAAGGATTAAGCCAGCTTCTGTCGTGAAAATAGTTTTTAGGCTTACAAGTTTACAGCTAAAGTATAGAACCTGGCCTCGTCTATTGAATTTTGGTTGCTTCATTGTCGTCCTTTGTGCAGGTCGTAGGCCACAAAGGAAAGTTAAGCAGATGAGGCATTATCTAGAAGGGATGCCCACAGCCACATTTAATTTATATAGCTATATTTAATTTTCAACTATAAGTGATAGTCCATGCAATTTTATCATATACGGTATACTAGAGCATTGGTTCTTTCACACCACTGATTCTTCCAGCACCTGTCACTATACCTCACGCCCATTATGAAAGAAACAGAGACAAACAGACACTGCAACCCGGTTGCGTTCCGTATGTATAGTGAGACGCAGAACACGGTTGCAGCAACCGTGCACTGCATCTCACTGAACATAACAAGTTTAGGAGCAATTTATTAAAGTCATAGCTTTATGACTATGTATTAGGTTATTTTAAACAGTCTGAATTTGTGTTTCTTCCAGTGGGAACCACTGACAGTCTGCTAGAAGCTGCCGGCCTAGACAGTTCAGATAGCGGTCAACCTTCAGCGCCGCCTACTCCAACTTCATACCTCTCTATGCCTTCTGTCAGCTCTTTCCCAAGGTATACTATACTTTTAATTCTGCTTGCGTCACAAAGTCTTTTTCAGAGCCATCGCACCTCAAATTTGTCATTGACTAACTTAAAGTAACAAACCAGAAAACGTCTTTCTTCTTTATTTTAGGGGAAATATAGTGGAGCCTCTATCAAGAATCCTGGAACCAGTTTCTGTAAGGCATTTAGACATTGACTCTCCAGTTTCCACTCCTAAGAAGACAAAAGAAGATAGGAACAAAGACGTGATACCTAGACGGCAGATGGCTTCGCAACTGGTGCGATTAGGGAGTATAGACAAGGATCCAGGAGTTATAGGACCACTGGTGTGGGATCTGCACTGTCAGAGGATAAAGGATGGTAAGCAGCTGTTAAATCTACTTTAAATTATGATTTTTATCGTACCTAATATTTAAAATAAATGAATTTAATTTTTTCAATCTTCTGAACAACAAGGTAGCATAGGTTTTTTAGAAATAATGATTCCCCGCCTGAATATAAGCTTACGCTTTGTGTAATTTTTCCGAATTTTTTATTTACTTCAAGGGGATTTTCAAGACGAAAAATTATAACTTTATAATTAAAGGTTCATTGCATTTGAGAATATTGAATGATTTCACAAAAAAGTTTCAAAACTCCATGATATTTTTGTTTGAATTGTACCTATTGTACTGTTTATAGCTTCAAAACCACCAAGTCCAGCGAAGTCCACTGCTTCAGTTCAAAAGGAACCTGGGCCCTCACGCATGAGGCAGCGGTTCAATGAGCTTATGGATGATGCTTTTACGCTCTTCGGTAGCGCAGGTTCAAGTCCCGACTCGCACAACACGTATACGGTGGAGAAGGATAATAAAGACGAGAAGATGAAACAAGGTGGGGAGCATCTTTTTAACCCACTTGAGCGTAGACAGCTTAGCCATTGCCTCCCATACTATGTAGTAATTCGTAGTGCTATGTACTTATACTCCCATGGAAATTAAAAGAGTCAAAAGTTTATTATATTATATTTATTATATCTCTTTCTTTGGACTTCTATTTTGATTGAGGTAAAACATAATTATGTACCTATTATGAATTGTCTTACCGAATGTTCCAGAATCTGGCAAGAGGTTGGCCCAGGCTAGGAACGACAACGTTCGACTTCCTGGGTCGCCGTACACCGCAATGGACACCGTCCGTGGCAGGTCTGCTGATCAAGGGTATGATTCTGCAAGAAATTAATTTGTTTCATTAACTTTAAACTAGTTATTATAACCCAGAATAAATCATTTAAAACACAATAGATGAATAAAGTGAGTCCAATGTGGTATCACAGTCGAGTTATTCGTACGTCCGTGTCTCCTATGTGGGCTCAAGATTAATGCTATAATTAATTTAAATTAAGTATTAATTTAAAATATTTTTTTTAAATTTAAAATTGAAATTTATTTTATATATATTAAATATATATATATATATATATAAATTAAATTTAAATTAAAGCAATTAGCGTGGGCTTTGGTTTTAGAACTTCTGGGGACTGTAAACTTGTTTAAAAACAACGCGATGCCACAATATGGTCTGATGGGGAAAGTGACTAGGTAGTAGTCTAGGTAACCTTACATGAATTAGCTTAAGTTTAGTACTAGGGCAATAATGGTGATTGGTAATAACATGCCATTTCCAGTAGACCCATCATGTCAGCAGCTCCAGACGGGTCCCGTCCCAGGACATCCTTCACGCGCCCCGTGGGGGACCGGAAAGCCCCACCGCCGGCCAAAGCTTGGGGTCCAACTCCCCAACAACCTCCACAGGTAGACCTTTTAAAATAACTTCATTTTCCTTTTCTTACTTTAGCCTTGGAGCATTTTTTAATTTGTAGATGCTTGAGTAGATATAATTAGGTCTCTCTAGATAGATATTTGGAATATAACTAGGTTGCTGTATTTTATTTCTGTAGACATTTTCATAAAATGCAGTCATACCTTGCGTCTGACCGAAACCACTTCACGTAACTAAATCTGCACCATTTTTGCTGCTAAATGGCTATGAAGAACCTGGATGGTATTGGATCATTTTTTTCAACGATAGATCTTTCACATAAGACCATCCAACTTTAATTTTATTTTAAGAATGATTGATCTCTTGTTTATTAGTTTCCGATAGTGTAGGAAGTCTTAACCACCCGTAGGTTTAAGTAGGTACCTACTACCTATTTATTTAAGCATTTTTTCATATTTTTGTATAATTTGTAGCATTGGTGTTGGTTTTCTTTTTTCTTCACTGCTTCAACTAGACTCACTTTCTTCTAGCAATGGGACAACAAGACGATGATCATTTGACAGTCCCTAGGTCGGCCTGCCGTGAACCCTGCCCTGATGACAGAAGGTAGACTATCAGCAGAAGACCCAGCTATACCCCTGATATCGGCGATCAAAAGTGAGATTCAACGGATTAGGGAACATGCTCAGTATAAACCAGATTCATAGATTAGTCAATTAGTAGGTACATAAATGAAAACCAGTTAAGAAAATTATACGGCGGGAAAATAAATATTAAGATGGCGGAAACGATTTATTTTATGCTGTTCTAAAAAAAAGCGGTAAGTAGGTACTAGGTACCTACAGTATTATACGGACGGCGATTCAAATTGGCAGCGCAATGTATGTACTAAAGAACCTAAGAAAAAAAAATGTAGAACCTAAGAACTAAATTGTCTATCGCGCACCTAACTACAGTGCGGCCATTAGGTAGGTATCAGGTACCTACTGCAGTCTCGTGTTATTGGCGTAACAATAGTAGAAATCCTTTAAATTCATGTAATGCACGTTTTTTTATCTATACTTCTATACTAATAGTATAAAGAGGAAAGATATGTATTTTTGTGTGTATGTTTGTAATGAATAAACTCAAAAACTACTGGTCCGATTTCAAAAATTCTTTCACCTTTGGAAAGCTACATTCACCCTGAGTAACATAGGCTACTTTTTACCCAACTGCGCAAAGGAAGATAATGTTTTTATTGAAAAACTACGCGTGCGTAGCTGCGGATTGGTCAGCTAGTATATTTATATACTTATTATATATATTTACAAAACAGTAACAAACATCTACATTGTAGATGACGAGATTTTAGGAAGGTAATAAAAGCCGCCATCTTGACGTTGCCAAAATAAATCACTGTTGATCAGTCCTAACAACTGATAAAACAATTTTTGATATTATTTTCTAGTAAATAAGTAGATTAATGTAACATTAGCAACTTTTAAGTGTAAACCAAGTGCAATTAACATTATTGTCGTAAGTAAATTACACAAAACAGTTCACTAAAGGGGCATTTAAACGAGCAACATTTTCATGGCAATGTGTATTCGGCAAGTATTGTCCACAATATTTTGTTGAAATGCTCGTCCATATTGTCATTACCTACTGCTGATAAAGTAACGTGTTTCATATACCCCATCATCGTGGTTTATGACACAAATCAAAACACAAGATT
Organism: Philereme vetulata; assembly: GCA_918857605.2. Lineage (NCBI taxonomy): Eukaryota > Metazoa > Arthropoda > Insecta > Lepidoptera > Geometridae > Philereme > Philereme vetulata. The sequence continues at coordinate 9,120,709 of OU975446.1, forward strand.
GTGCAATCCCGACCACGCGGTCATTTTTGAAGCGGCGGGGAAGAGCATATCGAAATATTGTCTAAAGCCCACCGGCCCTGTCCCAACAGTAGGGTTTATGAAACTATAATACGCACGGATTAATTGATTTCAATGTTTTACTTAGAAAACTTTCGTGATTGATTTCAATCATTATTATTAATACGGGATTTATCACGTACCGTCTTATCGGAGTTTCGAACGACAATGTTTCGGTTCAATTCGTGAACCTTCATCAGGGTGAGTGCGATCCGCTCCGAATAACGTCTCGCCTCGCATATGCACGTGATAAATCCGGTATTTATAATAATGATTTCAATGTTTGTTTCGCCTAGTTTACCTTTGACGTAAAATTGGAGATATCTTAAGCTAATTTTGACATAAATTCTATAAAATTGAGCCTAAAGTTTAGAATCTTCCCTTATTAGCTAGGAAAAAAATCTCCTGTTTAATAGTGGCGCCACCACTGCACTGGCGACAAATGGGCATTACCGGCTACCCATCGTAAAATTGTTGCTCGTTTGAAGTCCCTACAAGCTGTTTTACGTCGACCATTTAACTTTTATTAACGTTTTGATATTTTATTACTTATTAAATCGGTAGAAACTAAAAAAAATACATCAGAAATCTTTTTTTATACTATTGAGATATTATGATAAACTAATAATTATTAAGCCTAGTAGGTACCTACCATTTTGTTATAGATAAAATGTGTTCCAAAATCTCTTGAAATAAACTTTTTCACGTACTCTGTGTTTCAATAAAACAGTAGATTGTAATAATCACGATTTTATTTTCTTTCAATATAAAAAAACCTTGTCAATTCGATCCAAAAATTCTTTCTTTGCTAAAATTACGACTTCTTAATAATACACACATACATACAAGTTTTGCGATATACCTCTACAGTAACATCTACATTTTTATAGAATCATTACATCTATTGGAATAAAAGTTGATATTAAACAAAATCTTATGTCTACTGATAAGTTAAAAATACATCATTGATGCCTGGTTTTATGTGATCCAGGGGGCTAATTCACGTGACAGTTGACCCAAATGTGATTCAAAGAATAATATTAAGATATTAGCTAGATTTAATTAAAGTGTATAATCGCATGTCAGTCAACTCATACCATAGTATTGCCAGTTACGTGAATACCTTTTATGACATTTAACATGTCGACACTAGATCGAAGCTTCAATTTTACTATTTTAAGTGAATTGCCAATTTATTGAACACTGGGTTTAAATAAGAATAAAGAAAACCGGCCAAGTGCGAGTCGGACTCGCGCACCAAGGGTTCCATACCATCTATAAAAACGGCAAAAAAATCATGTCTGTTGTATGAGTTTATTCAATAGCACAATTTTATTTATTTACCTTATTTGAGGTTGGTGCATGAGCGTCCATACAACTCGGAGGACTATCTTAATTTGCGTCAACTCTGTATGTGTACTTAGTGACACCCTTTAATATTAAACGTTTTTTTTTATATTTTAGAATTTTTCCTTTACTTGTGCTGACCTTGCTTTTTGCCAAATTTTGTGATTCTAGGTCAACGGGAACTACCATATAGGTTTTCGACCCAAAACCTATAGGGTAACTTCCGGTTGATCTACAATCGAAAATTTTGGTTAAAATCAAGGTCTTACAGCACAAAGGGAAAATTCCGAAAAATAAAAAGTTAAATTAAAGTAAATTTTGGTACTTACAAGTTATCGCGAAGATCTAAATTTGTCCGTCTTTTTATCGTGTTGACTCAGGATATCTTTATACACCTAATAGGGATTATAGTCCTCAGTATCTGGTATAAATTTCAACTTGCTAGGTTCACCCGTTCCTGAGAAAATCGGTGGTGACACACCGACAGACAGACGGACAAGAGAATGATCTTCTTTTTTAGAGAAGAGTTCCTTTTTTACCTTTTGAGGTATGGAACCCTAAAAATACTTAAAATATTGTACTGCCTCATTAATGTTAGAAGATATTATTAATATTTGTTTAAATAAATGATATTTATGAATAATTTAAGATTTACACACCTACATTCACATTTAAAACAAGCAAAAGAGAACATATTGTAAAATAATTCTGATAAACAAAGTTTTTATCGGACCCCCTTATTATCTAAGCCAAATTGCTTTCGTGTCGCTATTGCTAGTCAGGCCATCCCTTTCACACGTACAGTAAAATAAACGCAATAGCGAAGCAACAGCAATTTGGCTTAGGTAATAAGTCTACGAATCAGGCTGTTGCACAATCATACAATTTAAACAAGTTACTTTTTAACAAAAATATAACCGACTTCAGATAACAGTAAAAACCAAACTACTGAACCGATTTCGATGAAATTTGAAATTTCTATGGGACCAATCTGGAAGTATATCCTTTCAAATAATAAAAGAATTTTCCAAATCGGTTGATATATAACAGAGTTCTAAGTTAACAAACATAACACAACATAAAAATTAAACAAATTAAGGACTTATATGGTTTTCTCATAGATGCCATTGTCAGAACTGGACCAAATTGAAATAGGACCACACGGGAAGCACCAGCTTTCAAATAAAAAAAGAATCATCAAAATCGGTTCATCCAGTCGAAAGTTTTAAGGTAAAAAAGCTACAGTCGAATTGAGAACCCCCTTCTTTTTTGAAGTTGGTTAAACAGTGAATTATAGTGTGACCATTAGTGCTGTGCACTCCCTGAGGTATGCGCGGCGAGGTGGGAGGCAAAGAAAAAACTGCATGAGTTCACATGAGATCAATACATGTCGGACATATCTTACGATATCAGTTTGCATTTCTAAGGCAAGACTTGTGGCGGGACGATGGTCGGAGGCTATCTATCTGTAATATATTATACTTACTTAGTTGATTAAAATGTAACTTAAATATACTCATATTTTATTAAAAATATGCAGGTGATAAATAAGAACTAAACTTATAATTCAAAGGACTTGTTTTATTGAAAATTTTTTATATTTACAAACAATTATATATTCTAACGAAAGTTATTCTGACATAGATTCTGTTTCAACTTCATCTTCCATTTCATATCACGAGATAACGCACGACCCATCTTAGAATATTTATCTCATGTGCGTCTGACATAGACAGTCCGATACAAATAACACTACCTGCCGCCACGAGCGTTGACGGCGAACTGACAGAGCGCAGCAGCCGATTCTCCCCCCCCCCCCCCCCCCCCCCCCCGTCTCGCCGCGCGCATACCTCAGGGATTGCACAGCACTAATGGTCACACTATAAAATGGTTCCTTCATAAAATTCAAACAAAACAAATCATACATACACGCCTACAACACATGAAACACATCAATTTAGTAAATAAATTTAGTAGATAAATATAATAATTAATTAATAAAAGGGCCTGCTATCTACTAGTATATTTTGCAGATTTTTTGATATCGAACTTTTGAAGGCACATCCTGCGGATTGCGGATCTTAAGAAACTTCGTTTTGGTGCAGAAATAAAAAAAAATATACATGATTATCTGCAGAAAACTTACTGTATACTCACAATAACACTCAAAAATTGCAATGTTTATACAATAAGCGCAAGTAAACACGAAGAAACAACATGATAAACAATAACAAACGCGTCGGATCTTGTCACCGAAATCTTCGCTCCTGTTAATCAATCAGCGCGCGCTACTCGCAAGCGCCACCCGATTACTATCTCGTCGCGACCTGCGCTGCATCCGCATGAACATCCGCATCGATTATTGCGGATGTCCAAATCGATGCGGAGGCTCCGTAACATCCCTGGCCAAAAGACCGTTTATAACAGTTATTTTCAATTCTGACATCTACATCTACTAACAAGTACAACAATAAAAGTACTTTCCAACGGCAGTGTTACCATCATTCCTATAATACATTTCATTCCACGTCCAAATCTCAACAGTCTCAAATAGTATTTTATTTATAGTGTTATCCGAACACATACGGAAAATTACAAGATTTTTAAAATCATCTCAAAAATTTCAAGCCTAGACGGGACATGAACCCGCAACATTCCTCTTGATACGAGGATGCACTATCCAACTGTGCTACCAGGCCATTTCACGTCTAGGTCGAAATTAGTGAGATGATTCAGAATTACGACTAAAGCGCCGTTAGCTCCATCTACAGGAAAACTTATACAGTTTTTTGTACCTGGTCAATGCCAAACGTTGCAGTTCAGTACATTGACAAGAGATGTCGCGTTGCTTATTTCAAATAGTATTTTATTTATAGTGTTATCCCAACAAATACGGAAAATTCCAAATTTTTGAGATGATTTTAAAAATCTCAACAGTCTCAATTTAATACACTCATCACCATAATTACTCCATGTTAACACATACAACAGCTTCCTTAAGCTCCGTACCCACATTCGATAGTACCTACTCGATAGTTTCACTCTATCGAGCCGGCTCGATGGAATTAAATAAATGTAATTTCCTTCGCACCTACTCGAAGCGAGCCGTCGAGCTTGACTCGGGCGTCAGTCCGCCATTGTTGAGCGTAGCTAAAATAAGTGTTTATTTAGAAATGGATGTAGGAGTGTATTCTAAAGTTCTAAAAATTTACGACCTCCGTGATGCAGTGGGCGAATAGCCGGCTGAGACGCAGGAGGTAGCGCCCCGGAACCAATGTTTGCATGATCTACAGATATTGATTCCCGCTCTGGATGATTTTCTATATATTATAAGTATGTATTTACAAAAAAAAAGTATATAGGTATTCTATCAGTTATATGGTTTTCATAATACAAGCTCTGCATAGTTTGGGGCTAGATAGCGCTGTATGAAATGTTCTGCAATATTTATTTATTATTATCTATTGCGATTGTTTATGGAACGTCAAGTCAAAAAATAATAAATTAAGAATTGCGAGACGTTGCTAAATGCAATCACTGTCTCCTTTGTTGAACAGACATTTTTTGGCTCGAACGGTTCGGTGAATACTGAACGTCGCGCCGCTCGATAAGGTTAATGCTGAATGTGTGTACGTAGAGCCCGAAACATAGTTATTAATCGACGTGTTTGCTCGTTAGAGTAAGACCGCATGTGAGTACCCAGCATTTCTTCTTAGAAAACTTTCGTGAATTATAAATACGGGATTACTGAATGCTGGTGATTTAGGTTCACGAAAACGCTCGTAACTACGATTAAACGATACGTCATAAATCACGTATTTATAATAATGGTTCCATTAGCATTCTTAACAAGTCATTCTTGAATTCACTCAGTGAGAGTTGGCCAAGAGTGATTTACAGAATTATTTTGACGAGTGAAACCGCGTGTATAGCTAAACGCCATATCGCACCGCAGTTTGCGACTAGTTCAATAATAAGTCACACATCACCTATACAACCTGTTTTGTTATATACGACATTAGTTTAAAACACACATCCGGAATAGTATTAATTGATTTTAGAGGTGGGTATAATACCGGTAGCTTGAATATTTATCCAGTAATCGATACGTTTTCAATAAAAAAATAACGTAAATCGGCGGCGCCTTTTCGACGATACCGCTTCGTCAGTTTAACAACTTACATCATGAACGAATATGATTTGTTTACCTGTTTTATACAGGCTGTATTGATATTAAGGTTGTTAGAAATTAAAAAAATATTTGTGGTCTGAAAAGATCTACTTTACAACAATACTAGCCACTAGCCCTAACTGTGTTTTCACTTAATGTCGTACGTAACAAAACACGTAGTACAGTATACGCCAAGACTCGTATCAGACGGGGCCAACCAATAAACATATTTGTATCCTTTTCAATACAATCACTGGTAATTAGTATTATCGATAGTTACTCGCCGCATCACTAACGGCGCCCGGAAGGGCTGCAAGAGCGAGCGAGATAGCAATATCATCGTCGCTTGCCCCACGTTTTATGACCCCGTCTGTCAGAAGCTTTGGCGTCTAGTAGTTCATAATAAGTCACACATCACTTATATCATACACAAGTCGCACATGACTACGTTACTTCTCGATGGGACACACCACACATAGTTATTTCTGTGTATGAGACAGTTCATTGGAAGCACTAGTCTGATTGCTACGAGGACTGCATCTGATGGGGGGCCAGCCGTCTCCATTGATTGGCTTGCTTATCTGATTCTTCTTCCTGGAAAGATTTTGAAATAAATTATGATCATAATTCCTTGTTTATTTGTGGGCCGAGCGGTTGGAGTCCCACAGGGTTAATTTTAATTCGAATTAAGAGTGCCGACCCATGAGGGAAGACTTTTGGCCGAAGGGTGTATTCATCGTTTTCGGTAACCGACCACCGGGAACCCAAAACAAAAATTGCTGTGTTTATGTAAATAAATATAAGTTTTATTTTAATATGTATTTTAGATAATGTCGCCCATTCTATCATCGGACAACCAGACGCTCTGCGGTGCGTCATCGCCATATGGTGGAAATACCTCCCATACCTCCAAAGCGGTCCTCATCGACCTTTATTATGCGCACCGCCAATGAGTGGAACGCCTTGCCAGAGTCTGTGTTTCCTGATAGCTACAACCTGGGTATCTTTAAGTCGCGAGTGAATAGGTTTCTTCTAGGCAAGCGTGTACCATCGTAGACTGCATCATCGCTTACCATCAGACGAGATCGTGGTCAAACGCAAGCTTATAAAAAAATGGTATTGCGTTTTTAGTTTTATTTTAGTGTTTTATTGTTTCTGTGTGGTAATTACAATATAGATTCATCTTTAGGCTAAAATATATCTTCACGGGCCGTAGAATAAGTTATTTACCATTCTGAGTCTATTTTATTGTTGCCAGAATTAAATTATTTATTGAAGTGTAACATCTTTCCACTCGGTTTGTGGGAATGATTTAGCCAAAAGGGACGGAAATGTGTATCAAGAAAGCGCTTTGACCAATGAGCGCGCGCTGTTTGATTTGACCAATGAGCGCGCGCGGTGGTCAGATGTTTTTCACTACGAGACTACTAGGACCTCTTTCATTAAAGATTAGTCATGGAGGTTGTATTTCATCATAGCATATTATGAATACAATGAGCCACATTCTATTTTTAAATTAACTTACGGTTAATCGCATTTACGGAGCCGATATCGAGTTTTCAATGACCAACTTCCAGAGTGGATGAATTCGGTAGATAAGATTAAGATTTGCTTTGTTTTCTATTTTGTTTGTAATTTTTTGTTTATATGGTGTACAATAAAAATGATGTTACACATCATATGCGACTACTGTAAGGCTCGTATTTTTTATTATTATTGATTATTTCTCTGTAAAAACATTGTGTTGAACGATATTTACTGTTTATGGCACTTGTCTCACCGCGCCGGCGAGTAAGAGAGTAGCTATCAACTAGTTTCTCGCTCAAGAAACGAACAAAAGATATAGATTCCGTGTCAGTAAAAGAGACACGTATATTAATAGTTGATCTCTGGCCGTTCACACTGCCGCCGGCGAGAACTCGCTCTCCACTATTTTGTCGCAGCGACTATAAGACTCGCTCAGCGATGCTCGCTTGGTGGTCAGAACACATCCCGTGAGATGATGAGTATCGCCCGCCGCACTCGCTCACTCGCTGTATATCCTAGCGAGACAACTATAGTTACTACACACTCGCTTCTCGCTGCTCGCCAACTCGTTTCTAGCTCTACTCGCTGGCGGTGAGACAAGTGCTTAAAGGGTCACTAAGTAATGGATACAAGTTATACTTATTCTAAAGCTTGTGTAGTAATAAATGCTGGTACAGTACAAATTTCGTCTGTCATGGGAAATATGGAATACATCGGAATCTATATATGCACTTCCAAATACATATTAGAAGTACATTTTTAGGGTTGCATATTTTTACTAATTCTGAAATAGGAACGGCGACGCGTCTAACTTATATCGTAGTAGGTACTGTAAGTAAGCAGGTACAAACCTGAATAATGGTGATGGAAACTGTGTCTGGCTTGATATCCTCCATCAGCTTCTGATCTTCAGTCAATGGTTCAGTTTTCTCTACCATGGTCATAGCGTTCATCGCAGCGCGGCTCCTGATAAAAAAATTTCATCACACTAATATTATAAATGCGAAAGTTTGGATGTTTGTTTGTTACTCAATACCGTCGTAACGGCAGAACCGATTTCAATGAAATTTAGTATGTACGTAGATTATAACCTGGATTACCACATACGAGGGGCGTTCAATGTATTCTCGGTATCGGGGTAATATACTAATGATGAGGGTAATTAAATTATCTCATTAGTTTATGACACTCATTGAGGGTATAAATACAAAATTTTATTTGAATGTCGCCATTAGTATTCAAAATATCATTTCGGAAAGGCAACTACGATGACTGATACGACAATATTGAAAAAAATCGAGCATCGCGCTGTAATAAAATTCCTCATAAAACAAGGAAAGACTCAAAAAGTAATCCACGAAGAAATGATGGCTGTTTACCAAGATTATGCCCCTTCATTATCTAATATTCAGAAGTGGTCAAGTGAATTTAAACGGGGTAGAGAGAGTATTGAAGACGACCCTCGTGCCGGTGGGCCGGTTAGTGCCGCTACTGAAGAAAACTTAAAAATTGTTGAGAAACTTGTAGGTACACGAAGATGCCCGTGTGAGAGTGAAAATATTAGCAGAAAGAACCAAGCTATCTGTGGGTACCATTCACACTATCCTTCATGACCATCTGAATTTGTCAAAGGTCAGTGCAAGATGGGTGCCGCGAATGCTCAGAGCGCTTCGAAACAAGTGCGAGTTGATTGTTGCAAGGAGTTTTTGGGGCTCTGTGGTGAAAATCCGCAAAGTATTTATGATCGGATTGTTACTGGTGATGAAACGTGGGTTCATCACTATGATCCTGAGAGCAAGCAGGAGTCTATGCAGTGGCATAAAAAAGGAACAGCCCCACCGAAAAAGTTCAAAGTCAGCCCATCCGCCGGAAAGCTCATGGCCACAGTGTTTTGGGATTCCAAGGGAATCTTATTAATTGAGTACACAAAAAAGGTGAGAGTGTTACTGGCGCAACTTACGCTAACACCCTGCGCAATTTAAAGGAGACAATAAAAGAAAAAAAGACAGGGAAAATTGACCGCAGGTGTATTGCTTCTGCACGACAACGCGCCTGTTCACAAGGCGCGCATTGCCAATGCTACTGTGCGGGATTGCGGATTTAAAGAAATCAATCATCCACCCTACAGCCCGGACCTATCCCCCCAGTGATTACTTTCTGTTCCCAAATTTCAAAAAAGAACTTCGAGGCAAGCATTTTTCCGACGATGAAGAGTTAAAGGCAACAATTAACGATTATTTTTCAGACCATGTAGAAAAATATTTTTGGAAGGAATTGAAAAGTTATTTTCCAGGACAAATTAGTGTGTTCAGATCAATTGAAAATAACTACATTGAAAAATAAATTTTATTATGAATTTTCTGCTTATTCTTTCATGCCTATACCGAGATTACATTAAACGCCCCTCGTAGGCTACTTTTTATCCCATGAATCAGGTTCCATGGGATAAAAATATGGTGCAAAGTCAAGTCGCAACAGCGAGTTTAGCTTTATTTCTAGGTTACCTACACATTTAGTAGTGTAACGCGTACGAAGTCGCGGCCAACAGCTAGTTAATAATATAAGTATTACGTGTTTGTTATAGTCGACATTAAATACAAACACGGGTAGGGCTATTATTGTTGTAAAATAGGTATTTTTCAAAATCATTACCTTATTAGAAAGTCCTATCCTAGTATAATGTATCGATTATTGAATAAATATTCAAGCTACTGGTATTCAACCCACACAAAAATCAGTTAATGCAATTCCGGATGTGTGTTTCCAATGAATGTCGTACATAACAAAACAGATAGTATAAGAACCGGATGTTTTTTACTTATACTTATTATACTTACAGTATAAAGTTTATTTTCTTTTTATAAGTGTGCAGTAAAGATATTATCAATCTATCTTATAAATATCTACCCGGAACAAACATCTGTAGAACGTTGCAAATATTTATTCCGCTGCGGGAATGGAACCCGGTTTGATTGAGATCGTCACAATGTTCTAAACTTACTTTCTGCTGCCAGAATGGAATCTGCCGCCTTCGCCGCGTATTCTGTTCATGGCGTGTCTGTGTCGCGATTCATGGAGATATTTCTGTAAATACATTAAAATACAAATATCAAATTATTGTATAATGTTTTTCTATAATGTAGGTATAGTTTATATGTATATTTTTAATATGTATAAGTATTTTATTTATTATGGTATTACATTATCTGTAACTATAGGTATTTATTAGTATTTTACTCCAATATCATTTTCCATGCACGTACCCACGTATCACTATAATTAACTATGTCTATCTTCAAAGGTTTGCTGGAAGAAAACTTTTATTAGGATTAAGTTCGCCTTTGTACATGTTTTTGTAAGCTGTTTCTGTCTATCTATTTGTGTACAATAAAGAATAAAGAAATTAAATAAAATGTTTAAAATTGTAACTTATGTACTCTCATTCTTACCAATTGATATATACAAAATTCATACTTTGAAAGTAATTTGTCCCTCTGTCTATCTGTCTGTTTGTTACATTTTCACGCTTACCAGATGATTTATTATAAGTATCTACGTAGTAATAAGTGCATAATAATATTATTTATTATTGCAAGTAAATAGGCGGGCTGAGGTCGTAACTATATGGATCACTGTGGATGGAAAGCGACACCGTGGAAGGCCTAAGAAGCGGTGGCGCGATGATTTGGGCGCTTTTTATAGAGACTGGCGGGATTTGGTACAGGATCGAGATAAGTGGAGAAATGAGGATAAAAAACTTTTATATTGCCTATTGTATTTCCCCAGCAGGGCTCTTGAACTTGTAAAACAAACATGAAACAATAGATATATCTATGACTATTTGAAACCGGAAGGCGTAGAGTCATGAGTCATATACATTTTCACGACTAAATTACTGGACCGATTCTGATCAGGACCTGGATTGAGACATAGGCTACTTTTTATTGACAATCCACGCGTGCGAAGCCGCAGGCGAAAACTGGTATTAACATACATGTATGTAACTTAAGTCTACACTTATACCGTTTGTAAACTTTTAGTAAGAATAAATGTATTTGTACTCGTAGGTATGTTATGTTTTTTTTTTAATTGTGTTTATTTGCATCCAAGAAGGGGAACGTGAGCCACTATTCGAATGGGGAAGTGGAGGAAGGCAGAAGAAGAAATGTATGGACTGTGTGAATAATGATATGGGTAGGAAACAAGTGGCAACAGAGATGACGCCTGATATAGATATGGAAGAAAAATACATTTTGTGCCGACCCCACGTGAAGTGGGCAGGAAGAAGATGGGGAATGTGAGCCACTGCAATAATATTTAATAAGATCTCTGTACCTAAACCACGTTTAAGCAAATAAATGATTAATGTTTATAATTTTAATATTTATGTAAATACTTACAGGTCTTTCTTTAGGTATCTTCCCTTGCTCGTGCAACTTGGCCCTTGCGGCCCTGCGTTTAAGGATGCGTTTGTATTGCCTCGCGTTCACGTACAGAAGCGGTTCATCATCAGAACCGGCAGCTGATGAAGAAGCGCCTTCGTTTGTGGCTGAGGTCGCCCCGGCGTTTGTGTTCGTATTGCCGTTTACCATCTGTTGGAAAAATGGATTTAAGAAAGGGATCGTCACCGTATCAGCTCGAGCCGTTCAGTATTCTTTGTATGTAACTCCCCACCGCAACGCACACTAATCGGAATCGTAACGTAATCGCCTCGCCTCGGGACAAGCTCACAGCCGCGGTGCGGCGCGCTTACAGCTCTCCGTACCCGCGCTTGCGTCTCTCCGTTTTTGTTTATTGATGGATAGCCAAGCGCTTGACCACTACCTCACCTGGTGGTAAGTGAAGGTGTGATCGAAGATGGAGCACGCTTGCCTAGAAAGAACCTATTCACTCTGGACTTGAAGACTCCAAGATTATACTGGTTTGGAAAAACATACGCCGGAAGTGAGTTCCACTCCTTACTTGTGCTAACAAGAAAAGTTGAAGCAAATCGTTTGGTACGGCAAGGTGGTATGCCGACCAGTTATGGGTGGTACTTCTCGGTACGTCTGCTAGTCCGGTGGTGGAAGGGGGATAAGGTCATGAAGATCTTGCGCACATTCACCAAAATTTATCTTGTAAAAAACTGAAAGTCTGGCTACTCGGCGTCTGTAAATTGGCTTCCACTAGTGAGTCATCGTCATCACCAATGAGTCTAGCAGCACGTCGCTCAATCGAATCAAGGGCTTCAAGCTGATACTTGGCCGAGCCATCTCAGAGATGGCAGCAGTACTCCATACATGAGCGGACTTGTGCTTTGTAGAGACTGAGCAGCTGTCTCGGTGAGAAGTACTGCCGAACCTTAGCTAGAATGCCCAGCTTCATAGCAGTCATTTTGGCCCTAGATTCGATGTGCGTTCAGACTTTCAGTTCAGGTTGGACGTGAACTCAACGCCCAACAAGCTCAGACTTTCAGAAATTACGAGTGGGGTATCACCGTACCCGCGCTTGCGTCTCTACGTACCCGAGCGGCGAAACTGGTGCCGCCTAGCCGCCAACCAGCGGGAGACGAGCCGTAAGCGCGGCGTCGCCTACCCGTAGCCAAGGAGCTGCTGATCCGCTTTGATTACGTGCTTGCGTTAGGTCGACGCCTGGTTGACGACCAGCCGAAATGCGATACGATGCCGATCCCTTTAGTTTGTATTTACAAGAAAACGTACATAAGAATTCTAACAGTTAACTGGTTCCCATAGTACAAGCTCTGTTTAGTTTTTGCCTAGATGGCGCTGTGTGAATTATTTATTTTATCCTAGCATAAACTGAGAAAGAGGGTAGGTCGTATATCCCACTACAATCTATGCTTAATAAAATATTCTTACCATGACAATGTTCGGCTGGTTGACAATCTGTTGTTGCTGAACCGCATTGCCCACTTGCACCAGGTTGCCATTCAAACTTATTACTGAAAATATATAGGTTTACGAAGTTATAGTACATCATCGTCAAAATCTGAGTATTTGAAAATATTTGTAAATACGGGATTTACGGGTAGGTACTTAACTAATTTTATATACAACAAGCTGACCAATCCGCAACTTAGCACGCGGAGTTTTTCAATAAAAATATTACCCTCCTTCTGTGCAGTTGGGTAAAAAGTAGCCTATGTCACCCGGGGATAGTATAGCTTCCCAACATTGAAAGAATTTTTTAAATCAGTCCAATAGTTTCGGAGCCTATTCTTATGTTTCAGTGGTGGATGACACAAACTCATAGAGGACTTATGGCATATAGAGTATCGTATGAGAAGGTGAAGGCGATATAACGTAAAACTATGAAAGAAGAAAGTTCGTAAGAAGTAAAGAATTTGTATAATGGAGTTGTCTTAGGTTATATTCTTACCAGCAGGTTGGTGTATAATCTGATGCTGATCGATGGTTGGCTGCTGGGCTGTGGGCTGGTAGATGAATGTCTGGCCATCAGGAGTTTGAACCAGCTGCATCGGTTGCATATTGTTGGTGGTTCCAGCTGAAAAGGATAAGACATGTTAACCTCTTGTCTGTTTTGTCCAGGATCCGGGACAACATGAACTCTTAAAAATATACTGTATATGTACGATTTAAGGTTATGTATCTATTTTAACTCAATCTCCTAAAAGACAGAACAATATACAATGATTCCTACTAATATTATAAACGCGAAAGTTTGTATGTATGGGTGTTTGTTACTCTTTTACGCCGGAACGGCTGAACCGATTGCTATGAAATTTGGTATGTACGTAGATCATAACCTGGATTAACACATAAGCTACTTTTTATTGGCAAAACACGCGGCGTGCGAAGCCGCGGATTGGTCAGCTAGTATTCAATAAATTAATTCGTTATGTTACTTCAAGACCGCTTTAAAAAAAATCCAAAAAGCATTTAAGAAGTGAATACTTTTTAGGCGCATTGTGTACACTTTTCTGAGTAGTCACCGAAACTGAGCCGTCACGCTAGGGTCGGTGACGCTAAATGTAGTAAACTCGGCACTATTAGACAAATTTAGCCAAGCGAGGTTCCATAATATGTAGAAAAAATGATACCTTGTGTGAGTCCCGAAATAGGTAAAACTTGAAGCTGTTGTATCTGTTGACCACCAGGTGCCGCAACCTGTAAGCAAAATGAAATATAACATTAAAAAACCTGAGAGGTCACGGGTTCAATTCCCGCCGCGGAACCAATGTTTGCATTTCTTCGGATATAGAATAGAATAATATTTTATTTGCAACATACTTATAGTCAATACATAAAAAACAAATAAAATCAAGTATAGTAAAAAAAAACACAAAAAACAAATTTTATTTTAAACACAAGTATAGTTGCAAAATGGTCCTTAACTCCTTAAATTGGTAAATATTAGTTCTGGGTCTGGGTTTTTCCTATCGTATCCCCCATTTCCTTTCACATCTTGCGCTTCATTCCCAGAGCCGGCCATAGTGGCTCAAATGCATCCAGATCGTCTCGCCATCTTTTCTAGGTATACTACCGCGGCGTCTGTCTGTTTTCAGGTATCAATTGTTGACAAAATTCTGGGTGCATTCAAGTCACATGACCAGCCCGGTCTCACTTCAATCGTGCTGTTTTAAAGTCCTTATGCCAGTTCTTTGCCGGATTTCGGTGTTTCGGAATCTGTCTATCCCTCTTTACTCCGAGGATGCTGCGCTCTATAGCTCTTTGGCAAATTTTGAGTCGACTATATCTAGTTTACAAAAATCAGTATGCTTTTAGTATTCTATTAGTTATCTTCGTGTCCATAATACCTACAAGCTCTGCTTAGTTTGGGGCTAGATACAGCGCGCTATGTGAAATGTCCAGCGTTATTTATTTAACAGGGGGATACTTTTTTTTTATAAATATAAGTAACTAACCTGAATCTGTTGGGTTCCAATCTGCTAGCATGTAGGTACAAAGAAAAATATATTAAACACGTAAAACAAAGTAGTAGCATAAGTACTTAAATTTAATTGAATAAGTACTTAAAATTATTTATCCACATACAAGAGTGAGTGAACCTGGTAAAGACATAGTGTGTTTGTTTGCCTGTACCGAAAACTACTGAAGAGAGCAGCAGTGATGATATTAATGATGATGCAGCCTGTCAACACGCTGGGCCATCTTCGACTCAATCCCCACCACCGCGCCCGTCTACTCGAGCGCAAAGGCAAAAGGTTGTGGCGCGCAGTGCGAGGCGAGACGTTATTCGGAGCGGATCGCCACTCACCATGATGAAGATTTACGAATTGAACCGAAACATTGTCGGTCGAAATACCGATAAGACGGTAGCTACTTGATAAATCCCGTATTTATAATAATGATCAAGCAATATCCTTCCTTCCACTCCTCTCTATCATGCGCGTGTGTAATCCAGTCTTCCATATACGAATCAAGTTTGTCTTTCCATCGGCGCAGGCGTCGCGGTCTGCCGCGTGGTCGTTTTCTGTCTTTTGGGATCCACTCGGTGGTAGATTTTGCCCATAACTGCCGACATGCGACAGACATGGCACGCCCAGTCCTACTTTAACTTGCCTACTTGGTGCCCAACGTCCGCGATTTGTGTTTGGGAGCGCAGTTCACTGTGTCTAATGCGGTTTGTTTATTTGACTCCTAGGATACTGCGCTCCATGACTCGCTTACAAACCCCGAGTTTGGACTTTTGTTGATCCGTCAAAGACCCGGTTTTAACGCCATAGGTAAGGAAGGGGAGAATGCACGCGTCCATGCATTCTCCCCATCGTATCAGGTCAAATGGGATATCTAATGAAAGTAAGTGAAAGAAGTTAAATGACACAAATATAGGAAAAAGTCTGAAATCTAAAATAACTGCAATTTCTACCCTTAAAAATAAAAACTTAATAACATAACTTCCGTTACTTGTAATTTGAGTGACACTGTAGGTCACGTAGGCTGGTTTCCATTTCTTGACATAAGACAAGATTACAAAATTTGTATTATTTAATAATATTATGTTTATTTTTATGGCAGACTCGCAAGACCTCAGTTCGGGGCGAACCACTAATATTAAACTACATTAAACTTAAATTAAATACAATTCTAAAATGGCTTGTAGGGTAGACCGAGGGGATTTGAAACAGTAAGTAGTTGATTATGCATTAAATAAAAATTGGGAGGTTTTTTCTTACCAAGGAGATTTGAAACAGGTTGTTTCAACTCTCCTCGTTTTCAATTTTATATGAGACAGCAGTCAATAAATAACGCGCACAAAAAAAATGATTTTTTTGTTCATTTAATTTGTTTTTTTGTTTCAGAATGCCTACTGAATATAAAAGAAAGACTGACAGAGGAATGGCGGGTCGCGAACTTACTTTAGGAGTTGATTATTTGTATTAGACCTGTAGTTACCTAGTTAACTGATATATCAGTATAACTTTTGAAATTATCATGGTTATGAACACTATTTATACTAAAAACGGGATATTTACCATGATTTGTGAGTATTTGAGTATCCCGATATTTCGGCGCAGTTGCATGTTTACCCGTGATCATGGCGCATGCAACTGCGCCGAAATATCGAGATACTCAAATACTCACAAATCATGGTAAATATCCCGTTTTTAGTATAAATAGTGATATATCAGTGTAAAATATTAATAAAAAAGTTTGTTTCGTACTTGAATAATTTAATTTTAACAAATACCTTTAAATTATATCATCATTTTTATTTTACAGGACTTAATACTTCTCAAAAATAATATGTTTTTAACTCTCCTCGACCCCCTGTTTCATCTGAACTCGGTATGAGGAGAATTGAAACAAGTTGACAAGTTGATTTTTCACCACAATATTTAACGCTTACAATTTCTTTGTTAGTCATTCGCAAGTGTAAAGAATGACCTATCAATTGGTACTAATATCATACCATTTCTGTCTATAGTATTTGATGTATGAAACCACATGTAAAAATTGTTTCAACTCCACTCGGTCTCCCCTACAGGTGAGTATTGCAATGGCTTACAGTATCTACACTAAGTGCGATACTTGTGCTGTAGGCACTGTTGATTGTGAGTACAAATTCTCTTATTTGGCAGTACATTAGGATCCATTCTAACTGCTCGATGAGGTATACCAAATCCGATTTCGACCGTAGCATGCTCGGACCATAACGGCCGAACTCGGTGGACAAAACCAAACGTAGATACGTATTTGAGCCCCAATATTCGCTTGGTGACGTGACGTATTAAACTTTAATCCACTTGCGAATTAAGGTATTGGGGGACTTGATCTAAAAGTGTCAAGCCGAGTAAGCACGCTAATTTTGGGCACAGCCTCCTTCGTGAATCTTTATGTCTCAGCACCATATATAAACTATGTCATTTGTCAAGTACGACATTAAATGAAAACACGGGTTGGGTTAGTGTTGTTGTAAATTGTTGTTTTTTAAATTAATTACCATAAAAAACAAAAAAATCTAACAACCTTAATATCAAGTCTTAAAATACGAATCCTGGTGTGTGTTTTAAATTAATGTCGTACTTAACAAAACAGGTTGTATTGTAGGTATATCTCCCTTTTTTCTGTTAGGTATGAAAGTGGTATACCTGAATAGCTGGTGCCGATGACATAGAATGTACCACTATCTGCTGTCCATTAGGCCCCTGCAGCATATGGGGGGTGTTCCCCATCTGCAGGACCTGAAGCTGCTGGCCGTTGATGGTCATCACTTGGGTTCCATCGGATGTGGTTAGGTGAGCTTGCTCCATGATTCATAACTGGAACAAGATTCAATAATCAGCTTTGTAAGTTTTTATGTCAGTAATTTATGTGTACAATCCATAGACACTAATATTATAAATTCGAAAGTCTCCGTCTCTGTCTGTCTGTTTGCTACGCTTTCACGACAAACGGCTGGAACAATTTCGATGAAATTTGATATACAGATAGATTAAGACCGTGATTGGGACTTAGGCTACTTTTTACCTGACTGTGCAAAAGGAGAGTAGGTAATATTTTATTACAGCTCGATTTTTTTATTACAGCTAGTAAAGAATAAAGAAAGAAAGATTCGAATTGTACTGGTAGAATAATGTAGATATAAAAGTTCCTTCTTATTATACTTCATTTAATAAAATAGGTAGGTAAATAGGTACTTTATCCACAAAAATTAAGGGCTTTTCTACAAAAAAGTTGAACACCTGTTTATAAATTCCTTAGCAATAATTGGTTTTTCTATACAGGTGTTCAACGGGTGTTTCACTTTTTTGTAGTAAGGGCCCTAATATTTTGGTAGCTTTTAACAAGTTAATTCACTTAGGTACATCTTATCAAAATGGAACAAAGATTTATTTATGTAGCCTTACATTTTGTTTTATTGTAAGGAAACAAAAAAAACATATTTAACAATGTGTGCCTATGTTGTAAGTATTATCTTTTTTTATCTATGTACCTACATAAAACTCCCTATACCTAGGTATATACCTAAATTAATTCATCATATCAGCCGTAGGACGTCCACTGCTGGACAAAGGCCTCCCTCATTGATCTCCAGGAACTGCGGTTGGAAGCGGTCTGCATTCAACGCCGACCTGCGGTTCTTACCAACTACTAAATTAATTATTCTAATGTAATAAGTACGAGTTGGAAAAATTGAGTTAATAAGATCAGAGTTCGGACAAAAATGTAACTCATATTTGTATGGAGAATTGGAGATCCACGCTAATATGTTCCTGGAGAAACTGCAGTACGTAAACCTGCCTGTAGCTTTTGACTTACATGGAGAATAGTATAATGTAAAATTGATCCCAAAGTGGAATGAAAATCTAAGCCCCGGAAAACATTCAGGCCATGAAAATCAAATCAACACGTCATAATAGGTGCGGTGCGAGGCCAAGATAGCAACGTAATCAAAATGGCTGCTAGTTTTGCCTGTAATCTCTTCAGACATTTTATACAGGAATTTTCACACAACCACGTAAATATCAGCGAATTTTCTAAATACACCGGTGCCACCCTTCCCAAACAATAATCCGCGAAAATAAATTGTTCACTTACATTGGGTCTTCGTTGAAATTTCGATGATTGGCTGACAAAAGATAGACCAATGGCCGGAGTCAATGATCGCAAGAACGCACTAGATTGGTTCGACGCATTACCACTCCCAAAGAAGCGCGGACGAGCAACTATCCAATCGTTCACGTAATTAATGCGTTGTCTATGCCCAAATTAACCAATCAGCGGGATTTTTAAAATCCTACCAAATTATTCTATTAGCTTGAAATTGAACACAAAAATGTTTTATGTTCAAAGAACAACAGAAGGAAGACATGGAAGGGAGGACTAATAAATATTTCAGCAAAACGAGGCCTGAAAATAATCATATCTTTTGTGTCAGCATTTCTACCATTTAGTAAATTTATTAGGAAATTGGCAGCACGTACGTAATCTGGGAGATAAGTCAAAAATTGATTGTCTGTCAAAATATGTTCGATTTTCATCGGCTATTATTAGCATTGTAATCATTTTCTGTCTTCAGAAAACGAATGAGTTCTGAAATGTTCTATCGCACTCTAATGCTTATTTTGATTTTGTTACCACTTATCATTTTGACAGTCTGCTTTTTGCTAGAATTGAATTGACAGTTGCCATTTTGTGACGATTTGTTTGGCGTTGTTTCATTGTTTGTTCATGCGTGCGTAATTTTGTACAACTTTATTGTTTCGTTTCTTGAATGAAATTCGTTCCAGTTTTAGCGCATCTGTATATCAATCGGCGAATGTTGACAAAAAGTAGGCAGTCGTAAAATGAATTCCCTAATATCTGACGATTTAAACCGTGAAAACTTAGCTTCGGAAACTGCAAAGTGTCTTGGTAGGTTATGTTTCAAAAATCGAATAAGATTCTAAACTCTGTTGTTTGTTGTCATTATTTTATTGTTTGTGTGCTTTTTTCACAATTTCAGAATATATATTCAACAATAACAAGAAAGTAACAACGTTGCACAAGGAGCTTCTAGAAATAAATATAACCCTAACTGCATACATAGAAGAAAGCAAGAAAAGACTGAAAGAATTTCGTTTGGAGCTCGCAAACGAAGCAAAAAGCACCCAGGCAGTTGTTGAAATACTTTCAGACAAATGTAAGTTTCTTGCATAGGTACTACAATTTCTTTTTAGAATGCTCATCATTATGTTTTGGAATATCTAAAACCAGTTTTCATTATTTTAGAGCATCAAACATGTCTTCACCAAATTCGTCTTACGATCGCAACACCAGAATGAACAGATTGAAATGCGAAGACAATAATAACACAAGCAAATCCTTTGAGTTGCAGAGAGCTCGGTCCTTTATATCCTGGTTCAAACACATGATAGACAATGAACGGTCAAACCTATCTCTTTTCCTATCTGATGATGCTATATTAGAGTGGTTTGGTCGTACAATCAAAACTCGTAAAAAACTTACAGCATTCCTCAAGTATGATATGCAATGCTCGCACCATGATTTTACTTCAGTGCTCAACATAGAGAGGATTCAACTGAGGCATGAAAGCATACAAAGGTTGGTCTTATAATAAAACTTTGGCTTTTTTATTTTGCATATACATTCACCCTTAGTAATTCCTTCTCATACACATTTTTAAACCCATTGAACCAAAATAAGTACAGTGTAAACTCCATATAACGTCACTCGTTTCAACGACAAACTCTCTAAAGCGTCGAAATCACTTGGCTTTGGTTGGTTTAGCTTGCTTGCATACAATGGTACACTCTGTATAGCATTACACCCACTCTCAATAACGACAACAATTTGTAATAAAAAGTTCTTTTTAAGTTGCCAAATTAGTAAAAACTGCGCAGCGGTGTATATCCTTTTGTCGTTTTATTATCCTAGACCATAATAAACTCGACTGTTGGCATCATATACACCAAACTTTCTAAGAAATCCATTCTTTTGTTTACAAAATGGAATTGCTTGCACGTGTAGCTGCAGACTGTTGTTAGTAGAAGTGATGGATTTTATCTATACGTTGTCATATTCTTAGTAGCTCACAAACTTTCAAATTGTAAACATAAACTGTAAAACGCAATAGCGTTCAAATTAAAACAGATTTTTATTGTAGGTACTATTTAATAAGACAAATCAGAAATAAACGTTTTCTTTTTCTAATACAGATTTTACTTCTCTCCATTTAACGACAACTCTCTATAACGTCTAAATATGCTCAGTCCCTTGAGTGTCGTTATATAGAGTTTACACTGTATGTAAGTTTATGAAGTTGAATATTTTACTATATATTTAATAGGCTTTTTAAAAAACAAGAAAAAAATAAAATAACAAATAAAATTTTTAGGGAACTTGCGTCGTTCTTTATGATGATGTCAGTTCCATAATTGTCTACAATAATAAACAATGACAAAGCATCCTCCTTCAGCAGGACGTATGTAGACCGGTAGGGCATGTTAGCCGAGTCAGATGTTTGTTCAGCTAACACATTCTCAAACAGGCCCTCATCTATCTGGTTCACTTTCAGCGCTCTGTACAACTCCTCTCTCATAGATTGACTCCGAACACACTCTGTTAAAAGGTGGTCCATTAAAATAATCCTACATTTCTTACAGAAAAGATGACTCTATCCTGGCCAGTCCTCTCCACTCCCCAGAAATGATAAGAACTGAAAGACCTGGTAAAAGGAAGCTGTTTCAAGCCAAATGTGACAGCCCTGAGTGGGCTGAAGGTTGCCAACCTTCAAATGAGTTATCAGAAAAAAAGATAAGCAAGAGGGACCATGAAAATACTCATTCTGAAACTCGATTCAATGGACGAAAAAGACTATTTTCTGATGAATCTGAAATACACAGCAATGGTGATGGAGTATGTAAACCAAAACGCAAATGTGTTGATGCTACTATCACTCCACCTAATAAAGAGCTGGGTCAGGGCGACTGTCTGCCATCCACCAGCGGAACAGACTCTGACAGATCACATGACACGCTCAATGCTCAACTGCCAAAACTAGCTGTAGAATGCAATGGTTACATTGAGTTTGCTAGGTCTAGAAATAGCCGTAGCACAGAGTCTGTGAAATGGGAGAGAAAATGCAAGATGCAAATTAGTTATTCTGAAGATCCATTGAACATTGGAGAGTACATCATTTGGATAATACGATATACTGATGAAACTAAATGTAGGAGGAACTTGCTTGCAGCTTTTGAAGAAGTTGCTAAAGATGAGACAACTATTATTTAAAATGTTCAAATACTTATAGGGTTCCCAAAAAACTATTATGTTCTTCAGAAAATAGACTTTCTTGTTATATTAACCATGTGATACAAATATTTTTATTTTACTAAGTTTAGAACTTATTTTTATGTCTTTATGATTATGTTTACATTTTGACCCTAATGTACCTTGCGTAGAGGTATTATGAATTATATTTTAGAGCTTCTCTTAGAAGTGACAGAATAAATTACTGCTATGTGTAGGTACTTGTACACAGTTTAGACTACTTTAGAATTTTCATGTCTGAAGGTTTTCTTTTCTTACATACAAAAATTATGTTATGAGTGTATTGCTGTGAGATGTAAAATATGTTATGTAGCTGGGTTACTTAACAATGTCTCTAGATCTCTTCTGCTATTCCATATGGGACCACCGATTTGCTAATTTAGGAATAGTTTGTTATAGGTTATATAGGTAGGTATTATTAGTTATAGTTTTAAATAAAATAAAAACAACTCTGATTTTTTTGCATGGATGAGTTTTTTTACTATGATATTCATTTTACACAAAACATAAGTTAAAATTTTGGTTCTCAATCTTTTCATTTATTTTCTGTAAACTTCAACTTCAAGCCATAACGTTTCTTTATTGGCTGTTATTTAATTGGAATACATCCAATTAATATATGTTAATTATAACTACTTTTAAGTTTTATGTTGTTAAAACATTACTTTTGAAGTAATGTTAGAGGAGAGTTTTGTTCTAATTATGCTAGAGATGTCTAAGATAAATATAAATTGTTCACAATATCCATTTTGTTTCATTTATCAATATAGGGTTTGGAATGTGTTTTTTATGAATAATTATGATTAATGATAAAACATAAAAGTGTTGTATAAAATCGTTTATTTGTCCAATAAACCTCAACATTCACAAAAAACATAGTAACAACTTTTATCAAACTCAGCCTAAAATGTACAGTGCCATAAACTTATTGGCCACGTTTAATTAATTTTTTACCTATCGCTCTAAGGAGCTCCACAGACTGCAAGCAGTGCGAAGGGGTTAGAAACCACCCTGCACCGATGTGCATTTACACGCGGCGCGGCCGCGGGGAATGCACAGGACGGGACGAGCGGAATGTGAGCGGCAGGGTGCATACACAACTAGGTAGCCGGGGTCACCGAGCCACACCTTGAACCGCGTTCAGTGCGAAACTCCTAATTTTGCTGGCCCAGATAAGTTAATGTAACTGTACCTGGGTATACCACAAGCTTTCGATAGATTTTTTAAAGAAATCCTGTTTTTTGAACATGATTATTATCATATTTTTTTATATGGTAAACTACACTTCTCATCAAAAAAATCGAAACACCTCTGAAGTTTGGTTTTGAATGAGTTTTTGTGATTTTCATTTATACATATTAAAGAAAAAAATAATAATGCCAGTTAATTGCGGATATTATATGGTATAGTTTAACAAAAATAATGTTCCAAATTAAAATTAAATTTCTTTAACTATCGTGTTTTATTCAACAGGTATGTTTTTACACTTAACGAAGAACTTCTAAAATGTTAGAAACAAAGACGTTAAACCAAAAAACTATAAAAAAAAGTTTATTCAGTATCTTGTATTTCCTCCCTGGGCTATAATAACTGCTTCCATGCGGTTCCTCATGGAACGGATGAGAGACATAATCTTGTGTTGTGGGAATTATCCCACTCTCTTGTATAGCAGTTTTAAGCTGGCCAAGCGTCTCCGAAGCAGGATGTCTCGCTCTGACACGTCTCTTCAACTCATCCCATAGGTGTTCTATGGGATTCATATCCAGGCTTCTTCATGGCCAGCCCATAACCATAATACTGACTTCATTTAGGTATTAATTTAGAATGCCTGCGGTCTGAGCCCAGGCATTGTCCTGCATAAAAATGAACTCTTCGCCAATAAAATGTGCGTAGGGTACCACATGAGGCTCCAAACACTCTTCGATGTAACGTGACCCATTTAAAGACGGTAAGCGAGGTCCAGATTCAAAAGCTAGTTCGGTTTTTCCTTCGGCGCTTATGCCTCCCCAAACCGTCCATGAACCGCCACCGTAACTGACTCTTTCTTCAATGCAGCACTGCAAAACGCTCTCCCTCTCTTCGATACACTTTCTTTCTTCCGTCGTTACCATACAGCATGATCTTACTCTCATCAGAAAAGAGAACTTTGCTCCATTGAAGTTGTGATAAATTTAAATGCTCACGTGCAAAGTTAAGGCGCGCTCTTCGGTGGTCTACCGTCAATTTTGGCCCATTAGCTGGTTTATGAGGTTGCAGGCCACGCTCAGCCAATCTTCTTCTAATGGTAGAATCGCTCACTGTCAATCCTCGAACCTCACGGAGCCGCTGCTGCAGTTGAATAGAGTTAAAGTGACGATTTCTTAGAGAAACTGACACAATATACCGGTCGTCTTGCTCAGACGTGACTCGATATCTACCAGATCCTGGACGGCGAGTAAACATACCAGTCTCCCGATAACGCTGATACAATCTTTTGACAGCAGAGAGGCTAAAATGTAGTCGTGCAGCCACAACACGCTGACTATGCCCTGAATCCAGCAATGCCACGACTTGGGCAGCTTTTGTGGGCGAGGTATCCATATTTGTTAGGAAAAAATCTCTTTGGTAGGATGTCACAGAACTTAGTTTACACTCACGCTCAGCTCAGCTCAGAGCTCAGTAATAAAAACTATATTTTATGAAAAAGAATGTGATTAAATGCAGAAATTACGACGGAATACACATTGAAAACAATCTCTTACATTCATTTATTGTATGAAAATTCGAAAATTTAAACTCAAATTTGTAATTGTGCTTCACCATTGTGTAGACTAAACTGCCAGCTATTTATTGGCGTATTTTTTTTTATTGATATCAATCCTTTTTTTATAAAAATGCCACCTGAATGGTACTTGCAGTACTGTTTCGATTTTTTTGATGAGAAGTGTATTTTAATCTAAAGAGTTTAAAATGAATTATCACATTATTTAATCTTAAGCAATATATTTAGAGCTAAAAAAAAATTGTAATTATTAAAATGCATAAAGTCATGATAAGAATTGAAGAACTACATTAAGTAGGTACTAGAAGTGTGTGTTAAAAATGGAAATGCATTATAGGCAAAATACAATTCAGCCCGTAATAAAAATGTTTTAAGAGTTTCATCAGATCTAACTACATAATAGTGGCACCTTTATGGCAAATCACTTTTCTATCACACATCAATTAATATCATCGTCAGTAATGCCGAGGTTCTAGTCTGAATTCTGTAAACTGTTTTCACTCTTACACACTGGAAGAAATTGGATGTGGAGAAACCTCAGCTTAAAAAAATTTTAGGTAGGTAGGTTCCTATCACTTTTGAAATGGACTTATCATAAATAAGACTTCCAAAGTTATATTCAGACTAATTCAAAGTCTCGTAATAGCAATGAGCAAACCTCAGATTGGATTTTTTTACCCAAAACACAATACTCGATTTATTTGTGATGTGTTTTTTATAATCTATTTCTATCTCTAACAGGAATATACATCCCCCAATCTAACTGGCAATGCCTCTGCTTGGCATTAGACATATTCATTGTACAAATTTGATCATAACTAATGAGTTTAATAACATATCAATATTATTTTTTAAAGCTGAGAGAATGGTACACTGTTGGCCCATCCGAGGTATAGTTTTACCATTTGCCCAGTTACAGCTGCAAATTTGCCGTCCGGCACTGTTTATATCATCTTCAATACACATATTGACCTGAGATTGTAAAAAAATAATACCATAAATACTAATTAAACTGTGCTTATACTTTGATGAAAGTTATCATATGTAGCTCAATTATCAACCTATTATATATGTACTATGACTAATCCATACATATACTCTAAGATAATGTAAGTTGATGAGAAATTAAACAATCGAATGCACAACTTGTCATCTTCAGCACTCGCTAATATCATTATCACTCAAGGAGAAGCCATTATTATATGTCTACTTAACATAATAGTAATAAGTATGTTTGTATGAACCAGTGGCCAATCTTGTTAGAATTTTTGGTTGTAAAGGCCTCCAACATGGTCCAAAGACTACTAGCCAAGACCTATGGCTTAACATACCCTACTTAGCTTAAAAGCTCTCAGGGCTTACCAATTATGGTCTAACGTGTTGAACAAGGGCTGCTTATCCTAATTGATCTGTTCAGATGACTAGGCAAGCGGTATGTGCAATACTAATTCAATTGAGGATCAAAATCACTTTCGTTCATAGCATTAACATCTTCTATTTCTTCCTTCGCATCATTCTCGAGGACTGGTTCATTGATAGGATCATGCGCCTTCAAAGCTGAGCTAACTTTCGGAGGCTGTGCAGCTGGGGTTACTTTTGAAGATGATGGAACTGGCATACTCTTGGTGGTCAATGCTGACTTTAGCTTCTCAACCTCTTTCTCCAACTCCTCAATTTTCTGTTTCTTGTCTGATAACTGAGAAGTCAGCATGTCTTTGTCCATTCTCAATGTTTCAAGCATAGCAGTTTTACTTACTTGAAGATTTTTCAATGAAGTCAGCTCTGTCTTGCAGAGGTCTACGTCGACGCGCGTATGGTTCACCTGTATTTCCGCTTTCATCAGCTTACTGTGTAGCTCGGTCAAATTAGAATGTAACTCGTTCTTCAGTCTTTCCAAGTCGTTGGTCTTACCGAGGTAACTATCGCGCTGTTCCAGTAACGTTAGCGATTCCTCCATGCAGGTAGAGGATTGCCGATTACATTCGTGCATTTGTTGTGCCATCGCAGCCAGTTTTGCTCGTACTTCCTTCTCCAAAGTCCAACTATTGAATAGTGAAAGGGTCAAGAGAATGCACATAGCAAACACGATATACATTGGCCAACGCCGCATGTTTTCAATGCCCATTTTCAGTTACTACAAACTAACTGATAAAAAAATTATACACTATTCAAAAAGCACAAATCACAATCACACACTATAACTGTATTGTATTGTATTTATAGACTGTATTGTATTTACGTATTTACATGCACTTTGGTTGGTTCGTTGTTTCTATATTTGTACATTTGTATGTAGACCTTGCTTGCTTTGCTTGCAGTGACAGATCAATTTGCATAGTTTGCTTAGCTTGCAGTCAGTGTCTCCATATGTAAATCGAGTTACCGTGTTGCAAGGGTAAAAATACGTTGTTTCTAGACAAAATTACGGTGAATCCGCTAAGTGTGTACCACAGAACATAAAAACAATGTATTTGTATTTTGTGTTCTGTCGTGTGTACCGTGCAAATAACCGTGTAATATTTCAAAGGAAAATAACATCGTGAACCAAATCAAAAGCGAATATTTTTTTAATTATAATTAATCCCGTAAAAGGAAAGAAAAAAAATATTTGATTGAAAAAAATGATGTAATGATTTGAGGCCAACTAAAGACACGTAATTATTATCAAAGAAAAAAATATTACTTGTGAAATATGAAAAATTAAACATTCATTTCTATTCATAATCAGACTCTAGCATGACAGTGCCTTTTTTGTATATTTATTTATTCATTTTCGACATGTTGTTAGTTGGCTTTAAGTCAATACAGTTTATTGCATTTCTTTATATGGATTGCTGGGTTAAAATATTTCATTTTATCGTTTTAGTGAGAAGTTTGTCTCGTTTTTTTTGTTTTGATATCATTAGCTGAAAATACGTTCGCACTCGGCGTTTGAATGCGGCAGCGAAAGCACACCCAGCATGAATTTCGGAAGTTAAATTGTTAAATTTGTTACCTCCTTCCGTCTAAATCCTTTAACACTAAAATCAGAAAAAATAGAATACATAGTACATAAGTAATAGTTATGTCCAAACCAAATCAATAAAAATAGTTAACATAATCAATCTTGTGCCAAAAGAAATCAGGTTTTTCAAATACAGCATGAAGGTCTTTTAATTGTGTTTTACTAGTGTTTTAGGACCCGCGTGGTAAAATGTTAAATAAATTCGATAAAGTCGATAGCCATCTATCAGCCGATGCCAACATACACAATTCAGGGCGCAATCTACCAAGCCTTGATGTTAGTTTTACGTATGTATGAGTGGAGATAGATTTTTCGATATTGGGGGATTCCCGGTAACTAGGAGCAGTGCTGCCATTACACAATTTATTGAGTTGACTGACTGAGATTCGTTTTACGCAGTACATGGTGAAATATTTTCAAAAAACGTAATTTATAATGTCAATACGGTAATTCATGACATTTTTACCTCGACGCACAGTGAATCGTCTAGAACATGGTAGCTGGACAAAATTATTTTATGGGTTCACATGATCGCTACAGCCATAATAACATATACTGAATCATTTTTTTTGCGTTATGTGGTAAAATAAAAAAACTTAGTACGAAATAAAAATTATGGATTTTGGATTTGTGGATTTTGCCATATAATATGTTGGCCGTCACATAATTTAAAAGGAACTAATGAAAACATGAACAGGAATTCATCAGTAGCATTAGCATCTTCGAACCTTTGCTTATAGGTACTGTGGCCTGAACTGCCGTCACAGCCCCATTTGCTAATTAATGTAAGGGATGAATTAGAAGACACAACATTTCTTATAACATCACTTTGCGCTTCAATTAAACGATCAGCAGTTTTGTTTAAAATGCCTTGTAGATTAATTTCAGCGCGCGTTTCCGTCACAGAAATATACTCATCTAAAGGATAACACATTTTTTTAGACTTAACTACACTATGATAAGATGGAAATATCTGATGTCCCGCCTTCAATGACACCTTACGCGTCTGTTTGTAACTATGGCTGGTACACTTAGCATCAACATAATGAGCTAAAGCTTCATCACTGCTCAATTGACGGTGGAAAAAGACCAGATTACGGTGGATCTACGGTAATTACCGTGTATATGGAGACACTGCTTGCAGTGCAGTTTGCTTGCTTGCTTGCGAACGAACCATAGAGAAATAGACAGATACGAATGAACGAGCAGTGGGGTCTTCAACACTTCGACCATTGTTGTTAGGGTAAGGGACAGACTTTCGTGCTTAACCCTAGCTTCAACGTCGGAAACGACTATCTCTGAGTGATGTCAGATCACGGGGTGATGTCCAGAGTGGCATCCAAGCTTGCAGTTTTGGCCTCTCATACGTTACGTGACCGATGTCTTGGCTAACGTTGGTCATCTTGGTGCATGCGCTATAAAGATGATGGCGAGCACATGAGCTCAAACGGTATTTGACGCCAGGGAGTTGAAATGTCAGGTGGCCGAATGTACAGTGGAGCAATGGCATTAAGGTGAGTGTGGTGGCAATTGTCTGCACGATCGTACATGCGATGCGGTAGCATTACTACAAAGTCCTAGACGCTGAACGAACGGGCAATCAACTTTTTGAAGTAATATGTACCACAAATATGTGACCACAGACAAATTTCGTCTCTTAAATGTTTACCGAGTTCCCAAATTTCTGCAGTCCAAAGATTGGATATGCAAAATAGGTTTGTCTCAGGCATATTTCCATCTGCCATTACATGCACCCCACAGGCGTTTTCTTCGTCTAATTTACGGAGGAAAACTCTTACAAATGTCATGTCTCCCGTTCAGTCACTGTACAGCACAGAAAGTTTTTGCGTCCCTGACCAATTGGGTAGCTCAGACTTTAAGGGATCAAGGGATACATATTATCGTTTATTTGGATGACTTTCTCTTGGCCCACCAGAATCGTCTGATCTTGCAGTCTCAGATTCAAATTGTGCTAGAGAGACTTCGTTATCTGGGTTAGCAATTAAACCTACACAAATCAATAACTACCTACACCCCAGCAGAGGCTCGTCTTTCTAGGTGTTCTATGGGATACTTGAAAAAACGAGAAGACTTTGCAAAAGAAAAAAAAAGTCTTACTCTGGCTTCCAAGGTAACGAGTCTCCTACACAACGGCTTTGTGTCACTAAAGAAA
The DNA here is from genome assembly GCA_918857605.2 of Philereme vetulata. Lineage (NCBI taxonomy): Eukaryota > Metazoa > Arthropoda > Insecta > Lepidoptera > Geometridae > Philereme > Philereme vetulata. The sequence goes on from OU975446.1 coordinate 9,151,006, forward strand.
TTACAGAGTCTAATCGGCCTATTGAATTTTTCAAGCTTCGTGATTCCCAAAGGGAGACTGCACTATCGGTCCCTTCTAGACTTCCTCAGCGCCACTTCGAAGATGCTAGTTGCCAATCGACTACCGATTCCAGAAAAAGCTATGGCAGATCTTTTATGGTGGCTCCACAACCATCTTCACTTTTCTTTGATTCATTTACCACCCCCACGTCATTTCCTAGCGACAGACGTATCAGATTTAGCCTGGGGAGCTCAATTAGACAGTCAAGCATTATCAGGACCGTGGACCGATCAGGAACAACACTTGCATTGCAATAAAAAAGAACTCCTCACTGTATTGAACGTGTTACAATCCCAATGTCGGTCCTTGAACCGGTTCTCGATTCTGTGGCAAAGAAACAAGACAGCGGTCGCTTATATTCGAAACGAGTGAGGTGTTAGTACGGACTAGCTGAGCAGTTTACGCAGAACTAGTTGTGTTTCACAAGACTTGAATGCTATCGCTTTGGTAGCGTTCAAACAGATGCTTATAGTGGTGGGTGACTTACAATGAAATAAAACACCAATCTTCAACGGTAGCTATTCTTCTATTACTTGTATCAACAAAGTATATTACAATAGTACATTATCGCATCGTCAAACACATTAGTCAGGAGAAGATTAATTAGATAAAATCAGATTACAAGATTAGAATACGTGTGAACACCAAACGTAGTATTTTGACAAGAGAGCGACTAAAGGCAGTGTTGTCAATACAGACAAAAAAAAAAAAAAACACGGTCTCTACTCTATGATATAATTAAAGCGTACGATACACGTTTCAACACTTCCCCTTACGCTTTACATTATTACTTTTCATAATAAAGTCAATAAAAACATACTTAGAGACTTATAGACAACTACACATAACATATATCTATATGACTCTACAATATTAATCATAACTCTACAACATTGAATGACTCTATCATATTATCTCTACAATTTAGTACACACATAGTCATGTTACACAACACATACATTCATGTCCTTAATAAAATCTACATGCTTCTTAGAGCAAAGCGGTTTGGTCAGTACATCTGCTATCATCTTCTCTGTTTGTAAATACTTTACAGTTACAATATTATTTTTTTATTAGATCCTTTACATAATGGTATCTGAGGTCAATGTGTTTAGTTCGTTTATGACAAAACTCTTTACATTCTAACAACTTAATTGCACTTTGATTGTCATTATAAACAACTGACTCTAGATCCAAGCAAAAGATCTCAGATATCAAACTCTTAATAAAAGTTATGTCTTTACAAACATCACAAATTGAGAGATATTCCGCTTCTGTAGTAGATAAAGCAACACACCGTTGCTTACGTGAATCCCAATTTATTGTATTATTACCTAACTTCACGACATATCCAGTATAAGACTTACGATCAGTTACATCATTAGCCCAGTCTGCATCAGTATAAGCGACTAAACTCAATTTATTACTTCTTACGAATAGTAAGCCATAATCAATTGTCCCCGCTAAATAACGTAAAACACGTTTAGCAGCTTGCCAATAACTGTTATCGTGACAGTTATTAAATTGACTTAACTGGCTACAAGCATAAGCTATATCAGGCCTTGTACATACAGCTAAGTACATTAAGGAACCTAGCAATTGCCTAAAATTATCACTGCTCTCGCTTATATCTTTATTTTCAGCTTTCAGTAATTTACAATTTAATGGCATCGGTGTAGATACAGTTTTACAATTGCCCATGCCAAACCGCAACAATAATTTCTTAATATAGTCAGTCTGGTCCAATTTTAAAATACATTTTGATCTATCTCTCGTTACATTTATGCCAAGACAACTTTTCAATGGACCAAGGTTCTTTACATTAAATTCCCTTTGTAACAGTTTTACACAATATTTTTGAATAGCACTTCTCTCAGTATAAAATATGAAGAAATCATCTACATACAGTGCTATAATGGTTAAATCATTCTTCTCTTTCTTTATATAAACACATGGTTCACACAGACTTTGTACATAACCATTACTATTTAACAAATCATGAACCTTGCTATTCCACATTTTACTTGCTTGTTTTAGACCATAAATACTCTTATTCAATAAACAAACCTTAGAATTATCTCCATTATCAAAACCAATAGGCTGTTCCAGAAATATTGTTTCATTTAAATTTCCATTTAAGAAAGCACAAGCTACATCTATATGGTCTATACTGAGATTTAAATCATTTGCTAAAGAAAACAAAATTCTCATAGTGGAATGCCTTACCACAGGGGAGAACGTCTCATTATAATCTACCCCGTATTTTTGTGTAAACCCTCTGGCAACTAATCGCGCTTTGTACTTACTAAAGTTACCGGAAGCATCGTGTTTGCGCTTAAAAACCCATTTAGTTTTAATTACATTTTTCCCTATAGGTCTATCGACGATCTTCCAAACTTCATTCGCGATTAAAGAGTCATACTCACTCTGCATTGCAGCACGCCATTCAGTGGCATCCGAACAAGAGATAGCCTCTTCGTAACAGGATGGTTCCTCAATATTACCGACATACATCGAAACATCATAATCACAATACCTCAATGGTGGAATTGACCGAGTACTTCGTACAGGGCGGGTATTAGCCGCGGCCCGGGGTACCTCTACACGTGTCACTCCTTCCCCTCGAACAGACGCGTCCGGCGATGACGAAGTCACAGACTCGTGGCTCGCCGACGACGAGTTTGCACAGCGGGACTCAACCTCACTGCCTGTGCAATAATGCTCCTCATCTGTGGTATCTGTAATGTGAGAACCATCATTTAACTCTAAAGAATTGGTTTTATTACTAATACTATCTAAATTATTACATTCTCCTAAATCTATTGGACTAGAATGGATGTCATTAGTATTATTATTATTAATTGAATTATCATTATTTAAAACCAATTCAGTGCTCATGTCAAAATCATTATTACTCAAAATAACTTCATCAAGTTCACATTCCTTTTCATTAAAATCTTTATTATAAAATCTGTTTTCTAAAAATGCAACATTCCTTGACAATAAAATATTTCTAGGATTTATAGGATCAGACAGTCTATACCCTTTACAGGTCTCACTGTATCCCACAAAGATATACATTTTACTCTTAGCATCAAGCTTGCCACGCTTATGCTTAGGCTCCAATGAATAAGCGATGCAACCAAAAACCTTTAAGTGACTCAGATCAACTCTAGATCCTGACCACAGGTGCTCAGGAATCCGTCCATCTAAAGCTGTAGTAGGGGACCTATTTTTTAAATAAATTGCAGTATTGACTGCCTCTCCCCAATAACTCTTACTGAGACCTGACTCCTGCAGCATGCAACGCGCTTTTTCAATGAGCGTCCGGTTAAGGCGCTCTGAAACACCATTTTGTTGAGCCGAGTAAGGAACTGTAGTTTGATGTACAATTCCATCTTTACATAAGAATCCTGAAAACCTATGATTGACATACTCGCCACCATTGTCCGAACGTAAGCATTTAATCTTCAATCCAGTTTGTCTCTCAACCATAGCCTTGAATATAATAAACTTGGACATTACCTCAGATTTGCATTTCATTAGGTATCCAAATGTTTTCCTTGTGTGATCATCTGTAAATGTAACCAGATACATTGCACCTCCCAAGCTGCTCTCACTCATTGGCCCGCAGACATCAGAATGCACCAACTCCAATGGTCGCTCGGCCCGCTTGCCCTCTCCTTTGGGAAACGGCTGTGTTGACAGCTTCCCCTCAAGGCAGGGTATGCAGTCCTTCAATCTGTTCTGGTCATCCTGAAACACCACACCAGACACATGACCTTTTAGAGTACACATATTTCTTAGACCTAAATGTCCCAACCTGCGATGCCATAGCTCAGTAGAGACAGCTACTGCAGTACTCTCTGTCGTTTGCCCATTACTCAAAAGTTTGGAAGAATACACCAGCTGATTGTGCAAAGGTTTTACAATTTTACAATTTATCCTATAAATTCCATTTTCACACCCCACAAGAGCTAAACGGTTGCCAGAGACTTTACTATCATAAATACTGCACCCATGACTACTAAATTGAACAGTTAGTCCACTTTCTACTAATTTACTTACAGATATTAAATTAGTGGCTATCTGTGGCACAAATAAAACATTTTTAAGTTGTCTTACCTCACTTCCAAAGTTTACCATTAAATCTCCTACACCACTACATTTTAACTTTTCATTATTAGCTACAGCAACAGTAGTGTGTTTAGCATTACAATTAAAGTCTTTATAATTCACCAGATTTTCTTTACAGCTTGTCATATGAGATGTACAGCCGGAGTCAATGAACCAAGCATCATTTTGATGAACAAACAGAGCTGAAGCGAAGCTTGTAGAATCCTTCTGGTCACTCTTCTTCTGGTCATTCTTCATCTTGTAGCATTTAGCCTTCACATGTCCAGGCTTACTGCAGTAATGACAAATCACAGACTTTTTCTTTGAAGTGTTCTTCGCAACCATAGCTGTGTTGTTATTATTCATTGCACCATCACTCCTTCGCAACTCTTCTTGCAGAAGTCGACATCGTACAATCTCACTGGTGAGATTACTGGTTAAACATACTGTCTCCAGATTAGAAACCAAGTATTCAAATTCCTGAGGTAGACCACTTAATAAAATCTCTGCGACTTCAGCATCATCCGTCTTCCGGCCAATATCTGTGAGCTGCTGCACAAGGGTCATCACACCCTGTATGTATTCAGACATACATGAAAATTGAGTATAATCTATTCTGTGTAGTTGTCTTAAAAGCAGCACACGCCGTAGTAGGCCCTTATTTTCAAAAATATCAGCCAAGCTTTTCCATGCTTCTTTAGCCGTAGTAGCATTCCTGATATATTGATAAAGCACCGGTTTGATGCACAAAGCTATTCGCGCCAAGGCACGCTGATCTTTTACAGGATCAGACTCGGAGCCTTCGATTGTGTCCCACAAGCCATCCATGGTAAGCAGCATCTTTATTGCGAATTTCCAACTCAAATAGTTGGATACGCCTTCCAATTTTTCTATTGACGATGCGAGGCCATTGCTACCTTGCAAAGTAGAATTTCCATTGCTCGATTCTTGACGGCCAGGCGTAGCCATATCGAAGCAAGTGTCACCAAGTCACAATCCACCGCACCACGTAGCGACTCACCGAGGTTATATCCAACACGCGTTAGCGTTAGCAATTTCTTCTTGTAAAATCTCTGGGCCCATAACCTGTTAGTACGGACTAGCTGAGCAGTTTACGCAGAACTAGTTGTGTTTCACAAGACTTGAATGCTATCGCTTTGGTAGCGTTCAAACAGATGCTTATAGTGGTGGGTGACTTACAATGAAATAAAACACCAATCTTCAACGGTAGCTATTCTTCTATTACTTGTATCAACAAAGTATATTACAATAGTACATTATCGCATCGTCAAACACATTAGTCAGGAGAAGATTAATTAGATAAAATCAGATTACAAGATTAGAATACGTGTGAACACCAAACGTAGTATTTTGACAAGAGAGCGACTAAAGGCAGTGTTGTCAATACAGACAAAAAAAAAAAAAAAAACACGGTCTCTACTCTATGATATAATTAAAGCGTACGATACACGTTTCAACATGAGGGACAAGGTCTTCTGGTCTCATGAATATAGCATTCGAAATATTTCACTTATTAGAGATTCATCACATTCAGATAATCGCTCATCACATACCGGGCAAATAGAACGGCCACGCAGATTATCTATCTCGTTACCGATTACCTCCAGAGTGGCATCTTCTGACTCTATGCACAGAAATAATTTTCAGGAAATTCGGAATTCCTGTAATAGATCTGTTTGCATCAAAGAATGCACATGTAGTTGCAAATTAGTATCTTTAGATCAAAACGACAATCAGGCGATTTTCCACGATGTTTTTTCTCATTATTGGTTTTATCATCTTCTTCTTTGATTCCCAGAGTGCTAGCTCACCTCAATCAGGTTCAAGGCACATTCCTTCTAATAGTACCCCGGTGGAACCGTGTATTTTGGAGGTCAGACCTCAAGTCCAGAGCTTTAGCAGCCCCATTTACAGTACATCATCTGGATCGTCATCTACTAAACACTTTGACAGGCCTTCCTCCTGCCAAAGTCTAAGAAATGTCACTAGAGGTATAGAACTGTGGGGGTGGTCTGCTAACCTAACCAGCTGGTGATTCTCAACTAAATCTGTTGTTGTCATCGTAGCGTCCTTCTACCCGCAAGACGTATAAGACTGCATAGAACAGATGGATAACTTGGAAAAAGATACACAAACTTAATCCTTTTCATCCTAGTGGTTCTATTCTAGCAAAGATTTTAGCTGATTTGTACCTTAAAGAGAAACTGTCTTACAAAACAAACTTATTGCACAAGTCGGTTGTGTCCACCCCATGCAATACGGAATTGTCCGGTTATTTAAGTTCTCATGCGCTAGCTAAATATGACATGTGTTGAAATCAATTTCTATAAAAATAATCCTGTAGCCCATAATACATCGGTCTAGCTAGAATATTGATGTTCTTGTTTCGTTTTCGGAAAAGTAAGATTGATGAAAATAATCCATTTCAAACTTCTATATATTCAGCTGTCTTACTTTTGCTGTGTTCAGGTCGTCGAGTGCACGACTTTACCTTATTGGCTGTATATGTTTAACACTTTCAGAAATAGGACGATCATATAATTTTGTGGCCGAACTTCGGTTCTAAAACTAATAATTCTGATTACAGACAGTCGGGGCGGAAATTATTAAACAATTTAAGAAGTAAGAACCTCGATCCGGTTTTTTGGGGTTAATCGTTGTAAAGAATTATTATATGACAGACGTAATGAAGCTAAGTGAACAAATTTATCTGTACATTTGAGAGGACAAGCCAAAGCTGCATCTCGAACAGTGATTGCGGGATGGGTGAAGCTATATAATTTTTATAGTGTTTACCGAGGCCGGCATACTTGCGTCTCCAGGCAGCATTCGCTCAGCGGTAGCTTCAAAGAAGAGGAAATTAGTTATCTGGAAATACTTTTAGACAATTTTATAGACGGGAAGTTATGCCACTTCCGTCTCATAGCAGTGTTACAAGTTTCTTTGTTCCGTGTGATTAATTGAATTTTCATATAATTGGAATAAGGGTCTTAATGTTATTAAATCTGTAAATGACTTATATTAGGAAGAAAAGACTCGATATTTTGTTTATTTGTGAATTATAATGTTGTTCTCGCACATCTTTTGTTTACCTACTTGTAACTCTCATGCATTAGGTTCCTACTTGCAGGCATACTATTATCCTATATAAGAGGTATATATACTTTATATAATAATTACTTAATAAGTACCTATTCTAGCTTCCTATACTAGGTACTAAACTATGTACTGTGTTCTATGTACTTTTCTATGCTTTGTACCTACTATTTTCTTTCGGTACTAATGTCACATTAGCGTCCATCTCCACCAGGCGATAACAGACACGTCTTCAACAAAAAGTTTCAAATAACGGTCAAGTGTACAATAGTAGCGTTTTACCTGAAAAAAAAACGCATATTGTATACTTACCTTACCTATTTGAAACTTTCATTTTAAATTCTGCCTGGTTTGTTTTCGACTCAATGATCATAGACCGCGTGTTAGCTAACTCCTGCGCTGCCAGATGAGATGGAGAGAGATGTGCGAGCGAGAGAGCAATAAAGTAAGGGTAAGCGGGTCGATTCTGCAGAAAATAGACTGGATCATTCTTCAACAAAAAGTTTCAAATAAGGTACGTAGGTACGATATGCGTTTTATTTTCAGGTAAAACGCTGCTATTTTATTAACATTTCCCACATGTTCTGTAAACGTCACCGTCGTACACGTAACGTGTACTAAACATAACTATAACTTATAGGTACCGAGCTAGGTACTGTTGCCATTTTCAATTTTGTGTCCAAGCTATTGTTCTGTGACACACATCCAACTAAGGTTTCAAGAAATTGTCTTTAGCCGATCTCGCCATGCGGATGGACAAGTAACGAGTTTAGGTAGAAAATAATGTTCAACGAGGCAACACTAAGAAGGGTCACGTGACTTACTTACTCTATAAACCATAGACAGCTATCCTTCATCGACTTCTTTGGTTTATAGCCACGAGGTTTTTAGAAAATAATTCAATTTTTAGTGAAGTAAAACAACGGCACTTCGATTTATTGGAACAAAATGCCACCCAGCAATCCATTGCCACCCAAAGAAAATGCACTTTTTAAAAGAATCCTGGTAAGTACGGGTGTAAACACTTTGATTTTAGATGGCTTGTCATTCTTAGCGATTATCTTGAATTTCTATGAGAATGCCCTCTGTACCGACACAATTTAACGATGCATTTATTATTGCAATTACATCTCCGATGCAACTCTCATAGAGAGCTATAATTTACACGGTCGAATTGATGTCATATTGCTCACGATCTTAGAGAATCTAAAGAGGCTTAGAATTCACTGTGTCTATTATTAAATAGAGGTTAAATTCTGTCTCCTTCACTTTCCAGCGTTGTTACGAACACAAACAATACAAAAATGGGTTGAAATTTGCGAAGCAAATCCTTACGAATCCTAAATTCGCGGAACATGGAGGTGAGTGTGTCAAAAATAAAACCACAAAGTTTGTAGGTACTCATTTCATGTACGTACTATAAGTTTGAACAAACTAATATAGTTTTTGTGAAGACCTATTTAAAATGTATAGTTAATATATCTATACTCTCTGTTGTTAACATTGAAGCATTTTCAAAAGACATCTTTTATGTACTTGTGAAATTAGTTTTATAGCATAGTAGTAGTTTTCGCATACTATTTAATTGTTGAATAACTGTCAAAACGGCACAATTGCAATTAAAATAAGTATGAGCCAATAATGCTAATTATGTGTTGAAGGGCTTAGGCCACCTGAAAGTCTCACAAAAAATAATTAAATTGTACAATATACTTAAGTATGTTAAACTTTATTGTAATTTTTTTGGACTACAAATTAAAATACGTATACAATGGCTTTCTGTTAACTATTCTTCATTTTCAGAAACTCTGGCCATGAAGGGCCTTACCCTAAACTGCCTGGGTCGCAAGGATGAAGCTTATGAGTATGTGCGCCGTGGTCTCCGCAATGATCTAAAGTCACCAGTCTGCTGGCATGTTTACGGGCTGCTCCAACGTTCAGACAAAAAGTATGATGAAGCCATCAAATGTTATCGGAATGCACTCAAGTGGGAGAAGGAGAATATTCAGATCTTGAGAGATCTGTCACTGCTGCAAATTCAGATGAGGGATTTAGAGGGTTACAAAGTAAGTAATAAAGAACATTAATAGATATAACTATTTAGTGAACATTAAGTGACTTTCTACAGTGTGATGTAGTCATATCAGCATTGATTGTAAACAAACGAATAACTATAACTGTGCAACAGCAGGGTGGACACAGTTAGTCAAGTCAGAAGGGACTTCTTTTCCACATTTAACCCTTCACTTCTTAAGCATGGACTTGATGTCTTTGGTTAAAGTTGTCACAATTGCATTTGGATTCTAATGTGCTCCATTTTGTGTGAGAATTGGCTATGGAAGGCAAGCTCAACTCCACCCAGCTACACTAAGTTTCGTAAAGTACACTAAAGTTCTTGAGGGATATCTAGTTTTTCTCGAAGAGCTCAGTTTTTAGTGAAGTGTTTGGCTAGCAGTATTTATTTGTTATATAGCTACATAAAATAAATTCACTTTAGGAATTATTGAATAGAAGTAAATAAAGTACCTATAAATTAAAAAATGAAAACCCTCCTTTTGCATCAGAGTTTCAGAGTTTATAAACTGAGATAGTTAAGAACCACTTCAGTTAAGCAAGCTTTTTATTTAAAAAATCCGCATCTGAATCAGTCCCTCCATTTGGGAACTACGATGCCACAGACACACAGACATAGGCATCAAACTTATAAACACCACTCATCCTCGTCGGAGGTCAAAAGAGGTTTGTAGGACAGCAGGATATGGGCTGAGTAGATGTTGGTTGAGCATGTGGTGTCCCATTCACTGTAAGCTAAATATTTTCCTTCCTTCCTTTTCAGTACTTCTTGGTTATTAATCCTATTAGTGCTTCTAGGCTAATTTAGCTATGCCTTTTAGGATTAGCCAATCCAGTTACAATGATGATTTCTAGTTAATGTATATTGAATTATAAAATAATGTCATTAGCATCATCTTCATTACAGTTATAGGGGCTCCGCTGCTCATATAGCCCCCCCTCCCCCCTTCCCCCTATAGATTTCCAGAGCAACCAATTTTGTGCAGTTTACCCAAAACTGCTCCCAGCACATTCTTTCAGGTTGCCTTCCTAATGAATATAATGTGCTAGGTAAGAAATAACATAGCAAAATAATAACAGCTATTCTCATGGATTACAGGACACTCGATACCAGCTCTTTATGCTAAGACCCACGCAGAGAGCATCATGGATCGGCTTTGCAATGAGCTACCACCTTCTAGGAGACTTTGAAGTGGCCAACAGTATTCTGGACTCGTTCCGCACCAATCAAATGAAGGGGCCTTATGATTATGAGCATTCAGAGCTTCTCTTGTACCAGAACATGGTACTGGCTGAGTCGGGCCAGTATGAGAGGGCGCTGCAACATTTGCACAAGTTTGAAAGCCAAATTCTGGATAAGTTAGCAATAAAGGAAACCTCTGGTGAATATTATTTGAAATTGAAGAGGTGAGTGTATTTTTTTTCTGTTTGAAAAAAAGAAATTCAATTATATTGAATTGAAACGTTTAAAGAACAAAAAACTATAGACAATAAATTTATTTGAAAAAATTGCTTGAAATCCGTAATTTCATGTTGAAGTTAATTAGTTAGGCCAGTATTCCGCAAAGTGTGTGCCGCGGCATACTGGTGTACACACGGCTACACATCAAGCTATACATTTCCAGTATAAGCTGACCTCTCATTCTACGAAAAGCCTACACAATGTGAGGTCAGCTTATACTGGAAATTTATAGCTTGATTGATGTGTAGCCGTGTGTACCGTGGTCATTAATTGGTGTGCCGCGAAAAAAATCAATTTCTTTTAAAATTATAAAGGCGGACGGAAATGCAGCCCAGTCGACGACTACTCCAAATTTGGATCGCCTTTGCTTAAATAAAACAAGCTCATGTTTCGCATTAAATACAACTTATGGTTTAAAATTACGTGTAAGTGTGAATTGATTAAAACTTAAGAATAAAATTATTAAAATTTGATATTTTATTTATGGTGTACCTCTGAAATTGTCCGATTTCGTAGGTGTACCTTGAACACAAAAAGTTTGCAAAACACTGACTTAAAACTTTAGGCGTTAGTATTAGAGGTCCATACCTATTTCTGCCGCCAAGCAGCATTGCTGTGTTTCAGTTTGAAGGGTATGATTGCCGGTGAAATTACAGGCACATGAGGTTTTACATCTGTGTGCCACAAGTTGATGGACGCAGAGCAGTGCATCGTAGGGCTCGTTTCTAAGGTGCGTGACCTACGAGGTAACTTTGTTATAGGCGATGGCCACTTAACATCAGGTGGGCCATATGCTTGCTCCATCTCCAGGTGTTATAAAAAAAAAGTAGCCAGTGTTTGACACTAGCCTACCAGCTATAATATAAGAAAAAACAGCGAGCTATTTGTTTGTATTGGAGACTAATTGTGTTTCGGGCTAAAACGAAATGATGGTTTCAGGTTCAAAGAAGCAGAAGCCGTGTACGAGGACCTAGTGAAGAGAAATCCTGAGAATGTGATGTACTACGCGAAATTATTAGAAGCAAAACAAATCACGGAACCTGATGAGAAGGTGCAATTTTTCGAGGTTTATAAGTGAGTCCTTTTCGATATACCTATTAGAGGTGTAACTCGACGAGATCACACTATTATTATAAATGCGAAAGTTTGGATGCTTGTTTGTTACTCAATTACGTCGTAACGGCTAAACAGATTACGATGAAATTTGGTATGTACGTAGATTATAGCTTGGATTAATGCATAGGCTACTTTTTGTTGATCAACAACGCGTGCGAAGCCACTGGCAGAAGCTGGTTTTATGATATAACTTTTAAAACTATCATGAACTCTATTTTTATTTAAAACAGGATATTTACCTTGTTGTGTGAGTTTATGAGATTCCCGTCGCATTAACAAGGCTACATCATGATTCCTCGTAAACTTTATAACTCAAAGGTTATTAGGTTATTTGTAAAAATTACTAATGCATCAATGGTCAATGGACTAAAAAGCCTATTTTACACTACACGATAATTAGGAGCCGATATTCAAGGAGAGCGTGGCCCCGTGCAAGAGCGTTGATTATTACACTACACTAAAAATCGGGCCCTAATTCAGTCTGAACGTGAACGCTCAGTGTTGGAGAGATCGTAACTGCCATTACGAAGTTCTATAATATTGATATCGTATCGGTAAATCATACCATACCATGATACCATGCTCGGCATCAAACTCTTAGGCCCTTACGCACTAGCGGTTAGCCGCTTTTCCAATTTCATATGCAACCGCTTGTGATTGTATGCACTTGAACCGCCAAAAATATCAAGCGCGGCGGTTGAATGGAGAGCTGCGGCCCACTAGCCGCCATCTTGTTTATACGCACTGGCGGTTCAGTTTGCGGCGAGCCGCTGATGAGTTTGTACGTTTGAGTTGCGCAGCCATGAACTTGGAACATGAACACGCCTTCGAGCGATCCAACCGCTTATAACGCGGTTTCATCGCGGTTGGCCGCCATGGCGGCTGACCGCCATGGCGGCCAACCGCCAACCGCGTCAGCCGCTATGCCAACCGCGACAGGCGGCTGGCCGCTCAAACGAACCGCCTGGGCGGCCAACCGCTCGCTAGTGCGTGTAGTGCGATTTCCAAACGTCGAGATTCGTAGACGAACGAAGGTTCATGAAGTTGGGAATCGAGTTGTGGAACTCAAATGGTCTTGGGCGGGACACTTGGCAAGACGCGGTGATGACAGGTGGAGCAGGGTAGCGACGGAATGGTGGCCGAGGAATGGCTGTAGAAGGGTAGGACGTCCGGCAGCGAGATGGGTGGACGTCATCGTTAGAGTCGCGGGCCGTCAATGGGTCAAGGGAAAAAAATCCGTCAAAGCGCAGGATCGTGGTGGATAGCACAAACTTGGGGAGGCCTATATCCAGCAGTGGATGATGTCGGGCTGTGCATGAAGATGATGATCGGTAAATCGGCGTATCGCATCCCTACTGTCTATGGATGGTGTTTGTATACAACCTGTTATGTTATGTACAACATTAATTAATAACACATATCCGGAATCGTATTAACTGATTTTAGAGGTGGGTTTAATACCAGTAGCTTGAGTTTTAGATTGAAATTTATCCAGTAATTGATACATTTCCAATAAACATTTTTTTACGTAAATTGGAGGCGTGACGATGCCGCTTAGTCAGTTTAACAGGTACCTACTTACATGATGAATGAATATGATTTGTTTACCTATTTTATACAGGCTGTTTCATTGATATTTTAGGACTTAAAATATCAATGAAACAGCCTGATGGATGTATGAAAATTAAAAATTTTCTTTGGTAATCTATTTGGAAAAAAACTTATATAACAACAATACTATAGTCTAACTTTTTATTAGCTGCAGTAAAATGACGTTTTGTGGGTTGCCGGTTTTTGAAGAAAAATAAATAGGGATGTAGCTAAATGAGTGAATCATAAATGAATAATCAGTTTGGTTTTTTTTTAGAGATTTAATATTAAGTTGTAATGTATTTTTTTAACCTATTATTATTACTATACTAGAGGATTGATCTTTTTTAGTGGAAGTATAGGGAGGTACATTCAAAATGAAACAAAAACGTCATAATAATGTTATTTAATTAATTATTGTGAACTGAATGACATCCCTATTGAGATTAGGCTGGCAACATTATTTTACGGAATGACATTTAGAAACGTCATTTTACTGCAGCTAATAAAAAGTTAGACTATAACCATTAGCCCTATCCTTGTTTTCATTTAATGCCGTACATAACAAAACTCGTAGTATAGCATCTTCTTTACATGGTATAAAATGGAGTCGCTTCAGCTGTCTGTTCGCTTAGATCTTTTAAACTACTCAACTGATTTTAATGCAATTTTCAGCAATAGATATTGCGATTCAAGAGGACTGTTTATATTTATAATACATAGTAACTGCGAAAGTAACTGTTTGTTACCTTTTCATAACTAAACGGCTGAATGGATCGTAATGAAATTTGGCAAGGAGATAGATTATAGCCTGGGGAAGGGCATAGGCTACTTTTTACCCGAGTGCGCAAAAGGAGGGTAATGTTTTTATTGAAATACCACGCATGCTCAGTAATAAACGATTGTGATCAAGTGATTCTTAACTTAATTGTATGCTTTACTTCCCAGAAGCCAGGGAAAAATTATCATCCCTAACTAGGTATTGAAACTTTTTGAAAAATTCCAGCTTATATATATTTAAATTATGTCTCGTGTTCAAATGAATAAAGAAATTAGGACAGTGTTATATATGTGTGTTGAAGTAATTATTGGAAGCCTTATAAGTGCTGTGAGGCCTAGTTATAGAACTAACGCAATTAGCGAAGACGTGGTATCAAAAACTAACAATGTCCCTCGACTGTACAACCTATTCAATATATTTATTTTTGACGTCAATGTCCATATATGGTTAGTATAAATATGTTTAAATTAATAAAGATTAAAGACAAATAAATTATGTGAGATTATAATCAAAATAAGATAAATTAAAGTTAGTATCTATATTCATAGAGGGCGCTAATGATATTAAATATTCGCATACCATATTGGTTAAATAAGAGGAACGTTATATAATAAAAAAAAGATAACTACTCCCACCCTTTTGCAAATAAATAATTCATTCAAAAACTGTTTACCGATTGAATGAAAAATATTTTGTTTGCAGCATAATCACACACTTTGACCCGCCCGCGGCTTCGCACGCGTGTTTTGTCAATAATAATTTTACCTTCCTGCGCAGTCGGATAAAAAGTAGCTCAATCCATAACATAATCTATCTACACGGTGTCCTTTAAATCACTGTTTTCCCAGAAAAAAACTTTGTTTAGACCATGGTCTACTAACAGTTTTTAACATAAAATTAAAAAACTAAACGAAATCGGTCT
The DNA here is from genome assembly GCA_918857605.2 of Philereme vetulata. Lineage (NCBI taxonomy): Eukaryota > Metazoa > Arthropoda > Insecta > Lepidoptera > Geometridae > Philereme > Philereme vetulata. The sequence goes on from OU975446.1 coordinate 9,166,243, forward strand.
TTGAAAAATTTATATCCATATAGTATAAATATAAGTATAATATAAGTTGCGAACTTAATACGTCTATCATAACGTTACGCCCTACAACATAGTCAGCGCACTGACCGGTAGCTACTAGGTACCTATTACTCGTGCGCGATAACTTGGGACCTGCTAGGAATGCGACTCCCCGACCGCTTCCCCTGCACTTCCCCGATGGCGCTGGTTTTTAGTCTCGTACTGGCCTACGTCACGTAACGACGCGCTCTGGAATTCTTTTAGTTTTCGTTTGTGTTATTGTTTTGTTGTTGTAGTTTTTGTTGTTATAGTTTGTGTCATTGTTTTGTTGTTGTAGTTTTTGTTGTGACATGATGACCTCTTACAAGAGACGAATGAATCGCAATTAATTGTAAATTTATCGGATACCTCTTCGTCAAGTGATTATAGTGAGACTGAGGACGAAGAACAACCTCTAGAAGGCATAAATCCACTAAGTAGTGACGAAGATGAGATAATGTAAATAATAGATAAAATAAATGTATAAACTTAAACATTGTATTTTTAATTTATTCAAATTGTGTAAAAAAGATTAGATAAAAAGCAGCGTCCTCCCTGAGTCACATAATAAATTAGGTTAAAAAAAACAAAGACGAAGCCGCGGGCGGCTGCTTGTTATGTTCGCTTTTTTGCGGGCGGTACAAACACGCCAATATGACGTCACCGCGCTCAGGTCCCAACTTATCGCGCACGGGTAATATCTAACTAAGGAGTAGGCTATGGCTAGCGTACCCATGAACTTTATGTCACGGTTAGATTTTGAACAAAGTTAAACTTATTTGAGAAGGTTTAGATTTTATTTTTTATTATCTTATTTGATGCTATAAACAGTTATTAGACCATGGTCTGAGCAATATTTGTTCTGGGAAAACAGTGATTTAAAGGACACCGTGTATATACCAAATTTCATCAAAATCGGTCCAGCCGCTTAGTTGTGAAAACTAAGCTTACTTTCCAATTTATAATATTAGTGTGGATGTAGGTAGGTATTGAGATAATATAAAAAAACTCTGAGAACTGGTTAATTTGAACTAAAGTTTGTATGATTTGCGGAACTATAGTTAGAGCGTAAGTTCGCTATGGGTAAAAATGTTTTATAACAAGATATTCATGAGTCCGAAGTTAAGGTGTATTATTTTATTTCACCTTCTTTTGTTCTTAATTTTATGTACGTCATGTCGTATGTGTAAAGAATGTGCTTCTATAATCGTGTCTGATAGATGGAATTTTTTTTGCTAGCCTATGTTTTTCCACTGCTGGGCAAAAAGGCCTCTCCCAACTCCTTCCACCTATCGCGATCCATTTCTTATAATTATTGTTTTATAAATGTTTTCAGAAAGGATTATCCAAGAGCGATTGCGCCGAGACGGCTCCAGCTAACGGAAGCGACGACTCTGCCTAAATTCGAGAAGCTAGTGGATGAGTACCTCAGACAAGGGCTGCATAAAGGCATCCCGCCACTTTTTGTTGACTTGAGGTAATAAAATGGTTTCTCTGCACATTTCATAGAAATTCTATAGATAACTTTTTGGTTTTTTGCAAAATCTTGTGATTTGATTTGGTAGGTTACTTTGGGAAAAGTGTTCCTGGTGGGAAATAAGAGTCGATTGTGACCAAATTGTTTTTTCTGACAATTGTTATTACAATACTGTACGTTTTTTTTACAATCCGAAAGTGCGGTTGTTTTTCATAATAAACCTATATTATGTAATAACTATTGTAAAGAACAAAACCTTTTAACTTCAAAAGAAAAGGTAGCTGCCCTCAATGTGGTGAAAGTTTGCCCCACCCTGTATACATATAATGCTGGACATTTCATACAGCGCTATCTAGCTCCAAACTAAGCAAAGCTTGCACTATTCATTTCATTCATTTCATTTATTTATTCATAAACAATTATATAATTGTGTTTGAAATCACATCCTAAATACAAGTTACAATATTTTAAAATTATCACATACATGTCAAAAATAATAAAATAGAACAAAACAAATGTCTACTTACCTATATATAAAGATGTCAAAAAAGTCAAGAAAAGTCAAATGTTAAATAGACATCAAAGAATATAAAATAAAAATGATTTAGAATAATATTACTAAGGAATTAATAATACAAACATGTCACAAATTAATTAAATTGACCATTAACTCAAAATCTATATAAAAAAAAAAAAAAAAAAAAAAAAAAGAAAACGACTATTCAATATTATTACAGGTCATAAAATCATTAACTGAATAGAAACACCCTTTCAACAAGATCTCCTTTAGTCTTGATTTGAATTTAAAAGGACTGTCGATAATTTTCATGTCAGTAGGCAGTGCGTTAAAAAGTCTTACAGCTTGATACCGCGAGCCATGTTTGGCAACATTCAGCATTGGACAAAGAGGTGTCTCAAGATCTTTTCTCCTTGTGTCTATTCTTTTTTTTCTTTGTTCAAAAGTTTCATATTTAAGCGGATTTTTAACTACGTCCATTAAGACTACTAGAATGTATAAGCTGGGAACCGTCAGAATATTGAGGTTTTGAAAATGTTCTTTGCATGATTCCCACTGTGGAATGCGCACTATAGTTCTAATGGCTCGTTTTTGAATAATAAACGCTCTATTTATGTTGTAGTCATAACTACTTCCCCAAAACTTCACACTATATCTTAATTTTGACTCTACTAGGGCATAATATACTATTTTAAGCTGTGCGATCCCTACTTCTTCTCTAAGGCTTCTAAGAGCGTAACATGCTGAGCTGATAGCATTAACAATAGAATCCATCTCAGTTTTCCAGTTCAGGAACTGGTCGATATGAACTCCTAGAAATTTGACACTCTTTGCAAATTCAACCTCAAGCCCCTCACATGCTACATTAACCGATTCGTTAGTGCGATTTGTTGTTTTAAACAGGATAGCTTGTGTCTTCTTAATGTTGAGTTTTAAGTTATTGGCATGAAACCATTGATTGAAAACTACAAGTGCATTGGCAATCTTTATTTTAAGTTCTTGTAAGCAAGAGGCTGGTATGATTGCATTGGTATCATCTGCACTATGGGACCAGATAACTGATAGAATACTTATATACTTTTTGTAAGTACTTATAATACATAGGTTAGGTTGGGGCTAGATGACACTGGGTGAAATGTCCAGCATTATTTATTTATTTATAGACTGCTAATAACATAACCCTTCCATTTGGCTTTACCGTTGTCGGGTTAAAAGCCTTTTATGATTACAAGCACAATTTTATCACTAAAACGAGATTAAATAATTATATCGTGTCCTTAATAGTTTGTTTCTAATTTCCAGTACACTATACGCGGAGAAATCCAGAGCGGATATCATAGAGAAACTAATCCTGCAATACATGGAGAACTTACCTAAAACCGGCACCTTCTCATCCGAGCCGGGCGAAGAGAAGCAGCCGGCCAGTGCGTTGCTCTGGGTGTTCTACTACGCGGCACAGCATTTTGACCATAAAGGACTGACTGATAAAGCGTTGTTCTATATCGACGCCGCGATAGAACACACGCCTACGTTGATAGAACTGTTTATTGTTAAAGGAAGGATATATAAGGTAAGTTGGATGAAAAGTTTTGCCGTTTCAGTGGTATTATAAAAACCACTGAATTTTTAACCTAAAACCTATGCTACAGTCTTTTTCAAATAGCTAGTCACCTGTGACACAGTTTATTTTATATTTGTGACACGTTCATTTTACTAGTTAGGTTTCCGCACCCAAAGGGTAAAACGGCACCCTATTACTAAGGCTCCGCTGTCTGTCCGTCTATCACCAGGCTGTATCTCATGAACCGTGGTAGTTAGATAGTTGGAATTTTCACAGATGATGTATTTCTGTTGCCGCTATAACAACAAATACTAAAAACAGAATAAAATAAATACTTAAGGGGGGCTTCCATATCTACAAATGTGATTTTTTTGCTCATTTTAGCTCGATATTGATAACGGCAACAGGTAGAAGCTTGAATATTCACAGAATATTTAGTTATATATTCACTTTAAAAATAAATAATTAAATTATAATAAAACTAATATTTAATGGGGGTTCCCATACAACAAACGTGATTTTTTTTGCTCGTTTTTATAGATAATGTTATGGAACCTGTCGTGCGCGAGTCCGACTCGCACTTGGCCGGTTTTATATTCTTGTAAGTTTGCTTTTTGTTTTCACTGCATTTACGTAATATTTTATATATAGATATAATATAAGATAGATTATATTTGTTGGGAACAAGGTAAAATCTGTACCTCTTCCCTCTTCACCAACGCCCACCGTTGGTGTTAATAACTATTGCAGTTGCCATCGTTTACAGTACAATCATCTGGCTCCAACCCTGACAAATGATATATTCCTAATTTCTTAATACTATACTATCGACAGTACAATTGTCATCAGTCATCCATCACTTATCCTTTATTTATCCATTTTGTATGTATGTAGTATGTTTTTTACTTTGTTTGTATGAGTTTACGTGACTTGTTTTTAATCCGCGCGCCCCCATATCATCCATAATAACCTTACAATGGAACCAACTTCGAAACTCAAAACAAAACACGTGTTTTATACTTTTTGGTCGAGTAGGTATGTAGGGAACTGTTATGGAGAATAGCTGATTTTTTTCGTCTACCCTCAGCTGTGTCAAGCCCCTCCTAAACCTGGATCCGCCTCTGTTTCCTTATATCGTTTTCGTGTAAGATGTATTTTGTTCCGATAGATAAGTGTTGTATTCAGTATTTGTTTGGCAGCACGCGGGCGATCCAATCACCGCGTACCAGTGGCTAGAGGAGGCGCAGGCTATGGACACGGCGGATCGATACGTGAACAGTAAATGCGCGCGGTACATGTTGCGGGCAGGACACGTCTCGCGCGCTGAGGAAATGTGCGCCAAGTTCACGAGAGAAGGTATTTTTGTTTTTATTCTACTTATATGGCAAACGAGCATGCAGTCCACCAGATGTTAAGTGGCCACTGCAGCCCATAGATCCACATAGATAGCATAGCACATGGATGATATCCACATAGAATTCAAAACAAGGTATTATGTTGTCTTGATCTCCATGTGGATACGTTGCCATACTATAGAACTTAGCTGTTAGGCCTATGTGCCAGTAATTACAGGAACATACCATTACCAGTACCATTAGGTATGACGTAATTACTGATTTAAACAGGAATGTACCTTTTAATTTGTTATCCCGACGTTTGGACTGTATTGAAACAGCCGTGGTCGCGGGCGGACAAGAAGGTATGCACTATGCCGTTTGTAATAAACATTGACTTACTTCATCTGACGACTTCCGTGGCGTTAAAAAATGGTTTTGCAATGTGTCAATAAATCTCTTTGATATGATACCCTACATGACCTAGTTACCTTTATGTATTGAAATTTTGAAAATATTTTTGTTATTTTTTATTGCTATAGAGGGTCAGTTTTATTTAAGCAGAGCTTGTACTATGGGAACCAGATAATCGATATAATCTCTAATATATAAAAAATCTCGTGTCGCGGTGTTTGTGGTCGCACTCCTACGAAATGGGTAGACCGATTTTAATTATTTTTTTTGTATATTTGTTAGGTATGAGCATAGGTCGTAATGTATTTTAATCGCGATTTTAGTATTTTTGCATGAACAACACCCATATATAATCTAACTGTCGTTCGAGAAGTCATTTACATTAAGTGTCGCGTCACTTCGACAAAAGTGTTTTATATAGTTTTAATCCCAAAGTTCCCACGGGAACGGGAAATTTCAAGCGTGCGAAGCCGCGGGTTGGTCAGCTAGTACTTATATATTTATTTTAATTTTTGTGAATACATACTGGCTAGACGAGGTGATGGCAGGTGGAGTAAATCTGTGACCGAATGGTGGCCAAGAACAGACCTAAGAAGTACAAGACGTCCGTCGGCGCGGTGGGTCGACGACATAAAGAAAGTCGCGGGCAATTCCTGGATGCGCGCAGCACAGGTCCTGTGCTGGAGAAGAGAAGGGAGGCCTACACCCAGCAGTGGGTACTTATGGGCTGCGGATGATGATGTAATACATACTTTATATATATAGCACAGCATCCAGACCCGCAACTAATCGATCTATCTATCTACCGCGGCGGGCTGGCTATTAACCCACTGCGCCACGGAAGTAGACAAATATGGTCAATAAGGGTCCAATCCAGGTCCATCATTTTGTTCCAGAACCCTAAAAAGAGCGAGTGACCAGGGAAAATCGGTATTAACAACAAACTTTGTGTATTTGTAGGTGTCGCAGCCACAGAGAACTTGAACGAAATGCAGTGCATGTGGTTCCAAACTGAGGCCGCGGCGGCGTACCAACGCGCGCAGCTGTGGGGCGAGGCGTTGAAGAAGGCGCACGAAATCGATAGGGTACGTAACATTTTTTCGGTTTTATCTACAATCGGCTCATCAGCTTTCATCAGATGTGGTTTGAGATGATGGAGTTGAGATGTGACTTCGTTTAATAGTGTTCTATACCTCAGATAGCTTCATATGATGTGTATCATTTACTTTGTAATATATATATATTTAAAAGTTGAGCATATAAGCTACTAGCTTTGACGACCTCCGTGGCGCAGACAAATGTATTTATTATTATTTTTATTTTTTATGTTATTTATGGGGAAACAGGCTTTCGGCCCACCTGATGGAGAGCGGTCACCGTCGCCTATTGACACCGGCAACATCCGGGGTACTGTCGATGCGTTCCCTACACTGTAGAAACCTCTTTACATTTCTCTTGAAGCGTGCCATGTCGTAGCCTAATGGGAAAACCTCAGATGGTAGCTCATTCCACATCTTGCAAGTATGGGGTAGTAAAGATCGCGTGAAGCGTGTGGTGCGCGATACCTAATTGTCGATGATATGTGGATGAGCTTTATTACGTTGTCGAGAAGTGCGGTGGTAAAATCTCGACGACGGGATGAGATCAAATAGCTCCTCAGAACATTCCCCATTATACAGGCGGTAGAATACACTGAGCGATCCGATGTCGCGGCGTTGACTCAGCGGTTCCAGCCTGTCGGCGAGTTTGGGATGACCAATGATTCTAATGGCTCTTCTCTGAAGGGAGTCAAAACGAAGCAATTGGTACTTTAGAGCTCCGTGCCAAACATGGGAACAGTATTCTACGTGCGGCCGAACTTGCGCTTTGTACAGCAATAGCCGTATTATGCTCATCAAAATAACCCCTTTCATTTTTGTGCGTATATTATCAAACACCCTATATATATTTTAAATGTATTTATTACCACTATCCTTTCCTTCCAGCATTTCGCCGAGATAATGGAGGACCAATTCGATTTCCACTCATATTGTATGCGAAAGATGACGTTACGCTCGTACGTTGGCTTGCTACGGTTGGAGGATGTTTTACGAGCGCATCCATTCTACTTCCGGTGTGCTAAGGTACTTATACTTTTTAACCGACTTCAAAAAAGGAGGAGGTTCTCAATTTGACTGTATTTTTTATGTTTGTTACCTCAGAACTTTCGACTGGGTGAACCGATTTTGATTATTCTTTTTTTATTTGAAAACTGGTGCTTCCCGTGTGGTCCCATTTCCATTTAGTCCAGTTCTGACAATAGCATCCATTAGAAAACCATATAAGTCTTAAATTTGTTTAATTTTTATGTTATGTTAGCTCAGATCTCCGTTATATATCAACCGATTTGGAAAATTCGCTTTTTATTTGATAAGATATAGTACTTTTAGATTGATCCCATGGAAGTTTCATCAAAATTAGTAGAGTAGTTTGGTTTTTACTGTTATCCGAAGTTGGTTATATTTTTGTTAAAAAGTTACTTGTTATTTAAATACGATTTGGATATAGACTAAGCATTTGGCTCACCTGATGTTGATAACAAAGTATTGCCTTAGTCCATCAACTTGAGGGAAACGGGTATAAAGCCTCATGCGCCTGTAATTTCACCGGCAACCATACCCTTCAAACCAAACATAGCAATACTGCTTGGCGGTTAAGTATTGTTTAAAATATGTCAGTGTCTGTAGATAAAAGTGTGTGTGTTACCAGTGATGACATATGGCACAGAAAAGTTGTCTCTCACTATGGCCATCATAAGAAGGATCGCGGTCGCTCAGCGTGCTATGGAGAGGGCTATGCTTAATGTTTCTCTACGAAATCGAATCAGAGGAGATCCGTAGAAAAACCAAGGTCACTGAGATAGTCAAGAGGATTAGGAGCAAGCTGAAGTGCCAGTGGGGCACATAGCAGAACTGACGGCCGTTGGGGCAACACTGCCCCACGGGTAAAACGGCCCCCTATTACTAAGATTCCGCTGTCTGCCTGTCTGTCTGTCCGTCTGTCACCAGGCTGTCGGTCACTCATGAACCGTGATAGTTAGACAGTTGAAATTTTCACAGATGATGTATTTATGTTGCCGCTAACAACAAAATACTAAAACAAGAATAAAATAAATATTTAAGGAGGGCTCCCATACAACAAATGTGATTTTTTTGCCGTTTTTATAGATAATGGTACGGAACCTTTCGTGTGCGAGTCCGACTCGCACTTGGCACTTGGAAAGAAAGAGTGGAACGCCTTTCCTGATAACTACAACCAAGGGGTCTTCCAAGTCGCGAGTGAGCGATAGGTTTCTTCTAGGCAAGCGTGATCCATCGTAGACTGCATCATCGCTTACCATCAGGCGATATCGTGTTCAAACGCAAGCCTATAATACTATTTCAACTTTTTTATCCTACTTGAATAAGTATTTATTATAACACCGCCTTCTCTCACGTTTTTTCAATTCAGTCCATCCAAAGGTTTCCAGGCAACCTTTGGATGGACTGGATTGAAAAAACGAGATCGCTTTAGGCGATTGTACCACCACATATAAGTCTTTAAGTTTTCTAGGTTAAGTTCTTGTAATTTGGTGTAACAATAAAGAATTATCTATTCTATGATGCATAAAAAAATGATCTAAATTTGTAAGGTAAAATTAGTAAAATGTTTTGGTTCAGGTGGCGATACAAGTGTACCTGCGACTCTACTCACACCCGCTGAAGGATGTTCAGCAGACTACGGAACCCGACACAGGTATGTTTTCACCTTACTGGTATAATAAAACATGCTTCAGCACACACATGAATGTAACATGCAAAAAATTATATAGTACAATGATGGATTTATTTTTAACTAGCTTCCGCCCGCGGCTTCGCACGCGTATTTTGTCAATAAAAAGTTGCCTATGTGTTCATTCAGGTCATAATCTATCTACATACTAAATGTAATTGAAATCGGTTCAGCCGTTACGCCGCGATTGAGTAACAAACAAACATCCAAACTTTCTCATGTATAATATTAGTGTGATGATTTGTTATAAATCTAAACTACGTGTTTTGTTATGTACGACATTAAATGAAAACACGGGTAGTGCTAATGGCTAGTATTGTTGTGGTTTTTTCAAATCCATTGTTACCACAGAAAATTTAGAACTTTCAAACATCCTTAATATTAAGTCCTAAAATATCACTGATACAGCCTGTATAAAATAGGTAAACAAATAATATTCGTTCATCATGTAAGTAGGTGCCTGTTAAACTGATTAAGCGGCATCGTCGAAAACACGCCGCCGATTTACGATAACAATTGTTAATTGGAAATGTAATGATTACTGGATAAATATTCAAGCTACCGGTATTAAACCGCAATCAATAAATACGATTCCGGATGTGAGTTTTAAATTAATGTCGTACATAACCAAACAGGTTGTATATCTATGGAGCTCACAGCTATTGGCTCCATCATTGTACCAATTTAATTGATTCTAAAGTATTCGTGCAATTAGTAAAATAGTCCTAACAAAGACTACTTTGTTAGCACTCTCTCTTTGTCGATTGGCGATTGCTAGTTCGATTCCCGACGTGGAGTTGATCTTCAAATATTTGTTTCGGGACAAGCTTTGCTTCGTTTGGGGCTAGGGTGTGTCAAAATATTTGACTTCATTAGGGTTCCGTACCTCAAAAGGTAAAAAAGGAACAATATGATCACTCTCTTGTCTGTCTGTCCGTGTGTCACCACCGATTTTCTCAGGAACTGGTGGACCTAGCAAATTGAAATTTATACCAGATACTGAGGTCTATAGTCCCTCTTGGGTGTATGGAAAGAAAGCAAGAAATAGAACTGGTTGTTCTTTTTAATTATCCTTTTACATACAATAAAAAAAAAAAAAATTACGTCTTTGTAACATTTTTGAACGAGTTGGAGCAATTTCAATCCCAAGCTTCTCTATCATCCAAATAATACAATATTTTATAGTAAGCTTTTTTATAAAGATTTTATTTAATTACATTTTAAATTTTTTGTAAAGTTTTGTACATCACTTGGGAGTTTGTTATACTTAAAAGCGGCACACCTTGCCCTTTAAACGATTTACTAACTTTGTGAACTCTACAAGTGGCATCTTTATTGCTAGTATTAAAATTATGATTATCGCTATTTTTCTTAAACACACTAATATTTTTGTGAACATACATCAGATTTTCATAGATGTATTGACAATGGAATGTCATAATATTTATTTCTTTAAACAGATTACGGAACCCTTTTGTGCGTGTTCCGAATAGCGCTTAACCAATTTATCTTTTTATAAGATAGCTTAACGGAACAAGCCGATGACCCACCTGATGTTAAGAACTGCCTATCGCATTATCTACTAGGTTACATCCTACTAAGGCTTGGCCTAAATGTCATTGCGTTGCACCCGTCTCCCTGAGACACACCACCTTACACCACTTTTCTTGTAAGCACGAGTAAGGAGTGAAACTCACTTCCAGCGTATGTTTTTCCGGACCAGTATAATCTCCGAGTCTTCAAGTCCAGAGTGAACAGGTTCTTTCTAGGCAAGCGTGCTCCATCTTTGATCACATCATCACTTACCATCAGGTGAGGTAGTGGTCAATCGCTTGATTATAAAAAAGTGCTAGTGAAAAGTCTCATGGCCCCTATATATTGGTCAATAGCTTATATTAACTATAATCACCATCATCATCAGCCATTGGATGTCCACTGCTTTCCTAGAGAACGAACTACTAGTGGTTCGCCCCAAACTGAGATCTCGCGTGTCGCCGATTAAAACAAAATAATATTATTTGTAATCTTTGACTATCAAAATAGTGCCACGAAATAAATAACCAAACAACTTGATCTACGGTTTCATTCAAATTACAGGTAACGGGAGTTCATGTCTTGTGGTTTATTTGGGGTACCTACAAATTGCAGTTATTCTGGATTTCAGACTTTTGGCTATATTTGTGTCACTTAGCTATACGCATACCAAATTACAGCACTGTGTGATCACTGGTGTAGCTTGTGAATTTTGTCAAAGTTCAGTTTTTATTATGGCTAATAACTCAAAAACTATAAGGACTTTGCTAAAAATAAAAACGGAGCCTAAATGAGTGAGACTAATCGAGACCTTTTATTTGACATCCCACTTGACCTAATAGTCTCATTTTCATTATTTTTTACCCCTCTTGAACCCCAATATCTCAACAACCCCCCAACATGTTTAGCTCATTTAGTCACACCAAAATTGTGCCATCATTGCCTACCTATGTATCAAATTTCACGATGATCGGATCAACGCTACGAAAGTTATCCTCGGACAAACAAACATACATACAACGCCGATTTGCTTAAGTTGAGTTAGAGATCTCGTTTCACTCGATCAATAAAATCATTCAAGAATCTATCCATAATTTTATGATGCTGGTTCCAAGTGGCTCGTAAAGCTTTATTAACACATCAGAATTACAAAGTTTGACAACAATTTTAACTACATTGTAGGTTTATTTCCGAGAATATTTACCTTGGACAGGTTTACGCGGAACAGTGAGTTCAAGGTTTAATGTAACATGCCATTTTATTCAGTTGATTTACTTTAAATTATATTTTAATTTCATAAGTAGGAGTACCATCTAACATATGTCTAGTCCCTAGGCTAATAGTTTATTAATTAATTATAGCCTTGCCTTTTCCATCAACCTGCTTCGCAAACTGATAGTCTATTGTGGGGTTAAATAGAATACATAAGTAATAAACATTTTTCATATTTTATTTTAAAAATTCTTTGTTTAAAAAATACATTACAAAATCACAATGATTTGTTTAAATAACAATTTACAATAAGATATTGTCGCCATCGTTATATTCGTTTATAACAATGTCACAATCATTGACACACTCTTATATCACATCCTTACAGTTCGCTTAGAATACTGACATAAATAAGTTAACTTATACACCACAGTCTCTTATAATAATTTAATAAATAACTATCAAAAAGAGCGTCCGTTTCACAACATCGCATTTAAACAGTCACTTTACTTATTATGGCTTAGCGGGGCGGTCCCGCTTGTCTCTTACACTACTTAGGACACTTTAACATCACATTTGCGCTTTATATTTACACGTTCCGTCGCGTGCGCCGCGGCGACTCAGTTCAGACTAGAGCTTTGGTTTGACCGACTCACCGCCCGTAGCCGGGCGTTCTGTACCTCTCTCTCGCCGCTTGGGCCGCTTGTGGCGTTAAGAAATACACGTGCGCGCCTTCGCCAGGCAATCTGTACGATACAAACGACCCCGGCCGGCCTTCTCCAGCTGTGTTCACAGGCCCGATCCATTCTGAATCAGGGTTGACAGGCGGTAATGGCCTCTTGTAGTTGACGGCGGTGTCGCCAGCCAACGAAGGACCGTTCAGATCGTACTGCTCTCCCGTGTACTGCGGTTTCTGAACCTGCGTAGGCACTCTGTATTGTTGCAGAGTTCTGTACGCAGGATTCGCGATGGGAATAAACTCGCTGTCAGGGTTTACAGTTGGTCGCGGAAATCTATCGTTCACCAATGTATCGTCGGCTAGAGATGGGGGCTTCTGCTGAACCAGTTCCGCGTTGTAGTTGTAGTGGGGGATCGGTTCGCTGTCAGGGTTGATCGGTGGTCGCGGATGCCTCTCGTTTACCAGCGTATCTCTGTCTAAAGATGGTGGATTTGTCTGCGACTCTACGAGCTCGTAAGCGTATTGGAGATTGATGTTGTTATCGATTGGTGTACGGACGGTGTCGAGAGGTGCAGTGACAGCGATTCCATTGACATCTTGAGTGCTGTCTTCGAGTTTCTTACCGAAAATATCGAAAGAGTTCTTAGTGATGTCGTCGAAGTAGCTCTCGTCTTGTTTCGTGTAGTATCCGTGACTTATCGGGTTGGGTGTGGTGTTGTGTTGTCTCGTCACTTGATGAGGTTGTACTGGCCTATCATTCTGGATTTGATTCCTGTTGTTGTTTCTGATATGCTTCTCAACCTCACCATCCTCGTAATCTTCTTCTCTCGGCTTCGTTTTGGGGTAGTATCGGGTCGATGTTGGCGTCTCAGTCGTCACGTGTGCATTTTCAACTAGATAATGGTGGCGGTGTGGCGACACCGATGGAGTTATCGCATTGAATTCGTTTGCCACATTGAAAGGCTTGCTGTAGCTAACCATAGGGCGGAAAGGTTCAGGGTCTAACTTAGGCGCTCTGAACGGTTGTTGATCTCTAGTTGGTTTGGACTGGTAGCTAAACTGGTAGACTGGTCTGGCTGTGATAGCTTTTGGCTTGTGCGTATGTTGCCTGTGAGAGTGTGATTTTGGCCTATTCGTTGTGAACAAGTCAATAGTTTGTTGAATATCAGCTATCTGCTGATAAAAGTTCTCCGGTCGTTTGGGCTGCTGAACATACACGGGTTGTGGTCTCGGTTTCTGTATGCTGAAGTATTCCTGCGTCAATGTGCGGGGTCCCTGCTTTTGTGGGAACAGGAAGAAAGTATCAGCTTGGTCGATAGCTCCGTATGAGACATCTACATTTGGCGCAAATCCAGACTGAGTGTTCACATTCTGCTGGTATGACTGCTGATTTGTGTTGTATGTTTGTTGATTTGAAGGGTTGTATGTTTGTTGATTTGAATTGGTGTAACTTGGTTGATTTAAAGGCACAGTTTTGTAGTAATTCCTACCGTCATAGAACGTTGCGGGTGACGGTGAAGATTTAGGCTGTTCATCGAAGAAGTAGAAGGATGCCAATCCGTTGTCTACTGGTTTTCTGTACACAGGTTGTAGTTTAGTGGTAGGTATGTCATTCTGTGTGTTGGAGTAGTAAGCTCTCAATGGCACTGGTGTGGAGGTCACATCGTTCACTGGCGTCTTTTGAGGTATACGGTAAACTAAGTACGGTTTTTCCGTTGTAGTAGTCTTGTGCTCAATGATTGGCTCAGGATAATCGTAAATAACAGACACTGAAAGTGGCTTAGACGTGACTTTCGTTCTCGTTTTGAAAACAGGTTTCTCGATCTTAGGCCTCGTAACATCGTCTGGTAGATTATGGACACGTACTGGGTGTCTTGAAGGTATACGCTGAGGCTTTCTTGACCTTTGCGTGGTAACTGGCTCAACTATGTATGCCGTAGTTGTAATAGGCGCTTCGGTTGTTCTGATCGATTCTGTTGTTGTCGGCCTGGTCTTGTACTTGTGTCTGAGCACAGTTGTTGTCGGTCTCGTAGTAGTTTTCGGCCTCAAATACGTTGGCGCTGCTGGCCTTGTAGTTTTCACTGTTTCTGTCGTAGTCCTCTCCTCCATTGGCGCGAAGAAATCCGGTGGAGGAGGGAGAATTATACCTGGTACTAAAGGTCCCGCAGGTACTTTATTCTTGTAGTCAGCGTGGTAAGAAAAATTGTAAGGCGGCGGATAATAAATCGAAGGGTCGTCTTCGTCGTACAGGTCTGACTGGTTGCTCGGTGGAGGAAGGAACGCGGCGCCCGGCGGAAAGCCTTCTGGAAAAGAGCCGTTCATGGATGCGGGGAATGGGAATCCTTCGCTCGCATTCCCGGGTAGGAATGGGAACGGAGGACCTGCTTGCGGCGCTCCCCCGGCAGTAAAGTTTCCCTGATTATCACCCGGGGGGTAGGGCGCTCCCGGCGCGAAGGCGTATGGCGGAGGAGGTAGAGCTCCTTCGCCCTCTCCCGAGAAATAGGGAGGGAAAAGGGCCGCAGGGACACTACCGTTCGGCGTGAGGAAGACGAGCGGTCCGTCGTCGGAGAGTCGTACCGGAAAGGGCGGAGGCACCTTCGGTCTCTTTGGTAGTTTTACTTGCCTGTTGGGTGCTTGGTAGTCGTCGATCGGGGGCCACGGCCTTTGGTCTGATTCTTTTGTGCGTTCTGGGAATGAGCCTCCTTTTAGTACGAGCAAATGGTCTTCGGCGAGCCAAATTTCGTCTTTTTTCAAACCTCCGAGACTCTGCAGGTTATCTTTCGTTCTCGTCTCTGAATTTGGCTCGTAGCTGACGATGCCTGGTCGTTTGGGCGACTTAGCGAATATTTCGTTCTGAATCAGACCATATTTCCCCTCGGCCACCTGATCCGATAGTGTCTTTTTGTCCTCGTCTACCTCCTTTCTCACTATTTCCTTGCCCTCTCCGGCGCTGGACATGAGCATGCCATCGTCCCAGATGCCCTGGTTCCACCCAACGTTGCCGCCCGACTGATCCGGCGCGATAGCTTCGTATTTTCCCGTTTCGCTCTTCTGATCAAAAATAATGGAATTCTTGGTGGGGCCGTACGCTTTGTCATATTTGATCTTCATATGTCCGCCGACGAGGCGTTTGATCGTGCGCTGCGACTCGGCGACGAAGGCGTCAGCCGGTGCACTGAGGCTTCGCTGATCGCGCACGAAGGAGTCGGGCGGCAGCACGTATGTAGGCACGAGAACGCTCGCACTGGACTCGCAAGCCCATGCCAGCGCCACCAGCAGCGGTAACGCCGCCCCTCTCACCATCTGAAACGTAGAAAAACACCATTTAGCTCAAATGCACACACATATTACAAAACTTTACCTAATTACTACACTGTGATCGACTTATCTAAATAGGTTTTTCTTTGTTAATAAAACGGGTTCTTTCGGCGTTCATGAGCGAGCGAAGTGAAAGGACCGCGGAGACAAAAACGTTGGCCAAGTAATTCGGCACTGGCGCCGCGCGCGCGACCACCTGCCTTTTATCAAGTTTAGTCGAGCGACCACCTCCGACCCGGCTGGCATTGAGAATCAAGCGTTTAATTGGAAATTGAATGGCGGATTAACGTTCGCGAGACAGGAAGGCCGCGGGGCCTAAATAACTACCAAAAAATAGAGTTGTCGTGACTTTATTGCTATTGTTTTAAGTAGTTATCGACGGGGGGTAATCGTCGTTAGTGGGCCGAAGCAATAACCAGATAAATTCTCTCTAATAGAGCTCGCTAATGACGTAGAAATCGGCGAGAGTTTTGAAACAATGATCTGTTATTTTTTTCAGTTTCGATCTGCACGAGGTTCACGAAGTAGTCTTCTTCACGGAGTCACGAGTCGTTTCGCGGCTTTAGCGTGCATAATGACTATCCTTAAAGATGGGGACATAACTAAGTTTATTCATCTACGATATGTGGGTGGAAAATTAACAACCCACTTGAGATTTAGCCTAGCCAAATTGAGACATAATTGTAGCTAAATAGCTCGGAGGCGTACTCTACCCGAGAGTAATATAGCCCTAGTGTTGTTGCCAGGGCCTAAGGCGCATTTGGTGTCCGCTAGGCGTGGCAGGCTCGTGAAAGGCACGGTCGCCCAACGCGGTCGATTTCGCCTTCGATAATACGGCTAACCCACTCTATAATTGTGTATTAGGGCAGCTGATTGTGGTCTAACTGAATCGACATTTTAATTGGTTTCGAATGTACCGGCTGTTTTGAATACCGCGATAGGTCACTGTGGCATTTTTTTCCTCAATTGCAATTCGGTGTCAGCCGCCGCAATCTCAAATAGGTAATTTTCCAATGTTTGCGAATTGAAAGAGGGAAATATACTTGGCTCATTACGTAGGCCATAATGATCGGCCTTGCTTGATACAACTTCTCTTGTTTTAGATATGTTCTGCTTCATTGAGCAACGATAAGACAATGTTTAGTAAACAATAACATATCGAATCAAATGCCTAAAGGTATTGAAAGGTATTTACTGCTGCAACTTATATTAAGCTGAGCTTTAAAGTTCATTGCGTTCGTGGCATTTAGCTCATCTCGGCAAGCATCCTTTCGATATTTAGGTAGGTAGGTTAGCCTTCGCAAAAATGTGTCGCGATTGTTCTGCAGTATAAAATACATTGTTTTATTTGACATTACTTGAGCGATGGATACCAAAGACAAGCGAATGGCCTTGCCGCCGCAAGGTGCCCGATTTTTTTGCGGTCAATCAAAACGTGAAGTGATTAACCAACTAGTGGTTTGTGAGTGTCACGTTGGTCGTTGGCTCGCTTTCGACAATGCTCAACCTTGCGCTAATAAGTTGAGCGACAAATCGTTTCAATCAGCAGGGCTAGCTTTCTTTGCGTTCTTTACGATCTAGTTTCACTGTGACAGCGTTGGGAAATTCTCTCGGTGATGCATTGTAGCTATTTGTATTCACGGCTTGTCCCCGTCAACTTTCCATTGGCTTTTGTTGTCTACGCCACGCCACTTAGTAGGTAGGATACGTTGATTGCTATGCTTCACTCTTCATGCTTTTCAAAGGGACTTGCCTTCTCATTATATAAGATCCCTATATTTTGTGTGTTTGTTGGACTTTTTGCCGGGGACATTGCAATTTGCATAATTATACAGATATCGTACAGATTAAGGTCTCGTCAGTAAATTGTATGTGATCTTAAGTTTGCGGAAAGCTAACTGCCGTTTAGACTAGCAGTTGTGGCGACATAACTGTTTGTTGACCACACCTTAATGTCCGGCGTGCATGTCATTGCGCAATGTATAATAATGATTTCGAACCAATCAATAAAGACATGGCTTGTCGCGGGTTATTCGTTTCGAAACCGTTGTGAATTGGACATACATACATACTTCATATGTGATATTGGGACCCCCGAGCGAGCCAAATTATGCTATTAAGCTCTATGTCCTTAAGCTCACGATAAACGGCGTACTTATGATGCGTGTGCCGCAATCGCCTACAGCTATTAATCAGTTTTAAAAGCACAGTACAGTTAACCAGATGGTAATGATAATGGGGAGTGCGCGCGCGCATCATTACTGTCAGCGTGATGTAATACAATCAGGGCTGTCAATTTTACGATTCCTATTGGACATTATACGGAAAAGTATATCTGCCGACGAAATTACAACCTGCTTAGGCGAGATAAATAAACAAATCTGAACTCGTGCTATAGTTATGTCACAGTCTAACACTTGAGATAAACGAAAAAAAGGGAGCTATTTAGTATCAGCACGGGGATTTGTTCATTTATCTCGTCTTTTTTTTTATTCTCTTGTACAAAATTTTACAGGTTTTATTTGAATTTGTCCGACGGTTAATATGCCACCAATTTTATTGTAATTAATTTATTGTTTCCAGAAACGATGTTTATTATAACTGTTATAGTAGTAGCAACCCTAAGATGTGCCAAAACGGCGCGTGCCGTCTGACTGATCCACATCATTATCCACGCTTCAAGCGCGCCAAACTATCTCTGTAATCTTTTGTTTGCGCTCGATATTAATGATCGAGCTTTGATTCAATTTCAAACCTAATTATTACTTCATGGTAGTCCTCTTACGCAAGCTCTTAATAAATTGTCTACTTAAAAGTAATGAGAGAACATCTTGGAACGTTTAACTGACAACTACAGGCAGTACAGATTATTTACATTGTAGAAGAGAACACGATTGAGACATGATAGTATTGGAATGTAGCGGATAGATGCGATTTTTTTTTTCACGAATGCCGTAAATGCCTTGGCATTTCTAGGATGCAAAAATTTTAATAGTGTCATGGCTTGGCTGCGATTATTGTCATACAAGTCGTTCGCGGTCAAGGTGGTAGCATCCTATCAATCTATGAATAAAGTACACCGTCCACTGAATAGACGTAGACATCAAGCTACCGTAGTGATTGCTAGCATATATTTTGTATCGAGACTTCGACAGCATCTATATGTGTCTCGTCTCAATAATCTTTACATCTATACCTATAGCTTTTGTAGACTGTGGCCTCTATAGCGAATAATATATTATTCTATGTAGTCTATAACCTGTTTGATTATGCACTACCATGTCATCTTATGGCCGCGTGTTCTTTTAAGCATTCTAGCTCAAACTAGTCGTCTAAATCAGTATTGGCTTTATATTTTTTGTAATGGTTTCTAACTTATGCACTAAGACAATTTAGTCATCAAGAATACAGTTATCTATCATCTACAATGAGATAAAAATCTGAAGGAGAATAGAAATTGCAAGTTGAGTTTTGGAGGAACCACTAAATATGACGTATTTAATTGAGTAATAAGCAGCAGTGAAATAAAAACCGGGCAAGTGCGAGTCGGTTGCGCACGAAGGGTTCCGTACCGCTATTTATAACGTATTTATTCCGTAACGTCTGTTGTATAGGGGCCCCACATAAATATTATAATTTAATTATTCATTTTTAAAGTGAATAATATAACTTAATATTCTGTGAATATTTCAAGCGTCTACCTGTTGCCGTTATCAATATCGAGCAAAAACGAGCAAAAAAATACGTTTGTTGTATGGGAGCCCCCATACATATTTATTTTATTCTGTTGTTATTAGCGGCAACAAAAATACATCATCTGGGAAAATTTCAACTGTCTAACTATCACGGTTAATGATATACAGCCTGGTGACAGACGGACAGACGTGACAGCGGAGTCTTAGTAATAGGGTCCCGTTTTATCCTTTGGGTACGGAACCCCAAAAACAGCAATTTATTAATATCTCTGCAAAACCGCTATAAGATTTTGTCACACATGACATGCGACTACGAAATGTTAGGTATAGTTTGTCATTTACCGCGACCTTGCATTATAATGTGGGAAATAATTATAAATACCACCAAGCTCGTTATTTCTAATTATTTAGATTATCTCGAATTTGGAAAATATGGAGAAATAAGTTGGCTTTGTGCAAATATGGTATTTAGAATTGAATGCTTTTGCACAACCCTTTGTGGTTCTATTCTCAGTATCTCTAGTTACGAGAGCTTTTATGCTTTTCGTTTATCTATAATTTATTATACGTTAGTAATAATATACATTTGCCGTATAGTTTTGATTGGTTATGATCCGTATATGTATCGAAAATAATATTCTTTTGTTATTATCGGAATTTAGAGGTCGTTAAAATTGATCTACTTGTCGGGAGTCGTGACCGGCGATCGTGGCTGGCGCACGCGTCGTCTGGGGGCCATTCTGCGGAATATCTACTGTCATGTGCCCTATTGTGCCTGGCTCTTATGATTTATGTCTATTTTATTACCTTTGAAAATTCAAGGTGATGCTTTGTGCAAGTTTTATTAAGCTCGCGACCAGCACTTGCTTTGTCTTATTATACATATATATATTTCATAATTCACGTTTCTTACAAAAGTATTTGTCTTATGTTGTTTTTTCTCGCTGAGGAGACTGTTTATACTATTAACGAATATAATCGTACATGTAGGTTATGCTATTTTTGTAATCTCAAGGTGAAGCTTTGTGCAATACAGGCTTTGTAAAAAAGGTAAAATAATATTTTTACAAGATTTTTTTATACAGATCGATAAACAGAACAGTTTATGCATACAATGATAATCCCACCCTTGAGACAAGAACGACCTTCCAATTGATATATACAGAATTGTGGAACTTCCGCGTATAGAAGCTGTCTCGACTCGCTCCATATAATCAAAGATGTCATGTTTTGTCCATTTACCCGGCGAAGCTACTTGTAGCTTCAAATCCTTGAGATATAGGAAGTGTGCGAAAACTTTATCTATATAAGTTAAGTAGCCATATTTAAATGATACAGACATAAAGATACATCTAATTACTTGCGACAATGGGGTTTAGGTACTAGAGAATTAGGATATTAAGGATGCAAATATTAATGAGTTATTTTTACTAAAAGGCATGAACCCTCTTCAAATGTCGTAGCGCAGTACGTGCGGTGCTTTTGTAATGCGCTTTCTTTTCTCGGACACTTTCTTGTTCTTTGTTTCGTAATTTCACAGAGCGATCTTATGTTATTGTACGTAATCATTCATGTAACGGCGACCGTTCACATGTCATCGCGATTACACCATAATTCGGCTTTTCTTTTTTACAATTGTTTGTATTCTCTAATAAGCTTACGTGAGATTTGTTAACTTTAAACGTGCCATCTTCATATTTCAATCCAATTAAACGTTTTCCATCTTGTTACAGGTAAGCACTATCAGTATCTCCTATCTGGGTAAGTGAGCTACGTAATTGTTAGATAGTGGAGGGCGGTAGCATCTCGCTCGACCGCGCGCACACTGCCAGCTGATTTCGGCTAGATAATCGTCTCTTATTAGTTCTGTATTGTTTAATATGAGTCTCTTGTGAAACATGTTTCATAATTTTTCCGCCGTTTTGCCGTTACCTTTGTATGTTTTTCGGAGCGTGGCGGATAATAGGCAACCTTAGATTGCGGCCGAGTCCTTGGAAAAGTCGTGCAAGGAAAAGCTGCATATGTTAATAGCTACTTTTGGAATATTTTTAGCAATTGCGCCAGCGATCGCTTTGCTATCTAAAGATTATCGGGGAACATTATTTTGAAGGTATCGTTTGCGGGGCGGTTATTACGGCGAATGTTGTTCGTCTCGGTGATTAGATGCAGGCTGACGGTGCGTAGGCGCAGCTAATTGCTGAGAGCGCTTCTATTGTTTACCCCGACACTCGCGACATTCGGTTTGCCTAACGAATAAAACAAATCATTGTCGCTATTGTTCTCTACTCTCTATACGACGAAATATTATGTACCTACATGTTGGTCTCAAGTGCCCCTTTTTTGCCTCGGAGTTTTCATCTACCTAGAGCCGGATACGGGTTTTTGTTGACGTCCCCGATAGCTGGCATGACGTAACCGTGTGGCGTGTGTTTATGTTGTCATTATATCTAAATCGTTTCCATTTACTCGATACGATAAGCTACTGCAAACACAAAACGTGTAAAATTTTAACGTTTTGTTTTCACCAAAATTAAAAGACAAATTTGGAGCAAGATCCAAATCTACATGTCACACTTTTGAAATAGAAATGCTGACATAACTGACGCGGAAACTTTAATAGCTTTTACACACGATGATTCAGTAAGGTCAAGGTGAGTTAAGATACAAATACCTACATGGGTGTGACATTCCGAGGGTGTTAAAGGTGAACCACTCTGAAACTTGATATTAACTTAGTGCCATCGTACTACCCTAAAGGGTATCGGGGAATTTATTCCACTTTGTAAACCCGTTTTTGCTAATATACGTTCAATGACTTGCACGTTTAATATGGTTTATTTATATGAAGGTACCATTTAAACTTTGAACCCGAAATGTAAAAGTAAGCAAAAATGAGAGTAATCATTGAAGGAATTTTGCTATTATAAGAAAGCAGAAATTGCCTTTGTGTAAGCACTATGATTATTCAGATTGTTTTGCTAGAATTGCGCAGGCCTGACTATAAAATACACTTTCGATAAGTCTTGCATTCACGATTTATGTTTTCGATAACCGCATTGTTCGTAATAAACATACTTGCATGTAAGATCATATAAAATTGGATCTATTAACAATCAAAGGTTATCACATTACCTTTCATTAAAACAAGTTTTGCAATAAGGACATTGCGTAACAGGATACATTTGCTATGCACGACGAGAGACATGAAAATACTGTTGGTTTCTACTTTAAATTATTATCGTAGGGATCTATTAAATATCTTGCTATCCCACGGGTATATTCGATGGAAATGTTTTAATGTAGGAATTGCATCACCAAATTGTGAAATTCGGTAGAAGGATTACCACAAGGTCCACTTTATACCCTTTTTATTCTCTATATACATAGTCAAAGACAAAAGCAGCTAGCGATAGGTTAAGACCAGCTTATTTATAGCTGTAAATTTTACTTTCTATCAAGAGTGGTACTATCCATATCCAGTTTGTAAATTATCAGGTCCGAGAATTTAACACACATAGAAAGTAAACTCGTAGAGCTGCATACACTTTACACTCAAGCATGTATCGTTAATATTTATATGCAGATTTTAATAGTCTTAAACAAGGTTGTGTTAGTTAGGTCCGAGATTCTAATCTAGATGTTATTGTGCTGATACCATTTTCCACGCATTTAACTTTTAATTTGTTCCGTACTCACGGACACGAATTATTTTACTAGCTGTAGGTACATTGTCTGTATTTGTAATTGGTCATTTGAATATTTCACACGGCTTTATTATTCGGATGAGAGGTTTTGCACGGCGTGTCTTAAATAGTTCGTATCGAATTCTAGCGTCCGTATGAGATAATGTTTATATCGTGTTATGTCATGTCAGTCATATCCAGACGTCCGGCTTTCAAAGCTATGTTTGATGTAAATGCGATCTGAAGACAACTATTTCCTATGATATAATGTATTTCCAAACTTTATATAAATTGTGAAAATTTTATCATCGGATGCATTTTTATGTACACTTAGCGTTGTTTAAAAAAATAAGTATCACACATTTGAGATTTTAAAAATTGCGGTCGAACATCCAAACCCATCGGCTACAAAGTTCAAGCAAAGAGCAAGATTTTACACGAATTCAATTTAAGTTTGATCACCGTGACTCAAACGACTTCTTAAGTAGATTACGTCGCTCATTGAAAAACTATTAAGCAGTACGTGATATAACTTCAAGTGATACCAGTTTGTTTTAGTCAATTGAATATCAAGTAACTAGCACGTAATCACGTCAATTGTTCATTTTGCACACGTTCTGTAGGTCCGGTTGAGATGCCGTTATCTGTGGCATCACAAACCCTAATTCAGTAGTAGAGCGCCTTGTGAGAACTAGTAACTGTGCCTTATTCTCTTACCAAGCAGCAGTTATCACATTTGCTGTGTTCCGATTGGTATCAACTGTCCTCGGAATTCCCCCAAATACTTTAAATTCTATTGTCAGTTTCAAACATATGCATATACAAACAATATTGTTAGCTCCTTTTGTTGGATGACTAATACAGTCTCACAAGAGTATGGTTAGTACTTGGTTTAGTACCTACGCTATGAGGCAATTCAATTAAGCAAGGATTGTGTTTCTTGTGCATCGGCAGACTTGCGATTATGCTCAGCTCAAAACATTATTGCAAATTTAGGAAATAACACTTATTGTTCTGTTAAAACTTGATCAAAATTGCATTGATTGTCTATTCTTAATTTGTGGACCTCTGTTTTATTATGATTGCTGTTAGTATTTCACTCAACAAACTTTAAATTGTGATTGAAGAAAAGGTTTACAATGATATAATCTCGACTGTGGGTGATAATGTGGGTAGCTTTATAACACTTACCGGCCTCATTGCCGGCCCAAATATGATCACAGCATAATTCGGTCGCATACGAAGCTCAATTTTATGTTAAGCAACAATTAAATTCGTAGAGCACGCGTATTACAATATCTAAACGTCTGAAACACACACTTTTGTTTGCATTTTCTCACAGGTGTTTCTTTGCCCAACGTCATTGAGTTTTATGTCGAAGGCTGAGCTCTGTGAAACTTTGACTTTAATATTTGTGTCGCGATACCGAGAGCATTGTTTCTGGAGGTGGGCTCATTGTGGCGCTTGTCTCGAGCTAGCCCGTGGGATCTGGGTCGGGGACCGCTGGATGGCTACTACTAACTCATAAACAAAACTCAAGCTTACATTTACTGATAAACGGTTGAGGCTGCGGCTGTGTTCACACTTCTTCATCACCTTCAGTCGCACATCACAGTGCTAAAGTCACTTCACTATTAGTTCACTGGAGTCCGGTCACTGGCACATACTGGGGGATAGTGTAGTGTCACGGTTGTCGCTCGGCGTTGGAATGCGTGGTTGTCGGCTCCCGAGGGTCACCGCGCCGGTCAGTGGTGGGGTACGTGTGTTCCGCAGGTCGCGCGGCGCATGAGTGCTCGCGGTGGAAGGGATCAACGGTGTAAATACGCCGCCGTAGCGCGTGCGCACCGCCCACGCACACCATAGCAGCTCAGTCACACACAGGCGACACATCTTGTATCGATGAGCCATGACGCGGCAGTGCGATGCGCCCGATTATAATATCTAATGAAGGCTATTCAGATTAAATTGATGGGAGAAACCTAATACCTCTACAAGCGGATGTACATGACCGTAGGATTACGGCGTGACACGCACTTGCATTATGCATGTTATGATGTGAGGTATGATGGACTTGGGTTTCTCGTAATGTACCAGCACGTGTTGATGACGATATCGTAACAGGTGGAAGCAGATGAGGATATAAGTGTTAAAATTATGCTGATGATATGATTGGCAATGCGGATGAAAATAGCTAATACGTTGGTCACGATTTAGATGACATAGTTGAATCTGAACAGATGAACTAAACAATCTTGGATATCAAGGAAACGAAGGTGCAAAGTCTAACGTAAAACATTCCCCTTATTTGCAACGGAAAGGGCAGCTCAAAATCTATCTATGACATTAATGCTGAGTCAATCTTTGGGAATCTGAAGGTTTCCGCCACATACCCGTAATTGCTTAATAACACGATCATAAACTAGAAAGTGTCAGGTTACTCGGTGGGTTTTTACCTTAACATCTAACTTAACCCTTGTGGTTAACCCCGGGTTTGACAGCCAAGATACAAAACATAATGATATTCGATTTCTCTTTTTGTGCATTCCGCATGTTGACGAAAGTCAGTTTATAGGCGTTTCGATTTTTGTGTACATCACATAAGCACTACCTAAAATAAATCCTACTAAGTTTGTAGGTATGGATGTTTGTTACTCTTTCACGCCGGAACGGCTGAACCGATTGCGATGAAATTTGGTATGTATGTAGATCATAACCTGGATTAACACATAGGCTACTTTTTATTGGAAAACCACGCGTGCGAAGCCGCTGGCAGGTCAGCTAGTAAAAAATAAGCGCAATATTACGTGCGTTTTAACGGCGAAGGAAAACAATAAGAGAAAACAGTGAAGAGAGAAATTGGTAGAGTCTTACAAAGTATAGATAGATAACTCTTTATTAATTTACCACAAATAAAGAAACGATACAAATGAGTTCTAAACTAAAATAAAAATTAAATATAAAATCAGAGAGCGATCTCCTGACAATATTTGGAGCGAAATCGGTTACAATCAAAAGACTTTTCATCATACCTTGTGGTCACTGACCTAACGCAAAGTAACCGAAAAAGAGCCAATGGCGCAACCTATCTGCCTATCCTACTAAAGATCTAAAATACCATAGAGTTATTATTTATAAACCTAGCCATTAAATTTAAAATTTGTTAAAGCCAGTTGGTGATGTATAAACAATTGTTGGTTCGATTATGTTTATCTACGTGATGTTCCTAGTGATCAAGCAAGAGTAAAAAGTGCCCACGACGTTGCTATTTATGGTACAAAAACTTGAGTATTTAATAACAGAGACCGAACAGGCTAACTATAAAACATAGGTAGGTAGTAAACAGTAAATTAATAGTATCTCAAGTCACATTAGATTACAAATTTCAATGTTGAAAGCTCAACACTATTTATTCAATTCAGTTTATTTGAAACTAGCACTAACATACAAGGCCTGGTCCATATTACATACAATACAACAATAACATAATATATATAACAAAAATAACATAAAATAGGTACACATAAAATAATAGACAGGATCATTCGACTCCTGAGACACTAGACGTGCACAGTATGCGCTCTCGTCCAGTGTTCCATGAAGGAACAGTTGAAGTCCAGCCTCCCAGTTGCCGGTATGTAGCTGTTGGGGCTGCCGCGCACCCTGAGCATCAGGGACGCCATTCTCTTGCGCAGTAATGCTGAGAACCCGTCTACTCGCGCCTCCACGAACATTCCCGATGCGCGGCAGCCCCAGAAACGCCCTGAACGCATTATTGTATTGTACTCGCATTATTTATGCACATTTCTTTTTAGCTGTATCGAAAACGGTTCTAAGTTAAGTTTATGATCGGGCGCCTCTTCTGTATGTTATGTTTTTTTATGATCATCATAATAGTCAACGGTAATCCAATTATTGGGTATCCCAAGTTCAACAAACCATTTTCAGTGATTGTTACGATTAGGCCCCGCCACTGGCGAGATGGTTCGGCTGCGCAAGTGTCCGAGACGAGTCATCGACACAGAGTGTCCTCGGAAGGTCGACCGATGCGGTATTACCATAATATCTGGCCGCGGTGCCTCGCCGCGGAGCCGGCTTATCACCCGCATCGTTTGTTTACCATTTGGATCCCGGATCTAGTTTTTTTAAGGTTGTTTTGCGATTCACGAACGTAATTTTATTTGGCAGAGTTCTAGAAGGCTCTCCACGGTTATTTCGTTTTATATTCTTTCTCATGACAGTTTTCGAAATATAAAATGATGATATTCTTGATAGTAAAGCCGGTGTGAAATATTAATGAATTCTTTTGGATTTGGGTTAGGGGTTCGGTGTGGCGATTTGGGCGTTTGGCAAAATTTATAAATGTGGGTAAAACCTCGGGTCTCATAAAGGAATGCGGATAATTTTTTGTCGCTTTATTGGAGTCAAAGTTTCGGAAAACCCAGTATTTTTTTATTAGAATGTGTTTGAAATTATTTCTTTACAAAACAAGACGTGACTTTTAGACGTTTTCGCTTAAAGATATATAACAAAAGAACACAGATACTTACTGTCACCAAATGTGCTATCACAATCAGCTGTATTATCATACTCATTGGGGTCACATTCCTCATATGGCATCCTATTCATAGCACTACTTATCTTCATAACCGTTATCACAGTTCTATTATACCATCTCCGTGATATTATGAGTATATATTTAGGACACATTCCATATACGTATACTGTTATTCTGTATTCATCACACGCGGAATTGGATACACAGCATCCTCGTTCGTCGCGACATGGCCATTCTGCCATTTGTTATTTTACATTTAATTGTGTAGTTTTTTTTTCTCGGAATCGTTTTCGGTTTAGGCGGTGTCGCCGCGACGCGTCTGTACCACATTCCGCGACGCGACGGCGCTCGCCGCCTGTTTTGACCGTTTGACCACTTCATATAACTTTTGGAGCTCTACCATTTGTTTTAAGTTACCTTTGCTCTCGAAATCTGCGTTTTCGAGTCTTATTATTTTATCGATATATTTGTTTTTTGTCATTTACCTTCTTTATGTCCTTCACGAAATTATCAACTGATATTCTTGATCTTTTGCTATGCCTCAAGTTGATGGACGTAGAGCAGTGCATCGTGCATAGAGCACTTTCCTAAGGTGGGGTGAGCTATGAATATGTACATATAGGTGATGTTGTCCACTTGACATCGGGAGGGCCATAAGCTTGTTCGATCTCCTAGTTATATAAAAAAACTACTTCCTGTGTAAGGAATAAGAGAGGCTTGACAAATTACTAGTTAGTGTATATTTCCTACTAACTGTGCCCGCGACTTCGTCCGCGTGGAATAGTGGCTTTGGGTAGCATTTTTAATTATTTAGGTTAATTATTTTACAAATAAGACACATACGTATAAATACTTTAATGAGCTATTTGGAGAGTTTCACTGCAAAGAGCTTATTATATTATTTATACGCTGTACAGCGCTCATTGTGGCGCGGTGCTTGGCAAGTTTCTTACTCGCGTCAACTTCAGTTTCACATTTTGTAATGACTCCGTAAATGTTACATCAGAATAGCTCTAATATGTTGTCTCTTGTCGCATACTTATAAAACATTCACATAAACCTTACAAACTTTCATCCCCTATTCCCTATTGTTATTTTACACCCTCGAGGGTAAAACTTTTAAAAACTTTGAATGTCATATTTATTAATCAACAGCCTAAAAATAAGTTTCAAGCTTTAAGAATGACGACACTTCCATACAACTTTTCATCCCCCCCCTTTCAACTCCTTACAACCCTTTTTACGCATTAAAAAGTAGCCTATGTCCTTTCTCAGGCTCTAGACTATCTGTGTGCCAAATTACATTTAAATCGGTTCAGTAGTTTTGGCGTGAAAGCGCGACAGACAGACAGAGTTTCGCATTTATAATATTAGTAAGAATTGTTTTACGAATTTCATTGAGTATTCAATTTTTCTGAGATTAGTCATGCGACTTCTGTTTGGTTTAATGGCGCTTGTTTTATAGAAATACATATTAGCAAATCTTGAAAGATTACCAAGTTCAGCTCACGATCCCGTTACAGAACCAATGTCATGGCTTCTGTGAAATCGTAATTCGAATCGTCTTACGCATAGGCAGTGTCATTCAAATTTTCTTCGTGAATTGAGCAGCTGTTATTGTTCTCGGAAAGATTAAAAATGATTTAGTTATATTGTTAATGCTGAAGTTTACGCTAGTCTGCCAGCCATCATCATCATCATATCAACCAAATGATGTTCACTGCTGAACATAGGCCTACCACATAGATTTCCAGAGCGACCGATCTTGTGCGGCCTGCACCCAACGGCTCCCAGCAGCCTTTTTTAGGTGTTTTTCCATCTAGTTTGGGGGGGGGGGGGGGTCCTACGCTACGCTTTCCAGTTTGTTGCTAGTAAGTTTGTATGTTTGTAATAGGTAATCTCAGAAACTACTTTTCTGAATACTATATTATAAAATTATAGATTCTAAAAAATATTTCAATTATAAAAGCTACAGTTGCTGGCTGTCGTGAGGAGGCATTCCTCGTAGCGCACCCAGATGAAGCGCACCAAAGTACTTCCACATAGCGCACCCGTTTTGGTGCGCTTCATTCAGTAGGTATAAATGTTAAGTTTTTATTCCTCGTTGCGCACCAATAACAATGTAGGGTCTAGTGATGGGGTTGTTTTTATCTAATTAGTAACATATAAGTGGAAAGGAGAACGGGCATAAGTGTATGGAAGCTGGTCTACCTTGCAATAAAAATGAGTCATATGTCAATATAAAGGTAATTCTATGTATTTTCATATGTAGAAAGTCGCATTTCTCTAAGTATTGTCCGATCTGAGTTCTACTAAAAATTGAATCTGATAATATTTAGTGCCAAACATTGAATATCGTGGTAATTAAAAAAACATTTTGTGTAATGTAATGATTTTATTTAAGTTAGGTAAGTAGTAATACAAATAAAAACAACATCTTCTTAAAAAATCAAAACAATATGTTATTAAACATTATCATATCATCATCATCGATGAGAATACTGTTAAGGAACAATGCAGGTTCATTGAACCCTTCATGACGGGCATAACCTACGTACCATATAATTGACAGTACATGGGCACAAGTACCTATAGTACGTCGCCCTGTCAAGCAGGTACAATAATATTGTGTAATATTGTTATTAATATTATTGATTAATATATAACAAAAATATTTCCTGGCTCGGACATGTCGAGATTGTATACGTCCACGTAATAGCCAAGCCTCTTCGTTGATATCATATTGTGCCAAGTCTTCTAGAGCGTTATCTCTATACGTCTCGATTATATAAAGACCATTTTGTAAGTGCTCGCTACAATATGATCGAGCGAGCTTTAACTGGTAAGTTCCCAAGGCAAAATGTATGACTTGTTCTTCACTAAGCCTTGGGAAGTTTTCTATTTCATTTGCTTCGATTCGCATGGAGTCTGCTCTCCTATAATTCAATCTCTTTGCTTCCACATAATTGTGCAATGTGTTTGGTATGTGTATTTTAGCTCTTATTGAATTCAAAAAGGCTGCTGCGTGTGAACTATCTTCGATGGGGGCGTGGAAGTGGTTTAGAATGGCTGCAGCTATTTTGAAGTCAACAAACATTTTTGGCAACGTTTTATTAAAATAGTTTTGACGCAAAAGTTTAAAATCTCGCTTAAATCTCCCATTTACTACTTCCACCACCCATCGGCACATGGTGACCAAACGAGACTGATTAGCTTGTTCTGTAGTGAGTTGATTTTCTCTTCTGTCTTTAGTTGGTGGCACATGATGTTCGTAGCCACAAGCTTCTATATCCTGCAAACTATCTCTAAATCCTCTGTCTAGGATAAACGCATCATTACGTTCGAGTAACCAATGCAGCGGCTCATCTTCGTTATTCATTATTTCACTCATGATCTGGGCATCGGTTCTGGTAGCGGCAAATGGCCCTTTGACATCTAATATATAGCCGTCCGTGAATACCATTAAAAACGGCTTCAACAAGTTTTGATATTTGTGTAAGCTGTATGACAGCCGTTGAAACAAAAAGTTGGAGCTTTTGTTAATATATATATATATGTACCGTCACATATAATTATGGCTTTGATGTTTTCATCGTTTCCAAATAAAGCCCTTGGAATTGTTAAGTTTCTTTGAAGGATATCATTTCTGGTAATGTGGTCCACACCTAGATGCAGCACAACGTAATCGTTGCTCAGACATTCTCGAACTATAGGCAAAAAACGTTCTAGTTTTCGACGAGACATATGAAATAACGTTGCCAGTCTCTCATCAGAGTCTCCAGTTCTAAGTTTTGTTAAATAGATGCCTAATGCAGTTCTAGGCTGGTTACAACGTTCACTTAGTGACGGAGTTTGTTCTAATATAGCTTCGAACTGATCGTAAGTGCGCCCAGTCCATAAGTGCATCTCTTCATTAGACAAGGTGCCTCTGTTTTCGAAGTCGATTCTGGGCTGGTTGTTAGCAGCCATTCTCATCAAGTCACAGAGCGATGTAAACTGAGCGTCTTTAAAATCATGTGTCACATTACACATTTGCGGCAGGTTGCTCCATTCATTATTTTGTAAGTGTTCTGTACACACCCTAGCGCTATCAGGAATAAAAAGCTTGCTCTCACAAAATACATTAATTCTTATCGCGTTTGGTATATGATTACGGGTAATATTAGCACAGTTGTTGTAAATACAATGCACCGAAGTGTTCGGTGCCCTCGTGTATTCTTGAGAGTGCAATGTACCAGGCGCTCGCGCCGCTTGCTGTGCAGGTCTATGATCACGCTCAGTCCTCTGCCAACATCGGTGACACAAGCTTCGAGTACTGTCGAACACCACCTGAAAATAATAACAATTAATACTTAAAATAAATAAATCCTATGCCTAACTACTCAATATAATAAAAATAAAAGGTAACTAACCTCCAACACAGCATGTTGTTGTATAAACGCGGCGAATTCTGGTCGTTCCCTTTGCAGGTTATCAGCCAAGATATGCTGCTGGTACCGTCCGCGGTAAAGTCCTCGACGACACATCACACAGTTTCGAAAAACTTCCATTATCGGTAGGCAGTTCAAAAGTCAATAAGTCGAGCCAAAGTTAACACATTAGGGAAAGAAACAGGGTCCAAAAGCAAGCCAGGGTCAGTAAAAACAGAGAAAGAAGTTCAAACACAGCACTATCGTAACAAGACGTGACGTAGCCACTCACTTGATGCGATGCGACTGATTATTGTAGCCGTCCGGCGCGGCGCGTACACAACCGTTCCCCTCCCCCGCGTACGCATCCCTCTCCCCACGGCCCTTACATCGCTCTTCTCCCTTCTCGCTCTTGCTACTGCATTGTATAGGAGCCTTTATGTTTGGATATAGTAATCGTGAAACCGTTATTTTATGTTCTTTAAAACAAAAAATGCTGGTGTTTGCATGGCTGTAACTCAAAACGGACAGACTTTTTTGGGAAAGTTCCAATAGTATATTTTGATGTACTATTGTATGCCAATTCGAAAATGTGCTGCTCATTTTTATTGGACTGTAGACCAGGATGCCCGTTCTCCTTTATAATTGGTTTTCATCTGACATGTACCCAGCATGTATATTTCTGATAGTTAATTATGTTTAGTGTAGGTACCTACCTGTCAGTTTTCATAAAATTCTAACATAAATAAGTAAAATTAGGATTTAGGTACTTAAAAGTAATATAATTATCGTTTCATCAGTGATATTGACATATTATTATCCCATCACTAGACCCTTCATTATCATTGGTGCGCAACAACGAGGAATAAAAACATTTATACCCACTGAATGAAGCGCACCAAAACGGGTGTGTTATGTGGAAGTACTTTGGTGCGCTCCATCTGGGTGCGCTACGAGGAATGCCTCGTCGTGAGTGCTATAAGTTATATTTTATTTTGATAAAAATCCGTGGGAAACCAGGGCCGGTAAAATAAGTTGCACCCAACTGTCCTTATTTTTACTATTCCATATCCTTTTTTATTTACTACTAGTTGTCTCGCCCCGCCCGGTTTTGCACGAATTTCAAAATATGTAAATAAAATGCTCTTGTGCTTGAGGTAATACAAAAATCCTACCAAAAACACTTTCAGTTTTTCAAAAAAATTTCAACATCTCGTGTGCAACCTTTAATAATTTTCTTGTATACAAACATTGTCTTAATATTTTCTATAAATGAATATGGTGAATGTGTACCTACCTATGTGTTTTTTCTTAACATTACGCCTTAACTAAAAATGACTCCCACCATTATTATTAAATGTCGACATTTTTAGTATTACTTGTATTATTCTATGTATATCTTTAGTAATACGAGTATACGCATATTTTCTGTTTAAGGTTCGACTTATGGTTACAGTAGTAAGGCCACCAAAATTTGGTAAGGCGCCAGCCGACTCGTACGCGTTAAAAATCAACTCGATCCTTTTAAATTATGTAATCGAATATTCATGACGCCTCTTTGCTGCATTTTTGTACATCACTAGCCTTCGCACGTGAATATGTTTGTGGGGTG
Organism: Philereme vetulata; assembly: GCA_918857605.2. NCBI lineage: Eukaryota > Metazoa > Arthropoda > Insecta > Lepidoptera > Geometridae > Philereme > Philereme vetulata. The sequence continues at coordinate 9,200,088 of OU975446.1, forward strand.
TCGTGGGAGCGAAGCTTTGAATACCCGTTATTTGGATTTCACGACTCACTTATTTTACCGAAATATTATCTTACGCTGTTTAGGCAAACAGATATGAGAATAATAAAATAAGACGTGTAGTTTTTAAATAAATGTCAAAGAAATAAATTACAGAAAAACAATTAGCGTTTCTTTTCGTAGTTGGTTTCTTATCTGACCAGTATAATTTGGTAACGTATAGCGAACTACTTAATAACTTTTTGTTAAACAACACTTCCGACGTCCTAATCGATACTTTAATCGATTACAAGACAATCTGTAATCGAACCAACTCTTAAGTGTAGAAGAAAACTCGAGTTTATTTACTTATGTAAGATATATTTTTTTATTCGTTTAACTATTATATTTGAGATGTTATCTCGATTCTAAAAATAAACGATTTACTATCGCATAAAATCTAGTTAAAAAGGTCGACTATAGTTTGTTTTTTGTATAAGGCCGTTTGATTCTACAAAGTGGTTTACGAAATAATATTTAATGATGTTTTTGAAAAAGTATTATATAATACCTCTTATTTTGATAGCGTTATAGTATGTCTTATTATTGTTTTTAAATCAAATAGTAAAGTTTAATTAATTTGGAGTCGCAAATTACTTCTTAAAATTATTCCGTGACGTCCGCCTATCAGAAAATTATATATTCGTTCGATATGAATTCTTTTTATTAGTCAATATTTTAAATTCCTTTACTTTGACGCAGTTATGCTGGTTTTTTACACCGCGCGTCCAAGTCATATTTATTTATGTCTCAATTTTATTACGACTATTTCATCATCACTGAACGATTAGCTTAAATGATAAGAATGGGGGTGATAATCCTTTTCCTTACAACGTATCCGACTTCTCATCTTCGAATTCTTATTCTAGGGCGGGGGGACTAAGATATGCAGTTGCTCCGTATCGGAATTGATTAGTAATAGATCACACTATTTGGAGGGTACATCAATCTTCATTTTTCTTCCTACCCTCATTGGCTGAGCGAAGTGACATACCAAGGTGATTGTCAACGTGTTCCTACGAGCCGACTAGGTCTCATGCGCCACTCTCAGGGCAAGCACCTACCAAATATCAAATAGTGTACAGCGCCGTCCGGTAGTCAAGTGGTAGTTTTCGCGCGTGTTACATTCCTCAAGAAGACGAAATACTTCTACCATCAACCACAGCAGCCTCTAGATAGAGGAATTTCGGAGGTCATACGGGCATGCGGAAAGCAAGACGGAGTAAACCAAGGTTAGTCGCTCTCGCATCGGCCTTTATTGAATTCCCGTACAGGTATTAAATTCCCTCCTTGAATTCCCGTTGTGTATTGTGCATAACCCAATTTCTAACTTGACCCCAGCCCCATCTTAACTCCTTGAAATAACGGTGTGTTAGGTGACTTTTGGTTGATAGCAGTTTTGCCAGGATCCCCGAAGGTGTCGGCGACCCGTCTGAAGATAACTCGAAGAGCTCATGCAAACCCGTTTTCCCTCTGGCGTAGTTTGTGGTTGTGCATCGAAGTAGGTATCACGTGATCCACTGTCTCTTCGTCCTTGACTTATAATCTTATTCACATCCAAGTATTTTCTACTAGACTTCAATAGTTCACACCACTTGTAGTTTGGCCGCTAAACTTGTACAAAACTGTACAAAATCTTTTAAAACATTTCCTCTCTCATCACTTTAGTAAACGTATTACTCGTGCGCGATAAGTTGGGACCTGAGCGCGGTGACGTCATATTGGCGTGTTTGTACCGCCCGCAAAAAAGCGAACATAACAAGCAGCCGCCCGCGGCTTCGTCTTTGTTTTTTTAACCTAATTTATTATGTTACTCAGGGAGGACGCTGCTTTTTATCTAATCTTTTTTACACTATTTGAATAAAATAAAAATACAATGTTTAAGTTTATACATTTATTTTATCTATTATTTACATTATCTCATCTTCGTCACTACTTAGTGGATTTATGCCTTCTAGAGGTTGTTCTTCGTCCTCAGTCTCACTATAATCACTTGACGAAGAGGTATCCGATAAATTTACAATTAATTGCGATTCATTCGTCTCTTGTAAGAGGTTATCGTCCCAATACTTTTGTCGAAGCTTCATAATGATAACAAAAACACTTAACAAGAACTATAACAACAAAAACTACAACAACAAAACAATAACACAAACGAAAACTAAAAGAATTCGTTACGTGACGTAGGCCAACACGAGACTAAAAACCCTAGTAAAAAATAGTGATGCGAACGGGCGCCATCGGGGAAGTGCAGGGGAAGCGGTTGGGGAGTTGCATTCCTAGCAGGTCCCAAGTTATCGCGCACGAGTAATATAATACTTTTACTAAAGTGATGAGAGAGGAAATGAAATAATTAATGGTAGGGAATGTCAGTTATCACCAAAGTAACTACTTAAACTTATTGAATTGTATTTATTGTTCGCACTATGATACATTAAAATTCAATTGTTAATTTTAATGCATGTTCTCAGGGAATGTTGCAATGCAAGACCTCGTTCTAATTAGGTAGTTTTGGCGGATCTTTTAGCACATCTCTACTTGTTAACAAGCTTTGCTAGTTTATGCAACTAAATTATCACTTCAATACATAACCCTACTTTATTTTAACTACTAGTATTCTGGAGTAGCCCAGAGGCAAGCTGAAAGGATAGCACAGGCAAGCCCACTTCTTCTTTACATAGTATAAAATGAAGTCGCTGCCGCTGTCTGTTCGCTTAGATCTTTTAAACTACTCAACGGATTGTAATGCAGTTTCCAGCAATAGATAGAGTGATTCAAGATGAGTGATTAGGCTACGACATGGCACGCTTCAAGAGAAATGTAAAGAGGTTTCTACAGTGTAGGGATGCATCGACAATACCCCGGGTGTCGCCGGTGTCAATAGGCGACGGTGACCGCTTATCATCAGGTGGGCCGTAAGCCTGTTTTCCCATAAGTAACATAAAGAAAATCGAGAGGAAGGTTTATACATACATATTATAGTACAGAAAAGCAGAAAAATATATTTTTGTGCGTTTAAATCGCAAACGCTGGCTAAACCTTACGAGATAGATCAAATTAATGTGCTACGGAATTGTGTATCTTAAAAAGATCGATTACCTGACTGCGCAGGAGGGTAATGTTTAACGAAAAAACGTGTGCGAAGCCGCGGGCGGGTCAGCTAGTTGTCTATAAATTCCTATCCGAGGCAATAGAGCAGCGGTTGCATGTGCCTTTTACTTGCCACACGGTGCTGTATAAAATCATCGTTAATTATTAGATGAAAAGGTCTCAAACCTTCATTCTATATATATGTTCTAAAGCGTAAATTTTTGATCAGCTTTCAATTAAAAAACTGTCCAACATACTAATATTATGAAATGGCGAATAAATGAATACTGAATACTCGTATTCTCGAAGAGATTCGTTAAGATCCCCAAGGCAAGTCTGTTGGGGTCGGCTTTGTCGCGTTTTATGTATTGTGCTCAAGCAGATTTTTTGAGACCTTTCAATGAAAAACTATGAAAAACAGAAAACAATGTAAAAGTTCTAGCATAGGGGTGTTAGTTTCCTTCGTATTCTGGTCTTTATCGGTGTCTATAATTATGTTGTCTATCAGTTTTAATCTCCAATGTCACTTGTCTTTGGTCTCTTTGCCCCTGACATTATTTTTAGAGATGCTTTCTTTGTTTATTTGTACTTCGTATTACTTTAGGTAATATATTTATAATAAGTTAATCAATTGGTCTAAATGTTAATGGACAGATGATGATAAATTAAATTAAGATAAAGCTTTGTACTAGAATGTTAGTTCTGTAAAAATATACCTTGTCCCGTAATGGGATATTCCCCATCAATCAAGTCGTGGGCATTTGAAACGTGGTGGGCCAAGTTCCACATCCTATATGTCATCATCATCTCAGCCCGTCTGCACCCACTGTTGGGTATAGGCCTCCTTTTATTACTGACCAGCTACGCTTTCAATGTCATTCGACCATCGGGCGGGGTGGTCTGCCTCTTGGTTTACGAGCATCCCTTGGCCACCACTCTGTAATCGCCTTCGTCCAATACCTATATGTGTTCAGTATAAATTTTATTACCCAAAAATACGTTGACAAATGTATTTTTGTCGATTTTCCGTTCTATAAACGACATGCTCCGTTGCTCTCTTGCTCAATAATCTTAACTAAATATCTTACTATAGGTACGTTTCATAAATGCTCACCTTGTTTAGTTTTGGAGCTAAGGTCTAAACAAATAATATGTATTTCATAATTTTCTGTTACGATCTTACGATCCATTATTTCTTTACGATGTTTCGTAATAATTTTAAATATTGGTACTGTTTTATGTAGAGCACAAAAAGAATTCTAATTGGAACTTTGAATTTCTTTATTTATGGAATTTTTATACGAAACGTCTCCGGTGGAGACTTAGAGACAATAAAACTCTGTAAATAATTTACTATTGTGATATTTTTTTTTAATATCGTGAATTTATGTTCACCTGGCTAATTACATTATTTTTAACGTTGTTCTTTCCAGGGCAAATAATACTTAAAACAAAAAAAAATATATGGGTAAGGCAATTAAGAATACAAAATCAGGGTTTCTTGAACTTGTCGAGATAACATTTATGTATTTTAAATTTTGTCTCGGTCCATTCTGCAGGTTTAGTAATTTATAGGTTACGTTTTATAAGTAATATAATATTTTAAGAATGAAGGAATAATGAGGATTTAATCAGTAGGCAACATATTTTGCCAAAAAGCCGTAAAAACCCCCGCACAGCATATGGTTGGTTGTAAGAGAATTAAATAAAAAAATATCCTCCAATCTTTTTAAACAAGCTATTATCAGAATTTCTACCTCTACGGCGCAGAGTACGACGTATCCATCGCCGGTATTGGGTCCATCCAATACGAACCTCTCGCTAAGAACTGACGCTGCGCTGTCATTGTCGCCGTGTGTGCGCGTGCACAGCGCGACTAGACGCGGCGACAAGTTGCGAGCGCGCGCGACTCCCCTAGCTTGTCGTCGCGACTCCGCAACTGACGCCAAGTGTGCTTTGAACAAAATATATGAAAATTGTCGGCCGCAGCCTATCGTCGCGTCTAGTCGCCGAGCTGTCGCTGTCGCGTGTCACCTAGTGTGCGCCTACACTTAGTGTGCTCATTTTGGGAGCGGTAGCAAATACGTTTTTTTTACCTGTGACAGATGCCATAAAAAAACGCAAACACCAAATATCCAACGCCTTAGAAATGTCAGCTAGAAGTTTGGAACTCGTCTTCACATTCCAATAGTAAATTATTATTAATGTAGTCCAATATTACTTTTTATGTCCAATTCAATCAATATTCCATACCAATATTTATGGCTATATTATGGGCAATGATTTCAAATCAATTGATTGTAAATATTCTTTTATTCTTTTAATTTTAGACACTTATAAATCGTTGGGTTTTCTCGACTATTAAACATGTTTTTTTTTTGTGATTAAGTGAAACATGGTCTATGGAATTTTAGGTGCTTATTCTACCTAATAAAGTCTATGGTCTTTTTCTGTCTGAAATAATAATAATATCCTACTAATATTAAAAACGCGAAAGTTTGTATGTATGGATGTTTGTTACTCTTTCACGCCGGAAAGGCTGAACCGATTGCGATAAAATTTGGTATGTACGTAGATCATAACCTGGATTAACACATAGGCTACTTTTTATTGGCAAACCACGCGTGCGAAGCCGCGGATTGGTCAGCTGGTATGATAATAAATGTCTTTACTTTAATGAATCTTTATTTCAGGCAAAAATAAAAAAGTGCAAGATGTTAATTTTTAATTTTACGGCCCATATAAATATAAACGTTAGTGACTAACATACATATTATAATACTTAAAACGATATGCTGACACGTAAAGTCTTGCCTATTAATTTCTTTTTAAATTCTAGAACATTATACAGTAGGTTTACCGTACACCATTTTTCTTCTGGCAAGCAATATACCGTTTTTTACTGGTCCGCTGTAGATAATGGTAACGTAACTTCCACAGTTGTGTTTATAGACAAACAACTACTAATTTTGGCTGGATCGTTTATGAATTTGAGTTGATACAACAGTCCAATCTATATTTAGACGCGCTGCTATTACAGATTACTGCCACCTTAAAGGTCTGTGTGTAGCAAAACGATGATTAAAGGGTACTTAGTCTAGCTATGATCAGCGACGTTAAGGTTTTTCTCCATTGCATGTCGCATGCTTTATGCTAATATGATATTAATATCTACTTTTTGCTTGTTATTATGCATAATGCCTTTGTCTTATGGCAATACAGTTATTAAAGTGTTTATAATGAGTAATTTTGTTTCCTTGCTATAAAATCTTAAGTCGATAGAGCTTATTTGTAAAGCATGTTTAGTTTTTGTGGAGACTATTGCGCTAAGTCTTAATTAGGCGTAACCTTTGTGGTAATGAAACTGTCATTACGACATTTATCATTTTTATCTGAGTAGTTTTCTTCTTTAAGTTGAAACAAAAAGCTTTTTTTTACAACTACTCTACCTATTAAATAGGCAAAGGCTTAACAACAAGGCCTTCGGCTTATGCCGTAACCTCATCAAACAAGATCAAAAATTTGAAATAATTTAATCTATATTTTTTCAACGAAATCCTATGAAATTCCCTTTGATGCGAAATCCTTGCATACTAATCATGTAACAATAATGAGTGAGTAACAAATGCACACGATCTTAGTTCTCACCTTTCTTGGCGTGCCCTTGCTTGTTCAAAACAGCTCGTAAAAGAGCCAAGGTCGTCGTACTGCTGGGATTGCGGATTTGGACAGCGGACCACACGTTCCGAAAACTATTAGCTCAAGAGCTAAAGGGGATATCCGACCATCTAATTTAAGGCTGAAATTCGCATCTGAATCGAACGTAGATTGTTACCCGTTATTACACTAGTGGTTCGCTCCGAACTGAGATCTCGCGAGTCTCCCATAAAATATATTAATTATTTGTAATCTTTGACTATCAAAATAGTGCCACGAAATGCATAACCAACTAACTTGACCAGTTTCATTCAAATTACAGGTAACGGAAGTTCAACGGAATGTCAATTGGGTACACTCTTTTGGGGTATGAATTGCAGTTTGCATTCTGGAATTACGACTCTTTCCTAAATGTGTTCTTTCTTTCTTGTGTCACTAAAGCTACACGCATACAACATTTCAGCACTGGGGGTATCACTGGTGTACCCTGTGAATTTCGTGAAAGTTTAGTTTTTATTAAGCTAATAACTCAAAAATGAAATGTTTTAAACTAAAAATAAAAACGGGGTCGAAATTTACTGATGAAGACCTTTCATTAGACGTGCCACTTGACCGGATAGACCCATTTTATTTGTTTTACCCCTCTTGAACCAAAATATCTCAACAAACCCCCCACATTTTTAGCTCATTTAGTCACACCAGGATTATATCATCTACTGCCTATCTATATACCAAATTTCACGATGATCGGATCAATGCTTCCAAAGTTATCCTCGGACAAACAAACACACATACAACGCCGGTTTGCCCAAGTTGATTTGGAGATCTCGCTTCGCTCAATCAATGAAAAACTCTCAAATAAGCTGCTCCCTCCCCGCTTCAATTCGTTCCTGTCTTGTGGGGTAGTCACTTCATAATGCTGAGTTGATCTTATGACTGAATAAAACAGTTACTCTGATTGGACTGGAATCTATTTTTGCTGCTATTAAACTGTTTGGACCGGTTGGACAGGATGCAGATTCATGGCACATTTCTAAATTATGTTAACCACGTTAATAATTTTAATTATATAGTCTAGTAGCGTTACAGATTTATCAACAGTGTCAAAACAATAATGACTGTATCTAATTTAGCTTAGCCTCTGATAAGACTGGAATGCAAATATCGTCTACCACTGCTCGCTACCACCTACAAACCCGCACTGTATCGTAATGTGACCACAATTACAGTTGGATTTTGCAATGGTGGGATGCCCATGGTGACATGAAACATGGTATAAAAACTAAACCACCGGTTCTCGTTCTATAACGAATAAAATGCAAACGAGTGGGACGTACACGGATTCTGCCGGGACCGGCCGACGCGACGGATCCTCTGGCGCCTTTTTCACATTTTTCTTTTTTTCTACCAATGGCGAATTTATGGCATCCTCGCAGTCGCCATAAGCTGCCAGTATTACGCGAGCCGGGCACATTTTATTATTTTAATTCGGACTGGCTGGTCGAATAACAGAATTCTGATCTGGAATGTTCCGCTTTTAGTTTGGTGGGTTTAAATTGCATATTTGGCGTGGCTATAAAGTTGGTTGAAGTTTGTTTATAAACCGGCGTGTACTTATATTGAGAAGTAGCTTTTAAAAATGCTCCATATTTCTGGCATAACTTATTTCAACCTTTTGGTTCCTGTCAAGGGTAAAGAATCATTGTCCACGGTCAAGAGTATTTTCAATGACATACATATTTTTAAGGCAATATTTTTATAAACAACAAATTTATTCTAAGATTCATATTTAATATCATTGTTTTCGTATAAATTCGGCGACTTCTATGATAAAAGCAGATATATGTTTTTGAAGGGATAATTTAATCAACCCTTAATAGGACTTTGGACCGAAACCTTCTAACCATGAAGTCTTAGTCAACAGGAAGAGGCAAGATGGCGCAACCAATCGCTAGTGAGCGTGAATGAGCCAAATAATCTAAAATAGATGCCATCTCTAGATATTGACATTACGTAAGATGCAAGTGCTGAAAGGCTAGTACAGGTGTGCTACAAGTCTGTGCAAACACCTATAAAATTACCACCTAATAATTAAAAGGGTAATTTAAAATTACCCTATTTCTAGTCAGCCCGAGACCATGCCTGTTGCAACACAGCCGAAACGTCGGGATAACAAATAAAAAAGGTACATACGCGATAAATACCCGTTTTAATCAATAATTACCACTATTTCATTTACTTACTACTAATTAGATACAAGCTGATAATATAAAAAGATACTACTCTTTACGATCTAATCCTACTGGAACATCATTGGTGGTACATAATATCCCTTTTCCAGATCTCTTAACATATCTCGCCTTACTAAATAAGCAACCCATATATACATCATCATCATTGGCCCATATGTACCCACTACTGAATATAGGCCTCCTTCGCTTCTGCCGCTGCCATCTTTCTTGAGCATCTATTATCTAGGTGATACCTGTGAAATAATTTCGTCTACCCAACGAGCTGGCGGTCGAACAGGCTGTCTATAGCCAGTTCTTGACCAGCAATTCCGTCAAGGCTATGCTTCACCTGCCGTCACCTCGTCTAGCCAGGTATGCTGCCTAAATCCATATTTTTGTACACTTCCTGGAGATAGAACAAGCATATGGAAATACTGTTCGAACTTTAAAGTGTCAATACAAAGCTACACTTGAGCTTTTGTAACCTCAATCCACTAAGAATCTGGATTGAAATTGTGCTATCATGCAATGTACATATAGAGCAGTATAGGTAGCATTAATCGACTCGGTAGTTCTCAATTCAAGTATCGCTAGCTCACTACTACAAGCTATTCCAGTTCGCGCGGACGTAACTCCTATAGAAAGTGGTATAAACCGAAGGGAAAGGGTTTATATCTCAAACATCCGTCGCTGGTATAATTTAATTGGCTACCTGTCCGTAGGTGCATTTACCTCGCTGCCGGTTCAACCTTCACGGTATGTGATTCTTGAAACATACCTTCATACTTTGACACGCGAACTTGAGGCTACGATGGGGGAAAATGTTAGGAGTGCTACTTCTTTTAAGCGGTTTTCAAGTATTTTTACCAAAATACTTTTATTGGTACATCTCTGTAATACCTGTTTTCTCTGATCTGGACAGACCTTTTCCGATTTCAGTCATTGTATTCGGCTATAGTGAGCCTTTTGTTTAGTTGAAGTGAAGCGCTTCGTTCTGATTATTTTTACCACCATCTAAGATTACCGCTTAGATAAGCCAAAATAATTGTTTCATAGGTTGTTTGAAAATAAACCAACGTAAGTACAGTAATGCCCCATCGTAGATTGGATCATCGATGACTCTCATCCCAGGCGGGATTGTAACGCGACCCTATTATAGTTTAAAAAAGCATTTCTAGCATGCTTAGCCTAGGTTGCATAACCGATCCTTAAACGTAATTAGCAACTAATAATTTGACAACTCACTTAATTTAGGCACTAAATACGATTAGGCATCGTTGCGCAAGTCCCTTTAGTAATTACCACGTGAAATTAATTTTAAGAAGGTCACTTACCTATATTTAAGTCAGTCATATTAAATATTTTTGTTACCATTTCTATAAAAATATTCGAATACTTACTATTCAAATTACGTGTAGTTAATATGTGATTGAATAGTACAATAATATTTTAATGATTATATAGTATATCTACTGATTTTTCCTTAACCTTGTGCGAATTTGTTGATGTTAGTGCATCTTCGGAATTAAGGTCATTAAACATTTTAATAATAGGTAATTCAATAACTAGTATCTTAATTTACATAATAAATGTAAGCCAAGGATTTCGAGTTACCGTATTGTTGGCAAAATAAATGTTTTAATAACTGTAAGGTCGGGAAGTTTGCCTTCAAATGTTTGTCAGGACCTTAGAAAGCTTAAGTACCGAATGGAAAGCTCCATCCCGTTATACGTACCATTAAATCCTCATGATCCTCTGATCGTGAGTAAATACTCTTCAGGTCTTCAATAATATTTGTTCAGTTGGCAGACACCATGAGGCTTGATCATTACTAACGCCAATTCTGTACACAGAATAATTAAATACAAGAGTTTTCGTGGACCTTTCATACCACCCTTTTTAATCAAGAAAATGTGAGCAAAATCAGTCCTAAAACAAGAACATGAATCTACGTCAAAAACTATTGGTTTGCTGAGCTAACTGAGAAATACCACATCCTGAATGGCTCACGAATGAAGCCGCAAGAAAAGTTACTAATAAATAAAACCCCTGACCTTTATATCTCACAATACTTCAGTAAATCCTCGTATTAGAATCTTGTCAATATCATATTCATACGTTTATCATTTGGAGTCACGTTCGCCGTATGCAAACATGATCACGATGATCCGACCTTGCGACCTCGGTTATGGTCACGTGAGTAACTGGGCTACTTGTAACTGTACCATCATCGTGTCAGACTGTCACTGAATCATCAGGGTCCACGTGTTGAGGGGGCGGCGCTTTGTCAAACTTGATGAGGCTGTGGTGGTCTGTTTCGTCATCTTAGGCCTGGGGGTACGGATGATGCGTTGAGCATATGCCGTCAGGGCCAAGTCATTTACTTGATATCTTGTATTCTAAAACAAAACCTTTAAAGGTAATATTTATATTATATATAATAATATTTTTATTTATTAATGGCAATGTGGTTTACGTGGAGCTTATTTTCTGAGGTTCGGATCAAGCGTACTAATGAAACGCAAAGCGCTCACCGCACTTCTGATAATTAAACACCATGCAGATGTTGCAACTATACAAGACTAAGCAGAGTTTTCATTGTAATCCCAGCATCCGCTTTCCGTACCACACGTGTACTTAATATTTCACAACAAAGTCAACGGCATTGACACTGATGAACTATTACATGAGAAAATTAAATGGTAATATTATAATGTACGTGAATGATGCCGGCTGGCGACTCGCCGCCGCCGGTGCCGGCGTTATGGTAATCGGCCCGCCAGAACCGAAGCACGCGCTCATCTCCGCATTCCACGCGAGGACGCCGAATACCACGGAATTCCCGGCCGAAACACGCAAACAAACGAAACCAGTTATAACAACCTTCGGACAGTGGAAGATGACACGAGACAGTGTCGCCACGCGAGGAATAAACATACCTTAGTTTACACCGCAACCTAATCTACGCCTTATTTATTCTATATTTTAATTCCGTTATCGCGTAATTGGGACAATGGCGCCAATCGACATAAAAACGGAATCTCAACCGCGAATGGATGTTACCATTTTGGTAAAAAGACATTATGTTGTGGTCGTCTTGTATGTGATTAATGTCGACCGACTATAAACAAGTCACAATAAATGTTATGTAGGTATGTATAATTTTGGCGACTACTGTATTAGCATAACGGAAAAAAACAATGAAAAAAGCATGTTCATGAAAGTTAAAAGAACTGCAGTGGGTATTATAAAAATCTATGTCCGCGTAAATATACCTATTAATTTATTTGTTGCATTCAAAATAAGATTTTTACTAAATTTGGTTAGGACTGGTTTAGCTCGCTCAAATAAATAGACTCCTACGCAGCTATTAAATGCACAAACCGATTAAAAAGTATAAAATTTATTTAACTATCATATTTTGAAACTGGAGGCTTCTGTGGTCAGCCGGCCACCTGACTCGCTAAATGTATTTACCGTTTTCCTTATTTGTACCAATTTGTTAATTCATACCGCTTCATTTTATGGTATGTAAGAGAAAAATAACAATATCTGGACTAAAACTTGTTATGAAGGTTCGTGTTCTAATATTAACTGTTAGTTAAATGCACAGTAAGTGTTTGGATATAACACTATACAAATAAAATAGGTACTATTAAATGCATCAAGATATCTAGTCGGTAAAGAGATAATTATGAACAAATTGGTATTTCGTGTCAATGGCTATAACGGTGTTTTATTGGATCAATAGAGAGCGACCTGGTCACGCCTCTGTTGCCGGGATACAGGTCGGACAGAGAAGACATGGGAGCAGGTTACTCATTGTTTCTCAAGTGGCGCAGTTACAATTGATTGACCAATAAACTCGGGTTAGAATGATATAAAGGACCTTGCAAGTGCAAGGAAAGCAGAAAAAAGAAACGAGCTATTTATAGAGAAATGAAACCTTAACCCAAGCTCTCAATTCCCGCAGCGAGAGCCATACAAGCGTTATCTGTGGATTAGAGGCGTATAATATAATTTACTTATTTCCTATCTGATTTTCAACCACGAGAGTTTTCACATGGGAATATTGCATACAATGGGGCAACCTCGGCACTGACAATGAACACCCGACCACTTTCCACTTTCCCGCCGGTTCCCACATCTTGCTAGAACATATTGATCTAATTGCGGATTTTAGCTTTTGTGATATCTCATATTCAATTTTATGAGCGTTTGGAACACTCGTTTTTTTTGTCTGGCAGACAACTGCCGAAACGAGTGTGCTTTAGACCATACGACTGAAATAAAACTTCTTTTGTCAAATATTAATTTATAAAATTGTTCAATTACAAAAATGTCCACACGTCTGTAGGTCGATCAGTCTATGTTCATTCTGGACAGACGCAACTCGCACAAGCACATTAACGTTTAAAAATATGCGAAACGTAACTCTCTCTCTTTCTATCTTCACTAACTTATATCTCTCTATCACATTCCGTTCGCACTTTTCGTAACATATTCACCAGCTTACTCCCCAAGTCAAGCGTGCGTAAAGAAGTTTTACTTAAAAAAAAAATCCTATTCCTATTTGGCATATTAAAATATTGAGAGATAAGTATTTTTATAAGTCAAACAAAGTTGACTTGTCCAGACATTATGAACCCGACCTAGTAGCAAATAAGTCACGAGTTAGCTGTAAGAGTAAAGAAGTAAAAATACTAGTAGAGGTAGCTAAGTTATTGAATCTAATGGTTATAGGTAATCGTGACAAGGAAGTTCCGAGATTATCCAGACCAAAGGCTTGTATATTTTTCTCACCTCCTGATGTTATGTTGCACACACTAACGCCTATCAATGTCACAGCACTTGTGATACTGCAGATCTTGATTGGTACCTGGCCGTAAAAATAATAACAATGAAAGAGAATAATCAAGATATAAATAGTAAAGCAATCACAACTAAATAGGATATTATTAAGATAAAATATTAAATGAAATAAAGGTATTACTCGTGCGCGATAACTTGGGACCTGCTAGGAATGCGACTCCCCGACCGCTTCCCCTGCACTTCCCCGATGGCGCCCGTATTGTACCGTTCGCATCACTATTTTTTACTAGGGTTTTTAGTCTCGTACTGGCCTACGTCACGTAACGACGCGCTCTGGAATTCTTTTAGTTTTCGTTTGTGTTATTGTTTTGTTGTCTGGAAAAAAGAAGTCAACCATGTGGACAGGCTTCGACAAAAGTATTGGGACGATGACCTCTTACAAGAGACGAATGAATCGCAATTAATTGTAAATTTATCGGATACCTCTTCGTCAAGTGATTATAGTGAGACTGAGGACGAAGAACAACCTCTAGAAGGCATAAATCCACTAAGTAGTGACGAAGATGAGATAATGTAAATAATAGATAAAATAAATGTATAAACTTAAACATTGTATTTTTATTTTATTCAAATAGTGTAAAAAAGATTAGATAAAAAGCAGCGTCCTCCCTGAGTAACATAATAAATTAGGTTAAAAAAAACAAAGACGAAGCCGCGGGCGGCTGCTTGTTATGTTCGCTTTTTTGCGGGCGGTACAAACACGCCAATATGACGTCACCGCGCTCAGGTCCCAACTTATCGCGCACGGGTAATAGCGATATAAATGTCTAGATACTTTATCAAGTACTGCCCACGCTTAAAATTTTGAACGTTATAAAATAATGTATTTTTTTTCTAGAAGTCTAGATACTAAAGAATAAAGAATTAAAAGATCGCGGACAGGTATATTTTATAACCAATTATATGTGAATTGTAGACGTCCGGTACAATTTGGTTAATGGATTTCTATTCTAGTTTTTATAGCTTATTTATATTTGTACAACATACCTTATTATAAAAAACTTTAATCATGATTAATTTGCAAAATGTTAACTAATGGTCTACATGTAAGCTTTGCAACAACAAACAATTTCGGTACATTCTTTTTACCTATACAGTATATAGTTAGATGGATGGTTTATTTCTCTTATACGGTATAACTATAGTAAGACTTATTTTTTTTTGTTTTTAAAAGGTCTTAATCATCATAAATGTTTATAGCGTATAACAGTTGAACACAGTTTAGTACAACAATATCTTATTATACATTATAAT
The DNA here is from genome assembly GCA_918857605.2 of Philereme vetulata. Lineage (NCBI taxonomy): Eukaryota > Metazoa > Arthropoda > Insecta > Lepidoptera > Geometridae > Philereme > Philereme vetulata. The sequence continues at coordinate 9,215,228 of OU975446.1, forward strand.
AACTCAGCAGGCTTATTATAGTACTGTAATAAGTGTTTTGATAAAATTACTGTTTATATTTTAGTTAGACTTTGTAAATATGTATTGTATTATAATATGTATGACGACCTCCGCGGCGCAGTGGGCGAATAGCCGGCTGAGACGCAGGAGGTAGCGGGTTCGATTCCCGCCGCGGAACAAATATTTGCATGATCTACAGATATTTATTCCGGGTCTGGATGCTTTTCTATACGTATATAAATAAATAAATATTTCTGAACATTTCACACAGCGCTATCTAGCCCCAAACTAAGCAGAGCTTGTACTATGGGAACCAGATAACTGATAGAATATTTATATACTTATTTTTTTGTAAATACATACTTATAATACATAGAGAAACAACCAGACCCGGAACAAATATCTGTATAATAAGTATATATTTAAAAAAAAGTATGTAAGTATTTTATCAGTTATCTGGTTCCCATAATACAAGCTCTGCTTAGTTTGGGGCTAGATAGCGTTGTGTGAAATGTCCAACAATATTTATTTATTTATATATTAATTTTTGAGCAAAAATAATACGGTAGGTAGAGAGGTACTTAGTAAAAAGTAGTATAGCGCGCATTTTTAGTATGAAAGAGAAAGAGTTTGGGTGAAACGTGTAATAGATATATGTAGTTAGAAACGAATATTAATATATTTGAAGGGTGGTTGTATAAATAAAGAAGCGCTTCCGGCCGCGGCTTCGCACGCGTCGTTACAATAAAACGTAGCCTTTGACTCATTCCAGGTCATAATTTATTATATACAGTCAAAATCTGTTATAACGACATCGAAGGGACTACTCATATTGAGTCGTAAAAACCGATAGTTGTAACAACCGGTGACAGGTATTAATAGGAAAGATAATATGTATATTCATGTAGGAAATTTCTTTTTTGCGACATGTTACAATTTTCACAGTTAACTCCACAATGTTTTGGTGCGTCTTGTGTAAAGATAAGTAACAAACTGACTTAAGAGATATGACGAAGCGGGCCTTGAGGCTACGGCATGCATGTGCTTTGTTTCTAAGAATTACAAAAGACCCTAAACTTTGTTTACTTTTACGATAATAGCCATTGACTATTATACTGTGCCAGATGTGGATACAGTTACCTATTCAAATTGTTTACAATACAGCTGAGCCGGTCGTTTTACAGATATAATTCTCCGAAAACATTAACCAAATGTGTTCGCTTAATGCGGTATGTCGTAGTAAACAATGTCGTAAAAACCAATGTGTTCGATAAGGCGGTCATATAACATTCAGCCAGGACCTTTGATTTTGGTCAATTTAACCGGTATGTTGTTCTAAACGATGTCGCCATAAACGGTTTTGACTGTATACCAAACCTGAAAACGTAACAAACAAACATGCCCTCTGGTAGTGGTAAGGTAAGTGTAAATAGGTTTCTTCTAGATCTTCATGCTTCAACTTACACCACATGAGCGCTTACCATCAGGTGAGATTGTTGTAAAAAGAAGATCCATGTTAAAAAAAAATCGAATTTATAATATTAGTATTCTCATTTATATTCTAAATGCAAGTTCCGCAACAGGAACTTCTTTGACCTTGGCAGATTAGTTGATCTGCTCTTTTTAGAATTTAGATCCTAGTAGGTAAAAGATTTTGCAGTTTTTAATTATCGCATTCCTTCGAACATCTGCCTTGTGTTATTTATTACCTATAATAAAATTCATCTACATATTCTTATGTAAGCAATATGTAACGAAGAGGCGTAATTATTCTGTGTCTATTATCAGGTTATCATCATCATTAAACGTTGCTTTTGATTGATTATGTGAATCCTTAATTTATTACTTGAAATATGTATTTAAAACTTTAAACGTGTCCAAATGTATCCGCATGGCATAATTTACGTAGCTTGTATTTTTTAACCAAATTTAAATAAATAATAATAATAAATATTGCTGGACATTTCATACAGCGCTATCTAGCCCCAAACTAAGCAGAGCTTGTACTATTGGAACCAGATAACTGATATAATACTTATATATTTTTTTGAAGTAAAACTTCTTTACGCACGCTTGTCTTGCGAAATAAGCTGGTGAATGCGTTACGAAAAGTGCGAACGGAAGTTGAGAGGGAGATATAAGTTAGTGAAGATAGAAAGAGAGAGTTACGTTACGTATATTACTGTAGGGGCAAGAGAGAGAGGTGCGAGCACACATTTTCTTTCTCTCTTTCTCTCATAACCAGTTGATTTGTCGCATATCTCCTATCCCAAATTAACCTAAATTATACAAACTGCAAAAACAAAACACTCCTTCATGCTGTATAGATCAACAGATGACAGGTAGCAGCAGAAGTTTTACTTAAGTCGTGTGGTTTAAAGCATACTCGTTTTTTTTGTAAATACATTCTTAACATACCTAGTCAGGTCATAAGTATTGTCACACAGTAAAAACTTTTCTTTTAGAATGCTGGCCACAAAAAAGTTTTAGAATTCGAATTTCGAATTGTTCATGAAAATAAAAAAGTATACTTTTTAGAATTTTACTCATTTTTAAATATGGAGTGGACGCTTAAAGAAGGCCGTGTTGCAGTTATTGCGTTGCATCGTTGCGGTTACGCGCCTATTCAAATTTTTGACATACTGAAAAATTTGAATATAACCAAAAGATTCGTTTATCGCACCATCAAACGATACAATGAAGACTCTAGTGTAGATGACAGGTCAAGAAGTGGTCGCCCTCGGTCTGTTAGGACTCCAGCAGTAGTGATAAAAGCTGTGAAGGCGCGAATTCAAAGAAATCCCAAACGTAAGCAGAAACTGTTGGCCCTTCAGATGGGGTTAAGCAGAACCACGGTGAAAAGGGTGTTAAATGAAGACTTAGGGCTGCGGGCATATCGAAGAAAAATAGGACATCGTTTGAATGCTCGTCTAATGGACCTGAGACTGAAGAGATGCCGCGCCTTGTTGAAGCGGTACGCGGGAAAAAATATCTGGTAATTCTTTTTTCGGAAGAAAAAATTTTTACCGTAGAAGAGAGCTACAACAAACAAAATGATAAGGTGTACGCACACAGTAGTGAAGAAGCGAGCAACCGTATTCCGCGTGTCCAACGAGGTCATTTTCCATCCTCGCTCATGGTATGGTTGGGAGTTTCTTATTGGGGCTTAACAGAGGTACATTTTTGTGAGAAAGGTGTAAAAACGAATGCAGTTGTGTATCAAAATACAGTCCTGACGAACCTTGTGGAACCTGTTTCTCATACCATGTTCAATAACAGGCACTGGGTATTCCAACAAGATTCGGCGCCAGCTCATAGAGCGAAGAGCACACAAGACTGGCTGGCGGCGCGTGAAATCGACTTCATCCGGCACGAAGACTCCAGATTTGAATCCGTTAGATTACAAGATATGGCAACACTTGGAGGAAAAGGCGTGCTCTAAGCCTCATCCCAATTTGGAGTCACTCAAGACATCCTTGATTAAGGCAGTCGCCGATATTGACATGGACCTCGTTCGTGCTGCGATAGACGACTGGCCGCGCAGATTGAAGGCCTGTATTCAAAATCACGGAGGTCATTTTGAATAAACTCTAGTGTCATAAGAATCTATGTTTTGTTAAGTTCATTTTGGTATATAAATGGTTACATAATGATTAAACTTGTTTCAATTATTTTATATTAAACATGTGACAGAATTTATGACCTGACTAGGTATATAGAAACACATCCAGACCTGGAACAAATATCTGTAGGTCTCGCAAACATTTATTCCGCGGTGGGAATCGAACTCTCTACCTCCTGCGTCTGAGCCGGCTATTCGGCCACTGCGCACGGAGGTAGTCGTTAAATTTTTTTCGTTAATTTAAATACATAGTTAGGTTTTGTTAACGTATAAAAATGTTTTTATGCTGCCTTGAAACAAAGGTAGATTTATGTTTCTAGTTCATGCCTGGTTTATGTATTCTGTAATTGCGTTCTTTATGTTATTTCATATTATTTCATTTTTATATAATGTTATTCATGCTTTCCAATTTCCATCGCCATTATCCGGCAAAACTACTAAGCGATAAGTAAAATCAAACTAGTACTCCCCCAGCCACTTTTTGCTCACCGTACATGTAAAGCTGTTTTCCTAATCATTTTTATATATCAAGTGGAAAAATACATTAGTTTTCCACTTTACAGTTGGTCAGTTACAGTTCGCCTCATTTCATCACGTAATTGTGCAGTCCATGGCGGCAACTGTATATTTTCCTCACTATGAAATACAAGTCTGTACCGATACTGTGTAATTTAGAATCGCAGGTTTTCTTATAACACTTGTATTTTTGCAATCATTGTGAAAGATACCAGTTATAGGAACATAGTATATTATTAAGTATTAACGTTTGACTGATTTGTAAATTTATATTTCTCTGTAATAGTATGTAATTTAAAACTTTTTCAAAAGCTTTTCCTTGTAGGTATCTTTTTCAGCATTATACTTTAAGAAAAAGTAAAGAAACAAAAACATTTATTCATACCACCACAAGAAAGTTTGAAGGGTATGGGTGCCGGTGAAATTACAGGCACATGAGCCTTTACACCCGTATGCCTCAAGTTAATGGACGCAGGGCAGTGCATTGTAGGGCACGTTTCTAAGGTGCGTGACCTACGACGTAATACTTTGTTAAAGGCTATGGTTACCATTTAACAGCACTTGGCCCATAAGATTGTTTCATCTACACATCGTATAAAAAAAAACCGACCAAGTGCGAGTCGGACTCGCGCACGAAGGGTTCCGTACCATTATCTATAAAAACGGCAAAAAAATCACGTTTGTTGTATGGGAGCCCTCCTTAAATATTTATTTTAATATAATAATTTATTTTTAAATCGAATATATAACTAAATATTCTGTGAATATTTCAAGCGTCTACCTGTTGCCGTTATCAATATCAAGCAAAAACAAGCAAAAAAAATCACGTTTGTTGTAGGTACCTATGTAAAATTTCAAATGTCTAACGATCACGGTTCATGAGATACAGCCTGGTGACAGACGGACAGACAGACAGACAGCGGAGCCTTAGTAATAGGGTGCCGTTTTACCCTTTGGGTACGAAACCCTAAAAAAGAAACGAATTATACCTACCAAAAAAAACACTAATTAACTAAAATTATAACTAACTGCTAAGTGTGGTGTGATTTGTTCGTACTTCTTAGTTGTCTTTATTACAATTTATAATATAAGCAGAACTGTGCAGATCCCTTATCTTCTGGAGTCATTGTCACTAATTTTTCAGACCACCTGCTCGAAAATGACAAATTATGTCATATTAAACTTCACCGAAAGCAGGTGATAAATCCCTACAGCTGAGCCGGGAGTAAAGTTGTACTGAATTTCATTATGCCCTTGCGGGCATAATATGATTTGAATTTGGAACCTCGTCTGTATTAAAACTTGAACTAAATAGATCCACACCAGTAACACAGAAACCATGCACAGAATACACCAACCTAGATTTGGTTTTTATTGTCTCGCAGAAAGTGTGAAAAGTAGAGTATTCTCCTCATAGATAAAGCTGTTTGCATCTTGGGCGTGCTTATATTCCTCTCTGCACTCAGGATTCTAATAACTCCCTCGCTCCGCTCGTGAGTTAACTCTAGAATCCTTTGTTACGTTCGGGATTCAATATAGCGCCCGTGACGTAAGACACTGCTTTATTCCCTCGTTTAATAATCTACTATTATAGTCTTACAACTTGAGAATAATAAGTTATTCGTATTGTTGTTCCATTAAATACAATTGATGAGTTGAGAGTAATCATTTAGTTTCCATCTCAAGTACAATAATCAGCATGTCAGTGCCATCAGTACATTAAATGAGATGATTTATGATTACGTTAGATTATTGTAAGTTTTTTGCTATCCTAATGTAGGGAATCAACTAATTAATGATTTGTCATGTTTCTTTGTGATACCTACAGGTAGGTGTATGAATTTTATTGAAGACCTTTTTCTACCTGTGATGGTAGCCCATTTCTTTTTAATCTTAGGCATTTGCATCTTCCATGTTCTAAAGTTGGAGTTCACTAGAAGAATGTGTTCATTTTGATCTTGGAATTCAATCAATAATGGCTTTAAGTGGGAAAAAAATAAGGTAGAGTAGGCAGGTAGGTAGAGTCTTAAGAGTAGCAGAGTTCCTTGTGAAAGGGCTCGCCCGGAGAACTGCTACCACCGTACCTATTTCTGCCGCCAAGCAGCATTGCTGTGTTTCGATTTAAAGGGTATGATTGATGGTGAAATTACAGTCACATGAGGCTTTACACCTGTATGCCTCAAGTTGATGGACGCAGAGCAAGTGCATCGTAGTGCACGTATCTAAGGTGCGTGACTTACGAGGTAATACTTTGTTATGGTGGTTACCACTTATCATCAGGCGGCCCATTAGCTTGCTCCATCTCCATGTCGTATAAAAAAAATATCTTTCGTTTTATTTGAACTGGTCCTTGCAACATTTCGTGTCGGAGCCCAATACAAAATGTAGCAGATTTTCAATCGTTGGGTATGTTTGTACAGTACCTACACACACATGTATTCACAGTAATTAAATAACCAATTAAACTGTTGGCCGAATAAAAGTCTGTAGTCTGTGAGGAGCTTTCGTATATCTTCAATCCATCGCGGTGGTGCGATCAACTTTACTGTTTTCCTGTTAGAATTTCCATTTGGGCACCATTATATTAGTATGCTACGATAGTATGCCTATTATTAAATTAAAAGCACATTAGAGAAATCGAGGCCTGACTATACCTACTTTGATTGACCAACATTATGTTCGTAAATAAATGTGATATAATCGACAATACCTTAGGAAATTCGAGGTCATTGCCACATGCCTATTGCAGTCATTGTTATTAGAACATGACACACGATATGTGAATGAACAAAAGAACTTGCTTTGAAGTTCAAGTTATGATATACAGAGTGGCGGAATTGGGTTTCCTGGTATTTATTATCAAGTTTTGTCATGGCATACAATACTATCATTTTAATTTTTATATACATATTTGTATATCGTAAATTAAATTCAAACCTGCTGTTGTAAAATTCATTTGTAATCCGTGCGATTTCTTCTTTTATCTATATCTTTAGTTACTACGTTTTTTAAGATCTTATACTATTGCCAATAATGGCAATAAAAATAAACATTTAGAATTACCAACTTAGCATTAACATACATATTTGTATATATATTTAGGTAGACGCTTGTTTCATAATTATAACTTAAGTTATATCTAGGCATGCTATTCCAAACTATAAATTGATTTCTATATTATAGCTCCTATTCGGTGGTTAGTGTTGCCTGTACAAAAAGTAAGTTCATATACCTAGTAGTCAATTCTTGTATGACTTGTCTTCTTATAAGGCGACAATGCTTATAAATAACGTAAGGAATAATTGCAATAGTTTTAAATCGCAACCCAAATGTCATCTTATCGATTGTAATGTCACGATACCGGATTTGTTACTGGCTGTTGAGTTGTCCTTTGCGGAACTCAACTGCTAACACTTGGAGCAACAAGTTATAACCCTCATATTGTTTCGCAGTACCTTCGTCAAACATACCTAGTCAGGTCATAAATTCTGTTACATGTTTAATATAAAATAATTGAAACAAGTTTATTCATTATGTAACCATTTATATACCAAAATGAACTTAACAAAACATAGATTCTTATGACACTAAAGTTTATTCAAAATGACCTCCGTGATTTTGAATACATGCCTTCAATCTGCGCGGCCAGTCGTCTATCGCAGCACGAACGAGGTCCATGTCAATATCGGCGGCTGCCTTAATCAAGGATGTCTTGAGTGACTCCAAATTGGGATGAGGCTTTGAGCACGCCTTTTCCTCCAAGTGTTGCCATATCTTGTAATCTAACGGATTCAAATCTGGACTGGAGGAGGGCCAGTCTTCGTGCCGGATGAAGTCGATTTCACGCGCCGCCAGCCAGTCTTGTGTGCTCTTCGCTCTATGAGCTGGCGCCGAATCTTGTTGGAATACCCAGTGCCTGTTATTGAACATGGTATGAGAAACAGGTTCCACAAGGTTCGTCAGGACTGTATTTTGATACACAACTGCATTCGTTTTTACACCTTTCTCACAAAAATGTACCTCTGTTAAGCCCCAATAAGAAACTCCCAACCATACCATGAGCGAGGATGGAAAATGACCTCGTTAGACACGCGGAATACGGTTGCTCGCTTCTTCACTACTGTGTGCGTACACCTTATGATTTTGTTTGTTGTAGCTCTCTTCTACGGTAAAATTTTTTTCATCCGAAAAAAGAATTTCCAGATATTTTTTTCCCGCGTACCGCTTCAACAAGGCGCGGCATCTCTTCAGTCTCAGGTCCATTAGACGAGCATTCAAACGATGTCCTGTTTTTCTCCGATATGCCCGAAGCCCTAAGTCTTCATTTAACACTCTTTTCACGGTGGTTCTGCTTAACCCCATCTGAAGGGCCAACAGTTTCTGCTTACGTTTGGGATTTCTTTGAATTCGCGCCTTCACAGCTTTTATCACTGCTGGAGTCCTAACAGACCGAGGGCGACCACTTCTTTACCTGTCATCTACACTAGAGTCTTCATTGTATCGTTTGATGGTGCGATAAACGAATCTTTTGGTTATATTCAAATTTTTCAGTATGTCAAAAATTTGAATTGGCGCGTAACCGCAACGATGCAACGCAATAACTGCGACACGGTCTTCTTTAAGCGTCCACTCCATATTTAAAAAAGAGTAAAATTCTAAAAAGTATACATTTTTATTTTCATGAACAATTCGAAATTCGAATTCTATAAACTTTTTTGTGGCCAGCATTCTAAAAGAAAAGTTTTTACTGTGTGACAATACTTATGACCTGACTAGGTATATTTAGCTTTATAATACATGTTTGCGTATCCGAGGGTTTTTTTTTCAACAGTGTATGAGAACGTGTTCTAATGAATATGTTCCCAAAAATAATGACCTTGGCACAGTGGTTAAGGATTCAACAAGTTTCATCCATTCTCCTTTATCAGCCGTCATCTCAGTATCTTACTCAAAAGCAAAGATTAACTTTTATTGAACTCAAAAATATCAGTTCACCGAATTGGTTCCGGAAGTACGGAAGTTACGGAAGATGTAAGGAAAGACAAAAGGCGCCTTGACCCGGCCATACTTGGCGCAGCACCTTCCTTCGCGCTTTTGAGCTGATGTCATGTTAAATGGATACATATTGATCGAGAGATAAACTGTCCTCAAGGTTTAAGTTAATATGGAAATTGCAGGTCTAAGCTTTGAATGTAAATATAAGTGCTTAATCATAGAAGAGAAGATTTTAAGTGTGTCGCTTTATATTATTATTGGCCATTTCTTCAACCGTGTAATTGGTTTTGATGTAGTCACGAGAGGGTCTTTAATTAGTTCATGGTAAGAACCAGTTCAATTCAGGCATACTAGCCAAAATTGTTTAAGAAGCCAGTATGAGTGGAGTGGTTAACTTTTCAGTTAGACTTTTATAGTCAGGAACTGACAGTTTAATGTGACCTCCAAAAAACGAAAGCGATATTAATGGCACGCTTCCATATCTTAACTCTGATAAACTGCTTAATCTGATAAGAATGACCAGGCATATTATACCACCACTTGAATAAGCTTCTACCTGCAAGGCTTGTTGGCATCCCCCTGACTCGGTTTAATCTTCTAGAAACAACTAGAATCATGCCTTGGTCAAGGTCTCGAGTACACCTTGAACTTGTAGAAGTAGAAGCAAGGCTCTTAGCAAACACTCCTACTAGTTCAACTAGCATAACAGTCCTTTGCGAAATCTATCAAGGCCAGAAACATCAGGTCAAGTTCACGAGCATCGCTCGAGGGCATCCGTGTGCCACATTCGCGACATGCTCTGTTGACCGCAGCATCCATTGACCGGGTCGGGCGGTGGCCGACGTAGATGTGAGTTAGGTTCAATTGCTGCTTTACTGCTTGGGTAATAGTCCCCCTGCCGAAGAGCACGATCTTGAGGATTTTTAACAGAATTCAAGAAACGGAGACGTTCTCAATTCGTTGAAATATGTTTTTATATGTAAGTATTCAGCGATAATTCTTTACAAACGTTGTCTAATTTCATAGGCACGACAGATTTCGATGAGTATACGAAGCGGGGGTTATATTTCTGTTAAAAATACTTGTTATTATGATTATATAAAGCCAATAATGTTCTACTGCAGTGCAAATGCCTCCCTTCTTTTCTTCCACTTCTTTCTAGTCTGGGTGTGTGTTGTCTAGTTTTCCACATGTAAGTCTAGTTCTTCTTAGCGCCTTCTGGCAGTAGATGTGTAGATAAGTAAAATTGGACTTTATGAGCTTTATAGGACATCCAAGTCCTCAGGAGATGTATCAATGCAAATGAACTTTTCAGAAGAAACACGTATAGATGTTTTATTTGTTATTGATTGCCTTATTTCCATATTTCATTTAAAATATTTCCGTTCAATATGCAATCTTTTCCACTATCACTGCAAGAATTGCGCCCACAAAAGCGAGCAATCATTACGTATAATTCCGTAACATTGTAAATATGGACATTACCCAATAGCAGTACTGAATACCGAAACACATTAGATGCGCAAGAGTGGCTTTAGCTCCGTGAACTTGACCGGTCGGATGCGCAGACGCAGCCGGCCAGCCTTCTCTAAACTTGGACCGCGATTCCGCACTACGAACGATTCACATAGGAAGCAGGTTAGTGCTGTTCACCAGCAAGGACCAGGAAAGTGCTTTTTGAAATAGTTAAACTAATAAACGCATATGCTTGTTTGAGCTTGCAGCTATAACACGGTTCTCGGATTATTGTTTATTAAAGGAAATCAACAGTGTTATAACAATTATTGTCACACAAACAAAAAGTTTAAACAAAACATTTATAGTTTCATGAATGAATGATTTTTATTTATTATACCTAACAAGCTAGACACATCAACAATAAAAAATAAATATAATAAAACATAAATGTAAGCATGATGGGCGGTCATATCGCTAAACAAAGAGATCTCTTCCAGACAACCTTTTGATGGAGAGGATCATTGCCTAATGGAAGATTGGCCGAGGTGTACAAAAGAATATACATAATACACATGGTTGATTGACGATACATGAATGTCTATCGTGTTACTTGTTACTTATGTGTGAATATCTAGAGAACTTATGAAGTGGAAAGACACGCTTATACAACTGAAACTAAAATACTGAATAACTGTATAGATTATCCTCCGATTTTGATAGAACTCTTAGAGTAGTAAGTGTATGGATTGGTAATGAAATCTCTATTCTATATAATTCTTAAGGTAAAACCAGTCTACCCCAAGGTTGTCTGGAAGTGATCGCTCATAGCGATAAGACCGCCAAATGGTACTTTGAGATATAATTAAGTATTTATTTTAATTTTATCATGTTGAGTTCTATGAATTTGTATATACCGGTAAACGCCGCCGGCGCCGTCGATAGTGGAAAGCTGCTACCAGCTTTCTTTGTGGTTTTGACCTGTGATTTTGAAATGGCATCGTCTGGTCACTGCCGAGCGGTTAATGATCTTGATCTTTACGACCCCTTACCTTACATGGTGCTATTATTTTAATCTGATGTTGTATAACACGGACGTAACTGTATTTTCAACGATTTTGGATTTAATTGAGGAGTGGAATTTTTGTAGCATGCGTAGAATTGATAAAATGTTGTTTATGATATTTTAACGGATTTCATTATGTTTTTGCTAAATTCTAGCAACTAAATTCGTTAACAAACGTATTTATAGCGAGTCAAAATCAATTTTAAAATAAAAATAACATTTTTTTTAATAAATTTTATTTTCGTTGGTTTTTTCGTATATTTTCTGTTAGTTTTGGTCTATTTTAATGAAACGTTATAGTGTAACTTGATTAGTCAGCTAGGTTAGTAGTAGTGCTAGCAGTAGCTAGCTAGCGATGTTACGCGCGGCTACTACTTGGGTGGTAGGCTGCAAGTGGCATTATTCAAATATGAGCGCTTTCGTAGGTACCTCGGAGGGCTCGTTAAGATGTTAAGATGTTGGCCTATTAAAGTCAATACACCATGTCGTAGCGTAGGCTTTTGGGCGGCCCTCAAAACTTTGATACCAGAGTTACTGTTAGCCACTAATTCATATAATATTAGTAATGCCATCTAATCCCAAACTAAGCAAAATGAGAACCAGATAACTGATATAATACTTTTATACTTTTTTTATAAGCAACCAACTCCCAGAACAAATATCTGTAATGCAAACATTTGTTCCGCGGTGGGAATCGAACCCGCAGCCTCCTGCGTCTTAGACTGCTAGTTTCCCACTGCGCCACTGAGGTCATCTTTATACTTTTACTAGTTGACCCGCCCGCGGTTTCGCACGTTCGAAATTTCCCGTTCCCGTGTGAACTTCGGGGTAAAAACTATATAAAACACTTGTCAAAGTGACGCGACACTTCATGTAAATGACTTCACGTCAATGAACGACGGTTAAACTATAGGATTAAAAAATGGGGGGGTGGGGGTAGGAGGGTGAAAGGTAGTTTACGAATTCTTCTCATACCTACCAAATATGTATACAAAAAAAATCATTAAAACCGGGCGAGCAGTTTCGGAGTAGTGTTACCACAAACACCGTGATACGAAATTTTTATACATTCTATTTATTCAGGTAACCCATACGGTCTTCTTACTACATCAGTCAGATGTATCGCAAAACTGCCATGCGCATCATTACAAAGATTGCTATCTGGGTAATGGTGATGCTGATGATATGTAGTAGCATTTAATTTGCCTGTAAATGTGCCGAGACACGTGACATGTGGCACCCGTCGACAGTGACACGAGACAAATTGCGAACGGTCTTTGAAATATAACAAGCGCACCAGGAAATGGTTTGAATGTTTGTAAACGTTTTAAAAAATTGGATTCAATGGTTCAAGACATCTGAGCGACTTATGTTCAGCGACTTATGTTCTGAGCTGAGTTCAGATAAACGTAAAGTTTTCGCTACATAAAAATACTACCTGCCGCACCTCATTTCCATTTCACAGGAACTGATTTATGAATGGAATGAAAAGTAGCATATTATGTCCTATTCCAGGTCATTATCAACCTATGTTCCGAATTTCAGTCAATTTAGTCGTTTTGGCGGTGGAGAGGAAGATGCCATTAGTAATGTCTAACCCACAAACTGTACCCGTATCTATTAGTACGTTTTAAAAAGCGTAACTTGAAATTGTCAGTACAACGGGGAAATCTGTGAGCCTATACATACACGTTACGCAAGAGCCCTACGCTTCTTCTCAACTTCTGGAACACTTTGAAAATATTTAAACTTATGTACCAATTTATATTGCTGCAGTTTATTGATAAGTCTGCTACATTTTGCGGGTTAAACGAGAAGTATCACGGCTGGGTTGGGCAGAGCTTAAGAGATTTTTCCTGTAGCCTTCTTCCTTAAACATGAATGTGTCATGTTTGTTTCGATGTACAGTTATATTTAAAAAGTCAAAAGATGTATTGCCCTCGTAAACATCAATGGCCACGCTAAAGCTCGCTCAAAACAAAAGCTAACGTTTACCACTCTTGTTATTTGATAACAAATGACAACGGTTTCGTGTATTCGCAACCAAATTAGGATTCGAGCGTATTCGTCGTGGGCGTCGACAATGCCCATTAAACCACAGATAATACAGAGATCGCAAGACATTGTAAGTTTGCGTCACAAACCACTCTACATCACTCCCCTAAGGTCACAACTACACCTTATACGGATTATAGAATGATGAAACATGAGAAATAGGGCAGAAATGCACTGGACTTACGTGACTGACTTGTTATTCTGAAGGTTCTACAGTCGTTGGCCTAAAAACAGAAAAATCGTGACATACGCGTTTGCAATGTTACGGTATTTCTGTTCGTTTCGTCTTTATTTATTTGGCGTGCGCGTGGACTCTGAATGGACCGTTTTAGATAAACTGTTACAAAGCTATTGGATTTCTTAATTTTCCATGTTCAAGGTTACATTCGGTATTGGCGTTCAAACACTACTCGTTTTTGGTCTGTTACCAAAAATGTTAGTTGATTTAAATCTGGTTTGGAATGAAGCACAGTTTAATACCAATCACAGCTGATTTAAATCCAAACGAATTTGATACCAATCCCCTAATTATGCGTAAAGTACTAGCTAAGTTTCGTAATCTTTGTTTAGGGTATTATAGAAGCTTGGAACTAGCTATAAATCGATCAGGGCGGGCCGCGATTGCGAAACTATACGATAATATTTGTGTGAACACTGTTTGAACTGGGCATGTCAGTGCTCTATAATTCTAGTCACAAATGAATAAATTATAACTTAAAACTTGGAATTAACGATTAATTCTATTAGTAGTTTAGGGGTCCAATTATTTTCAGGGTTTCGTTGACTGGCCAGAAGGGTAGCCTCTGCATGCGTAATAAAACGCATGTAAACTAAATCTAGCCGTCACAGTCGCTACTTTACCGGTAAGTTTAATGAAATACACGACCAAATTGGCCGAATACCAAATGCACCAATGACCGCGTGACACCAAGAAGGTTATCCGTTATACTCCTTTCCATAAATGAATGCAGATAATATTGAATACTGTCAGGTCAGCGGTCAAGCGTACCATGTGCCAATTCGTCACATACATATGTACCTCAAAACTGCTCATCCTTTCACCAATCTTCAGTTATTTATGTCTCCGAATTGAGTCCACCTGCATTGATAAATCCTTGAGCGGTACTTACTTATTCGGGACTGTTGGATTTGTGAAATCTGGCGACGATTCTGTTGAAATCTATTTATTCCAAATGCGTGCGCAAAATTTCGCGAAGTTGTTTACTCGATCCTATAAATATGAGTAGACACAGCTGTTATATCTATTTCTCAGTATCACACAATATTCTGCAATTAATCGCAAGAATTGTTTATGAATATTAATGTGGCCAAAGTAAACTGTGTAAATATGTACTTTGAATAATGAGTAAGTAGAAGATAACAATTTCTTCGACCATGGTCTACTTACATTTGATATCAGAGGGAATTCAAAATAATGCTTGCATACCTTGGTATTCTAGGATTTATAGCGCACTTTACTAACTTAAGTAAAATCAGTACTTTATAGAGATATATGGAACAGATAAAGCGGAAATCCTGCAGCTACTTAAAGGTTTGACTGACACTACTAATAATATTTTGTACGGCAATTCAAATTATTGAGGCGCCATGACTCTGTACAATTAGCTTGTAATGTTGTCTGCCTGCCGAAGTAACAATTAAGGTATTTCGGTTGATAGGTACATCTTCCTCTATTGACTCTTGTGTCTTATTCAAAGATTGTCTAGAAGGGATCGCTTTTAGAGATAAGACCGCCAATTGTACTCAATCAATTTGTTTAAATTATGTGTATGTAGGTGGTCAGCCAGCACTGCGTCTGCTCTCCCTAGTTAACCATTCCGTCAATGCCCTACTCCACCTTCAAATTAGATTCAGCATTAACTCTAAAATAGGAGCACAATTTAGCAAAGGTGCGGCTCTGTTTAACCAAAACACAAACATGAATCATAGCTCTGGCTGTGCAAGGTTATGAAAGCCTGGCCTTTGTCTTGCTAGCGCAGCACCGACATGCTTGCAATTCTTGACTTTATTATATTAAAATAATAAAATAAAACAGTGATTAATGATTACTTCTTAGAACGGGGTAACCAGGAAAATCTTCAATGACACCAGGTCGTAATGTCCGCAAGTCTTAACGAGGTGGTCTTTTGAATGGTTGTGATTGTGTCGTATAAAATAAAAGGATTTCAGTTAAATGCTAAGAAGTTATCGGAGTCACCATCATTATACCAATTTGGCTCCAATTCTATAAAAGAACATGCCTATTGTGTATTGCCTAATTGTATTTTCGTATGTTTTTTCAGATGTAGTAAGAAAATAAAATTTTAAAAATGTTCTTCATTCTCAGCCCGTGTCGACCCACTCCTGGACATAGGTCTCTCTTTGTTGATGCCATTCTTCTTGATCGGCCAGTCTGAACCACGTAAGACCGACAGTCTTATTGATGTCGTCGACCCATCTCACTGGCTGTTTTCACTATACGCTGTCGAAGTAGTCAGCAAGCGAATATTGGGGCTCAAGTGGAGTAAAAAAGATCAGCGCTTCTACTTCTTCATTTCGTTGTTTCCCTTTTTGACCAGAATGTGACCACTAACACATTGCCCGTGGCCTCGAATATTGGTCGTTCTGGTGCTCTGTGGAAAGGACAGCCAGTAAGACATCGTCTGCGTATGGTGAAAACAGCGCTACAACAACGTTCAATTTACCGCAGCCTATCGACCTGTTTTGTTGCCTAGATATACCTAGTCAGGTCATACATTCTGTCACATGTTTAATATAAAATAATTGAAACAAGTTTATTAATTATGTAACCATTTATATACCAAAATGAACTCTTCGCTCTATGAGCTGGCGCCGAATCTTGTTGGAATACCCAGTGCCTGTTATTGAACATGGTATGAGAAACATGTTCCACAAGGTTCGTCAGGACTGTATTTTGATACACAACTGCATTCGTTTTTACACCTTTCTCACAAAAATGTACCTCTGTTAAGCCCCAATAAGAAACTCCCAACCATACCATGAGCGAGGATAGAAAATGACCTCGTTAGACACGCGGAACCTTATCATTTTGTTTGTTGTAGCTCTCTTCAACGGTAAAAATTTTTTCATCCGAAAAAAGAATTTTTTGATATTTTTTTCCCGCGTACCGCTTCAACAAAGCGCAGCATCTTTTCAGTCTCAGGTCCATTAGACGAGCATTCAAACGATGTCCTGTTTTTCTTCGATATGCCCGAAGCCCTAAGTCTTCATTTAACACCCTTTTCACCTTGGTTCTGCTTAACCCCATCTGAAGGGCCAACAGTTTCTGCTTACGTTTGGGATTTCTTTGAATTCGCGCCTTCACAGCTTTTATCACTGCTAGAGTCCTAACAAACCGAGGGCGACCACTTCTTGACCTGTCATCTACACTAGAGTCTTCATTGTATCGTTTGATGGTGCGATAAACGACTCTTTTGGTTATATTAAAATTTTTCAGTATGTCAAAAATTTGAATTGGCGCGTAACCGCAACGGTGCAACGCAACTGCAACACGGTCTTCTTTAAGCGTTCTTTAAGATATTTAAAAATGAGTAAAATTCTTAAAAGTATACATTTTTATTTTTATGAACAATTCGAAATTCGAATTCTATAAACTTTTTTGTGGCCAGCATTCTAAAAGAAAAGTTTTTACTGTGTGACAATACTTATGACCTGACTATGTACATGAATTTCTTTTATCATCGGAACAATTGGGCCATACTTAGCGTGTGCGGACTATATCTACACTCAAGTGTACAATAACGTGCCGCGTACTGTACAAGAAAAAGAAATAACTTGCGGCCCATAAATCGTCTGTTACTTTGCTCTGATGATATGACGGAAAGTTAATAGGTTTTTTGCCGCGCTATACAGATCGTTTCTTGTTTTGTTTGTTTGTTTATCACGGAGCAAATAAATCCTATAATAATGATAATGTTGTTTTGATTCTGAACAAAGACTAATGAACCTATACAAGGTGATCTAGAATATGTGAGTCATCCCGAATGTGGGTTATAGTACTCTACACATGATCATCCACATCCGATCCCCTACTGATGGGTAGCCTTTTTTAGTTGGTGCAATCTATCCATGACTATCGTGTGCTAGTCTTATCCATTGACTACTACTACAGAAAATTATGTTGGCAATACAACAAATTTTTCATTGACTTTTGAAATGAGCCTTCGATTAAACTTAAATGGTAAAATCTGCCCGTTTTCGGTAAAATCTATGCTAGCGTACATAGCCCAAAAAGTTATTTTGTAATGTCATGGACACTTACGGGGTTGAATGGACTTGGTTAGCACTACAGTAGGCCAAGGCAAGTCCGGAAAAGTATATTTAATTCTAGTTTATATATAAAACTTTTTTCTCGATAGTAGAATCCCTTCTCGGTATGTTCTGGTTCATCTTGTATAATGCTACGGATACACTAACGTTGTCTCGTTTTATTAAATCGACCGCTCCATTAGTTTGATTAGTATCGATTAAGTAAAATCGAACTGCTATTTAGAATAATTGATTTGGATTGGTAGTGCACTTAAATAGCATTTGTTTTTCTTGTACAGGGACACATTTTATTGCTGCCAATTAATTGAGATATTTGAAAAATACTGATTGGACTTTAAATAAGTTTTTGTCATTTTTTTTGTAAATTGTATTAAGCTGGTGGCCAACTCTGGTGACGGCGTTTAATAGGCCGTCCGCCGATATGTCATGTTGCCATCCGAAACACCGAAGCATCGCGAGCTCAAAATGCTCTAAGAGCGTTATCACACTTGCGATTTGCGAGCGTGATTCCATCCAGAGAAGCGATTTGTGGACGTGTTTGCCGCGAGCTCGCATCGTGCTCTTCGCGACGCCGGAACTCGGGCACCGCATTCGCGTTCTATAGAAAATCCCGCGCTCCGCCACACTTCAGTGAGTCGCATTGTAGAAAAATCGCGGCGTGCATTTTGCAAACCCGTTGCGCACACTCAGCGACCACGTTGACTAATCGCCTCGCTGAAAACCTGAGGTGTCTTACTTTAGTGCGCGAGCAAGCGTGCTTTCACTAGTGATCGCGCGTAGCATAATATTTTGATATTCTGAGCAAACTATACTATGAGAGGTTCTTCGATTTCTTATCCCTTCTTCTGATTTCTTCTGAAACATTATGTGTTTCAAATAATCGTTCAAAAACATAAAACTATTTCTGTTATGCGGCTTTATGTTATGTGATGTTATGTCTATGAGACATGGATTAAACTTACAATGTGGAAAATTTTAATTTCATTTGTAAACAGCATGCTTATTAGCTCTGTTTGTAGAGCCTCGTTCACTTAATAAAACGCACGTTTTTAGTATAAAGTAAATTAAGATTGCTGAACATTTCACACAGTGCTATCTAGCCCCAAACTAAGCAGAGCTTGTACTATGGGAAACAGATAACTGATAGTATATAGAGAAAAACATCCAGACCCGGAACAAATATCTGTAGATCATCCAAACAATTGATCCGCAGCGGGGATCGAGCCGCTACCTCTGTACATTGCATATTCTTATTACATCATTATTATTACGGTCATAGACAGTCCACTGCTAAAAAAGGCCTCCCCCATAGATTTTTAGAACAACTGACTTTGTGCGGCCTGCACCCAAGGCAAGCAACCATATAGATCGTTTTTTCATATTTTTATTTGATATATAACAATGTTTGTTTGACTTGTTTCAGGTATGTCTTTGGCAATGATCATCTGAACATTTATAAATTACTAAGCTGGAAAAGGTAAGATTCTAACAGAAAAATCACAGTAGGTTACAAAATAGTTTAATTTTATTTACATTTGAATCAAACTATGTTCACCTAAGTAGGTAAACATACTGGAATAAAAAACTTCTTTACAAAGAAAGAGTGTGAAAAGTGTGTTGTTTCGTCGTTTTCGCGGGCGACTACTCGACGCAGCGCAAGTGCTTCACACGCCGCACACTTTACGTGTCGGCAAATAGTTTTAAATATTATAACATTTATGTTAGTTACTAATGTATATATATATTATATGTATATTATATGGGCTTTAGAATTAAGTTTTAATATGGTGTAGATGTATTATTACATATTTTTCTAAAAAAATGCGCATATAATTGAATTAACCTCAGTGAACGAGACTTTATATTTTGAGTTAATTAGCACACCGTAGACGACTTTGCGTCTGTGGCAGCTACTAATATAGAAATGAGACGTTATCATACCAGAATAATTAAATAAACCGTATTAGTCCCGCATTAGTCATTTGTTGTGAAATAGAATACGAAAAGGGAATACTAATGGTCTCGCATTAGTTGATTGAGACGTAATTGTTGGAAAATGTATAATAATATCAATAGATTCATTTGATTAGTACGGTGTATGTATGAATGTTATAAAATATTTTATCGAATAGGACAGTCAATACGTGCACAGCGAACTAAGCCGCGCTGTATGTTTATAACGATTGATACTTAGAGGTGATTCGGGTGCGCCTAAAAGTGATCTTTATCTTAAAGTATAACCACAATTTGCGTTTATTTTCCTACAAGGCACATATCAAACACTAAACGAATCATTTCAAGATATTATTAAAAATAAAAAAGCCTTTATTTCTGCTGCGTATTCTTACATTACTTAAATAATCACTTTTATTTACATACTAATTAATTATACTAATCACTATTTTGGTCTTATGTATCTATTTCTTCCGCAATAGTCGCCTCCACGGCGTAGGTCTCCCCTAAATCTCTCTATACATCCCTCTCTCTCGCTGTTCTCATCCATACCGGTCCACATCGTTGGGTAAAAATATCTCTCCATCTCCTTTTTGGTTTACCCTGTCTCCTGTTTCCTTCCAATGGGATCCACTCTGTCACCGGTTTTGTCCACCTATCGTTTTCCATTCTACTGATGTGTCCTGCCCACTGCCATTTTAACTGTCTCATGCGTTTTTTTATTTCTATTAACTTAGTTTTTTTCCTTATATATCTGTTCATTATTTAATCAGATATTTTAAGTGCTAACATGCTCCTCTCCATTTTTCTCTGGCAAACAGCTAATTTTTCTTCGTCTTCTTTTCTTAGATATTACGTGTAAAAAATAATAGTAGGTAATTTAAATACTACCTATCTGCAAAGCAACGCAGTGATTGTTCTGCTGCAGTTTGTAGTTCAAAATATCTACAAAATAACAGGTTCTAATACCTTTCCTATCTTTGATTCGGTCTTATCGTGATTCGAGTTTTATGCTCAGTATCCTGTTCCTGTTAATACCTCAGGCCCTTTGAAGTAGAAATATGTTAACGTCGCCGGTGTATTTAGTCGTGTCCGTTTCATGTTGCATTTCTTACATTTACTATCGTTATCTTGAACCGAAGCGGCTTTCTCAACATACACTATCAGACTTCCTTTCTAATTGCTCTTAATTGGACCAGTCATATTCGATCAGAAACACTTTGATGGGTGAAATGATATCGCGAATATTTAGAACGGATTACGTATGTGAATGTGCTATAGACTATAAAGTATAGGTACTGAAGAATTGTTCTAACGCGTGGAGGTTTCACTCCGAATACTTAAACGGCCAGTCTCTGAGGATGTTTTAATTTGACATAAGGCAAAACTACTTGGCATGATGACTACTTAGCTAGGCAAAGATTTCGTCGACGGCAGAAAAGACAAAAAATGTAATTGGGTGTAAGCAAAAGCAACAGTTCGTCGTTTAAAAAAGCATTGTCTATTCTTCGGTGAGAATATATATCTGCAGGACTATCACGGCAGGCACTGATGAATTCTCTGCGTGATAAAGTTCATAACAACAGTAAACGTCGATTTATAGTGAAATACCTATGGGAAATACGTTAACAGACATTCGTAATAATACAATCAAAATGGTACGTGCTCGTCGTGTTGAAATTATAGGTGTTACAGAAATGTAATGGTTTAATGCTACTGTATCGGTTCAACGTCAGCCGACAGCCAACTGTACGAGACCGGATCTGATTAAAGTGATGCCAGAATGACTAGATTTAAGCCAGATTAAATGTAGGGCTTGGATCAGAAGATTAACACGGCGCGTATGGTCTGCTTGAAATTATAGCTTTCGGATAAGAGTAATTCCCTTGATTTTAAGTAATTTCACTTGATCAAAAAGGCTGTTTTAATTGGCTACATTTTTCCATTCCTGGAGCCTCCCTCGAATCCTTCTAGCTATCGCACGCGATTCTTGGCAGGATCGCACCATTCCATCTCGAATCTATCGATGTCATCAGACCAACGCTTTTGCGGCCGACCCCGACGTCGCTGTTTATCCTCAGGTACCCAGCGTTCCAATTACGTCGTGCAAAACAGTATTTCTTAATCGAAAAATACTTATATCTAAGCTTTTACATATGCTCAAAACAATAAAGTAAGACATCGTAAGGATACCAGCATCTCAGCCAGCTCTACGTATCTGCCACGCCTGTCCTCTAAATTAGGCTAACTAAGCTGAAGGGATGTATTTGCACTACAAAAGCCTACTCCATCTATAAACCTGTCCCAGGCACTACAGTGGCCGTTTCCTTCATCCAGCTAATGCCACCGGGATCTGTCATCATCTTCACGTAAGCGCGGCGTTACATTACTAGCCTAATAGAAGATTAAAAGATCTTGTGTAATAACACTGAAGTGATGCCAAATACGTACTATATTGAGCGTGAAATATTAATGAGCTTTACAATTTCTGAGGAGAACATAAACAACACGCTGACATCTAAAAATAATTGCAAGCATAAAATTATATTACACTCGTAATGAACCTACAATACTTATGGTGTCATGATATTTTACGATTACGATGATACCTATCTTATCTACATGAGAAAACAATTGTATCGTAATTAAAAAAGGCAAAAGTATGAACGCAGCACGAAATAAATTGCAGATGGTCTAGTGTAACTTCTGGACAAGAATATAAACTAGATTAATAGCACTGTGTGAAGGACGATATGGATAAGAAAAGATTGAGTGCGATGAGAGTGATATGAGAGGTTCAGGACATGAAAGGAAAACATGTACTAAGCCCACTTAGTGGGGCTGCAATGAGGAGACAAACGAACACAACTGGAGTATAGAAATCTTTTAGTTAAGATAACTGGTATATATAATAGATTATATTGCCATCAACCATGCTTTCAGGATAGCTTTATATTATTATCATACGCCGTTTACAATATACTTCGCTATAATCGCTCGACAGTTTATACGTTTATTTAATTACTTACCATAAAGACTAGATACTAATATTGGCTTGCATAACGATCCCTAAACGTATTTAGTGGACAAACATGTTTAGACGTATTTGTCTGGTTTAACCATAAATACGTTTATGCATCGTTGCGCAAATCGATTTGTACTACAGCCCGATACGAAAACTATCGGCAGATCAGTTAGTCTGTTTTTTAAGGGGGTTCTTAAAATATAGCTTTTGCCTATGTAATGTAAAGTACAGGTGTATTTGTATGCATGAGTATAGTATAATAGTTAGTAGTACATTCCCGCGCAGGCAATGATTGTCGTTTAAGAACTTTGCATACAATAGAGTTGATAGTTGATAGCCACATTGAGATGTTTTCACACGATATACTCCTATCTACATTATATGCAGTGACTGAGGAGTCGGTAAACTGCCTTTTCATAAATTGTATCCTACAATGGTACAAGGTAGCTCTTTTCCATTTTCATAAAACTAGACTGAGGTTTTAATAAATTCCAACTGGTCTTGGATAACAGATCTATTGAATCATAAACCAGATAGTACATTATTAGCCTAAAGCTTTTGTTTCTTACACGGATTTACACATCAGAATAACCTTTTGCTCATAGGTTTCTTTATTATCATTATCGTGACGAGTTTATTGACGCAGAAATAAACAATACCTTGTTTAATACCACATTAACCAAACGTAGCTACTAATAGGAAATTCCTAATATTAACAAGTTTCAATATGGAATGACGGTAGTTAACTTATTCCATAGTATCCTTTGATCCCTACGTGTATCAAGTAATCCTAATAAATCCGACTTACATGGGATCATTATATATCTTTTTAAAATCATCTGATCAATCATCATTTGAATAAGTTCTTTACACCCTATTTGTCTAAATCCACGCAGTCGTTTGGGTGTTTGGAAGAAATAAAAACGTAAAGCGACTAAACATGTTTTTTGACTAATTTGTATGATTCGACAACTCTCTTTATCATATCTATGCACTAAATGCGATTAGGCATCGTTTCGCAAATCGTCCCAAGTATAATTAGTAAAGCCATTGTCGGGCAAAAACGCAAATTCTGACTATCCCACGTCAGAGTTCTAGTTTCTAAACTGTGACGTCATCATCACGTAATGTCAATCACGTAGCCCTTGCGACTCGTCCTGTCCTACCATTTACATACCGATTATAAAAACTGGTCCCTATACAATTACGATCACGTCAATTGTGGTAGGTTATTAACCTATTATCCGCATACCCATGACGTCTATATAATCTTTAATTAATTAGTTATAAAACAGCTCTGAAAGAGATAAAAAGATTCCTATAATATTGTAAGATTTGTAAGGAGTAGTTAACTTGTCTGGATGCTTACATAAGAGACTTGATAAGTGCCTCGCCTATGCGTGTGTAGTACAACATTTTCCATGATATGATTCAACATTTTCAGGAATAATCTATACTTGTTTGTTACTTGTTTAATAGGTTTGTTTTTACGTAAATAGTAAAATACCTAATGTTAAAACTGTTTACCGAAATATTTTGTTTAGGACTAGACCATACACGCGCTAAAAAAACAGTGAAAAGAAGGTATGTATTCTATGCCCTTTCTATGAAAAGAAATCTTGTTCTAAATAATATTAATGTTATGCTTAATCTTACATCATTCTTAAAGTATATATGTATTCAATCAGTTATCTGGTTCCCATAGTACAAGCTTGGCTTAGTTTGTATCTAGATGGCGCTGTGTGATATGTCCAGTATTATTTATTATTTTATTTGTTTGTTATTTTCACCACAATTCGAGGACTCAGTCGCAAAGACAAGAAAATAACGCGCTGAAATACGAAAACTCACAAAACATATCCCGTTTTTAGTGAAAATAATGATTATAACCATGATAATAATATATTTTAAAGTTGTACATCGAAATCGAAATCCAAGTCTAATTCCTTTTGTAATATCTGTATATTTAATAAGCAAGTTGAATGACCGAAACTAAAAGAATAAATCGTAAAGGTTCCGGTAATTATGTAATTGAAATATTATACAATTGTTTCACATTTGCGTTGCGCGAAATGGCTTGTTTAATATTTTTCGTTTAATTTTACAGGCTGTTCCAAAAGATGATAATAATTTCGTCTACAAAAATGAACTTTCTTTTAACCCTTCAAAATCTCGCTCTCCCGGAAGCCATAACAATTAGAAACCTATTGTATTATAATCCTAGGCTTTGTCAGGTAATACCGCCAAGCAGTGTTTCGGTTTGAAGGATATATGGGTGCCGTTGAAATATCTGCATGCATAAGTTGATGGATGCACCGAAGGCCAGACCATCGAGGCAAAGCTTTGTCATAGGAATATAAGAGGTTACCATTGCCCTATACTCGTAATATACGCGATAGTTAACCACTTAACATTAAGTTTGCCTTAAATTAAAACAAAAAAAAGAGGTTAAGGATGATTTGAAAATGACACAAAAATGACTGTCCAAAAAGAGTGTATTATTTTAACTGATTACTTGTTTGTAACATTTTGTACTTATATATTAGCATATTTTGGCATCTTTTAAGTGTTGAATAAAGTGTGTTGAGTTTTGTGTGTTTTTGAAGTAGGCCTTTGCCCAACAGTGGGACCCAGCGAGCTCTTTATTAGATTAGACTTCTTGTTTGTAACAGCTTGTAGCATTGTGTCTCGTAATAGTCGACGTCGCTAAGTTGTAAGTTCTTCGCATAATTTGTGTTTGTTTCTTATAATCGGCTGAGACCACTCGTGGCTTTCACGCGTTTATTACCGTGAGAAGAAAGTTTTTTTTTCTCTATTTGTTCTATCAGTTTGTCACTTTTACTTTGTTAATTGTATGGTGAATATGAAAATAGGCTTGTGCTAATCAATTTTTGCATTGTGTCTAACTGGGGGCTGGTTGGGAAAGTGTATGCATATAAGATGGCCTAAAGTATGGTGTACAAAATGATTAAGCAATGCTATATTTGCGTACACAGGGTTCCGTATCTATTTATAGTAAGTATTTGTTGCTTATTTCAGTGTTTACTATAGTCGGATCAAAATCGTTTTAAATTAGCATATCGGTGTTTCGACCGACAATGTTTTGGTTCAATTCGTCTTCGTCTTTTAAAAAATATTTTAAGTGCTTATTGATTGAGTTTTGAATGTTTTGTCGAGAATTAGACCACAACAACAAGTAATCCGCGTTCGACTATCTTTATTTACAGATCCTGAGATACTGTGCTATAGTTCCGATAACAAATTGCTATATTATGTAGAAAGCGAAATCTGTTGAAGTTGATGGAGGAGGAAAGTAGACAACGAAACTCCTCGATAAATAAAGGTACCGCCTGACAAGACAAGTTAAAAATAAAAATACTCCTATCGAATGTTTTTTTTATCACTAACCTATTTTCGTTTGACCAGAATCTTATCTGATGGTAAGTGATCTGATGACTCAGTCTAAGATTAAGCACGAAAATCTACAACAACACCTATTAACTCTTCAGGCCCAGTCGGTTTCAGGAAAGGCCAAAGACAGTGAGTTCCTCCATACCATTAAAAACATAGAACCTAACCGTTGACTGCGAATATGTGGTATCGTATACTGACAATTAACATACGCAATTTGCATGACTAATAATAGTAGACGTTACTGATTGAAGTGTTAAAAAAATGAGCCCATATTTCTTGTAAAACAATAGCTATTATTTACGTTGCAACTTTCCATACATGTTTCTTTTAATTAGTTTTTCATGTCGTCCTGTTTGCGAGACATGTTTGCGATGTAACGATTCCATTGCGTGTCATTATGCATTGTTTGATTAGGGGTTACGTCACTCGTAACAGTGCTAAGCGAAATTTCTCAACATTAACATTTTGACAATGGCAGAGATGCAGGTTAGAGTTTATGAAACCGGAAAGGCTAAGCTCGGAAGCTGGCAATTTTATTTCCTCCTTTAATAGTCGTTTGTCACCTTATAATACCTGAGTAATGTTGGCAACTTCTTGACTGTGTTACGTTACGATGCAACATCTCAATTCATATGTTAATACTTCTAATGTAAGGGGTGCAGGAATTTAAACAATGAGACCGTAGGTGAATGATGAAGATTTTAAACGGACTATGCTGTCAGACCATGCGTTCACATATGGTACAAACCATCCAGGCCAAACATGCGCACCACGACAAAATGTTGTCCATTGTTTTGTCAACAAAATTTTGTCGCGGCGCGCATGTTAGCTCGGCTACAACGCAACTCGCAACACGATTATTGGAAATTTAAGGGCTGAAAGTACAACCAAGTGAGTCCTCGCTTTTTCGAGCTGAGCATATTAATGAGTTAAACGCCCCTCCAGCCAATTGTAGCTGATTATTTTAATTTGCAATTCAAATCGATTAAATTAATTAGCGTTACTCTGTAGGTATGTAATGGGGCTCATTGGTCACCTCACTCATTGTTTCAAACACTGCAATATAATTTTTTTATTAACTCAATTAAAGAATATAATTGCATTTAATATGATATGCTAATTGTAATTGAATATTAGCAGCCTGTTTTAATTTGCGAATAATTAAGCAAACAATGGAGTTTTATGCAACGCATTTCAACGAGTGGGTTTATTTCTACTATTGTTTTTCTATCTTAAGTCAGCAAAATCTTTAGTAAGAAATTAAGTAACTATACAATGTAAAATATTCCCAGTGTTTTTACCAATTTAAGCTCGTGTTTTATTACGGCCTGTAAAATTCTCGTTATGCGGGAGTAGGCCATATTTTATAAGCTTCCACGTATTATGGACCACGATTATCTAGATATATAAGGTTTTGATAAAATCCTCGGTGGCAAAACAGACTATAGATATCCTCAGTGTAGTAGGGAAATAGCCGACTGCGACGCAAGATGTCGCCGGTTCGAATATTTTGTTCGGGGCTTAGGTCTTGTTGTACTATGGATCTCTCAGTTTTGGAAGTGAAAACTTCTTTAGATGCGTTGGGCATTTTTTGAGATGGGGAAAAACCGTTAAACTCGCGACACTGTCACCGTTACTGACACCGCTCTGTATATGAAGTGAAAACTTCTTTAGGCGCGTTGGGCATTTTATGAGATGGGAAAAACCATTGAACTCGCGACACTGTTACTGTTACCGACACCTCTGTATATAAGTATCTCGTAATTGTTCAAGTTCTCACTTCTGTCGGCACTGAGTGCCACTTTTTTTTGAGCCTGAGAAGTCTCCAATGCAGTGCAAAGGCCTCCTTTTCCTCTTTCCACATTTTTCTGCCATTATTGGAGCCACTCTTTAAGGTAGACATCCAGTTGATCTCTCTTATCCGCTTGGGCCTACCACGCAACCATCGCCCGTTTAAAATCTATTCAGTGGTGGATTTCACCCTTTGTAAAAAAAATTATACCACCTGGAGATGGAACTTGCCTATGGGCCACTTGATGTTAAGTGGTAACCATCGCCTATAACAAAGTATTGCCTAGTAAGGTCACGCATCTTAGAAACGTGCCCTACGATGCACTGCCCTGCGTCCATCCACTTGAGGCATACAGGTGTAAAGCCTCATGTGCCTCTAATTTCACTGGCAACCGTACCCTTCAAACTGAAACACAGCAATGCTGCTTGGTGGCAGCAATAGGTATGGTGGTAGTACTTCCCCGGACGAGCCCTTTCACAATAAACTCTACTACTCGTTAATTAATTACATTTTTATTTTAAATCACGATTCAACACTTAAATATACTAAGTGGATGGGATATATTTCAATTTATATTATATCTGACTAGCTTCTGCCCGCGGCTTCGCATGCGTCTTTTGTCAATGGAAAGTAGCCTATTATCTGTTACAGGCGATGGTTACCACTTAACATCAGGTGGGCCATCAGCTAGTTCCATCTCCATGTAGAATATATTAAAAAAACATTTTTTAAGAAACTATCTAAAGATAGCGACAGGCATTGATGTCAGGTCAATAGATAAATAGAGGATGTGGTTTTACACTATCGTAAAATCTCTCAAATGTGTCAATCCAGGTCATGACGACCTCCGTGGCGCAGTGGGTGATTAACCGGCTGAAACGCAGGAGGTAGCGGGTTCGATTCCCGCCGCGGAACAAAATATGTTTGCATAGTCTACAGTATTTGTTCCGGGTCTGGTGGTTTTTCTATATATTATGAGTATGTATTTACAAAAAAAAAGTATTTAAGTATTCTATCAGTTATCTGGTTCCCATAGTACAAGCTCTGCTTAGTTTGGGGCTAGATAGCGTTGTGTGAATTGTCCAGCAATATTTATTTATTTATATATTTTATATTGCAGTTATTCTGGCTTTCAGACTTTTGCCTATATTTGTGTCACTAAAGCTACACGCATTCCAAATTACAGCACTGTGCGGTCTCTGGTGTTCCCTGTGTATATTTGTTTATTTATAATCTACCGACATACCAAATTTAATTGAAATTGGTTCAGCCGTTATGACGTGATTGAGTAACAAACATCAAAACTTTCGCATTTATAACATTAGTGTGATAGTGTAATGTCGTTAACTGTCACATACATTTGCCGACTGTTCGTGCTTTTAGCCATTTATGTGTTTTAACTGCGAGCAGAACGGCTTGTCCCTACATATTGCATGTGTAATTAATTAAGTTAGGTACAAGGTGAAGTCACGGCGGACAATGACACTGGTTGTGTCAAGGTGCTTGCTTTAATGCTCATGCAATGATAATTATTATAAGGCCTCAGGCGATTTCATTTAAATCAAAGTTTAAAATAATTGTCAACTGAAAACAAGTTGTGTTCACTTTTGAATCATTCTGAATCTTCTCTCGTGTCTCTAGTTCTATTTTGGGTTACCTTTTTTTGTTGGTGATAGATTCGATTAGATAATACTTTATTGCACACCATAGACAAAAAATCAATTAAAAGTAAC
Organism: Philereme vetulata; assembly: GCA_918857605.2. Lineage (NCBI taxonomy): Eukaryota > Metazoa > Arthropoda > Insecta > Lepidoptera > Geometridae > Philereme > Philereme vetulata. The sequence continues at coordinate 9,245,165 of OU975446.1, forward strand.
AGTATTCAAATGAACGTATACAATTGGCGGTCTTATCGCTAAGTTGCGATCTCTACCAGCAACATTTGGAATGAGTGGATCATGTGAGTTTGATAGTCAAGCGCTTGACCACTATCTAATCTGATGGTAAGTGATGGTGTGATCGAAGATGGATCACACTTGCCTAAAAAGAACCTGTTCACTCTGGACTTGAAGACTACGAAATTATACTGATCCAGTAAAACATACGCTGGAAGTGAGTTCCTTGTCTGCCTCATATCATCGAGATCAGTATTGTCAGTCTAAAGATAGCCCACTGCTGGGTATAAGCTTCCTCCCTTAAACTCCACTCCAACAGATTCTGTGCCGAAAGCATCCAAATCTTTATCGTCCTCCGAGGCTGATGGTCTGCCGCGGTCACCTATGATCTGTTTCATTTATAAAACAAAGGTATTTTGTGTATTTAGTACCATTTATGTTTTTCTCAACAAAGAGAATAAGAAAATCTATTTAACTTGAACACTAATTTCTTAAACTCTCTTCTTTGGAACATCAGGGATAGAACATTTGTGAGTTTTTAAGTTTTTCTGCTTTTTAGGGTTCGTTGACTGTCTGTCGTGTCTGTCAAGCAAGACCCTTTTTCTCTGCAAAGTCTCATAGCACAAGTAAAAGGAAAAAAGCCGATTATCGTTACTAAACTTGGTTCAGTTCTAGACACTCACTTCGACCTAGAAAAATCCCACAAAGGGACAAGATCGCATTAAATTTAATCTGGAACTTATTTTATTATGTCTAGGCTTCGGAATTAGCATAATGTAAGCAGACTTTAAAACTCATGCTGGCCATGCCACGGACATTAATTGCGCTGGGGAATCCATTATTGTGTCAAGCTTGGTCGTGACCGGTGCAATACTCTACGACAACAACTAGAGATGAACCAGTAGGTCAGATTCATCTATTGTACGTACACCTATCTCCTTCGTCTTAATGTTGTGAAGAATTTTTATTACAATGCACTTATTTATTTAATCTTTTACTAGATTAATGAAATTCTTAAAACTTTGAAGTTACGATCTTATTGCAGTTGTTGCTCTCAATGTAAAAGGTCGAAATTTTCGTGTGTGGTTGATTGCTAGACCCAGTCAAGAAATTTGTTCAATCTGGTTGTTTCTCTATGTAATATAAGTATGTATTTACAAAAAAAAAGTATATAAGTATTCTATCAGTTATCTGGTTCCGATAGTACAAGCTATGCTTAGTTTGGGGCTAGATAGCGCTGTGTGAAATGTCCAGCAATATTTATTTATTTATTTAATATGGCTAAAATCATAGATCTATGCACGTATCGTACCTATACTTATCTATGGATAAAATTATTAGATCAATGAATCTATCACTATTAGCCGGTTCCAATAAACGTCAGTAACCGACAACGACACGTTTCTTTTTCAAAAAGTGTCAAACTTTTGACACTCTATCAAAGAGAAACGTGTCGTTATCTGTTACCGACTTGACATTTATAGGAACCGGTTATAAGTGAACATGAAAAAAACAGTGACATTTTTGTTTCAGCATTATGGAAATATTGAAGTTAGCACATTTAATTCGAAGTCAAACATAATTTTAATTAAAAAATAAGACGGGTCACTCATATTTTGGGTATGCCAGGGCAGGGCCCGTTAGTTCTTTCCATCCTGCATTATATTCACCCTTTTTTTTTTAATAACCTGTCCCACTTCTGGGCAAAGGCCTCCCCCATTTCCTTCCATTCCTTGCGTTCTCCAGAAATCCATCCAACATTCAACAACGGAACCCATCCAGATCGTCGCGCCAACTTTTTCGGTCTGCCTTATTGCTGTTGTCCTGTAGGTTGCCAGTCGGTGGAGATCTTAGTCCACCTTTCAGGATGCATTCGCTTGATATGACCCGACAGTCCCATTTGAGTCTTGCAGACATACCCAACATCGATGATTCCGGTCATAGAACGTAGAGTAATATTGCGGATTCTATGAGTTCGCTTAACACTTAAAAAACTACGCTCTATCGCTATTTTCACCTAAGGAGTAAATACTCAGATGACGGCTGATAGAGAAATATGGAGAAACCGACCCTACGAAATGTGGGAGCCGGAAGATGATGATGATTATATACCTAAGCTACTGCTTTCAGACTCTATTGTGCTCCTACTCTATTTATATTGACTTCCAACAATATCGGCAATTGTCTAGGCATGGAGTATATTATTAAACCGCTAATTAAATTACAGATACAGGTCACAGAGATCATGGCAAATGCAGTTTACTGATGACTCCTATAAAGTAAATTAATATGTAAATGTGAACGTATCACGGAGGTAAATGTAAACAGTTGACGTTCTATCTAAGTTGATTATCACCGCACCGGATAGCAAAGCAAGCGATGATGTGGTCTAAGCGTAGACAACTGAACCGCTTGATTTAATCGCACCTAAAAATGACCTAAGACATGCAAAAGTTTTGTTTTAGATTGACAACTCGTCTGCAGAACCACTACTAGGCGTGTGAACCTAAACGGTACTGACTTAAAAGTACTTTTTGGTTCTTTTGCCATACTGTGTCGATTTTTATCTCATATCCACTTAAGAAAGTCAATTTTAAAGTCACAAATTACTAATCAAATCAGGTCTCCGACTGTGATGTGTATTCTATTAAGGCTGGTCAGGGATAAGATTATTAATGGCACTATTATATTCACAGTAATGTTTTTACATATATCCTCGATTCTACATGGTATCGAATTACTTAAATAAAGATAATAGGCATGTTAAAGGCGATAAATGCTTGAATGATGTCCGCCTGAGGTGCTATAAGCGTACTTTACACGACTTTATCGTACCCATTATTGTAATTACACAGTGGTATGTGTTCGTAATGAATAGATAGATATGACTTCGCCATATATATCGATATTCATAGTATGTAATAGTATCAGAACAGTAATAGGTAATGTAAGTTGTTTCGGAATCTATCTTGAACTGAATGAGGGATTAGAAACATGAATTTCGAAAAACAAGTTAATTTGTTGTTAAGGTTGTGTAAATAAGGCATTGTTTGTTTTACGACTTTTTCAGAATTCATTTTGTTTTAATTGAAGAAACGCTCGGTAAATATAATAATTTATTTTATAACAAATTTCTGAAAATTTCGATGAAAACTCAGTTAACCGGCGGCTGTTTTAGATGTAAACTGAACATCACACTAATTATAAATGCGAAAGTTTGAATGTTTGTTTGTTACTCAATCACTTCGTGACTTTTGAACCGATTTCGATGAAATTTAGCATGGATTACGTAGATTATAACCTGGATTAACCACATAGGGCTACTTTTTATCTCATAAATCAGGTCCCATGGGATAAAAATGAGGTGTCAAGTTGCAACCCAGAGAATCATTACGCAATAAGTTTAAAGAAATAAATATTATGACATTCCCTTGTCAATACATCTATGAAAATCTGATGTATGTTCACAAAAATATTAATTTTAAGAAAAATAGCGATAATCATAATTTTAATACTAGAAATAAAGATAAACTCGCTGTTGCCCCTTGTAGACTCCATAAAGTTAGTAACTCGTTTAAAGGGCTAGGTGTTCGCTTTTATAACAAACTCCCAAGTGATGTACAAAAATTGACAATTAACAAATTTAAAAACGCAATTAAACAAAATCTTTATAAAAAAGCCTACTATAAAATATCGGATTATTTAGATGATAGAGAAGCTTGGGATTGAAATTGTTCCAACTCGTTCAAAATGTTACAATTTAGACGTGACTTATTACCTGTATTGTTATGTACTTATTCTAAAAGGATCATTAAAAAAACAACCAGCCTTGTTTTCTTGCCTTTCTTTCCTGGCTTGGTTGCGAAGGAACTGGCAGTAAAATTGACGTTTCAAAGTGATCCTTGTGATTTTAATGAATAAAAGATTTTGACTTTGACAACAGCGAGTTTAGTTTTATTTCTAGGTTACCTACACATTTAGTAGTGTAACGCGTACGAAGTCGCTTACAACAGCTAGTGTTTCATAAATATGCCCAAAGTATAATAAACTGCAGATTTGAAGGTGAACTCGACTTGATTTTTAGGAAAAGTTGTTCATTTTCATGGGTGGGATCACCCAGAGATTAACATATTCGGAAGCACATGTCTCTCAGTATACTTACATAGTATCTGTCAGCAATATATCGATAGATAGATAGTAGTATATATCAGGCGGATGTTCCGTTGGCTACCCGGCAGTCTATGCCAAGAGATTTTCCGCGATTGAATTCATAAGCTCCGGTTTTCCTTCCGAGATTAATACTTTTTGCTTGTGATGCGCAAGTGCTCATTAATGTAGTAGGATAAATCATCGACTTCAGAGTAAGATGACACAGCGATTATCACTTTGATTTGAAGTTCTCGGATTGTAGCTTGCTCATACTTTCAGATAAGCTAAGTTACTAAGTGTATTTTTTTTATAAATTAGACTAGCGTTTGAGCACTATCTCGCCTGATGGTAAGCGATGATACACGATGGTACACGCGTGCCTAGAAGAAACCTATTCACTCGCGACTTGTAGACCCCTAGGTTGCAGTTATCAGGAAACACAGACTCAGGCAAGGAGGTCCAGGTGGTCATTTCTTCGGTGCTTCGGACTCCAGAGAATCAGTAGGACCAGTGATAGATGAACACCCAGCAGTAAGCAACTTAGTCCTGACTACACTAGGATTCCTTGTATCATGATTATCAGGAACTAAGAGTACCACAACATCTAGACTCGAAATATATATTTGCAGATCATGCAAACATTTGTCACTGGCTGTTGGCATAAGCTTGGTCCGTGCACTCACTGTAGCTATTAGTATCATATCTAAGGTGACATATTGAGCATGAATAAATAATCTATGTGTATCGTTTACATTGAATATGGATAGAGGCATCAATGTCATCTAGAGTTGTTCTGCATTGCGATGTAATCTTCCAATTTTATGGATTAACTGCTTAAGAGTGCTTTTACACTAGAGAAGTGCGAAAAAGTTGAGCGGTGCGAGGATTTGTAGCTGAGAACCGGTGTGACTCTTTCCACTAGAGATGGGAGAGGAAGCTGAGCGGTGCGAGGATGCGTAGCAAAGCTGTGAACCGGTGTGACTCTTTCCACCAGAGATGTTCGAGGAACGTACACATTCCACATAGCACACATTTCTCGTTCGCGTTCTTCGCCATATCTCTCGCTTTTTTGAAAGTATAAACACCTAGCTCTGCTAGCCCTTTTCACCAGAGCTTCGCTGAGCGAGGCTAGGAAAATAAAGTAATAAAATTGCTGAATTTTTTCCTCGTACACCTCTAAGCTTCCTAGCACAGCTCTGAGGAAATGCACCCTATCTAGTGAATCAATTATCATCCTGCAGTGTATTCTGTTGATAATTCACTAGAATAAGTGAATAAAACATGTTGTAAATTAGTCTATCTGGTAATTGAAGCAAATCTGGTAATTGTGGTTAGAATGATGCACGACTAGGAGTGGTTGGGTAAAAAACAAGTTAACTATTTTTTAGTTTAAACGTTACAGGGAACCCTAATGTGAGGCCCAAGTCTTATTTATAATGTCATCACTTTATTAAGTAGCTTTCTTCTATAGCTAAATAAATAAATTTATATAGGTACTTACTATTGCGGGTACATCTTTTGAAGATGATTAATACAGTTCTTGGTGAATGGACTCAGCCACCTCACTGTATAAACTGGGGTTAGAGTTGCTCAACACCTTTTTTTTGACGGATACGTTATCGATTGGAATCAACGACTCATTAAGAGGAAACACAAGGGTTGTTTTTCCATACAAACGTAGGCCCCTGTTTCCTCCCTGGATAATGCCAGTACAGCAATATTTGTTTTCTCAAAAATCTATGGCCACTATTGGCATGTCCCTATGTTTTCCTTTTTTCATAAATTAATTATTAAAAGAGATATGAACATTCAAAAACGTATAAAATTAGTCAGGTTTTCCGCTGTGTTCAAACATCCAGAAAACAAATTTGACTAGATTATATAAAAAAGGAAAACATAGGAACACGGTCAAAGCCTATCCTTAATTTATAATGAAGAAAGTAGTTAAATCGGTCAAGTTTTGGAGAAGAAATCAGGGGACTACGAATCGTTGATTTTGTGTAATTTTAATAGGTATTTTCGGTCCAAGCTGCATTTGTCTCTATCGCGCATAATGCGCCATACTGCGCGACAGCAATAGATTTTACAAATACTTATTTTTCAATTCTCTAGCCCTTGGTGTTTCCTCTTAAAACCACCCCGGTTGAGGTGGCCGGCCTCGATGCATGTCAAAGGGCTGCGGGATCCCGAAGGCTTGCTCGGAACCTATACCACCTCGTCAGCTTAGTCGTCTTCAACATCATCATATCAGCTATAGCATTGGATATATCATATCATATATCCAATGCTGAACATAGGTCTCGGCTTAATCCACGGGCGACACATGTCGTGCGAGTTAGACGATATTTAGTCGATATTAGTATAGTCGTGAATTTTCTCGTGTTCTTGTAATTTTCTTTGAAAATTAACAGAATTGTTCTAAAGTTTAAAGTAAGACGCTGCTAATTTCCATATTACAAATCATAATAATCTAGTGTAAGTTGCGATACTGACAGCTTTGCTAAGCACATAAATCGACATCAGCAGTTAAATTCTTTTATGCCGTTATAATAACAAGATATGGGTGTTATTACACGAATAAAACAACTGTGAGAAGCCAATTAAACTTTATATCTAAACGGTTCCTTAACTTCAATTAACTGTGGTGTTTAATTATATAGAATCCAAACATAGTTATGTTCTTGACAAGGTTGAATGTTTAATATGTGGGTAATTTGTAATTAAACATTGTTTCGGCACGTGATTGTACAGGCTCTCAATTATTTTATTTTGACTGTAGGTGGTACAATACCTCTACCATTTTAAGGTGTCAGAAGATTAGAAGATTTTTCATGGCCATAATAATATTTCATAGTTATTCAATCATACCTAAGGTAAAGGACTAAACCATGAGAAAACTTGACTCTGGATGGATACCTCATATTAGCGGAATATGAGGAACTTTCTCATTGAAAAAGTTTACTGGTGCCCTGAGCTTAGCTAGTATTATTAGTTTTCTAGGTGTAAAGATGAAAATCAGTATAAATATGGAGTGGGCCACTGGTGGGCCTCCACACAGGTTCTAAACCTATCAGTCTCTCACAAAACAGGTTTATTGCGTTTACCTCCAAAGAAATTATGTATTGATTTTAAGAACCTTTTGTGGAGAGAAAATAAAGAAGTTTTTTTAATATTTTATGAGATTCTATTGAAAAACTCCAACAGAAATCTACATTACCCTTCTCAACTTATCAATGACATGTTTTTAAACCACCTATGACACATGTTTTGGTTTCCCCCATTCTTACAAATGATAAATGTCGTCTATTGTTTGTTCTTCAACAGTTAATCCTCTGTTATTCGTATGCTCCTCTCGCACAAGCTTCACCTCGAATAATGCTAACGACTTGCCCCTGGTCATCGACATTAGATTTGGTTTGTCACCAGGTAAATACGTCTACTGAATATGTATGACACGAACCATATTCACAAGGACTAAACCTTGTCAAAAATGACAAAATCAAACAAATTTGAGAAATCTCTGTGATAAATAATGAATAATCGTAGATAAGTACCTCCTTTTTTCCGATTAAAACAAGTAAAATTAAATTGTTTTAAGAATTGACAGATGTACTTTGTAAATTAATGATAAAGTAATTTGCATTTTGCTAAATAGCGTAAGTGTGTGCAGCGTGTGGGATACTGATGAACTCCTAATAAGGCCGTGTGCTGTGATTCACACACAACCCTTACAAGGCTTTGTGAGTAAACAAAAAGGCACTCTGATTTCTCGGTACTCCCCTAGATTTTTTATATTTCTTCTTACATATACTTGATCATTTTCATGCAAATTAATACATATTGTTGGAAAAACCCATTGCATTTTCAATTTCACACAATAAAAGTGCCGCGTCCTTGTCAATGCTAGATTTATTTCTTCCCACAGAGTCATCTTCATCTCCTGGACAGTTGACAGGTATCTAATGTACCATTCTTTGCATACATGCAATTACAGTTTCCCCGAACTCATTATTATGTTTTCTAAGCATTTAATATTGATGTAGTGCAGTAGGTTCCGGGTTGTGACAACTCCTGCTGATCAATTATATACCTTGATTTATTAGAATATTGATTCAAATCGATTGCTGAATGCTCAGGTCCTTGAAAATGACCCATGTCAGTTATTATGCACATAATTGATCTTAAACATGTGCCACTCCATGTATGGCCAATGTATTTGTGATATATCCTGTCGGGTTGACGTTTGATGATCGTTTCCAGAAATTGTTAATCGGTGTTACCATATTTGGGTGTTTACATCTGAATTAATTTGTACTTCTGCTAATCAATTTATATGTTGATGCCATTGAATATAGTGATAATGATTGAAGATTTATTTGCTTCCATTGAATTCGTGGAAATAAACATTAATCTCTAGGTTTTCTCAGGCATTTTGTCGCAGTTTTACAATGATATAAAGTGCTATTTAATCTTAAACATCCGGGATAAAGTTCCTTTCATTATGCGTCCGGGTCGCTGGTCCTTTTACGTAGGCTTAATACGTTCTGAATAATTGCCATTGTATTCGTACAAATATGTCGGATCTAAAATTAGTCATGAGTGGTCAACGCAGATTTTTTACAATTTATTTCCAGTGACACAGTGTAATTACTACTTCAATATTGAATTAGTCTGTAACTCGAATGTCATCATTTCGGTATGCTGTGACGTTTCTTAAGGCAACATCACTTCTGTGCCTAGCATGATGTCATTGTCATCATTGTGGTTTGTGGAGTCCTCAATTAGCGTCGTCGCCGTAATTGTTTTTACTGTGTCGTCATAAAATGAGTTGTAATTGTTATAACATGATAGCTTTTACTCTTTATGTAATGTGTCAAAGCAATTATTAATCATAAATGTGGGAAAGTGCATGACAACCTTTTCACATTCACAAAAAAAAACTTATTTAACGTCTGCTTTTAAATCGATATTTTACTCGTTAACCTCAAAAAATATGAAAGTGGTATTGAGCACATCTTGTACTCTCATCTCAGGGATTCTTCCATTTAACCATGACAGGGTTATCAGATGGCTCCGCCGATACCGTTTACTGATAAATCGCCTGCCACCGTTCGGGGACGAAGGTTAACGAATCGTCTGTACTGCCTACGTCACTCCTACGCCACGATGATCCATTCGGTGATGAGGTCGTGGTGATGCATATCACGTGCGTATCGCCCACGCAGCCTAGCGCCACCAGTGACTGTTATAGAAACGTGTACCGCAATATTGAGTTCTCGTGGCAATCAGATGAACCTCAACTTCAAAAATTCTGGAACTACTCTGAAATGTTTCAGTATCTGGTCATTTATCAAATGATCTGCAGCATCAAGATACATTTTAGTTTTATCTTACAGTACTTAAGTGGTAGTCATTATAGAAGACCTTTTTACAAACAATAAATCTTCCTTCTGACTAATGTCCAAATTTCAAGCGTCTGCGTGCATAATGTTACTTAAGTATTATCAGATCCGGGATTTAATACAAAGCTTGAATACTGATACAATATGACTGCGTAGTCACTGCGTCAGCAGCGGTCACTCTTTATCTACCATTCCCTTACCTGTTCATCGTCACGCCAGGAACCAAGTGGGTTTTCCTCAGTAATGTTTACACAGTGCAAGGCATGTATCTAAGACGAACGCCGAATACGAATTGGTGGCAACATCAGAGTCACAACTAGCAAGATATAAGATTGAAGAGAACCTTCAACAAGTTTGTTTACAAAAGCCTAAAAAATGAAAGTGAAGTTAAGAAAATAAAAATCAAAGTTCTAAAATGGAGAGAAAGACTAAAGCATACACTTAACTTCAAAAAAAAAATATTACACAAAAGTTGATCTAAACAATTATTGCCCATGATTTGGATACTTCACTGTTTCACAAACAATGTTTTCCATTCCCACTGCGGGACAAATGATTGCATGACCTGAAGGAATCCTTGTGTGTAGGGTTAGGAATATGTAAGTGACTCTTGTGAGTTTTACTTGACGTGCGAACCAAGCAAGTGAAGTAAAACTCTAGATGTTGTCCTGTAGCTTGCTCGATCGACTCTGAAGTTGTAACGGATGTGTGTTCGGATTCGCCAGGTGCTAATCGTGATGTTTGCGAACGTGATTTATCAGATGTTTTGTTGATTGTGGTTTTTACGGTACGCTCTTATGTTTATTGATTAGGAAATTGGGTAATTTTAGGACAAACATGTTGGTGTCGTCATTTGCGATCTGTTCTAAATAGATCTAATCCTCATCAATTTGTCTATTGCATTTTGACTTCTAGACGACGACGTTGACTCGGTGACTGGTTGACTGGTTGCCATGACATGAGATTCTTTGGGCTTGTTATGCGGGACTTTAGTCTGAGATTACTATATTTGAAATTTTTTAAAGATATACAATTAAATTTTCAACTAATATATTATCAAACCGTCATCGTCTAGTCTAGGGTACCACAGAAGTATGTAATTTGATTTAATATTTGTTTTTTTATTTGTATTTCTTTATAACACACTTTTATTTTATTTGTTTTGTTATTCTGTCCTTTTTTACTAAACATGTCCGCAGCAAGTAAAATTACCTTAACCAGCGCTGGTTGTTGCAACCAGTTCATGCTGAGTTACCTGACCATTTTGCAACTGTACTATGTGCATACATTAGGATTTGATTTTTATGTGTTTTTTTTTTTACTTTATTTGTTGGTGTTTTTATGCGTAAACTTTATGTATGTTGCAAATAAAATATTATTCTATTCTATTCATTCTGGGTATCAAAACTTTCGTTGAAAACTATTAAGTACAACAGTTACTCGGAATACCGTTACTGATTGATAAATATTTTCTTATCATAGAAATTTCAATTTATAAATTTAGGATGTTTTTAAAATTCTAAGATTATCCCGTAAGTGTCGAAAGCTTATCTATTGATAAGGATCTGTCAAGTCGATCTCAATACAACTTCTTAAAATTACGGATCCATAGTTTAAAGATTAGGTCCGTCCTTTTCGAATAAATGGTTCACTTTACAATCACGTTATAAATGTATAGAAATTAGCCACTTCTAATGCGTTGTCAGTGACTTGGTTAAGGTTGTTCGCGCAGGTGGTAGGGCACAATGAACAGTTAAGATTAGGTAATTTATTGAGTTATTCCCTGCCCTAGATAATTCTAAGGGGCGTTGGCACTGCCCAGATACGCATAATTGACGTCAGATTTTAGTCATGGTTTTGCCCTTCGCGGTATCACGACACAGTCCTGAGGCTGGCAGTGTTATTATACTGTCAATTATAGTGTTATTATACAGATCCTGAAACTTTTACTGTATAATTACTCTATACCTAATATAAAGATGTATCCTTGAATTATATTCACATCTCACACAAAAGACTGTACAGTTACGTACACAAGGTATGTAATTTGGTTCAGGTTCTTTTTGCCTTTTATGGTCATTGCCTTTAACTTGCCATGATCACTTTCCAAGATTTATCCACTACAATAATATTTGTAAACTTTCGCGATCACTGTACATAATTACCAATATTAAACGGGCATTTTACTACTAATATTACGGCCTGCGACCACGACTGTTGCAACACAGTCGAAACGTCTCGGGATAATAAATAATAAGGTAAATACGCGATAAATACCCGTTTAATATTAGTAATTATCTACTACACTCAAGCTAGAGTCACTTGGCAGTTTTGTTTTTATTTTAAATTATTTATTTGGAACATAAAGAAAGTAGGTACAATAGACAAATGAAAACGTTAAAACTGCAAAAGTTAAAAAACTGAATAGCAGTGTCAGCGCCCTCTTCCAAAACCAAACCGAACAACGTTCCAGCTTATAACAAGTCGATACAAGTAAATGTTTATTCTAAATATGATTATAAGTTGATTACTGCGTTTGTGTTGAGTGTTTGTGTGGTGTGTGTGTGTGTGTGTGTGTGTAGAAGTGAGTGTGTGCGCGAGTTTGTGTGTAAGTGCATACGTTTTCGCGTGTTGTTAATTTTGCTAGGTAGGAGAGATCAAAATATTCTCGGTATCATCGTACGTTAGTGACTGAAGCCAGCTTTTGCATTTAATTTTACATCTGTGGAATGACAGCGGATAAATATCAATAGCTTTGTTTACTCTGTTGTATAAAAGACAGCTTATATAAAAGTAGTGTTTTCCAGCTAGGGCAGTTCTGCAGTTGATATCCCTTTTTGATAATGTGGGTCAATACACAAGAATTGTAACTCAACGGAGCAATGCAGTCAGTTTCTTAGGTGCCTTCTAAGCAGTTGAGCTATTTAAAAATCGTTTGCATTGGTCGTTAGATAGCACAACTGTTTGCTTTATTTCCTGTTTTACAAAGTGTTTTTTTATAATATCATGTAAATGCTTGTTTATTCTGTATATTATTTTGGACTAGTTTATAGACAATTATAATACCAAGAAACCATTATTCTGTCTGCACAAACGTTACTCGCATTGCAAACAACGTATTATTTATCATACCGCGAGAACACTAAATGTGGGCCGCTGGCGGTACGGAATAAAACACGGCTGCTTTATGGCCAATTTCACGTACCCCATGGCAACTATTAATATATTCAGTTAGGCAAAGCCAATGCATATCTGTTTTACCTTGTTTAGTAAGACCGATACAATTATTCAGTAAAAGTAAATTCGTTTAAGCTAGTGGCTAACTCTGGTGTCACTGTCTACAAGAATACAAGAATTTATGAATAAAAATTAATATTTTAAACGTCATTTGTCGAATTTTATAAATTATAATTAATTATAACATTATAATTAATGAATTATTATTACCTGCGTATTTATGATTTATCTTGTGAAACATTTGCTACATTATGTATCTTCTGATTAGTAGGTGGTGGGGGGATCTTCTACAGTTCGGGTAATTCGAGGAACTCACCCATGCTGTAGAATACCCTCCCCAACAACCATGTTTTCAAATGACCCTTAAACGCCACGATGGAGGCTGCATTTCGGATGCTATCTGGTAGCCTATTGTAGACAGCCGGGCCCGAGATGTACACCGATCTGTTCGACTTGTCTCGAGGCATCCATCATTGCTTAGCGAGTTTTTTTAGCTGACACCAATATTTTAACGTACCTTCCGACGCACAGAGGCACACACCTAAAATGTAACTAGCGGACACTCATTCAGTTCGTGATCGCGTGTTACGTTGCATAACTTAGCTCAGCTGATCTGTTTAGAATCACTAAGCAAGCTACAATGCAATAACAAAATTATTGAGTGACCGAGTTTATGAACTTTCAGCAATCATTAGTATGTTGTCTTATGTTGCGTTTATAATAAGAGTCGTTAAACCATCAACAAACAAAACAAGCCATGGTTTGGAACTTCTAAACTCCTAACATGTTTTCCACACAAAATTACATCACTGGCAGTCCCTTTAACAATGTGACTTAATCCGCATACCCAGTATGTTGCATATTCTCTCACGGCTATTTTGTCTGCAATGGACGTTATTTTAAGCCGTGTTATGCTCTACAATAAAATGATCTTGTTGATCTTAGATTAAGAAACATGTTATGGCAGGTTTTACATAGTAGGATAAAGGGCCAGGGCATGATAAATATGTGTCACCAAAACGTTTCACCATTCCAAATTTCAGCTTTATAGCAGTATACGAATAGAAAGGCTGTATCTGCGAGTGGTCAGATGGACATAGCGAAATTATAAGAGTAAGTGTTCATAATTGAAATAACAGAATCCTAAAAAACCTTGAGTGACTATCATCATCATCATCATTTTCAGCCCGTGTCGACCCACTGCTGGGCATAGGCCTCTCTTTATTTCTGCCATTCTTCCCGATCCTGTGCCAGTCTGAACCACGTACGACCCACGGTCTTATGGATGTCGTCGACCCATCTCGCTGGTGGACGCCCCCTATTTCGTTGCCCAGTTCTCAGCCTCCACTCTGTTAGAGCCTTAGTCCACCTGTCGTCACTACGTCTGGCCAAGTGTCCTGCCCAACTCCACTTGAGCCCCAATATTCGCTTGCTGACGTCTTGTACTTTAGTCTGCTTGCGAATTTCAGTATTGGGAACTCGATCTAAGAGTGTGATGCCGAGCACGGCGCGCTCCATGGCTCTCTGTGCTACACTTATTTTGTACACAGCCTCCTTCGTGAGCCTCCATGTCTCGGCACCATAAGTCATAGTTGGCAGAACACATTGGTTATAGAGACGTGTTTTAAGACATTGTGGAATACGAGTGGATTTTAATATATCAGCTAGTTGGCCGAAAGCTGCCCATCCAAGTTGAACACGCCTGATGACTTCCCTCATCTGATACTCCTTGCCAAAAGATAATACATGGCCAAGATAAACGTATGAGTCGACCATTTCTAGTTTCTTGCTTCCAACAACGACGTTTGGGACCGAAACTCCAGAAATGCTCGACATAAACTTCGTCTTGCCCATATTCATCCTGAGGCCCACTCTAAGAGATGCATTATAAAGCTCATTCAACATGGTCTGCAGGTCGTCCATTGTCTCGGCAAACAGAACAAGATCATCAGCGAACCGCAAGTGCGACAGGTAGACACCATTAACATTTATACCACATTGGTCGCAAGAAAGCGTTTTTACGACGTCTTCTAATGACGGGTTCCTATATCCGTCGGTAACCGACTACGCCTCGTATCTCCTTGATAAAGTGTCAAACTAGTGTCAAACTGTTGACAGGTTTTCAAAGAGAAACGAGTCGTAGCTGGTTACCGATGGATATAGGAACCCGGCATAAGACAGCTGTAAAAAGCTTGGGTGAAATTGTGTCTCCCTGTCGCACCCCCCCTTTGATCGATATGGAATTAGTTAAGTTGTGTAGCCTCACTTGCATGGTAGCCGAGCTATATATCTCCCGAAGCAGATCCACATACCGGGCGTCAATGCTGCAGCGATGGAGAGAGTTCAACACGGCCCAATGCTCTGACTAGGTGACTATGAAGTGGCTATAGGCAGAACATTTTTCAGTTAGCAAATTGTTTTTCGGTCCACAAATACATTTACTTTCTCGCGTACGAGTACATTGCATTAAATGTTTTGAAAGACGCATTTCAAAAGTTGCTTCGAATATTTTGTTGCATTATTGTTGTTTTCCAATGTGTTGCCTAACCTGGACCCGATAGGCTTGCCATTGCCAATTGTCTCCATTTGCAAATTGAAAGCAGACACTGTACTCGTAACAAACATTCCTAAGTCCGTATTCTAAAACTGCATCTTATGACTGCATCCAATTAAAAAACAATGATATATCAGTGTAAGCTTCGAGTCAGTTTTAAGTTTAGTAATTGCGAGACTAAAATCGGAGTATTCAGAGTGTCAGTGAGATCCTAGTTGTCCATGTTCAAGGTACTAATCCACAATTGAGAAACACAAAAGAAGCACCATCATCCAGTTTAAAAGAAAATTACCCTAACAAGATAACAAGCGCTCAATTGAGTCGTTCATTAATGCAGTTCCTTCTAGGAACTTCTCAAACTGTCGGTTTGAAGTTATGCTGGAGCA
This sequence comes from Philereme vetulata, assembly GCA_918857605.2. NCBI lineage: Eukaryota > Metazoa > Arthropoda > Insecta > Lepidoptera > Geometridae > Philereme > Philereme vetulata. The sequence goes on from OU975446.1 coordinate 9,260,911, forward strand.
ATGCCAACAGGAAAACATTCATGGTGCTTAGAAGTGTATAATGATAGCTTTGAGTGCATTACAACTTTGTCTAGATCGGTAAGTGTCAATGAAGTATGCGGTCGTGCATGCTTAATGCAGTTGGAAATACCGGTGTTTATCTTATGGTTTACTTACATATTTATGAAACCATGCCAAACATAATGATTACGAAATTGTATTTGAATGAGATTGTAAGACTAGCGAAAGTTCTAACAGATTTGTTAGGTTTATGTCGATTGAACTTCTTACTATATATATACGTCTTTTGGTCTGCAATGTCATGTTTTAGTGACACTAGCAGTAGGTATAATGGTAAAATAACAGTTATATTTGGTTCGTTCTTTTCTCCTCTGTTTCTTGTGTTGACACTCTCACAAATAATGTTTTAGATTTTATTAATTTGGTTGTCGTATCTTATTGTTACGGTAATATTTTACAATACAATATACAATGTTCACCTTGACTCTATCTAACTCTAGATGGCTACTGTTGGTATGCTTAAATTGCCTATCGAGGAACAAATCTACTACAGTTAACTACCAACAGTCATACATTCTATACAAATTGAATCCATGAATATACTTACTCATATCATAACAGAATTCATGAATACATAAATTAACCGTGTGAAACCGTGCTAGCACTTTTGAATTCACAGTTGCTAACGAAACTAGTTCGCAAAAAGCTCGATCAATATCTAATACAAACACTTATCTGTAATGCGATCGGCATATCACGAATTCCACGGGCCCAACATAGGCTCATTCGTACCAGATTTGTGCCACTCCGGGCTTTGGCTTGTTAATTTTGCCTACGCTATTTTCTGCCGCCAAACAATAAATCCAATATATCAGTTTAAAGGATATAGGTGGAGTTAAAATTACAGACAAACGATACTTTTTGCCTGTATGTCTCAGGGTAATGATTGCAAGCAATCATGCGGTACTGTGTGTCCTGTCAGGTAACGCATTTGTTAAACGGCACAGATATCATTGGCTAGTGCTGTCACCTCATCAAAACTTCGCCGAATTGTCGCTAAGGAAGACCTAAGGTTAGCCAGCAGCAGCTAATAGAAGAGTTCTACTGCAGCAATGTAAACTGAACACTGCGTTCGCTTGTCGGTCAAGTTTCAGTTGCATGTAACTATCGTTTCAGGGCTATGAACGCACGCAATGTTATGCCACTAATTAATTCCTTATCTGGATCTAGATAACGTAACATAAGGCCGGGGAACCTGTTAGCTCTACATTACAAACAATAAATTGAAAAGTACTCTGCGCCTCGGTCTCATCACCCAGGGCACCTAGAACATTAGGCAATATTGATACCCAAAAACGGAGATAAAGGCCCGCGACTGATCCAGAAAACGATGGCATTTTATCCCGCCCCGTGCGCTTTATTTTTTTGGGGGGGATTATGTAAAGCCACCATAAAATCCACCAAATACTATTTAAAGACCGTGTTTGGGAATACCACTCTAACTTACGAAGAATTATCGACAGTGTTATCGAAGTTGAGTCGTGTCTCAATTCAATTTCTTTTTCCATAGGTATTTTTGTATTTTGTGAAAGATCAAGAGTGTCCCCTCTGTACGATGAAGTATCAGCTTATCTGCGGTGCAACCGTTTACCAGGTCCATTGTATCGGGTTCATTAATAATGTGGTTGAGATTGATGGCATTCGCGCGCTGCGCCGGCGCATTGTGAAAGCAGACCACCTGCTCGCCTGTCTAGACCAATGATATTGCGGAGAGGGTTGCGGTTGTCTCTGTAAACAATCTAGGAATGATTGGCAGGTGTTTTTGTTTGGATTTATTTGCGCTACTAGTGTTTATAACTTCACTAGGGTTCGTCACTAGCTTGCGATCTTACTTTTAAAAAATAAAGGGTCTTACCAGAAAATAAATTAAAAACGGATTAGCGCGTGTTTGAAAAAATACGATACAAAAATTGGTAAGGAATTTTTTAAACACTCATAAAACAGTTATTTAACTTTTTTGTGGTAACAAGGAAAAAGTTCAAAGAAAGCCGTTTAAGAACAGAAAAACCACATAATGGACTTTTTATAACAATAACATCTAATTTTTTATATAAAGTCTGTTGGATAAAGTCTCTATTGAATTCTACATTTCACTTCGAGTCCTTGTACTGCTCAGTATCATCATCATCAACATGTCAGCTTTAATAGAACGTTCAAAGCTCAACAAAGACCCCCTATAGACCCTCATAGATTTCCAAAGCATCCTATGCGGGGCTGCACTCCCCTCTGTTTAAATGCTCTGTTTATTATAAAGACAACAACTTCATAAGTATTTAACAAAGTGCGACTGGCAACTGTTTCGAAGCACATTAGCCGCGCTTATTGCGATTGCTACACATATTTTTGCCAATAGTCTCCTACTATAATTTTTTAACGACTAACACATCAATGGAACACTGCATTTATGAAATAGTTTGGCGAATACCGTACACATTCCGTAGTCTTAAGCGTTAAGACCGCCCATTGTGCTTGTTGCTTTGTGAATTTTTATTTTTATATTTGTTTCTTTTCTTTTGTGGTGTACAATAAAATGTTTTCATTCATTCGACCTCCGTGGTGCAGTGGGCGAATAGCCGGCTGAGACGCAGGAGGTAGCGGGTTCTATTCTCGCCGCGGATCAAATGTTTGCACGATCTTTCTTTGTTCCGGGTCTGTATTTTTTTTTATATATTATAAGTATGTATTTACAAAAAAAGTTACTTCTATCAGTTATCTGGTTCCATAGTACAAGCTCTCATTAGTTTGGGGCTAGATATCGCTGTGTGAAATGCCCAGCAATATTTGTTATGTATTCATTCATTCTGTCTCGACCAGTCGTTGACCCACCCGATGTACAGGATGCTTCCGAAATGTGTATGTTTACCTGAAAGGGAGGAGAAGGGAGGGGGGTAATTTACCTTACAAACTACCACTAGGTACAACCAGGTTTTCAAATTCGTTGTTTTGCATTGAAGAAACGCTTGGTAAAAATCTTTAATCAATGGCTTTAACTGAACGTAGTAACAATGTTATTACTTTCCTGGAGTAGAAATTTTATTTATACTTAGATTCATAGTAACATTATCATATATTATACTAATGAACATAACACTGAGCCAAATTGAATCTAGATTATGTTATGCTAAACGTATAGATAAACAATCCGATACTTAACTTAGATATTCCGAAGCATCCTGTTTGCAGTAGAACTGGCGATAAATATGTTATTTATGAATTGAATGCGCTCCATGCATCGCAGTCCATTTCACAAGATGCCGTATATGTACCTACCTCTGAATCTACTGCAGCCATTACTGTAACTATTTTATATTACAAATGGATCGCCGAACCGTATGCTAGCCTAGCCCGATAGGTATTGCATTTTTTATCGGTGAATTGAGTAGCGACCGTGAAGTACATATTTCAAAATTATAAGAATTGTTTTAAGTTTTGACTATGAGACGTTAGTTTTAACTTAAATTAATTTGACTTTATATGTAGGTACATAAAACAGTTTAATGCCCGTAGAACTATCTTATTTCATATTATATTTCTCACTTTCTGACTATTGTGATATCCCTTTCTCTTATGAAAATATCCTCCCATCTTTTTTCGGTTTACCTTATGTTTCGTTTCTTGGTACAAAACTGTATTAATAGTTATACAGTTTTAATGCAATAAGGCTAAAGCAACTACTTTTCTAAACAATATATTACTGCTTAGTTAAAACAGGCTGTGGCCCCACCCGATCGGAAATCCCTTTTGGAAAACAAGGGAAATACGATCAAGTTTAACATACTGATCGCCAGGAAATCTGGAAGAACCTGATAAGCAGGTACCAGCCGGTTCAGTCCGACCACTCCTAGACAAAGGTTTCGTAAAGAAAGAAATACATTTATTAGACATAAATATATGTATTTTATGGGTTGAAATAATTGCGTTGTAATTGACAAGTTGATGCGTACTGGTGGACGTGTTGGAATATATAATTGATAATAATCGCCTTTCTGATTACACGTAAAAATGCGTCTTAAAATTATTTAAACCCAAAACGTTTAACTAAACGATCTGTTAACTAGTGAACTTTAACTAAAATTATCTCATCATTATTTGAATATTTCTAACCTCAATACAAGGCAAGGCTCAAAATGTGTGCAGGATTGCAGTGCAGACAGACACATTATCGCAATCCAACATCCGTACTAAATTATTTCTTTATTCCGTTTAACTTCAATGATCATACCTAATGTGTTGAGGACTGCAGGCCCATTACCGCGGAGATTCATTTCTAAATATTCATTTTATTGGTCAAACAACAACAACGTACTAATCGGGAGCACTAACGTATCTCACTACTCTACTCTTACTCTGTTGCTAAGCAAGGCCAGCTCCTACAGCATTCTCAGTTCTGATAGATATGACCTGCCTGTGATTAAATCTTTTTCATCCGGATCCTGATCAAAAAGCCTTATGACTATTGGGTTCGGGATGCGAATGAAAGTTTTAATAAAAATGCATGTAATGTTACTTATCACAGTTATCCTAAATATTTAATTTTATATACATACTAACACAAATGGACTTATAAAATTACTATTTGTACTTGTTTAACTTTCTTTCTAAAGGGTCCATTTTCGCCATTAGCATAACTACAAACTGTTTGCAGCAATTCTTGTTGGACAGTTCCTTTGAAGTAAATACTGTAACGTTTTTGCTAGTGCAACTTAATAATAAAATAATCTTCGGAATCATAAAAGGGCGAAGTTAAACCATCTTAATGTAGTAATTATTCAACAACAAACCGATCAGCAACAGGTTATTTGTCTCACCGAAAACAACATGTTCAGCGGTCATTGTATTCAAATTGAACTTGTATGACGACCTACTTCTGATATCATATCGATCACAATGCTAATTCACTCGCATAGTTGCATTCCTGAGAACAATGTCGATTATACTGGGTGTCCCCGATGTGTTAGCTTGATAGGTGGTCATTCTATTTCTAAAAATAAGTAAGTACGTATGAGATTTTGAATACACACGATATGCGGAAATTAATTATTTTCTTATCGTGTCGTTGGTTCATTAATCTGAGATAGTTTTTTGATAATAGGTCATTTTAACCTAGAAAATTCTTTAAAAATATATATTGAATATCACCTGTTAAATCTACTAGGTACTTCATATTTTTCACTACAATTTTTGACAGTATTTTGAAGAAAAGTAAATGTATAAATTCTTACAAAACAAACAAAATCACTTACAAACTTAGAATGTTTAGAACATACCTGGTTTGATACATCCTGTATCTAGGTGTGAGATGTAAATGCTTTGTCATCACCGAGAGCTTTTGTCAAGCTATCTAATAAATCATCGAGCTATTGTGCTGGAACTTGAAGGCCACACCACGTGTGCCCAGTTGCGAACTGATAGATTCTATTAAGATAATTCCATTAGATATCGTTGAGTACTGGAAGGTTTACTCGCCCGCTGTTTAATAAAAATGTAGTTCTGCTTTCTATTGTATTAAGACATTTTGTGTAGAAACATTGTTTATATCTACCAGTCCATAATTGCTTGCTTCAGTACCTTCATTCTCTAAGTCTTCATTTTGATGTAATGAAGTTTAAAAGAGAGGGGCGCGCAATTTAAACCAGGAAGATCTCTACTCGTATTATAATCTACATAACATAATTAGAGCGGTCATGACAGTCACAGCTTTAACCCCATTCGGCAATTTCAAAACGGTCATGTCGGCTATTGATATTTTAATGATTAAAACATCCAAAGTAATTGCAATGCGGCCTCTCAACATTCGAGTAGTATTTGCGTAAATTAAGCAGCAAATCATAAACTGGATTAACCGGCGTATGCGCACGTTGGCAGCCGGCGAGTCAGGGCTAGTTGCGAAACGTGAAACATAGTAGGGCTCCGCCAGGGCTACTGTGCCTAGATAAGACAACCTTCTATACTCGTATTAAATGTCACCGATTTAATCAACTTCTTTTCGGACTGTAAAAATACATTATAATTTAGTGGCCAATAAAGTTCCGAAAATCTTTTCTTCGGCTGGGATTTTATAAATTAAAACTTGGATGAAAAGTTCTCGGATCATTCACTGAAGCGAACAATATCCTTAAAAAAAAGAAAGAACACAGTTTAATTAAATTACAATGATTCAATATGGTTATCGCCGTATTATTCGTTTGTTAACTTAATAAATAGCACCCAACAGTCAAATGCATAGTTGTATAGGCCACACCGTGAACAAATATTTGTAGTCCACGCAAACATTTGTCCCGCTACAGGAATCTAATCCACAACCTCTTGCTTGCGTCTCAGTCAGCTACTGGCCCATCGCACACGTTGGTCAATTATTCAATCTTTATTTCTTATATGTTTTCTCTACACTATTGTTATAAATTCTAAAGTAACTCTTGTCTCTCTGCCTGTTTGTTACGTTTTACGACTAAACGGCTAAAACGATTGCGATAAAATTTGTTATATAGATGACCTGGATTGATATATATACTACCTTTTAGCGACAAACTACCCGAACGAATCCGCGGAAGCAATCTACATAGTTATGACTATGTTGCAAGTTTACATATTTCAGGCCATGTTGTTATGCCGATGTGATAATTTACAAACTTTACGTATAATAGCGTCACGTAAGCTCACTTCGTAGACAGCTTATTATTCCGGTATTCCGGTTACTAATAGTTAATACTTCTCGTAAAGTAGATTACTATTCCTAGAGACAGTGGGCGGGATGATTGCATCATTTCTTATTAAAACTTATTGCGATGTTTGTCACTCGGTCAATGACTCAGATACAAGTACTATTTCAAGTTTTGTATCGAGCAAGTTGTTAGTCGAACTGTTTGTTTGGTAACAAGTTCGGGTTTGGAATAGTAAATTGAATCTTATCTGTACCTAACAAATAATTGCTGGGACAATCACTCCAATCGTCCAATCCAATTAAGGGTTCTTGAAGTGTGTCGGAGACATTTCAAGTCTCAATTCAATAATTAATATTGCATACCGTTTTTCTTTGCTCAATCCAATTGCACTTTTCTGGCTTGATCACGGAGGAATAGGCGGTAAAATAAACGTTACAAAACGTTCCTCGTAATAAATGAATGTAGAAATTGAACTTTTCTGAGTTTAGCTGTAGAGATTTTTTTAAGATCAACTCGGCAACCGACTGAAACGTTTCGGTTTCCAGAAATGCCAACAGTGTTTCAATTTATAGGCGTTTAGCATTGTCTCTCATTTTAGTGGGCAATTTTGGGTTTTAATTATACCGGCGACCTCCCCGACCCTCACATAGAGCCTCCACGGCCGCTCTTTCATTAGCTTTGCGAAACGCGCCTGAATTGGAGCGGCAATTTGTGTGCCGTGCGATGTGTCCTAGACGTATGCAGGCAGCCGGGGCACAATACGGGATTACGCAATAATGTGCTTGTTGCTTTTCCTTTGTTATAAATCCTATTTTATTATTTGACATTTACATGTAGTGTTCTCCTTGTGATTCCCAAGATAATCCTATGAAATCTTCGCCTTTGCCACTTCTTATTCTCTACCGCTGTAGGCGCGTTGCCTGATAAAATTGGCGAGAAGCTCAATTTGGTTTATTTGATTGCTATTTTATTAATTTTAAACTGCCTCTTCAAAAAGGAAGTTTTAAATATTTTTACTAGGTCGGCAATACGCGAATTTTGTATTGGTTACAAGGTGTCCTAAAGTATGGAACTCTACCTACCGTCGTCTGTTTTTTATAAAGAATACAATCCGGGCCTTTTTAAGGTATTAGTAAATAGGTTGCTTCTAGATCTTCGTACTTCATCTTAGACGACATCGTCGCTTACATCAGGTGAGATTGTGGTCAAACGAAGATCTATCCAGTTAAAAAAAAGGTCCGAAGGCTACGGTAATCGCATATCTTCAGGTGGGCCGTATGCTTTTGCTACTTTAGTGGTAGTATAAAAAATTACATATTTTTTAACTGAAATTGTAATTTTTTCTTAGTCCCTTATAAGCATATTTTATCATGCTCCTAAGATTAACAGTTAAGATAAGTGTCATCATTATAGTAGTACGTTTTGTCAACGTAATTAGATTGGTTTCGCGTGAGTTCCCCACGTGCGTGATGCCCACGTGACGTGACGTTCCATATAATTGGATAAACTGTTATTTATAACGTTTTGACGTTTATGATACACGCTAACGATTTATTATGCACAATTTTGCAAAGACCTTTAGACCTTGGCTTTCGAAGTAATGTTTGTTTTTCACATGCTCTTTCGTTAGCTGATTGTATCTTGAATTATTCCTTGTATATACTAGGCTACATGTTGTTTCGACCTATTGAGTACATACTCCGATAGTACCATTATTTTGTTATGTTTTAACATCTTGTACTTTTGTATTGTTGCCTGGAATAAAGATGTATTAATATTATTATTATGTAAGCTTTCCTGTTTTCTCTCGTACAACGAGGGGTTTGCGAATTTTCGGGGGCTTTTAGCCAAACGAGAAATACTTATTATCATGCTGTATTATTATCGCGAAATAGTAGACAAAATTTGAAACTTGACGGTAGTAAGAAGTAGTAGCGGTACAATAAATAGCTACAAAAAATAAATAGAACTTTATATTTAAAATCAAATATCTGTACAAAATTAATCTAATTCTATGTAAATGATTTAATCAAAGCTGTTAGCAATAATGATGCAACTGTGGTAGCTAACAAAAGTTTTCAAAAATTCTTTGAAAATTATTTATAACCAACTGATCCCAAGGTCCTTAGACAAAGGAGTGCGTCTAACGGAGGCGTCGCTAAGCCGTGACAATTGACATTCAAGCTCATCATTCTATTTTGCCTATGGAATAAATAAAGCCTCCATGAACACCTTAATCGTCTAACGGTTTATCTAGTTTCTTTTGAAAGACAACAATAGCTTCTGTAGTGTAGTTATATCGAAATGCCCTTGATTACGTTTCTATCAGTACCAACCTATTATGCTACCTACCTTGATCAGCTAGTATAATGATCAAGGCTTTGGGATTTGTAAACGGCTTTATGTTATTCCTCACAATTTAAAGCAACTGTATACGTAAAGACAAAAAAAAATGTTTTCATACCACCTGCTCGACGATACCGAATTATATGTTATATAAACCTCACCGAAAGCAGGCTCATCCGTAGGGATTTAATAATCCCTACGGCTGAGCCGGGAGTAAAATTGTACTGAATTTCATTATTTCATTCGCGGGCATAATGTGATTTGAATTTGGAACCTCATCTGTATTAAAATTTGAACCAAAGAGACATGCACAGAATGTACCAACCTAGATTTGGTTTTTATTGTTTCGCAGAAAGTGTGAAAAGTAGAGTATTTTATTTATTTATATGATCACTTATTTTTACAATTCAAAATCTTCAACCAAAACGTTCCTTCTAAACTTTTTCATTAATCAAATCTTAATCAAAATCGGATGATCCTCTTTTACAACGTTTTAAAATATAGAAGTTTGTTAACGAAGTCTCCTCGAATAGATGAAAAAACAATGGCGGTTGGCAATCTTGAGCGATAAGAATCGTAAATGAACAAATGCCCAAATTGTAGGCTCTCATCAAATGTATCATTTACTCTCTTACTCATATAGAGATAGGAAGAGCCAGCCTGCGTAGCTTGGTAAGAGCTTGGTCCTTCTTAACGATTCTTATTAAGGCTCTTTTTTTTCGAGCCACATGTGAGTTTTTTTTACGATTTTATCCTTGTGGATAAAGCTGTCTGCATCTTGGGCGTGCTTATACCGCTCTTTGCACTCAGGAGTCTAGTAACTCCCTCGCTCCGCTCGTGATTAACTCTAGAATCTTTCTTTACGTTCGGGATTCAATATAGCGCTCGTGACGCAAGACACTGCTTTATACCCTCGTTTAATAATCTACTATTATTGAATAACCGCACACAAACAACACAAATACTAAGCTAGACTAAAAGGTATTTATATAATCTGTTGATCATCTCCATAATCAGACCCTATTCGTTGTCAATTATGTTGTCAAACGTCTCAGAAAAACTACTTTGAAAGAACTCAAACACTACCCTTCTACTGATAGTTAAGGCATTCTATTACGAAGTTGTAGATGGTAATTGAGTGGGAGTAGGTCACCTAGTTATAATAATTTTATTATGCATAAGTTAAAATAATACTTAATTATACTTACGATTAGCTTCTAATCTTCTTGTTAGCACGAGTAAGGAGTCACTTCCGGCGTATGTTTTTCCGGATCATTATAATCTCTGAGTCTTCAAGTCTAGAGTGAACCGGTTCTTTCTAGGCAAACGTGCTCCGTCTTCGACATCACCATCTGGTGAGGTAGTGGTCAAGCGCTTGACTACCAACAATACAAAAAAATGTGTATCATCTCGAGTGTATCTAAGCGCTGAGACACACCTCTATGGTGTTACAGTGCATTATGTTATACTTGTAAATAACTTTTTGTTGAACAATATAATAATTAAAATAAATATTTATTTCACCCTGGCTTCATCATCAAAACCATGGTAAAATGGCGAAGTCACGAGGTTCATGCGGATTGAAATTTCTTTGAAATTAAGTTTTAGTTTCGAAGGTTTATTGGCATTTCTTAATAGGTTAAAACGTTGACTGAGATCTAGACCAGGCTGGACTGCAGAATGCGAATGGGTGTGCCGGATATAACAACGCAATGATTTCATGACTCGAAACTGCATTACCATTCGCAAATAAACATGCACTGATTTTGAACTGCTTTGAATGTGGGGATAAATCATTTTAGCAGGATATTAGACATACCATTTTATCTGTGTCACTTATTTGTATATTATTGAATTAAATTGTATAGTTTTTGTATTTATTTGAATGATTTTTTTACTACTATAGAGTATAAGTAGAGAATACTCTAGAGAATACTCTAGAGGTAAAAAATCTTTGACAATTTATTTGGCAAATATAATTTTTTACTAGCGTTTTGCCAAATCTTTATAACCGTCTTTATACAATTTATTTGTCGTTTGATTTCAATGCCAAATAATGTCGTGAGCAGCATTACAATAGGAAATCTCTTTAGATCAAAACACAACATTAAAAAATATTCTCTTCCGTGTTTTGGTTTTCAAATTCTGACCGTGCCTTGACCTTCAAAAGTTCTAGTAACTTGCTCTTCCGCTGATTGACAGGTATTTAGAACAATAAAATAAATATTTCGATCAGAGTAAATAACCAATTATAAATTTATGAAATCGTTTCCCTTGACTTTTACAATCATAACTATTTATATGTTTGAACTTATATTGATGTAACTGCAACCATCATCATTGGGTAAAGCTTCATGTCCTGATGATCTTTTTCAGCTAGACTTGTGTAAAGAAGTGGCTCTATGGTTATTATCATGATTGTGTTGATGGAAATCTGGGTAATTTAATATCTACCTATATCCATCTGTGACGTCTTCCATTTCATAACGGAAGCTCGATTGGTTTAGTATAAATTCATATGCATGTTCTTTAAAAGCACCGTGGTTTACCATAAACAATTAAACATAATATGTGGCGCCCCTATTTACTGGTTTATACTCGGCATGCGCCGGCGCAGTGTCGCAACGGAATTGCGAAACTATCTCAATAATGCTCTATGGTCAGTGGCCCTAATGAAACCACCTATTGTGCCTGTACGCGGGACAATTGTTTGGCATTTTTGTTTGAAATTGTTTTTAAAAATAACATGTCGAACCTTGACCAGTCTGAATGTGAACAGTATGAATGGTTAGTAACTAGAGGGAGAACAACATGTTATTAAAACCTCAATAACATGTTGTCCTCCCTCTAGTGTAATGGTATACCTAATCGGTCGCTGAATTTTTCTTTTGTTTATGTTATTCCTGAAAGTAATCCACGTATGGGCCTAACTTGCGTATAAGAACAACAACGTGGCCATTGTATTCTCAAATATTGGATGGACATCACTGACTGTTTTGTGTCAGTTATCTATGCTTTAGCGTGTTCCTAAACTCTCTCTTGTGAGTTCGTGCACCATTCGGTAACTGCTTATTGGCTATCATTTATTATGCTACATGTTTCTTTTTTATTCCAAATTGGGCGTTTGCTTCTATATCGTATCTGTGATCTAAATCTAGAGATCTAAACAAGGCGGTCCATATTTACATTACATCATTAGATCAGACCATAATCCAATCTGTCAAATTAGGTCCTACTTTAGTCTTCGTGGCAAGAACAGATTCAAGTTCGACGCCAATGACGAAAACAGCGGCTAGATTTAAAAAGGGTTTGGAGAAGTCAGGTCAATAAATCTGAGCCGTTTTGCTTGTCAGGCGGCTGATTCCCTAATATCCTTGTCAGAGTATTTATTTTCTGGCTTCTATAACAGTCAGTTGGATTCGTAGTAAGGGGTACAATGAATTCAAACACTGCCTATTTTCATTTATTGCCAGAGCCAATGGAACAGATTATCACAACAGACCGGTTGAATTCCTATTCTCAGATATCCAGGATTGATTCAATGCTCACTGACCAATTGAATACCATTATGTACCACTGCAATTGATAGGATCACAGAACACAAAAAACAATTATTGTTTTTTATGTTCTGTGTATAGGATCATGTCTCATAACTCCATCAACGTAATTCATGGAGCAAAACCCTTCAACTAAATCCGCGAGCAATATGTCCATGTTCATACGTTCAATGTTATCAATGACACGTCATGTCTCAGCGCACGCCTGTCGAGCCACGACCCTATATCACGACGCACGCTCCAATACGTTACCTCTATCTGTGCACGATCGGACGGCTTGTACACCACCCTTAATTAGCCTAATAAAGACTAATGAAATCTTAAATGGACAGCATTTTGAAATGGCGAAACAAGTTGGTATACTTATGTAGTATAAATGAGGAGGTCACAACGCCCATTTCAGGCCTTAACCTGGTCACCGACTTGAGGCAGTAGGGTTGGTCACTGATACGTTGAATATGTAATCTCGGTGTCTTCAAGTCCAGGGTTAACAGATTCTTGTAGGCGAGCGTCCTCCATCCTCTACCACCTTCACACTACATTCAGGTGAGCTAGTGATCAAACGCTTAATAATTTCAATACAGTAGTACCTACTCGTCTCGTCATTTTTGGAATAGTTAATTGTTGTAGGGCGGTCAAGATCAAGCGTACTAATGTAAGTGCGTGCAGTGGTCGCCGTTCTCCTCTTCTGAAAATAGCTAAACAGTATCCTGTCAAACGCTTAGGTCCAGGGCGTTTGTCTAATGGTAGGCGTTCACTGCAAAACTAGACACTCAGTCATAGAGCATGTGTCGAAGTGTGTACAGTACCTACACCGTAGCGACACTATGTTGCACACAACGCTGTCGCTCAGTGTCTAGTCTAGTGTCTTGTAGCGTTGTGTATGCCTACCATTAGGCATCGAAATACTTACTGTCAATTCTCTAGTGCTAAACCTATTCTGAAAATGTATATATAAGTAGATCATACTTTTGGAAAAATATAATATGTACATTATTTATAGGTACGCTACTGCAGTATTCTCAGATGAAATAGCTCATTAAAAAATATGCAAATGCATTAACATTATTGTCAAGGGTATGTATAGTATTGATCAGTGCTTTTCATCTTTGAACCTGTTGACTAAACTGATACAAAGCCATAACAAGCCATAAAAATGTACCAGTGTAATTTAGCAGATGTATTTGTTTACATACACGCTTAGGTGTAATTATACCTATCATTAACATTTAACGACCATGGAACTTTGACTAGTAAATAAAAACACGGTAGTTGTTGTAATGTCTGTTATTAATGTTAGGCCTACGTCCGCCATATTGAATTTTAATTTGCCGGTCATTATCGATTACCTGTTTGATTACGTAAATTACGCGAATTGTGTCAACGTCAACGCCCTCCGATTACGCGTGTACGAGCTATTGTCTACTAAACCATGGCTGTATAATTTAATGTAGAGTGTACTCGACGGGATTCAAGCAATAGTTTCTGTCTTGTGTCTTATTTTGCAATTGAAGATGTAAAAACTATCCATACAGACATTGAGCTGAATAAATGTATAGACTTCTGGTATTTTGTGATTAAGTGTACTTACATTTTATTAAAGTGAGAAGCCGTGAAGTTTGTGTATCCCGCCATCACCTATTGTGTTTCTATTGTGATATGACGTGCCAAATAAATGCTTTAATCTATACTAATATTATAAAGAAGAAAGATTTGTATTTTTGTGTGTATGTTTGTAATGAATAAACTCAAAAACTACGGGTCCAATTGCAAAAATTCTTTCACCATTGGAAAGCTACATTCACCCCGAGTAACATAGGCTACTTCTTACCCAACTGCGCAGAAGGTAATGTTTTTATTGAAAAACTACGCGTGCGAAGCTGCGGATTGGTCTGCTAGTATCATTATATAAGTATATACGTGAAGAGAAAACTTTGTACCCCTTTTTAAGCTTATTCCGTGCACGGAGAAGTACGCGATTTGGCATAGTTAAAGTAGGGGCGGACGCTAAATTTAACCTAGTACAAATATGAATTACTGTCGAACATCAACCACTGTGCATTGACAACTAGTTTTAAAAGTTATAGCAAGAAGTGTCGGGTGTGGCCGAGAAACTTCTGAATTCAAAATTGACCGCTAGGTTATATGTATGTATGTATATGCTTACAAGCGCAATATTAACCTCATGAATTACGGCTCCTTAAATCTCATGATCAGTCAAGTCCAAAGTACGTGGTAATAAACTGCCAGGTTTTAGTGGACAGTGCACCTAATTAGGTTATAGTAGGTTGACGAGGGTCGCATTTTTGGTCTCCTTTCTGCAACCTTGTTCATTAAGCACTTGGAATTGGACAGCTTTGCTGAGCGAGTAATAAAATTAACTTGCAATGCTGTTAATGAGAGCAGGGTCTCTAGTTCTTAAAGTCTCATTTAGGATTCAAAGGGATGGGCTTTAAATGTACGAGTTAATTGCTAAATCATTAGGTACCTATTTTTAAAAATGAGGTCTACATACTATACTTAACGGCTTCTTTAGAGTAAACATTGTATTTCCTTTCGATATTTATTGTAAAAGTATATGTATATATTTATTTATTTAAGTATATGTAGGTATATTTTAGGTTTAGGTATTTATTTATTTGGATCCTACATATAGGTATAGGTATTTATGGTAACACCGCCTCCTCACACGTCTTTTCAATCCAATCCATCCAAAGATTGCCTGGAAGAAATCGCTTTGAGCGATAATGCCGCCCATTGTACCACCATGTATTAGTCTTTAAGTTTTCTAGGTTAAGTAATTTTAATTTGCTGTAACAATAAAGAATTATCTCTCTCTTTCTAATTGTTTCTTAGATTGTAATCTATTTAGACTTTCATGCCTTACCAGTTGTTATGTATCACCATCGTATCGCAGCCTTAGGACGACCACTGTGAAACAGCCTATGTTTAGCAGTCCTCTTTATATTACCAGACATACAAATCTTGTGTGGCCTGCACCTAACCGCTCCCAGTAGCCCATTAAAGGTCGTCTTTCTATCATGTGGGGACCGTACTACCAAGGACTGTATAACGTTGATACGAAAACAAATACAATGTTGAAGTTGGTTGGCCTTACAAACATTGTTGGTTGGTTGCGATTTAAATATCCTGTAGGGTTGTCAAAAGTGGCACTGTGAAACTAATTGAGTTTAATTTTATACTCGACTTTGACAGTGATAAAGCCCTTCTTCGGACATGAACAACAGTAAAGTAAAATGAGCTTCTGATTGATTGTTTAAAAAGAATACATTATTTGTAGGATTCTTCATTAAATCTTCTAGTTGCGTGATTCTGAGCTTTGACGGTCAGTGTGTTCATCTGTATATAATCATTTCTTACAAATTCTCTGAAAGCTTTGAAATACCTCAACTGGAACCATGTTCGTTGCTTAAAATAAAATAAAATAAAAAAGTCTGTGTTGATTCATAATACATAGTTTTTTTTGCACTTTAATAATTTATACGTTTTAAATAAGAAACCCCTCGACGGGTATAGGCCTCCTCCATAAGTTTACAGTTTTTAAGATTTTTTGTTTCCTTCACCCATGTCTTGCCTGCTATCTCGTCCTGCCATCTTTCTTGTGGTCTCAATTTTCTCCTCTTGCCAATTGGGCTCTTCGATAGGGTTCGTTACTTACGCATCTTATAAAATCTCTTGTCAGTATAAATCCACGAGTTACACGAAGTATAGCTAGTTCGTTACTTAAGCAATTTTTATGGTTCCTTTTGTCAATAGAAATAAAACTCAAGAAATATCTGTTTGTTCGCAGAAAACTTGGCGCCCTCAGAACTGAAGAAACTTAGAAATAAACAGAGGAAAGCGAAACGCAAAGCAGAACAAGAGAGCGCTCTACAAGCACAAGTACAGGTGAACATTACTAGATACCTTTATATTGCAATTGCAAACAATATATGTCCTTTGGAATATGCATGTTATTCCAAAAAGGGTTGATTCTTCTGATTAGAAGAATCTGAAATCTGAATTTTGAACACAATTTCTTTAGAAACATGCCCAAGGGAAATTTCCAAATCGACAGTAGCGCACATTCGAATCCACTGTTCCTGGAACCGTGTAACTATTACTATATATCACTCTTTGATAATTCTTTAATGAATCTATTATTATTTAACAGACTTCAAAAAAGGAGGCGGTTCTCAATTCGGTTGTACTTAAAAAAATGTTTTAACAACTGTTTTTTTTATTTTTATTTGAATAGATATACTTTTAGATTGCACCAGGGTTGGAATAAAGCACGATTTTTTTTTAATCCTAATTAATCATGATATTTTTTATTTATTCATTTTATCATGTTAAAAAGAGATATAAGCAAGCAATGTGACCCCCAGTCACTTTTTGGCATTTTTAATAGATCCAACCCAAACAGAATTCACGTTGACACATGAAGAAGAAAAAATTGCGTTGGAGGATGCACGAAATCACTATGAGGGTTCGGTTTTGCTACCATTGATAGTAAAACTTAAGTCAAAATCAAAACCATTCAAGTGTGATGTTCGCAGAAGATATAGTAAAAAATGAAAGTCTTTATAACATTTTGTTGTTAAAAATAAAACGAGTGTGCTTTAGTTATTAGACTACACGACTGTAGAAAAACTTCTTTTTCAAAATATCAATTTATAAAAAACATTACTAGGGTAGTGGATGACACAGAAAAATATATTTAGTGAAGAGAGAAAACATGCAAAAATTTTTGCAGTGGTGAAGCAATTGTTTGGGGCGATAGCTCCTTCAGCTGCTGTGTAAAGAGTGTTTTCCACCTTTGGAATTGTTCAGAGCACATTAAGAAACCGACTGGGAATTGAAAAGGCTGGAAAACTAGTTAGTTTATTCAAATATATTATTCAAATAACGATATTGATTTCTCAGATTTAAATGACCCTAGTCTATAAGTTAGTTATAATTTCTAAATCTGTTATTTTTTAATGTTGATTTCTGTGAAAGAAAGTGAAATTAAACATTTTTGATTAAATCATTGATTTTTATTGAAAAAATCATTTGATTTAAATCAAATTGATTTAATCGTGCCAACCCTGGATTGCACCCATAGAAGTATCATCAAAATCGGTTCAGTAGTTTGGCCTTTTCTGTTATATTTTAGTTAAAAAAATACTGTCTAATATAATGTGATAGTTTCTATCTAAAATTGCATAGTACTCTATCTCTGTAAAGTTATTTGGAAGGTTTTACATAGAAGCTTCTAATAAAAGAGGTAATTAAGAGTGATATTATGTACAATATATTTGGACCTAACTCAAAACTCCGAGATGGCTGACTTAAAAAAAATAAAAGAAAGAAAGAAAATACATTTTAGTTGTTCCCACAGAAAGTTTACAATAAAAAATAAATAAGAAACTAGTGAGTAGGTTTATCAGTAGGTTACCCGCCCACTCGGAAATGATGGTTTTGCGTAGGGACAAAATAGTCCATGTCCCAGCATAGGTTGCTTCAGACCTTGTTGGGTTCGATGCAGCGCTGGTTTTTAAGATACATTCCCTCCAAGGGTCGTTCGTCCTTTTCAAACATGTATATTTATTTATTTAGTGATTATGGCGGCAGCGCTGATGATGTTGGGATTGGTTCCAGGTGAAACGGGAGCAGCATCACAAGGCGCGGGCGCAGGCCGAGAATGGAGACCCGGAGGCGCCGCAACTCGACGAGCTTGTACCTGATAAATTAGCTAGGGTAAGTTCAAGATTCAGGTAAAAGTAATATAGGCTTTTGGTGGTAGGCAAAGCGTCTGCAGTACGAGTAGGTGCCACGTTCAACACTACTACGGACTTCTATAGTGACGAATATGCATTCGAGCGAGTTAAACTCGCATTGATCGAAAGTGTTTTTTAAATAGATCACACTAATATTATAAATGTGAAAGTTTGGATGTTTGTTTATTTGTTTGTTACTCAATCACGTCGTAACGGATGAACCGATTTTGATGAAATTTGGTATATACGTAGATTATAACCTGGATTACCATATAGGCTATCATTTATCCCATAAATAAGTTCTCATGGGATAAAAATGGGGTGTGTCAAGTCAAGTTGCAACAGCGAGTTTAGCTTTATTTCTAGGTTACCTACACATTTAGTAGTGTAACGCGTACGAAGTCGCAGGCAACAGCTAGTATTAAATAAATTTAAAAAACACTTGATTTAATATTTTTAAATCTGTTATTAATGT
Organism: Philereme vetulata; assembly: GCA_918857605.2. NCBI lineage: Eukaryota > Metazoa > Arthropoda > Insecta > Lepidoptera > Geometridae > Philereme > Philereme vetulata. Next base: position 9,279,773 of record OU975446.1, read on the forward strand.
TAGGAAACTGTTATCGTATGATGGACAACCTCGAAGATAATCCCACAAGGGCATATTTAGAGGCAAGTCCAAACATTACGTTTAATGCATGCCAACTTTTTGCATTGAAGTTAGGCATTCACGTGACTGGTTGCAAGCCCACCGCCGCCTATTAGAATACTAACCCGCTGTCACGTGGCTTCGAATACTTGGTACTAGGATATGTTCCACGCGATGTTTTCCTTTATCGTTTTAAGCACGTGTAAATGAATGAGCACATAAAGGTTTCGAGTAAAAAATTCCGTCCAACATTGCACCCATTAAAATGAATAAAATTCCTTACAAATAAAGTGGTATTTCAAGATTATTGTAAGCGTATTGACATCAGTTTCGACCCTTAACCTACAAACTCCTACAAGGCATTGTATACCTACAGTTCGTTAACCTGATGATGTCAATTCATGAACCTTTGTTGTCAGTTTCATTGAAATCGCGCATAAGACGCTTTTCAGGGCAACTATACTTCACCTGGTGAGTAATCTCTATCGCATACCAAGAAAAAAACTGGTGACACGACAAATGATAAGATCTTGAAAAAGTGTTTTCCTGAAGATCGAGCTAACGGCGCTTTGAGTCGTAAAAAATATCTTAATAAATTCGCACTGTTCGACAAGTGAGCTCATAAAGAAATTGGTATCGCATCACCATGGTTCAAATCCTGTCTGGTTTGTAGCTTTAAAATGGTTTAAAAGGCTTAGAAGTTAAAATGCGTTCAGATTTTATGAAATTGATCTTCGTGAAACTTAAGATTGATTCAAATTATGTGACTAATTTTCACCTAGATTTTTACCACTTTGTATAATGAAACCTTTGTTGACAAGACTGAATGAACGATTACTTGTATTTGAATTACTTACGCGGAAATGAATTTATGATTGAGCACTGTACCTACATAATGCAATGCAATTATTATGATACTTACATTATAGCACACTTCCTTTACTTCCTAGAAGGAAGTTATATGACCCATATAATACATCTAATCACGACAAAAGGTTACATTTGTTTATATCTAAAAGTAATAGCCAGCAATCATTGTAAGATGTCGAGTGACAAACTGACATGGTAATTAAATAGTTATTGGCACAGTGTAATAAATAAACAGTGTTTCATTTGCATAGATCTCCGCTAAACTCACGCGTATTTGCACCATGCACTATAAACAAATTACCCGGACGTTATCTGACATTTATATCATATACGAAAAAGCCAACAAGAATACTCTTCCAGAAATACAGTCACAAAACGTAAGTTTTCTTTATTCTGTCGGTCATTTTCATGCTGGACGAACTGTGCGCTCGTGGTGTCACAAAATTGGTCCCTAACTTCGGCGGCAACTCTGCATACCTAGACGAAGGCGTCCGTCGCGACGATTTAAATTCACAATTACGGTATAGTTCACATTGAACGGAAGAAGGAAAAGAAGGCTTTTGCCCAGCAGTGGGAGGGATCGCTAGAAACGTCACATTATTAGCATAATGTTTGGCTGTTTCGTTTCTACTCTGTGGTTTTACTGTGTCATAGCTCAAGGCATCAATCGGTGTGACATGTAAAATTGTTTGTTATGTCATTGAGCAGTCACGATTCTCTCATGCACGACTATAAACAATCGTAAAGCTTTATTTATTTTCACTGGTCTGTTGATTAAATTGATGATACTAAGATGTCTGTATTAGACCCATTGCGATATTAATTTTTATTCTACTGGCCAGAAAATTATAGGGGCTACTGTACGTTACCAAAGTTTTGTTAGAATTTCTGTGAATGGGGAATGCTGAAATCCTAGCTGAATCAATTTAACTGGGGTTAATTTCAGTCTATGGCTAGTCTATTGGTCTACTACCAACACAAGGGTTCATCAACCTTTAGTAGTCCACTACTGGACGTAGGTCTCTCCCAAGGTGCTCCACTGAGCCTGATCCTCAGCACTTCCCATTGACTCTCTACCAACAGTGCGCAAATCGTTTTTCTACCTAGCCGGCAGGGATGCCCTAACAAAACCACAAATTGAGTTATTATACCTAAAGTAGTCGAGACGAAGTTAGGTTTTTTAAAAGCTTTCATCAACATTCATCACTCCACTCTTGACTGACATTGAGATCTGACGAGTGTCCGCCATTGCTCCTGCTCCTTGGACCGTTGCATTGCGAATTCACTTCCTACCAGTGACCTTTGGCAAATCGCCACTTCTCTTCTAGATAGGGGAAGCCCTAGACCACATTTATCTAGCCTTGAAGATTTCCACTAAAGAACATCACGAATTTTTCGTAATTCGAATAGATTATCATTTTTTGATTTATTATTTTGAGATTCTTTTGGTTCTGCTTTTAGTTTTGTGGCAGAGAGTGAGCATTCGAGCCCTTATGATCAACAATACTGTCAAATCAAGCTGAATTTATAACTCTTGAATCATGTACAAACAAATATTTCAATTCTCATAATCATATCAGCTTTAGGACGTCATCTGGTTATTCACTGGGGGTCTCCCACTGATATTCTGAGTGACCGATCTTGTGCGGCACCCAACATGCATGGTATGTATGCAAGACCTTTCTAACGACCGTCAGTTCTTAATATTGTTATACTAGTTGACCCGCCAGTCCGCCATGACATGCATATAACGCGGGCTGTCAATATACGTCACCCTGGTAGAATTGTCAATTGTTGCCCCCGGCCATCATTTTACAACCATACTAAACCATAGACAAAATTACGTTTAGCTGTCATTTGCGTTTTTGTTATACCACGTTTTATAGTGACTTGTATTCTCTTTGACGTTTTATGTCCTGTCACACGGGAACGCGGTCGAACGGGATAAAAAGTATCCTATGTCCGTCTCCTGGTTCTAAGCTACCTCCCCAACAATTTTCAGCCAAATCGGTTCAGCCGTTCTTGTGTTATAAATAGTGTAATTAACACGACTTTATTTTATACCTAGTCAGGTCATAAATTCTGTCACATGTTTAATATAAAATAATTGAAACAAGTTTATTCATTATGTAACCATTTATATACCAAAATGAACTTAACAAAACATAGATTCTTATGACACTAAAGTTTATTCAAAATGACCTCCGTGATTTTGATTGAATACAGGCCTTCAATCTGCGCGGCCAGTCGTCTATCGCAGCACGAACGAGGTCCATGTCAATATCGGCGGCTGCCTTAATCAAGGATGTCTTGAGTGACTCCAAATTGGGATGAGGCTTTGAGCACGCCTTTTCCTCCAAGTGTTGCCATATCTTGTAATCTAACGGATTCAAATCTGGACTGGAGGAGGGCCAGTCTTCGTGCCGGATGAAGTCGATTTCACGCGCCGCCAGCCGGTCTTGTGTGCTCTTCGCTCTATGAGCTGGCGCCGAATCTTGTTGGAATACCCAGTGCCTGTTATTGAACATGGTATGAGAAACAGGTTCCACAAGGTTGGTCAGGACTGTATTTTGATACACAACTGGATTCGTTTTTACACCTTTCTCACAAAAATGTACCTCTGTTAAGCCCCAATAAGAAACTCCCAACCATACCATGAGCGAGGATGGAAAATGACCTCGTTGGACACGCGGAATACGGTTGCTCGCTTCTTCACTACTGTGTGCGTACACCTTATCATTTTGTTTGTTGTCGCTCTCTTCTACGGTAAAAATAATTACATCCGAAAAAAGAATTTCCCGATATTTTTTTCCCGCGTACCGCTTCAACAAAGCGCGGCATTTCTTCAGTCTCAGGTCCATTAGACGAGCATTCAAACGATGTCCTGTTTTTCTTCGATATGCCCGAAGCCCTAAGTCTTATTTTAACACCCTTTTCACCGTGGTTCTGCTTAACCCCATCTGAAGGGCCAACAGTTTCTGCTTACGTTTGGGATTTCTTTGAATTCGCGCCTTCACAGCTTTTATAATTGCTGGAGTCCTAACAGACCGAGGTCGACCACTTCTTGACCTGTCATCTACACTAGAGTCTTCATTGTATCGTTTGATGGTGCGATAAACGAATCTTTTGATTATATTCAAATTTTTCAGTATGTCAAAAATTTGAATTGGCGCGTAACGGCAACGATGCAACGCAATAACTGCAACACGGTCTTCTTTAAGAGTCCACTCCATATTTAAAAATGAGTAACATTCTAAAAAGTATTCATTTTTATTTTCATGAACAATTCGAAATTCGAATTCTATAAACTTTTCTGTGGCCAGCATTCTAAAAGAAAAGTTTTTACTGTGTGACAATACTTATGACCTGACTAGGTATATATTTAGAAGATTTGTAGCTCTATTATTAATGTTTTTTTTATAATGTTTCAGGCGGACGATCCGTTAGAACAAGCACTGAAGTTCCTGCAACCTCTGCGGACGCTAGCTGCGAATAGGATAGACACACATTTAATGGCCTTCGAAATTTATATTAGGAAAGGTAAAGCTTTTCACTGTGTCATCATTATCAGAACCCTCAGTGAGATTGAACGGATAGACAGCTGTCACTTAAACTGAACTGAACAATCATTTGTTACAGCGGCAGAAAAAATACCCTAAATGAACCTTTGAAGGGTTCAGTTACGAAATTAATTACCATAATTAAATTTGCGACGGACCTACGATTAGCGAATTCCAATGCCATCTGAAATTTACTATCATCTAGATGCGTTGTGATGCCAAATGCGATCACAAATGGCAGTAGTTGCTATTGGATTATACTTTTAGCAAAATAGAAAACAGTGTTCATCCACGACGACCTCACTCACTGGCGCAGTGGTCGGACACCAGTCTGAGACGCAGGAGGTTGCGGGTTCGATTCCCGCCGCGGGACAAATGATTGCATTGTCTACACATCGTGGTTTGGGTATTTTTCTATATATTATAAGTATGTATTAGGTGGGGGAAAAAGTTTCTTCGCATTTTTTTAAGAAAATTCAAAACATTTTTTAATATAGTTTATTTACATTTAACTAAAGTATGTAGGTGCCATTTTGTTCGATATTTTTTTGCCATCTTGTAGGTAGGGACATGATCCCATTGCTATAAACATTTTGGGGCTTCTGATCAAAATACCGCGACAAGTAGTTTTGGCAGTCCTCTCGTGATGTTAACCTGACACTGCCTAAAGAATTCTGAAGAGACCGAAACAGGTGGAAATCTGAAGGTCCAAAGTCAGGACTATACGGCGGATGCATTAACACCTCCCAGCCAAACTATCTTAATTTTTGCTGAGTGGCTAAAGATGTGTGAGGTCTAGCGTTATCATGATGAAAAACCACACCCCTTCTGTTGATTAATTCCGGCCGCTTTCTCTCAACTTCTTGCTTTAATCTCATCAGTTGTTCACAGTAGAGTTCAGAATCGATGGTCCTGCCTGGTGGTAACAGCTCATAATGAATAATGCCCTTCCAATCCCACCACACACACAGCATCACCTTGTTGCGAGTTAACCCGGGTTTCGCCACAGTCTGTGAAGCCTGACCGGCCTTTGACCACGACCTTTTTCGCACGTTCTTGTCGTACGTGATCCACTTTTCATCACCAGTTATCAGCTTCTTCAAAAATGGTTCGGTTTCATTACATCGTAATAAAGAATCACAAATGAGTACACGGTTCATTAGGTTTCTTTCAGTGAGCTCGTGAGGTAACCAAATATCGAGCTTTTTTGTGTACCCTTTTTTTTTCAAATGCGCCAAAACTGTTTTGTGGTCAATTCCCAGTTCTTCAGCTACGTCGTAACTACTGATATGCCGAATTTGCTCCACTTTTTCAAGAATGGCATCAATTTTATCCGTAATAGGGCGACCAGAGCGACGTGCATCTTTGACATCAAAATTTCCGGATTGAAAACGCTTAAACCAAATTTGTGCTACTCTCACAGACACTGAACTAGGTCCATAAACATCGCAAATTTTTTTCGCGGCTTGCGTTGCATCGTTACCTTTTTTGTAGTAAAATTTTAAAATGTATCTAATTTCTTCATTAGATTCACTCATCTTTACAGTACGAAAAACAAATAAAAATCACACATTTTCCTAATTTGAATTTGGAATTATCTTCTTTAAAATTTAAACTTTGAATGATACCAAAACCAGCCAGATATAAATAGTATAGCCAAAGAGATTTTATTACAAGTTCATACATACTATAATGCGAAAAGACTTTTTCCCCAACCTATTATTTACAAAATAGTACCATAGTACAAGCTTTCCTTAGTTTGTGTTTAGATGGCGTTGTGTGAAATGACCAGCATTATTTATTTATTATTGTACATACACTAAACCACTACCCATTTAGGATTTCGAGACTTTTAACATAATCTAAGTATTATATTGGTGTGTTTTAGACAAACCCCTCCTGATGCTGCAGAGCTTAAAGCGCGCGTGGCGACTCGACAGCGGCAACCCTCACCTCCACGACTGCCTGCTCCGCTGTCTGCGGTGGCTGGACGAGGCCAAGCCTTCTCTACACCCAGACGTAGCCGCCGTCATCAGCGCGGAGATGAAATCAGTAAGCATGTTTTATTTTAAGAAAATTCATCTTGATAAAGGGTCACGAAAAGGAAAGGGTGAACCGAAACATTGTCAGTCGTAACACAGATTAAACGGTATAGTTGTATCAACTCACGAAGGCAGGCGAGCTTATGGACCATGCCATCGTGGTAATAATAGATATTACCACGATTATGATTGTTGTTCCTATCATAATCTGCCAAATTTTCAATTGTTTTGCCATAGCACTAATTCATTACATTCTACTGAACCATTCGCTTCACTATAACAATGGTATCGTTGCAAAATGACCACCTTCTGGGATTGTACTAACACTATCTTCTTTTTTCAATGACCGTTGCTATGACAACCCTATTGAAAATTTGGCTGTGGCTTCATAATTCGTTTATCTTATAAATTATCAGAATTGGGCCCCTGGTCGGAACAACCTTATCCAGGTACAACTTTAAGTCATAGCAGAAAGAGCAAATGTTTTTTTATTGATAGTCAAGCGCTTGACCACTATCTCACTTGGTGGTAAGTGATGGTGTGATCGAAGATGGAACACGCTTGCCTGGAAATAACCTATTCACTCTGGACTTCAAGACTCCACGTAGATTATACTGCTCCGGAAAAACATACGCCGGAAGTGAGTTCCTCTCTTTACTTGTGCTAACAAGAAAAGTTGAAGCAAATCTGTGCATGGCTTGACCCGTCTTTGTGAGATATAACATTTGTAGAAGATCAGTCTCGTATATCTAATAATGATGTATTGTCCTGCCTTTATCTCGACTTTTTTATTATACCTACATGTTGTATGTCCGAAAGGAGAAACCTTTTTGTATAAAAACCTAACCCCTGTTGTCATTAAAGTCTCTGTTTTATTATTCTGTTTCTTGGTCTCTTTGAGTTTTACTAAATCCTTTCGACTCCAACACCAAGGTGACCATTTTGACAGTAAAACGAGGAGGATTTTGGTCGTGTAGTTTCCCCTATTCAAGGTGGCCACGTTACTAATAAATTTGCATTCTTTGTCCCAGGAAAAGCTGCATCGCATTTTTGCTTTGACGATTCAGTCTTTCAGTAAAATACGTTGTATTATGTATGAGCAATGGAGAGTCAAAATGATCACAAGCAAACAATGGTTGGTAAAAAAATGCGGTCATCCCTGTTCTCAGTCCTAACCTAAACAAAAACGCATGTTTACTAGGGCTCCACATATCCCAGCCAGCCTCAACATATTACCTGAGCTTCCTAGCAGCTTATTACGTTACCGTTGGGAACGCTAGGGTCTATTTTCGCTTTATGTCGAAGTGTGGTTTATCAGCGACTGATTGAATGCAATAGATCACAGCGAATAATGGAACCTGTTACATAACAGTAAAAAATAGCATTGGTCATAAACTCTCGATCTTTAACTTTTCCAGATGGTTAATGGCCGTACAGAGCTTCAGATAGCCGAAGAGTTCCTACCCGGATCAGCGCAGAAATCCCAATCAGCTGCGTTATGGGGCGCGCGCGCACTCTGCAGATTGGTACCAGATCGCACAACTGAGGCGTTGAAACTTGTCACCTCGCTAAGCTTTGACGATCTCTCTATACAGGTGAGCCCTTTACATTTCATCATCATTTCAGCCATAGGACGTACACTTTCAACATAGAGCTCTACATAAATTTGCAGAGTGGCCGATCTTGCAGTCTCTAGTCTGTAACCGTTTCATAGCAACCTTTATATTTCGGCCTCTCCATTCATAAACCAATTATACTATTAATTATAACAATCATAATGGACCACTTAAGAGTTCAAATGCGGAAAAGGGAGTCCACCAACATATAACAATCATTAAAAACAAATATTAAACAAATTCATCAATATCAAGAATAAATTGTCATTTATAGTATTTTGTTTTTATAGTGTTATGGACACTTACAGAAAACGCTAAGATTTTGAAAACCATTTCATAAACATTAAAGCCGGACGCGACTTGAACCGGCAATCAAATTGATAGTGCATCCTCGTATCAGCAGGAAAGTTGCGGGTTACATTCTCCGACATTCTACGGTCCGGCCTGAAAGTTTTAGAGATGGTTTTAAAATCTTAGAAATTGTCATTATAAAATACCAATGTTAGTGAGAAAATATGTAATTATAAGCAAGCAAGTCATAAATATATAATAAAAATAAAAACCTCATAACCGTCAAATATTAAAATAAAAATAAGTTCATACAAAAGAGTACAAACTTATTTCTATAAAATCAAATAACAATAATAATATAAAGTCTTTGATGAAGATGATAAAAGTTTAGTTATGATTACTCTTTTGGAAAGGATTACATGTATCAATTATAGATCAAACGGACTAAGATTATTTCGTCTGTTCGGACGAGTTAAAGATCACTTTCAAACAGAAAAGTTAAACATCACTTTGAAATAGAAAAGTTAATGAGAACTATCTTTCTCTGTAGTTTTTTTTTATTGTAGGTATATATTTGTTTTTGTATATATATTAGTTACCTAGCACCTACCTTTAAAATCATTTCTCTCTCTAGCCTCAAAGGTTTGCTGGAAGAAAACTCTTCATATGGTTAAGCTCGGTAATGTACATGTCCTCTATTTCTGTGTTTTTAATGTATTTTCTTGTGTACAATAAATAATAAAGAACGATGAGTGGCAAGTTGCAGTACTTGCAACGCTAGCCGGAGGCAACTGCTGTAGCGCCAGCGATATGTTTATTAGGCTTGCCCAGTTTACTTAATGCGTCCATAATCATTAACAAGTTATCAAAATGTACAAGTTACTTCCTTTATTAAATTTAATTCATATAAATGTTTCTGTGATTTAAATTGAGATCACAGAAATTGAGATTGAAAAAAGTGAGCTTATTATATATGTACATTCCAGGGTTGCGTGGACGTGCTATGGAGTCTGAAAGAGGGCGACTTCGGGCCTTGCGAAAAGGAAATAGAAGAGTACGTAGCCGCTTGCACAGCGCGCTTCCCGTACGCCATCGCGTTCAAGCCGCCCGCGCCGCCCAAGGAGTTCGAAGCGAGCGAGCTCATCGAGGATAACGCCCCTCTAAAGCCGAGAGAGGTCGCTGTTAACAACTGAGGGTCGTACCACAAAAATAATTAAACAATGTTCAGCCCGTGTTTAAAAAAATCCCATACCAAAAATTGGTAAGGAATTTCTTAAACACGCCTTAAACAGTTGTTTAACTTTTTTTGTGGTAACAAGGTGAGAGGTATCAACTTTCTGTTAGGAGATCGTAACTACTGGGGGGAACCACGCGTGTAATATAATACTTTTTATACTGATTTTGAAAATTAATTGTAAAAAAAAAAATTCCAGACGTCTGTTAACGAAACTATGCACTTATAGTATATGCAATAATATACACAGTGGAACGTGATTATGAAAAATTTTAATAACCAATTTTGGATCTATGTAACAAAATAAGTGCAACGTTCTCCCATAATAAAATGTTATTTGCACTCTTAATCGTTGGAGGTTGCTCTAGGAAAAAAAACTAAACAATAGACAGTCTCTTTACTGCGACACTCGACATGTACTATTTTTATAAATTACTCAGATATACAATAATCGACACGCTATGCATGCCGGTCATGCAATTGGCCGCGGGATCGGCACAGGTGTCGCAAATGTGTGCGTGAAGTACCGTACACTGCGGCCGGCACAATTTGGGTGCATCACTTTAATATTATAAGTATGTGGTCTTGAACCGAGTTTTCACAAGCGGCCCAAAAACATACCGCAGTGCTGGTTGCTCGTGTGTTTTGGTTGCGGTGTGGTAATTTCAATCTTATTGTGATGGTGATTAGGTTCAATTGATATACGCGTGTATAAATCTAGGCCTATAGGGGTGACCAAATTGAAAGCTATTTTCAATCACGTTAATGGAAGGTTGGGTACTAGGTAAACATTCTTGTTTAGCTAAATGACCCTTGTAGCTAAAACTGTTTAAAACTTATAGCGAAAAGTTGAAACTACAGGCACATGAGACTTCGCCTATTATGTCTTAGGGTACGCCACGTCTTAATTGGACGAAACCTGTAAGGTAATCCAAATATGCATTACAATAAAAGAGGCCACATTCATAATATGCTTTAATGAAATACAACCTCCATGACAAATTCTTATTTCTATTTAATAAAACCATACCATACTTTAGTTGCGAAAAAAATAACAATGGATACCGGGAACCCAAATTTTATTTTTAGCAAGAAACTGTTAAAAATATTTAATTTCCTCGCATTTGTGATGAAAAGTTATGGCATACTCGGGTGTGAGCGAAAGCGAGCGGGGACGCTAATGAGTCTAATACCTTTATGTTCCTTCCTGGAGTTCCTTTATGGTTCTGCTCGTGGAGAACATTTATTAACAAAAATATACAAGTATTTACATATTGTATAGACAATTTAAATAAATCAGTAAATTTGTGGATTTTTTTATTATTTGTATGTCCTGATCACGAGTGTTATAAGTCTTTTTGTATGTAACCACAGTAGTTACGATTTTCTAATGTAACTAGTAAGGTCTCGTTGGAAAGAGAGATCCGATGGGCGTCGGCGTCGTACCGCTCATATGCAATGGCCGTCTCTTAGAATATAGAATTGAAATGAAAAAGTTGACTTTGTTGCTGTATTTTGTTATAGGGAAATTCTTTAGGCCATTATTTACTAAATTGGAAATTTTATAGGTCTCTATTGATTACAATTATTTTATTCGCGCAATAAGCTTATGGTAAAATCCGACACTTCTGTGCAAAATTATCCAAATTAAATGTTTGGGACGGTTTTTGATACTCATTGATTCGTTCATTTAAGAGATCGGTAGCTAATGCGAATTTTGTCATTGGGGAAAATTATTTTAACACAAACACTACCTACATTTTTAAAATGGTTTGACAGCACTAAAATTATTGGCGTCCTTTCTATTTTTATACGGACAGAGAGTCTTTACCGCGTTGTCCGATTTCAATTATTCTTTTTTTTATTACCTTAGAGGTGGTTTCATACAAATTTAGCCAAGATGTCATAATGGGATCTATGACAAAATCTCGAAGCACGACATATTGGTGAATAATTTTTTACCACATCAACCGATTACGATGAGCATCTGAAGTCTATTTTCGTTAAAAAGTTACCTGTAGTTCTGTCAAACGTAAATTTTTTTGTCAGTGCACAGTGATCGAAATTTAACCGTATTTTTTTTTAGCTTAATTGTAACATCGCCGCTCTTTCTCCATATAATCTTTAACTATGCCAAATCTTGCATCCTCCGTGCGCGCAATAAGCTTAAAAAGCGATACAAAGTTTTTTGTCACGTAAATAGATTTGTATTTGGTAAATAAATAGATGTGTGCCAACTGAATTTCCCGCATTGGACCCAGTTTTGTTGGTTTAACTTAATCAACGTTAGTCACCGGGTGACTAGATAGGGTAGTACACTTATCTGTCGTTCGAAGGGTCACTTAAGTGTCGGATTTACACCTAAGTGTCGTATTTAAAATTCTTGTTGTTTGTATGTTAAAATTCTTAATCTCAAACGAAATCTTACATTTATATAGGTTATACGAATTCAGTTATATGGTGTCCAAAGTCAATCGCCGCTTTCAAATCGTTTATCCGACTATGTTATTTCAATATTTTTTTTTATTGGTTTTACATTATTTTTGTGAAGTACTGTAAAACAGTATGGGGTTTTTCAAAAATGGCGTTTTGAAAATGTTAAAGGGTCTGCAACGTGCGAGGGGTCGGTCTATTTTACTGGTATGACGTGCGGGGCGGGGCAGGCGGGTCGCGCGCCGCATGCTTGCCAGTGCGCTATTGGTTCGTCAGTCGGCTATTGGCCTAGTACTTTCATGCTCGAGTGTACCAATGCGCAAACACACCCCCTCTACTTTTTTCCAGCGTTCTTTTTACATGACGCGACCTTATACCTTTGGTGTTACAAACGTCCATAGGCTATGGTAACCGCTTACCATCAGGTGGGCCGTATGAGTGTTTGCTACCTTAGCAGCATAAAAAAACAGATTCGTTTATTTTTGCTGCCGTATCTTGTCACTGGATACCGTGAGCAGCGTACGTTAAAAACCCGAAACGGTCGCAATGGCCATAATATCTAAGCGAAAGAATTCACACGGTTCGTTTGTCGGTTCGTAGGTACGGTACGTTACACGCCGCATGTGGACTGAGGGAGTCAGAGACCGTATAGGAGAACCATCAACGTTCGTGCACATAACTTTTTTCCCCGTGTACGGTTAAACCGTATAACGGTACCGACTCGGTAAAACCGCTAAAGTGAGAACGTAGGGTGACGCGCGTTGCCGACTCTTTAAATTTAAAACGCGCTTTTTGAACCCCATACTGTAGTCAGGAGGAAATCTTTAAGAAAAAACCATTCCGTAACCTGATTGTTAAACTTTTCTAAATTATACTTATGATTGTTATTAATAATGGTTGACGTAAATAATGAGGCGCTCAATTTAGGACTGCAATTTGGACACGATTTAACGCGAATTTGGCAAAATTTCGAAATTCTTAGGTTCTAAATTATGTGTAATTCAGTCGTCACAAAGACAGATAATTGGTGTTCATAGTGTTTTGATTCGACTGCGAGCGAAAATGTTCCTTATTATTTCGTAGGTAAGGTTTATCGTATCAAAGTTTTGATTGTCGAGTCGGTATATATTTATTTTTACAACAAATTCCGTTAGTGAATATTTTTTCTTATAATGCTTTGATGTTTTCAGCTTTAAAGCTACTCGGATAAGCTTCACTTTTGAGATTTTGCTGTAAAAATAAAACATTTTAGTACTGCTGAGTGTTTTATAGGTTTTGTATTAATTTAGTTATTTTCTTTTAACACGAAATTTCCTAGTTTTTTCTGCTTGAACTTGACATAATCGGGTGATATCTTCTGTAGATGGCGGTTAAGGTCTTGACACAGACAATAGACCCGGGACGGGAGATTGGGATCACTACTTGACTTAAGCATTTCGTATGTGTTTAGTTCAAAATCAAAATCACAATTTCTTTATCACACTAATATTATAAATGTGAAAGTTTGGATGTTTGTTTATTTATTTATTTGTCAATCACGTCGTAACGGCTGAACCGATTTCGATGAAATTTAGTATGTACGTAATTATAACCTGGATTAACACATAGGCTACTTTTTATCTCATAAATCAGGTCCCAGGGGATAAAAATGGGGTGTCAAGTTGCAACAGCGTTAGCTACACATTTAGTAGTGTAATGCGTGAGAAGGTGCGGGCAACAGCTAGTTCAATATAATCTGCGAATGTTTAGTCAATTACGTGGGTTTTTTTTACAAAGGGTTGTAAGTATTGTCTTATTATTGCTACATTTGTTTGGTTTTGACAGAGTTGGAACAAATTCAATCATAAGCTGTTTTGACATATGTCGAAATTTGTTATAAAAGCGAACACTTCGCCCTTTGTACGATTTACTAACTTTATGGAGCCTACAAGTAGAAATAGCGAGTTTAACTTTGTTTTTAGTATTAACATTACAAATGTAACTTTTTTATTGAGCAAATCAAATTAAATCAAATGTATTTATTGCTTGAAATGTATGTCATTACAAAATGTCAGTAGTAAATAATAGAATCAATTCATTTCTGCCTTTCAAGGCGTACAATATTAAAGTCTACAAAGTCATAATACTAAATAAAACACATATATTAATTATATAAGATAAAATAAAACTAATAAAAAATGTTTAAGAATTGTTATAGCTTTAGTTATGGTATAGTAACATTCATTTAACAGCTGTTTTTAACTTTCTCCGAAGCATAACAAATACTATCATAAACAAATAAATATTTTTTAATATTTCAAGATCGCGAGCGATAGTCGGTGTCGCGCGTCGTCGGTCGTTGTCTGTCTGGATCCTAACCGCTATCTTTTAAAATTTAAAATTCTCTTTTAGATATTAGACTGAATATGTCTCGATAGTAATTGAACTTATTCACCTTACAACCGTACTAACAAGGCAATAATCATTCGAGTTTAGGACTTATGATTCGTTGTACTATGAGATTACGGCTATCCGAATTATCTTAGTATATCATATCCTAATACTTTAGCAATATTCGATGGTAAACGTTTAAAGAAACCGCCCATGTTTAATCTAAAATTCACTTTCATATCAGGAATGTTTTGACTTGGGGCGAGTTCAAGTATTACGTATCGCATTTTTGAAGATTTTTGACGTTCCCTCCCCCCTATGTAACGCGCCGTAACGTTTTTCGAATTTATAATATTAGTATGGATATCAGCTGACAAGCATTTTGTTTAACGGCAGTGCCTTTCGCGATTTTTTATGCTTTGTTTAGTACGCGTAAGCAATCTTTCTAAATAAACGTAGCATTCATTATATAAATCTACAATCTGTCTTATTCATAAAATCATAACACCAAGTGTGGCCTCAAGTGTTCATCAGATTATAATAGACATAACTTATAATAGACCTAACTTAAGAGATACACAGGCGTCATACACGGTACAACAGTCGCACGGACCGGACGCGTCGCAAGGTTCAACTGACCTTTGGTAAGACGTTACGACGTAGTCTACTTTACGACCAATAAATATACGATCGAACTTGTCGCAGTGCGTTTCATAGTTCCCACCGCTCTGCCCCACCGGTGAAATGAAATATCAAAAAAATTGTGCTATCATAATCCCCACTGGGTAATAATTGGTGGAGCATTGGTTGTAGTACATGTTGACGACATAAATTTATGATATGCAAAACGTTTTAACCAAGCAGTACTTAAATATTGAGATTTATTTATGAACTAGCTTCCGCCAGCGGCTTCGCACGCGGTGTTTGTCAATTACCAGCAGCCTATGTTTGAATCTAGGCATAATCTATCAACACACAAAATTTTATCGAAATCGGTTCAGTCATTACGAAGTGATTAAGTAAGAAATAAACAAACATCCAATCTTTCACATTTATAATATTAGTGTGATTGCATATTTGATAGTTCATCATCTCCACCGCTTCAACACTGATCGTGCGGTGGGTATTATGATATGTTTCATAATCCCCACTGGTGAGATAGAGGGGTGGGGATTACGAAACTAACCCAATACGACCGACGTGCGTGTGACTGTTGTAACGTGTATGACCCCTTTGTCATATACATAATGGACTCGGTACGATATGGAAAATAAGAGCCGGGGTACGCTTTGTAAATAATAATTATTAAGTTTTTTTGTAAAATATTGTTACAAGAACTACCCGTATACTGTTTGTAAAAGTTTTTTTATTGTAATTGTTGAATTCGATCGGTTTCTTTGTAGATATTTGTAAAGTTTGGACAATAAATTGTATAATTGAATACTCCAAAGGTATGTATATACCGTGTGTGTTGAACACAGAATGCTGATTTAATTTTAAACGCTTCACTGATGTTTTGTTATTAACCTTGCACTAGTAAAATGAAACAATTAAATGTAGAAGCCAATTTATTTAGTCACTGGTAAAAATACATTCTTTGTAATAGAGTACATTATTTGTTAAACACTAGAAAATTATTATGTATAAGCCAGCAGTTAATTTGCTCAGACCAAAGTTCACCAATGCATAAATACATCAAACGGGCGGCTGTTAAACGGACTGCTAACCACAGGTTATGATGATATTGTGTAAAAATTACACAGTTTTGATCCTAACCGTATATTTAGTATTGGTGGATTTGGGTTTTATTGATTAATTCTTTGCAGAGAAACTAAGAAATGTTAATATTTAGTTATAGCACCCACTAATTTTGCTGCTGGTAAAATACTATGTTATTATGTCAGTACGGTTCGTGTTCGGTTTGTGGTCGTTTTGGTTAATTGTTTCAGTGAAGACTGTATTTGTTAATACAATGGTTTTGACATTATAATTTTGTACACATCTACGTTGGTTAACGTATTCAAGTTTGCGAGCGGAGTGGAGTACCTGTGCCCTGCTATCTTGTAAATAAAGTAATAAAATTTTATTTTACAAACTTAGAATTCTTGTTTTATTTCGACAAGTAGACTTACACCACAGTTGATAACTTTACAGACCCTGTCAGTTTAACATTCGTTAAATTTTGAGGATAATTTTATGGTGCAACTCAACTTGAATTGTAAGTACACAGGGTGTGTAGTTGAGATGGTTTTTGCATTTCCCCTTACTGACCCTAACATATCCTGCAATACACTCAAGATGTTTACAGTGTTTCTTCAATAAAAAACTTCATGGGTATTACTTATGGTTCACAAAAAACAGTTTAGCTCGAATTAAAAAAAATCTTAAACAAAAATTGATAAGTATTTTTTTAAGCAATTTCTAAAAAGTCGTACAACATTGTTCTTGAAACGAGGGCAATGATCCTTACGAGTTATTATACATACTCCAAAACATTTTGAACACTGTATATTAATTCAATTAGTTTTTATAATTTGCATGATCTGTTTTGAGCTACAGACACTTGTAAAATACATATAAAATATTTTAAGTAAGTACATCAAATATTTAAAACATAAAAAAAATTATGCACAAATTGTCATTTAACTATTAATATCACAAGATTTAGATACATAGTGCTACACATTTATTATTGTACTGTTTGTTACTCTTAGTTACAACAAATTTCATTGAGCTAAAATACCAATTATTGCATTTAAATCTGTACTTTCCCGTGGTCAATCTTAGGGAACGTACCCATACTACGTGACCCGTTCAGGGGGCGGAGGGGGGTCTTCAAAATACCACGCTTTGTCACAGGGGCGGGGAAGGGGGCTTAGGTTTTCGTCACGAAGTCAATATCCTCTAGGGAAATATCGCGTTTTTTCGAGCTATATTCAAATATGGCGCGCAGCGTTTAGAGCTTTTTATACTTGTTATTATAGGGTATGCACACATTGTTGGCGTCACGCGGCGAGCGCCGTAATAATAAAGATAAATATGCGTCTAATTAATACTTTTTCAATGTAAAAAAAAAAAATTAACCTTGTTTATGAATTACTACGTGAAAACTAGGGGGGGGGGGGGGTCTTGACATATACTATAGGTGGTCACCGAGAGGGGTAAACAAATTGTAAAAAAAAAATGGGTCACGTAGGATGGGTACGCTCTTACTTAGATGTCTATGGGTACCCATTTACTCGGTCAAGTACCACAACCATACAAAAAATGTATTGGCGTGATCCTTGACGGGTTGAATGGGTTTTATCAGAAGTTACTATCTTTGGAGCATAGTTTGTATTAGAGATCTTTCAGTCTAAAATTGCACGCCCCACCACCCTCATTATGTCAAAGCCAAACAATCTTTAATTATCAGATTTACACTGACTCATTTCAAATAATTTAGAAACAACTTTGTAGTCTAAGTTCTGGTTGAGTCTCCCTCTGTAAACACTGGTCAATCATTTTCAATACTTGTATTTTTAACGGTCTACCGTTTTAAACCTAATTTGACATTGAAATAATTGTGGGAACAACTAGCCACGGAGGCCATACAACCAATAGTGAATAGTGAAACATCTTACTGCGAGTAAACTTCAAATGAGGTGGAGGCGGGTACTTTAAGACTAGAAGATATCCACTACACTGAGACGTCATTACATTATTTATTAAAGTTGTACTATCTTGATCATAAAAAAGAATTACCTTAACTGAAAGAATAATAATAATTATTATTCTATCAGTTTGTTTCTTTACTGTGGTACCATTTATCAGGTCCATTCATGGAACTTGGGAATTTTTTTTGCCGTTGTACTATTAATTTTATGCTTCCTCGGTTTCTTGGATTTTTTGTCGTGACTGGATGGCAGTAGGTCGTTAGGTTTTCTTTTTATTTTGTTATTTGTGGGGAAACAGGCTTACGACCCACCTGATGGTAAGTGGTCACCGTGGCCTATTGACACCGGCAACACCCGGGGTATTGTCGATGCGTTCCCTACCCTGTAGAAACCTCTTTACATTTCTCTTGAAGCGTGCCATGCCGTAGCCTAATGGGAAACCCTCAGATGGTAGCCCATTCCACATCTTTCAGGTATGGGGTAGAAAAGATCGCGTGAAGCGTGTGGTGCGCGATACCCAATTGTCGACGATATCTGCATGAGCTTTATTACGTTGTCGAGAAGTGCGGTGGTAAAATATGGACGACGGGATGAAATCAAATAGCTCCTCAGAACATTTCCCATTATACAGGCGGTAGAATACACTGAGCGATCCGATGTCACGGCGCTGACTCAGCGGTTCCAGCCTGTCGGCGAGTTTTGTTAAATTACTAACCGAACTGTTGCTACTAAAGGGACAGATCTCGTTAATTTAGGGAAAAAACCTAACGACCTACAGCCATCTAGTGACGGCAAAAAAATATATTGTGGTATTATTAATGGTACAATGGCAAACAAAATTGCCACTGTATCGTGTGCTGTATCTGTCAGTGTTCTGTCACTGTGTGCACATTAGAAAAGTTTATTTAGCTTAGTACCATTCGAATCTACACCATAGTACCATTAGGTACCACGGTAAAGAAACGTTTCACTCAATCTATGCCTCTTACTTGCTAGGACTCATGTTCTCCCATTCAACTGCATCAAAATCAATCTCTATTTTGCTTTGCTTAGGTTTCAATTGCCTGAAAAATAAAACACTTAATATGTATCTTGTTGTGAATTAATACTATACTCATATCATATCCTAAACCTGAAATGAACCTTATATATTTAGGTACTTTTTTATTTGTCTAGTTCCTACCGTTGCGGTATGCAAACAATAAAATTCTAATAATAATTAATTTAAAATTAATTGAATAGTTGATAAATAATAAAATGATGGCAGCTTAAATTATTGTTGCCATACAGAGCACACTCGTGCGCAAAATATGTGTTTTGCACGAGCGAAGGCGGAGTTGCCATATCTTCTTTACAACATTATTTTAACCCTTCGACACCTCCCTATTTAAAAGAACGTTTCCATTTCCTACATCAATCCCTCGTTCCTTGCGGACTGGAGAAAAAGCACCGCGTGCTAGTTACGCATGCGTTGACTGATCGCCTCGTTCGAAACGCGCGCAAATCGCCAGTGTCATTCATAACTGCATGATAACGCTCTAATGGCAGATTATGCGTTATTATAAATAAATATATTGCTGGACATTTCACACAGCGCTATCTAGCCCCAAACTGAGCAAAGCTTGTACTATGGGAACCAGATAACTGATAGAATACTTATATACTTTCTTTGTAAATACATACATATTTACAATATATAAAAATACATCCAGACCCAGAACAAATATCTGTAGATCATGATGATGCAAACATTTGTTCTGCGGCGGGAATCGAGCCCACTACCCCCTGCGTCTCAGCCAGCTATTCGCCCACTGCGCCACGGAGGTCGTCATTATCTTATCCCACTATTAATATTTCTGCCACCAAGCTGCATTGCTATCTTTAGATTTCAAATGCGTGGTTGCCGGTGAAATTACAGGCACATGAGGCTTTTACATAATAATATTTTTAATACATATTGCTGGACATTTCACACAGCGCTATCTAGTCAAACTAAACAGAGCTTGTACTATGGGAACCAGATAACTGATATAATACTTATATACTTTTTTTTAAATACTTATATTACATATAAAAACATCCAGATCCGGAACAAATATCAGTAGATCGTGCAAACATTTGTTCCGCGGCGGGAATCGAACCCGCTATATCCGCTATAGTAAATCGTTTAAAGGGCAAGGTGTTCGCTTTTATAACAAACTCCCAAGTGATGTACAAAAATTGACAATTAACAAATTTAAAAACGCAATTAAACAAAATCTTTATAAAAAAGCCTACTATAAAATATCGGATTATTTAGATGATAAGAGAAGCTTGGGATTGAAATTGCTCCAACTCGTTTAAACATTTTACAATTTAGACGTAATTTATTACCTGTATTGTTATGTATTCTAAAAAGATCATTAAAAAAAATCAACCAGCCTTGTTTTCTTGCCTTTCTTTCCTGGCTTGGTCGCGAAGGAACAGACAGTAAAATTGACGTTTCAAAGTGATCCTTGTGATTTTAATAAATAAAAGATTTTGACTTTGACCTGCGTCTCAGCTGGTTATTCGCTTACTGCGGAGGTCGTCCAAACTTGAGGCATACAGCTTTACATCTGTATGCTTCAATTTGATGGATGGTAGGGCAGTATGGGCAATACTTTGTTATAGGCGATGGTTACCACTTAACATCAGACGGGCCATACGCTTTTTCTATCACCAGGTTGCAAAAAATATATATATTATCAAGGTACTAACCAGTATTTTACTCTAGCGGCATCCAACATTTTCTTAGATGCTATATACATAGGTTTATGTGCCCCCTTGTCTGATAGGTACACAACCTCCGTAATGCCAGACTGAATGATCATCTTTGCACATTCATTGCACGGGAACAAACCAACATAGATTGTGCAGTTTTTTACATCCGCTGAGTTTTTGTTTAGGATGGCATTCATTTCTGCGTGGCATACTGAAACGGAGCAAAAATTATAGGATTATAACAGAGTTAAGTAAGATTAACTCTGACACCGAGAAGAGTGGAAAAGGTTGGTCTTGGCCAAATGGCAAAAGCGTCTACTCGCGCGCAGTAGCAGTCTACTGCGGCGCGTAGTGCGAGGCGAGACGCAGTGCGGAGCGGATCGCACTCACCCGGATGAAGGTTCACGAATTGAACCGAAACATTGTCGGTCGAAACACCGATAAAACGGTACGTGATAAATCCCGTATTTATAATGATTGAAATAAATCACGACAGTTTTCTAGGCAAACGAATTATTTAAAAAAAAACATACTATTATTACACATTCTAAAGTAACTAGTTTTCACATCTACTGCTATGGCTGGACATATTTTGATGAAATTTGGTAAATAGATAAATTATGTTTTACACAACTACCCATAACAAGTGTTTTTATAGAAAAAGCGCACATGCAAAGCTGCGGGTGAAAGCTAGTAAAAAATGTTTACCATATAGAAACTTGCTGTCCAAAGGTGAAGGAGTATTTTTACCCCATGGGAATTCATCATCATCACATCCTTTAGGCATTCCATTATATCTGAAATAAGAATTTGAGGAAATGGATTACGGACAGTCAGGCAGATTTCTCGCATATTTCATTAAAAATGATGACAATAACAGGTCCATTGGATACTGTGATAGTAACATTAAAATTAACCTCTGTGGTGCTGTAGGTGAATAGCTGGCCAAGATACAGGAGGACCCTTGTGGGTTTGATTCCCGCTGCAGAACAAATGTCTGTATGTTCTACAGATATTTGTTTGGGTCTTGGTGTTTTTCTATTTCATATAAGTATGTATATGCAAAAATATATACTTACTAAGTATGTATACACAAAAAAATATATTCATACTTATATGTAAGTATTCTATTAGTTATCTGGATCCCATGGTACAAGCTTTGCTTAGTTTGGGGCTAGATAGCGCTGTGTCAAATGTCCAGCATTATTTATCTTAAATCCATGGGCACAAACAGTGTCTAGTCTCAGACTATGTCGCAGCCATAAGACATCCACTGCTTAACATAGGCATAGATTTCAAGAGTGAGTGATCTTGGGCAGCTTACACCCAATGGCACTCAGCAACCTTCATCATGTTGTCTTTCCATCTAGTGAGAGGACCGTCCCACACTGCACTTTTCAATGCATGGTCTCCACTCGTGAACCTTTCTGCCCCAACAGCCATCAGTGCTTCGAGTGATGTGTTCTGCCCACTGCCTCTTCAGCTTGCTAATCCATATTGCTATGTCAGTACTTACAGTGTTTTAGTTGTGTACTTACCCAATACCAACAATTACATTTTCCTTGTTCACAATACAGGCTCCGACTTGGTAGCTGGGGTCTTTACTCCGCTTGGCTGCTAAAAACGCAGTGGCCATAAAGTAATCCTGCCAGTTAATGAAGCCTTCTCGTTTCTTTTGAGGGGTTTCTCTTAAAAAGTTTAGCAGTTAGAATAGAAACAGTGCATAACCTCATTGATACAGAAAAATATATTTTACTTACGATATCTTCATATTAGAAATATTTTCTGATAGATCCATGGTCAGCAGTAGTACTGATTATTTAAAATGAGGGGATGGAAATTTATATTCGACACCCATTCCGTCGTTGAGACAGTGTTTATGGATTGTTTTTCCTAGTATTTAATAAGTTGGATCGAAGTATAAAATTATCCTAAGAAAATTTCAACAAGTTAAATGAACATTTGACTAATTCGTTGCGTAGTTCAAGCAAAAAAATACTATTTTATAAAACCCAATGAAACGCACCCACAAAAACAAAACAAAATAAACAAAAATGTTAAAATAACCCTACCTAACCTAAAGGCAATAAATATAGGTTTAAAAAAAACTTCTATGCTTTGACAAAGCCACTTTTCTGGATGACAATGACAACGTTATTTGAATTGAATTGAAATGTCAAATTTTTTTTTTTAATGAATTCGAGCCACACGTGTATAACACATACCATGACAATTATTTGGCTACCATTCAAGAATCACAGTGGTGCATGTGCTGTGGTGATAACTCGTACATAAAATGAATGCTCAAATCCGATGACGAAGGCATCCCAACCACCAGGCATAACATTGAAAAATTGTGTTGTTACTTAACTAAGGATTTGTTTCTTCATGGTTTCCTAAAAACGATAAAACAATATTATTTTAAAAACGTGATCCCTCCACAACCTCAAACGGTGCAATCAGGGCCATTCACTACTTCACTAACCACTTTATAAACACCACACAACTTGCTGTTAAGGTAGGTAGAGAAGTTCAATTTGTGATGATCTTTAACCATGATCACACCCACCGGGGTGGTAGACCGTACGATATTCATGTTCATATAGGAAGTCCCTTTGCCCAGATTATCCCTGACTACATTTGCAGTCATTTTTTGTATACCTACCTGAATATGTACCTACTGACCTGCCGGTAATCATACCAGACCAGCGAACTCACTGGTAAGTTTCCCGGATAATGAATGCTAAAAATGTAAAAAGGTACTTACATATTTCGTATACTTATAGGTATCGATCTACAGGGACAAATACGGAAAACGGTCGGAACGTAAAATCATAAATTAGATACTAAAACCTTTGGTCTAGGTACCTACATAAATCATGCATTCGACGACCTCCGTGGCGCAGTGGGCGAATAGCTGGCTGAGACGCAGGAGGTAGCGGGTTCGATTCCCGCTGCGGAACAAATGTTTGCATGATCTACAGATTTTTCCGGGTCTGGTTGTTTCTCTATGTATTATAAGTATGTATTTACAAAAAAAGTATATAAGTATTCTATCAGTTATCTGGTTCCCATAGTACAAGCTATGCTTAGTTTGGGGCTAGATAGCGCTGTGTGAAATGTCTAGCAATATTTATATATTTATTTTATTCGTTTTTACTGAAAAATTTATTTGGTGGGTAAGGTAAGTACCTATTTAATTTTTAGGCGTAGAGAAAATACACTTTTACAATAATTACCTACTGGCTTGGCCTTGACATAAATAAGTCCAATGAACAGTTTCAAAAATACCTGCTCCCGTATACTTAATAACCGAGCCTAGAAACAAACATATCAATTATGTAGGTAGAGGCACAATCTTAGTTGTGCTTTCTCTTTGATGTTAAACTTTTTGATTGTATTGTGTAAATTTGTGTGTGCTATGTTAGCAAATAAATGTCTGTCTATGTCTATGTCTGTGTCTACAATAATTAATTAGAGTACCTAGGTAGGTATTTTATATTATTTTGTATTGTAAGGTGCATCCGGGTAAGGTCGAAGGAGGTCTAAGATTAGAGTACAGAAAGAACTGTATTCTGAGATTTGAGTATAGGTAGGTCAGTAATTATTTAATAGAACAATTGTTTTACCCAATCATTAATCAAAATATGGGATTTATCACGTACCGTCTTATCAGTGTTTCGACCGACAATGTGCGAGGCGAGACGTTATTCGGAGCGGATCGCACACTCACCCTGATGTAGGTTCACGAATTGAACCGTAACACCGATAAGACGGTACGTGATAAATCCTGTATTTATAATAATGATTGAAATCAATCACGACAGTTTTCTAAGTATTTTTTTTTACCCGTTGCGTTGATGGGAACCTACATTCCCACTGCTTAGGCAAAGATCTTCCACAAATTCTTTCACATTAATTACCTAAAATAAACAATGCAATTAGCCGTTTAGATACGGCTAGGGTGACTAACTGTTTACGACATTGTTTTTCTGTGGTCACCCTAGTATTTCTAAACTGTTACCTAAAAACTTGTATAGCCTTAATGTTGGCATAATTACCTGTGATTAAGACTATGGCACTAACTAGGTACTTATTAGTCTATATAAAGTACCTACTAGTAGGTATCTAGTACCAAGTAGGTGATTTAAATAGACTGATGTTCTAAAGTCTAGGTAAATACTTTTACATAATAGAATAGGTACATAAATATTACCAAAAATAGATAAGTGCATATCTATTCTGTAATAGTACCTAATAGAAATATATCATCTAATAATTACTTATTATTCAGAGCGTGCGGGCAATGCCAGCCTTCCTTGAACTAGTAAACCACGCTGTCTGTGACCATGCTGTTAAAATGCGAAAAAATATAAGTAGGAACCCTACCTACCTACATACTTTCTGCAGAAGAGACCTGTTGGGCTTACATGCGCGTTGTAAGATTATCTATGAATGAATGAATGGATGATAAATTCTTTATTGCACAAAATAATAATAATCTGTGCATAGGCGAACTTAATGCTAGATAGCATTCTCTTCCAGTTAACCTTTGTGTAATGTGGACAAAAATTTCTATGTAGTGCGTATTTCAATAAACCTACTTTCTAATACTTATTGACTATGAATAATATTAATTTAATATTGTTTACTATTTAATTATATATATTAACTTATTGAATATTAATTGATTATGTCACGCGTGACACGAGAAATTTTGTCGATATCGAGTAATTTCTCGTTTACCATGCACGATAATAGAATCGTGTCGTCATTTTCGGTCATTCGGTCATACAACTTCACTCCGTCGTATCTAGGGAATGCAATCCCGACTCGAGATTGCAAATTCGAGATCCCGCGGGATTAGAAATATCAATCCCGCGGGATCCCGGAATTTTCGGGATCCCGTCTAGTTTAAAAAAAATGTTAAATTCGGATGACTGAAAAAGCTAATAACTGCTTGTTTGTGATAGTGAGATTAACTAAAATAACATATTACTCGAAAGAAAATAAAAATCTTTATTCTTTAATCTTACCAACTAAATAATTATCGTCACCTGTCGCTAATATTCGGAAATAGTCGGAATAGTTTTCTAACGCTGTTTGGCGTTCCTGCCGCTCGAGGCCGTCAGTCAACGCGCCGCTTGCGCCTCGAGCGGACGAGTCGTCGCTGACCACTGCCGCCCAATCCCGTCAATCTCGAACGGGATCTCGTCATATGATGCGTCGGGATTGATCCCGAAAAATTACACGAGATCTCGCGAGATCGGGATCCCGCGGGATCGGGATTGCATTCCCTAGTCGTATCTCGGTATCTCGTTCTCAAAAAGTACGACGATAAAATACTCGCACTGAAGTGAAACAAGTTTAAATTATGGTGGGCATTTTAGCACAGGTAGAGATGAAGTTAAATATTTTGCATCAGAAAACAAGTGGAGAAAATTGTCACGTTTGCGCTTGTTAGTTAGACTGGAGGCACGGGCGCTGTTGTTAGGTTTCATTGATACGGATAGGAACCTTTATCAGTGCTTAGGGGTGTAGGTAAGTGGAGCTAGCTAGTGGTTTCAGTATGAGTATATTGCGAACTGAGATCTCGCGAATCTCCCATAAAAACAAAATTATATTGTTCCTAATCTTTGATTATCAAAATAGTGCCACGAAATAAACAACCACTTGACCTACAGTTTCATTCAAATTACAGGTAGCGGGAGTTCATGTAACTTGGTTACTCTTTCTTGGGGTAGGTATCTATCTACAAATTGCAGTTATTTAAGATTTTAGACTTTCGCCTTTTGATTTCAGCTACACGCATACCAAAATAACAGCACTGTGGGGTGACTGGTTTATCCTGTGAATTTTGTCAAAGTTCAGTTTTTATTATGGACTTTACTAAACTTTACTAAAATTAAAAATGGGGTCGGATTATACTAACTAGACCTTGCATTAGACGTCCCACTTGACCTAATAGTCTCATTTTTATTTTTTACCCCTCTTGAACCCCAATATCTCAACAACCCCCCAACACTTTTAGCTCATTTACTCACACCAAAATTATGCCATCACAACCTACCTATGTATGTATAAACACGATGATCGGATCAATGCTTCGAAAGTTATTCTCGGACAAACAAACATACATACATACATACAACGCCAATTTGCCCAAGTTGATTTAGAGATCTCGCTTCGCTCGATCAATAGTTTAACTAATATTATTTTGAACATAAGCCTCCCCCATATATTTCCAGAGCGACCGATTTTGTGCGGCCTGCACGCAACGGCTCCCAGTAACCTTTACCGGTCGTCTTTCCATCTTGTGGGGGGCCGTCTTAGTAGTGGGGTAGTCGACATCCTGTGGTGGATATGATGATGATGAAAGTTATTTTGGTAGGCTTTGATAGTCAGCTTGAACAGTTTCTTGCTAAGCGTAGGTACTCCGTCCATTTAACTGCACTATCATGAGGCACACTCGGTTACCGACAATAAGCGCCATCTAGCAATCGGAACTATTTTCTACTTAACAATTTCTTATTGCAAACTCCTTAGAACCTTATCAAGAAAGTCTCTAATATTACCTAACGTGAGTACAGCCTAGTCTTATAGTAGCGATTCGCGGTATGTTTCATTCATCTATTAACTAGTCATTAGTTCACTGGCTCATTTCTTGAGTTGATTACCCCGAAATAACAGGTGCTTCAATTCTTTATTGAATAATTTATTACAAAGAACTAATACTACGGCAACACATTATGGATTGTATTGTTGTAGGGGTAAGTTATTTTGAAGATTCTGTTGCAGTTACAAAAACACCAAGGTAGCTTAACTTATCCTTATATATAAATAAAAATCGGCCAAGTACGAGTCGGATTCGCGCACGAAGGTTTCCGTACCATTATCTTTAAAAACTGAAAATAAATCATGTCTCTTGTATGGGAGCCCCCCTTAAATGTTAATTATAATTTTAATATAATTAATTATTTTTATAGTGTACCTATAATATAACTCAAATTCTGTGAATATTTCAAACGTCTACCTGTTGCCGTTATCAATATCGAACAAAACGAGCAAACAAAATCACATTTGGTGTATGGGACTCTAAATTCTAAATCAACTTGGGCAAATTGGCGTTGTATGTATGTGTGTATGTTTGTTTGTCCAAGGATAACTTTCGAAGCATTGATCCGATCATCGTGTTTATACATACATAGGTAGGTAGTGATGGCATAATTTTGGTGTGAGTAAATAAGCTCCTTAAATATTTATTTTATTCTGTTTTTTAGTATGTGTTGTTATAGCGGCAACAGAAATACATTATCTGTGAAAATTTTATTTGTCTAACTATCACGGTTCACGAGATACAGCCTGGTGACCTAGGGTCTCGTTTTACCCTTTGGGGTACGGAACCCTAAAAGTACCAATCTTTTATAAGTGGTGGGCAGGTCACATAGCTCGAAGATCTAACGGCAGAAAGGTTCTCGAGTGGAGGAGACCGAGTGGAAACCGCAGCGTAGGACGGTCTCCGAGTCTACGACGATCTAGATTGAAAGACTACCTTACGAACGTTACTGGGAGCCTATCGAAAAGGCCAATGTCTAGTGTGACGTCACTGAAATTATGATGATTGTCTTCGAATTATTGATAAAATATCAAAAAACCAAGCTATTTAATAGGCGTTGATAATAATTATATCAATTAACAGTATTAGGTAGATAGATAGGTAATATTGCAGACTATAAACAACAAAACAATTAAAATTAACATAATTCAATTGAATGTATACAATTGGCTGGCTTTATCGCTAAGTACCGTATTTATCGTAAGTCCTAAGTTTCTACCAAACAACCTTTGGATGGAAAGGATCATGTGAGTTTTACCTAAGGTACATACCTACTCGTATCAATGGTGAACCTCATGCATAGGTAGGTAATCAAACTATAAAATACATAAACTTACAAAAACATAATATTCTACGATAGGTTAAATAAATCTATACTTACTTAATCTTATAAAGAGGAAATATTTGTTTGTTTGTATTGAATAGGCTCCGAAACTACTGGACCGATATAAAATATTCTTTCACTGTTTGGAAGCTACACTATCCCCGGGTGACATAGGCTACTTTTTACCCAACTGCGCAGAAGGCGGGTAATGTTTTTTATTGAAAAACTACGCGTGTGAAGCTGCGGATTGGTCAGCTAGTAATAAATAATGCTGGACATTTCACTCAGCGCCATTTAGCCCAAAACTAAGCAAAGCTTGTACACACGGCTACACATATAGCTTGATGTGTAGCCGTGTGTACTATGGGAACCAGATAACTGATAGAATACGAATAAACGTTTTTTTTGCAATTACATACTTATAATATATAGAGAAACAACTAGACCCGTAACAAATATCTGTAGATCATGCAAACATTTGTTCCGCGGCGGGAATCGAACCCGGTACCTCCTGCGTCCCAGCAGACTATCCTCCTACGCGCCACGGAAGTGAGCGTTAAATTATTCGTTAAATTTAGGTGAAGTACCTAGATATTGTTATTTAATTGAATAAAGATTCATTATTGTACTCTTATCACTTCGTAACCTACTTTATTCAAGTTTTCGTGTTTATCTTTCAGTAGTTTAACAATATTCTAAAACGAATTTAAGTAACTGAATACTCGTTGGTTTGAATTCAAAAGTTGGTGGCATTTACATAAAGATCGACGTTATTTTGTGCAGAAGTATTATCAAAATGGTATGGTCCAGACATCATTTTAAAGTCCTAAGCATATCTAGCAGAAATCACTTTAAGCGATAAGACGACCTACTGTGAATTTCTGTTGTTTTTAGCCTTTACTCCCACTAGTTACTGTTCTGTGTTGTAGGTAGTTCTGTACGCAAAACAAGTCTAGAAAAAGTTGTCCCAATAGTTCAGTGTAAAACTTCTTTTTCAAAATATTAATTTATAAAATTGTTCAAGAACGAATTTAGCAAACTCGCAAACGAACTAC
Organism: Philereme vetulata; assembly: GCA_918857605.2. Classification (NCBI taxonomy): domain Eukaryota; kingdom Metazoa; phylum Arthropoda; class Insecta; order Lepidoptera; family Geometridae; genus Philereme; species Philereme vetulata. The sequence continues at coordinate 9,309,621 of OU975446.1, forward strand.
TGACTGAGATATATATATATATATATATTTCATGCACTGGCTTTGAGAGGAAGAGAGAAAGAAAATGTGCACGCGCACTGCTCTCTCTTGCTCCTACAGTGTGATACAGACAATAGGCCTGCACTGTGTCTTAGATATACGAAACGTAACTGGCTATGAGAGAAAGAAAGATAGAAAATGTGTGCTCACAATTCTCTCTCTTGTCCCTCATATACGAAACGTAACTCTCTCTCTCTCTCTCTCTTTCTATCATCACTAACTTATATCTCCCTTTCAACTTCCGTTCGCCTCGCCCGATCACACTTTTCGTAACGCTCTCGTCACGCATTCACCAGCTTACTCATCAAGTCAAGCGTGCGTATAGAAGTTTTACTTCAAAAAAACATAGATTATGATGATTTCCCAAGAACCGTACAAACGCAGTTAAAATTGAGATGCCTGTATTTTAGAAATACTCGCTAAGAAATAAATGTAATTTGTGTTGTTATTTTTAAAAGTCAGAGAATAATTACATTAATTACTTACAATAAGCGACTGTCTGTCAAGTGTCTGTGTTTTTGTTGAAATTAAGCTTTATTTTTGAGATATTACGGTTATATTCACCCCTGAGTCCAACATTTTATTCAGAAACGCTCTGAATAACATAATATTTAAGGTACCTACCTAATATTATCTTCACTAAGCATAGATTGCACGGGATTTTTTTTTACCGTTTTGCTCAGACGCGCGCGAACTGAGCAATTACATTGCTCGACAGGGACGCGCTATGAAGGTAGCCGAAATCGTACCAATAATTAGGTAGCTATTTGTGTTGTAAGAATGCGATAGAGAACTAACTAAGGTAACAGACGAGACCAGAAAATAAAAATCAGGAACGGAAATCTAAGATGAAAAGTGGTTGAAAATAAGCTGCGTAAAACATGGAAATATGCCGATTTACGAATAAGCGCTGTTAATGAAACGTACCTATACGTAATTTATAAAGAGCATTCCACGTATACACTCACGCACTATGATGCAAGTGAAATATTTTTTATCCCCTGTTTACATTAATGGACTTTTAAAACTGTTTGACCTTTATGAAACTTAAATGGGAACAACTTGGAGTTATACCGAACTTATCGTGATCGTCATTCAAATCTGTTTCTGTACAAAGAAGATTTTTATTGTCTTTTCAGGTGTATTGTGTGCTAATGTAATGAATAAATTATTTTCTTTATTTTTTTTAAGTTTGGTAAAAGTGACATGACATTTAAAAAGCGCTCGTGTGAACAGTGCCTTAACATTTTATATGAGCGCCTTTATGTAGATCTTTAGTGTGTGGCTTCAGTTACGTCATTTATCAGCTCACTTTCGCTAGTAACTGTAGCGAGTTACTAAATTTAGGTATTTAATAAAGCTGTTAAGTGCGTGGCAGACCTTGACAAACATGTGTTCCCTACAATGACAGTTTTAATTTATTTATTGCATATTAATGAGACATACTAAATATTTGATCGAGCTAAGCGAGATCTCTAAATCAACTTTGGTAAATTGGCGTTGTATGTATGTACGTATGTTAGTTTGTCCGAGGATAACTTTCGAAGCGTTTATCTGATCATTGTGAAATTTGGTTTATATGTAGGTAGTGTTGGCACAATTTTCGTGTGACTATATGAGTTAAAAATGTGGGGGGTTGTTAAGATATTAGGGTTCAAGAGGGGTAAAAAATAAACAAAATGGGACTATACGGGCAGGTGGCACGTCTAAAAAAAGGTATTTGTGAGTACATTTCGACCCCGTTATTGATTTTAGTTTAAACCATGTAGTTTTTAAGTTATTAGCGATAACAAAAACTGACAAAATGCACAGTGTACGCCAGTAACCCCAGAATGCTTAAATTTGTCATGCATGTAGCTTTAGTGCTCCAAATATAGACAAAAGTCTAAAATACAGAACCACTGCAATTTGTACCCCAAAGAATAACCATATTACATGAACTCCTGTTACCTGTAATTTTAATGAAACTGTAGGTCAAGTTGTTTGGTTTTTATTTCGTGGCACTATTATGATAGTCAAGATTGCAAATGATATTTTTTTGTTTTATTCAGACACTCGCAAGATGTCAGTTCGGGGCGAACCACTAGTGCTATACTTATATAGTATAAAGAAGAGTAGCGACTGGTAGGAGGAGAGAATAATTCCATAAAATACACACAAAATGTACGAAAGGTGGGCTTAATGCTAAAAGCAATTTCTACCTGCCAACCTCAGAGGATTAATCTTTTAGCACTGTCATAGCTAAAATTATAGGTAGGTACTACACACCGTCTATTTGTGTGATACCTAGACCTGTGTAGGTACTATCCAGCAAGACCACAGTACCTTTTTTTATGCAAATATTATTCAATATTCATAGAAAACGTAATATTTATACCTACCCAGTACCCACCTAAAATACCTAAAGAAATATTAACAAATTTGAATTTTGTCATTTTTGAGGGACGTAGTTTGCTAAGCTAGACGGACAAACCAACCTTTTTCCTAACTTGATTCAAGCATAGGTATACTCAAAATAGAAAAAAAAATATAAATAATGCTGGTCATTTCACACAGCGTCATCTAGCCCCAAACTAAGCAAAGCTATGAGAACCAAATAGCAGATAGAATACGTAAATACACTTTTTTTGTAAATACTTACTTATAAGTTATAATATATAGAAAAAAATCCAGACCCGGAACAAGTATCTGTAGATCATACAAACATTTGTTCTGCGGCGGGAATCGAACCCGCTACCTCCTGCATCTCAGCCGGCTATTCGCCCACTGCTCCACGGAGGTCGTTTATATAAATTAAATATAAATCTCTTGAATAAGAATCGATAATTCATCCTCATCATCATCATCAGCCAGAAGACGTCCACTGCTGAACATAGGCCTCCCCCTTAGATCGCCACAACGAGCGGTTGGTAGCCGTTTGCGCCCAACGGCTCCCCGCGATTCTTACTAGATCGTCGATCCACCTTGTGGGGGGCCGGCCTACGCTGCGTCTTCCAGTCCGTGGTCTCCACTCGAGAACCTTTCTTCCCTAACGGTTATCGGTTCTACGAGCGATGTGGCCTGCCCATTGCCACTTCAACTTGCTAATTTTGAGAGCTATGTCGGCAACTTTAGTTCTTCTGCGGATTTCCTCATTGCGGATTTTGTCACGCAAAGAAACCCCGAGCATAGCCCTCTCCATAGCTCGTTGAGCGACCTTGAGAACGATAATTGCATGCAGGTAATTTCTTTAGTTTAACTTCACCTGCTTTGACAAGTGAAAGTTCTATTGTCTGCCGCAGCCAAGATATCTTGAGCCAAATGTAGAATTGGCTGTCGCAGCCAGGCTGACAAGTGCGCGGTAGGCCTGTGGTTCTCCTGAACTTGATAGGGAACCATACAAATGTAAGTCATTTTGCATTTTGAAGGAGACAACCTTGACACAGCAGAAAGAAACGATCAAGTCTCTCTCTCTATTTTGTGAAATATTTATTTAGTATTGCAGTGCGGTATGTGGCTGCAGGCGTATTAGCAGCAAAATGTAATTTAACTTTTTTTAATTTTGATTAATATTTTTTTTATTTAAATCGAAGCGTAATGATAATAAATATTACTGCAAATTATTCTTTTATTGTGTTTTGTTTTCTACTGCAGCTAGTGTTTTTTTAACTTTAAAATTAATTTATTTTAATTGGGATGTGTAGATGTTCGTAAGTGCTGTGCTTCTGTTGCAATTTAAGGTAAATAACCTACATTTTCAATAATATCCACTGTTTGTACGGTTTCGGGCTGAAATGGTTTTTGGTACCATTTTGATTTAATTAATATGATTATGTGCAAAGACTAGCTGACACGCCAGCGGCATCGCACGCGTGGTTTGTTAATAAAAACATTACCCTCCTTTGGCGTAGTCGGGTTAAAAGTAGCCTATGTCTCAATCCCGGTCATAATCTACATATCTACCAAATTTCATCGAATTCTGTCCAGCCGTTTAGTCGTGAAAACGCAACAAACAGACAGAGAGACAGTTACTTTCAAATTTATTGATAAAGCGAAGCGAGATCTCTAAATCAACTTGGGCAAATCGGCGTTGTATGTATGTTTCTTAGTCCGAGGATAACTTTCGAAACGTTTGTTCGTGAAATTTGGTATATAGGTAGGTAGTTGTGGCACAATTTTTGTATGATTAAATGAGTTAAAAATGTGTGGGGGGTTGTTGAGATATTGAGGTTCAAGAGGGGTAAAAAATAACCAAAATTGGTCTGTCCGGCCAAGTGGCAAGTCTAATTAAAGATATTTGTGAGTACGTTTCGACCCTGTTTTTATTTTATGTTTAAACTTAGTAGTTTTTAAGTTATTAGCAATAATAAAAACTGAATTTTGACAAAATTCACAGGGTACACCAGTGAGCCCACAGTGCTGAAAGGAGAACGGGCATAAGTGTATGGAAGCTGGTCTACCTTGCAATAAAAATGAGTCATATGTCAATATAAAGGTAATTCTATGTATTTTCATATGTAGAAAGTCGCATTTCTCTAAGTATTGTCCGATCTGAGTTCTACTAAAAATTGAATCTGATAATATTTAGTGCCAAACATTGAATATCGTGGTAATTAAAAAAACATTTTGTGTAATGTAATGATTTTATTTAAGTTAGGTAAGTAGTAATACAAATAAAAACAACATCTTCTTAAAAAATCAAAACAATATGTTATTAAACATTATCATCATCATCATCATCGATGAGAATACTGTTAAGGAACAATGCAGGTTCATTGAACCCTTCATGACGGGCATAACCTACGTACCATATAATTGACAGTACATGGGCACAAGTACTTATAGTACGTCGCCCTGTCAAGCAGGTACAATAATATTTTGTAATATTTCTTATTAATATTATTGATTAATATATAACAAAAATATTTCCTGGCTCGGACATGTCGAGACTGTATACGTCCACGTAATAGCCAAGCCTCTTCGTTGATATCATATTGTGCCAAGTCTTCTAGAGCGTTATCTCTATACGTCTCGATTATATAAAGAACATTTTGTAAGTGCTCGCTACAATATGATCGAGCGAGCTTTAACTGGTAAGTTCCCAAGGCAAAATGTATGACTTGTTCTTCACTAAGCCTTGGGAAGTTTTCTATTTCATTTGCTTCGATTCGCATGAAGTCTGCTCTCCTATAATTCAATCTCTTTGCTTCCACATAATTGTGCAATGTGTTTGGTATGTGTATTTTAGCTCTTATTGAATTCAAAAAGGCTGCTGCGTGTGAACTATCTTCGATGGGGGCGTGGAAGTGGTTTAGAATGGCTGCAGCTATTTTGAAGTCAACAAACATTTTTGGCAACGTTTTATTAAAATAGTTTTGACTCAAAAGTTTAAAATCTCGCTTAAATCTCCCATTTACTACTTCCACCACCCATCGGCACATGGTGACCAAACGAGACTGATTAGCTTGTTCTGTAGTGAGTTGATTTTCTCTTCTGTCTTTAGTTGGTGGCACATGATGTTCGTAGCCACAAGCTTCTATATCCTGCACACTATCTCTAAATCCTCTGTCTAGGATAAACGCATCATTACGTTCGAGTAACCAATGCAGCGGCTCATCTTCGTTATTCATTATTTCACTCATGATCTGGGCATCGGTTCTGGTAGCGGCAAATGGCCCTTTGACATCTAATATATAGCCGTCCGTGAATACCATTAAAAACGGCTTCAACAAGTTTTGATATTTGTGTAAGCTGTATGACAGCCGTTGAAACAAAAAGTTGGAGCTTTTGTTAATATATATATATATGTACCGTCACATATAATTATGGCTTTGATGTTTTCATCGTTTCCAAATAAAGCCCTTGGAATTGTTAAGTTTCTTTGAAGGATATCATTTCTGGTAATGTGGTCCACACCTAGATGCAGCACAACGTAATCGTTGCTCAGACATTCTCGAACTATAGGCAAAAAACGATCTAGTTTTCGACGAGACATATGTATGAAATAACGTTGCCAGTCTCTCATCAGAGTCTCCAGTTCTAAGTTTTGTTAAATAGATGCCTAATGCAGTTCTAGGCTGGTTACAACGTTCACTTAGTGACGGAGTTTGTTCTAATATAGCTTCGAACTGATCGTAAGTGCGCCCAGTCCATAAGTGCATCTCTTCATTAGACAAGGTGCCTCTGTTTTCGAAGTCGATTCTGGGCTGGTTGTTAGCAGCCATTCTCATCAAGTCACAGAGCGATGTAAACTGAGCGTCATTAAAATCATGTGTCACATTACAAATTTGCGGCAGGTTGCTCCATTCATTATTTTGTAAGTGTTCTGTACACACCCTAGCGCTATCAGGAATAAAAAGCTTGCTCTCACAAAATACATTAATTCTTATCGCGTTTGGTATATGATTACGGGTAATATTAGCACAGTTGTTGTAAATACAATGCACCGAAGTGTTCGGTGCCCTCGTGTATTCTTGAGAGTGCAATGTACCAGGCGCTCGCGCCGCTTGCTGTGCAGGTCTATGATCACGCTCAGTCCTCTGCCAACATCGGTGACACAAGCTTCGAGTACTGTCGAACACCACCTGAAAATAATAACAATTAATACTTAAAATAAATAAATCCTATGCCTAACTACTCAATATAATAAAAATAAAAGGTAACTAACCTCCAACACAGCATGTTGTTGTATAAACGCGGCGAATTCTGGTCGTTCCCTTTGCAGGTATCAGCCAAGATATGCTGCTGGTACCGTCCGCGGTAAAGTCCTCGACGACACATCACACAGTTTCGAAAAACTTCCATTATCGGTAGGCAGTTCAAAAGTCAATAAGTCGAGCCAAAGTTAACACATTAGGGAAAGAAACAGGGTCCAAAAGCAAGCCAGGGTCAGTAAAAACAGAGAAAGAAGTTCAAACACAGCACTATCGTAACAAGACGTGACGTAGCCACTCACTTGATGCGATGCGACTGATTATTGTAGCCGTCCGGCGCGGCGCGTACACAACCGTTCCCCTCCCCCGCGTACGCATCCCTCTCCCCACGGCCCTTACATCGCTCTTCTCCCTTCTCGCTCTTGCTACTGCATTGTATAGGAGCCTTTATGTATGGATATAGTAATCGTGAAACCGTTATTTTATGTTCTTTAAAACAAAAAATGCTGGTGTTTGCATGGCTGTAACTCAAAACGGACAGACTTTTGGGGAAAGTTCCAATAGTATATTTTGATGTACTATTGTATGCCAATTCGAAAATGTGCTGCTCATTTTTATTGGACTGTAGACCAGGATGCCCGTTCTCCTTTAGTACGCGTGTAGCTTTAGTGATACAAATATAGGCAAAAGTCTGAAATCCAGAATAACTGCAATTTGTACCCCAAAAAAGTGTATCCACCATACATAAACTCCCGTTACCTGTAATTTGAATGAAACTGTGGGTGAAGTAATGTGGTTATGGTTATACATTTCGTGGCACTATTTTATTAGTGAAAGATTAAGGCCGGCTTGCATAATGGTCCCTAAACGTGCGACTAGACATGTTTAAATTTTACGTAATTGACAACTCCTTAAATCATATTTAGCACTAAATACGTTTAGGCATCGTTGCGAGAGTCGCCCTAAGAATATTTTTTTTTTGTTTTGGAAGACTCGCGAGATCTCAGTTCGGGGCGAACAACTAGTTATATCTACACAATAAAAATACATACACACAGGAGGAAAATAATACATTGTATATTACGGCAATTAAAGTGTATGTATGGAGAAATGCTGCTAAGTACAGGATTATGCGAAAAGCCCTGAGCTCAGCATGTGCTGTAAACTAGTTTACAACGCTGATTTTCAGCACAAGGCTTTGATGACTCGATGAACTTAATGAGTAATAAAAAATAAATAACCTGACAAAAGCGAAGATACTGTTAAGTGTATTATTAAAAAAATATAAATGATTATTATAAGAGATAAATATATAAAGACTCTTACCAAAAAAGAGCACGATAATATATAAGTAATGGACCAAAAGACAACAATGAAGTGGTTGGTTTTAGCTTATGTTATAGAGATTAACAACACAATGAAAGCATACATAATAAATAAATATATACAATAGACAAGAAGTACCCATATTAACAGTGGTTAGGAATCAAAAAATAAATAAAAATTAGAAACATTCTGTGTCACATTGTCACTATAATAGACAAAACAATAAAACGAGAAGTAGAATATTAAGAACGTAGGAATAAAGTTTATTCAGGTTCGATGGGACAGCAGTAAGTATAGAAAACTGATTTCATACCTATACTAAGCGTAATCACGGAACAGACTTTTGCGAGTCTATTAGGTGTCTCCTAAACTTTATCGTGCAGTAAGGCTTACTTAGTAGGTAACGTAATGGTGGGGGGAGGGAGTTCCAGCACTTAGTGGCACAGAAACGAAAACTACCACGAAATGCAGCAGAGCCGTGTCGCGGTGTACGTAGTAATAACGATGACGCACGTATTGCATACCTATTGTGATCTCGAGCCCAATCAAGTTTAGAATAGAGATAGTACGGCTTTTGGGTCTTCACCACACCAAACATTAAAGTTGCAAGATGCAGATCTCTCCTGTGCTTCATATTTAATATATTAAGCTCATTCAGGAATGGTGTTATAAGGCTACGTGGAAGAAGATTAAAACAGAATCGCGCACAAGCGTTTTGTACTCTCTGGATTAGACGTGATGTTTTAGAGAGCAGGCAGGGACCATACACACAGTCAACGTACGTTAAACCTGGAAAGCACCAATGAGTCCACGATCATAGTACAGAGGTCTAGACTCAAATAGTTTCTAACTTTATATATAACTTTTAAGCGATAAAAATAATTTCTAACTGACTCGGATACGTGGTGTTCAAACCTTAACTGTTCATCTAGAATACGACCAAGATTCTTAGCTTCGTATACTCGCTTGACTACCTCCCCACTAATAACCAACTTCGGATTTAAATTAGTTATTTTCATAATTTGATTTGTAGTACCAAACATCATATACTTTGTCTTCCTAGCATTTAGTAGTAAGGAATTAGATACAGCCCAGTCATGAACCCTTTCCAAATCTTGATCAAGTTTACTTTCTGCAACTCTTATATCCTCTGGTTTAAATGATAGGTACATCTGAATGTCATCAGCATATATATGGAACTTGCAATGTTGGATGCAATTTACAATATCAGCGCTGTATAGGATGAATAGAACTGGGCCGAGAATGGAGCCTTTTGAGACCCCTCTAGTCACTTTACGTATATCGAAAGTCGTACATATCTACAGATAAAAACAGCTTACAAAATAATCTACAAAAGGAGAAATTAGCCCCAATAAGAGCTTTCTTCCAGCAAAACCTTTGAAGATAGAGATAGTTGAACATAGTGGTAGGTACGTGCTCAGAAAATCTTCAATGAAGAATAAATGAAGATGAATTTCGTCAATGTTTTGACTTTTTTTTTTAAAGAAAATTCTCTTTTGTTACAGTGACGAATTATAATGACCAATCTTTATAGTTTTCTAAAACGAAAACTGTCTCACTTTGCATGCATTAAGTTGTTCTCTATTAACTAAAAAAATTAAAAAAAATTGTGTGGATTTAATTAATATGTGCAATAAAATATTAAATAGATGAGTAACTAGCAAAGTATTACGATGAGTAATTTAAATGTGTTCGTGAATGAGCTCTTCAAGATCCTGCAGCAAGCGAAGTCTTCCATGCTGGCCAGGGCCTTGCTGGGTGCTCTGGCGCTCTCCCAGGTCCTGATCAATAGCGGCTGGCCTAAAAATTATGTCGTAGAAGGTAAGATTTAGGACTATACTAAACGCCAACGCTCCTTGCAGACGGGGTCATAAAACGTGAAATAAGTGACGAGGTATTGCTTTCTCGCTCGCCCTTGCTTACGGGAGCTGTTAGTGATGCGCCGAGTACCTATCGATATCTCTTATTAGTTATTTATTACCTACCAGTGATTGTATTGAAAAGGAAACAAATATGTTTGTTGGTTGGCCCCGTCTGCCACGAGCCTTGGCTTGACCTATGCTATAACTATAACTTATTCTACTTCTAGCTATTTGTGTCCCACTGCTGGGCAAAGGCCTCCCCCATATTCTGCTCTACATCCGCCCAGGCTTCCCAGTCTCTCACACAGACTCCAATGTTTGCAGATAATTCTAATATTTGTCTTCGAGAGGAATTGAACCCGCACCTTGCGTCTCCGCTCAATTATAAAATTACAATCATAATCAATACTTTATTATATCAATACCTAGCTGCTGCTCGCGACTTCGTACGCGTTACACTACTAAATGTGTAGGTAACCTAGAAATAAAGCTAAACTTGCTGTTGCAACTTGTCTTGACACCCCATGGGACCTGATTTATGGGTTAAAAAGTAGCCTATGTGTTGATCCAGGTTATAAACTACGTACATACTAAATTTTATCGAAATCAGTTCCGTCGTTACGACGTGATGGAGTAACAAACAAACAAACTTCCTAACTTTTGCATTTACAATATTAGTGTGATGTATGCGTTAATTTAATGCATTAATGTAACTAGGTAAGTATATGTACCTATCTATCATTCCAATTAACACAATTATCTCAATTATGCTGTTAGAACCTAACCTACATAATTTACATAACAACGATGACGTCGCGTCGGTCGTGTTAAGGTGATTGCGATTTGCGGCAATGACATACAACCAGACTTGGATGAAACAATTTGTTAACGTATTAGGTATTTCAGTTTCTACTAATTGCTTGTAACTGGTTTTTAAGAAATACCGAGTTGATATGTTAGATACTACTTACGTCTTACTGATTCATCAAACTATTTTTTTTTGGCGGCTTAAAGGCTACGGCGTATTTCAAACACACTGACGACGCGCGTTTCACGAACGCACGTTTAGGGCCGAGCGGCGCCGTAAATTCCCAAAAAATCATAGCTTTGAAGCGCATTAGCGCGCGTCATCATCCGCGTCAGCGTCGTCCGTTTGCATAGACCCTAAGTCCATGGTCTACCTGATGTTATATTTGCAGAGCCACCGAGCTAAGAAAACCCAGTTAGACAGTAAAATAATGTTACAGATGGAGACACCGTCGACTTCATTGTGATAGGGTCTGGATCGGCAGGGGCTATCGTCGCAGCGCGTCTCGCAGAGTTCTCTCCGTGGAGTGTGCTGCTTGTCGAAGCTGGGGGTGATCCTTCCTCTACCAGTGTGGTAAGGTTTATTTCTAAGGTCATTGCCATTCCTTCGATATTGAAGGCCCTTACTTATTCTGACTATACTTCTAATAAGCCATCTTTTTCTTGTTGCAGATCCCAAGTCTTTTCGCAACACTGAGCAACACAGAATGGGACTGGGGTTACACTGCCAGTCTAGGCCCAGGCGTTGGTTCAGCCCGCAAGGGTGGTACAGTCGCCATGAGCCGAGGGAAGGTCCTCGGAGGCTGCTCATCCATCAACTACCTCGTCTACTCACGAGGAGTCCCCAGGGACTATAATGACTGGAGTCTAATAGCACCAGGATGGTCGTGGCCTGAAGTCCTGCCTTACTTTAAAAAGTTCGAAAATATGACTGATCATTCCGTTTTATCAAGACCAGAAAATGCTGAGTTACACTCAACTGATGGCCCTGTGAAAGTGTCTAGGCCTAATGATAACCCAGTTTATGCAGAAGTTAACAAAATAAGAATTGATACTTATGGTCATATTGGCATACCACATGTTTTGGAAAACAATGGTATACCTATAGAAGGAATATCTCGACCTCATTATACATTTGCAAACGGCAGAAGATCTAGCACTGCTGAGGCATACTTGAGAAATCTTGAAAAGAAACCCAATCTTGTCGTTGCTAAGTATACCAGAGCTACAAAGATCTTGATTGATCCAATCAGGTTGCAAGCTTATGGGATGGAACTGATTAATAGTAAAGGCAAAAAGGTGAATGTTTACGCTCGAAACGAAGTTATCATTTCAGCAGGCACTATCGATTCTCCGAAGCTTCTGATGCTGTCTGGGGTTGGACCAGCTAACGAACTAACTAAACACGGAATCAACCCGATTGCAGATCTTCCAGTAGGACGACATATGCAGGACCATCCTTTCGTGCCACTACCATTTGTTGGCAAACGAGGAATCAAATCAGCGCTAAGCAATCTTTTAGTACCAACTCAATTGAACCAGTTCCCTGTACCTTTTCAGAGCAGCTTCTTCAGACTAGACCATATTCCTAACAACGATCCAGTCGATAGGCCTCAGTTTCAAACTTTTAACGTTTACGTTGGAGCAACAGGATCGCTTATTGTGTACTACGGCTGCAAGACTTATGGCTTCAAGGATCGCTTCTGCAAGTCCTTAGCGAAGCACAACATTGACCGAGAACTCGACATAACAAATGCTCTTCTTCTGCATGAAATATCTAGAGGATACATGACATTGAATACTAGCAACCCATTTCACGATCCAATCATAAACATGCAGTATTTCAGTCGTAGAGAAGATTTGGTGATGATAAGAGAGGCCATCAAATACTTGCTCCGACTCCTGGATACACCATACTACACCAAAGTCGATGGATACGTACCGGAGTTAGACGTGCCAGGTTGCGAAGGGATAACCTGGGCTTCTGACGAGTATTGGGAATGCTACGCATTAGCCACTGTGGGGTCTATGCTGCATCCAGTTGGAACTTGCAAGATGGGAAGAGACGGAGTAGTGAATGAGAGACTGATGGTCCATGGGATAGAGAAGTTGAGGGTAGCTGATGCCTCGATAATGCCTGAGATATCTAGCGGCAACACTAACGCTGCGTCCATGATGATAGGGGAGAAGGCTAGTGATATGATTAAAGAAGACTATGGTGTTGTAGCTCGATATTAGAAAAAATCATCTGCTGAATCGAAAACTGATTCTGCAGATAATTTTAACTGATATCAAACGAACTCATGATAATTCCGAGACTCATTGTTTGCGAAACGCAACAATGTGCAATTATCTAGATGTAGATAAATGCGAATAAGATTCGTACAAACCTAGTCCTGTGTTAGTTCAATATTTATTTATAACCAGTGTCATTAATTGACAATCTAAATAAAAAAAAAATCAGACACAGTCGTTGAACACGACTGAAAACTCGCCAAGGAACACGCCAATACATATTTGTATGGTTGTGTTGTGACTTGTTGTGCCAGATCGATTCTAATCAGCTGATTAGAACTTCGACTGACGACATCGTTAGGCAAAATTGAAAAAAAATATATATTTAATAGTAAAAGTGTTAATTTATTTAATCTGTGGAGGTTTACCTACATATGGACAACTAAAAGGAACTTACACATTACAGGTTTAAAAAACTTACGAAATAGCTAATATATAGGAATAAAGGAATAAGACTGAAGAAGTCATCAAGACAGACATAAGACATCTAATGGAACATATAAAAGTCTTGCTTGCTTTATTTATGTATTAGTCGATACTGGCCCAATACTAAGCAAAAACCAGTATGTACATAGTTACTATCTAGAAGCGAAATAACAAGTGTGTCATTCAACTTTTTACTCGTCTTAACTGTAATCAATAAGTTAACTTATATAGATACTCTATACCAGGAGTTCCCAAACTTTTTCAGTTCGCGGCGCACTTACTTCTTTCTTATTCTATTCTAGTCTACTTACAGGTTTAGTAATAATTAGATATGCACAATAATCAAAACATCCACAATATGAAGTTGAGTTTTTATACATACGTCACACTAAAAGTTTAAATGTGTTTCATCTGATTGTCAACTGTTTTCACATTGGGGCGTCATTTTAAAAATTGCGTGATTATAATAAAATGGATTTAAGGTTGTATTACATTATAACGGCACGGATCCAGCACGGCTCCAACCCAGCAATTTACTTTGTCATTCAAATTAGAGCATTAAAACCAGTGTCGTAAATATATTTCGTAATGTCAATATAAAAAGCCGTTGGCGGACAGGCAGCGCGCTTACAGCTACCATACGACTAGTCGCGGAGCCCGCGCGCTGTAAGCGAGGAGACCGCACGCTGCAAGCGAGGAGACCGCGCGCTGTAAGCGAGGAGACCACGTGCGTACAGTGCGCCGACTGCGAGCCGTGTCCTAGGCGTGATCATTCACGAATACGTGTTCGCGGTGATAGTAAGCTACACACTTTGCGGATGGCTCGCTGCTAGCGAGCTGGCACCTCGCGATCGGCGCGCTGCCAACGAGCTGGAACCTCGCGGACGGCGCGCTGCCAACGAGCTGGCACCTCGCGGGCGGCGAGCGGTAGCCGAAATTTGAGGCGGTGCTGTGGTGCAGCTGTGTCGTTGCCGTGCCGCATCCGTGCGGCTACAATGTAATACAACCATTACTCGGGAAAATTTTCGTTCGTATGAAAAAGTGCATTGACGTAAAGGGAGAATATTTTGAGAAACAATAAATTCATTTTCGACCATTAATAGTTATTTTTTTATTATTCATTCCGGAAACTTTTAGTGTGCCCCTCGTATTTATATGCAAGAAAACATTTATTATTTAATAACAATAGGAAATAAAATACAATGGCAACTTATTCGTCTTAGTAGTAGTAGTATTTAATAATAATAATTTTAATTTCTATTTCCTTTTATTTGTAACCTTTGTGAGTAAAAAAAAAAACAGTTTCTATTTTTGTTTCGTTTATATTCTCAAAACTATAACCTAAAGTAAAAGATCCACGAACCTGTGAACCAATTGCATTATTTAGTTATAACGTAGGTCACGGACCCATCACAACTGGATTTTTAGACCACATAATTAGTCTTATGTAAATAATACGTGCAAATAATTATCTAATTATGCCGCTTATACCTACTCATTTTGCTCTTTTCAATGTGTGAAATACGAGTAGGTTGCAAAAATATGAAAATTTATAAGACTGTTATAGTATTTCCATTTCTTTATTTTCTCGATGACAGCTCCTGTGAAAACTTGAACGAGCGTCTTTTTTACATTATGTATGCATTCTTTTATAAAAATATGACGCTTACGCACGTACAAGGTTATACCAGAGTCAGAGAAACTGATAGGGATGGAGCTATTGATAAACGTACCTAACACGATAACAGACCCGATATTGTTTTACAAAATGTAAGAAACTAAACCACTGCCGGATACTTTTGTACAAATTTATTAACTATACTAGAAAAAACATAGCTTGATCTCTGGGACAGCTGTCAGTAAAATCGCGCCTATGAAGTTCTGAATTTAACAGTACGGACAAACGTACCAGTCAATGTCATACTTTATGGGCATGCTGAGCTAATTATAGTGATGAGCGATGAATCATCGTGACCACGGACTATAAACTATCGATATTTTGTATAAAACTTAATTCAAAATTAATTTCTCATTTAATTTAAAAAAATAACATTATTGAATATTTCAAAAAAATTACATTATTTACAATAGTGAGTAAATAAAATCTAAATTCTAACCTACACGTAACATTTCTTCCGACAACTTTGGGGTTCGAGAGAAGTTTGGCCGCGGCGTGTCTTCTTCCGCAAGATGGCGCCAACGCGCCGCCATATTGTTTGACATGACCCATTCTCCTCAGTACGAGTGCTAACGCCTTGTATACGCCACGTGTTTTCCGTTCTCATCACTTTGTTTTGTTTACTATTGCTGTTAATTTGTTAAGTTTATTTATTATTGTTAGTTTCTTTGTTGTTATTGTTTGTTTTTATTATTTGTTTTCATTGTTTGTTGGCATAATGCCAAAGAGAACGAAGAAAACTGTTTTGAACAGTCAAAGTCGTGAGTTTGTGATTCGCTTGCGTGAATATTTTGAGCGAGAAAACCAAAATGGTGGACCGCTATTACCCATGGCAAAAGTTTGTGACAGAGTTGCAGATGCTCTTGGCATTGGACGTGCGACAGTAATTCGCATCAGTAAAGAAAAATATGGCGAATCTTCAACCGCAGTATTGACTGAAGACGAGGAAAAAAAGATTTCAACGCCAAATAAAAAAAGAAGAAAGGCTGCTCCTGACACAAAAATTGACGACTTTGACGCCGCTGCGATTCGCAACCATGTATATGGTTATTATACACGGGGCGAATTACCTATATTTAAAAAACTGGCAGCGTCCCTAAAAGACGCAGACTTGTTTAAAGGAAGCTTGCCGTCACTATCGAAGATTTTGAAAAATATTGGATTTTCCTACAAAAAAAGTGACAAAAGAAAAATTATAATGGAACGAACCGACATTGCTCTTGCTCGAGTGAATTTTCTCCGGAAAGTCAAAAAAATGACAAATTGGGACAAAGTTGTCTTTCTAGACGAGACATGGCTAAACGCCAATCATACCGTATCTAAAGCTTGGACCGATGATACGGCACAATTGACCACCAAAGTACCCGAAGGCAAAGGTCAAAGATTAATAATAACTCATGCTGGGACGTCATCTGGTTTTGTGCCTAATTGCCTATTGGCATTCAAATCTACGAAGACCAATGAATACCATGTAGAAATGAATTTTGAAAAATTTAAGGAGTGGTTTTTAAAATTATTAGATAATTTGAAGGAGCCACATTATATAATTATGGATAACGCCCCATATCACTCGGTCCAAAAGCACAAACCACCAACTTCGGCAAACAGGAAGTTATAAATAATTGCATGGCTTCAAGAAAAAGGAATAGAGGCCAATGAAACAATGCTTAAAAACGAATTATTGAGACTCGTTGGTCTGCACAAACCCAGCACACCAACGTATGTCTTAGATGACATAGCCCAAGAAAAGGGCCATAACGTCATAAGACTGCCTCCATATTATCTGGGCCCAAGTAAAAG
This sequence comes from Philereme vetulata, assembly GCA_918857605.2. Taxonomy (NCBI): domain Eukaryota; kingdom Metazoa; phylum Arthropoda; class Insecta; order Lepidoptera; family Geometridae; genus Philereme; species Philereme vetulata. The sequence continues at coordinate 9,326,507 of OU975446.1, forward strand.
GTTTGTTTGTTCGAATTTCAGTTAGACAGATTCTTTATGTATTAACTCCTGTATAATTTATGATATTAAAATATGTTTTTCTTTCAAGGTTACGCTGCTAGACATAACACAACACCGCCTTTCACGGCAAATAAAATGTTACAGTTACTAAACACTGCGGTTGAAAATGTATCTGTAGAAGATTGGAAAAAGGTAGTTACCAAATGCAGAAAATTAATGGAAGATTGGGAGCGGGACGTTCGATTTGATAATATTTGCGAACAAGAGTTCATTATAAATTTACAAGATTGCTCTAGCGATTCTGAAAGTGATTCGGATATTGATTTGGGGTGTACTCCTTTGGAATAAATAAATGTATGTATTAAAATATTCGTTTCATTTTATTACCTAAATCATAATATAATCCAATATACATATAATGATGGCAGACAGCCTTCGTGGCGAAGCGGTAATGAACACGACTGCTGCGCAGCAGGTCGCGGGTTTTATCCTCGCTCAGTGCAAATATTTGTATGCATGAATATGGGTTTTTGCACTGGTCTGGTCGTGCCTCGGAAAGCACGTTAAGCCGTCGGTCCCGGCTGCCATACGAATATCTAATGGCAGTCGTTACGGGTTGTTGGAGCCCTCAAAAGTCCAACAATTGGTCTTACTGCAAAGCTTCTATCGATATTTTTTTCTGTATCATAACAACCCTAGGAATGTCAGTTTAACAAATGTCGCAGAGATCAAGCTATTTTTTTTCAAATATAATATTTAAAAAAAATTAAGTATAATATTATATTTCATTACAAGATGTTACACGTGAAGTTGCGCTCGGGGTTCGCCGGCTTCTTAAGAAGCCGGCCGGCTGTCGGCCGCGTCAAAAACTTCGGCCTGAATATCGCTATCCATGTTTAGTGACGAAATTTAGCTACGCAGAGCGACAGTGATGGCAAATGAACGATTCTAAATTTGATTAGATAGATTTGATTTGATTTGACACACGGTCAAAACCGTGTTCCGTAATACCAAAAATGATGACTGAAAACTTGTTGTATTTTTCTCATTGTGTTGTTATTCTGTAACTAGACGATATAATCTATGTTCCCATGACTAGGATACGTAAGATGTTGTTGTTTTTAAGGCGAAACAATTTGGTTGAAAACAGGTCTTTTATGACGTAAAACATGCAGAATGCGATACGCTTCTATTTCATTTTAGGTAAGTATTTTGATCTAATATATGGTTGGGAACCTAGATAAATACTATTCAAATTAAAATAATACCTTATTAAGGTAGAAATATGCTCCTATTAGAAATGATCTTGGTAGTACGTGTTCCCCTGCGGTCTCCCCTTAATTCTTGATTGATAATGCCAACTTCTTTAACATTTTCGAAGCTGTTGTAAAATAAGTAGGTATAGGTAGGTACTCGACAATGAAACGAAATAATTATAACGACAGGTAATCTTTATTTATTTATTTTAATCAAAATCTGATGAATCGTCACTGTCACTCGATGAGCTCTCCCCATGAGGTCACAACACTACAACTATCAAATAAGAACTGTCATCGAGAAAATAAAGAAATGGAAATACTATAGTTAATATTTTAGTGCAATAGTTAGGTACGTCTGGTTTTTATCAAGCAGAACAGAATAAGTTACTTTATTTTGGATTTTATGGTGGTTTTATGCAAAGTTAAGAACCAAAGATGTTCAAGGTTAAATAAGTCGATAGGTAAAAAAATATCATTAGCTTGTATAATATTAAAACTATATTTTTTATAACATAAAAATAATAATTTATAAATTAAATTAATGTGAAACTTACACAGGACGTAGTCAGATTTGTAAAATATTTAATATAATCAAAATTTTCTATTTAATCCGTGGATGATGTCATGGGTCATGCATTTATTTATGTAACTACTAGCATTATGTTTAACTTCATAATGTATGGCCCACAGAACACAAAAAACAATAGAAGTCGTAAGTAGGCGGAGCCCGCGTAACACCAAGTACGCGGAGTTCCGCGCACTACAAGCTTCGCTCACTTCTAGACTCTAGACTCTTTATTCTTCAAAGTGAATGTATTCACTTATTCCGAGTCCGCCTTCCGATCTGATTCCTCTTAATGATTCCTCTATTCCTTTGACTCTTTTACTCCGGACGTCCATAGTCGACCGTTAATCGTTTCTAGTAAGGTAGGTGTATCGGCGTGTGTCGTCTCGCTCTTGGCGCGCACAATAGTTTAAACATTGCTTTAAGTTGGTAGATCACGAAATTAGTTGATTGACGTAGAGCATTGCATCGTAGGGCATAATTTTAACGAGCGTGATCTACGAGGCAATACTCTGTTATAGGCGATGGTTACCACTTAACATCAGGTTGGCCAGAACTTGTTTCATATGCATGTAATAAATAATATAAAAAAATCGTTATATGGTAATTGTATATAAATTTTCACAATAATATCTTAAATGTGAAAGTTTGGATGTTTGTTTATTTATTTGTTACACAATCACGTCGTGACGGCTGAACCGATTTCGATGAAATTTAGTATATCAGCACCTTGCCCACGTCTACAAAATGTAAGCCCATAATCACGTTTTCACCACCTGCTTACGGACTTATTATTTTTTATTCGGACACTAATCCTCTTTACTATATAGAACAACTATATTTAAAATCCACTGGAATTTCGGTTTACTAAAATAGTGTAATTATAAAAAACTTTTAGCGGCACAAGAATTTAATGGCCTTTGGAAATTAAATACGTACACACAGCTACACATCAAGCTATACATTTCCAGTATAAGCTGACCTCGCATTGTGTAGGCTTTTCATATAGGGAGATGTCAGCTTACATGTGTGTACTTTGATTGATAGATTGAAAATTCTTTATTGCACAAAAATACATAAATCTGTACATAGGCGAACTTAATGCTAGCAAACATTCTCTTCCAGTTAACCCTTGCGTAGTGTGGAAAAAATATTTTTGTAGGTAGTGCATGACATAATGTAGCAAGAAAAAGTTAAAAAAAAATAAGACTAAGATATTTATATCGATAATAATACCCATACCTAGCATCAAACATATATATAGTTAAAGAGTATTTTTAATAAACGTACTTTCTATACACATCAATAAACACTAGTTGAAAATAATAGATTATCTAATAAATAGGTAGTTACAATGATGCTAAATAGAGGTATGATATATAGATAACATTGTGGATAAATAACAGAGCATTTTACTCACCAGAGAGAGAGGACACCACTCATTTGGTAGGCTTCGTTCGTGGGCGTGGGCGTGGGCGTGGGCGAGGGAGTGGGCGTGGGCGAGGGAGTGGGCGTGGGCGTGGGCGTAGGCGTGGGCGTGGGCGCGGGCGTGGGCGTGGGCGTGGGCACGCCCGTGCCCTTTTTCACGCAAACAAACTAGCACGATTCATAAAGTTGGATCGTACGTTATAACAACGTATCTTCCAAAGTTCTTCCTAAGTTGTGCCCATTCGCTACATGTTCAAATAGTTAGCGCGATTGCCCCAAGATTAAAGTTGAGTACCTCACAGTTTTCTGTTAATTTCGTTTTGTCTGAAGAGAGAGGTACTATGTCCGAAAGAGCATATACTAAAAAGTTATTTTTCTAACGTTGAATAACATTAGATCGATGTTAATTTAGAATGTTATTCAAGATAACTAACTGAAGTTCAGTTAGTTTTCCTGAATCCTCACTGACCACCGTGCTGAATGAACAAACTAGCTAGACAAGCCCTTCCGCGCGTGGCGGCCGGCGCACTCGTGCCGGTTATGGAAGATTGGAAAAGCTACCGAGAGAGCGATAGTCACGGCTTGCACGCGCGAATTTCAAAATATAACTCGCGGGAGCGATTGTGGGAATGATTGCATAAATCTAAAATATCTGTATTTTTATCCGAATGTTTCGACCTGGATTACCACATATGCCTTTTTATCCCAACAATCAGTTCCCATGGGATAAAAATGGGGTGTCAAGTCAAGTTGCAACAGCGAGTTTAGCTTTATTTCTAGGTCACCTACTCATTTAGTAGTGTAACTCGTACGAAGTCGCGGGCAACAGCTAGTTATTATATATTGAAAAGAGCCTTGTCATAACGATAAATAATAATGTCAAAAATCTTACATAATGTAAAGAAAATAATTGTCGATGTCAATTAAAATGATTTAAAAAAAAGCATTTATCCATGCATGCATGCATGACGAGTTTACCCGAGCGCTAACCAACAATCGAACGGAGCCAGACGAATCGAGCCGAATCGAAGAAAGAAATGATTCCTCGGAGTCGGAATCAAAGCAAGCAACAAACTAAACTGAACCCGAGCTCTAACGAATCGAATCGAAAGTGATGAATGATTCCGGTGTCGGAGTCATTAGCAATTGGCCGGAATCAATAAAACTATCAACTCCGCGTCCTGAATCGACTCATTTCATTCGTTACTCCGGAGTTACTCATCGCTACTCACTTCAGTCGTGTTTCAATTACTGTGGGGTAAACGTACTTCAAAAAAATATAAAAATGCCATATTGTGCCGTTTTGGAGTGTAAATATTATAGCCGAACCAAAAGTTTAACAAAAGAGGGTATATCCTATTACCGGTATTATTTTATTGTTTTTTGTTAGTTATGTTTAAAATGCAAAATCATCAAACAAAATAGACTGTGAATTATATAAATATATAGAATTATAGTGAATTTATAGAAATAGACTCTTTAAGGTCGCGTTTCTCTTAAACCTCAACTTACGCTACTCAATTAGGGATGTGACCCCAATATACTGATGAATGTGTTATCGATAGCTTTAATTAGTTACCCCCTATTAAAAGGTGTATAAGTTTTAGGGCGTTAATTCCTTTATTTCCGTTGTTTTATTGATGATTTGTTGAATGCATTTTAGACCGTGTGAAATATTATATATATATATAATAACTTCTGTTTTCAGTTTCCCCAAGAGCGCCTTGGGGAAACTAAAAACAGAAGTTAAAAAAAAATAAAAAACGTACAACTTATGAGTCATCCAGCATACAGAGTCCTGACCTGGCACCGTGTGACTTTTTTCTGTTCCCAAAAATCAAGAACCAATTACCCGATCAACGGTTTTCATCACCAGAAGAGGCTGTCGAAGAGTATGAAAAAAATGTATTTGACGTCACCACCGGAGGAGTGGCACAAATGTTTTCAAAATTGGTTCAATTGTATGAAAAAGTGCTTTAACCTAAAGGAGAATATATCGAGAAATAAAAAATAAATTCATTTTTGACCATTAATAGTATTTTTATATATCATGATTCCGGAAACTTTTAGTGTGCCGCTCGTATAATAACTCCAGTAATATAATATTTTTTTAAGTATTTATGAGTTGGAAACCTGTGATTATGTTATGAAAGAAAGAAAAGAAAAGCTGTTTATTTCGACCACCTATATTATAACCTGACGTACCTATTTCGTTATCCATAGTAGGTAGGTGATAATCGATATCGATACATTCGTCTTTTATCCTCATAGGTACATCACTAAAGCAGTAGCGAAGTATTTTGGACAAGCGAGTAACAGCCATGGCATTATCAATCTTATTCTTTGCTGTTAGAGACTATAACAAAAATCGTTTAGTGACTTTGTTTTGTGGGTAATCAAATAACAGCCATTGCATTATCAGTCTTATTTCTAATAATTAGAGACTAAAATAAAAATATTTTCTAAAGCGCCATCTTTTGGTGAGTAGACTTTAATTTTTTATTACTATTTATTTTATTGAATTTTAAACCATGTTCCCTTAGTGGCTAAGGTTTTATATCCGTAAAATTAGTTTTATGGTTTTATGACTTTTTGAACGTTCTCTTTCAACCAATTATAACTTTTATTTCTAAGTGTGCTAGTTTTTACATGTGTGAGTTTAGCTACACTGGTTTTCATAGTGAAAAGTCGTCATGCTAGTTCTATTGTTTTTTATGTTCTGTGGTATGGCCAAATAAATAAAATAAAAACAAAGTATTCGTATGATTTTGGCTAAAGTACATCATTAATTCCAAGACAGTCATTCATCAAACTGCCCGAAATTAAGTATTTACTCAAACAATGTGGATCTCATCAATATACAAAAACCCTCAAGAACAGCTCCTTATTTCCATCTCCTTTGTGATGGAAATGCCGGTACTTACCCTCAGATGGTAATGAGCACACTGACGTTTCTCTTTAATTACCATACTGTGAAGTGTTTACAGATTTCTGGGAAGCTGATAGGCTATTAAAACCCTATTTTGCACGCGTGGTTTATCAATAAAAGGTAGCCCATGTCTCAATCCCGGTCATAATCTATCTCTGTAGATTCAATATTATACATCTTTTCTTTTCCGTTTAGTCGTGAAAATGTAACAAACAAACACATAGAGTTGCTTTCGAATTTATAATTATTATTAGTACGGATAATGGTGGAGAGTTCATACAGCGCTATCTAGCCCCAAACTAAGCAACATAGTGACGGAACTGCCAGGAGCCCTGACCGAAGGTAACTCGATAGGAATCGGCTTGTATGAACCCCTGATAGCCAGATAACATTTTTATTCAATAAAGTGTGTCCAGTGGCGGATTTGCAGTCTTGGCCGCCCTAGGTCCCGGCCATGTTTTAAGTACCAGCCGCCGCTGTTTCTTCTCGATATTCTAGTACATAAAATATTCAACTAACTCCATAATTGAAATTAATAATAATTAAATACTGAATCGTTCACCATTCAAATACCCGACTGAAAAATCGATGATAATTAATTTTTTAATTTTTTTAATATACACGCATGTTGTAACAGATTCAGAATATACTATGTTTTTCTTCTTGCTTTTACTATTTTAACTAACATTAAGTAAAACTATCCAAATTGATTTTATTTTTTCATCTTACCATACTCCTTGTCCATACTTTTACCTTTTTTACTTAAATTATGCCAAAACCAAGTCAAATTTAGACTTGAATATGACTTTTTTGTCCTAAATCGATCCTAACTAAGCCAAATAAGTTAAAGTCAAGTCAAATGCAAGGGCAATTTTATAAAAAAAGCTGTTTGATTTGATTTTGTTTTAATTTGGTTAAATAAAATCGACATAATTTTGATTTATATTTTAAGACAAAATTAAGTTTTATTTTCGACAGGATGTACGAAAGTGACTTAGTAAGATTATTGTTCCGATGCGGTGTAGTGCGGCCCGCCATAATGTGCGCGTGCTCTTACAATATTCGGGACTTTGAGTTATTTCTTGTTATCATCAGTTAATTTTTTGTCACGATAGGCCGCCCCTAATATCTGGCCACCCTAGGCCCGGGCCTACTAGGCCTTAGGGAAAATCCGCCACTGGGTGTGTCAGTTTGTTTGTTTGGATGTAGGGAGTAATATTCGGATCCGGAACTACTGATCCCATTCTAAAATATATTTCACTAAGCGGCGATACAGCTAAAACGTAGGTGAATCCCAAAACTGAATATAAATGGTCAGACTGCGTACCTAATAGATGGCAATGTCTGAAGATAAGCCGTTAAAAATATAGCATCTATGCCAAAATCACAAAGACACAGTATCAAAATTTGTGTGTTTTCTTGTTTCATGTTCGGAAAATAATTTTGACACGGCAATTGACATTGATCATTTTTAGGGTTCCGTACCCAAAGGGTCAAACGGAACCCTATTACTAAGACTTCGCTGTCTGTCTGTCTGTATCTCATGAACCGTGATAGTTAGACACTTGACATTTTCACAGATGATGTATTTCTGTTACCGCTATAATAAAACATACTGAAAACAGAATAAAATAAATTTTAAGGAGGGCTCCCACACAACAAACGTGATTTTTACTCGTTTTTGCTCGATATTGATAACGGTAACAGGTAGACGCTTGAAATATTCACAGAATATTTAGTTATACATTCACATTTAAAATAAATAATTAAATTAATATAAAACAAATATTTAAGGGGACTCCCAACAAACGTATTTTTTTGGCCTTTTTTATAAATAATGGTACGGAACCCTTCGTGCGCTAGTCCGACTCGCACTTGGCCGGTTTTTTATTCTTTTGATAATCAGCTTATGACAGAGCAACGTCATCTGTTAGCAGTTATATAAAGCATGGCCGCGCAAACCTCTCATTATTTACTAAGGCCTTTATTAACGGAGGTAGGTTTTGATTCATGCCACAACCATCTCGGTATCTTCAACTTGACCCGTGGAAGCCTTAGGAGTTTGTGCTTTGAATGACAACGAGCTAAACGAGTCATCGATCTTCTCAGATAAAAAATTACATGTTCCACCATCCTAAAATAGACAGGTGATTGATCGCGCGAAGCGAGATCTTTAAATCAACTTGGGCAAATCGGCGTTGTATGTATGTATCTTTGTTTGTTCGAGGATAACTTTCGAAGTGTTTATCCGATCATCGTGAAATTTGGTATATAGGTAGGGGTTGTTGAGATATTGGGGTTCAAGCGGGGTAAAAAAAAACAAAATGGGTCAAATGGCACGTCTAACAATAGGTCTTTGTAAGTAAACTTCAACCCCGTTTTTATTTTTAGTTCAGTCTTTACAGTTTTTGAGTTAATATCCATAATAAAAACTGAACTTTGACAAAATTCACAGGGTACACCAGTGATCCCACAGTGCTGAAATTTGGTATGCGTGTAGCTTTAGTCACACAAATATAGGCACGTCTGAAATCCAGAATAACTGCAATTTGTACCCCAAAAAAACAATTAACATGAACTCCCGGTACCTGTAATTTGAATAAAACTGTAGGTCAAGTAATGTGGTTATATTTCGTGGCACTATTTTGATAGTCAAAGATCACGCGAGATCTCAGTTCAGGGCTAACCACTAGTTTAATAAATTTCATCATCATCACAAGAGCCATATCGTCGCTGTTCTAACTAAGGGACGTAAGCGACATTTTAGTGTAACTGTCATTTGTAATGTTACTTTTATCTACTTTTGAAGACGAACCGATCTGTCTAACCGGCGTATCTGTATCTTCTACTTATGTCTAGATGACGTATAATAAAATAAATAAATAAATATGGCTGGACATTTCACACAGCGTTATCTAGCCCCAAACTAAGCAGAGCTTGTACTATGGATACCAGATAACTGATAGAATACTTAAATACGTTTTTTTTAAATACATACTTATAGTATATAGAGAAACAACCAGACACGGAACAAATATCTGTAGATCATCCAAACCTTTATTCCGCGGCGGGAATCGAACCCGCTACCTCCTGCGTCTCAGCCGGCTATTCGCCCACTGTACCACGGAGGTCGTCAATCGTGGTATGTTTGAAGTATCTACATATCTTAAAACTATGTATCATTCGAAATGCCGCTTAGTACACTTACGAATTTTAGTAATATTTTCTAACATGTCGGTTACGTCACTTAGTTAGAACAGCGACGAGATGACGTCCTCGCCCATATAGATTTCCAGAGTGGCTAATCTTGTGCGACTTGCAAATTGCAAAGGGTGTACCTTTATTATGAGTTTTTCTAGTACCCTACACGTTGCACTGGTCGTTGTCTCCACTCGAGTAACTTTTTGTCCCAACGGCAGTTAATTCTTTGAGCTTTGTGCCCTACCTACTGCCACTTCAGCTGGCCTTGAGGCTTCTTAGAGGCAATAGTAAGAAACCACGTTTCTGTGACATAACTCTAACTGGTAACACACACTGATCAAAGACTTTCGTCGTGGTATTTTGGACGAGAAGACGTCAAGTACCGTTCCTAAGGTTATTAACTACAACTTAAATCAAGTAAATACTAAACATTGTATCTAATGACAAAGTCTGAGCCGCAGGAGGTTGCGGGTTCGATTCCCACAGCGGAACAAATGTTTGCATAATCTACAGATAATTTTTTCGGGTTTAGTTGTTTCTCTATACAACCTGTTTTGTTATGTACTAATTAAAACACACACCCGGATTAGGAACTGATTTTAGAGGTGGGTTTATTACCGGTAGCTCGAATATTTATCCAGTAGGTAATCGATACATTTCCAATCCGCTTCGTCAGTTTAACAGGTACCTACTTACATGATGAATGAATATGATTTGTTTACATATTTTAGACAGGCTGCTGCATTGATGTTTACAATTCAATTCATTTATTCAAATTTCAGATATCAAATATCCATATAGTTGTTAGTAAAAAAAAAGAATATAAAACTTAAATGAAACATGTCACATGGGTTAGTACAAAGTATAGGCACAATACGAGTAAAACAAACAAAATTCAAATAACAACAATAAAAGTTTAAGTTTAAGTCCCTCACTCAAATCCTGAGCCAATAGTCTCTCACAAAGACTATTCGATCAGAACCCGATTGAAGGACTTCATAATCGGTGAGTCGTACTTGTCTGCAATGACCTGCAGGATGGTGTTGGTGCTGCCTCGCACTCTACTGAGCAGTGAGGCAGTCTTTTTGCGGATGATGGCGTGGAACCCATCGACCCGCGCCTCTGCAAACATTTTCGAAGCGCTGCAGAAGCGAGGCAACCCCACTAACATCCTGAATCCATTATTATATTGTAAACGCATTACACTGAGTGACTTTGTGGAACAGCTGACCCACAGGCTGCTCGTATAGAATGATTGGCAGTAGGCTTTGAAGAGTGTGATTTTAACCTGCCTACTGCAACGGGCAAACATATTACTTCTAGCCGCCAGTGCTCTGCGTTCCCTTTCTATGTCATCATGGTCGTCAAGGTCATCAGTAATGTAGTGTCCGAGATATTTAAACTTATGTATGCGTTTTAATACGGTTCCATTTAGTTTAATTGGTGGTATTGATGCTGGAACTTTACCAGCGGTCCTGAAAACCATGAACTCACTCTTCTTACTATTATATACAAGGCCATGTTTGGCAGTGTACTCCTCACAGATGACTAGCAGCCTCCTAAGAGCCGCGGACGACATGGCGCTGCTGTGTCCAACGGTCGGGCCGTTGGACACAGCAGCGCTATGTCGTCCGCGTAACTGATATTGTTCATACAAACATCATCAACCGAGCAGCCGACACGCTCACCCACAATCAGCTCATTCACGTACAGGTTGAAGAGCTTCGGAGAACTCAGCCCCCCCTGCCTCACTCCACACTCCAAGCTGTAAGCGTCTGACTGGCTGTTGGCCCACCTCACATTGTTGATCTGATTAGCGTACCAATACTGAAAGAGACGTTGTACCTGTGCATGCACACCTGTGCTCGCCAGCTTCCTCCACAGCATGTCATACGACACGAGGTCAAATGCCTTCGACAGGCCAAGAAAGCATGCGTACACAGGCGTACGTCTCTGCGTATAGAACTGAGCAGTGTGATTGAGACTCAGAATAGCAGTTTCAGTTGAGAGTTGCTTCCTGAAGCCAAAGTGGGCATCATGTATATTATGGTGTTTCTCTAATTCCGAGTCAAACACACTGTCCAGCACCTTTGCCACCACAGTAGCCAAAAAAATTGGCCGATAGTTACATTTATCGGACCAGTCGCCAGTTTTATTTTTAACAATAGGTACAACAACGGTCTTCATGAGGTCATGAGGCAAATGAGAGTGAATAAAACACATAGTAAAAAACATTGACAGCAGACTTGGTAGGTGGGCACCTGCATACCTCAAATGCTCGATGCTGAGGCCGTCATGACCCGGTGATTTACCTCTAGACATTCCATTGATTATTGCAACTACTTGTTTAGTAGTAACACAAAACGGTTCCTCGGTCATGACGGTCCCACCATCCATCATCTGAGCCGATGAACCCAATGTCGAAGTCACTTTAAACTGGTCCATAAATAAATCAGCAATTTGCCTACTGTCACTGACACCCTCAACGCTCACAGGAAGGCCGGGCTAAATGTTTAGCTTGTTTGTCGACTACCAAAACACACTAAAGTTATTAGATGAGCGTTGCTCTGCAATTAAAACGAAGAACAAATTAAAATGGATATAATTATATCCATTTTAATTTGTTCTTCATTATTTTAACACTACTTTAATTTACTTTTAAATATTTTTCTACTCTCACACATTTTACTATATAAATGACCAAATTTAGGCTTATTGTGCCATTGCCAAGCTAGAAAATCTTGCCTTGCCACCCTGTGCGTATCGCGGACATGTCTATTCCATCCAATTACGCGACCGGTTTTGTGCCTCTTGTTTACATTTAATTCACTACAGCTAGAAGCCGCGTCAGTCAAAACTTTAATAATATCCCGATAAAGCACATCTAACCGTGTTCGATGACTTGTGTCGGTGCATACACCAAAGCCACACTTCTCAAACTCACTAAAAAAATCAATTAATTTAAGATTCTGTCTGCAATAATCATTATACCTATCTATATGTTCATTAGTTCTATTTCCCCATATCACAAGATTACAATTTATTTTATTCTTATACATGTCAGTTTTACAAATAATTATGTCAAGGTTACATTCAACAATAAGTGGAAGATGGTCCGATATAATTAGGATTTGATATAATTTAACACGTAGTATATATTATAAGTATATATTTCTAAAAAAGTATAATATAAGTATTCTATTAGTCATCCGGTTCACATAGTACAAGCTTTGCTTAGTTTGGGGCTAGATAGCGCCGGGTGAAATTGTAACGTGACAATCCTTATTGTCGCGTTACATCCTTCATATACCAAACATTACACTTTTAAACAACATAATGTTACACTATTACACTCATATGCCACGACATCTAACGGTATGGCGGCGTACTCACTGCCCAAACTCGATTCTCAAACATCGAATACAAGCATCTTCTCAACGCAGTTCGCCAAGTCTGCCGCAGATGGCGTTGCATATACCTTGTAGCTATTCACTACTTACTTTCATGGATGTGTGATCTATTTTTAATTATTCAAATCAGCTTCATTTACCAAATTAAATAATCATTTTCTCATTAGAAATAAAATTTTAAAATAATAAATAACAAAATTCAATAAGTGTCTATGACTAATGTAAAAGTTTGTCTTTGCCGAGAATGACACAAGATATGTGTCAAGATTTTTACTCTATGGTATCACCAAGAGGATGACATCATCTATTTCTAGAACATTACTCGATGTTCGATCGTCGTTAGTGGTCGCCGCTATAGCATGCAGCGGCCACACCTTAGGAACCTAGGCTGGTAGAGGGGGGCTCGAGTGCCGAAACACTTTGTTGTAGCAACGGCGTGTTTCGGCCCTCGAGTCGGCACGGTCACTCCCCGTGCTAGTGCTCGTTGCTTCGGCGTCAACGCAATCCACCTCAAGTGGCGAGGCAACCAGGCAACTGTAGAAGGCCTGAAGGTAGCGATAGGAGTTTTTATCGTTGCCAGATACTGCGTCCTGTTCCCTTCCAGTCGTAGCGGTTCTCCGTTCCACTGGGTCAAGGGGAGTAAGGAGGAGAGGGTGCATCTGTGTACGGCGCGCACACTTATGCAACTTAATATATCCTGCGCATCTGACTTGGCTTTGTCATTCCGAGTTTAAAAAAGTCCTGGGCTTGGTCTAATACCTGGACACGGGTGGCCTAAGGAGAGGAGAGTGGTCGCTCTAGCACTGCATCGGGGTGACAGTGTGGTTCGGCAGCACTCTTTGAGACAAAGCAGCTTTATTTAGAGAGGCACTGCTTTCCTCGCTCAGCCGGGGAGGGGGCTAGAAAAGGTGCCCCAAACAAACGCTCATTCCTCGCAATAAGAATAAATCTAAAAACATGCAGATGAATATGACTTTTGGTGCGTGGAATGTACGTACTCTTTTAGACCGACCCAACAACCTCTGCCCAGAACGTAAAACCGCCATTGTGGCTCGCGAGCTCAAACGCTATGACGTCGACATAGCCGCTCTCAGCGAAACACATCTAGCTGACGAAGGTGAGCTTGTTGAACGTGGTGGTGGGTACACTTTCTTCTGGAAAGGCACACCAGCTTCTGAGCCTAGACGGTCAGGAGTAGGCTTTGCTATTAAAACTACTTTAGCCTCTAAGTTGGAAGAACATCCAGTTGCTATCTCTGATCGTGTCATGTCCTTACGTTTCCATCTTCGAAACAATAAATACTTAAATGTTATCAGCGTATATTCACCAACACTCGACAAAAGTGATGACGTCAAGGACAAATTTTATGAGGAAGTGTCAGAAGTGCTGACTAAAATCCGGCGCTGTGAGAAAGTTTTGCTTCTTGGCGACTTTAATGCTCGCGTCGGACGTGATTTTGAAGCTTGGCCTCGGGTGATAGGGCGACATGGCATTGGTAACATGAACAGTAATGGGCAACTGTTACTAAGCCTCTGTTCCCAATTTCATCTGGGTATTACCAATACCATGTTTAGACTCCCAAATAAATACAAAACTACCTGGATGCACCCAAGGTCCAAGCATTGGCATCTTATTGATTATGCTATAGTCCGTCAACGGGATATAGCGGATGTCAAAGTAACGAGAGTAATGAGGGGCGCAAACTGTTGGTCGGATCACCGACTTGTTGTTACAAAACTATTTTTGCGTCTTAGCCCTTGCCGTAGACCTCGCAGGGCTAAGCCTAACTGTCTTCATCTGAAAAAGCTAGAGTCTGCTGAAATATTGGCAAATTACAGGGAAGCTGTCAATACCTTTACAGCAGGCATACACCCCGAAGATGAACAGTTAGACGAGGGCTGGAAACTGTTAACTACAAATACCATCAATGCGGCTACTGAGATCTTAGGCCAAAAACCTCGTGTCTGTGAAGACTGGTTTGACGAAAATGATAATACATTGACAGTCGCCCTAGAAAAACACCGCCAGCTCCTTCGAAAGGGAAATCAGACAACTGCTTCTGAAAAAATAAAGGAGAGTACGAGCCAAATAAGGAGACTAACTCGAAACGCAAAAGATGAGTGGTGGCTGAACAAGGTTCGCTATATTCAGTGGCTTGCTGATTCGAATAGACTCGGCGATTTCTTTAACGAGATTAAAAAGTTAGTAGGAAGTCCACATCGAGTAAACGTACCACTGAAATCACTTTCAGGTACCCTCCTGGTAAGCAAAGGAGAAGTTCTTACTCGCTGGGCAGAACACTATAACAGCTTACTCAATGTGGATCGTTCTGCTGACATAAACTATTTAGCATCACTTCCTGCCTTACCACAAGCCGTAGATCTGGATCAGCCTCCTTCTCTTGAGGAAGTTATCATCGCCATCAAAGCGCAGAAAAACAATAAGGCTGTCGGCATCGATAACATACCAGGAGAACTATTAAAATATGGCGGAGATGAGTTGCACTACAAGATTTGGCAATTTTTCCAGCGCATGTGGGAAATGGAGTTCGTTCCTCCTAGTTTTGGCGTATCACTAATTTGCTCTTTGTATAAAAATAAAGGTGATCGATCTGTTTGCAACTCTTATAGGGGTATATCACTTCTGTCTACTCCAGGAAAAACTTTTGCCAGAGTACTCTTAAATCGTCTTATGGAGCTCTCTGAAAGTATATTGCCTGAAACGCAATTTGGGTTTAGACCCAATCGCGGCACATGCGAGGCCATATTCTCTCTTAGACAACTGCAAGAGAAAAGCAGGGAACAGTGTCAACCTCTGTTTCTCTGTTTTGTTGATCTGGAGAAAGCTTTTGACAGTGTACCTCGCGAAGCTTTGTGGATTGTGCTTTCGAAACTTGGTTGCACCGACAAATTTATACGCTTGATAAGACTTCTTCACGACAACATGACTTGTTGCGTAACCGTCAATGGTGAGCAGACAGAGCAATTCCCTGTCACTTGTGGTGTAAAACAAGGCTGTGTATTAGCACCCACTCTTTTTGCTCTGTACTTTTCCGTTGTCGTGAGGGAGACTTTACAAGCCAACACCGAAGGGATCCGCATACGTTTTCGCACAGATGGCAGTATCTTTAACCTGGCTAGGTTAAAAGCGCACACAAAGGTATCGTATGACCTCATTACCGACTTGATGTATGCTGATGACCTATGTTTCGTTACGGAATCTTCTGAGGGACTCCAGGACTTGATGACTCGGCTTGACGCTGCGTGCTGTAGATTTGGCCTCAAAATTAATATTACAAAGACAGAGGTGATGGCCATGGACACTGTTAACCAAGCTCCACTGAATCTGCAAATCGATGGAAAGCCCATAAAACAGGTCGATACATTCAGATATCTGGGAAGCAGCATAACAACAAAATGCGACCTTGACTCGGAGATCAACAGCAGACTTGGCTCCGCTATGGCTGCTTTTGGTAAACTACGAGTCCAGGTATTTCGCTCCCATAACATCAAATTGAGTACCAAGATTAAGGTGTATATGGCTATTGTACTTCCTAACATCTTGTACTCGTCAGAGACATGGTGCCTGTATCGCAGACACATACGCACGTTAGACAGATTCCATCTGAAATGCCTCCGCGACATTCTTAACATCAAGTGGTCGGATCGGGTCCGTAATACCGATGTTCTACGACGGGCTAATGTCTGTGGCATAGAGGCATATTTGATGCGGCGTCAGCTGCGTTGGTGCGGGCACCTGTCTCGGATGTCTGATGAGCGAAGGGCGAAACGCATTTTCTTCTGTGAACTAGAACATGGTAAGCGGAAACGCGGAGGTCAGTTCCTACGTTTCAAAGACGTACAGAAGAGGCACATGAAGAGGTGTTGTATCGATCCGTCGCGCTGGGAGGCTCTCGCTGAAAAACGACCTGAATGGAGGCGTCATGTTCAGGACAAAGTGTACGAGTTTGAAGAAGAAAGGAGGCAAGAACTAGACTTAAAACGAGATCAGCTTAAAAGTCGACCGCCGGCTAATATCAATTACAACTACATTAATGGCGCCTTAACTTGTGTTCATTGTGACCGGACTTTTAGCGCAAAAATAGGGTACATCAGCCACATACAGGCTAAACACCTAGGCCAATAATCACAAAGTCAAGTCTCTGTAGCCGAAATCGGCTAGGAGGATTATTATTACTCGATGTTTTAATTTTCAATGCCGGTAGATTTTTATCGGGTATATAAAGCCAGTTTCGTCTGTAATCGCTCTCTTTTATCTACCTGGATTCAACTGAAGAACTTCTAATCTGCAAGCTACAAAAGTTATTACTTTGGAAAATACTTCCTCGCCTTTTTGATCGTGATAATTCGGGTCAATTACAAGTTCGCGAAGTCCTTGACGGGCTCTCCAATTACCGTGGAGCCTTACACCTGACGCCCGCCGCAATATACTTATTGGGGCCAACGAGAAGCGTGGTGTTTTCTGAGTCGCCGCGTAGCTGAAACACTGTTTCACAAATCGACCGCCGCAAGCCTGTTCACCAGACGACCTGCTTCCTGCCTCGGTTGATACAAAGACCACGCCTGTGCAGCTCGAAGCCCACTCCACCACTCCGAGGCAGACTCCAGACGTTCGGCGAAAATACCACCAGGTGCCTCTAATCCAATATCTAATCCGGGTTGAGCCCCTTCTAATTTTATTCTTTCTTTCTGACGCTAATGTCAGATGGCGCCCAATTCTCTAATTTAACGTTACTGCTGTATTCTACTGCTCAAATAATCTGTAAATCTATAATCTGAATTCTATATAATTGTAATCTCTAGCCTTAAGCCGTAATTTAACAAATAGATACACCGTTGAACCAAGTCATTTTTGATATAGCCCATATTTATCTTGCCACATGTATAAGAAATAATAAATAAGTACCTACTCGCTCTACCGACACTAGCTCCTTTGATTATATGTATTTAAAAACTTAACCTAGTTTTATTTTATCCTACTACCTCAATTTTTTGTTACTAAATGTCCAGCATTATTTATTTAAAAGTATAATAGATTGTGACTTCGAGCTACAAAGAGATGAAATCAAGCCGAAGTCATTAGCAAAGCCAAGAGGATAAAGCAGACTCTTAGATCGTCAGTGTCTCAGAGCTCGTAAACAGTCTCGTTTACATGACAAAGCCGAGTCGAGTGCTGTTAGGACATGATTATCTCACGTCGATGGCTCTACTAATGGACCAATACTCACTGGAAACTCGAATTTGAAGAACCGATTGACCAAAATGACACGATGGGTTGCGTGAAGAAAAATCACCCCTACTTAATATGATTTGTTTACCTATTTTAGACAGGCTGCTGCATTGATATTTTAGGACTTGATATAACAAAACACGTAATATACCTATTATAAGAATGTATTTATAAAAAAAATGAATAATATAAGTATTCTATTAGTTATCTGGTTCACATAGTACAAGCTTTGCTTAGTTTGGGGCTAGATAGCACCGGGTGAAATGTCCAGCATTATTTATTTAAAAGTATAATAGATTGTGACTTCGAGCTGCAAAGAGATGAAATCAAGCCGAAGTCATTAGCAAAGCCAAGAGGATAAAACCGACCCTTAGATCGTCAGTGTCTCAGAGCTCGTAAACAGTTTCGTTTACATGACAAAGCTGGGTCGAGTGCTGTTAGGACATGATTATCTCACGTCGATGGGCCTACTAATGGACCAATGCTCACTGGAAACTCGAATTTGAAGAAGCGATCGACCAAAATGACTTTGATTGCCAAAATGACACGATGGGTTACGTGAAGAAAAATCACCCCTACCTTACATTAAGAGGTCACTAAAACGTATATCACAATGCCAAATTCATTCTACGTGTCTAGCGGTTATAACGTAGGCGTAGCAGTCATCAATTGCTCGCTGAATCTGTTTAGATTAGGGATTCCCAAAGTGGTCCTAGGGGTCGACATAAACGAAAACTGATTTTGGGGGTCGACGAAGTCTAAAAATCGACCCCTATTTAATTAACACAAGTTCTTATTCAAATCTTTCAAGATAGGTAGGTAGGTACTGTATTATTTATGTTGTGTAACGTGTACTAAGAATAAATAATATTTTTGTAGGAAATAGCATTGTTGTAGTAATGTAAAGTCTCAAGTTCGTACAAGATGAAAAACTCGGCAAGTCAGTGTGGACAAGTTTGTGCAAGATAATGAGTTCGAGCGTACGTCTTTCAGGCGCGTTTTGACTTGCTTTCTATTTGACGCTTACGCGATTAAATACGAATGAATTCATGATCAAGTTGCAAGTCCAAACACGTTCCCGATATTTTACTATTCAACGAGCTTGCACTTAGGTTGAAAGTTCATTTGCGTTTTGAAATTCGTTGGAGCTTGAACGATAATAACTCATATAAGTACTCATTTATTTCAAGAGATTACAAAGTTATAACATAGCTAAATTAAGTGAAGTAAAGTGATTGAAAAAGAATTTACAAAATGCTGAGCTCCCTACGCGAGTTAATAGCGTAACCATACAATATCTGCAGTTTATGAAAAATTAACAGGGTAAGTACCAAACAGTTTTTATCCGGCACAGCGCATCAGCATTGCCATACAGCCAAGGGCAATGCAGCCAGCGTCTTGGGGACACTGTCTGCATTGCCCCACTGAGTGATAGTGATCAGTTGAGCTATGTGTAGATTGTTTGCAACAGTTTGTAGTTGCCTCAGTTGTTGCAATTGTAAAAAAATACCAGTAAATTTAACAGTTTATTATTGTTTTTTATTTAGGTAGTTTCTTATTTTTTTATTTGCAGGATTACTGAGAGTTTTATGATAACGGACACGAAAAAAAAATGCAGACAATACAGTTTGGACTACTTGAAGTTCGGATTTATTGCATCTCCATCAAATCAACACTTGCCGATGTGTCTCATATGTGAAAAAGTATTCAGCAACGATGCCATGAAGCCTTCAAAAATGGATGACCACTTATCAAGAGTACATGCTGACAAAAAAAGTAACCCCTTGTCATTTTTTCAAGCACTTAAAGAAAAACTAGACAAAATAACATCCATATGATCGATGTTTGCGTCATCATCTATTAAAGACGATAATGGTTTACGAGCGTCCTATAATATATCTTTACTAATAGCGAAGTCGGGGAAACCCCACACAATTGGAGAGCAGCTTATCTTACCAGCCATTGCGGAGGTCCTTAACAATGTAATTCACAAACCCGCACATGATATTTTAAAGAGAATACCTTTGAGCAATAACACCGTTCAGAGACGCATAGACGAGATTGGACGGGATGTGGAAAACATTTTATGCAAGTTCTTACAGACCAACAGATTCTCTCTTCAGTTGGACGAGTCTACATTACCCAGCAATAAAGCTCTGTTGTTAGGATATGTTCGATATCTCAAAGATGAAAATATGTGCCAAGAACTGCTTTTTGCTACATATTTAGAGACTGATACCAGAGGAGAATCGATTTTTCAGGCCGTGGAACATTTTTTTACTGACAAAGCTATTCCATAGAAAAACATTGTTTCTGTTGCGACTTATGGTGCACCGTCTATGGTTGGTCGTCATCGTGGTTTTGTAGTTCACTTAAAGCGACAACTGCCTGATGTACTGGTCATTCACTGCGTGATTCACAGGCAGCATTTAGTAGCAAAAAAGCTGAGTCCTAGATTGCATAAGTCTTTACAATATGTAATAAATGCTATCAACAAGATTCGAAGCAATTCTTTGAACTCTCGGTTATTTGCTCAGCTATGTGAGGAAAACGACGAAGTATTTACTCGATTAATTCTGCACACTGAAGTTCGCTGGCTATCAAGAGGCTCTTGCTTAGAAAGATTTTCAGGCATTTTTGAATCTGTGTTGGAGTTTTTACAAGAAAAAGATCCGAATTTGAAAGGAAATCTGAACAATTGTAAAACAGATATTTATTACTTGACTGATATCTTTGGAATATTCAACAAAGTTAATTTGCAGCTGCAGGGTGACGATCTTAACTTGATTAAAACAAAATCAATAATATCGGCCTTCGTGGGTAAACTAATCCTTTATAAACAAAATTTAGGCAGAAAAGAATATTCGCAGTTTCCGCATTTGTCAAAATTACCAGAAATGCTTCAAGATGATGACATTTTATTATATGTCACTCACTTGGACGCATTACACGAGGATTTTACGGAGAGGTTTGAGGATCTTTTAAATTTACAAATTCCTCAATGGATAATAAATCCGTACAATACCACAGCCATAGAAGAAGCCAATGTGATAACTGATAATGCAAGAAATGTTGATTACCATCAGCACAGACGAAGAGCTTCAGCAGAAGTTCAACCAAGGCTATCAGAAGTTCTGGTTGCAACGCAACATTGAAACACATTGTGGAACATTGCTGAAAAATACCTTATCGCTTTTCCATCATCATACCTAGTTGGAAAAAGCTTCAGTGTGGTAGCAAACATTTTGACGAAACAAAGAAACCGTTTGAAAATCAACGAACGTGGATATTTAAGGTTACAACTCACCAATATTGAACCGAATGTAGCTAGATTGCTAGATAGTCACCAGGTTCATCCATCACACTGAATGTTTTATTTTCTCGACTTAATACTTTTTTAAATATAATTTCCTACCTACTTAAGATTCTTTAAGTACTTAATTTGTAATAATCATTATAAATTAAACTTGATATTTACTGAATTGTATGTCTTTTTATTTTGTTAAATTTTGATGAAGTCAACTTTACTCACTTAACCAAGTGCAAAGTTTTCCAATTGGTACCTTAGTACCTAGGTATTTTGTATCAATAGTAAAAAACGAAAGATAGGCCCCCTTATTCATAATAGTCTGCTAACTAATTTAAAGCATTGCTAATTCTCACTCTGTCTTCTTCTATTGACCTAAGTCAGAATGAAAAATAACACTCTGTATCAGCTGTTTTAAGTTAGCGGACCATTATGAATAAGGGGGTTGATCTTAAAAGTAGGTAATTTGGCCATGGGGGTCTGAGGTAACAGTTCATTTTGGAAAAGGGGTCACTTGTCCAAAATAGTTTGGGGATCCCTGGTTTAGATGGATAGATATTACTCGTGCGCGATAACTTGGGACCTGCTAGGAATGCGACTCCCCGACCGCTTCCCCTGCACTTCCCCGATGGCGCCCGTATTGTACCGTTCGCATCACTATTTTTTACTAGGGTTTTTAGTCTCGTACTGGCCTACGTCACGTAATGACGCGCTCTGGAATTCTTTTAGTTTTCGTTTGTGTTATTGTTTTGTTGTTGTAGTTTTACCAGCATAAGTGAGAGTGACTGGAAAAAAGAAGTCAACCATGTGGACAGGCTTCGACAAAAGTATTGGGACAATGATCTCTTACAAGAGACGAATGAATCGCAATTAATTGTAAATTTATCGGATACCTCTTCGTCAATTGATTATAGTGAGACTGAGGACGAAGAACAACCTCTAGAAGGCATAAATCCACTAAGTAGTGACGAAGATGAGATAATGTAAATAATAGATAAAATAAATGTATAAACTTAAACATTGTATTTTTATTTTATTCAAATAGTGTAAAAAAGATTAGATAAAAAGCAGCGTCCTCCCTGAGTAACATAATAAATTAGGTTAAAAAAAACAAAGACGAAGCCGCGGGCGGCTGCTTGTTATGTTCGCTTTTTTGCGGACGGACAAACACGCCAATATGACGTCACCGCGCTCAGGTCCCAACTTATCGCGCACGGGTAATACATATACATATATAGATAGATAGAGACTTAATGGTAGATAAATGAATAAATATAAAAAATAGCTGTTTTGGTAAATTGTAATAGATGGGTGGACTTTTAGATAAATGGACAGATATTAATGTTACAAATGTGTATGTTTGTGTATTTAGATGTGGATAGATACATAGATTGACAGGATACTCATACAACTTCTACGTGTAGATGCATTAAAAAAAAGCAACGTAACTATAATATTTAGATGGATAGATAAATACATTTAAAGATGGATAAACGTATGGATTGATAGATTCTAACATAAATAGATGGATGTTTGTTTTTTTATGGTGATTGTCGTCGTTATTTAATTTTAGATCTATAAATTGTAAATCCGTTTTTGGCTGTAGGATAGACACATAAGCATTGTAAACTTTTATTTTTATTAGCTGTGGATTTTGATGATAATAAATAAAATAAAATAACTGGACGGACAGACAGACGGTGGGTACCTAGACCCTAAAAGTGGCAATAATGTAGGTAGAGGTAAGCCTGCAGATAACCAAACAAATGTGCTCCAAAATTAGTTTCTTAGTCCGAAAGAGAGTTCTATCCATGAAAAATAATCATCATCATCATCATCATCAGCCGGAGACTTCCACTGCTGAACATAGGCCACCCCCTTAGATCGCCACAACGAGCGGTTGGTAGCCGTTTGCGCCCAACGGCTCCCCGCGATTCTTACTAGATCGTCGGTCCACCTTGTGGGGGGCCGGCCTACGCTGCGTCTTCCAGTCCGTGGTCTCTACTCGAGAACCTTTCTTCCCCAACGGTTATCGGTTCTACGAGCGATGTGGCCTGCCCATTGCCACTTCAACTTGCTAATTTTGAGAGCTATGTCGGCAACTTTAGTTCTTCTGCGGATTTCCTCATTGCGGATTTTGTCACGCAAAGAAACCCCGAGCATAGCCCTCTCCATAGCTCGTTGAGCGACCTTGAGCTTGGTCATGAGGCCATGCGTAAAGGACCACGTTTCAGTGCCATAGGTCATCACTGGCAACACACACTGGTTGAAGACTTTAGTCTTCAGGCTCTGGGGAATTTTGGCCGAGAAGATATCGCGAAGTTTCCCGAACGCTGCCCAGCCGAGTTAGATTCTTCGTGCGACCTCTTTGTCGAAGTTGGACTTACCTAATTGGACAGTTTGTCCTAGGTATACATATTCGTCGACAACTTCGAGAGTATCGCCCCCAACAACTACCGGTACGGGCGCAACATGGATATTTGACATGATTTTCGTCTTATCCATGTTCATTTTAAGACCCACCTGTTGGGAGACCCTACTGAGGTCGTTGAGCATGGTACCGAGTTCCTCGAGCGATTCGGCCATAATGACTATATCATCGGCAAAACGAAGGTGAGTGATGTATTCGCCATTGATATTGATGCCAAGTCTGTCCCAGACCAAGAGTTTGAAAACGTCCTCCAATGCGTTCGTGAACAGTTTCGGAGAAATTACGTCTCCCTGTCGCACGCCTCTCTGCAATTGGATTGGTTCCGTACTCTGGTTCTGTAGACGGACTGACATAGTGGCGTTACCATACAAACACTTCAACACTTCGATATACCTATAGTCGATTTGGCATCGCTGAAGAGACTGCAGTACCGCCCAGGTCTCGATTGAATCGAAGGCTTTTTCATAGTCCACAAACGCTAGACATAACGGCTGATTATACTCCTCGGTCTTCTGTATAATCTGGCGTAGCGTGTGGATGTGGTATTGTATTGTATTTATTTTTATTCCTTATTGATACTTTAAATGTACACTAGGAAACGTCACAGCAGAATACATTAGAAATAAACTTTAACAGTATCACTATCAGTACCTAAAACATAGGTAGGTACAATCAAAAAAAAAATATATATATATATATTATTCACACGTACTAAAGTATGTGCTAAAGTCATCAGCTAGTGCTTCGTCAATATCATAATATGATTTATACAATAATAACTTTCTAATTTTATAATTATATTCCTTACAATCTAAATTTCTTATAACTAAAGGTAACTTATTAAATAATTTTATGCTTAGGCATAAAAAGCTTTTATTTATTTTGTCAAGCCTGTGTGATGGAACAATAATATTGTTTTTATTACGTGTATTGTAACTATGTATGTCTTTGTTTGCTTTGAAATCGTCAATATGTAATTTAGCATAAATTAAATTTTGAAAAATATATTCACCAGTAAATGTCAAAATATCTAATTCCCTAAATCGTAGTCTACAAGAGTCTAATTTATCAATTTGCAATATAAATCGTATTGCTCGCTTTTGCAACAAAAACACTCTATTTGACTGTGATGCATTTCCCCAGGCTAGTATACCATACGTCATCAACGAGTGGAAATACGCATGATACACTGTTTTGGCAGCGCGTACGTCGCTCAACTGTCTTATGGTTTTAATTGCATACGCGGCTGACTTAAGTTTACCTACTAGAATGTCAATATGGCTGTTCCATGTCAACTTATTATCTATTTTAACTCCTAAAAATTTTACGTCACTTATAATATTAATTGAATTATTAATAACTGTATTTTGAGCTGGGTCAATACTTTTAGCACTGCCCAGGAAAAATCTCATAATATTAGTCTTATTTACATTTAGTAAAAGATTGTTTGCCTTAAACCAATCATTGATATTTAACAATAATTTATCTAATTTCATGCATACCTTTTCTTTATTTTTATCACTAACTACGACTGTAGTGTCGTCAGCAAAAAGTACAATGTCTGTTTCCTTTTCTACGCATATTACCAGGTCATTTATGTATATAATGAATAGCAAGGGCCCTAAGATGGACCCTTGTGGTACACCCATTTTTATGTCAGTCGATTTGGACCTATAACTATTACATTCTGTTATTTGCGTTCTATTTTGAAGGTAAGACATAATAATTGAAAGTTCATTATTGCGTATGCCATAATGATTTAGTTTTGCCAATAAAGTTTGATGACAGACACAATCGAAGGCTTTGGAGAGGTCGCAAAATAAGCCATACGTGTTCTTAGAGCTGTCCAGAGGTCCAGCAGGTCTATGGTACTAAAGCCTTTTCGGAAACCGGCTTGTTCGGGAGGCTGGAAGTCATCTAACCTGCGTGCGAGACGGTTCGTAATCACTCTCGAAAACAGCTTGTAAACGTGGCTCAAGAGCGAGATGGGCCTGTAGTTCTTTAATAAGGTTTTATCACCTTTTTTAAAGAAAAGCACCACCACGCTCTTATCCCACGCTTTTGGCGTGGTTCCTTCGAGGACGACGGAGTTAAATAGCTTCTGGAGGACTTGAAGTACCGGTTTTCCACCCGCTCTCAGAAGTTCTGTCGTAACTCTATCCTCACCTGGTGCCTTGTTGTTTTTAAGCTGTTTCAGAGCGATCCTAATCTCGTACAGGCTGATGTCCGGGATGTCTTCGGTATAGTGTCGGGTTAGTTTGGCTCTGGTGTCCTGAGCCAACTGACCAACGGGGTTTTGTGTTGAGGTGTCCATAGAACTTTTCGACCTCTCTCAGAATCTCCGGTTTCGACGAAATGATAGTGCCGCTGTCGGTCTTCAGCTTAGTCATTTGGCTTTGCCCTATAGACGAATGCTTTGCAAATACTTCTGAACCTTTGTTCCTTTCTATTGCGACCTTAATACGAGATGTATTAAAGGTACGCAGATCGTGTCGCATAGATTTCGAGATTCATCTATTAAGCACGCCGTATGCCGACATATCAGCTGAAGACTGCAATCTCATTTCATCCCGGTCCTCCATTAGCTTAATGGTTTCATGTGAGAGTTTCTGGTGCTTAGTTCGGCGGGGGGCCTTAAAGAACTTGGATCCCACCGCTTGGACAATTTCCACCAACCCGTTGTTTATCTCGTCAGTATCATTGCAGCTGGCTAGGCACTGGAAGCGATTGTGCAGTTCTAGCTGAAAGCTCTCGGGGTTTTGGATTTGGGCAGGATTTAGACGGAGCGCAGACTTCATCAGACGTGCCCTTTCAAGCTTAACATCGATATTCAATGTGCCTCTAACAATGCGGTGATCGCTCCCGGTTTTCACCCTGCTGATCACAGAGACATCATTAAATATTTGCTTCTTGGTCGTCATAATGAAGTCTATCTCATTTCTAGTGAAACCGTCGGGGCTTATCCACGTCCACTTTCTGGCTGGCCGCTTCTCATAGAAGGAGTTCATCATGAAGAGGCCCTTCTTCTCCATGAAGTCGGCCAGTCTCTGGCCCCTTCGTTTCCGCCGCCCGAATCCAAATTCCCCCACTCTCAGCTCATCGTCTTTCCTTGTGCCTAGCTTTGCGTTGAAGTCCCCCATTACAACCGTGAAATGAGTCTTGGAAGTATGTATGGCCTCGGAGATCTCCTCATACATGGCTTCCACTTCATCGTCTGGGTGTGTCGAGGTCGGCACATATACCTGTATGACCTTCAACGAATACCTTTCGGTAATTCTGAGTATAAGGTATGCTACCCTGGTCGACACACTGTCGACTTTTGTCACGTTGTTAACGAGGGACTTGCGGACGAGAAACCTGACACCACCCTAGGATAGTTGATCTCCCTCCCGGTAGAAGAGCAAGTTACCGGAGTTAAGGATCATCGTGTCCTGACCCTGTCTTCGGACTTCCGACAATCCTAGGATGTCCCAACGTAGCTTGCTCAGTTCTTCTTCCAGATCGACAATCTTCTCGTCAGCCCTGAGCGTTCGTGTGTTGTACGTTGCCAGGTCCAGTCGTCGGTGGTGGTAGCTGGATCGCTGCCGGGGATTCTTAGCACCCCCTGCTCCGCCACTGCCCTGGTTGCTACCACTTCCAGGGATGACGGAGCCGCCGGGGACTGGGGGCTGTTTGTGTGTTGTATCTGTCATAGGGGGGGTTTTGCCACGCTTGGCAGGCGGCTTGGTGATCGCAGTGGTTGGTGTTTAGTACACAGAAGAATGCTGCTGCCCATTCCCTGGAACAACTCCCTTTGCCGGCTCACACGGCTCCCGCGGGATGAGAAGGGGAATTTGAAAATTAATAACTTTTCTTAAAAAAAATAACTGAAGAAGTACATACATAAATACCAAAGTAACTCCGTCTCTGTTTGTTACATTACGTTTCCACGACTAAACCAAGCTCAACTGCTCCAGATCACTACCAGGCGGGAGTGTCCCCAAGACACTGGCTGTATTGCCCCGCTGAATTGCAATGCTTATGCCTTGACCAAAACAAAAAAAAAGAATCAGTTGAATCATCTAAAGACCGTTGCAAACGAACTATAGATAGCTCAACTGCTCCAGATCACTACCAGGCGGGAGTGTCCCCAAGACACTGGCTGTATTGCCCCGATGAATTGCAATGCTTATGCCTTGACCAAAACAAAAAAAAAATCAGTTAAATCATCTAAAGACCGTTGCAAACGAACTATAGATAGCTCAACTGCTCCAGATCACTACCAGGCAGGAGTGTCCCCAATACACTGGCTGTATTGCCCCGCTGAATTGCAATGCTTATGCCTTGACCAAAACAAAAAAAAAGAATCGGTTGAATCATCTAAAGACCGTTGCAAACGAACTATAGATAGCTCAACTGCTCCAGATCACTACCAGGCGGGAGTGTCCCCAAGACACTGGCTGTATTGCACCGCTGAATTGCAATGCTTATGCCTTGACCAAAACAAAAAAAAAGAATCGGTTGAATCATCTAAAGACCGTTGCAAACGAACTATAGATAGCTCAACTGCTCCAGATCACTACCAGGCGGGAGTGTCCCCAAGACACTGGCTGTATTGCCCCGCTGAATTGCAATGCTTATGCCTTGACCAAAACAAAAAAAAAGAATCGGTTGAATCATCTAAAGACCGTTGCAAACGAACTATAGATAGCTCAACTGCTCCAGATCACTACCAGGCGGGAGTGTCCCCAAGACACTGGCTGTATTGTCCCGCTGAATTGTAATGCTTATGCCTTGACCAAAACAAAAAAAAAGAATGGGTTGAATCATCTAAAGACCGTTGCAAACGAACTATAGATAGCTCAACTGCTCCAGATCACTACCAGGCGGGAGTGTCCCCAAGACACTGGCTGTATTGCCCCGATGAATTGCAATGCTTATGCCTTGACCAAAAAAAAAAAAAAGAATCAGTTGAATCATCTAAAGACCGTTGCAAACGAACTATAGATAGCTCAACTGCTCCAGATCACTACCAGGCGGGAGTGTCTTCAAGACACTGGCTGTATTGCCCCGCTGAATTGCAATGCATATGCCTTGACCAAAACAAAAAAAAAATCAGTTAAATCATCTAAAGACCGTTGCAAACGAACTATAGATAGCTCAACTGCTCCAGATCACTACCAGGCAGGAGTGTCCCCAATACACTGGCTGTATTGCCCCGCTGAATTGCAATGCTTATGCCTTGACCAAAACAAAAAAAAAAGAATCGGTTGAATCATCTAAAGACCGTTGCAAACGAACTATAGATAGCTCAACTGCTCCAGATCACTACCAGGCGGGAGTGTCCCCAAGACACTGGCTGTATTGCACCGCTGAATTGCAATGCTTATGCCTTGACCAAAACAAAAAAAAAGAATCGGTTGAATCATCTAAAGACCGTTGCAAACGAACTATAGATAGCTCAACTGCTCCAGATCACTACCAGGCGGGAGTGTCCCCAAGACACTGGCTGTATTGCCCCGCTGAATTGCAATGCTTATGCCTTGACCAAAACAAAAAAAAAAGAATCGGTTGAATCATCTAAAGACCGTTGCAAACGAACTATAGATAGCTCAACTGCTCCAGATCACTACCAGGCGGGAGTGTCCCCAAGACACTGGCTGTATTGTCCCGCTGAATTGTAATGCTTATGCCTTGACCAAAACAAAAAAAAAGAATGGGTTGAATCATCTAAAGACCGTTGCAAACGAACTATAGATAGCTCAACTGCTCCAGATCACTACCAGGCGGGAGTGTCCCCAAGACACTGGCTGTATTGCCCCGATGAATTGCAATGCTTATGCCTTGACCAAAACAAAAAAAAAAGAATCAGTTGAATCATCTAAAGACCGTTGCAAACGAACTATAGATAGCTCAACTGCTCCAGATCACTACCAGGCGGGAGTGTCCCCAAGACACTGGCTGTATTGCCCCGCTGAATTGCAATGCTTATGCCTTGACCAAAACAAAAAAAAAAGAATCAGTTGAATCATCTAAAGACCGTTGCAAACGAACTATAGATAGCTCAACTGCTCCAGATCACTACCAGGTGGGAGTGTCCCCAAGACACTGGCTGTATTGCCCCGCTGAATTGCAATGCTTATGCCTTGACCAAAACAAAAAAAAAAGAATCAGTTGAATCATCTAAAGACCGTTGCAAACGAACTATAGATAGCTCAACTGCTCTAGATCACTACCAGGTGGGAGTGTCCCCAATACACTGGCTGTATTGCCCCGCTGAATTGCAATGCTTATGCCATGACCAAAACAAGAAAAAAGAAACAATTGAATCCTCTAAAGACCGTTGCAAACGAACTATAGATAGCTCAACTGCTCCAGATCACTACCAGGCGGAAGTGTCCCCAAGACACTGACTGCATTGCCCCCCTGAATTGCAATGCTTATGCCTTGAACAAAACAAAAAAAAAAGAATCTGTTGAATCATCTAAAGACGCAAATGCAATGTATATAATTTTATACTTTTCCAAAAAAAATGACTATAGAAAGCGATCTCTTCCAGATTTTTAAATCAGTTAATGGAAGATTGACCAAAGTGTAGTTTATAGAATAAAACCGAACCGAATTCACTGGTTTAGAAATGAGAACGAAAAGTAGAACTTTAAACATGGGTAATGACGCGTTTAAGTTTATGTTAAGCTTAATGGGCTGGAATACAGCTCAGCCCAACACAATGCTCCATATTACGTATTTATGATTTGTGAAATTAGGTTTTTAGTATGCACCTAAAGGTGAACATATAATTTATAAAAGTCGTAAATCAAACATTGTTCTACAAAGTGTGGACAATGATTTTTGAGGGTTATCCCGCTAATATTATAAAAGCGAATGTTTGTATGTACATATGTATGGATGTTTGTTACTCTTTCACTTCGGAACGGCGGAACTGATTTCGATGAAATTTGGTGTGTACGTAGATCATAACCTAGATTAACACATAGGCTGCTTTTTATTGGCAAACCACGCGTGCGAAGCCGGTATATTATATATTCCGTAGCACCGCGTAGTGTCTATACTTAATAAAAAAATACCTACCTACAAATTTAGATGCGTCACTTGAGGTGAATTTTTTTTTAATCATTATGATCTAAATATAATAAACACACTAATTTTATAAATGCGAAAGTTTAGATGTTTGTTTATTTGTTTGTTACCCAATAACGTCGTAACGGCTTAACCGATGTCGATGAAGTTTGGTGTGTTGATAAATTACGACCTGGATTCATAAGCCACTTTTTGTTAACAAACAACGCGTGCGAAGCCGCTGGCGGAAGCTAGTTATATAATACTAGCTGACCAATCCGCAGCTTCGCACGCGTAGTTTTTCAATAAAAACATTACCCTCCTTCTGCGCAGTTGGATAAAAAGTAGCCTATGCCACCCGGGGATAGCGTAGCTTCCCAACAGTGAAAGAATTTGTTAAATCGGTCCAGTAGTTTCGGAGCCTATTCAATACAAACAAACAAATCTTTCCTCTTTATAATATTAGTATAGGTAACGTTTATTTCAGGCAACAATGTGAATGTCCAAAAAATATAACAAGGCCCATGTCTTATAGAATATGCTCATAGACTTTCCAACCACCGGGTAATTTGTTGGCTACTTACAGCAAAACTAATTTTTCATCACCGTAGCCTATAAAAGCCATTTTGGGAAACAAAAGAATAATGAGGTAATTCAGGATTTAGTAAATGTGGGGTGATAATGCTGAAAGTAGCAGATTTTCGCATTAAATTGAATAATTTTCGGCGGACGAGGCTTAAGAAAATGAGATTTAGGATGAGCCTGCTTCAACCTGATCCCGTTTGAGAAAAATAAAGGGATTATTCTACCGGGAAAATGGTGAAACTATTGAGTTTTTTATCTTTTTGTAATATTTTTCAATAACTTACAGTTAGTAGGGGGTTAGTCAAAGTTAAAATAATGTTTTTATTCATTAAAATTACAAGGATCACTTTCAAAAGTCAATTTTACTGCCTGTTCCTTCGCGACCAAACCAGGACAGAAAGGCAAGAAACAAGGCTGGTTGTTCTTCTAAATTTTAATATTTTTGAACGAGTTGGAGCAATAGCAATGCCAAGCTAACATAACATCTAAATAATTCGATATGTCATAGTAGGCGTTACTAATGTTAGAATATTCAGGAAGTCAAAAGTAGTCCGGTGTCAAAACATTGTGTCAAAACTTACGTGAAAACTAGGGTATTGTGTCTGGGTGGGTGTCTCTTTAGGGCAAGCGTGAATAGGTACACACGGCTACACATCAAGCTATACAGTTCCAGTATAAGCTGACCTCTCATTCTACGAAAAGCGTACTCAATGCGTACGCTTTTAAGCGTACCTCTTACCATCAGATAAGATTCTGATCAAACGAAAACTTAGCATTGTTAAAAAAATCAACCATGTATTGTATTCCTTTTTATTCGTAGGAATATACAATTTAGATAATTTAGATCAGAGATTCCCAAACTATTTTAGGCAAGAGATCCTTTTTCACTTATAGATACAAAATACTTACCAATTCAAAAACTTTGCGGATGGATTATTAGATGGTATGGATGGTATATTGGAGAGTAACTAACAGTACTTTGTATTAGTTCCGCATATTTCCGCAAATTTTATTTGCGATAATGTCTCTAGTTGTTGCCTTGGCGTAAATCTAGTGGCGCGTGCGGGGTGAAGTGGGGGTGAAATCTGAAATCTGCGTGTCTGAAGTCTTCGCCTTAAGTGACTAAACTTGACATAATTTTCTCATCAAAATATAACAAAATAAATTGACATAAAAGGCAAGAAATATCAAGTGTAATTAATAGTTATTAATACAAATTACGTAAAAATACTTACGTCGGTATGTAATTATTTTTGAAAAAAAATAACATTAAAATCGCAAAGTAAAGATAAAAAAAATATGTCGACCCCTGGGAAATCGATATCGACCACTTTGGGAATCCCTGATTCAGATGAACGTCTCGCGATAAATCGATTGTAGGTACTGTGTTTAGTTGCTAAGACAATTCAGTCACTCACTCAATATAAAGTACCCTCTCGATACATTTTAAGTATCACGTCCACAGATAAGGTATTCCACACTCGCTGCATCGAGTCGGAATTGCATTCGGTTGCGAAACACATTTATTCGTTTCACATCACTATTTGAGCCACGTAAACGTGGTATGCGCGCCTAGGGAGAGCCGCTTCCAAATGGGTTACTTGCGCTGAGTTGCACTAAACAGTTTCAAGTGAATTCGATAGAATAATAAACGTAAATAGGGAAGGTATTCATTAGAGGATTTGACAATCCGTTCTAAAGGTCTAATATTACAAGCTTTTTATTATCTTGCAATGTATGTATTTTTGTCCGGGTGGAATATCGTAACTGAATTTTGAACCCGTTCCCCTCAACCGATTGAACTGAAATTTGGCATACAACTTCGGTGACAATGCAATAATATGGTACCATGGAAGTGGTCTCACGATGGAGACGGATGCTAGACAACGGTACTTCTGAATGCATTTAAATTCAAATTCAAATTATTTATTTGGTTCAAAAACACATAGGAATCAAGAACAAATAGTGAACGTTGACAGCTGCAAAAAGTTATGAAAAACTGTGTAGCAGTGTCAGCGCCCGTCTCCTAAACCAGTACAATTGTTGTTCCTTACTTACTATTTTAATACAAAATAAAACAAAATAAATTTTTAAAAGTAACAATGGCAAAAGAAAAAAGAAAAATCTAAGTTAGTTTAGCTTTTAAATAGCTAAAATGAGATATGATAGGTTTAGCCTACTGAGTGTACACGATTGTGAGTGTGTGTGTGTGTATGTGTGTGAGTGCGTGTATGGGTGTGAGTTTGGGTGTGTGGATGTGTGAGTGTATGTGTGTGAGTGTGTGAATACATGTGAAAGGGTTATGAATATTTGTTACCTGAGGGTGGTCAACAGTTCCTCTGTTTCTGCATATGAAAGAAATTGAAGCCATTCAGTGATTTTTTTCTTACATTTGTAAATTGGGAGGGGATAAACGTCTAGAAGTCGGTTTATTTTATTATAAATTGAGCAACTTAGGTGGTAAAATTGTCTGGAAGCTGCCACTGTTGTACGCGACTCAATCGGGCATACTATATCAGAGCGTCGCTTTGTGGAGGTTAGGTTTGGATCGTAGATCAGTTGTGAGTGTTTGCGCAGGACCGAAGCTAAGATAAACAGTTGTCTCACCGTTAGAACACCACAAAGTGAATACAGACTATCAGTGGGAAAGCGTCTTGGTTTTGAAGACATAACCTTCAGGACTGCTCTTTGTGCACGCTCGACCCTCAAGAATTGAGTTTTGATAGCTCCTCCCCAAGCGGTGATACAGTAGGAGAGTAGAGATTGTGCCAGAGCAAAGTAAACCATTTTCAGACAATCAGGATTAGCAGCACCTCTCAGTTTTCTAAAGACATATATCAGTTTTCTAACTCTAGAAACAGTGGACTCAATATGGGTGGTCCAAGAGAGACTACAGTCTAAGTGTATACCCAGGTATTTTATATTAGGCGCACGATTTAGAAAGGGACAAGAACATGAATCATTGCCAACATTAGGACATGTGTGAGCACAAAGAGAAAAAGATGGGGAAGGCTGGGAGCGGGCAGAAAGAGAGAAAGTGACAAACTTGGTTTTGGCAGTATTTAGAGTAAGTAAATTTTGAGAGAGCCACTTAAGGACTAAAGTAAGCGCAGATTCTTCTGCTGATTGGGTTTCAACCCAAGTTTGACCACTGAGATAAGCGCAGTGTCATCCGCATATGTGAACATACTACAATTTGGGTAAGATATTTGGCAAAGATCATTTATGTAGACAAGGAAAAGTGTAGGTCCTAGGACACTACCTTGAGGAACGCCGAAGCTGATATCTTCCTCAGTGTTTATAGTGTTGTTTATAGAAACTACTTGTTTACGCTGAGATAAATAGCTACTCTTGGTTCGGGAACGCGGAGTTAGATTTTTAAAAATATGTAATTTTAATTGATTAAATCTAAATTAAAACTAGGATTACGTTCGCACCGATTTGAGGTGGATTTAATAATGAATCAAAGTACAGAGAGCCAACACGATAGTCGATGCAAGAACTGCTGTGTTGGCTAAGATGAAACAAAGCTTAAATTCTAAGAAGTGCATTTGTAAATGCAGCAAAACTATAAGTCTAAATTAATCTAGGGCAGAGGGGTTAGGCGTAACTATAACTCCTCCATCCCTAAGAGGAAAATTATCGGTTGGATCGATTTGGGATTTGTTCCGATAATTTTTCTTATCAAATAGGAATCTAAACAATTTTAAGCGATACACATACAATAAAAACATGAAAAAACTAAAGATAACTAATCCTAAAGTTACGTATCCTAAATTTTCACCGAAGCTAAAGTCTTTCCTTTCGTTTAAAACACTTTCGATCACTGCACTATGTTTTAAAGAGTACGCCATGAATTTAACTTCATCTAAGCTGATACCCTTCATGTCGAGTGCGCGTGCACTGGATAGACTCGCGTTCTTAGGTAGCTGCGGTAAGACGAGGATCGGGATCGGCTCCACAACATCTGATTCTATGATGATACGGTGACCCATACGAATTCCGTTGATTTCCAAATTACATGGCTCGTCGATGGTCACGAGGTAAGTTCCGAATACAGGTTGCTTGGTGCTGACCTCGTTGTCACAGTATTTAATTAGAGTAGTCTTCAGTCTACTATATAAAATCCAATTATCAGAGTTGACTTGCTGGACTTTGACCTTCTCAATGTGGACCTGATGCGGCGTACAGCAAGTGGGGTCATCGTCAAATTTCATCAGCTGCTCCATACAAGTGAGCTCATGGTACAGGGCTCGGTTGTCTGCAGAACATAGAAAATGGTCGCCAGTAGATAACGGGCGGCACGGTTTCGCAATTGGTAAGTATTTCATCCCTTTCGCCAATAGGTAAGGATATTTAGGGAAAATGGCAAAGGTTTTATTTTCGGATTGGTGGAAAATTGGTAAGGAGTACAATTTAAAATAATTATAAGTACAATTATCAGTAACTGGAATTTCCATAATGAACGTGATCTGGTTTTTCTTAACAAAAGATTTTACACAAATAGTTTCCTCTAATTTTAACAAATTTTCATCGATAGGCGAATACACTAAGCTTTCAGAGTCAGCAATTAATTTCAAATGATACATAAGTTCTGTAGAGTTCACGATAGATTGATGTAATATTGAGACCTTACTTAATGCTAGAGCAGTTTCAATTTCACTTAGTCTTATAAAGATGGTACGAAAACTGCTTGTAAAAACGTTAAATAATCCAATAATGTATGTGTGGAAAATCCAATTATTTCCCTTAGCAGTTAAATCTCTTAACATTATCTCAGCCTTCTTTAAACGGTTATCTAAATTTACAGTATTCTGATTAATCGTTTCAGTTACATTTATGAAGCTGTCAAACATTTTTGAAACCAAAGTTAATTTCTTAGAAATGATAATTTGGTCATGACTTAAATCAGAAGTGAGTTTATCAAATTTAATTGCATCGTCATGATCAAGATTCCCTGTAACAATTTTTATAATAGAACCCAATGGATTTATGAGACCTCTTTTATAACGCTGCTGTGGAACAAGTTGTCGGTATTTATCTTTAGTTATATCGCGTATGAACTCTGTATGTGATTTTATACTTCTCATTTCATGAGAATATGGTGCATTCCAATCGATCAGTTTACATAGCTGCTCATAGTTTGTTGCAATATAATTTAAATCATTATAAATCTTTTCCAAATGAATAACCTTAACTATAGTCCAATGATTAATTTGCACGTATGCTTGACCTTCTTTTATCGGAAGTATTCCCGGGTTGCCATTAAGGTTTTGCAGACGAAGGGCCAGGGTCGGCACTGCTACCAGCAGTATGCTGCACCACCTGTGGAGGACGTTTGATATTTTTTATAGGAACTTTCGTTTTCCTTTCCCCTACTTGGATAGGCAAAACGTTTCTCTCGGGTTCACCTACTACCTTCGCTTTTACATATCGAGGTTTATCTTTGCTTTTCCGCTTATTAACATCTTTAGCAAAAATTGTCTTTCCTAGAGGAAACTCTACTTCAAGTTCACCACCTTTCTTTTCCCTATTCTTCTCTTTAGTTGTTATCATCTTTTCTACCAAATTCTCATACAATACTTTAGTTCGCTTAGCATGATCTTTAACCAGTTTTTGGAAATAACGCTTTTCTAATTCGATGCCATAAGGGCTGCTTGTATCAGTGTGTCCGAATACCACTTCAAATGGAGTTAGTTCAGTAACAGAATGAATGGTATGATTATAAGCCATAACTGAATACGTCATAACTGATGCTGCATCCGTACAGCGTTTTTCATATTTAGCCAATCTATAAATTTCAATTATTGTGGAATGGAAACGTTCAATAAGCCCCATTGAATTAGGGTTATTGGGCGTACCAACGTGAAGTTCAATTTTATGTAAACTTAGAAATTCTTTCATTAATTCATTATTAAACTCAGTACCGGGGTCTGAACTGATCCTTCGGGGGATGCCGTAATATGAAAAGTACTTCATCAAAGCTCTGATTACTTCAGGTGTTGATTTTCCTTGAATTTCAATTGCCTGTCCTAACTTACTGAAAGCATCAATAAGTGTCAGATAGGTTTTTCCTTCAATGCTAAAAAGGTCTATAAAAATCTCTTGAAAAGGGGCCTCTTGTGTTTGCGTTAATTGTAAGATAGGCTTGATGGGTTTCCTATCATATTTCATTTTCTGGCATGCTTCGCAAGCATTTATGACTGCTGTTACTATTTCTTGCATTCTATCCCAATAATAATTTCTACGAATCCTAACCAACGTTTCCTTAATACCGCGGTGGCATGTCTTTCCTTCATGATATTTAACTATTACTGCCCTTTGTTCATTTTCATCTTCAATAGCAACTACCCGCTCTGTGCATTCATAGAAATTAATCATACCTTTCTTGAAAAGTTGAATAATTATATTTCCAAATAATTTACGATGTTCTTTTTCCTCAAAGTAAATAAAATACTTAATTTTTGGTTTTATGTATTGTTTTAAAAATTCTTTAATTAGTTCTGAATTATCTAGGGGTAGGAAAACTTCCAAAACCTTTTGTTTAGTTCGAGAAAGATTTCTAACTTGCATCTCATTTTTAAACCATGAGTATACCAAGATTTGGTTAGGCTTGGTGTCAATTGCCTCATGTAAAATCGGTATTCCAGTGGATTCTAATTCTAAAGCTGAATGAACTGTTTGAGATTTACTTGATTCTGATCGCACAGGGTATTCGTCGTTGTCAATACTATGTATTGACAGTGTGTCGGAGATTGCTATTGGACTGACTGTCGCTGTCCTACTCGAATCTGATACTGTTATCGTTGATGAGTCGTTACGTGCCGTTTTCTTTCGAGCTATCTTTCCTATATCCTCAACTATTTCATCTAGGTGTTTCTTTAGTCTCTGTTCTTTATCATCAACGTTAACTGCCATCGATTGATCCTCATTATCCGAATCTATAGCATTGATCTTAATCCTAGACAAGGCGTCTGCGTTGGTGTTCTGTTTACCGCTCTTATGAATTAATTCGTAATCATAATCCTGTAAACGCAACCTCCAACGAGTGAGTTTGCTACTCGGGTCTTTCAGAGATCGAAGCCATACTAATGGTCGATGATCTGTGTATATGAAAAATTTACGACCGTATAAATAAGGCCTAAAATGTTTCACTGCCCAGATAATAGCGAGCAATTCACGTTCAATCGTACTGTAACGTGATTCTGTGTCACTGAGTGTTCGACTAGCATACGCCACCGGTCTATCACTACCAATCGGTCCCTGGGATAGTACTGCACCTACCGCTACATTTGACGCGTCAGTCGTAAGCACGAAAGGGTTGTCAAAGTTAGGGTACTGTAACAATGGGGCATGCGTCAAGAGTTCTTTGCATTTATTAAATGCGTCAATGTACTTCTGGTCAATTACAATTCCGTTACGTTTCTTCAAACAAGCTGTCAGGGGTTGGGTTACCTTTGCAAAGTCCTTTATAAATCGTCTGTAATATCCTACTAGACCTAAGAAGCTTTTAATTTCAGTCGGTGTTTTCGGAATGGGATATTTCAACACTGCGTCAATTTTATCATTATTCGGTCTAAGTCCGTCCTTCGTTATCGTGTGGCCCAAGTAAAGTACTTCTTTACGTAAGAACTCCGATTTGTCAAGCTGTATTTTCAAGTTAGTCGCTCTAATTCTGTCAAAGATAGTCCGTAGTTTTTGAATATGTTCTTCTAAGCTATTTGAGAATATAATTATGTCGTCTAAGTAAACCATGCAATGTAGACCTTGTAGACCACGTAAAACGTTGTCCATCGTCCTCTGGAATGTCGCAGGAGCAGTTTTTAGCCCAAAAGCCATTCTAAGGAACTCAAAATGTCCGTTCTGCGTGCTGAAAGCCGTCTTCTGCCTATCCTTCTTTTCTATTTCGATCTGATGGTAACCACTTGCTAGATCAAGGGTACTAAAGTAAGAACTTTTTCCTAATTTGTCGAAAAGGTCTGTAATGTTTGGTAGGGGATATTTGTCGTCAATGGTTATGTCGTTAAGTCGTCTATAGTCAACTACCATCCTATACTTCACCTCGCCAGATGCATCCATCTTCTTAGGCACCAGGTGTACAGGCGCGTTCCAAGGAGAATGAGACTCCTGAACTACGTTGTCCTTCAGTAATTTATCTACCTGTTTATTAATTTCGTTCTGTAGAAACGGGGCTTGCCTATATGGCTTGACGTATATAGGGTCCTCGTTCTTTGTCCGTATGTTATGTTTAACCTTATTAGTAAACGTCAAGGGAATTTGATCGCAGTAAAATATGTCTTTGTAATCCATGCAAAGTCTAAATATTTTCTCACGTTCTTCGTCGTTAGTATGATCAAGTCTGAGTTTACTTAAATTTTCTTCAAGCAAATAATCTGTTTCTATTTCGTTCATGTCCTTTGTCATGTTTAAGTCACATTCATTACCGTCATAT
This sequence comes from Philereme vetulata, assembly GCA_918857605.2. Lineage (NCBI taxonomy): Eukaryota > Metazoa > Arthropoda > Insecta > Lepidoptera > Geometridae > Philereme > Philereme vetulata. Next base: position 9,366,383 of record OU975446.1, read on the forward strand.
CGTGTCACTGTAAAGGGTCGTCTAATAATCAGTTGCTTTGGTTGATCTAAGGTATTCTGTATAACCGTAGACGCATATCCGTTTATACAGTTAACTATTGCACTAGGCATTCGTAATCCGTTTGTAAATTTGTGGAAGTCAAGTATGGCTTCACCTGAATATTGGTCTATTGGTAATTTAACTCGTTGTTCTGATCGTGGGGGAATATTGATTGTGTAATTTAAATTATTATTGATTATTGGAATACAAGTCGTACTTGTCTTCAATAGTTGTTCCTTTAAATCAATAATCGCGTCTAATTGTTGTAACAGATCGTTTCCAATAAGTCCGTCATAACGCGCGTCAACATCATACATATAGAATTTGTGCCAATTGTTGCTTACAAAAGTAGGCATAAGAGGGATTTCTATCACCTGATCATGTCTACTGGACGCGTGGGTGCTAACTACTTGAAATGGTTCGTTTCGAATAAACTCGCCAAAATACTGATAAGCTTTTCGGGGACTAATGAATGATCTCATACTTCCGGTATCAATCATCATTTTTGCATCAATTTCTTCTAAATAAATGTACGGAAGTTTTAAATTAGGATCACAATTTAGTTCTAGGACTTCTTGTCTATCGAGATACTTTCGTGAAAATCCGTCTGAGTTTCGTCAGTCTGTTCTGGTAGTTCATATTGTTCGTCGGTATATTGCATGTTATTATAGTCGCTACAATAGTTCAGTCCGTTTACGTCATCATAATTGTAATCGTCAGAGTAATAGTTTTCATCATAGTAGGGTTCACGATCGTACTCGTTCATACTCAGTTCATTTAATTTAAAACCTTGTGGTGGTTGAGGTTTTAGAGGCGCGGCTGTCCTCATAGTTACATCAGTCGTTTGCAATTGAGGTTTTTGTACCTGAGGAGTATACCCTAATGGTTTGTTACCAAACTGTGGTGGTTTATAACCAAATGGTTGTGATGGTCTGTAGCCAAATGGCTGTGATGGTCTATAACCAAACTGCTGAGGGACAAATTGTCGCTGTGGCTGAAGGCCAAACTGTGGCTTATAGCCAAATGTTGGTGGGCGGAAGCCTCCAAAATTTTGTTGCTGAACTTGCCCTTGTAATTGGGGTACCCTAATCTGTGAGTTTTGAGGAATACCAAATTTAAATTTCGGCAATGTATCATTGTTAGGCAATGTGGGTGGTTTGTACCCAGATGGCTGTGTTATCAATGGCCTTGAACCTGAACCTGTAATTTGGTTGCTGCCATGTATTTTATTTCTCATGTTATATTGCTCTAGGAAGTTAACTTCCTCAAGAACAATGGTCAATGCCTCTTCTAAAGTAGAGGGTGTCTTTAGTCTTACTACGCGCACCATATTTTCAGGAAGATTGTACAAAAATACATTCAGAGCCGTATTGTTGTAAATTATCAATTTCGCACGTTTTAAATCGCTATCCGCAATCAAATTTACTTTCGACATCAATAAAGATCGCACACTTTGGATGCGATTACAAAAATCCAAATAACTCTCTCCTGATTTAATTTTTAATGATTCTAATTCGATGTTTATACAAGCTTCACTACGCGGATCTCCGAAATGCTGAATGAGCAATTCCTTTAGAGCGGACCAAGACACAACATCCTCTCGTTCCGATAAGAGCGCAGCTGCGTTCTCCGTAAGCCTACTTGTTAAAACGTTATAGACGTATAAATTTTGTTCTTCAAAATCTTTTTTACTGAACCGATCGATTACATATTGACATTTTCTCAAATAAAGACTTAAATGTCTTTTGTCTCCATTATATAATGGTATTAATTGAATAATTTCCTTTGGAATGGGCTCTACTTTCGCCATTGCCGTAGAGTAATAAAATATTCGGAGAAGGCAACTTCACTTGATTTTACACAGATAAAATAACACACAAAAATAATACAATAGAAATACAACTAAAGCAAAGTAATGGGTACAATGAGGAAAACCTCTTATTTTTTTATAAAAGTGTAAAAAATATATATTTTGTAAAAAAAAATGTTTTTACCTAAATTTTAAAATTATGTTACGATCGATTTCAAGATCAAGTAACACTAATTTTTACCTATTTTAACTTACAGTACAAATCTGAGTTATAAAATATGCACTATCTAATTTTTCTTAACTCTATGGTGTTCTATTTTTAGAACAAGGTTAGCTTGATAGAATTACATACAAGTTAACCAGTCACGTTATAATGAGAGAAGTCTAATCTCAATAATAACAAAATATCAAAATTATATTTTTTTAAAAACACGCATTTTTATGAGGTTAGGAGATTATAGGAAAGGAATGGCGAAAAGTTTTACTCACCAACCGACCGCTACTCCCATGCTCACTTTTCAATACCCGTAAGAGAAATTTGTTTGGTTCGACACAGACTTTAATTTCGCGAATTTTCGTGAAAATTTCCCTGACGGATTTTTACGTCGGGAAATCGCGGAAAACACGTAAAAATTTTGAAAATCTGTTCCGGCTGCGCCACTCTTGGTTCGGGAACGCGGAGTTAGATTTTTAAAAATATGTAATTTTAATTGATTAAATCTAAATTAAAACTAGGATTACGTTCGCACCGATTTGAGGTGGATTTAATAATGAATCAAAGTACAGAGAGCCAACACGATAGTCGATGCAAGAACTGCTGTGTTGGCTAAGATGAAACAAAGCTTAAATTCTAAGAAGTGCATTTGTAAATGCAGCAAAACTATAAGTCTAAATTAATCTAGGGCAGAGGGGTTAGGCGTAACTATAACTAGCTACTAAATAATTTTTTGACGTTGCCTCTGACTCCAGGCAATCAAGAACCAAAGAAGTAGCAGAATGTTGGGATTTTAATATAATATGGTCTAGGCAGCTGTTAAGACGCGTAGGAAGTAGGTGTGCAGGGAACAAAGCATGAGACGATAACAAATTCAAGTAATTATCAGAGTTAGTGTCACCTGAATTTGGGATAATGTTTATATTGATATCACCTGCAATAATGATAGTAGAAAAAATTAATAGTAGGCTACTAGTGTTTGGGCTCATTTGAATCTGCTTGCGGTTCCGATTATGAATTTTAGAAAAGCTTATTTTGAAAAAGTAATTTTTCAACAAAAAACTTATATATTACGTCTGAATTTTACGTCATAATAATTGATAAGTTTGTACATACTGCAACCTTCAAATATATTTTGTACTAGCTTCCGCCAGCGGCTTCGCACGCGTTTTTTGTCAACAAAAAGTAGTCTATGTGTTAATCCAGGTTATAATCTACATACATACCAAATTTAAACGAACTCGGTTAAGCCGTTACGACGTGATTGAGTAACAAACAAACAAACATCCAAACTTTCGCCAAATATTAGAGTGGCTCACATTCCCCATCCGGGATGAAATGAAATTTATTTATTTGCTAGAACAGTTATGTGATAATATTAGGTCTTAGATAATTTTTAGGTCCATTTTATGTCCTACCACAATTGTTGGCTTGCAAATATTAATCTTCAATATGTTATATTATAGCTACATTCATTAAATTATTTTTATCAAAAGCAATTAGTAAATTTAAAAAAAGATATTAACAATGTCAAAAGATAAATGAATAATTAAGCAAGATACATAGTAAATTTGAATGAAATGTCCTTTTGATTTAAAATATATTCGCTTGTTGTGTATAAACATTTGTCCTTAAACCATTTATACATATACAGGCTGTTTGGTAATATACTGACAATATTCAAGTGACGGTTTCCCAAAACATAAAAAAGACTTCTCGAGAAAGAAACTACTATTTATATTATCAAATATGAAAATAAATCGACTAAGTTTAGGTGATTATAATTTACTGCCATACTCTTGCAATCGACATCCAAAAATTAAGGCCGATTTGATATCTCTTTCGGAAATGGCTGCGGGTTTTGGGTAAGAAAGGGACAACAATAGATATCTCGAGACGTCACCAATATAGTATCTGTGTTTAGATGGCAAACATTATGCAATAGCACAATAGACCTTTAAAAAAGTGTTTATTTTTAGATGCCAAAATAAATTTCACAATTCTTTGGTAAACATTTCACAAATTTATTTATTGTGCTCATCAAAATAACCCCTTTCATTTTTGTGCCTATATTATCAAACATCTTAAATACACACAAATGAGATTCAAATATACACAAAAAAACATAAACCATGACATAAACATAACATGACGACCTCCGTGGCGCAGTGGGCGAATAACCGGCTGAGACGCAGGAGGTAGCGGGTTCGATTCCCGCAGCGGAACAAATGTTTGCACGGTCTACAGATATTTGTTCCGGGTCTGGTTGTTTATCTATATAATATATGTATGTATTTACAAAAAAAAATTATATAAGTATTCTATCAATTATCTGGTTACCATAGTACAAGCTCTGCTTAGTTTGGGGCTAGATAGCGCTGCGCTGTGTGAAATGTCCAGCAATATTTATTTATTTAATATTATTATTTATAAAACAAATCTAACTTATTAAAAAAACGCATGTCAAGAAGTAAAATTACAATGTCAGAAAATTACAATTACCTATGTCAAGAAAATAATAATTACATATTATGTCAAGAGTTAAATAATCATTATAAACCGTCAAATATTAGCCAATTAACTCATTTACATTGTAACAAGGTGCCCATGTTGGGCGCCATAATTTCGAGTTGCTGACGATACGGACAAAATTTATTAGGACACAGTGTCCCAACTGACACTTTTGATTTTAATATTTTTTTTACTGTCGATTCAGACACTATCAAATTATTGAAACTGTTGAGTACAGTCACACAACAGGTAACAGGTAAAAATGTTTAAGCAAAACTTAATATAATGTAATAAAGCTAATCAAATTGCTTTGCGAGCGTGTGCTGACTTACTTCAACAAAAAAACACAAGTTTCATTCATGGCGTATATTTGGTATAAATCAACATCTTGTATACTTAGGCATCTTTATTATAAAGATGCCTAAGTATACAAGATGTTGATTACTTAAAAATATCTCAAATAAAGAGATACAGAGAGAGAGAGAGTGACCTTGCTATGCATCTATTTTGTCATCTTGCTGTGCCGCCGCCGCGCCTCAGTAAAAACCTGTTTTTTAAACTGACTGTACAATGCAACTATTTTTAATGGCGTCCGAATCGACAGTAACAAAAATATTAAAATCAAAAGTGTCAATTGAGACATTGCGTCCCAATATTTTTGTCCGAATCGACAGCAAGTCATAATTTCGAGTAAGTGCCTATAAGTTAAAAGTTTTGGATACTATCTCAAATCAATGCAAAGGTGACTGAACAAGTTGCATGAAAAGATGTTCCTATAATTATTTCTGCGGAGTCTTATCAGAATATAATCCATTTGATTAGTAGCTCCTAGATCTCATGTTGAACACGCATCTGGTGATTACCGTCGAGTCAAGTTCGTGATACTGGTTCGCAAATGGGGATTACTCCGATTTACTTCAGACTAGCTGTGATCCTGTTTATATCTTGTTTATGATTGCCCTATTCAGAGGCAGAGGTGGGGATAATTACTGGCAATTTAAAACACGTAGGTAATTAATTTATTTATTTATTTGTAGGTTGTTTATTTTAATTTTAACTTACCTACTATATTTTAATATTGATTTAATTTAATTTATTTTGATTGTACTTAATTTGTTTTAATTTATTGTGATTATGGATTATAATTATCTGGAATAAATGAATACAATACAATAATGAGCCGTTTGATTTTCCCAAGAGGTTGCAACTTATACGGCTATTAGCTATTATAATTGATCGAACGAAGCGTGGTCTCTCAATCAACTTGGGCAAATCGGCGTTGTATGTATGTATGTTTGTCCGAGGATAACTTTCGAAGAGTTGATCCGATCATCGTGAAATTTAATACATAGGTAGGTAGTGATGGGCACAATTTTGGTGTGACTAAATGAGCTAAAAATGTTGGGGGGTTGTTGAGATATTGGGGTTCAAGGGGGGTAAAAAAATTTAAAATGAAGCTAACTGGTTAAATGGGACCAGTTTGGTTTATATTTTTCATAAATTCTTTATAGTTTTAGAGTTATTAGCCATAATAAAAACTAAACTTTGACAAAATTCACCGGGTACACCAGTAACCCCACAGTGCTATAATTTAGTACGCGTGAAGCTTATGTGACACAAATATAGGCAAAAGTCTGAAATCTAGAATAAAGGCAATTTGTACTCCAAAAAGGTAACCACATTACATGAACTCCCGTTACCTGTATTTTGAATGAAACTGTAGGTGAAGTTAGTTGGTTATTTATTTCGTCAATATTATATAGTATTTAATTTATAAAGATAGTCAAAGATTACAAATAATTTTTGTTTTAATCGGAGACTCGAGAGATCTCAGTTCGAGGCGAACCACTAGTACTGTATAGGTCAGGGGCCCAGCAAGATGATAGTTACACTAAGTAAATGATATCAGCTATAGCGATATCTTGATGATGACAGCATAATTGCCTTGGAAAATCAGATTTTTGGTTTAATTTTACCACCACAGACATCCCTAGACGTTCCTTGCATTCGTAACTATTGCCTACATTGAAATCTAATCTAAATAGCTCGTGTGATCCCACTGCAGGGCAAAAGCTTCCCTTCTTTATTCTTTATTGTACACAAGAAAATACATAATAAAGTACAGAAATAGAGGATATGTACAAAGGCGAGCTTAACCCTAAAAAGAGTTTTCTTCCAGCAAACCTTTGAGGCTAGAGAGAGAGATGATTTTAAAGGTAGGTGCGTGTACAAGAATCATAAATATGTACATATATCTTAAACAAATAAAACGAAATATACCAAAAGAAAGTAATAAAATGAATGAATATAATAAATAAATAAATAGACTAATATATACAACAATAAATAAATCCCGCCGCCGGCCTTACCTGGATCGAGCGACATAAGGGGGTCTATTGTTTTGTTGCTAATGAGTTGTTTTTAAAGGTAAATGTCAACCCTTTATCAGTTCTGCGAATGCCTAGATTATGCACTTTAATTTAATTTGATTTTAATTTGCTGTAAGCTCCAAATAAAAAAAAAATTAACTTTTAAGTAAAAATGTGCGGATGTGCGATTTTATTGCTCTCAAGTGTATATACCTACCATAATAAATATATACCTACAATAAAATAAAATTACAGAGAAAGATAGTGCTCTTTAACTTTCCGTTTGAAAATGTTAAACGACGGACTAGCGCGAACTTCCTTTTTTTCCATTCGATGAGATCATGAAATTCCGCTGGCCAGGATACAGAAAAGGCGTGACGTTCGTCGCGCCATCTCCGCCTTTTTTTACCCGAGGAAACCCGTCCTGGTTACCTTCCGCCTTGGGGTGGTGGTGGCGGAAGGTTATGTCAGAATCTGACTGACTAAAACCTCACGGGGTTCTTTCTGAACACCTTTGGTCGAGGCTGTGGGTACGCTTTGCATTCTTCCACGGCTTCAACGGTATTGTCTCCTTGCGAGCCCCATATGATTCCAATTTCATCGCCTTATCTCTGGTGTGAGAAGTGCGCGGAACCTCCACGCACGCCACCTCTGGGCTTTGGGTTAGCGGGCGACGGACACTCCATAGTGTCGTCGCCCAAACCTTTATTAAGGGGGATGGGTATCATGGAGGTTTCTCCTCCTACCCCTGACTCTCTTTTTACGAATTGGATTAGTACTTAGGATTTTTCTATCCCTCTCCGCAGCTTCCTTGGCGGTTGAAACTCTGGAGTAAAAGCCATCTCCGCCTAGGCCAACAATGCGGTCTCTGTCCTTTAGGACCAACTCAGTGCATTCAAATGCAATAAAGATAACATTGTATATCACACTGCGCGCTGCTGTTATCATTTTTTTATGTTATTAGTGGGGAAACAGGCCCACCTGATGGTAAGTGGTCACCGTCGCCTAATGACACCGGCAACACCCGGGGTATTGTCGATGCGTTCCCCACACTGTAGAAACCTCTTTACATTTCTCTTGAAGCGTATGAGCATTATGAGTAGCGTTATGAGAAAACCTCAGATGGTAGCTCATTCCACATCTTACAAGCATCATTTCACTTTTTTTGTTGTTTTTTTATACTTCCGGAGATTGAACTTGCACATGGCCCACCTGATGTTAAGTGGTAACCATCGCCTGTAACAAAGTATTACCTAGTGGGTCACGCACCTTGGGAACGTGCCTTACGATGCACTGCCCTGTGTCCATCAACTTGATGCATACAGGTGTAACGCCTCATGTATTTGTAATATCACCAGCAACCCTAACCTTCGAACTAAAACACACCAATGCTGCTTGTAGGCACCTGGGCAGAAATAATTTTAGTATATTATGTATAGGTTAATATAGTTTCTTGTGAAAGGACTTTCCCGGGGAAGTACTACCACAATGACCTATTTCTGCCGCCAAGCAGCATTGCTGTTTCGGTGAAATTACAGCCACATGAGGCTTTACACTTGTATGCCTCAAGTTTATGGACGCAGGGCACGTTTCTAAGGTGCGTGACCTAAGAGGCAGTACTTTGTAATAGGTGATGGTTACCACTTACCATCAGTTGGGCCATAATGCTTGTGCCATCTCCAGTGGTAAAAAAATAGTATAAAATATATATATCCATAAAAATAGGTATGGTGGTAGTAATTCCCAGGGAGCCCTTTCACAAGGAACCTACTCTTAAGGTATTCTACTACTCTCGGCTTACTGACGACCTCCGTGGCGCAGTGGGCGAATAGCCGGCTGAGACTCAGGAGGTAGCGGGTTCGATTCCCGCCGCGTAACAAATGTTTGCATGATCTGCAGATATTTGTTCTGGGCCTGGGTGTTTTTCTATATATTATAAGTATGTATTTACAAAAAAAATAGTATATATTTTATTTTATTTTTGGAATTTTAGGAAAACTTACAGCTAGGTTACAGAAGAGGTATTTGAGTAGAAAATAAACAACAATCAATGCTACTTATTCTAAGAAGGCCAATTAAAAGTTTCCGCAGATAAGGTACCTAAGAGATTAGTAGGTATTATATAAACAGGTAAGGTAGACGACGCATGAAATGAGAAAAGAAATTAAATAGAAGAGATATCAATACACACACATACACATACACGTCATCGGTTAAGTGCCTAATAGATAGATAGATAACTCTTTATTGAATTACCACACAAATAGAAATAATACAAAAATAAGTACTAGGTTAAAATAAATAAGGCAATACAATGGGCGGCCTTATCGCTAAAAGCGATCTCTTCCAGGCAACCTTTGGATGGAGCGAAATTTATAAAAAATACGGAGTGCGGTGTACTTTAGAGGATACATTTACACATAATATATTCTAAGATATAATAATAATATGAAGTTTTAATCCTAATACTTAATATACTTATAAAATAGACTAATATATAGGTATATACATATAGCAAACTATACTAACAGATAAAATAAGTACATAAATAGTAAATAAATAACGCTAGGAAGATGACATCGTCAGGTAATGATGTTTCACCTTCAACTTGAAGGTGTGTAAGGACGATGACCGTCTTACTTCTTCGGGCAGAGCATTCCACAGCTGAACAGCCTGGACAGTAAAAGAAGCGCTGTAAACGGAAGTGCTGTGCGACGGAGTTCTGAGTATCAAGTTTTCTGATGACCTAAGAGTATAGTTATTTGATGAATGGAGAAATTCAAATCTATCTTTAAGATAGTGAGGAGAGAAGGGATTGAAAAGAATATAATAGAGAAGAGAAAGGATATGCGTATTCCGACGAAGACGAATCGGAAGCCATTTAAGCTTTGAACGGAAGGGAGACACATGATCATATTTACGGAGGCCAAATATAAATCTAATACAAAAATTTTTTAGACGCTCGAGCTTGTTAAGCTGTTCCTCAGTGAGGTCCAGATAACAAGCATCGGCATAGTCTAGTACGGGATGTAAAAGCGATTGTGCAAGCGCAGTCTTGGTGGACGTAGGCAAAAAGTTTCGTAGTCTCCTTAGTGAACCAGCTGACGCAAACAACTTCCGGCTGGTTAGTTCAAGCTGAGCCTTCCATGAAAAGTTGCGGTCAATGATGATACCTAAATTCTTAACGGTTTCGCTGTATGGGATTGCTATTCCGTCAAAGACAACTTGAGGGAGAGTGGATCAATCAATTTTGCTAAGCGTTCTTGAACTACCTACAATAATGGTTTGCGTTTTGGTAGGATTAATTTTCAAACCGTGGAGCTTGCTCCACTCTGCAATACGGCGTAAATCGCAATTGGTAACGTCAACAGCATCAGCAATATTACTGAGCGTAGCTTGATTATAAATCTGAAGATCGTCTGCGTAGAGGTGAAAAGACGAAGAAAGATTAAGAGAAATAGAGTTTATGAAGATTGCAAAAAGAAGAGGAGATAAAACGCCACCTTGAGGTACACCAGCAGACGTATTACACCACGAAGAGAGAGACTCCTCGAGTCGAACACGCTGACGGCGCCCGTGCAAGTAATTGAAAAACCAACCAATCACCGCTGGAGATACGTTAAGGGAGCTAAGTTTTGCCAGGAGAATATCAAAATCTACGTATTAATCTATGTATTAAAATAATTGTCACTAAGTAAGCGTTTGAGCTTACTTATTTTAGTGTTGAATAGATCAACCTCTTTATTTACCTTAGCCAATGAATTAAAAGGAGTGACAAGCTCTCACCATAAAAGAATTTTGCCTGTAATTGGTTGGAACCCTTGGAACGTAAAGAAGGTTAGGATTTCTCAATGCAGCTTTAATAGTTCGCAGTCCTGTCAGCTCCAGAAGCTCTGGGCAATCCACAGTGTCTTTTGCTATGTTAAACAGATAAGTCGAATCGGCTATTTCCCTTCGTTCGGATAGAGGAAGAAAGTGAAACTTACGACATCTTGTATCATAGTCATATAAGTATTCTATCAGTTATCTGGTTCTCATAGTACAAGCTCTGCTTAGTTTGGGGCTAGATAGCGCTGTTTGAAATGTCCAACAATATTTATTATTACTCTCTCGTAAATATTCGTGCTAAGGTTTGCCCAGTTACCTGTCAGGTTTAACCCTGATCAAAATCACACAGCAATTGATTTGTATTGTGTAGATTATAGAGGTATAAACTAGAGCATGCACAGTTTATTGGTCATTTTACCAGAACATTTACTTTATTGGGCTAAACAATAAAATATTGAAATAAAACGGCTCGTACACATTTCGATATCCTCTATCACACATGCTACCAATAACATTTATAGTGCTGGGGTATATATATACTATTTGAAAAGAGGTATAAAGACAGAATATAGCAGCCTTGATTATTTCTAGACTATTATGAGGATACTAGCTAACCCGCCCGTGGTTTCGCACGCGTGGTTTGTCAATAAAAAGAGAATGTCTCAATCCCGGTCATAATTATTATTATTATCAGCCCACTGTATCCCACTGCTGGGCAAAGACCTCCCCCCATTCTTTCCAGACACTTCTTTCAAGCGCTAAGATGGTCCAATACGCTCCGAAATTAGTGAGCTCATCCCTCCAGCTCTTCTTTGATTTGCCACGACGTCTTCGGGCTGTGTCGGGGTTCCACTCTTTGGTGAGCTTAGCCCACTGATCACCCGATATACGGCATATATGACCAGCCCAGTCCCACTTGAGTTTGGCCGCTATCTTATGGGCCTACCACACGCGCAAGTATCACCACAGTTTTGTCTGCGCAAGCCGGCTTGTACTCGGAACACCGTGCGTGCGGTTGGTAAAACTGTATCACGCGCCAACCCCATAGCGTGGCTTGCGCATTTTTCGACTTGTTTGCAATTTTACTTGCGCAGGCCCGGCCTGCGCGTACTTGCTTGCGTGTGTGGTTGCGTGTTCAGTGTTCAAGCCACAGATGAGGCTAGTTGTCGTGCGGTGAGGTACGTGGTCGTCCATCACAAAATGGCTGATTTGCGTTCCTACAATCGCGAGTTCATAACGGAATTTATAAATTTATACAAATCTCTGCCTGCATTATGGAAAATTAAAACAAAGGCTTATTTCGACCGAAATAAAAAAATGATGCCTATGAACAGATGATAAATAAAATGAAAGAGGTAAGTACAGAGTTTTTAAAGGAATTGTTCTATTTAACAGCCATTTTTTTGTCCACTTCGATCGTTTACGCTTTGACTTTTGCATAGACTTTTTTCACTAGCAAACATTTAAAATATACCAGCATAAGAAATAGTTCCTCATTGGGAAACATTGTTTCCACGCCGAAGATTTTGACAAAAATGAGGCGCTTGTGCGTACTTAACTGTGCCGTGAGGTAGCTACGTCCGTGTTCAAGTTTGACAACACTTTTACCTGCGCAGTTACGCTTTACTGTGGTGGTACTTGCGCGTGTGGTAGGCCTTTTAGCTACATCTACGATTTGTGTTCGAGAGCGCAATACCTATATATTCGATATATCGATTTGATCGAAATTGGTTTAGCCGTTCAGTCGTGAAAACGTAGTGCAATTAATTTTCATGTCAGTTTTTTTGACCATAATCACTATCACACTAATATTATAAATGCGAAAGTTTGGAATTTTTGTTTGTTTGTTACTCAATCACGTCGTTACGGCTAAACCGATTTCGACTACAACCTACAATCAGGTCCCATGGGATAAAAATGGGGTATCAAGTCAAGTTGCAGCATCGAGTTTAGCTTTATTTCTAGCTTACCTACATATTTAGTAGTGTAACGCGTGCGAAGTCGCGGGAAACAGCTAGTGTATTCAATAAAAAAACTCCTTTCTTTTTCATATTACTCGCGACGATAACCAAAACTTCATCGTTGCAATCCCCTTCGAATTTTCATTGACAAAAACTAACAATAGTCCTAAAAACATTCGTTCCAAACAATCCCACCCTACCCTATAAAGAGCAAGTTATCGGGGTACCGCAATAAAAAGCACCCGGCCACCTTGACACCTCATACGTTCAGTAACTGTACGGAACTCTTGTCAAGCGGTTATTAGGTTCTGTAGTTTAGTAACAGTTCGGTTCTGTTCGTTACTTTTATTGGATTTCGCTAAAAGGTTCTGCTAGTTCTGCCAAGAAGCCTTTATGCACCGCTGTTTGGGATTAATATTAATATAATTATTGATGCATTTTAGAGTTCCGTAACCAAAGGGTAAAACGGCACCCTATTACTAAGGCTCTGCTGTCTGTCCGTCTGTCACCATGCTGTATCTCATGAACCGAGATAGTTAGACAGTTGAAATTTTCACAAATAATGTATTTCTGTTGCCGCTATAAGAAAAAATACTAAAAACACGATAAAATAAATATTTAAGGGGGGCTCCCATACAGTAAACGTGATTTTATTGCTCGTTTTAGCTCGATATTGATAACGGCAACAGGTAAACGCTTGAAATATTCACGGCATATTTAGATATATATTCACTTTAAAAATAAATAATTAAATTACAATAAAACAAATATTTAAGGGGGGCTCCCATACTTAACATGATTTTTTGCCGTTTTTATAGATAATGATACGGAACTCTTCGTGCGCGAGTCCAACTCGCACTTGGCCGGTTTTTTGTTATATTGAACCCGCCCCGGCTTCGGATGGATTTTAGTCAAAATAAAATATGCCAGTTAGCATCAGTAGGGCTAGCACAGTAACTGTAGAGAAGAGTTTTGCCTTGAGTCATTTTACGGACGAAAGAAGACACTTGTCGACCGTCTCGAGCAAGTTTGCGAGTGTGAACGGGAAGAAACGTTGTCGACACTTCCTCGACAGTAGTCTACAACGCCGTGCACGATAGCCATTATTTTCTCTATCTTTGACATTTAAGGATAGACAACTTTCTTCTGAAATTGTCTAGATTGGCTTAGACAGCTTAGTCTTTTCAAGTTGTCTCTGTCACACTCTTCTCAATCGCGCGCTTGCCAACAATTTTTGATTAGATATTTAATTAATTATATAATTACGTTGCCATAGACAGAGTCTTCTCTTGTCTAGGAAGAAACCTAATTGAGCCTGCACGGGGCAAAGACAATTTCGATATAATCGACAGAGAATAGAATAGAATAATAAATAAATAAAAAAATAATGATTTAGTATGCATGACACAATAAATTTAATAACAATATAAAACAAATAACAATACAAACAAACATACAAGTTGTGGTCAGAGCCTTGTCGTCTCTTCCAAGAGTAGACAAGGAAATCGCAGTGTAGGTAATAGAGCTTTCTATCAGTAACAGAATTTTCGGAATCGGCTCCGCATATCTAAGATTACCAATACAATATTACAAATAACAAACTTTACTGTTTTTAATATACTTAGATGTATTGTACAGATATATAATTATTTGGAATTCATAAAATATAAACTCTTGATTTTTGACGGTTTTGTTTTTTGAAATTCATATTCATCATCATCATCATCGTCAGCCTTTCTCATCCCGCTGCTGGACATAGGCCTCTCTTCGTTGTCGCCATTTGCCTCTGTCCTTTGCTGTTCTAACCCACATACGACCTGCTATTTTTATAATGTCGTCGACGCCTCTTGCCGGCGGATGACCTGCGTTCCTAGTTCCATCTCGGGGCCACCACTCAGTCAGCACCCTGCTCCACCTGTCACCGCGCCTGGCCACATGTCCTGCCCAACTCCATTCGAGACCCAATATACGCTTGCTAACGTCTTGAACTTTAGTCCGCTTGCAAATTTCAGTATTGGGGAGTCGGTCTAGCAGTGTGATGTCGGGCATGGCTCTCTGTGCGACTCTAATCCTGTGAAAATTCATATTAATATTAGTTGCATCATTATGGTAAACACCAACACGTTCAATTCCTATCACATTACATTCCAAATCTCACCACATTTTGTGGTGTCACCACAAAATCGTTTCGTGGTGCATTTGGTGAGATATTCCAGTAACAAGTGTGGATGAAGGTATGTGCCTCGCAGACGCTCTATACATCCACACTTACGTAGCTTAGGTAGCTTCGTAGTGTACAGTCAGCTAAATTATGTTTACATTTTGAGATTATAAAATCGTATTATGAGTCTATACTCATTAATTGTAATTGACTGGAATTGGCATCATTGGTACGCTCGTGACTGGGCCAATTTTTGGTATTCAAAATTTTCTAAACCAAATATGATAGTTATGGCCTATAAAAGTATCGAATACCATCCTATTTGTTTTCTAAACGTTTCGTATAACTTTTGTTTCGTTACGTATAAATTGCACTTTTTACTTAAACTTAAAACACTTTAAAATATGGCAGGCGAAAATAATAGTTTTACGTATTATTCGGAAAGTTGTAAAACGTTTCGTCGAAACGTTTTACAACTTTCCGAATAATACGTAAAACTATTATTTTCGCCTGCCATATTGTAAAACGTTTCGACGAAACGTTTTACAACTTTCCGAATAATACGTAAAACTATTATTTTCGCCTGCCATATTTTAAAGTGTTTTAAGTTTAAGTAAAAAGTGCAATTTATAAGTATTGGATTTTCCGTTCAATTGGACGGAAATAAAAAATGACTAGGTAATTTAACTTATTTATTAAAGATTTCCAATGAGTTATACCACAGACCAGTATATTTAGAACACAATACGTACACAATAGGTACATACATTATGTACAACAAAATATCAACTTGCTAGTCGCGACTTTTGAGAAGTGAGGTTTGGCAACACAGCATGTAACACATGTAACTTTGCTTGCTTCCCGGCTGTCAATGTCAGCCAGTTCACGGTTCTCTTTCGTTCCCTTTGTTTCGGACTTTGTGTTAATTTTGTGTTAAACGCCGTCTAGGTAAAAACGATGTGTGCTACCTTCCCACGTTTGTTTATATTTGTATGTAATATGGGTTGTATTTTTGTGCCTGCAATAAACCTATTTTATTTTAATTTATTATATTTATATTTCAGAAATATTGTAGGTATTTGCCCTCGTAATAGTAATAATTCAAATAACTCTTATTTCAGGCACCAATAGAAAATTCTAAGATTATTAAAACCATCTCAAAAATTTTCAAGCGTGATAAGAGTAGCACAATCGGTAGTGCATCCTCGTATAAAGAAAAAGGTTGCGGGTTCAAGTCTCGTTTAAGCTTGAAACTTTTTTGTGATGGTTTTAAAATCTTTGTTAAGGCGCTAACCGTAGCCGATGACCTTGAGCGAATGGGCGTAGCTATTGTTTCGGACCCGCACCTTCCGCCACATGCATCTAACCAACCAGAAAATAGGTGAGCGCGAGGCAGACGAGCACAACCCTCCCGTACGACAGTCAGCGGTACACTGCCGGCCGCCCGTCACCCGCGCAACCACCTTCTAAGGATACGCCCGCTAATTATTCGGAAAAATTTAAAATAATTAATTGCCACTTGAAACACCGTCGCAGCACAGCATCATCATCATCATCAGCATCATTTGAAACTTTTAGAGATGGTTTTAAAAATCATGGAATTTTCCGTAAGTGTTCGGATAACGCTATAAAAAAATACTAACAATAGAAACGTACAAGATGTTAAAACTTATTTCTACGGACCATACAAATATGGAAAGTGTCTTTGGGTAGCATTTTTAATTATTTAGGCTAACTATTTTACAAATAAGACACATTCGTACAAATACTCGAGTCGTTCACTGCAAAGAGCTTATTAAATTGTTTATTGTACAGCGCTCATTGTGTACGGCGCGGTGCTTGGCAAGTTTCTTACTCGCGTTAACTTCAGTTTCACATTTTGTAATGACTCCGTAAATTTTACATCAGAATAGCTCTAATATTTTGTCTCTTGTCGCAAACATATAAACAACATATAAAACATTCACATATATCTTACATATTTCCATACAAACATTCATCCCCTATTCCCTATTGTTATTTTACACCCTCGAGGGTATAACTTTTACAAACTTTGAATGTCATATTTATTTATATCGAATCAACAGCCCAAAAATAAGTTTCAAGCTTCTAGCTCTAAAAATGACGATACTTCCATACAACTTTTCATCCCCCCCCCCCCCCCCCCCCTCCCCCTTCAAACCCTTACAACCCTTTTTTCGGATTAAAAAGTAGCCTATGTCCTTTCTCAGGCTCTTCTTTAAATTTCATTTAAATCGGTTCAGTAGTTTTGGCATGAAAGCGCAACAGACAGACAGACAGAGTTACTTTCGCATCTATATATTATATCTTACATTATATACATTATATATTAGTAAGGATTAGTGACTAGAGTCTGTCAAACGAAAGTAGGCACTCGCATTTTTTCGTAACTTATTACATGGCAATACTAATGTGTTTCCTAATGTGAGTAAATTTAGGGTGGTATAAAATAATAATTGCACGTACTATAACTTATTGTAACCCACTCTTATCAACTGCAGATTAATAATATTGAACTACGGAAAAATAGGCAAAAAATGCCTTTTCCGAAGATGTAGGCAGGAACCACGGATGACCATTTCCCATGAATCTGACTTACTTCTTTCGTTTCAGTCACTCTCTTAATATTCTTCAAATAGGTCGTCGTTTAAGGTAGGTACTCTTGACTTTTTTTCAAGAGATTAGGGAAAATGAGAATCCGAGTGTGGCATCATTATTATTCCTTGTGTATTCCATCATGTTTGGGTTGCCACGCTGATATTTTTTGAATTTGCCGCGATTTTTCTGGGTCTACTTTCATTTGACAGATTCTAGAATTTGCTGTTCTCTGTGGTACAACGCATTCTCGTTTGTCGCTGAGTGTACCGTTGTTCGTAGAATCCTGCAATCGATCACGCTAAGTGTATTGTTTCCTGCGATCATTTGTCTGGCCTTACGTCCAATTTAGTCGTAATGCTCTCTGAATTTACCTGTGATGTGCAACTACATGAGGAACTAAGGCCAAGATAAATAGGTCACTTGGTGAATCTTATGTTATGTGAGCCAAAATGATTAGCATGAAGGGGCAGTGTGTGGGGCACATAGCTCGAAGAACTGACGGCCGTTGCGCGTTCTCAGAAAGGTTCTGGAGTTGACACCACGCACTGGAAAGCGTAGTGTTGGTGGTTGTTGGGAGCCGTTGGGTGCAGGCCGTACAAAATCGGTCACTCTGGAAACCTATGGGGGAGAAATCTATTGAGTTCTGAGTACTTCGGAGGGAAAAATAACATTCAATTATAACACAATCGAATTGAGTACCCACCTCCTCTTTTTGAAGTAAAACTTCTTTACGCACGCTTGACTTGGGGAGTAAGCTGGTGAATGCGTTACGAAAGGTGCGAACAGAAGTTGAGAGGGAGATATAAGTTAGCGAAGATAGATAGAGAGAGAGTTACGTTTCGTATATTTTTAAACGTTAATGTGCGAGCGAGTGCCACTTGCGTCTGTCCAGAATGAACATATTCTGATCGACCTACAGACGTGTGGACAATATTGAAATTGAACAATTCTTTGTACACTTTATATTCTTAATAATTTGAAAAAGAAGTTTTCCTTCAGTCGTGTGGTTAAAGCACACTCGTTTTTTTTGAAGTTGGTTAAAAAAGATTAGAGTATTGGGACAGAAAGATGCAAAAAAAAACAGGTATCTTCTTTATCTCACTCGGCACGAGATAATAACAACGCGCCAAGAAAGTACTATGCTAGTGGGCAGCTGAATAATGTACGGCCGACGCTTTATAAAGCTGCATATAAAGACATAAGCGGTACGGGAGCGGGTCTCATAGCGATAAATTGCAGGCGCATACGTCTTCTGTATGTCACGTGGCGATAATGCGCGAATGTTTTATTTAATTTGTTTTATCACTGCGGCCTCGAGGCTTATTATGATCGCTACTTGTGTTTATGTCGTCTCTAGTTCATGGGGGCGTTCAAAGTTCACCACTAAGGCCTACAGTTGTTAGAAATTGTAGGATATTCCCGGGGGAGCCTGGAGGAGGAGGACTGGATGAACTAACTGTTAGCTCCTCCGGGCTAGGAATGTGTTTGTCCAGATAGATGCTATGTTTGCGCATTAGTGGACCACACTCACATAACAGATGTAGAAGCGATTCTGCCGCCTCATTACAGAATCTGCAGGCTTATGCATTTGGTGTTATAAACGACCACTTACCATCAGGTGGGCTGTTTATAGTTTGTACTTAACTTACTTTTTTTAAATTATTGACGAACGATGAAAATCTTCGTAGATATTTTGCTTTTTAGAAAAGTAACGTTTAATGTACGGTATATTTGATTTTACGCTTATATTGTGTCGTATTCGCACGAGAAAGAGCAGGGCAAAACAGTAGACAGCATTTTGGCGTGGCGCGCAAATGAGCCTGGCAGGTACCATCAGTACCTAAAAGGATAAAGAAAGTCAATTTAGGTACTTTATTCAGTGCAAACTAACACAGGAAAAAGTGTATCTTATCTTGCTCGATGTAATGTTAATTTTACTCAATAAAAACATCTTTTATCGCGCCTTTGGGGTAAAACCGACTCGTATGCCGTCATGGCGTGATGAAATGCCGTCACGCGTATTTATTGGCACGCCTTGGGGATAAATCAGAAATCAGAATGTTTATTTGCCAGAATATTCTGAGATGTACATAAGTTTCGATGTTATTTATTACATTCTGTTGATCCTTATATATTCTTATTCTACCATCCAGATGGTGTGCAAATATAAATTACTTTATAAATAAAATTTATATGAAGTGAATGTACAATATCATGCAAAATATATACGAGTCAGCAAAATGTCGTGTATCAATAGTTGATCGAGCGAAATGAGATATCCAAATCAACTGGGGCAAATCGGCGTTGTATGTATATATGTTTGTTTGTCCAAGGATAACTTTGGAAGCGTTGATCCGATCATCGTGAAATTTTATAAATAGGTAGGCAGTGATGGCACAATTTTGGTGTGGCTAAATGAGCTAAAATGTTGAGGGGTTGTTGAGATATTAGGGTTCATAGCGGGGTAAAATAAATGAAAATGAGGCTATTAGATCCAGTGGGACGTCAGACAAAAGAAATTCATTAGTACATTTCAACCCTGTTTTTATTTTTAATTTAACCTTTGTAGTTTTTGAGTTATTAGCCATAATAAAAACAAAACTTTGAAAAAATTCACAGAGTACACCAGTGACCACACAATGATAAAATTTGGTATTCGTGTAGCTTTAGTGACATAAATATAGGCAAAAGTCAGAAATCCAGAATAACTGCATTTTGTATCCCATAAAAGGATAATCAATTTACATGAACTTCCGCTACCTGTAATTTGAATAAAGCTGCAGATCAAGTAATGTGGTTGGCTATTTCGTGGCACTATTTTGATAGTCAAAGATAATCATAATATTTTTGTTTTATGGGAGACTCGCGAGATCTCAGTTTGGGACGAACCAGTAGTTGTCTAAACTAGTCTAAAGTTAAAAGTCAAAAGTAGCATAGATAAAGAGTTGTTTGCTGTCACGCGTATTTGTATTGCGTATGTTACGATAGGTATTTCATCCATCAATTTAGATGTTTCACATCTGCCAGGCGTCCCGTGACGGCCTCATTTTTTATATTATATCTCGGTGCCCGCTACTCGCTCCGCTTATCACTGTGAGACCAGCCGGTGAATTCAATCAGTTCTCCGGTAAGGTGATCCCCGCATCTAAGGGTGCGTGCATAAATAAAGAAGTGGCGTGCCCCGTCCCCTCGCGTTAGTTATCGCTTTCTTCTCGCAAATGGACATTGCTTGATGGTCTGGTTGGAATCGAGATGGATTGAGATATCTTAGTACCCAATGAATAAACCAGGGGGTTGGGGATTGAGTGACAAACTGATTGATAGACGCCTCAAGTGCTAGATTTATAAATAACTCTATAAACACTTGTGGAGATAAAAAAAGGTCAAGGTTTGCTGTAAGAAAACTCTTAGGGTTAAGCTCGCCTTTGTACATGTCCTTTTTGTAAGCATTTTTTGTCTGTTGTCTATGTGTGTACAATAAAAAATAATGAGCAAGGCATTAGTTTTAAAACTTCACGATTCAATAAAATTATATACTTGATGACTTGGCGCAGTGGGCGGACGTAGCAGGTTGCGGATTCGATTCCCGCCACGGTACAAATGTTACAAAAATTCACTTTCATTCTGTTCCGCGGCAATGTAACTTGAGCCTTAGGGGTCAGTTTTTACCATTTTTGTCCGGATCCCTACAATATCCTCCGTTGTTCCCATCCTAAATATGACCGTGCCGAACGCTGCCCTTTGGCTACGCAAGCTACACGCCACGCGAAACTAATAACTAAAAATTTATAAGGTTTCGGCTTACGAGTGAAGCCAGGAGTGTCCTGAAAATTCTATAGTAAGTGTTAGACCAGAGCTGGCCTGGGAAAGATTTATAGATTTGATTTCAGGCAACACCAAAAGTTGTATCTATTTAATCCGCGGCGCAAAAAGAATTTCATCTCTACCAATTTATAAAATAAAATTTAAAAAAATATTACTAGACATTTCACACAGAGCTATCTACCCCCAAACTAAGCAGAGCTTGTGCTATGGGAACCATATATCTGATAAAATACTTGTATACATTTTTTTGTAAATACATACTTACAATATATATAAAAAACATCCAGACCCGGAACAAATATCTGTAGATCATGCAAACATCGAACCCGCTACCTCCTGCGACTCAGCCGGCTATTCGAATCCATAATGACGACCTCCGTTGCGCAGTGGGCGAACAGCCGGCTGAGACGCAGGGGATAGCGGGTTCGATTCCCACCGCGGAACAAATGTTTGCATGATCTTTAGATATTTGTTCCGGGTCTGGTTGTTTTTCTATATATTATAAGTACGTATTTACAAAAAAAAGTATATAAGTATTCTATCAGTTATCTGGTTCCCATAGTACAAGCTCTGTTTAGTTTGGGACTAGATATCACTGTGTGAAATGTCCAGCATTATTTATTTATTTATTCGCCCACTACGCCACGGAGGTCGTCAATTATAGGATCCAGTAGATGCCTTCAAAGATGAAAGCAAAACTTTAACAGGAAATAAGTCTTAACAAACTTTTTCTTCCATATTCGACATACAAAAGTTCTAAAGCATATTAACACGTTGTGACTGCAAGCGACGTGTGGACCGGCCCACATGTTATCACATAAATTATTGAAAAGTCTCGCAATAAAGGCGTGTTAACACGTCGCCTGCTACCTACGTGTATAGACGTATTCGAAAATCCCGCTCACAGTGTCAGCTACGAGTATAATCGTAGACTAGTGCTAATCTAATATTATAAGAATTAAGGCGAATATAGTAGCTGATTGGTCTTATTTGGAGGCTTTCTCCTGAGGGAGGAATCAGTTTTATATGCTCAAAAAAATATATATCATTTATTGACCTTTTACCTGTTTATTTACTATGAGAAAAAAATAACAAAATGTAGCTGTTTTCTACTATAAATTTGATTCAACCTCTAAACGGCGTAAAATTTTGTAATTTTGCTTTCACCTAAATGTGAGCAAAGATTATACCTTCAAGTTGAACAAATGATACTGTGCTGCGACGGTCTTTCGCGTGGCAATTATTTATTTTCAATTTTTCCTAATAATTAGCGGGCGTATCTTTAGAAGGTGGTTGCGCGGGCGACGGGCGGCAGTGTACCGCTGACTGTCGTACGGGAGGGTTGTGCTCGTCTGCCTCGCGCTTACCTTTTTGCTGATTGGTTAGATGCGTGTGGCGGAATGTGCGGTTGGTGCGGGGCTGAAACAATAGCTACGCCCATTCGCTCAAGGTCATCGGCTACGGTTAGCGCCTTAAAGTCATGATTTGACTATATGCAATGCACGGCATAATCTGTATAATTATAAAACTATTTACTTTTCTGCAAACATGGTTAAATATGAATAACGGCAGGTGATAAATAATGTTAATGTATATTAATGTATGTACCTAAGCATAACCGATAAAGATATTAGGTTGGGGAAAAAGTTTCTTCGCATTTTTTAAGAAAATTCAAATCATTTTTCAATATAGTTTATTTACATTTAACTAAAGTATGTAGGTACCTTTTTGTTCGATAACTTTTTGCCATCTTTGACATGATCCCACTGCTAAAGAAATTTTGGGGCTTCTGATCAAAATACCGCGACAAGTAGTTTTGGCAGTTCTCTCGTGATGTTAACCTGACACTGCCTAAAGAATTCTGAAGAGACCGAAACAGGTGGAAATCTGAAAGTGCAAGGACTATACTGCGGATGCATTAACACCTCCCAGCCAAACTCTCTTAATTTTTGCTGAGTGGCTAAAGATGTGTGAGGTCTAGCGTTATCATGATGAAAAACCACACCCCTTCTGTTGATTAATTCCGGCCGCTTTCTCTCAACTTCTTGCTTTAATCTCATCAGTTGTTCGCAGTAGAGTCCTGCCTGGTGGTAACAGCTCATAATGACTAATGCCCTTCCAATCCCACCACACACCAGCATCACCTTGTTGCGAGTTAACCCGGGTTTCGCCACAGTCTGTGATTGAATTTGAATTTGGAATTATCTTCTTTAAAATTTTAACTTTGAATGATACCAAAACCAGCCAGATACAAATAGTATAGCCAAAGAGATTTTATTACAAGTTCATACGTACTATAATGCGAAAAGACTTTTGCCCCAACCTATTATATAAAGGTTAGGATTAAGCTCACCTTTGTGTAAGACCTCTATTTCTGTACTTTCTATATTAATATTAAAAAGAGAAAAGATTTGTTTGTATTTAATAGGCTCTGAAACTACAGGACCGATTTAAAAAATTCTTTCACTGTTGGAAAGCTACACTATCCCCGGGTGACATAGGCTACTTTTTACCCAAATGCGCAGAAGGAGGGTAATGTTTTTATTGAAAAACTACGCGTGCGAAGCTGCGGATTGGACAGCTAGTTTTAAATATATTTTCTTGTGTGCAATCCATAGTTCCATACTAATATTATAAATGCGAATGTAACTCTGTTTGTTTGTTACCTTTTCACGACTAAACGGCTGGACGGATCCTAATGAAGTATGGCAAGGAGATAGATTATATTCTCGAGAAGGATATAGAGATAGATAAGCTTTTTAGATCTTTTGTCTCAAAAAATAATCTTGAAGGTAGTGAAATAGGGTTGAAAGTTTGTATGGGAAATCCATAATTCCTTAAGTTAGGGATCTGAACATTCATATTTAGGCTTTTGGTAAGAAATAAAGAAATACAAGTTTCAACTTTTTTGTAAAATCAACCCTAAAGGCGGGGGATAAAGTAAGGGATGCAGTCCCTATGTACCGTTGTTATATATAGATAAATTGTGACATAGCGTACTTTTTACCCGACTGCGCAGAAGGAGGGTAATGTTTTTATTGACAAAACACGCGTGTGAAGCTGCAAGCCGCAGCTAGTAATGAATAGAGCTAAGGTTTGTACGAGTATGATTCTAGGGGTTTATCTTAGAAATTATTGAACTGATTCTGAATATTATTTCACTATATAGCATGTTCTGTAATATAGTTGACTTAACTTAATAAATAAATGGACATTTCACACAGCGCTATCTAGCCCTAAACTAAGCAGAGCTTGTACTATGAGAACCAGATAACTGATAGAATACTTATATACATTTTTTTTTGTAAATACATACATATAATATATAGAGAAACAACCAGACCCGGAACAAATATCTGTAGATCATGCAAACATTTGTTCCGAGACGGGAATCGAACCCGCTACCTCCTGCGTCTCAGCCGGCTATTCGCCCACTGCACCACGGGGGTCGTCAATTACACAATAACACAGTACAATCTAACGTTGAGTAAATGAAAAGGTAGGGGGCTCAGCCACTCTGCTTTCAGTGTATCTACGTGTATACACCTATAGGTACATTGAATACATTTGATTATACATTTTTACTAAGAGTATACTCGTTCTCGTTAAGCAGTGAACGTGTTAAGGGTGGCGACATATTGCGAGAATAGACGAAAGTTCTGAATAAACTGCTTGTAACTGTTCGTCTGTACCGAATGGGGTGTCCTTTGTGAACGTTTGTCATGTGAACCATTTTTACGAAGCGAAGATTTAGTTTGGCGTTCTTAGAAGATTCGTCGTGGAGCCAAAGGACCAAACTAAGACGTAGTTCGCCAGCGAGATGGATCAACGACAAGAGTTCTTGTTGTTTTTAGGGTACCACAAAAGGTAAAAAAGGAACCATAAGGAACATAATATATAACCCTCTTGTCTGTCTGTCCGTGTTACCACCGATTTTTGCAGGAACAGGTGGATCTAGCAAGTTGAAATTTATAACAGATACTGAGGTTTATAGTCCCTATTAGGTGTATAAAAATCAAGGTCCTACGTCAACACGATAAAAAGATACAGGCAAATTTAGATTTTCGCGAAAACTTGTGAGTACCTAAATTTACCTTAATTTTCAACTTATTTTATTTTATGGAATTTTCCCTTTACTTGTGCTGTAAGACCTTGCTTTTAACCAAAATTGACAATTCTAGGTCAACCGGAAGTACCCTATAGGTTTTGGGTCGAAAACCTATATGGTAGTTCCCGTACCGTCTTATCGGTGTTTCGACCGACAATGTTTCGGTTCAATTCGTGAACCTTCATCAGGGTGAGTGCGATCCGCTCCGAATAACGTCTCGCCTCGCACTGAATATATAGGTATAATGCTATAATAATGATTGAAATCAAACACGAAAGTTTTCTAAGTAAAAAGGTAGTTCCCGTTGACCTAGAATCACGAAATTTGGCAAAAAGCAAGGTCTTACAGCAAAAGTAAAGGAAATAATCCGAAAAATAAAAAAAGTTGAAAATTAAAGGGAGTCACCAGGTCCCAACACATACATAGTTGACGCCAATTAAGATAGTCCTCTGAGTTGTATGAGCGCTGATACAATTTAGAGGACTAGCTTAATCGGCACCAACCTCAAATAAGGTAAATAAATAAAATTTTGCTATTGAATAAAATAAATATTTAAGTGGGGATTCCATGCAACAGACATTATTTTTTTGCTGTTTTTATAGATACGGAACCCTTCGTGCGCGAGTCCGACTCGCATTTGGTCGGTTTTTTTCAATTGGCACAAGGAATTGTAAATTGATTTGTATCGATTTTATTTGACATTTGTACGTAATATTATTTTGTATTTAACTATTTATACACCAGATAAACTAATTGATTGTAATAAAACACATTAAGAGGGCATTCCAAAATCTGACGCTGTCAATTTTAGATATTTACGAAGTTGGCCGGCCGTTGAACTTGCTGCGTGGCTTGCGGATGTATGAGTTTGTGTCCTATACACCTAACTACAGGACAAGAAATGTTGATCCTTTGTCATGTCGATCAAATGAAAATGTTAATTTATAGTGTATTTGATATCTTCGTACCTATCTTCATTTGTAGTTTAAAGTATTTATATTTTAATTGTATTGGTTAAGCGCTTGACCACTTAGGTACTCACTTAATGGTGAGGTGTAAAAGGGAGCCAGCTTGCCTAGATAGAACGTGTTCACTCTGGACTTGAAGACTCCGAGATTATAATGGTCTGACAAGATTTCTACAAGTAAAATAACTAGTGGTTCGCCCCGAACTGAGATCTCGTGAGTCTTCCACAAAACAAAAAATATTATTCATAACCTTTGACTAATTGATCGAGCAAAGCGAAGTTTCTAAACCAACTTGAGAAAATTGGCGTTGTATATGTATGTTTGTTTGTCCAAGGGTAACTTTTGAAGCGATGATCCGATCATCGTGAAATTTGATAATATATAGGCAGATAGCGTTGGCAAAATCCTGGTTTGACTAAATGAGCTAAAAATGTTGGGGGGTTGTTGAGATATTGGGGTTCAAGAACGGTGAAAACAAACAAAAATAAGACTATAAGGTCAAATAGGACGTTAAATGAAAGATCTTTATTAATACATTGAGACCCCGTTTTTATTATTAGTTTATTCGTCGTATTTTTTTAATTACTAGTCGTAATAAAAACTGAATTTTGACTAAATTCACAGGGTACACTAGTGACTCCACAGTGCTGAAATTTGGTATTCGTGTAGCTTATGTGACACTAATGTAAGGAAAAGTCTGAAATCCAAAATACCTACAATATTTAACCTAAAACGAGTAGATAATCAATTAACATGAACTCCCGTAATTTGTAATTTGAATGCAACTTTAGGTCAAGTAAGTTGGTTATGAATTTTGTGGCGCTGTTGTACAATAGGTTCTCCCCGAACGCGAACTAAGAACTCGCGAGTCTGTTAGGTCAAATGGGACGTCTTATAAAAAAAGTTCTTCATTAGCACGTTTTGAGCCCGTTTTTATTTTTAGTTTAATCTTTGTAGTTTTTGAGTTTACTGAACTTTGCCAAAATTCACAGGGTACACCAGTAACCCCACAGTGCTGAAATTTGGTATTCGTATAGCTTAAGTGACACAAATACAGGAAAAAGTCTAAAATCCAGAATAACTGCAATTTCTACGCTTATAAAAGTAACCAATTAACATGAACTCCCATTACTTGTTATTTGAATAAAACTGTAGGTCAAGTAAGTTGGTTATGAATTATTAAGTATTTACCTAAGTATTTAGGATAACATTCAGTTTGGTATCATATAAAAAGTCTTAGGTAACTTACACATTACAAAACAATTTTTTATTTTGTTTTTGTCGTATAGTTTTGGAATGCGAACAATCTCAAATTACCATGATTGATAGGAACATCAACAAAGATTACAGGAAAAATAAAACGAAGTCTCTATCTAAAACAAATTTACTTAGATAACTTTTGTGATTTATTTTCATTTTAGTTCTACTGGTGTCTAAAGTTTTACTTCAATCGGACAACTTGCTGAGGAGTTCCATGAAACAGCTCCTGACTCCATCATCAGATCAGAGCGCTTTTAGTATAGTAAAGTATTTTCATTTAAATTCAACCGGTATGCATAGTTTGACCTCAATCGGACAACTTGCTGAGGAGTTCCACGGAACAGCAACTGACTCCATCATCAGATCAAAACGTTTTTAGTATAGTCTAAAATTTTTATTTTAGTTCTACCGGTGTGCAAAGTTTCACATCAATTGGATAATTTGCTGAGGAGTTCCATGGAACAGCTCCTGACTCCATCATCAGATCGGAGCGTTTTTAGTGTAGTCGAAAATATTCATTTTAGTGCAAAAAAAATTTCAGTCGGTCAACTTGCTGAGGAGTTCCATGAAACAGCTCCTGACTCCACCATCAGATCAGAGCGTTTTTAAAATAGTAAAGTATTTTTATTTAAATTCTACCGGTATTCATAGTGCATAGACCTCAATCGGACAACTTGCTGAGGAGTTCAACGGAACAGCTCCTGACTCCATCATCAGATCAGAACGTTTTTAGTATAGTCTGGAATTTTTATTTTAGTTCTACCGGTGTGCAAAGTTTTACATCAATTGGATAATTTGCTGAGGAAAAAAGTGTTTCAAAGTGATCCTCATAGATGTCGCATATACTTGATAATTTACTAAGAAAGTTGCCTTACGCCGCTCCAAAAACTAAAAAAAAATATTGGACGTTTTAAAGTGATCCTTGTAAATGTTGCATATACTTAAAAAAATACTAAGAAAGTTGCCTTACGCCCCTTCAAAAACTAAAAAAAAATATTCGACGTTTTAAAGTGATCCTTGTAGATGTCGCATATACTTGAAAATTTACTAAGAAAGTTGCCTTATGCCCCTCCAAAAACTAAAAAAAACATGGTGCGTCTCAAAATGATGATGATGGATGTCGCATAAACATGAAAATTTACTAAGAAAGTTGCCTTATGCCCCTCCAAAAACTAAAAAAAAGGGACGTCTCACAATAATGATGATGATGGATGTCGCATAAACTTGAAAATTTAGTTATCTCATGCCCCTCCGCCAATAAATAAAATACAGTCATATAAATTTCACAGTACCCACAAGCCGTTTGGCTCCCTACAAAAACAGTATGAAAGTTACGGCAAACGAAATATACGGAAAAATATTTTGTATGGGACAATTTTTTTTTGTATGAAAGATCAACTTTTTTAGATTCGTACCTATATAAAAAAATGTACTGAGCAACATTAGTTTTGGCGCTAATGCTCTAAGTCTTATAAGATACGAGGTGGATGGGAGCGAATGGGGGACAAAAGGGGGACTTTAGGATTTATTCCCAACTCACTGAAACTCCCTCTATACGATCATACCAAATATTTCTACCCTACGAGGGGGCATCTGGAAGAACAATGATGTCAATGAGTTTTATAGATCTGTAAGTATCCATACAGATCAAATCACTCGGTCGCGCTATAATTGTATGCTGTTGCCTATGGTATTATATATACGTCCTCCTTAGCGACACGTCCTCTAAAAGCGCTCGGCGCAGACTGCTAGTGGCCGCGTTGCGTTTCATCATTTTATATGTGATTTTAAAAAAATCATATAATAATTAATAGATTGCTAGTTTTTTTTATATGTAAATAAAAGGTTGAACTTTGTTATAGTATGTGAATTTTAACTTATAAACTTTCTACTTTCGAATAAACGACATCTTTTGAAGCGTAAAATTGCGCAGTTTTTATTCGTTATTTTTTATGAAATATTGTATTAATATACTTACCAAATTTATTAAACGCATTTTAAAGAAGACAATATTTTTGTTGTAATGTTATTTTTGTTAAAAACTTTTTGACTCGTTTTTGGCTGAAAACAGGGTTAGATAGTTCACTCAATTGCCCATTTTACGAGAACGCGAGTTACAAATTCATTTATTTGACGAATGTGATATGTTTAAATTTTTTTTTCTATCTTTTAAGTTTTCATGAACCAAACTTTGGGTGTATTTATTTTTGTTTATCTCTCTTTATCAACCGAGCCACAGACTTGTTCGAAATATTCGCATAAAACGGGTAACAGAAGACAGGGCCCTTAATTATAAGTTACCCATCATTGTACCTTAAGTCAGCAAATAGATTAATTTGATTTGACATCAGTCCGTGGGCCTTTACGTAGTTCGAATTGTCACAGGATCGGAACGAGAGCTATAAACAAAGAGAGGTCTATATCCAGCATCGACATGGACTGAAAATGATGATGATGATGATCGATGAAGAACTGAGAAGACCAGACGGCTAAAGGACAATTTACGTAACTTATATTTTAAAATTCAAGGTTCGATCTAGTATCGTTATGTTAAATGTCATATACATTATTCATTTCACGTAGTAATGACAATAAAATGGTATGAGTTGGCTGACATGCAATTATAGACTTCAATTAGGTATACCAAGTAAATATTGTAGTATTAACCCTTAACCACTGACATAGGTGCGATCTTAAAACTATTATATTGTTTTGCATAGTAACCGCACGAACATGCCCCTCTCTCTCTGTACCTTCCTAGAATCTAGTGACGCACGCGCCAAGGAGGATATAATCACTACGTGCACGCGCAGGCGGGGTGAGCGGACGTGCGGTGCGCCTCTAACAGGTAAATATTGACCTTAAAACGTCTGTGAGACGTATTGGCAGTATTTGTGCATGCCGTTAACATTTTTATTTTTTCACTATAATGTGCCATTTTCTTGTGATTGTATTAGGTTTGGGAAAAAGGTTCTTCGCATTTTTTTAAGAAAATTAAAAACACTTTTTAATATAGTTTATTTACTTTTAACTAAAGTATGTAGGTACCATTTTGTTCGATAACTTTTTGCCATCTTGTAGGTAAGGACATGATCCCATTGCTATAGAAATTTTGGGGCTTCTGATCAAAATACCGCGACAAGTAGTTTTGGCAGTCCTCTCGTGATGTTAACCTAACACTGCCTAAAGAATTCTGAAGAGACCGAAACAGGTGGAAATCTGAAGGTGCAAGGTCAGGACTATACGGAGGATGCATTAACACCTCCCAGCCAAACTATCTTAATTTTTGCTGAGTGGCTAAAGATGTGTGAGGTCTAGCGTTATCATGATGAAAAACCACACCCCTTATGTTGATTAATTCCGGCCGCTTTCTCTCAACTTCTTGCTTTAATCTCATCAGTTGTTCGCAGTAGAGTTCAGACTCGATGGTCCTGCCTGGGGTAACAGCTCATAATGAATAATGCCCTTCCAATCTCACCACACTCACAGCATAACCTTGTTGCGAGTTAACCCGGGTTTGGCCACAGTCTGTGAAGCCTGACCGGCCTTTAACCACGACCTTTTTCGCACGTTCTTGTCGTACGTGATCCACTTTTCATCACCAGTTATCAGCTTCTTCAAAAATGGTTCGGTTTCATTACGTCGTAATAAAGAATCACAAATGAGTACACGGTTCATTAGGTTTCTTTCAGTAAGCTCGTGGGGTACCCAAATATCGAGCTTTTTTGTGTACCCAGTTTTTTTTCAAATGCGCCAAAACTGTTTTGTGGTCAATTCGCAGTTCTTCAGCTACGTCGTAACTACTGATATGCCGATCTTGCTCCACTTTTTCAAAAATGGCATCAATTTTATCCGTAATAGAACGACCAGAGCGACGTGCATCTTTGATATCAAAAATTTTCAGTTTTAATGTAAGTAAATCGCGGACTTCACAAGTAAATGCACGTCAGTGGTTAAAGCAAGTTCCTATATCCGTCGGTAACCCGCTACGACTCGTTTCTCTTTGAAAACGTTTCAAACTAGTGTCAAACTTTTGACACGTTTTCAAAAAGAAAAGGAGATACGAGTCGTAGTCGGTTACCGACGGATATAGGAACCCGCCATTAGTCGAGCAGAATACCAAAATATATTCAACTAGCTGGTCTGCCCGCGGCTTCGTACGCGTGGTTTGTCCATAATAACATTACCCTTCTATAAAAAAGGTACCTATATTTCAATCTCGATCATAGTATATCTATAAGTATATTCGGTCTAGGCGTTCTTTTGGAGATTTTTAAATATTTGCTTTAATTTTTTTAAATATTTTTTTTACACAAACCTTTTCCTGACAATAACGAACACATACAAGAAAGGTTTATCCAATTTGGTGCAGTCGTTTGGAAGTTATGCGCGTACAAACATTTCGGTAATTCATTTTTATTTATATAGACTCGTATCATAATCTAATCTTGTTTGGGTCAGCTGTCGTTATGTTTTTAAATGTTTATTACGTGAATTGGCCCCAGTTCGTTGTTTAGCAGAGGGCCAAGTCTCGGTATTAAATCTAATCAAAGATAAATTTCGATCTGGTCCAACTATTACTTTTTTGTACCACCTGGAGATGGAACAAGCATTATGGCCCAACTGATGTTGAAAGGTAACTATCCCCTATAACAAAATATTGCCTCGTAGGTCACGCACCTTAGAAACGTGCCCTTCGAACTGCCCTGCGTTCATCAACTTGAGACATACAGGTGTAAACCCTCATGTGCCTGTGATTTCACCCACAACCATACCCTTCAAACCGAAACACAGCAATGCTGCTTGGGGGCAGAAATATGTAGGTAGTTTACTCGCACCAACGTCTGTGACGGACAGACAGACAGATGGATTATATTTGGAATCGCACCTCAAATCTCAATAGGATAAAATCTTATGAAATCGTGCCGTGCGGAACACTAAAAACCGGCCAAGTGCGAGTCGGACTCGAGTACGAAAGGTTCCGTACCTATCTATAAAATCCGTATCTATAAAAATGACAAAAAAAATCACGTTTGGGAGCCCCCCTTAAATATTGGTTTTATTTGAATTTAATTATTTATTTTTATAGTGAATATACAAATAAATATTCTGTGAATATTTCAAGCGTCTATCTGTTGTCGTTATCAATATCGAGCTAAAACGAGCAAAAAAATCACGTTAGTTTTATGGGAGCCCCCCTTAAATATTTATTTTATTTTGTTTTTAGTATTTGTTGTTATAGCGGCAGCAGAAATACATCATCTGTGAACATTTCAACTGTCTAACTATCACGGTTCATGAGATACAGCCTGGTGACACTCGGACAGACAGACAGCGGAGCCTCAGTAATAGGGCGCCGTTTTACCCTTTGGGTACGGAACCCTAAAAAGTACGATAAATAATCAGTGAGTTATATCTATCATTAGAGATAAGATGTTAGTATCACAGCCATGGTGTGCAGATAAGGATAATTACCTCCCTAGGGGTTTATCTCGCCTGGCGCTTTAATGAGGTTCTTGCTACCCTCCAAGCAAAATGACATGTTGCGTCCGGTATAAGCATGTAACTCGGTAATTTGTGGTCATATGTTATTGTTCTTCTCTGTTCTTGCTCTAAAACTACGATTCCGATTGATGTACTCCGATTCGTCACGGAGAGGACCCAGGGTCTGATTACAGGCACGTTCCGAATGTCTCTCCAGCGACTGGAGTCCGGCAGGACTACTGACTTCAAGTCCTACACTCTCCAGATTCTGGCGAAGTATAAGAATGTGCTACTTGATCCGGATTTCTGGCCAGTGGACATCGTTTACAGGTGCTACAGGGAAGCGGCTACAGAGCAAAATCCCCCAAATAAATAAATGTGTTAGTTTTTACATTTATTGTTTATGCATGTATGTCTTTAAGGTATTCATAACTATGGGTTTTGTTATAATTTTTAATAAGTGCACATTGCTGCCTGAAATATACGTTAGGTATATTATTATTTTATTCTTCTCCTTCTTGGCGTGTCAAGAGTTCTACGCTTTCATTTATACTATGTTGGACAAGTGTTCGGCCCCAACAATAGCATTTGATGAGGCGGTTATTAGGTCCTCCATCGTGCAGGTGTTCGGACACAAGGGCACATTAGCAAGTGCTGTGTTTACTGCGCGGGATTATTCATTAAAATAGTTAGTTTCCAAAAGAAATTTATCAATTTCTGTCGTATCATCTACGTAGCCGGCGCCCACATCAATTGAAGCGGATTACAGACGTTATCTGAAGTAGGACGTCTATAATCTGCAAAAGTGCGGTCGATGCTGACTATGCACGGAGTGGTGTTGCCACCTCAAAACGATATTAAAATAATATATTCTAACTAAAACTATGTAAAAGTTAACCTAAATATTTAACAATGAAAACGCAGAAATTAAGAAAACATGTTATTATCAAATAGAAAACCCCATTCGTGCACAAATTTTGATATTATGTCTTTGAGGTTTTGGCATATTAGATCTTTAACTACCTATGAAATTGCCGTTCTTCAGTACTGGTCATTTCAAATAGAAAAAAAGTTTGGAATGGCTTTGTATGCTAAATTCAAATTAATTTTGTTTTAAAAACATGACATTCTTTTTACAAACTCAGTCTTTTGTTTATTGATTAGCGTTGTATTTTCATTTCGTCATAATGGATACATTAAAAATTCGTGTAATTATGGAATATGAGTTCCGTCGTGGCACCACGCGACACAAACGGCGCGTAACATCAAAAACGTTTACGGAGAGAACCTATTATACATATAAAATTCTCGTGTCACAGTGTTTGTAACAAAACTCCTCCGAAACAGCTTGACCGATTCTTATGAAATTTTTGTGTATATTCGGTAGATCTGAGATTAGCACGTAAACTATTTTTCACCCTCCTAGCTCCACCCCCCAGTTTTATAATCGCTATTTTAGTATTTTTGTATGAACAATATCCATAATTTAATCGTCGTTCATTGACGTGAAGAGAATCATATGAAGTGTCGCGTCACATTGACGTTTCATTCTGCATTTGATTTCTTTGATAATTTATACGGCAGAACAACGTTAGCGGGGTCAGCTAGTCTATAATATAAAAATGAATCGCAAAATGTGTTGGTAAGCGCATAACTCAACAACGCCTGGAGCAATTTGGCCAATTCTTTTTTTGTTGTATTTCTTATTGTCAGGAGAAAGTTCTTATGAAAGAAAAAATTACGAAAATTAGGCGCAAAATTAGAAAATTTAAGTGTACTTAACCACCATATAAAATTATTTATAATCTAACCTTAGCGCTTTTATAATGTAACCTTAAGACGTTTGACATAGAATTGACAGAATACGTGCTGCAAATATCGTCAAAGAGGATGTAAAAAAAAATGAATATCGTTTGAAACAGATGCTTCGGTAGGAGTTATCCCGAGATATATTGTCTATATATGTATATAAAAATTAATTGCTGTTCGTTAGTCTCGCTAAAACTTGAGAACGGGTGGAGCGATTTGGCTAATTTTGGTATTACATTTTGGTATTATTTATATTGGGACAACAATTGACAATTCTACCAGGGTGACTTATATTGACGGCCCGCGTTATGCATGTCAAGCCGATACGAAGTTCGGCGGGTCCACTAGTACTAATATATAAACATTTCGTGTCACGGTGTTTGTGGTCGCACTCCTCCAAAATGGATCGACCGATATTAATGATTTTTTTTGTAGATTTGGTAAGTATGATTTATATTATTTATATTTGGTCGTTAAGTATTCTTCACCCTCTTAACCGAAACTTCCATTTTTTAATCGCGATTTTAGTATTTTTGTGTAAACGATATCCATATAATTTAACCGTCGTTCATTGACGTGAAGTCATTTAGGTACATGAATTGTCGCGTCACTTGTACAAGAGTGTTTTATATAGTTTTAATCCCGAAGTTCCCACGGGAACGGGAAATTTCATATACTTATTTGCCAGACAACGCCATCGTATGCTAGTTGGAACTAATATTTTTTTAAATCGATAACAAAAAGCCCTTTTTACAGCTAAGTACCAATTTAAATTGGTGATGATCATGACCGGATTTTCTATAGTTTGCGTCCATCTCGCCAATATTCTTTGCAGAGTTGGTAACACTGACGGACTCGACAATAAATCTGGGGATAATCCGCTGTGGGCTGAATCGAGCCTTTGTACTGACCAGTGACGTCACAATCCCATCGTTTACGGTACCGTCACAGGAATCCAAGTGCTTTGCCATTGGAAATTTGAAACATACTAAAGAGATCGGAACAGAATAGAAGCAAATAAGGAAAGCTATACAGGCAACTAGCTACCCCCACTAAAGTCTTCGCACGCGTGGATCGTCAATAAAAGCATTACCTCCTTTTGCGCAGTCGCATAATTATCTGTACTTAGGTATACCAAATTTAATCGTAATCGGTCCAGGAGATAAACTCGCTATTGCCACTTGTAGACTCCATAAAGTTAGTAAATCGTTTACAGGGCAAGGTGTTCGCTTTTATAACAAATTCCCAAGTGATGTACAAACATTGACAATTAACAAATTTAAAAACGTAAATTAAACAAAATCTTTTTAAAAAAGCCTACTATAAAATATCGTATAATTTAGATGATAGAGAAGCTTGGGATTAAAATTGCTCCAACTCGTTCAAAATGCTACAATTTAGACCCAATTTATTTTATGTTATAAGATGTTTAATTTATTTTATAAGATCATTAAAAAAACAACCAGCCTTGTTTCTTGCCTTTCTTTCCTGGTTTGGTCGCGAAGGAACAGGCAGTAAAATTGACGTTTCAAAGTGATCCTTGTGATTTTAATGAATAAAAGATTTTGACTTTGAGCCGTTTGGTCGTGAAAGCTTAACAGCCAGAGATACCGAGTTACTTTCTAGATAGATTATGACAGGGATTAGGACATAGGCTACTATTAACCCAACTGCGCAGGAGGATAATGTTTTTATTGATAATCCACGCGAGCGAAGCAGCTAGTTACCTATAGATAGAGAAACTTTTCTAGGACGGTGCCTATCAAGGGGATTATTTCGAGAAATAGACCCCATTTTCACGATTCGTAGTACGCACTGTTAATCGATAGCTATACGTGTGAACCTCACTTCCGAAACGGTGACAGCACGCGCAGGAAGTGGCACGCATGTACTTCCGGCGCCACTGTCGCCATTCCTTACTTCCGTCCAGCTAGGCCTTTACTGCTAGCATACGTTCCGATATGGTTGGCTCGGTTTCGTTTAGCGTCAGATCCTACTGCATTGAAAAGCAAGATTTATCCTCGAAATCCTCACCGCTACGCCCCCACACGGCATACATAGATATGGTTGGCTCAGTTTCGTTTAGCGTCGGATCTTACTGCATTGAAAAGCAAGGTTTATTTTCGAAATCCTCACCGCTACGCCCCCACACGGCATACATACATATGGTTGGCTCGGTTTCGTTTAGCGTCGGATCCTACTGCATTGAAAAGCAAGGTTTATCCTCGAAATCCTCACCGCTACGCCCCCACACTGCATACATAGATATGGTTGGCTCTGTTTCGTTTAGCGTCGGATCCTACTGTATTGAAAAGCAAGGTTTATTTTCGAAATCCTCACCGCTACGCCCCCACACGGCATACATACATATGGTTGGCTCGGTTTCGTTTAGCGTCGGATCCTACTGCATTGAAAAGCAAGGTTTATCCTCGAAATCCTCACCGCTACGCCCCCACACGGCATACATAGATATGGTTGGCTCAGTTTCGTTTAGCGTCGGATCCTACTGCATTGAAAAGCAAGGTTTATTTTCGAAATCCTCACCGCTACGCCCCCACACGGCATACATAGATATGGTTGGCTCGGTTTCGTTTAGCGTCGGATCCTACTGCATTGAAAAGCATGTTTATTCTCGAAATCCTCACCGCTACGCCCCCACACGGCATACATAGATATGGTTGGCTCAGTTTCGTTTAGCGTCGGATCCTACTGCATTGAAAAGCAAGGTTTATTTTCGAAATCCTCACCGCTACGCCCCCACACGGCATACATACATATGGTTGGCTCGGTTTCGTTTAGCGTCGGATCCTACTGCATTGAAAAGGAAAGTTTATTCTCGAAATCCTCACCGCTACGCCCCCACACGGCATACATAGATATGGTTGGCTCGGTTTCGTTTAGCGTCGGATCCTACTGCATTGAAAAGCAAGGTTTATTTTCGAAATCCTCACCGCTACGCCCCCACACGGCATACATAGATATGGTTGGCTCGGTTTCGTTTAGCGTCGGATCCTACTGCATTGAAAAGGAAAGTTTATTCTCGAAATCCTCACCGCTACGCCCCCACACGGCATACATAGATATGGTTGGCTCGGTTTCGTTTAGCGTCGGATCCTACTGCATTGAAAAGCATGTTTATTCTCGAAATCCTCACCGCTACGCCCCCACACGGCATACATAGATATGGATGGCTCGGTTCCGTTTAGCGTCGGATCCTACTGCATTGAAAAGCAAGGTTTATTCTCGAAATCCTCACCGCTACGCCCCCACACGGCATACATAGATATGGATGGCTCGGTTCCGTTTAGCGTCGGATCCTACTGCATTGAAAAGCAAGGTTTATTCTCGAAATCCTCACCGCTACGCCCCCACACTGCATACATAGATATGGTTGGCTCGGTTTCGTTTAGCGTCGGATCCTACTGCATTGAAAAGCAAGGTTTATTCTCGAAATCCTCACCGCTACGCCCCCACACGGCATACATAGATATGGTTGGCTCGGTTTCGTTTAGCGTCGGATCCTACTGCATTGAAAAGCAAGGTTTATTCTCGAAATCCTCACCGCTACGCCCCCACACTGCATACATAGATATGGTTGGCTCGGTTTCGCTTAGCGTCAGATCCTACTGCATTGAAAAGCAAGGTTTATTCTCGAAATCCTCACCGCTACGCCCCCACACGGCATACATAGATATGGTTGGCTCGGTTTCGTTTAGCGTCGGATCCTACTGCATTGAAAAGCAAGGTTTATTCTCGAAATCCTCACCGCTACGCCCCCACACTGCATACATAGATATGGTTGGCTCGGTTCCGTTTAGCGTCGGATCCTACTGCATTGAAAAGCAAGGTTTATTCTCGAAATCCTCACCGCTACGCCCCCACACGGCATACATAGATATGGTTGGCTCGGTTTCGTTTAGTGTCGGATCCTACTGCATTGAAAAGCAAGGTTTATTCTCGAAACCCTCACCGCTACGCCCCCACACTGCATACATAGATATGGTTGGCTCGGTTTCGCTTAGCGTCAGATCCTACTGCATTGAAAAACAAGGTTTATTCTCGAAATCCTCACCGCTACGCCCCCACACGGCATACATAGATATGGTTGGCTCGGTTTCGATTAGCGTCGGATCCTACTGCATTGAAAAGCAAGGTTTATTCTCGAAATCCTCACCGCTACGCCCCCACACGGCATACATAGATATGGTTGGCTCGGTTTCGTTTAGCGTCGGATCCTACTGCATTGAAAAGCAAGGTTTATTCTCGAAATCCTCACCGCTACGCCCCCACACTGCATACATAGATATGGTTGGCTCGGTTTCGCTTAGCGTCAGATCCTACTGCATTGAAAAGCAAGGTTTATTCTCGAAATCCTCACCGCTACGCCCCCACACGGCATACATAGATATGGTTGGCTCGGTTTCGTTTAGCGTCGGATCCTACTGCATTGAAAAGCAAGGTTTATTCTCGAAATCCTCACCGCTACGCCCCCACACTGCATACATAGATATGGTTGGCTCGGTTTCGCTTAGCGTCAGATCCTACTGCTTTGAAAAGCAAGGTTTATTCTCGAAATCCTCACCCCTACGCCCCCACACTGCATACATA
The DNA here is from genome assembly GCA_918857605.2 of Philereme vetulata. Lineage (NCBI taxonomy): Eukaryota > Metazoa > Arthropoda > Insecta > Lepidoptera > Geometridae > Philereme > Philereme vetulata. The sequence goes on from OU975446.1 coordinate 9,405,957, forward strand.
GATATGGTTGGCTCGGTTCCGTTTAGCGTCGGATCCTACTGCATTGAAAAGCAAGGTTTATTCTCGAAATCCTCACCGCTACGCCCCCACACTGCATACATAGATATGGTTGGCTCGGTTTCGCTTAGCGTCAGATCCTACTGCATTGAAAAGCAAGGTTTATTCTCGAAATCCTCACCGCTACGCCCCCACACGGCATACATAGATATGGTTGGCTCGGTTCCGTTTAGCGTCGGATCCTACTGCATTAAAAAGCAAGGTTTATTCTCGAAATCCTTACCGCTACGCCCCCACACTGCATACATAGATATGGTTGGCTCGGTTTCGCTTAGCGTCAGATCCTACTGCATTGAAAAGCAAGGTTTATTCTCGAAATCCTCACCCCTACGCCCCCACACTGCATACATAGATATGGTTGGCTCGGTTCCGTTTAGCGTCGGATCCTACTGCATTGAAAAGCAAGGTTTATTCTCGAAATCCTCACCGCTACGCCCCCACACTTCATACATAGATATGGTGGTAGTTCTTTCGCGGACTAGCCCTTACACAAGGAGCTCTATAAATTAACTTAACTCCACATTTAATTTAGTAAAAATAGCCCACATTCAATCAGTTAAGTGCGTCATTGCACTGTCAGATTTGTCAGTTTGTCATACACTCGCGTTGACTACAAATAGTCCATACACAGGTAGAATATAAGTGCAATTATTTACAATAAAAATATAGAAGAAACAGTTGTATCATCTAAAGACCGTTGCAAACGATCTATAGAAAGCTCAACTGCTCCAGATCACAACCAGGCGGAAGTGTCCCCAAGACACTGGCTGCATTGCCCCGCTGAAGTGCAATGCTTATGCGTTGACCCAGATAAGCGCCAGCTCTCGGATCACACGCCGCTTTGACTATAGACGCCCAGAAAGAATTTTGAAAACACGATGGGCCCCGGTATCCCAGGGGGGGGGGGGGGGGGGGGGGGGTATTATTTACCTCCCTACAAAGGTTAGGTAAGGTGAATAAATTAAAGCTTTCCTCCGCAGCTTCGCACGCGTGCTTTGAGTCTCAATACGTCAACATTTATGTAACCATCGAAATCGGCCCAGCCGTTTTGTCTTGAAAACATCTAACAAACAGACAGTAAAACAAAGTTAATTTCATTCAAATAGTGTAGATGTTGAATTGAAATCCATTCAATTCATATCTGCAGTTTATTAAATAATTTTTTATCTTGTTATTTCATAAACCAACAAAGAATCTGAAAGACAATTTTCCGTTTTCATTGTGAATCACAATCGAATTTATATTCCCCTTACGTTCATTCTTAGAGCCATAATATTTAGTACGCTACCGTGCCTTATCGGTTCGTGTAGCTAGCTACCATTGAATTTATTTTATTTTACAGAACTACCCACATATTATTATTGTAAAACAGTAACATCAATATTTTTTATAATTTGAATATAGTACTAGTGGTTCGTCCCGAACTGAGATCTCGCGATTCTCCCATAAAACAAAAATATAATATTCGTAATCTTTGACTATCAAAATAGTGCCACGAAATAATCAACCAACTTACTTGACTTACAGTTTCATTCATATTACAGGTAACGGGAGTTCATGTATTTGGTTACTCTTTTTTGGGGTACAAATTAGGTTTTTTGACTTTTGCCTATATTTGTGTCACTAAAGCTACACGCATAGTCGCATACCAAATTTTAACACGGTGGGATTAGTGATGTACCATATGAATTTTGTCAGTTTTGTTTTTATTATGGTTAGCCATAATAACTCAAATACTAAGCTAAAAATAAAAACAGGGTTGAAATGTACTAAAGAAGACCTTTCATTTGAATGGACCTCATTTTTTTGACTAGTGTTTCATTTTAATTTTTTTTACCCCTCTTGAACCCCAATATCTCAAGACCCCCCCGCCCCCCCTCACATTTTTAGCTCATTTAGTCACACCAAAATTGCGCCATCATTACCTACCTATATACTAAATTTCATGATGATCGGATCAACGCTTCAAAAGTTATCCTCGGACAAACAAAGATACATACTTACATACCTACATACAATGCCGATTTGCCCAACTTACAGTTACTTATGTGTATAAAATAGTTTGCTAAATAGTACTATAATACTATGTAGTTACTAGATTGCCCAAATGGGACATCCTCTTTATTTTTTAGGATAAATTTTAAGTTTCTCTATAAGTGAATTTGTAATTCTTTTGAGAAATAATGCTTAAATCATCGTTATTTTACTTAAAAGTAGAGTAAGGTAAGGGTAACAAAGGAAATAATAAAGAAATAAAAACCTCTCAAAGATCTGCCGAAAGAAGCATGCTGGGATTAAAATTAAGCGATAGAGATGTATGTAGATATAATCGTAAAACAAAAATCGTAGACGCCTCAAAAATGATATGTCGCCTCAAGTGGCGATGGGCGGGACACATATCGAGAACTACAGTTGGTACCTACAGACAGTGGTGTAGCGTGGGTGTCTTGCGCCCGGGGCGGAAGAAAAATTTACCGCCCTTTTATTTAGGTATTTCAATTTAGTAGAATATAATACTTATACCTACAGTAATTCTAAAGAACTTTTCGGAAAGAACAGGCATCATTATTGTGTATTGTATAGGTTACAAATAAAACAGTCATCAACAGTCACAGTACCTAAATATATACAACTAGAGGTCGCGTGGTGCACGAGCATGTTTTTCTGTTTGTAGAAAAAGCAATCAAAGAGGATATCAAAGTGAAGGAAGCAACCAAACATGATATCGAAGAAAATGCATTCATAGAGGATATCGAAAATGAGAAAGCAATTAAAGAGGTTATCAAAGTAGAAGAATCTATCAAAGAGGATATCAAAATGGAAAAAGCAAACAAAGAGGATAACGAAGTAGAAGAAGCAATCAAGGAGGATATCGAAGTGGAAGAAGCAATCATCAAAGAGGATAACAAAATGGAAAAAAGCATTCAAAGAGAATATCCAAGTGGAAATAGCAGTCAAAACGGATATCAAAGGGCAAGGTGCAATCAAAAAGAATATCCAAGTAGAAAACGCGATCAAATAGGTTACCCAAGTGGATGAAGCAATCAAAGAGGTTATCTTAATGGAAGAAGCAATCAAAGACGATATCGAAGTGGAAGAAGCAATCAAAGAGAATACCGAAGTGAAAGAAGAAATCCGAACGGATACCTATCAAGGTCGATGATGATAATAAAAAACGATTCCACCAAAAATTGGTTCTACCATTTTGTAAACTTTACTATGCCTAACTGCTTCCGTTTAGGAGATACAAGCAATTAAAGTTTTTTTTAAGATAAATCATAATTTTGTTGAGAGGATATCGTAGTGGAAGACCACATTTATTAATCTTACACGTGTGCCACTCACGTTGATATGTAACAGATATAGAACACTTATTAGGTAGCGCTGTGTGAAATGTCCAGCATTACTTATTTATTTATTGTACCATGCCTTGACGATTGTCAAGATTAAGTTATTAGCGAATTGAATATAGAACGCAAATTCTGTTTCAATTAGAACTACGACGCTATTGTTATTATTTTTATTGAAAGTTAATGTACTGCTCTCCAACTCCTTCCTTTTGCAATAATTTTAGTTGTGTAGTGCACTTCATTCGTGGCTTGAAACCTCAGGATTTAATTTCCACCAAGTATTAAATCCATCAGATGAGCCAAATTTAGATCCATTCGGTGTATTTACGTTCTCAAATAAACGACAGCAAAAACTCAATAATGATGTTTTGGATTGAGAATGAGCCATGCAAGTACGTAAAACTTTTTCGCCGTTAGTCAAGTACGGTAAAACCACTCTTGAGTAAGCTGTCTTGTCTCTCCTTTTGATGATAAAGAGCACGAATCCTGAACGTGTTCCTGTTGACGTTTTAGCGAAGTTAATATTAATATGCTGAACAATATTTCCTGTCCTTGCTGAATGAGATGCAATCGCATATTGTCGTCTATCTATTCAGGCCATTTTCCAATATCGTCGAAATTTTGGTATTGAATAGACAATGCCAATGTCGTATCAATCTCTGTTTCGGAACATGTCCATGTCTAGACATACAGACGGAGACTCTAATTCAGTGGATGTTGTTGAAATTTGATCTTCAGGAACAATGTCAACACTTCTAACAGGTACCAAATTAACAGTGTCAAGTTCTTGTACTTTTTTAGCTTGTTCCGGGTTTGAAGGCCCAGTTGTCTGTAATGAATTTAAGCCTAATGTGGAATCTGACATCTCAGGAACAACAATTTTCATATATTTAAGTAAAGCCCCTTCATTAGCTCTAATATTTTCCAACTTAGCTCTTCTCTTATTCCGGTAAGATGCCCCACTTTCATTTACTTACTCTTTTCATTTTTGAGACAAAACAAAAAAAAAATACATAATAAAAGTACTAGTTATAGTGTAAACGAAACTATCGAACATTTCAAAATAAATACCTACTAATCGAACTTGGCCGGTTTTTTTATGTTAATAAATTAGAGCTTGAACAACATATCAGACAGTCCAACATACAATTACAGAAATAAAATACCTATGTAAAAATAAATATACTAAAATACTCACACAAAGTGTGTTACGAGTGATGACATATGGAACCGAGACGTGGTCCTTCACTATTGGCCTTATGAATAAGCTCAGAGTCGCTCAACGAGCTATGGAGAGGGCTATGCTCGGGGTTTCTCTACGGGATCGAATCAGAAATGAGGAGATACGTAGGAGAACTCAAGTCACCGACATAGCCCGACGGATTAGCACGTTGAAGTGGCAATGGGCAGGCCATATAGCGCGCAGAACAGATGGCCGATGGGGCCGAAAGGTTCTCGAGTGGAGGCCACGGACCGGCAAGCGCAGCGTAGGACGTCCACCCACAAGATGGGCAGACGACTTGGTAAGAACTGCAGGTCGGCGTTGGATGCAGACCGCTTCCAACCGCAGTTCCTGGAGATCAATGAGGGAGGCCTTTGTCCAGCAGTGGACGTCCTACGGCTGATATGATGATGATGACTCACACAGCTCAATGTAGGTAGGTACACGTAACGGAAAAATTCAATTTTTCACAAAGTTCAATAATTTCACAGCCACTACACGTACTTGCACAAAAATCGCAGTTTAAAGAGTAACTAACATATATTACGATACGAGACAATGTGAAATGGACAAGTGACGATCAATCAATAAAACTTTCTTTGAATTGTCAAAGTTTTAAACAATCCAAGCACAAAATAAAATACGGAGAATCCACGCAAGTCAGTATAGACGGTGTTGCCAGCATCGCTTCATACTAGTGGTTCGCCCCGAACTGAGATCTCGCGAGTATTCCAAAACAAAAAAAATATTCTTAGGGCTACTCGCGACGATGCCTAAACGTATAAATATACGTAGTGGCTAAATATGATTTAAGGAGTTGTCAAATCATAAGTACAATTTAAACATGTTTAGTAGCTAAATACGTTTAAGGATCATTGTGCATGCCGGCCATAATCTTTGACTAATAAAATAGTGCCACGAAATGCGAATCCAAATAACTTGACCTACAGTTTCATTCAAATTACAGGTAACAGGAGTTCATATAAATTGGTTATTCTTTTTTGGGGTGCAAATTGCAGTTATTCTGGATTTCAGACTTTTGCATATATTTGTGTTATTAAAGCTACACGCACACCAAATTTCAGCAATTGAAGTTTGACAAAATTGTGTAAACGTGAATTTTGTCAAAGTTCAGTTTTTATTGTGGCTAATAACTTAAAAACTACAAAGTCTGTACTAAAAATGAAAATGGGGTCGAAAACGGACCGTCCCTCCCGCTACGCCACTGGGTACAGACCACTGGTGGAGCGAGAGGCTGCTGAAAACATTGAATTTTCGCATTGAATAGTTTATTTTATAAATCATTATGGATTCCGTTTGATAAAGCTTGTCGAGCATATTTTTTTATAGTCGAGAAATCGAGTTAGATCACGTCTTACCGTTTCGGCCTGTTTAGTCCGTTTAGTCCGTAACAAAATATATGGCCACCCTATTTAGAGAGAGACACAGCGATAAATATCTAGGTCATTTAATTGTCTGTCTTAACTTTTTAATTCAGTGTGTCTTCCAGCTTTATGTAGGTACTGCAGAGTGTTAGAATTTTATTTAACTAAATAATAGCGATTTTTCTACTCAGTTGTGCTTTTAGTGACTGTAAGCTGTGTTTGGTGGAATCTGATGGACATCAGAGGTTTTTTAATTAGGTATATGTCAAAAGTTACTTGCCTACCTCACTGTAAGTAGGTATAAGCTGACCTCGCATTGTGTAGGATTTTCGTAGAATAAGAAGTCAGCGTATACTGGAAATGTATAGCTTGATGTGTAGCCTTGTGTACCCATACCTAAAAGTATCTATTGATTTTGATTTTACTTGAAAATCATTTCTATTAATAGAAATGACTAGACATGGGTAATTTTGATTCAGTTGTCCGAAACGATTCACTGAGTCTGATTCACTAGACTGAATTCAGAGGCGTAGCTACCGCCGTATTTGCCGTATCAATTATACGGGGCCCCCGGGCCACGGGGGCCCCCAAAGTGTGTAAGGAAAAAGAATAAAAACTTTCTAATTTATTTTATTTTACAAATGACAAAATTCTATAAAGCAATTCCTTTTTTTCCCGCCTTAAGCGTGCGTTCAAAAGTTGGCAACACTACATCGTTATGGCGGGCTGCGGGACTTCCCCGTTTTACTTACTTCATCTTCAACTCAGCGGGGAATCCCCGGGAATCCTTCATCGATATCGCGATGTACGTGTACGTTGTTGTACTTTGCATTGGATGTTAAACCACGGAGTGCAGTGCACTGTTTATTTACGCGCTTTATATAAATGTGCATTACATTGTAATTCAGTACAAACAATATTGTTCTTCTGGTTTAGCAGTATTAGTAACGACTTGTAAAAGAAATGAGTGAAAGGAAAAGAGATTATCCCAGCGGCGCTGAGAAAAGAAAAATTAAACAGAAAAGGGACGAGGTTATAAAAAAAGTGCCCAAAATTTCTTCATTTTTTCAGAGACAAGATACTGTGAGTGATTTAGATTGGAAAGGTAAGTACTACACTACTACCCAACCCATTTATTAGGGGCCCGTAGTGATAAACAAGGAAATCTTTTAATTTCGGTCTGTCCATCTGTCCGTCACAAAAAGTTGTCTCCCCCCTCGATTTTCACAATTATACTGTTTTTAGGGTTCCGTGCCTTGATTAAAAAAAACAAAATTCTAACTTATCTATAGGATCGATTTGTTTTGTTGTTTGTTTATCAGTCCGTATCGTATCGTTAATTGCGTGTTGAGAACTTCAGATGTGCAGACTCGCTTTCGGGTTCTCGTTTTGTATGGCCACTACACTACGCGCTGCGTTTAAATAGCACGCAGGTGTATAGTAATGCACGGACGGGCTGCAGGTGATTTTGTATCTACTAATAGGTACGAGCACAATCCGCGTAGAATCTGTGTGCGTCTGAACTGAACACTCTCTAACTGTGACCCTTAGTAACGTTATTTATTTATATATAACTCTTTTTAGTTTAGTATCAAAGCATTCGTATTTATTTTTTAACAATTACTCGTTTATTTTTAGATTCTTCTGAAGCATGTTCTTCGTCACATATCCATCCGGAAATAGAAGAAAGCCAAGCACATACTTTATCGGATGTCCATCCAGAAATCGAGGAACCCCAAGTCAACGATTCTGATATATCTGCAGATAATGCAGATTGTAATATAATTTCATCAGATAGAGGAAATTTTGGTGACAATTTAACTGAATGCGAACGAAAAATAATTTTTAAATTGGGTCCATTTAAACCACAAGGACCATTTCCAAAAGTTTCAGAAAATAACCGACCTTTTTCAGCTTATTATTATTCATATTTCAATCAGGCAGGCATAAAAATTATAAGACCATGGTTATGTTATTCTAACGTTTTAAACAAACCGTACTGTCACTTCTGTTGGTTATTAGCAGATCGTCAAAACAAATCGTACTCCTCTGCTTGGGTTAACGGTGTTTCGGTTAGAAGCAATTTCACACAAACTATTCTTGACCATGAAAAGTCACAGCAGCATATTAGTGCCTCACTCTCTTATAATAATTGGTTGCAAGGAAATACCATCGATACTCTATTGAAAAGTGAAATCGATAGTAAAATTACATTCTGGAGAGATGTACTGCATCGTATAATTAATGTTATAATTACTTTAGTATCTTGTAATCTACCTTTGAGGGGGCATGATTCTGATTCTGGCAATTTTATGGCAATTTCACGTCTGCTATCTAACTATGATGCAACTTTAAAAGAACTTTTTCTAAAACCGAAAGGTGAAATAAATTATTTAAGCCCTACGATTCAAAACGAAATTATTAGTTTGCTTGGTACTAACGTTAGGAACAGTATTATCTCAGAAATTAAAAAAGCTCCATTTCTGACAATAATTCTGGATACAACACAAGACTTATCAAAAATTGACCAACTATCTGTAGTTTTTCGATATATCTCGGTTACAGAAAATGATGATAATGTGCCTAAAGAAATAAAAATCTGTGAGTCCTTTTTAGGATTCATAGCAGTAACCGATTGCAGTGCTGCAGGTCTGAAAACTGTCATTTTAAATTTGACTAAAGAATATGGAATTGATTTGACTAAATGTAGAGGACAGGGATACGATGGAGCAAATGTTATGTCGGGTGTGTATGGAGGATTACAAACCCTAATAAAAGAGCATGCTCCAAATGCCGATTATGTTCATTGTGCTGCGCACGCTTTAAACTTGGTTTTGAACGATGCTGCGAGACATGTTCGTGAAGTATCGACTTTTTTCGATAATTTAGAAAAAATATATACTTTTTTGGCAATAGTATAAAACGCTGGGCTATGCTAAGTGACGATTCATCTGAAAAATATTTGATTACCCTTAAAAAGGTATGTCCTACCAGATGGTCTTCTAGGAACGACGCTTTATTAGCAGTAAAGAAAATTTTTTTACTAATCATGAAAACTTTGTACCAACTAAATTTAATTTCAAATAAAAAAGATGAACGTGAAGAATGTAAAAGTATAATTAATATTTTAGAGAGTTTTGATTTCTTAGTGCTCGTTACATTTTTTTCTTCACTATTTGAAATTATTAATCCTGTTTCTAAAGCTCTACAGCATGAAAATAATGACTTACAGAAATCTAGTATTTTATTAAGTAATCTTTTAAATAGACTGTGCCAATTAAGAAATCAGAATTCATTTAATAGTTTGCTAAATGAATCCAAAGATTTAGCAAAAAAGTGGGGGGTAACAACTGTTTTTAAAAACAGTAGGCGAAAGATAACGAAGCGTTTTTTTGATGAGTTATCACAAGATGAGAGAATTTCCGACCCGGAATCCTATTTCAAAGTCAATGTATACTATTGCTGTTTAGATATATTAATTTCTCAAACTAAAGAAATATTTCAGAGCCTTTGCAACCTGAGTAGTATATTCGAAATATTACAACCGGAGAAACTCCTATCTTCTTCAAGCGAAGAGATATTAAACGCTTCCGGAAAACTGTCTGCTAAATACAGTAAAGACATCTCACTTAATCTTTGTGACCAATTAAAGGCTCTAAAAACATGCTTAAATTCTGAAATTAAAAAAATTTATTCCATTAAAGAACTCATTGAATTATTGCTAGTAATATTCAATAGTCTTGCATCCAGTTTTCCCGAGGTAATCACAGCATGCTTTTTATTCTTGACCCTTCCAGTTACAACCGCAACGGCAGAAAGAAGTTTTTCAAAATTAAAACTAATAAAAAATTACTTAAGAACTTCGATGGGACAAGAACGGCTGTCAGACATCTCACTATTGTCCATAGAGGCAGAAACTTTAGAAAAACTAAAATCATCATCAGCCATAAATGATTTAATAAATCAGTTTGCCGATAAAAAGGCAAGGAGAGTGAATATTTAAAATTCGATTTTTATTTGTAAAATGGGTAAATTATGTGATAAATAAATATTACTTCTCACAATATTTTTTTTCTTTTGTGAAAAATCTTTACCTCCATATAAGGGCCTCCAAAAAAATTTTTATACGGGGCCCCGACAAGGCACGCTACGCCACTGACTGAATTAATTCACCTTAAGTATTCTCTATTCACTAATCGCTTGTGTTATAATTCAGAATTAAAGTATTTAGTCGCTGACTGACTCGCTGAATGAGATTTAATAATACTCCTTAGCGATTCTGAAATGTGGTCTGATTTAGGAATTCCTTTGTATTTAACTGCTTTAAAATATAGTCAGTAGTTCAATCACAACAGACCAAATATACTTTATTACAACTAAAGGAAATTAATAATTATTTTTAGTAGGTACAAGTGGTCATTAACAATTTCCAGCAGGCTAAACTAAATAGTGATACGGCAAATAGGCTTAGGGCTGTCAATCAAACTGTAGTAAAATAAAATACGTAAGATTGAAAAATCAATATATTTACAGTAATTTGGCATCTATAATAATCATCATCTACATACAATGTAGTAATCTACATATTATGATTTAAAAATAAGATTTGGTTAACCTTCGATGATGTTATCCGTGATCTTTTTTCTGTCAAAATGCCCCCTGCCTTTGAGAATATCCTTTCGCAGGGCACTGATGTCGCTAAGAGGCACAATCTTTTTTTCAGCAATTACTTGCGTTCCTTTGGTCTTGTGAAAGCGGTGAGGACTGCGTAGTATTAATTATTTTTTTCAACAAAATTTAAAAAAATTAAATTCGTTCATAATGTAACGCTACAGCATACGTCCCTCCTTTTTCCCTCTTCGCTCTCTCCTTTTGAAGTTTTTTTCGCAACATCATGTGTAGAATGAAGTCCTTCGTGTGCCTCTCTTTGATTGAAATCCGTTGATAAATAACACTACAGCAAACCCTTTCCCCCCCCCCGATTTTTGATTGGGGGGGGCCCAATCAAAAATCGGGATCGACTAAAAAAATTAAATAAATCAATAAACTTGTGTGCCAATAACGTCAAATTATGTTGATAAAATGCGACCTGTAGGCGAAAACAGACGGACAAAAGCATTTTTTGGCCAATCTCGAAACAGACGCTTCGCTCGCTTAGTTACATTTAGTCTCATAAATTAAAACAATAAAATTAAATCAAATACATATTATATAATTATAAATGTCAAATATTTGCGATATTTGAGTATAGTTGACACAATAGTGATAAATATTTGCGATATTTGAGTATAGTTGACACAATAGTGATAAATATTTGCGATATTTGAGTATAGTTGACACAATAGTGATAAATATTTGCGATATTTGAGTATAGTTGACACAAGAGTGATAAATATTTGCGATATTTGAGTATAGTTGACACAATAGTGATAAATATTTGCGATATTTGAGTATAGTTGACACAATAGTGATAAATATTTGCGATATTTGAGTATAGTTGACACAATAGTGATAAATATTTGCGATATTTGAGTATAGTTTACACAATAGTGATAAATATTTGCGATATTTGAGTATAGTTGACACAATAGTGATAAATATTTGCGATATTTGAGTATAGTTGACACAATAGTGATAAATATTTGCGATATTTGAGTATAGTTGACACAATAGTGATAAATATTTGCGATATTTGAGTATAGTTGACACAATAGTGATAAATAATTGCAAAATTATTATAAACGCCAGAATTACGAAGTGGTATGGAACGCATCTAAGTATATCAAGTAAGAGTGCGTTTGTTGTAACCACTGCGAGCACGTACGTTGCACTGCCAACAGTCACCCATCTCCCGTGCGCAGCGCAGCCTTAATCAGCTTTTTAAAATCCATCCTCATTTTGACGTGTTTGCGGATGACTGGAAGACGATCGAGCGAGTTTGTCTCAGTTATGTGAGAGTATTTAACTAGTTAAGTATACCGATGTTATGTTAGTTATGTTTAGTCCCCTATTGTATTTGTTTTTGTTGTGTTTTCGTGTACCTTTATTAACTTAATATGTAAGTTTTAAAATGTATGTACCTATATTATAATTTGTATTTTTTCTTGTGGTAGTTTTAGATATAGCGTTTTAGATTAATTCTGTAAAGTTATATTTATGTGTAAATAAACAAATTTGAATCTCAAAACTACATAGAGTAGAATAAGGGAAGCAAGGCCTTTGGTTGGCATATTGTCGTGCGCAAGCGAGCCGCGTCCCTGGCCAGCGCCAGCCGCCAACACCGACGTGCCAATGATAGCCGGCAGAGAAGACTTTCAGTACACCAGACATTGCTGTCTCAAACATGTTCTCAAACACCCTGTTTAATATAAGTTTAATATACCTTTTGTCTTGTGTCCTTCCATAAATGAGCTAAATTATTGCTTGAAATAAATGCTTTTATTTTATTTTATTTTGCCCTTCAGTTGGATCACGTTAGATTAGATGAGATTGGGATAGAACGCCTTGTGTTACTTACGTTTACGAGTGTACGACTGATGATCATGAAACATGCCTAGATGTAATAGACGCCTACCGTCTAGGTGAGATCTAAATAAGACTGACTGGTAGGCACAGTCAAGTCTTATGATCAACCCGAAACGGCTGGCAGTTTAGGTATTCACATTCTTCATTTTTCATTTGGTTCTTGTGTAGCGATGGCTGGCAGCATGATAATCTTATCATATAACGATCACACTACATAAGTCACACGCCTCATCAGTATTATCCCCAACATTCCACTGCTGGACGCACCGACTTCTGGTTCGAAGGTTGTGGATTCGAATTCCAGCTGTGCACCAATGGATTTGTGTACTCGAAAAATATACGAGACCTTATAGGTACACGTGCTTAAAAACGCTGAAAGAAAACATATCGAGGTAACCGGCATGTCCTAGACTGGAACCAAAAAATCGAGACAGAAAGACGGATAAACCAATGATATTTAGAATATCGCGGATAAACGCGTTTTTTTTATTATCATACAAACTAAAGTACCCGAAGGTTGAAACCCTCGTTTTCCCATGAAACCTTTCCGTGTTTCGGCATAATAAAAAATATCCCAAATGTTCATCCATAGTACCTATAAGTACCAATCATAAATTAAAATAGGTAGGTACTTACCTATAGTTTTTTTATAATTAATAGTTTTATTAAAAATCGTTTTTTAACATCATTAGCCTAGGGCTAAAATAAAATGTCGTTGACAGGACAACATCATTTTTTTTAAGATTACAGCTAAATACAATTATAGCATCTAAAAATCACTGAGGTTTGTGCTGGTGCTATCTTGGTTTTACTTCACTAGGTGTTTTTACTTAGCAATAAAAAGTGTATAAAAATGTAAGTAGGTAAGTAAGCAGGAGCCAGGTAAGTACTTCTGTTTATGGTTTTGAATAGATTATGATAATGAGCATAATGTTTATATTGGCAATCCTCGCGAGCGAATCAGTTAGTTATCTATAGTTATAGAAGCTTTTATAGGGCGGTGCCTATCAAGGGAATTATTTCGATAGCTATACCTACGTATGAATCTCACTTCCGATACGGTGACAGCGCGCGCCGGAAGTGGCACGCAGGCTACTTCCGGCGCCACTGTCGCCATTCCTCACTTCCGTCCAAAGCGACCAGCTAGACCTTCCTGCTAGCATAAGTTCCGTTATGGTTGGCTCGGTTTCGTTTAGCGTCGGATCCTACTGCATTGAAAAGCAAGATTTATTCTCGAAATCCTCACCGCTACGCCCCCACATTGCATACATAGATATGGTGGTAGTTCTTTCGCGGACTAGCCCTTACACAAGGAGCTCTTTAAATTAACTTAACTCCACATTTAATTTTATAAAAATAGCCCACATTCAATCAGTTATGTGCGTTATTTTTTGTCAGATTTGTCAGTTTGTCATACACTCGCGTTGACTACAAATAGTCCATACACAGGTAGAATATAAGTGCAATTATTTACAATAAAAATATAGAAGATAAAGTTGTATCATCTAAAGACCGTTGCAAACGATCTATAGATAGCTCAACTGCTCCAGATCATTACCAGCCGGAAGTGTCCCCAAGACACTGGCTGCATTGCCCCGCTGAATTGCAATGATTATGCGTTGACCCAGATAAGCGCCAGCTCTCGGATCACACGTCGCTTCGACCGGACGCCCAGTAAGAATTTTGAAAACACGATGGGCCCCGGTACCCCAGGGGGGGGGGGTATTATTTACCCCCCTACAAAGGTTAGGTAAGGTAAATAAATAAAAGCTTGCCTCCGCAGCTTCGCACGCGTGCTTTGAGTCTCAATACGTCAACATTTACGTAACCATCGAAATCGGTCCAGCCGTTTTGTCTTGAAAACATCTAACAAACAGACAGTAAAACAAAGTTAATTTCATTCAAATAGTGTAGGTAGATGTTGAATTGAAATCCATTCAATTCATATCTGCAGTTTATTAAATAATTTTTTATCTTGTTATTTCTTAAACCAACAAAGAATCTGAAAGACAATTTTCCGTTTTCATTGTGAATCACAATCGAATTTATATTCCCCTTATCTTCATTCTTAGAGCCATAATATTTAGTATGCTACCGTGCCTAATCAGTTCGTGTAGCTAGCTAACGTTGAATTTATTTTACTTAGAAGTAGAGTAAGGTTACCTTAATCTACGGATCTCAATCATGGCCCATAAATAACAAAGGAAATAATACAGAAAATAAAAACCTCTCAAAGATCTGTCGAAAGAAGCATGCTGGGATTAAAATTAAGCGATAGAGAGAGATGTAGAAATATTCGTATTTTTTTATAACAAGACAAAAATCATAGAAGTCCCAAAAATGATGCCGGACACATAGCGAGAACTACCTACAGTACAGACAACTGGTGGAGCCAGAGGCTGCTACACTGATACCCGCGAGGCAAGAGCCGCCCGCCAGGGTGCCCGCGCCGCCGCTGGACGACATCGTTATCGTAGCCACCGCTGGGGCCGCGTGGACGCGCCTAGCCCAGGACAGAGACGGATGGAAAAAGTTGGAGGAGGCCTTCGTACAAAATTGGACACCCCAAAATAAAATAATAATAATGATTTAATAAAATAAAATTTGACAAAAAAAATAATTTATTAATTTAATTTAATTGTTTTGGGTAATAAAATGTCTATATTAATAATAGGTATTAACAAATGACTATAATAATAAATAATTACCAAGAAGTAAGGGTAAAGTAAGTTAGTTAATTAGCGTGTGGAATTACGAGTAGCATGCCGTTACGGCGTGACGGCATACGAGTCGGTCTTACCACCAAGGCGCGCGAATAGATGTTTCACATCAACAAGTAAAATAAAACTTAATATGCCTATACTACAAAAATAAATTTACATATAACATGAAAACTGGTTAATCTAGAAAACTAGACTAGTTAAAGTTATGAAAAGCCAAGACAAATTTTATTTTAGTAACATCCTCAACTACTTACATGTCATCATCATCATCATATCAGCCGTAGGACGTCCACTGCTGGACAAAGGCCTCCCTCATTGATCTCCAGGAACAGCGGTTGGAAGCGACCTGCGGTTCTTACCAAGTCGTCTGCCCATCTTGTAGGTGGACGTCCTACGCTGCGCTTGCCGGTCCGTGGCCTCCATTCGATAACTTTCCATCCCCATCGGCCATCTGTTCTGCGCGATATATGGCCTGCCCATTGCCACTTCAACGTGCTAATCCGTCGGGCTATGTCGGTGACTTGAGTTCTCCTACGTATCTCCTCATTTCTGATTCGATCCCGTAGAGAAACCCCGAGCATACAGCCCTTTCCATAGCTCGTTGAGCGACTCTGAGCTTGTTCATAAGGCCAATAGGAAGGACCACGTCTCACACACATGTACACTTACATGTACGTTTTCACAAATATTACTAAAAAAAGTTGCTCTCTCTGTCCTGCTTAATTGACAGTTCAGTCCTACGAAAAATCCTAGACATATAAACCGCGTGCGGAAAAGCCGTTGCGCCTTTATTAGCATGGAGGGTCAGAGTCAGGGACCTCCTGGCGCAGACCTATTTATTTTGTGCTCCTGGTTCTAAGAGCACTTATGTGTGATCATCAGCATCACTGATCATACAATCAATCTTAGAATCGAAAGTTATATCTTCAATAGCTTGCTCGTTGTTTCTATTCCGTTTATTATATCTATATCTACCTTACTACCGGGAGTTCCCCGACTCAACTACCTACTCACTTGCACACACACACACACACACGGAACACCTATAGAAAAGTAACTCAAACGTTTAAAATATTGAAGATTTTAAAATAGCAATAATTGCACAATACATGGAAATGATTGCTATTTTAAAATCATTTTCATACGATCATATGATTACTTTTCATCATTGCTATTTCACAACGAAAAATCACAGGTAAGTAAGATTTTTAATTATGATGCCGTAATGTCACACTTGCTATTCTTGCTAGTGCTATTTCACATTTGAAAAATCAAATCACAACGAAAATCCCCGACGAATTCCAAAGAAATGCCAGATTGTAATTTGTAGCAGACCCGAATGACTGCGACCGATATACGATGAAACCCAAAAGGATTTTAATTTGAATGATTTTTAGTAGGTTAAGCGAAGAAAAATAGCAGGTGTGAAATATGATTTTTCACATGCCACTCGTGAAATGTTCCATCCCTAAACGTTTGTCGTAAGTACACAAAAATTGAACAGAAATAGCGATATTTTTACGCCACATGATGGGCCAATACCACTGCCAACACTATAGCTGTTCTTGTCCTACTTTGGCTTTCCGGGGAATAACCGCGAAGTATAGAATTATCTGTCACTAACAGACTGGACACTGAGAAGACAGTGTTGCAAGCTTAGCAACTTACTCGCTAGATCTAACGATGTTTTCGTGACTAGAAATCTGGTAAATATGAAATACTATCAAATGAAAGGTGTTGAACAAAAACCTAGGTATTGTTTCTTATTAAATTTTCTTTGGTTACATTATTTTTCTAAGTTTTATATCTTTTTGATTGTTGTGGTACACACGGCTACACATCAAGCTATACATTTCCAGTACAAGCTGACCTCGCATTATATAGGCTTTTCGTAGAATAAGAGATCAGCTTATACTGGTAATTAATAGCTTGATGTGTAGCCGTGTGTACCAACAGGTTATTGCTACTTTACCTACCCTACCTATTTCAGGCAATTTAATTATTATTTTATTTAACATTTCTCGGATAAGAATAATACATATTGTTTTTGGAACTGTCATCAAGCTATACCATTCATTCTAATTACTTTACATACCTTATTTAAATGATGGTGATGATAAATCATTCGTCTTAATGTTCCATCGAGTTTATACCTCAACATCATCATCATCATATCAGCTGTAGGACTTCCACTGCTGGACAAAGGCCTCCCTCACTGATCTCCAGGAACTGCGGTTGGAAGCGGCTTGCATCCAACGCCGACCTGCGGTTCTTACCAAGTCGTCTGCCCATCTTGTAGGTGGACGTCCTACGCTGCGCTTGCCGGTCCGTAGCCTCCACTCGAGAACCTTCCGGCCCCATCGACCATCTGTTCTGCGCGCTATATGGCCTGCACATTGCCACTTCAACGTGCTAATCCGTCGGGCTATGTCGGTGACTTGAGTTCTCCTACGTATCTCCTCATTTCTGATTCGTTCCCGTAGAGAAACCCCGAGCATAGCCCTCTCCATAGCTCATTGAGCGACTCTGAGCTTATTCATAAGGCCAATAGTGAAGGACCACGTCTCGGTTCCATATGTCATCACTGGTAACACACACTGATTGAAGACTTTCGTCTTAAGGCACTGAGGTATGTTGGACGAAAAGACGTTACGAAGTTTCCCAAACGCTGCCCATCCGAGTTGGATTCGACGATTGACCTCTTTGTCGAAGTTGGACCTACCTAATTGGACTGTTTGTCCTAGGTATACATACGCGTCGAAAACTTCAAGAGCCGAGTTCTCAACCATAACTGGGGCAGGCACGACATGGACATTCGACATAATTTTCGTCTTGTCCATGTTCATTTTAAGTCCTACCCGTTGGGAGACTCGATTGAGGCCTTCGAGCATCGTGCATAGCTCTTTCATCGTCTTTGCCATGACCACAATATCGTCGGCAAACCGAAGATGAGTGATGTATTCGCCGTTAATATTGATGCCTAGTCCTTTCCATTCCAGAAGCTTGAAGACATCTTCCAATGCGGTCGTAAACAGTTTCGGAGAGATGACATCTCCCTGTCTTACGCCTCTTTTTAAGGGAATCGCCTTCGAGCTCTGTTCGTGTACTCGGACTGACATTGTGGCGCTTTTATACAAACACTTCAACACTTCGATGTACCGATAGTCAATACGGCATCGTTGGAGAGACTCAAGCACTGCCCATGTTTCGATCGAATCGAAGGCTTTCTCATAGTCCACAAACGCGAGACATAGCGGCAAGTTATACTCTTCGGTCTTCTGTATGGCTTGCCGCAGCGTATGTATGTGGTCTATGGTACTGTAGCCTTTACGGAACCCGGCTTGTTCGGGAGGCTGGAAGTCATCAAACCTGCGTTCGAGACGGTTCCTGATATCATACAGGCTGATGTCCGGAATATCTTCAGTATAATGTCGGGTTAGTTTGGCTCTTGGGTCGTTGGCCGCACTGCAAACAGGTTTAGTGACCGAATCGTAGAGCCGTCCATAGAACCTTTCGACTTCCCTTAACACTTCCGCTTTACTTGACGTTATGCTGCCATCTTCCCTCTTCAGCTTCATCATGCGGCTCTGCCCAATAAAATTATCTCTCGCGAACACTTTGGAGCCTTTATTCTGCTCTATCGTATCTTTTATACGAGATGTATTAAAGGTACGAATATCGTGCCGCAAGGATTTCCAAATCTTTCTATTGAGCTGCCTATGTGACTGAGCATCATCGGGAGACTGCAGTCGCAAAAAACGTCATTCAGCCATGAGGTTAAGGGTGTCATCAGAGAGTTTCTGAAGTCTATTGGTACGGGGGGGTCTTAAAGAACTGGGACCCCACCGTATGGACGGTTTCTACGAACCTGTTATTGATCTCGTCCACTGATGCATCTACTTCTAGACAGTCAAAGCGATTTGCAAGTTCGAGTTGAAAGCTCTCGAGGTTTTGGATATGTGCGCGAGTGGGTCGGAGCGTAGACTTCATCAAACGGGACGTTTCAAGTTTAACGTTCATATTCAATATGGCTCTAACAATTCGGTGATCACTGCCGGTTTTCACCCTGTGAATCACAGAGACATCATTGAATATCCGTTTCTTGTTGGTCAAGATGAAATCAATCTCATTTCTCGTGGAACCGTTGGGACTCATCCAGGTCCATTTCCTGTAAGGCGGCTTCTGGAAAAAAGAATTCATCATAAAGAGTCCTTCTTTCTCCAGAAAATCGGCCAGCCTCTGTTCCCTGGGATTCCGTTGCCCATATCCAAATTGCCCCACTCTCAACTCATCATCGTTTCTCATGCCTAGCTTTGCATTGAAGTCCCCCATAACAACAATAAAGTGAGTTTTGTTCGTATGTATGGCTCTACTGATGTCCTCATACATAGACTCTACTTCTTCATCTGGGTGTGAAGAGGTCGGCGCATATACCTGAACGACCTTCAGCGAATACCGCTTAGATATTCTGAGTGTCAGGTACGCGACCCTGCTCAACACACTGTCGATGGTGATAATGATGTTGATGAGTGACTTGTGAACGAGAAACCCAATACCACCTTTGGACAGTTGGTCGCCCTCCCGGTAGTATAGTAGGTTACCAGACTTAAGGGATATCGTGTCCTCGCCCTCTCTACGGACTTCTGATAACCCCAAAATGTCCCAGTGTTATCTACTAATTTCTTCTTCCAGCTCAACAATCTTTTCGTCTGTCCTCAAAGTGCGGATGTTGTGTGTTACCAGGGCCAATGGTCGTCGTAGGGTTTGGTAGCCGATCGTCTCCCGGGGATTCTTAGCACCCCTGGCCCCGCCGTTACCGTGACCGCTACCGTAGCCAGAATTAGCGGGGCCGCCAGGGACTCGGGGCCTGGTTTTATGTTGTAAATCCATGAGGGGGTTGTTGCCATACTCGCCACGCTTGGCAGGCGGGTTGGCGAGCGCAGTATAGTTATTGAAAACACGAAGAGACGCCGCTGCTGCCCATCTTTCGGAGGTATCCCTTAGCAGATTCCTACTGCATCCACGGGCAAGAACGGAGGGGCAATATTCTACTGCCGGCGCCCCACGGCAAAGTTTATACCTACTTGACAGAAAATGGGTTATTAATAAAAATACAAACACCCGAGTTGACACCAGCTCACACTAACTTGATCATCATCATCATCAT
This sequence comes from Philereme vetulata, assembly GCA_918857605.2. NCBI lineage: Eukaryota > Metazoa > Arthropoda > Insecta > Lepidoptera > Geometridae > Philereme > Philereme vetulata. The sequence continues at coordinate 9,426,386 of OU975446.1, forward strand.
AATATTAGTTATTTACTGCTGAACATAGACTGCCCGATGGGTGGGGTTGCATCAGCGTTGCCAGATTTTTTTTGTCAAGTCGGGATTTTTAAACTTTTTGAATGAAAAATAGCGGAATTCTTTCGTCGAAAGCGGGACATAGTTAAAAACAGACCAAGAGCGAGTCGGACTGGCGCACGAAAGGTTCCGTACCATTTTCAATAAAAACGGCAACAAATCACGTTTGTTGTATGGCTCTCATACAACAAACGTGATTTGTCGCCCTCGTAAATATTAATTTTATTTTAATTTAGTTATTTATTTTTAAAGTGATTAATATAACTCAATATTCTGTGAATATTTCAAGCGTTTAGCTGTTGCCGTTATCAATATCTAGCAAAAACAAGCATAAAATCACGTTTTTTGTATGAGAGCCCCATTTCAATATATATTTTATTCTGTTTTTAGTATTTGTTATTATAGTGGCAACATAAATACACCATCTGTGAAAATTTCAACTGTCTAACCATCACGGTTCATGAGATACAGCCTGGTGACAGACGGACACACAGACAGCGGAGTCTCAGTAATAGGGTCCCGTTTGACCCTTTGGGTACGGAACCCTAAAAAACCGTATATAATCATAAGTTTTTAAATACAGTGTAAACTCTATATAACGACACTCAAGGGACTGTGTATATTCTGACGGTATAGTTATAGAAAGTTGTCGTTTAACGGAGAGAAGAAAACTCTGTATTAGTAAAAGAAAATCTCTATTACGCGTATCAGTAAAACTTTCTCAGCATGCACGCACGGTCGAGTTATCCCTGAAAAGCTGGACTGAACCTGTCCCGCGTGGGACATTTAATTTTCCATCACTACCTACCTATACATATACCACACGATGATCGGATAAACGCTAAATGCTTAAACCAGAGGTTCCCAAACTTTTTTTCTCGTAGACCACTTTCGAAATTTTGCTGGTTTCGGTGGACCCCCTCTAGCTATATAAGTAGCTACCATATTCCCAGTCGACAAAAAATTTGAAGATTAGATCTAACTATAGAAATTTACGTTGCAGCTGAGTTCCAACAACGAATTAACAGTTTTCGAAAAATAAGTGAGAAAGACAAAGAATTGATTGGTTAATTAATTAATTGATTGAGTGATAGTGTGGATGTCAAAAAAGTAAAATTGGCCAATCAAAAAAGTGATTCCATCCAACTTTACCAACATCCATTAAGTAAAAATTGTATATTTTCTTGTGTTATATTTATTCAAATATGTAATTTACACTATTATTATTGTTATCATATTACAATATAATATACTTAATAAAATTGTCGTAATATAATTAAAATTAAAGATTAATACCGTAACGTAACTTCTACAATGAGAATCACAAAATAGTCATAATTTTATTTGGAGGTAGGTACTTGATGACAGCAATATGGAATATGCAAGTTTTTACAAGTAACAGTCGCTGAGCTTCATAAAATATTATCTGCCTACATTGATAGGTGAAGTCAAGCCAACATTTTAGTTCTTCAGTATCGAAACTAGATAAATTTTCGTGGACCCCAGCTTACGAATTGTGAACCCCCATTTTTTTGTCAAGCCAACATAGACCCCCGTCGAGTCTCCTGTGGACCCCTGGGGGTCCACCTGGACCACTTTGGGAATCAACGGCTTAAACGAAAGTTATCCTCGGACAAACAAACATACATACATATAACGCCGAGTTGCCCAAGTTGATTTAGAGATCGATGCCATTATTCGAAAGTTTTTCTTTATTATTTTCGGTCTCTTGATAACGTTGGTAGTGGGTAAAGTAGGTTCGTACATGTATGTATGACATAAATCACAGGCATAAAATCCCGCATTGCTGTTTGCAAGTTGTCTCGCACGGTAGCAATCATAGCTGCCATACCACATCTACACATTCGCGCACTCGTCACTTGCTCGACTCGTCGCATGAGCCGTCACGACCGATCGCTTAGGCTTTTACACATTCGAGCTTGTTTTTTGTTTCCCGCTCGCCGCTCGCTGGGAATGTGTTAAGGTGGCCAAACGATTTCTTTGGGCAACCCTAGCAAAATAGAAAAAAATTGCAAACCTTGCAAGCCTTGCCGAAACCTAGAAACTTGAACAAATGATTTCCACAGAGGCTTGCCCAAAGAAATACGTGTGTGGGTTCTATACGTGTTCGTTCGCGTCAGCTCATAGACGCTAACATTTCAACGAGCAACGACACAAATAAAAGGGACTGGAAATTAATTAACAAAAATTCTGGGATTTATGACTGTTGCGTCATCAGACTTATTTCCACCACTAACTGCTGACCAATTTAATTGTGTTATTTCAGGGGAAATAAACATGGCTACGGACAAAGAGACGTTTGAACAAATCATTAAACTGAATCGAAATTTAGAATTTGCGTCATCAACTATTGAGAACTTGTTTATTCAACTAACCAACCTCGGTCAAGAGCCCGACAAGTGTTGCATCCCTTTACTGGCTCCTGAGGATAACACAAATGCTACCCGGACGCACGAATATCTCAACTGGAACAGTTCCCATGATATCCTGAAAACAAAAAATTGGAAGAAACTTTCTATATTTACTGAATATTGTGGCACTATAGAAAGATGGGAAAATCCGGATTTCGATTTTGATGGCATTGCTCTTGAACATTTTGTCGACGAAGGGACTCGCTTTCCTAAGGTAATATTTTTTTTAATACTTACCTTATTAATTAATTATTATTATTCCTTAGCCTTAATCCCTAGAAAAGTTGACCAATAGCTCAACTTCAAGATCGGAAATCTCGTAGATTTAGGATATCTCTGTGCGGTAGGGCGAAGACTGTATATCTATAATATGCGACGCAAAACATAGTAGGTAGGTCTAGGTATGTAAGTATATTAGGGAGGCGGCGCGGCGCCACATCTTTACCTCGTCCTCGTCTTATGTCTTTAAAGGTTACTATCCTTACATACGAGTACATGGTTTTTGGAACACTGTTAGAATTACATCCTCCTCTCTCCTTATTATTGATGTGCCGAACAAGTTCATGTGCATTACCCCCCACATTTTTAGCTTATTTAGTCACACCAAAATTGTGCCATCACTACCTAGCTATATTCCAAATTTCACGATGATCGGATAGACGTTTCGAAAATTATCCCCGGACAAACAAACAAACATACATACAACGCCGATTTGCCCAAGTTGATTTGGAGATTTCGCTTCGCTCAATCAATAAAAGATTGAGAATGTATGTGTAGAACTGTAGAGAAAATATTCAGAATTATATGATTTGAAAGCTGAATTATTAAACAGTATTAATTATTGAATTGCAGTTTAGGTACCTATATTAACCGAGAACATACTTGAATTAAGCACTTAGATATCTATAGTCCAACGAAATTTTTAATTTTTCCTGAAAGTTAAAACAGATCTTAGTTTTTAGGTAAATTGTTGTGTGTTATGCGTAAAACCTCCAAAGCATCTTGTATTGTTTATTTTAAATAACTGCTAAGAAAAATTGTTGTGATGTGGATGTGTCATGTGACTGACCTCTAGCTGTTATTTAAATACCTATCTTATACTGAAGCATTATCTGTGGACAAAATCAAACTCTGCTAATATTATAACGAGGTATAGGGTAAACATACCGGTTATCGGCCGTTTAAGCGACTTGTTGACTTCAGAGTTGATTTCTATCATAATGCTGTAGGTACCTACGTCAAGACTAAAAAAAACATTTGTTTCTACAATAGTCTAGTTTCTTAAAACCTAACGTTTATAGACGTAGCAGTGATACATTACTTTAAAAAACTATATATTCGTAAAAATGGCAAATACACCGGTTATCGGCCTTTTTACTCACTTATCGTCCACCAATGCACTGGTTATCGGCCACCTAAAGCATGGTAGGAAAATGAGTGTTATTCAATAGCACATATGGCTTATATGAAAGTAAAACAATTAATAAATTAAAAAAAAAACGGTATATTTTTACTTTCTTCTGCAGCTTAAAAATACTATTGAGTAACAGATTAAACATTAATTAAATAAAAGATTATTTTTTAATCATTATAAATACGGGATGTATCACGTACCGTCTTATCGGTGTTCCGACCGACAATGTTTCGGTTCAGTTCGTGAACCTTAATCAGGGTGAGTGCGATCTGCTCCGAATAACGTCTCGCCTCGCACTGAGCGGATTATTAGCGGATCGCACTCACCCTGATGAAGGTTCACGAATTGAACCGAAACATTGTCGGTCAGAACACCGATAAGTCGGTACGTGATAAATCCCGTATTTATAATAATGATTGAAATCAATCACGAAAGTTTTCTAAGATTATTTTTTACTAATTATCGGCCGTTCTTTTTCCGAAAGGCCGGAATCAGGTGTAATTTTTACCAATTTCCGGCCGCCTTTTATTCAGATGGCCGGAAATAGACTAGTTATCGGCCGCTGCACTTTCGGTATTTTTGAAGGTCATATCTTTTAAACTATTAGGTGTACTGGTGGTCGGAATCTAGTTATCAATTCACAAAATTATAGCTGTTCACTAATATAATAGAATCTATGTTGGTGAACTTAAGGTTTTCGCAATGTAGGCAAAGAGAAATGACGTGACTAAAACAGTTTCGCGACCACCCGGTCGGAAAGTAGATTTTGTAACTAAATGATAACGTATTGTCCGACCACTATAAATATTACAAATTATGAAAAGTTTGGTGAGTTTGGGTACTTAAATATTGAAAATAAACATGCTAAATACACACAAACCAAATCAATCACCAACAAAACAATTGTAACACTTAAAAACTCACCTTTGAAAATCAATCCACCTGCTATTTTTATCGCTAAATTTGCCACAAATCCACACACCAAATTATGAATTGGCGACTGAGGGCTTAGTTCGCAAATTTCGAGGTTTTGCCGTTGAACCGTGAAGTTCGTCCGGGTCGAATGGCGCGAAATTAGATAGGAGCTGTCTTTAAACTATCTATTATTCAAAATAACGTGCGAAGTGGCCGAAAAGGTGTAGTGGCCGGTGAACCGGTATGTTTACCCTACTTAATTTGTTGTTTGTAAGAAGTAATCTTATAAACTAGGTACTGAAGGGATTCTGAAAAGCTACTCTATCCCTGAGTAGGTACAGGCTATAATTTTCGTAAGTCAGCTAGTTGAATATTAATGATAATATTGATAATATCATTCGGCGCCCGCCCGCGGCTTGAAACATGTGCTAGGTTTATTAAAAAAATGCAGCTGTTTCAATCCAGGCCATAATCACACTAATATTATAAATTACGAAAGTTTGAATGTTTGTTTGTTACTAAATCACGTTATAATGGCTTAACAAATTTCAATTAAATTTGGTATGCTGATAGATTATAACCTGGAATACAAAACATAGGCTACTTTTCGTTTTCAAAACACGTGTGCAAAGCCGCGGGCGGAAGCTGGTCTATCTATATACAATTTTTTTTCGAAATAAGTTCAGCCATTTAGTCGTGAAACGTAACAAGACCGACAAGGAGACAGTTACTTTCGAATTTAGAATATTAGTATGAATTCGAAAAAGAAATATTTTAATAAATACTTTTATTGTGGTGTTTATTTTTCAGGACGGCCTTTTCGTGAATGTATGTAACCCGCTAGTGAGAGCAGAGATATTGTACATCAAAGAGGTGAAGAGACCTATGGAAGGACTCGTCGAACGGTTTCTGAAAACAGCCATGAATGACATGCACACGCTAAGTAGCTTCGAGGAGAAATATGCACTCAAATGGGTCGAACCTTTATCAGAAGCAAGCAATGGAATTAAGACAACACCAATGTTGGAACCCAACGCAACTCTTGTTATTAAACCCGACAAGGACTCCCAAGTCAAACCGGCTTCTATCTTAAGATCCATTAAGAATTCCTCCTTTGAACCGGCTTCGAACCTAGAACCTATCAAAGATGTTCTCGTTCAACAAGCGGCTAACCCAGATCCAAAAGTATCAAATTTGGATCGCTTTTGATTGATAAATGTCATCTACAAGGTCTTCAGATGACCAAGAAGAGCTTCAGATGATACTTGACGAGGAAATCAATCAAAATAAAATGAGAGCTAAACTGAAGTATATTGGTGAGCTTTTTATGATTAAAATGTTAGCCCCCAGCATTATGGAATATTGCATTAGAAAATTAATAGAACAATCGTATGAAGAAAAACTCGAATGTCTTTGCGAGCTTCTAAAAACCATCGGTATGAAACTAGAAAAAAAAGTACGGACGTATTATTTAGCAAGATGCAAAAAATCGTCGATTGCAAATCTAATGATTAAGCAGACGTGTCAAATTCATGGATCAAGATATTATTGACCTTAAACAGAGAAATTGGGTTACCAAATATGATTTCCTGTCTCCACCCTCTCGGTAAAACCAGTGAAACCCAGGTTTATGTTTTAAGTGAAAATGATGCTCCTAACGTTTTTCATATTTATTCTATTGTTGACGCAGTTAATGCATTAGTAGGGAATTTTAAATGTATCAAAAATAGCATTAAGTAAATACATTTTTAGTACTGATGTAGAACAGCACGTTGTTTCATTAGTCCCTGTCAATGAGCATATTATCTGAAAAGTGTGCGTTCTGTAGTCAGTGCGACTGCGGCTGTATCTTCGTAATTTTGTTTGTAGTATTTTGTATTGTCATAGTTGTAAAATAGGTACAAAGTAAATTTTGGCCATTTTGTATGAAATTTTGGCCATTTTGTATGAAATTTTGGCCATTTTGTATGAAATTTTGGCCATTTTGTATGAAATTTTGGCCATTTTGTATGAAATTTTGTAGAATCGTAGATCTAATAGAATAAAAAAAAAACAAAGTGTGCACCTAATCGTTAACAGACCATTATATTTAGGGTTGCCACACGTCCCGTATTCCAGGCATAATTTTGAACGTCCCGTATTTCAACCCTAGTTCCAACTGCTTTGTAGAGAGGTTTTTTTTTGCAGATGGCATTAAAGCGGACTGATGTGCGCAACAAATGTACTCCGGATTTGAGAGAGAGAATAAATGACCGTTTTCAAATATGATTATAGCTGCATTGTATTTTACAAAAATGTAAAATCAAACAAAAATATGCTAAACCTTACACGATCTTCTTTAAAATATACCTAACTATTAACTAGCAATAGAATAATTTGTTTTCATTTGTCCCGGGGAAAAATATAAATCCCGTATTATTTTGCCAATATGAGCATTTGACCCTTTCAGGATCAAAAGAAATCTGGCAACCCTAATTATAATCAATACAAAACTAAATTAATCACATACAAACTAAATTAGAACCTCACACATTGAAAATGATCTGAATACACGTAAAACAATAACTCACCTGTTTATATACATATTTACCCATGTTTGCAAATGAATAAATGAATTAAATCAAAGCACAAAATAACTCACCTTTATATTCAAAACTACGCAATTTTATTGTCAATATTTATCAATACCTACCTGTAGTACCTATCTACTAATAGGCACACACAACTGATGTTTCACACAGTTGCTGCCCTGCGCGCACGACAATTGCACCTCGGAAGACCAGCGCTGATAGTGGTATAAATTTTATGCTACTACAGTATTGCTGAGTGGCGACGGTGTTTGCTATCTCAACATTACCAATTAATTCTGTACCTGTTGTGTTTAATGTACACTTGTGATGCAAAGTAAAACGTTTTCAGGGTTCCGTACCCAAAGGGTAAAACGGGACCCTAATACTAAGACTCCGCTGTCTGTCTGTCACCAGGCTGTATCTCATGAACCGTGATAGTTAGACAGTTGAAATTTTCACAGATGATTTATTTTTGTTGCCGCTTTAACAACAGATACTAAAAACAGAATAAAATAAATATTTAAGGGGGCTCCCATACAACAAGCTTGATCCTACAATTTCTCTTGATTTTACAATATTCTGTGAATATTTCAAGCGTTTAGGTACCTGTTGCCATTGTCAATATCGAGCAGAAACGCGCAAAAAAAAATCACGTTTGCTGTATGGAAGCCCTCTTAAATATTTGTTTTATTTTAATTTAATTATCTTTAAAGTTAATGTATAACTAAATATTCTGTGAATATTTCAAGCGTCTACCTGTTGTCGTTATCAATAGCTAGCATAGACAAGCAAAAAAATCACGTTTGTAGTATTATTTATTCCATTCTGTTTTTAGTATTTGTTGTTATAGCGGTAACAGAAATACCTACATCATCTGTGACAACTGTCTACCTATTACAGTTCATGAGATACAGCCTGGTGACAGACGGACAGACTGACAGACAGACAGCGAAATCTTAGTACCTAATAGGGTCCCGTTTGACCCTTTACGTATGGAACCCTAAAAATGATAGCAGAAAGGTAGAAAGAAATACTTTTGATCAGTGCTAACAGCATTTAATTTCCATTACCTACCCAAAGCCGTTACCTATGGTTTGAGTGAGTTGATAACTTAGTATTTTAGAAAACTTTTGATATACATTGTATATGGCAACCACATGACAAGAGTCAAGCCACATGACGTCATAATCCAAAAATGACTTAGATATAGCCGTATTAACTATCTACGTTACGGCACCCTTCACTGTGCGTGACGTATGTACCTACCTACAAGCAAAAGTAACCATCAACACGACACAACATCGCCTGGATCTTACTCTGCAAAACGATAATCCGTCAGCACGTCTAAAATCTACCTTATTACCGGGACTATCCCCCCCGTCTCAACTCACTCGCACACACACGCCAACACGATCGCGGATGTGCCGATAATAAAGCGGCTTTCCGACTACGCTATACTATTGTGCTATATGGGTTCGGTCGCAAAAAAATTAACAACAGTTTTTTTGCTTGTCCTGACTTTATTTTATCATAGCATCAAGGCTATTTAATTTTCGAGCGTATGTTGCACTTATATTGTTCTGAATAATACCTCTGTTGGTTTGATAATACCATGAAATCTTGACTACCCTTACAAATTTCTATATTGTTTGTTTTTTTTCTGATTGGCACTACTTTTAGCTCCATTTACTTTATTTTGCTTTACTCCATACAAAAACAGTTTGTAATACTTAACAACATATATTAATAATACTTAACAAAACTTTTGTGGTTACGTTTTTAAGTTCCGCATTAGTTTTTCAATGTTTTGTAAGAGGTTACCATTATTTTACTATTAAAATAAATTTATTCAACTTCAAAAAGTGTCCATTTTTTGTTGCGTGTGTAACGTCATGACTCTAACGACCTATCAACGCCTATTCTTGCCATACTACCTATATATAATAATTAGGTCACTTTTGCCTTTTATTAATTGGCAACACCATTGAACCGGTAGCAACATTCAGAAAACAAAAACGGCCATGTTTGTTTGGAGGTAAAATTAATATTGTTTGTCCACGAGTGAATTGTCGCTAAAAATGTCTTCTGTTTGATTGCAGGGTAAGTATTGTACATATTCTTTCGAACACGTGTTAATACAGGTTTGACATCGCATAAAACAATGAAACAACGTCTCAGTCCTTAATTATTAGCAGTAAAGTGATATTTTTATTTGAAGTTAAGTCCTACGCTTTTTTCTGTCATGATTATAACTTAAGTAACGAAATGTGTAACGTTACGTTCATGACTCATGACCGATTGTAAGGCGGAGACTACACATGTTCTAACATTTTATCTCCATGCTCATAATGTAGGATTAGTAGGGTAGGGATAAGGGATATTTTATTATTATAAGTATACATATAAATAATATAAGTAAGAAATCCTAAATCTGCCACGGGACAACCTGTATATGGATGCTTGAGACCTGAAGCTTCCTTGGTTTATTATTGAGATTAAAGAGACTTTTAATAAGGAATATGAAAAGAATATTCGATAAAGTTAATCTTTTTATTTAAAAAAAGACTAGTGCATTATGAATCATCGTAAAATAAGATTGTAAACTAAGCTCTATGTTGAACATGATTATAACATTGAGTCATGTATGTCAGTATGTAACGACGATGTCATGAATGTAACTGTACATTTTTTTACGACCGAACCCATATATTATAGCAAAGAAGAACCTAACCAAGTAAGCCAATAATATATAGTACAGTACAGTGTAAACGTGTCCATATAATAATGTATGGTGCGCGATATTGTTGTGCTATGAGCTATATACTATATGCTATTATATTATAGCATAGTCTGAAAGCCGCTTAACTGTCTTGTCTTTGTTCTACATTGGCTTTCCGGGGAATAACCGCGAAGTATAGATTTATGAATTGACAAGTTAGTGTTGCTAACTTAGCGACTTACTCGCTAGATTTAACAACATTTTGTGACCAAAATCACGAAAATCATAATGTAGAACAAACCTAGGTATTTTTATGTTTATAAATAGCCTAATTATCTTTTCAAGTTCTATTTTTTAACTAAGTGTTGTGGTATCTAACTTACTTTCAATTTAATTCTTATTTAGTTTACATTTCTCGGATATCATGTTGTCATAAAATTTATATTTTATTAATTATTGATCGAGTGAAGCCAGATTTACAAACCTACTTGGGCAAATCGGCGTTGTTTGTACCTATGTATGAATAGTATGTATGTTTGTTTGTCCGAGGATGACTTTCGAAGCGTTGATCCGATCTTCGTTAAATTTGATCTATAGATAGGTTAGTGATGGCACAATCCTGTTTTTTATAGATGATAGCCAACTGCTTGACCACTACCTCACCTGATGGTAAGTGAAGGTGTGATCGAAGTTGCAGCACGCCTGCCTAGAGGTGTGTGTGACTAAATGAGCTAAAAATTTAAGGGAATTGTTAAGATATTGGGGTTCAAGAGGGGTAATAAAACAAATCAAGACGAGACTATTAGGGCAAATGGGATGTTTAATTAAAGGTCTTTATTAGTACATTTCTAACTTGTTTTTATTTTTAGATTAATCTTTGTAGTTTTTGAGTTATTAGTCTTAATAAAAACTGAACTTTGACGAAACTCACAAGGTACACCAGTTACCATACAGTGCTGAAATTTGGTATTCGTGTAGCGTGTAGTGACATAAATATAGGGACATGTCTGAAATCTGTTAAACTGCAGTTTCTACCCCAAAAAAATAACCAATTAACATGAACTCTCGTTACCAATAATTTGAATGAAATTGTAGGTCATGTTATTAGTTGCGCTTTTCATGGCACTAAGTAACTAGTGTGAAATCTCGCGAGTCTCTGATTAAAACAAAAAAAAATATTATTTGTAATCTTTGACTATAAAAATAAGGCTAAGAAATAAATAACCAACTTAGTTAACCTACAGTTTCATTCAAATTACAGGTAACGGGAGTTCTTGTAATGTAGTAGTTTTTGGGGCATAAATTGCAGTTATTCTGGAGTTTTTCCTATATTTGTGTCACTTAAGACCGCCCATTGTACTAAATCTATTTGTAAGAATTATGTTCTGTATTTTACTTTGGTGTACAATAAAGAGTTATCTTATCTTATCTTAAGCTACACGTATACCAAATTACAGCACTGTGAGGTCACTGGTATACCCTGTGAATTTTTTCTAAGTACAGTTTTTATTATGGCTAATAACTCAAAAAACTATAAGGACTTTACTAAAAATAAAAACGGAGTCTAAATGTACTAATGAAGATATTTAATTTGACATCTCATTTGACTTAATAGTCTCATTTAAATTTTTTTACCCCTCTTGAACCCCAATATCTCAACAACCCCCTAACATTTTAGCTGATTTTGCCTCACCAAAATTGTGCCATCACTACTTACCTATATACCAAATTTCAGGATGATCCGATTAACTCTTCGAAAGTTATTCGAAAGTTGAAAAACAAACATACATACATACAACGCCGATTTGCCCCAGTTGATTTAGAGATCTTGCTTCGTTCGAAAATATATGATTCATAATCTTTGCCTATATTAGGCAAAGATTATGAATCATATATTTTTTGATTTTTTGGGAGATTCGCGAAATCTGAATTCGGGGCGAACCACTAGTTATTTTAATTGAAATTTATTGAAATATTATTGAATATATATATATTATTGAATTTACATCAAAATATGTCATATTCATCTCATTATATGTATCATATTAATTGTTGACGTATAATAGCCACTTTTAGTTTTCTACAGTGGCAATACTTACTGTTTGTTGCGTATCATATCAGCCCCTACATAGGTAGTGCACTGCGGTTTGTTTTGTTAGAATTTTATTAGTTTTACAAAATAATAGTGACGTTTCTACTCATTTGTGCTTTTAGTGACTGTAAGCTGTTTGTGAGCCTTGCTCAAGGTAAGATATTGTACTTTCCAAATGGATTATACCGATCTTGATGTGGCTTTTTAAGGTTTTTTACTTATCTTATCCACCTAACTAAACTAAGATGGTTCTTAGCTGTGTTTGGTGGAATTTGATGGGACTTCAGAGGTTTTTTAACTTTGTCAAAAGTTACTTGCAATAAGCCATAACTTAGGTACCTACCTACCTACCTCACTGTAAGTAGTACTTACCTACCTACAGTAAAATCCAAATTACTAGATACTTATACCTAAAAGTATCTATGGATGGTCATTTTATTTGAAAATTATGAGCTCTGAGAGCGGACGGTGCAAATCTATGGATGCGAGTCATTTCCATTAATAAAATGGACGCTATGGCCCGTATGAATTCTATTGTCACCCCATGTACTTACCGTAATGTATCTCGCGAAATAAATCACATGCATCTCGCAAATCACGCCTTGCTGTTCTCAAGTGGTCTCGCACGCAAGCAATCAAAGCTATCATTAGCTCCGGGTCTAGGGGGGGGGAGAGAGACCGGGGCACTTGCCTACGCACAATTGACCTGGTTGTTCATTTGATTTGGAACGCATCAAACTTTAACACCTCCCCCTCAAATGTTCGAGGAGAAGGGATGCTATATCAAGTTTCTGGTTAGGAAAAATTCTAGATTCTGCGGGACTGGCTGTCATTACTGCTACATAAAAGTAGCTGGACATGATTGTGAGATGCGTAATCACGGGGTGGCTTATTTCCCTCACTAACTAATTTAATTGTGTTATTTCAGAGAAAATCCACATGGCTACGGACAAAGAGACACTTGAACAAATCAAGAAACTGAACCGTAATTTAGAATTTGCTTCATCAACTATTGAGAACTTGTCTATTCAACTAACCAAACTTGGTCAAGAGCCCGACAAGTGTTGCATCCCTTTACTGGCTCCAAGGGACAACAGAAATGCTACCCACACGCACGGATATCTCAACTGGAACAGTTCCCATGATATCCTAAAAACAAAAAACTGGAAGAAACTTTCTATATTTACTAAATATTGTGGCACTATAGAAAGATGGGGAAATCCTCATTTGGATTTTGATGATATTGGACTTGAATATATTGTCGACGAAGGGACTCGCTTTCCTGAGGTAATAACATTTTTTTTAATACCTACCTACCTAATTAATTAAGTGTTCTTAGCCCAAATCCCTAGAAAAGTTGTCCAATATGTCAACTTCAAGATCGGAGATTTCGTAGGTTTGGGTTATCTCTGGTGTGTAGGGCGAGGACGAGTCGAAGACGTGACGCTCATATTGTGCTTTCAAATAAAATGTATAGAAGCGTCCAGTCTTCTCTGTATTGTATTATAAGACGATGGAAGTTTATTAAAGAGGTGACACGGCCGCCACGTCTGGCCTGCCCCTGAGGTTTAGTACAGACTGGGTTTAGGGCAGAGAGTGTTTCGGAATATGTATGTACCTACCACCGAAAGGGTTACTATTCTCACTTACATGGTTTTTGGAACACTGTTACCTACTCATATAAAATACCTAATACAATAAAAGATTGAGTATTATGTATTGTATTGAAAACATTTCAGTAGGTATTCTATGTTTTTGTTAAATTTGGTGAAAGAATGAATGATTGAATGAAATACTCGTTATTGCACACCAAACAATACAGTAATAGTGGAAATAAACAATAAATAAAGGTACAATGGGCGGTCATATCGCTAAACGCGATCTCTTCCAGACAACTATTGGATGGACAGGATAAAGAAAATTAAAAGACTGGTGTAAGAGTACAGACATAAACAGAACCTACAAAATAAAATATACATATTGATTATACTAATAAACATAAACTTAAATACATACAAATTATATATAAATAAACTACACCACATAAAGAGGTTGAGTTAGGTTAAGAGACAACGAAAGGAAATAGCTGAAAGCTGCTTTAGTAAACAGTATTAATTATTTTATTGCTGTTTTAGGTACCTATATTAACCGAGAGCATATTTTGCTTTGAATTATGCACTTAGATGTCTAATAGTAATGATTATATTATTTCCTGAAAATTAAAACTAAACATAATTTGTTGGTAAAGTTTCATGACACCGTCCCCTGCGAAGCATCTTGTAATGTATATTTTGAATAACTGCTAAGAAAGGTATTTGTGATGTGAGCGTGTGATCAATTCCAGCTATTATTTAAATACCTACCTATAATGAAGCATTGTCAGTGGACAAAATCAATTTCTGCTAATATTATAAAGTATAAATAAAAATATATATTGCTGGACACACCGCAGTGCTATATGTATAGCCCCAAAATAAGCAGAGTTTGTACACACGGCTACACATTAAGCTATACATTTCCAGTATAAGCTGACCTCGCATTGTGTAGGCTTTTCGTAGAATGAGAGGTCAGCTTATACTGGAAAAGTATAGCTTGATGTGTAGCTTGATGTGTAGCCGTGTGTACTATGGGAACCAGATAACTGATAGAATACTAAACTTATATAGAAAAACATTTGTTCCGCGGTGGGAATCAAGCCCGCTACCTCCTGCGTTTAATATATAGTATACCTAGTTTGTTGTTTGTAAGAGGTAATCTTAGAAACTACAGAATGGATTCTAAAAAGCTACTTTATCCCCGAGTACAGGCTATACTACTATACTACTCAAACAAAATAAGGTCCACTGCTTATTTTCCGATTATTTTATTTTGACAGGATTTTTTGCTCTGATTGTTTTAAATTTAATGAAACAATGTTGTTTTTATTAAATTTAATCAATCTTATTGCAATTGGACAAAAATACTTATTCTTAGGATGTTTTTAATTTTTATCACTTTTTATGGCTGTTTACCTACACCTAACAATAACATTAAATTGTAGACTAAACGCACAGCCGAGCTGTTTAATTTTGAGGTGTTTAATAACGGGAATGTCCTCCCCTTTTCGAAACACATTCTTGTAGCCTCAATGGCATGCTCTCAATAAGATGGCGGATGTTTTCTTCTGGGATCTCCTCCCAGCACCTTTTCAACAATTCAATCAACTGTTGCTGGTTGTGAACATTCTCTTAAGCTGCCCAGACTGATGTTTTTTGTTATTTTATTATGCGTTTTTTAACAAGTTAATTAGGTAATTGTGTTCCTTTAATGATGTACGAAAACACTAAAAACGGACTAAATTGGTCAAATTTTTTTTCGCGTTTCTCAGCTTTAATATTTTCAGAATCATGGTCTGAATGCACTGTTTCAGTTTTCGGGAGTAGTCTTATTACGCCCCGTATAGAATCCTTCGTTACGCTCGGGATTCAACATAGCGTCCGTGACGCAAGACACTGTTTTATTATCCCCTCGTTTAATAATATAAGTACTATTTATACCATTTTTTTCGAAATCGGTTAAGCCATTTAGTCTAGAAACGTTACAAGACAGACAGTACAGAGCTACTTTCGAATTTCAAATATTAGTATGAATTCAGAAAAAGCATTTAAATATTTTTAGTAGTTTAGTATCTACAAGATATTTATTATTGTAATGTTTATTTTTCAGGACGACCTTTTCGTGAATGTATGTAACCCGCTAGTGAGAGCAGAGATATTGTACATTAAAGAGGTGAAGAGACCTATGGAAGGACTCGTCGACCGGTTTCTGAAAACGGCTATGAATGACATGCACACGCTAAGTAGCTTCGAGGAGAAATATGTACTCAAATGGGTCGAACCTTTACCAGAAGCAAGCAATGGAGTTAAGACAACACCAATATTGGAACCCAACACAACTCTAGTTATAAAAACTAACAAGGTTTCCCATGTCGAACCGGCTTCCATCTTAAGATCCATAGATAATTCCCCCGTTGAACTGGCTTCAAACTTAGAACCTATCAAAGAAGCTTTAGTTCAACAAGCGCCTTTCTCAGAACCTATCAATGATTCCCTGATTGAAACGGCAACTATGTTAGAACCCGGCAGTGATTCGATGGTTAAACCAGCGCCTACCAGAGAACTCATCAATAATTCTCTGGGTGAAACAGCGGCTACCTTAAAACTCGGCAATGATTCGATGGTTGAATCGGCGGTTATCTCAAATGCCATAAATGGTTCACTGGTTGAACCAGCGATTATTTTAGAACCAGAAAATGATTCGATAGTTGAAACGGTGGACATTTTAGAACCCACAAGTGATTACCTCATCGAATCAGTGCATCATATCTCTGGATCCTTACCGAAAGATGCGGAACTAAAGGAAGTGGAGTCTGCTAGTAAACCAAACAAAACAGAAAAGCTCTCTGAGGACGAACTAAATGAAGTGACCATGGAACTTGAAGAAAAGTTTAAGAAGATATTAGATAGCCTGACTACTCAAAAGTTTAATATTTTACTCAAAGAGATCATGACTCTCGAAATTATTAATCAAAAACAATTAGAAGTTATAGTAGATCTATTGTATGAAAAGGCTACAGAAGATGCTGATTTCTCAAAAGCTTGTGCGGCTATAAGCCAGAAACTTTCAGGAGTCAAGGTGCCTTCTGATAATGATCCTGATATAAATATCAATTTTCGAGCGCTTTTAATTGGTAAATGTCAATGTGGTTTTGACGAATTATTTGAAGAGACAATATATACAAGGTCATCAGATGAGAAAGAAGAGCTTCAGATGATACTAGATGACGAAGTCGAGAAAAATAAAATGAGAGCTAACATGAAGTTGATTGGCGAGCTTTATAAGATTCAAATGATAACCTGCAGAGTTGTGGAATATTGCATAAGAAAATTAATAGCAAAATCGAACGACGTAAAACTCGAATGTCTTTGCGAGCTTCTATATACAATCGGTAAGTATGTCGACAATGAAAGTTGGATACAGCTGAACGTAATATTTAGCAATATGCAAGAAATTGTCGATTGCAAATCTAATAATATCAGCAGACGTGTCAAATTCATGATTCAAGATGTTATAAACCTTAGAAAGAGAAAGTGGGTTATCAAAAGTGTTTTCGATTCTCAACTTAAGACAATGGACCAAATCCAGGAAGAAGCTGAACAAAGGGCACTTCTTATTAAGTTCGATAACAAGGGTCGCACGGGAGCTGGCAGTGACAGTGATATCCAAAGGCAAAGTTCATTCATGACCAATAAATTCGCTCATACTAGTACTAACAGTTACTCTATAGATACATTAAAACTCAATGCTATTACGCACGAGACTCTCGACTACGTTAAGCTTCCTCCAAAGTGTTTTGAAAGTATCAGCGAGAACATGCACTACGTGCTCGAGAAGTTTCAAGAAGATCAGCCCTCCCGTAGAGAATTGTTTACCAATCTTAGTATAACAAATCCAGATGCGACACCCATCTCATATTCATACCATGAAATCCATCGCATCAGAAATTTCGCACCCGTAGTGCCCCAAGAGCCCTTTCCCAATGACAAGATGAAGTTAGTTGTAAAATCGTTAATTGACTTGTCTCTCATCAACCCGGATGATAGAGAGCTAGAAGAGGATCTGAAACGGCGATTTCTTCCTAAATACCATGCTGCTCTTATTGCTGAAATTATGAATGTAGCTATCGAAAAGACTAAAAAGGAGATGAACATGATTGCAAAGTCAGTACTCCACTTGGTAGCGTCGAATACGATTGCGCCAGACAATTTATTAGATGGACTGCAAGAAACACTAGAATTTGCGTCTGATCTATTCATAGATATCCCAATGTTGTATGACTTCTTGGGAAAGGTATTAGCACCTCACATTGGGAAGAAGTATATCACGCTAACAAAGATCTTTCAGCTCTGTGGGAATATTATCTCAGTGAATCAAGGTGATCTTTTCCTACAGGAAATTATTCGTAATTTAAATGACAGTGCGGGACCGACATTTGTAAAGAATGCTTGGGTAGAATCTGGGCTGCAATTCAACCAATGGATGGATGAGGAACAGGCAGTAAAATGGATAGCCGATAATAAACATTATTTTGGATATAAGGATGATGAATCTGTTGATGTAGTCAATGGCTTCTTTAATTTGGCAGGCGGTGCTTAGCCTGCACGATGTTTAACTCCCCGGTACAAAAAGAGGGGTGGTATAAGTTAGACACCTAAGTCTGTCTGTCAGTTTGTCTGTGAACGGATGGACCGATTCGAACGCGGGTTTTTTTATAGAAAGCTAGTTTAACTAGGGTGGTTCTTAAATGTGTCAGTTTTTAACATCCGACAAAATAAAGGGGTCGGGGGTAATTAAAATTTTGTAAAAAATTACTGGTATGATTTACTTATCTTGGTGTATATTTTATAATGTTTCTGCTCTTCGAAGTAACGTTCTCTCCTTCTGGAACAATGTATATTTTTAAATTAATACAGAACTATCCTATGACTCACCTCAATTACAAGTTGTTCCACTTTGTGCCATGAAGTGTAGTGAGTATGGTTTAGTCAGTGAAGACAATGACTCCGTTCTGAAATAATATACATAGGTACTGGTGGTTCGCCCCGAACTGAGATCTCGCGAGTCTCCGATTGAAACAAAAAAATATTATTTGTAATCTTTGACTATCGAAATAGTGTCACGAAATATAAACCATCTAACTTGACCTACAGTTTCATTCAAATTACAGGTAACGAGAGTTCATGTAATTTGGATGCATTTTTTTTGGATTATAAATTGCAGTTATTCTGGATTTAAGACTTGCCTATATTTGTGTCACTTATGCTACACGCATACTAAATTGCAGCACTGTGGGGTCACTGGTGTACCCGGTGAGTTTTGTTAAAGTTTAGTTTTTATTATGGCTAATAACTCAAAAACTACATATAAAGAATTTACGAAAACGAACTATAAAAAGTAAAAACGGAGTCTAAATTTACTAATGAATACCTTTCATTTGACGTCCCACTTGACCAGTTAGCCTCATTTTCATTTTTTTTACCCCTATTGAACCCTAACATTCAACAACCCCCCAACATTTTTAGCTCATTTAGTCACACCAAAATTGTGCCATCACTATCTACCTATGTATTAAATTTTACGATGATCGGATCAACGCTTCTAATGTTATCCTCGGACAAACATACATACATACAACGTATGTACGTTGCCCAAGTTAACTTCTCGCTTCGCTCGATCAATTAAGAATAAGAAGCACCCTCCATTCCTATTATTATTATGAATTCTCTGTTTGTAATTATAATACCTACCCGCCATAGACTAGTTAGTTATGTTCTAAGTAGACATGTATTATTTTGTTACTACCTAAGCAAATGAAAGCTAAAGCAGATTATTAATAATTTTTTGAATAAAATTTATTATAAATACTACACACCTTTTTTTTACTGCGTCATCGCGTCTGTCCGTGCATGTTTTCTAAATATATTCATTTTTAAAATACAGTGTAAACTCCATGTAACGTCACTCGTTTTAATGACAAACTCTCTAAAGCGTCGAAATCACTCGGCTTTGGTTGCTTTAGCTTGTCTTGCATACAATGGTACACTGTATAGCATTACACCCACTCTCAATAACGACAACAATTTGTAATAAAAAGTTCTTTTCAAGTTGCCAAATTAGTAAAAACTGCGCAGCTGTGTATATCCTTTTGTCGTTTTATTATCCTAGACCATAATAAACTCTACTTTCGGCATCATACACACCAAACTTTCTAAGAAATCCGTTCTTTTGTTTACAAAATGGGATTGCTTGCACGTGTAGCTGCAAACTGTTGTTAGTAGAAGTGATGGATTTTATCTATACGTTGTCATATTCTCTCAAGTAGCTCACAAACTTTACATGTTACAAATTGTAAACATAAACTGTAAAACGCAATAGCGTTCAAATTAAAACAGATTTTTATTGTAGGTACTATTTAACAAGACATATCAGAAATAGTTTTCTTTTTTTTTTCTTTTTCTAATACAGATTTTACTTCTCTCCATTTAACGACAACTCTATAACGTCAAAATATGCTCAGTCCCTTGAGTGTCGTTATATAGAGTTTACATTGTATAGTTTTTTATTAGTAATATTTGTTAGTTTATTTTTAGTTTTAGCCATTCATAATGCATGGATGTTATGCATTAGATCTGTGATTAGATTAATTACTAGTGGTTCTGTGAGAACAGTAGAACTCGCGAGCCCTTGTCACCATGTAATAACCGACACTCACCTTTCCCCTGGCCGGATATGTTTTATTATATTGCAAATACAAGTCCAAAAATTACCTAATTTGCGCAATAAAATTGATGAAGAAAGTCCGTTTTTAATAAGTTTTAGCGATTACTCGCGTTCCCTCGGTCCTAGGTCAAATCTTGAGTCTACGGGTTCGTCTTGTGAAAGAGGACTGCGTAGTCTAATTGGTACAAAGGTAGGTACAATTTTTCGAAAAATTTCAAAAATTTAAATCTGTTCATAATAAAAAAACGCTATAGCAAACTTTCCCTCCTTTTTCATCTGGGTTTGATGTTAGGTGTTTTTTGCTTAGCAATAAAAAGTATGTAAGTAGGTGAGGAAGCAGGAGCCAGGTAAGTACTTTTTTTTATGGTTTAGAAAAGTAATGTTATGAGCCAAGAAAATTAGACTTGACTCGTAAGTCGTAAAGCACCTAGTTCTTTAGCAGGGGCGTAGCTACCGCCGTATTTGCCGTATCAATTATACGGGGCCCCCGGGCCACGGGGGCCCCCAAAGTGTGTAAGGAAAAAGAATAAAAACTTTCTAATTTATTTTATTTTACAAATGACAAAATTCTATAAAGCAATTCCTTTTTTTCCCGCCTTAAGCGTGCGTTCAAAAGTTGGCAACACTACATCGTTATGGCGGGCTGCGGGACTTCCCCGTTTTAATTACTTCATCTTCAACTCAGCGGGGAATCCCCGGGAATCCTTCATCGATATCGCGATGTACGTGTACGTTGTTGTACTTTGCATTGGATGTTAAACCACGGAGTGCAGTGCACTGTTTATTTACGCGCTTTATATAAATGTGCATTACATTGTAATTCAGTACAAACAATATTGTTCTTCTGGTTTAGCAGTATTAGTAACGATTTGTAAAAGAAATGAGTGAAAGGAAAAGAGATTATCCCAGCGGCGCTGAGAAAAGAAAAATTAAACAGAAAAGGGACGAGGTTATAAAAAAAGTGCCCAAAATTTCTTCATTTTTTCAGAGACAAGATACTGTGAGTGATTTAGATTGGAAAGGTAAGTACTACATTACTACCCAACCCATTTATTAGGGGCCCGTAGTGATAAACAAGGAAATTTTTTAATTTCGGTCTGTCCATCTGTCCGTCACAAAAAGTTGTCTCCCCCCTCGATTTTCACAATTATACTGTTTTTAGGGTTCCGTGCCTTGATTAAAAAAAACTAAATTCTAACTTATCTATAGGATCGATTTGTTGTGTTGTTTGTTTATCAGTCCGTATCGTATCGTTAATTGCGTGTTGAGAACTTCAGATGTGCAGACTCGCTTTCGGGTTCTCGTTTTGTATGGCCACTACACTACGCGCTGCGTTTAAATAGCACGCAGGTGTATAGTAATGCACGGACGGGCTGCAGGTGATTTTGTATCTACTAATAGGTACGAGCACAATCCGCGTAGAATCTGTGTGCGTCTGAACTGAACACTCTCTAACTGTGACCCTTAGTAACGTTATTTATTTATATATAACTCTTTTTAGTTTAGTATCAAAGCATTCGTATTTATTTTTTAACAATTACTCGTTTATTTTTAGATTCTTCTGAAGCATGTTCTTCGTCACATATCCATCCGGAAATAGAAGAAAGCCAAGCACATACTTTATCGGATGTCCATCCAGAAATCGAGGAACCCCAAGTCAACGATTCTGATATATCTGCAGATAATGCAGATTGTAATATAATTTCATCAGATAGAGGAAATTTTGGTGACAATTTAACTGAATGCGAACGAAAAATAATTTTTAAATTGGGTCCATTTAAACCACAAGGACCATTTCCAAAAGTTTCAGAAAATAACCGACCTTTTTCAGCTTATTATTATTCATATTTCAATCAGGCAGGCATAAAAATTATAAGACCATGGTTATGTTATTCTAACGTTTTAAACAAACCGTACTGTCACTTCTGTTGGTTATTAGCAGATCGTCAAAACAAATCGTACTCCTCTGCTTGGGTTAACGGTGTTTCGGTTAGAAGCAATTTCACACAAACTATTCTTGACCATGAAAAGTCACAGCAGCATATTAGTGCCTCACTCTCTTATAATAATTGGTTGCAAGGAAATACCATCGATACTCTATTGAAAAGTGAAATCGATAGTAAAATTACATTCTGGAGAGATGTACTGCATCGTATAATTAATGTTATAATTACTTTAGTATCTTGTAATCTACCTTTGAGGGGGCATGATTCTGATTCTGGCAATTTTATGGCAATTTCACGTCTGCTATCTAACTATGATGCAACTTTAAAAGAACTTTTTCTAAAACCGAAAGGTGAAATAAATTATTTAAGCCCTACGATTCAAAACGAAATTATTAGTTTGCTTGGTACTAACGTTAGGAACAGTATTATCTCAGAAATTAAAAAAGCTCCATTTCTGACAATAATTCTGGATACAACACAAGACTTGTCAAAAATTGACCAACTATCTGTAGTTTTTCGATATATCTCGGTTACAGAAAATGATGATAATGTGCCTAAAGAAATAAAAATCTGTGAGTCCTTTTTAGAATTCATAGCAGTAACCGATTGCAGTGCTGCAGGTCTGAAAACTGTCATTTTAAATTTGACTAAAGAATATGGAATTGATTTGACTAAATGTAGAGGACAGGGATACGATGGAGCAAATGTTATGTCGGGTGTGTATGGAGGATTACAAACCCTAATAAAAGAGCATGCTCCAAATGCCGATTATGTTCATTGTGCTGCGCACGCTTTAAACTTGGTTTTGAACGATGCTGCGAGACATGTTCGTGAAGTATCGACTTTTTTCGATAATTTAGAAAAAATATATACTTTTTTTGGCAATAGTATAAAACGCTGGGCTATGCTAAGTGACGATTCATCTGAAAAATATTTGATTACCCTTAAAAAGGTATGTCCTACCAGATGGTCTTCTAGGAACGACGCTTTATTAGCAGTAAAGAAAAATTTTTTACTAATCATGAAAACTTTGTACCAACTAAATTTAATTTCAAATAAAAAAGATGAACGTGAAGAATGTAAAAGTATAATTAATATTTTAGAGAGTTTTGATTTCTTAGTGCTCGTTACATTTTTTTCTTCACTATTTGAAATTATTAATCCTGTTTCTAAAGCTCTACAGCATGAAAATAATGACTTACAGAAATCTAGTATTTTATTAAGTAATCTTTTAAATAGACTGTGCCAATTAAGAAATCAGAATTCATTTAATAGTTTGCTAAATGAATCCAAAGATTTAGCAAAAAAGTGGGGGGTAACAACTGTTTTTAAAAACAGTAGGCGAAAGATAACGAAGCGTTTTTTTGATGAGTTATCACAAGATGAGAGAATTTCCGACCCGGAATCCTATTTCAAAGTCAATGTATACTATTGCTGTTTAGATATATTAATTTCTCAAACTAAAGAAAGTTTTCAGAGCCTTTGCAACCTGAGTAGTATATTCGAAATATTACAACCGGAGAAACTCCTATCTTCTTCAAGCGAAGAGATATTAAACGCTTCCGGAAAACTGTCTGCTAAATACAGTAAAGACATCTCACTTAATCTTTGTGACCAATTAAGGCTGGCCTCAGACATCCGGAATGTCTTTCTGAATTCAGAAACGGAATTCAGATTCTTAATTCAGAAAGCCCGGAATCCATACAATTTATACATTCTCCACACACATTCTGATTTTTTCAGATTCTGAATTTATCAGATCGATCTGTAAGAATGATACTGACGAGCGTTCTGAATTCCTGATCGGAATATTAAGATTTTGAATTCAGAACGCGCGTAATCCCATACATTTGCATAGAGCAACACACACATATTGAATTCAGATTATGAATTGCTCAGTTCACACTGCTAGTGATTGCGGCTGGACGTGTCACGACGAGTTTTGATGCGTGATGTCTGAGACGGAAAATTTGATTTTGTGCATCGAAAGCCATCCTTGCTTATGGGACACTTCTATTGAAGACTATCACGATAGGGAAAAAAAAGACATAGCATGGTTGAAAATATTTAACGTTTTAATTCCAAATTATGACCAATTAAGTGTCGAAGAAAGAAAAATAAAAAGTAAGTACAAAAATTATAATACTCAGTCATCATTGCTAATAAATCGGTTATTGTATTGCCATGTTATTTCACCGCATGGCATCATGAAGTACTGTGCAATGTTATCTCTAACGTGCCTTCCCGTATTAGATGCTCTGTAATGCGGTGTATCATATGGAAGATCATCGAAACAGTGTGTTAACATATCTTCAAATTTGTACCCATCTCTTGAACGAACATAATTATGTAACACACATGCTGCTTTCGTTACTTTTACAGCAAAGTCAGGCGGTATTGTCATATTTGTGTGAAAAACTCTCCATTTGTTGCTCAGAATACCAAAAGCGCATTCCACTACTCTGCGCGCTCGACTGAGTCTGTAATTAAAGACTCTGCGAGTGTTATTTAAGTAGTTTCTTGGATAAGGCCTTAGAAAGTCTGCATTTAGTGGAAAAGCTTCATCTCCAAGAAATACGTGAGGGGTCTTTATTGTGGAATTAGGTAAATCTTTTGGGGCTGGCAAATTAAGGCGATACTCGGACAGCATTTTTCCAAAATTCCATTGCTCAAATATACTGCTATCTCCTTCTCTGCCATATGAACCAATATCCACCGCTATAAAACGATAGTCTGCATCAACAACGGCCATCAATACAATTGAATTGAAATTCTTGTAATTGTAATAATTTGAGCCACTGTGATGTGGCGAAATCAGTCTTATGTGTTTTCCATCCACAGCTCCCAGACAATTAGGAAAATTAGTTTTCTTATAGAAGTTTTCAGATATTTCAAGCCACCGCTCTTGTGATGGTGGTGGTTTCATTTCTAATGGTTGTAATACTTCCCATATAATAGAACAAGTTTCCGAAACAATACTGGAGATTGTGGTACTACCCATCAGAAAAGCATACTTCAAAACTTCGAAGTTATCACCAGTAGCGAGGTATCTGGAACAATAACAGTAAATTACTTATAACTTCTATTTTACTTACAGGTTTAGAACTTAAAAGGAAATGGAGTAACTGTCGAGATTATTACAAAAAAGATAAACAAAAACTTAAGAGTTGTCCTACAGGATCCGCTGCAAAAAGGGGAAAAAGATATGTTTACGCAGACATTTTAAGTTTCTTGGACAAAGTAGTTGCACGGAGAAACCCCGAGGGTAATTATGAAGCAGAAGAAAATGACGAGCTATCAGTAAGAGATACAGAAACACCTATGGAAGATGGAAATAAGGAACAAATAGATATTGAAACACGAAGAGCGCTAGAAAAGACAAAAACCGAAAATGCCAAGAAGAATACCAATGAAGAATCACAATCAAAAAAGAAAAAAAACAGTAGATGTACCAGGAGAAATACTGAATATACTAAAAACGAAAAAAAATACTCCAACTGAAGACATTGATGATGATAAAAGATATCTTTTGAGTTTTCATGGTGATATGAAAAAAATGACGCATTTGCAAAAAATTGACTTTAAGTTAGGCATGATGCAGTTACTCAAAACAATATTTAATGGAAATGCGAACATCTCTTCGCCGTACTATATTAATTCAACCACCCCTAGCCCACCAACTATGTACACTCCGATCTATCAACAAGTTTCCCGCAGCAGTTCAGCGCAATCAAGATATTCAGGGACATCCACTAGTGGCCCGCAAACTGTAATCACCATTCCTGGACCATCTGCTCGAACACGTGGAGTTCTATACGACATTGATTCTGCCCCGAACGTTATCATAAATTCATTGGAAACCTATAACCAACCTACTGCATCCACTTCTGCTCAGCAGGATATCGTTGAATCTATTTCAAGTGGTCAACAGTCCAATGCTCATGGCAATTATTACGATCAACCTACTGCGTCCACTTCAGAAACAGACGAAAACTTAATTTATGACGAATGTAAACAACAAATCAGTAGTTATTTGACTTTCAAATGAGTACTGTACTTTTTGAATAAAATTATCTGACTTAACTACTTTATTATGATTTTAAAATATGTACCTACCTACATAAATAATCTTAACCTTAAAGTTATTGTGAGTCTTTCTTCAGCAGAAATGGCTTTTCTCATATGTGTGTCTTCTTTTTGGAGTTTATTCTTCAGCAAACTTAGTAATTCATCAAATGATGCTATCGACATTCTGTAGTAATCGAAGAATCTTTCAGGAAATTGTCGTAACTTTGTCGCCGTAATGTAAAACTGACTCTCTTTTATTCTGTTTACATTAAGAGCGGGTATAATGCTAGGAAAAAATCAGATTTCACCCGCGCGTCTCGAGCCGCCCCCCGCTCCGTACTCATACTATATTACTTATAGGTATCTACCTACAAAACATCCACAGCGATGCACGATGCCACAGAATAGGTAGGTGTGCCCCTCGAGCTAGAGTCGCGACTAGACGATTCGCTCAGTTCTAACATAGTATAATGCAAACCATCAGACAAAACAGAACGTTTTTCAGAAAGTTCTATTCCCTTATAATTATATATATACTAAGTAAGTAACATCCTATTATACCATAATAAATATAAAAATAGTAGATATATTAAAATCCTTGCGAATTTGATAGTATTACTTAGGGATATCATCAAACAAATAAGTATACGATACTGTAGGCACCTACGTAGTTTGTTTGTCACACAAATAATTCAATCTCCTTAATTAGTATTGATTTATTTTGTTCCTGTACCCACTTATCTAGGTATATTTGTATGCGTATGCAGGACGTTCTTAATTCAAATACCTACTTATACTCGAATACATAATTGTAAATTAAATTTATTACTCAATTAGGCCAAAACGGCTGGAGCGATTTTAATAAAATTTGGTATATCAATAGAATACCACCTGGATTATTACACAGGCTACTTTTTATCCTATAAACCAGTTCCCGTGAGATGATAATGGGGTATCCAAGTTTTAATATGATTTTATTTTTGTTACACCTACACTCCAAAACTACTGAACAGATTAGGTTAAACTATGCATCAATAATATAGTTTAAGTCCTGGAAAACCATTTTATCCCATGGATCAGTTACCATAGAATAGGAATGAGCTGTCAAAGATTTCATAGAAAGGTTTGGTTTTTGCTACTTCTTTACACTTCTTGGCTCTTATTTTACTGCTTCTTGGCTGCTTCCGCAGCATTTAAGTGTGCTATACTTTTTTAATTTATATAAGGTCACTATCGTGAGTCTTGAAAAAGATAAAGTTACTGCAGCGTCCTCGAGCACACTCTTTCATGTAATGAAAAAAATAAGTTCCTACCGTTCCTTCCTATAAAGGGGATATTAAAGAAATATAGGGTCGCAATGAGGAGTCATAAAAAATTAACAGGAAATATTTATTGTTTTTATACAGCGTAATGTAGCTTGGGAAAGTACGTGTACCCTGTAAGAGCACTGCAATTAAGTTTGAGCCTTAGAAAATTCAATTAATTAAAAATTTAAGCCGAGAAGAAAGAAAAGAAACATGCTTGAAACCTGGGGAATTTATGTATCAATACGATGGAATCTTGTCAGTAGTAAAATGGAAGGACACCAAAGATGTTTTTGTTGCCACTACTGCGTTTGATCCTCGAGCCATAGAATTAATCCAAAGAAAATAAAAAGATGGCCATAAAAAGCAAACGTATTGCCCACTTTCAATAAAAAATATACAGAATTCATGGGGGGAGTAGACCACTTTGATCATTACAGGGCGTCATACCCTCTTGGGCGCAAGTCTCGAAAAAATTGGCATCGATTATTTTGGTTTATGCTTGAGGCAGCAACTATCAATTCATATATTGTTTATATGAGATCTCATTTAGAGAGGAGAAACACTCATAAAGAATTCCGGCTGCGATTGGGAAGAGGCCTTATAAACAATTTTACATCCCGAAAAAAACTGGCTGCAGTTTTTAAATCCAAAAAAGGAGGTGTTGAAACGGTACCTGATGAAGTAAGGAAAGTCGATGTTGGCTCGCACATGCCAGTTTTGGCTAAATTTCGGCGATGCAGGATGTGCAGCACTCGTGATAAAGAGCAGCGTAGCAAATACATTTGTAAGATTTGTAAGGTACCATTGTGTGCTGCCCCCTGTTTTTATTTGTTTCATCAGTAAAGATTTTTGTATTAACTCATAGTATTAAATATCTCAAAATCATGCACAGCAGTTTTTATTTATAAAATCAGGTTTTAATAAATCATCTAAGACGTTATAACTATTGCACTTATTATGTGTATGAAATATATTTCCCACCTGTTGGGAAATATATTCCCATAGATTTTTCAAGGTGATGTTCAAAATGGGCAAAAGTAAATATTTTCCCACATGCGTTTCTGAAACCTATGACAAAATATAGGATGTGCTAACGTAAAATTATAAATCAGTATGCATCTATATTTATATATTTCCATCTGAAAATCACCAAGAACATCTAGATTTACCATGCCCTATTAAGGGTTAAGAAACAATGTAGCAAATACAATTAAACCAAAATCAAATAAATTGAAATTAGCTTCATGCTTCATATTTATACAAGATCAATTTTATATAAATAAAAAGTTGTCTGTATTATGTCAAATATATAATGTGGGTAGTTTGATTACTAATCTGAATAAAACAGTCTTTGCGCACCCATGGTCGTTTCACTTCATGGTGACAGCGGTGAAAGTTAAAATATGCGATTTTATTATCTCAGAGATCTAAAGACTTAGTTCTGCAGCATACGCAGTCAAAAAGATCCGTCTTTTTACAGACGTAGACACAGCTAGACTAGTTTACTTCAGCTACTTCCAGCTTTATATTCATAAATTTGCAGCAATTGGAAATCTATGGTCTCTGCCGACCTCTCTGGGAAACAGACGTGTTATGGAACCGACATTTTCTTCGGTTAAATCGTGCCTAAAACACACAAATACTCATAAGATACTTTCTGTAAATTATAATAACTTACAACCGCTTTAATAATATTAACACGTGAATGTACCTTGCAGGGGTTACACATATAGCGTCCTCATTGCGCCCATTTGGCGTATCATCTTCTGTTGCTGCTAGAGTAACATTCTCCAAAATCTCAAACCGAGGTCTAAAAGTTATAAAAAAAGTTTGATTAGTTTATTAAGAAACAATGCAGTAGCTGTGTACCTGTGTGTAAGACAGAGTAGGTAGTTTAAATTGAATGTTGCGTTCGAGTGTGTTTATATTATTAACATTACCCTAGTTTTTTTTTTCAAATCAATAATAGAAGTAGTTACATTTGTGGCACAAATTCTTCTTGCGTCGCAGGTGTGTCCAGGTTTCCTCCATTTCTATACGAGCTATTTGGATCTGAATTTTCTAGGATTTTTTCGTAACTTTCAGACGCGCGTCTGGAAAATAATATGATACGTACATAAATAGTGCTAATATAAATAAACTACTTCCTAAAGGAGTGTAATAATTTTTGTTTGAAGGCTGGCATAACTACTGAGACTCAAAAAAGTCGCGTCTTATTATAAAACCTATAATTCAGGCGAGATCGTGGAGAGTTTTAAAAAAAACAACAAAAATCTTTTTAACAAAAAATTTAACCGACGAAAAACGAAACTGAAAAGCCAAAAATAAGATAAACCTTTTTAATCTTTATCATAACTAATCTCCTAATAATTTTAAGTCGGCGCCATACGTACATTATCGTTCCAAAACTGCGCTCTCCACTCACTCCCTCACGTGTTCACCCGTTTGATTGGCGCCGACTCAAAATTGTACTTCCATTAATTTAGGACCTTAGTTATGATAAATTTTAAAAAGATTTATATTATTTTTGGCTTTTAAGTTTCGTTTTTCGTCGGTTTCATTTTTTGTTAAAAAGTTTTTATTTCTTTGTTTTTTTTTTGTGGCTTACTTAGGGGAGGATATTCTTTTTAATTTTGTATAATACTAAGTTCAAGGTATAAACTATCCAATACTATCTAAATATAATATTGAATCATCAAAATCGGGCTACTCTGTAAAAAGTTATGCGTGGTCATACATAAAAAAAAATATACGCGTCGAATTAAGAACCTCCTCCCTTTTTTTTTCGTCGGTTAAAAAGAAAGCGGATTGATAATATTCTCAAAATTTTCAAACAAATCTGCAATAAATCCGTTTGTCAAAAAATAAATAATATAAAGTACCTAACTACCTACCTACCTACCTAATTTTATCTACCAACCGATCGTTGTAGTGACCGAACCCGTGATAAGAAGTTTCTGTTATTTATGCATATACTACGCGTGCGGATTCGAATTTGCATTCAATTATTATGACATAACTCGAAAACAAATAAAATGTACCTATCTAGATAAAATTTGAAGTGATTTATTAAATTCAATAAATACCACTGCAGTTAGTTTAGGTACGACAAAATTAAACAGTCGTTCGCCACCATCCTCGACGCTGCAATGCAAAATAAGCTCTCTCACGTAGTGATACGATACATAGTAGGTACCTACGATGCACGGTCAGGGCGAGCGTTTGTAGGTACCTACGTGAATATAATTTTTAGCCGCACAGTACTGTACGAGCTAAATTGCTAGTTATTGCTATGTAATGAGAGTTGAAATTTAATAACTTACTACATAATTTCTTGAACTTATAGGTAGTATACGTACCTTCTACATTTCAAGATTTAATTACTTACTAGACAACATTATTTAGTAACAGAAATAATATACTTACATAGGTACCTACAATGATTTAGGTACATGACTATAAAATACAGAAGAAACGGTTGAATCATCTAAAGACCGTTGCTAGGTTGTTGCTTACTTCCTTGCAAACTTATAGGTATGACCTACCTACCAAAGAAGAATAAATACTAGTAGTACCTACGTACCTTTTACATTTCGCCATCTCTCTTTTTTTCATCAGCTGTTTTAATTCTCTTTTATTAAGTTTTTTGTATGTATTTTTTTTATTTCCCATTTTATCACTTCGCTATTTACGTAACGAATTTACCTCGCAAAGTGTCGTGGTCTTCACGTCTCAACGGAGTAGCTGCAAGTGGTGGCCGAGACAATTGTATGCTTGTAGTTCGAGTTAGAGCGAGACAGACAATACCATCATTCGCGGAATTAAATAACGTAAGCGCCAAAAGCATTTTAATTGAATATCTCGTAAATTATCGCAAATTACATACAAAAATTTAGCATAGCCCTCAGTTAGTTGTAAGTGATTGGATTTATCAAATTTTTGACCCAAAAATCCGTACCATATTGAGAGCAAAACGAAAATATCCAAAATGGAGAGGTAACTTTGAAAAATTTTTTTATCGAGAAAATATTTTCCTATTACGTTTTTGAAATCGTACAGCCCTTGGAATTATAATGAATTATCCATACATATTTTCGTACAATTTTGAACACGATCTAATAAGGGTAAAATTCAAATCGAAGATTGGTAATTTTGCTTTCTACCCGCTCTTAAGAGGATGAATCCAGTGTATGCGTTTGCATTTCTTTTTTTTCTGTATTGAGCCAATAACAATGCGATTAGTATTAATTCCTCCTCCATTTTGAGACGTTTGCGTGTGTCGTGAAACAAGAGACTACTGATCTATCTCAATTTTTAAGATAATGTGAGTTGAAGGAGCCGGAATTAAGAGTCTGAATTAAGATTCTTAATTCAGATAGGTTTTCCGGCTGTGTGAGGCCAGCCTAAAGGCTCTAAAAACATGCTTAAATTCTGAAATTAAAAAAATTTATTCCATTAAAGAACTCATTGAATTATTGCTAGTAAAATTCAATAGTCTTGCATCCAGTTTTCCCGAGGTAATCACAGCATGCTTTTTATTCTTGACCCTTCCAGTTACAACCGCAACGGCAGAAAGAAGTTTTTCAAAATTAAAACTAATAAAAAATTACTTAAGAACTTCGATGGGACAAGAACGGCTGTCAGACATCTCACTATTGTCCATAGAGGCAGAAACTTTAGAAAAACTAAAATCATCATCAGCCATAAATGATTTAATAAATCAGTTTGCCGATAAAAAGGCAAGGAGAGTGAATATTTAAAATTCGATTTTTATTTGTAAAATGGGTAAATTATGTGATAAATAAATATTACTTCTCACAATATTTTTTTTCTTTTGTGAAAAATCTTTACCTCCATATAAGGGCCTCCAAAAAAATTTTTATACGGGGCCCCGACAAGGCACGCTACGCCACTGTTCTTTAGTTTAAATTTCATATTTTTAGGTGTCAAATTATCACAAATTACAGGCACTCAAAGAAAGACAACATAGGATAGGATAATTATTTTAAGTTTATTTATGTGTAGGTACATATTTGTATTTTATTTATTTATTCGACAACAAAATATGTGTGTTGGTGTGTGTGTGTGCTATATAGGGTTGCCAACATTTTTTCGGGGAAATATAGTAAATATTATTCAAAATAAGCTATAAAAATATAGTACACTTAAAAAATATAGTAGGTACCTATTTGTGGAACAAAAATAAACAATGATTATTATTTGTTACTAATTTATTTTTATAAAAACTATATTTCTTGGCACTTTTTTGTCTAAAATAAAAATGTTACCCATATTAATATGCTTTATCACATTCAATTTTTAAATTAATGTATTAATGTAAAAGCAATTTTTTTATTAAATAAGATAGGGACAATAAATATTAAGGTGGGGCTCCCATACAATAGACATGATTTTTTTATCCGTTTTTAAAGATAATGGTACGGAACCCTTCGTGCGCGAGTCCGACTCGCACTTGGCCGGTTATTTTACATGGGTGCTCGCATCACCTACCATAGTAGAAAACAATATATCAGATATTTTAAAACTGGATGGTTTTAAAATGATAAAAATGAATAATATTTGTCATTATTATAGATAGATAGGTACATCAATTGTTACCCACAATTATTGCAAAAAAATCACAGTCTTCGTGTCGTTTAGTTCGTCTTCGTTGGAATACACATATCCTCTCTATTTTTTTCAATCCCTTCTCTCCTCACTACCTGAAAGATAGATTTTAATTTCTTCATTCTTCAAACAACTATACTCTTAGGTCATCAGAAAACTTGGTACTCAGAACTCCTTCGCACAGCACTTCCTTTTACAGCGCTTCTTTTACTGTCCAGGTTGTTCGGCTGTGGAATGCTCTGCCCGAAGAAATAAGACGGTCATCCTCCTTATATACATTCAAGTTAAAAGTGAAGCAACACTACCTGACGATGTCATCTTCCTTGCGTTATTTATTTAGTATTTATGTATTTTATCTGTTAGTATGGTATGCTATATATTTATATAATAGTCTATTTTATAAGTATTTTAAGTATTAGGATTAAAACTTTATCATATTTTTTAGTATTCCTAAGAATATATGTGTACCTAAATGTATCCTCCAAAGTAGGTACACCGCACTCCGTATCTTCGTAAATTTCGCTCCATCCAAAGGTTGCCTGGAATATTTGCATTGAATGCCGCCCATTGTATTGCCTAATTTAATAGGTTGGGGAAAAAGTCTTTTCGCATTATAGTATGTATGAACTTGTAATAAAATCTCTTTGGCTATACTATTTGTATCTGGCTGGTTTTGGTATCATTCAAAGTTTAAATTTTAAAGAAGATAATTCCAAATTCAAATTAGGAAAATGTGTGATTTTTATTTGTTTTTCGTACTGTAAAGATGAGTGAATCTAATGAAGAAATTCGATACATTTTAAAATTTTACTACATAAAAGGTAACAATGCATCGCAAACCGCGAAAAAAATTTGCGATGTTTATGGACCTAGTTCAGTGTCTGTGAGAGTAGCACAAATTTGGTTTAAGCGTTTTCAATCCGGAAATTTTGATGTCAAAGATGCACGTCGCTCTGGTCGCCCTATTACGGATAAAATTGATGCCATTTTTGAAAAAGTGGAGCAAGATCAGCATATCAGTAGTTACGACGTAGCTGAAGAACTGGGAATTGACCACAAAACAGTTTTGGCGCATTTGAAAAAAACAGGGTACACAAAAAAGCTCGATATTTGGGTACCCCACGAGCTCACTGAAAGAAACCTAATGAACCGTTACTCATTTGTGATTCTTTATTACGACGTAATGAAACCGAACCATTTTTGAAGAAGCTGATAAATGGTGATGAAAAGTGGATCACGTACGACAAGAACGTGCAAAAAAGGTCGTGGTCAACGGCCGGTCAGGCTTCACAGACTGTGGCGAAACCCGGATTAACTCTCAACAAGGTGATGCTGTGTGTGTGGTGGGATTGGAAGGGCATTATTCATTATGAGCTGTTACCACCAGGCAGGACCATCGATTCTGAACTCTACTGCGAACAACTGATGAGATTAAAGCAAGAAGTTGAGAGAAAGCGGCCGGAATTAATCAACAGAAGGGGTGTGGTTTTTAATCATGATAACGCTAGACCTCACACATCTTTAGCCACTCAGTAAAAATTAAGAGAGTTTGGCTGGGAGGTGTTAATGCATCCGCCGTATAGTCCTGACCTTGCACCTTCAGATTTCCACCGGTTTCGGTCTCTTCAGAATTCTTTAGACAGTGTCAGGTTAACATCACGAGAGGACTGCCAAAACTGCTTGTCACGGTATTTTGATCAGAAGCCCCAACATTTCTATAGCAATGGGATCATGTCCCTACCTACAATATGGCAAAAAGTTATCGAACAAAATGGTATCTACATACTTTAGTTAAATGTAAATATTAAAAATCTGTACTATATAGTAAACTATAAGAAACTTTTTCTCAAACCTAATATTCTAGCCATATTTTTGTATTATTTCTGTTTGTGTGGTAATTCAATAAAGAGTTATTATCTTATCACAATTTTAGGTAATAGAATACCTACACATAACGTAGGAACAATTTACGAGATCAAGAAAATAATTAAAATTTTAGGTATGTTTGAGATCAGCTCAAAAAAAACTTCTAATAAGCGATGACTATCTTATTGGTCACCATCCTCGCATTCGATACACACCACAACTTGGTGATCAGGACAAACAAAAAAAACTTCTAATAAGCGATGACTATCTTATTGGTCACCATCCTCGCATTCGATACACACCACAACTTGGTGATCAGGACAAACAAAAAAAACTTCTAATAAGCGATGACTATCTTATTGGTCACCATCCTCGCATTCGATACACACCACAACTTGGTGATCAGGACAAACAAAAAAAACTTCTAATAAGCGATGACTATCTTATTGGTCACCATCCTCGCATTCGATACACACCACAACTTGGTGATCAGGACAAACAAAAAAAACTTCTAATAAGCGATGACTAACTTATTGGTCACCATCCTCGCATTCGATACACACCACAACTTGGTGATCAGGACAAACAAAAAAAAACTTCTAATAAGCGATGACTATCTTATTGGTCACCATGCTCGCATTCGATACACACCACAACTTGGTGATCAGGACAAACAAAAAAAAACTTCTAATAAGCGATGACTATCTTATTGGTCACCATGCTCGCATTCGATACACACCACAACTTGGTGATCAGGACAAACAAAAAAAAACT
Source organism: Philereme vetulata (assembly GCA_918857605.2). Classification (NCBI taxonomy): domain Eukaryota; kingdom Metazoa; phylum Arthropoda; class Insecta; order Lepidoptera; family Geometridae; genus Philereme; species Philereme vetulata. The sequence continues at coordinate 9,462,493 of OU975446.1, forward strand.
TCTAATAAGCGATGACTATCTTATTGGTCACCATGCTCGCATTCGATACACACCACAACTTGGTGATCAGGACAAACAAAAAAAAACTTCTAATAAGCGATGACTAACTTATTGGTCACCATCCTCGCATTCGATACACACCACAACTTGGTGATCAGGACAAACAAAAAAAAACTTCTAATAAGCGATGACTATCTTATTGGTCACCATGCTCGCATTCGATACACACCACAACTTGGTGATCAGGACAAACAAAAAAAAACTTCTAATAAGCGATGACTATCTTATTGGTCACCATGCTCGCATTCGATACACACCACAACTTGGTGATCAGGACAAACAAAAAAAAACTTCTAATAAGCGATGACTATCTTATTGGTCACCATGCTCGCATTCGATACACACCACAACTTGGTGATCAGGACAAACAAAAAAAACTTCTAATAAGCGATGACTAACTTATTGGTCACCATCCTCGCATTCGATACACACCACAACTTGGTGATCAGGACAAACAAAAAAAACTTCTAATAAGCGATGACTATCTTATTGGTCACCATCCTCGCATTCGATACACACCACAACTTGGTGATCAGGACAAACAAAAAAAACTTCTAATAAGCGATGACTAACTTATTGGTCACCATCCTCGCATTCGATACACACCACAACTTGGTGATCAGGACAAACAAAAAAAAACTTCTAATAAGCGATGACTATCTTATTGGTCACCATGCTCGCATTCGATACACACCACAACTTGGTGATCAGGACAAACAAAAAAAAACTTCTAATAAGCGATGACTATCTTATTGGTCACCATGCTCGCATTCGATACACACCACAACTTGGTGATCAGGACAAACAAAAAAAAACTTCTAATAAGCGATGACTATCTTATTGGTCACCATGCTCGCATTCGATACACACCACAACTTGGTGATCAGGACAAACAAAAAAAAACTTCTAATAAGCGATGACTAACTTATTGGTCACCATCCTCGCATTCGATACACACCACAACTTGGTGATCAGGACAAACAAAAAAAAACTTCTAATAAGCGATGACTATCTTATTGGTCACCATGCTCGCATTCGATACACACCACAACTTGGTGATCAGGACAAACAAAAAAAAACTTCTAATAAGCGATGACTATCTTATTGGTCACCATGCTCGCATTCGATACACACCACAACTTGGTGATCAGGACAAACAAAAAAAAACTTCTAATAAGCGATGACTATCTTATTGGTCACCATGCTCGCATTCGATACACACCACAACTTGGTGATCAGGACAAACAAAAAAAAACTTCTAATAAGCGATGACTATCTTATTGGTCACCATGCTCGCATTCGATACACACCACAACTTGGTGATCAGGACAAACAAAAAAAAACTTCTAATAAGCGATGACTATCTTATTGGTCACCATGCTCGCATTCGATACACACCACAACTTGGTGATCAGGACAAACAAAAAAAAACTTCTAATAAGCGATGACTATCTTATTGGTCACCATGCTCGCATTCGATACACACCACAACTTGGTGATCAGGACAAACAAAAAAAAACTTCTAATAAGCGATGACTATCTTATTGGTCACCATGCTCGCATTCGATACACACCACAACTTGGTGATCAGGACAAACAAAAAAAAACTTCTAATAAGCGATGACTATCTTATTGGTCACCATGCTCGCATTCGATACACACCACAACTTGGTGATCAGGACAAACAAAAAAAAACTTCTAATAAGCGATGACTATCTTATTGGTCACCATGCTCGCATTCGATACACACCACAACTTGGTGATCAGGACAAACAAAAAAAAACTTCTAATAAGCGATGACTATCTTATTGGTCACCATGCTCGCATTCGATACACACCACAACTTGGTGATCAGGACAAACAAAAAAAAACTTCTAATAAGCGATGACTATCTTATTGGTCACCATGCTCGCATTCGATACACACCACAACTTGGTGATCAGGACAAACAAAAAAACTTCTAATAAGCGATGACTATCTTATTGGTCACCATCCTCGCATTCGATACACACCACAACTTGGTGATCAGGACAAACAAAAAAAAACTTCTAATAAGCGATGACTAACTTATTGGTCACCATCCTCGCATTCGATACACACCACAACTTGGTGATCAGGACAAACAAAAAAAAACTTCTAATAAGCGATGACTATCTTATTGGTCACCATGCTCGCATTCGATACACACCACAACTTGGTGATCAGGACAAACAAAAAAAAACTTCTAATAAGCGATGACTATCTTATTGGTCACCATGCTCGCATTCGATACACACCACAACTTGGTGATCAGGACAAACAAAAAAAAACTTCTAATAAGCGATGACTATCTTATTGGTCACCATGCTCGCATTCGATACACACCACAACTTGGTGATCAGGACAAACAAAAAAAAACTTCTAATAAGCGATGACTATCTTATTGGTCACCATGCTCGCATTCGATACACACCACAACTTGGTGATCAGGACAAACAAAAAAAAACTTCTAATAAGCGATGACTATCTTATTGGTCACCATGCTCGCATTCGATACACACCACAACTTGGTGATCAGGACAAACAAAAAAAAACTTCTAATAAGCGATGACTATCTTATTGGTCACCATGCTCGCATTCGATACACACCACAACTTGGTGATCAGGACAAACAAAAAAAAACTTCTAATAAGCGATGACTATCTTATTGGTCACCATCCTCGCATTCGATACACACCACAACTTGGTGATCAGGACAAACAAAAAAAAACTTCTAATAAGCGATGACTATCTTATTGGTCACCATGCTCGCATTCGATACACACCACAACTTGGTGATCAGGACAAACAAAAAAAAACTTCTAATAAGCGATGACTATCTTATTGGTCACCATGCTCGCATTCGATACACACCACAACTTGGTGATCAGGACAAACAAAAAAACTTCTAATAAGCGATGACTATCTTATTGGTCACCATCCTCGCATTCGATACACACCACAACTTGGTGATCAGGACAAACAAAAAAAACTTCTAATAAGCGATGACTATCTTATTGGTCACCATCCCTGCATTCGATACACACCACAACTTGGTGATCAGGACAAACAAAAAAAAACTTCTAATAAGCGATGACTATCTTATTGGTCACCATCCTCGCATTCGATACACACCACAACTTGGTGATCAGGACAAACAAAAAAACTTCTAATAAGCGATGACTATCTTATTGGTCACCATCCTCGCATTCGATACACACCACAACTTGGTGATCAGGACAAACAAAAAAAAACTTCTAATAAGCGATGACTATCTTATTGGTCACCATCCTCGCATTCGATACACACCACAACTTGGTGATCAGGACAAACAAAAAAACTTCTAATAAGCGATGACTATCTTATTGGTCACCATCCTCGCATTCGATACACACCACAACTTGGTGATTAGGACAAACAAAAAAAACTTCTAATAAGCGATGACTATCTTATTGGTCACCATCCTCGCATTCGATACACACCACAACTTGGTGATCAGGATAAACAAAAAAAACTTCTAATATGCGATGACTATCTTATTGGTCACCATCCTCGCATTCGATACACACCACAACTTGGTGATCAGGATAAACAAAAAAAACTTCTAATAAGCGATGACTATCTTATTGGTCACCATCCTCGCATTCGATACACACCACAACTTGGTGATCAGGATAAACAAAAAAAACTTCTAATATGCGATGACTATCTTATTGGTCACCATCCTCGCATTCGATACACACCACAACTTGGTGATCAGGATAAACAAAAAAAACTTCTAATAAGCGATGACTATCTTATTGGTCACCATCCTCGCATTCGATACACACCACAACTTGGTGATCAGGATAAACAAAAAAAACTTCTAATAAGCGATGACTATCTTATTGGTCACCATCCTCGCATTCGATACACACCACAACTTGGTGATCAGGATAAACAAAAAAAACTTCTAATATGCGATGGCTATCTTATTGGTCACCATCCTCGCATTCGATACACACCACAACTTGGTGATCAGGATAAACAAAAAAAACTTCTAATATGCGATGACTATCTTATTGGTCACCATCCTCGCATTCGATACACACCACAACTTGGTGATCAGGACAAACAAAAAAAACTTCTAATAAGCGATGACTATCTTATTGGTCACCATCCTCGCATTCGATACACACCACAACTTGGTGATCAGGATAAACAAAAAAAACTTCTAATATGCGATGACTATCTTATTGGTCACCATCCTCGCATTCGATACACACCACAACTTGGTGATCAGGATAAACAAAAAAAACTTCTAATATGCGATGACTATCTTATTGGTCACCATCCTCGCATTCGATACACACCACAACTTGGTGATCAGGACAAACAAAAAAAACTTCTAATAAGCGATGACTATCTTATTGGTCACCATCCTCGCATTCGATACACACCACAACTTGGTGATCAGGATAAACAAAAAAAACTTCTAATATGCGATGACTATCTTATTGGTCACCATCCTCGCATTCGATACACACCACAACTTGGTGATCAGGATAAACAAAAAAAACTTCTAATAAGCGATGACTATCTTATTGGTCACCATCCTCGCATTCGATACACACCACAACTTGGTGATCAGGATAAACAAAAAAAACTTCTAATAAGCGATGACTATCTTATTGGTCACCATCCTCGCATTCGATACACACCACAACTTGGTGATCAGGACAAACAAAAAAAAACTTCTAATAAGCGATGACTATCTTATTGGTCACCATGCTCGCATTCGATACACACCACAACTTGGTGATCAGGACAAACAAAAAAAAACTTCTAATAAGCGATGACTATCTTATTGGTCACCATGCTCGCATTCGATACACACCACAACTTGGTGATCAGGACAAACAAAAAAAAACTTCTAATAAGCGATGACTAACTTATTGGTCACCATCCTCGCATTCGATACACACCACAACTTGGTGATCAGGACAAACAAAAAAAAACTTCTAATAAGCGATGACTATCTTATTGGTCACCATGCTCGCATTCGATACACACCACAACTTGGTGATCAGGACAAACAAAAAAAAACTTCTAATAAGCGATGACTATCTTATTGGTCACCATGCTCGCATTCGATACACACCACAACTTGGTGATCAGGACAAACAAAAAAAAACTTCTAATAAGCGATGACTATCTTATTGGTCACCATGCTCGCATTCGATACACACCACAACTTGGTGATCAGGACAAACAAAAAAAAACTTCTAATAAGCGATGACTATCTTATTGGTCACCATGCTCGCATTCGATACACACCACAACTTGGTGATCAGGACAAACAAAAAAAAACTTCTAATAAGCGATGACTATCTTATTGGTCACCATGCTCGCATTCGATACACACCACAACTTGGTGATCAGGACAAACAAAAAAAAACTTCTAATAAGCGATGACTATCTTATTGGTCACCATGCTCGCATTCGATACACACCACAACTTGGTGATCAGGACAAACAAAAAAAAACTTCTAATAAGCGATGACTAACTTATTGGTCACCATCCTCGCATTCGATACACACCACAACTTGGTGATCAGGACAAACAAAAAAAAACTTCTAATAAGCGATGACTATCTTATTGGTCACCATGCTCGCATTCGATACACACCACAACTTGGTGATCAGGACAAACAAAAAAAAACTTCTAATAAGCGATGACTATCTTATTGGTCACCATGCTCGCATTCGATACACACCACAACTTGGTGATCAGGACAAACAAAAAAAAACTTCTAATAAGCGATGACTATCTTATTGGTCACCATGCTCGCATTCGATACACACCACAACTTGGTGATCAGGACAAACAAAAAAAAACTTCTAATAAGCGATGACTATCTTATTGGTCACCATGCTCGCATTCGATACACACCACAACTTGGTGATCAGGACAAACAAAAAAAAACTTCTAATAAGCGATGACTATCTTATTGGTCACCATGCTCGCATTCGATACACACCACAACTTGGTGATCAGGACAAACAAAAAAAAACTTCTAATAAGCGATGACTATCTTATTGGTCACCATGCTCGCATTCGATACACACCACAACTTGGTGATCAGGACAAACAAAAAAAAACTTCTAATAAGCGATGACTATCTTATTGGTCACCATGCTCGCATTCGATACACACCACAACTTGGTGATGAGGACAAACAAAAAAAAACTTCTAATAAGCGATGACTATCTTATTGGTCACCATGCTCGCATTCGATACACACCACAACTTGGTGATCAGGACAAACAAAAAAAAACTTCTAATAAGCGATGACTATCTTATTGGTCACCATGCTCGCATTCGATACACACCACAACTTGGTGATCAGGACAAACAAAAAAACTTCTAATAAGCGATGACTATCTTATTGGTCACCATCCTCGCATTCGATACACACCACAACTTGGTGATCAGGACAAACAAAAAAAACTTCTAATAAGCGATGACTATCTTATTGGTCACCATCCCTGCATTCGATACACACCACAACTTGGTGATCAGGACAAACAAAAAAAAACTTCTAATAAGCGATGACTAACTTATTGGTCACCATCCTCGCATTCGATACACACCACAACTTGGTGATCAGGACAAACAAAAAAAAACTTCTAATAAGCGATGACTATCTTATTGGTCACCATGCTCGCATTCGATACACACCACAACTTGGTGATCAGGACAAACAAAAAAAAACTTCTAATAAGCGATGACTATCTTATTGGTCACCATGCTCGCATTCGATACACACCACAACTTGGTGATCAGGACAAACAAAAAAAAACTTCTAATAAGCGATGACTATCTTATTGGTCACCATGCTCGCATTCGATACACACCACAACTTGGTGATCAGGACAAACAAAAAAAAACTTCTAATAAGCGATGACTATCTTATTGGTCACCATCCTCGCATTCGATACACACCACAACTTGGTGATCAGGACAAACAAAAAAAAACTTCTAATAAGCGATGACTATCTTATTGGTCACCATGCTCGCATTCGATACACACCACAACTTGGTGATCAGGACAAACAAAAAAAAACTTCTAATAAGCGATGACTATCTTATTGGTCACCATGCTCGCATTCGATACACACCACAACTTGGTGATCAGGACAAACAAAAAAAAACTTCTAATAAGCGATGACTATCTTATTGGTCACCATGCTCGCATTCGATACACACCACAACTTGGTGATCAGGACAAACAAAAAAAAACTTCTAATAAGCGATGACTATCTTATTGGTCACCATGCTCGCATTCGATACACACCACAACTTGGTGATCAGGACAAACAAAAAAAAACTTCTAATAAGCGATGACTATCTTATTGGTCACCATGCTCGCATTCGATACACACCACAACTTGGTGATCAGGACAAACAAAAAAAAACTTCTAATAAGCGATGACTATCTTATTGGTCACCATGCTCGCATTCGATACACACCACAACTTGGTGATCAGGACAAACAAAAAAAAACTTCTAATAAGCGATGACTATCTTATTGGTCACCATGCTCGCATTCGATACACACCACAACTTGGTGATCAGGACAAACAAAAAAAAACTTCTAATAAGCGATGACTATCTTATTGGTCACCATGCTCGCATTCGATACACACCACAACTTGGTGATCAGGACAAACAAAAAAAAACTTCTAATAAGCGATGACTATCTTATTGGTCACCATGCTCGCATTCGATACACACCACAACTTGGTGATCAGGACAAACAAAAAAAAACTTCTAATAAGCGATGACTATCTTATTGGTCACCATGCTCGCATTCGATACACACCACAACTTGGTGATCAGGACAAACAAAAAAACTTCTAATAAGCGATGACTATCTTATTGGTCACCATCCTCGCATTCGATACACACCACAACTTGGTGATCAGGACAAACAAAAAAAACTTCTAATAAGCGATGACTATCTTATTGGTCACCATCCCTGCATTCGATACACACCACAACTTGGTGATCAGGACAAACAAAAAAAAACTTCTAATAAGCGATGACTATCTTATTGGTCACCATCCTCGCATTCGATACACACCACAACTTGGTGATCAGGACAAACAAAAAAACTTCTAATAAGCGATGACTATCTTATTGGTCACCATCCTCGCATTCGATACACACCACAACTTGGTGATCAGGACAAACAAAAAAAAACTTCTAATAAGCGATGACTATCTTATTGGTCACCATCCTCGCATTCGATACACACCACAACTTGGTGATCAGGACAAACAAAAAAACTTCTAATAAGCGATGACTATCTTATTGGTCACCATCCTCGCATTCGATACACACCACAACTTGGTGATTAGGACAAACAAAAAAAACTTCTAATAAGCGATGACTATCTTATTGGTCACCATCCTCGCATTCGATACACACCACAACTTGGTGATCAGGATAAACAAAAAAAACTTCTAATATGCGATGACTATCTTATTGGTCACCATCCTCGCATTCGATACACACCACAACTTGGTGATCAGGACAAACAAAAAAAACTTCTAATAAGCGATGACTATCTTATTGGTCACCATCCTCGCATTCGATACACACCACAACTTGGTGATCAGGATAAACAAAAAAAACTTCTAATATGCGATGACTATCTTATTGGTCACCATCCTCGCATTCGATACACACCACAACTTGGTGATCAGGATAAACAAAAAAAACTTCTAATAAGCGATGACTATCTTATTGGTCACCATCCTCGCATTCGATACACACCACAACTTGGTGATCAGGATAAACAAAAAAAACTTCTAATAAGCGATGACTATCTTATTGGTCACCATCCTCGCATTCGATACACACCACAACTTGGTGATCAGGATAAACAAAAAAAACTTCTAATATGCGATGACTATCTTATTGGTCACCATCCTCGCATTCGATACACACCACAACTTGGTGATCAGGATAAACAAAAAAAACTTCTAATAAGCGATGACTATCTTATTGGTCACCATCCTCGCATTCGATACACACCACAACTTGGTGATCAGGATAAACAAAAAAAACTTCTAATATGCGATGACTATCTTATTGGTCACCATCCTCGCATTCTATACACACCACAACTTGGTGATCAGGATAAACAAAAAAAACTTCTAATAAGCGATGACTATCTTATTGGTCACCATCCTCGCATTCGATACACACCACAACTTGGTGATCAGGACAAACAAAAAAAACTTCTAATATGCGATGACTATCTTATTGGTCACCATCCTCGCATTCGATACACACCACAACTTGGTGATCAGGACAAACAAAAAAAACTTCTAATAAGCGATGACTATCTTATTGGTCACCATCCTCGCATTCGATACACACCACAACTTGGTGATCAGGATAAACAAAAAAAACTTCTAATAAGCGATGACTATCTTATTGGTCACCATCCTCGCATTCGATACACACCACAACTTGGTGATCAGGATAAACAAAAAAAACTTCTAATATGCGATGACTATCTTATTGGTCACCATCCTCGCATTCGATACACACCACAACTTGGTGATCAGGATAAACAAAAAAAACTTCTAATATGCGATGACTATCTTATTGGTCACCATCCTCGCATTCGATACACACCACAACTTGGTGATCAGGACAAACAAAAAAAACTTCTAATAAGCGATGACTAACTTATTGGTCACCATCCTCGCATTCGATACACACCACAACTTGGTGATCAGGACAAACAAAAAAAAACTTCTAATAAGCGATGACTAACTTATTGGTCACCATCCTCGCATTCGATACACACCACAACTTGGTGATCAGGACAAACAAAAAAAACTTCTAATAAGCGATGACTATCTTATTGGTCACCATCCTCGCATTCGATACACACCACAACTTGGTGATCAGGATAAACAAAAAAAAACTTCTAATAAGCGATGACTAACTTATTGGTCACCATCCTCGCATTCGATACACACCACAACTTGGTGATCAGGACAAACAAAAAAAACTTCTAATAAGCGATGACTATCTTATTGGTCACCATCCTCGCATTCGATACACACCACAACTTGGTGATCAGGACAAACAAAAAAAAACTTCTAATAAGCGATGACTAACTTATTGGTCACCATCCTCGCATTCGATACACACCACAACTTGGTGATCAGGACAAACAAAAAAAACTTCTAATAAGCGATGACTATCTTATTGGTCACCATCCTCGCATTCGATACACACCACAACTTGGTGATCAGGACAAACAAAAAAAACTTCTAATAAGCGATGACTATCTTATTGGTCACCATGCTCGCATTCGATACACACCACAACTTGGTGATCAGGACAAACAAAAAAAACTTCTAATAAGCGATGACTATCTTATTGGTCACCATGCTCGCATTCGATACACATAGAGAATACAATACACAACAGAAAACGGTCGGGATCCCGGGATCCCGTTTTCTGGCCTCGAAAATCCCGGGACTGTACTTGGCTAATCTCGGGACTTTCGGGATTGCCACAAACAAGTCTAGTTTGTATTCCGTAGTCCGTTGCGTCTTGAAAATAACCTTGCCTAGATTATTTTAATACATTACGACAAAAAGCAACTCGTACAATACGTAGGTACCCACTATTTACTACACAGGTACAGTCCTAATAATATGTTTGTCGTAGAACTTAGAAGGGACTTCCCCACTCGGAATACTTTAATACAATACTCTTAAGGTAATTCCCCAACGAACTAACAGGGGAATCACCCGATCATCTCATATCATAATATTGTTGCGGGTATTTCCCGTCGGGGATTCCCTGTACGAAAGTATAAATATGCAAATCAGGTTTTATTTTTTCATTTATTGTTCTGTCAGGGCCGTTTTTTAAAACGATATACAAACTTAATTTCGGTGATGATTGGGAGGAGCATATAAAAATGCAAAAAAGTGACAGTGCTATTTACTTGCTTAGGTGAAAAACGAGACAAACATGAATCATAGCCGCGCCGCATTGTCGCAGGAGTAAATGACGTAAGCGACAAAAGATAAAATCTCGAATTGCATAAGAACCAACAAATTAAAAAAAAATGCTTTTGCATTAATTTAGGTACCATAATTACCTACATAACTATGTAAAAAAATATTTTAAATCTGTTCTAGAATCGGGGAATGAACGATATTAGTGTTTTAGAAGAGCCGATTTTGACAAATAATTATACCGAGAAAAGTTTCACCAAATGCGTTTCTGACTTTCATTTATGTAGTTTAAATCCTCAAGTAAATACTTAAATATGAAATAAGTACCATTTTTCGTTACTGAATACGACAGTTACTTAGCGGCTCAATTTTTTTACATATCGTCTTAACGGCCCCTGACCAATCCGTCGCACAACCAAATATTTAAAATTTTCCTGCATCGACTACACACGATCTGAGGCCATCCGACTCCGATTTCTGCTTGGAAGCAACCGGGGCATGCTCCGGATTCGCAGGATCGGGGAGACCCGGATGCCATATAGTCCGAGCCTTAGGTAAACAAATAAGTACGATTTTAAAACCCATGGGTCTTAACAAAACAAAACTGTTCAGCGCGCGTTTGAAAAAATCATTAAAAGAATTGGTACTTATGGAATTTTATACGGTAAACAGTTGTTCAACTTTTTTGTGGTAACAAAGCATGTGTTTGTAGTTGGGTTCGTAAATGTTTCACTACGTCACTGTGGCTTGTCATTCTAAAGATAAGATAGTAAATAGACTTTTATTGCACACCATTAAAAATAAGCAGACAAAAGGATCACTTTTTAATTTTATGTAGATAGGTAGGTACATACGATGGGCAGCCTTATCGCTAAACTCCTTGGTTTTCAAGGTCTCCGCAGCAATTAAATAAATAATAAATAATTTTGCTGGCATTTCACACAGCGCTATCTAGCCCCAAACTAAGCAAAGCTTGTATTAAGGGAACCAGATAACTGATAGAATACTTATATACATTTTTTTTGTAAATACATACCTACTTATGATATATAGAGAAACAACCAGACCCGGAACAAATATCTGTAGATCATGCAAACATTTGTTCCTCGGCGGGAATCGAACCCGCTACCTCCTGCGTCTTAGCCGGCTATTCGCCCACTGCGCCACGGATGTCGTCAATTTGAAGTTTTAAACTCATCCTTTTTTACAATTTATATCTCGTTACCACAAAAATGTTAAACAACTGTTTAAGCTGTGTTTAAAAAAAATCATTCCAATTTTTATTTAAGTAGGCGTTTTTTGAACACGCGCTATGCAGTGTTTAATAATTTTTTTGTGGTAAGACCCAAATTCAAATTAGTGGGTTAACACAGTTATTAGTTATCTATCACTCAGATTAAAACGACTGAGAGGTAAATGACATAATCTTTATACAATTTGTGTTCTGTGCAACCAACAATGACGCGGTAGGAGATTTACCTACTAGGTGTACTTATTGATCACCAACCAAAAGACAAAACTGACAGTTACACGGCTTCAAGAATGACTCAGAATGAGGTCAGTCACCCCTCCGTCCATTTTCCATTGACCTTGTGCTGTGCGTGCAGTGCAGAGAAGAGAGGAACAGTATTGGAGTGTGCGCCGTAGGAAACGGGCGTTTCAAGGCCCAACGTCATCCGTCACAGTAATCGCGCGCTTTCACTACAATATTATCAAACACAATCACAAATTATAATAAACATTTCGCACTGAACACGCCATTTTACAGTTAAACATCGCGCTCCGGGATCGGTAAAGTTTACATTCTCGCTGTGCGCATGTGTGGTACGCGTATAAATTGAAAAGGCTCGAGCGAGGTAAGTGACAGTGATTGGCGGTGGATTCTCATTTTGGTCGGCTGTTTTCTCCGCGGTAGAAGCTACAACAGGTTCTGCTCTTGTTACAATGGAATAAGAGTTAAATTTGAATAACAATTTGGAGCAGCTGTTTGTTGTGGATTTTTGAGCAGATGTTTTTTGTAGTTTTTGTTCTAATAACCTATAATTTCAATTTATTTACTGTTTTATCTATATACGGGTGACTTTATTTACTTAGGCACAGTATAGTTTAGCTTCTTTTATCTACCCGTTCTTATTTTTTTTACTATCTGATTACCTAGTGATGGAACGATACAATCAAGTAGGTAAATATAAATTGGTAGGTAGGTACCTACCTATGCGCATATCGTACCTACATAAGTATTACCCGTGCGCGATAAGTTGGGACCTGAGCGCGGTGACGTCATATTGGCGTGTTTGTACCGCCCGCAAAAAAGCGAACATAACAAGCAGCCGCCCGCGGCTTCGTTTTTGTTTTTTTTAACCTAATTTATTATGTTACTCAGGGAGGACGCTGCTTTTATCTAATCTTTTTTACACTATTTGAATAAAATAAAAATACAATGTTTAAGTTTATACATTTATTTTATCTATTATTTACATTATCTCATCTTCGTCACTACTTAGTGGATTTATGCCTTCTAGAGGTTGTTCTTCGTCCTCAGTCTCACTATAATCACTTGACGAAGAGGTATCCGATAAATTTACAATTAATTGCGATTCATTCGTCTCTTGTAAGAGGTCATCGTCCCAATACTTTTGTCGAAGCCTGTCCACATGGTTGACTTCTTTTTTTCAGTCACTCTCACTTAAAAACTCTAACACTTTTAGCACGAGGTTTCTTTCTCCGCTATGCAAAGGTTTACCCTTCATAATGATAACAAAAACAATTAACAAGAACTATAACAACAAAACAATGACACAAAATATAACAACAAAACAATAACACAAACGAAAACTAAAAGAATTCCAGAGCGCGTCGTTACGTGACGTAGGCCAGTACGAGACTAAAAACCCTAGTTAAAAATAGTGATGCGAACGGTACAATACGGGCGCCATCGGGGAAGTGCAGGGGAAGCGGTCGGGGAGTCGCATTCCTAACAGGTCCCAAGTTATCGCGCACGAGTAATACCTATCTTACGTACGAGCTTACTTCATGGGTAAGGAGGCTAACAACCAGGGATGTTGTGGATTCAGATTTTTTCAAATTTGCGGATGCGGTTCTTAAGATTTTTATTAAGAAACTTCGGTTTAGTGCAGAAATAAAACAAAAGTATAAACTTAACTGCAGAACACTCGATTAACATACCTACAATACTCACTGTATACTCACAATAACACTCAAAAACTGCAATGTTCATACGATAAGCGCAAGGTAACACGCGATACAAATAAGATAAACAATAACAAACGCTTCGGATCTTGTCACCGAAATCTTCTCTCCTATTGGTCAATCAGCACGTGCCACGCGCCACTAAAAAACAAAACAATCTACGTGGAATACTAAAAATTATTACAAATGTTTCCACGAATAGCACCTACAATGTAGTTGCTTCTAGTAATGGGACTCTATATTTAATCATCAATAATATGATGGATTGTGTCAAATAAAAGATAATTTTGATAAAATAAATAAAATATTTTACTTGCCTTTAAAGTTCTGCCTCTAAAGTTAAGTTATTCAATTAGTTTGGGTTATTCAAACTTAAATCAGCAGTAGGATCTCTGGAGCTAGACGTTCTAGGCTAGCGGTGTCTATAAACTAATGGTATTTAGTATCACTCAGTTAATGCATTTCTGATGTTAGCTGTCAAACTGCAAACAGCTGTATCTTGGGAACTAGACGTTCTCTAGGCTAGCGGTGTCATTAGACAAATGGTAGTATCACTGACATATGCATTTCTAATGACAGCTGTCAAACTTCAAACATTATCTTGGGAACTAGACGTCCGAACATCTACCCTAGAGGGTAGCGGTGTCTTTAGACAAATGGTAGTATCACTGAGTTATTGCATTTCTGATGACAGCTGTCAAACTTCAAACAGCTGTATCTTGGGAACTAGACGTTCTAGACTAGCGGTGTCTTGGGACAAATGATAGGAATCAATGAGATCTGCAAGTCTCTCTTTTACGTTTTCACGACTAAACCCAGATCGATTTTGATGAAATTTGGTATAACCTAGATATATTATTACCGGGATTGAGATATACCTAGGTTACATTTTAGCTGACTGCGCAGAAGTGGGTAATGTTTTTGATAAACAACGCGTGCGAAGCCGCGGCCGGGTCAGCTAGTTTCTTATAAAATAGGTATATTTGATCCAGCCAAGCGTGATCTCTAAATCAACTTATATGTTGTAGGTATGTATGTTTGTCCGAAAATAGGTTTCGAGGCGTGGATCCGATCATCGTGAAATTTAATACATAGGTAGGTAGTAATGGCACAATTTTGGTGTGACTAAATGAGCTAAAATGAGGGGGGGGGGTTGTTGAAATATTGGGGTTCAAGAGGGGTAAAAAAATGAAAATGAGGCTAACTGGTCAAGTGGGACGTCAAGTGTAAGGTATTCATTAGTACATTTTGACTCCGTTTTTATTTTTCGTAAATTCTTTATAGTTTTTGAGTTCTTAGCCATAATAAAAACTAAACTTTGACAAAATTCACAGGGTACACCAGTGACCCCCCCACAGTGCTGTAATTTAGTATGCGTGTAGCTTAAGGGCGCACTATACCTGGGGAGACGATAAATCGTTTATTTTGAAACAATGTTTTGTTCAACAAATTTTGTGATTTCAATTTGTAATTCATATATGTTATAGTTAAGGATACGTGCTAGAGCGCCTGTGTTGTGAAAACACGATTCCGTAAAATTTTCTCGATAGAAAAAAATCCAAAGATGACTCCAAATTTATCTTAAAACCGTTCTTATGCGATGAATACTACAATTTAGATCTTGAAACTTTGTACAGTAATTCTACACAACATAAATAAGGGCACCTGTGCTTGAAATTTTCAAAATACGTTTTGATTTTATCATGAAATGAAAATATCTAAGTTTTACACTAATGAAACCATTCGCTCCGGACGCCTGTTTCGCGATTCAGTCTGGCCTCGGCTTTCAGACGGGGTACCCGTGACGCTTGTCGCTCCAAACGAACACGTAATTCTTAGGCAGAATTTATATTTAGTTGCTTTTTGTAAAAATGCAGTAAAGAGAAATAAACACAACAAGATAATGAATAGACTGAATGATAAAAAAACCGGCAAACATATGAACCATGCCGAGATAGGACGTGCAGCGGCGCGCGGAGAAGCGGGGGTGAAATTCGAGTTTGGGCTGAGGTATAGTCAATTCTTAAGTTACACCAATATAGGCAACAGTCTGAAATCCAGAATAAATGCAATTTCTACCCCAAAAAAGATTAACCACATTTAGTAACTCCCGTTACCTGTAATTTGAATGAAACTGTACGAGTAGGTCAAGTTAGTTGGTTTATATTTCGTGTCTATCAACATAATATACTAGTTTGATACCTAGTCAAAGATTACAAATAATATTTGTTTTTTTTATTCGGAGACTCGCGAGATTTCGGTTCGGGGCGAACCACTAGTTTAGATACGAAATCGAGGAAATAAGTTTAGTATGCCATAAAACACACAAATAACATGCAACAAATAACAGTGTACACACGGCTACACATCAAGCTATACATTTCCAGTATAAGCTGACCTCTCATTCTACAAAAAGCCTGCACAATGCGAGGTCAGCTTATACTGGAAATGTATAGCTTGATGTGTAGCCGTGTGTACATAGGTACATTTATTTTTTCATCGTTGTTAGTGTGTGTGATAACGTGAAATGACTTAATAGTGGATGCCATGTTGGTCTAAACACATATCTCTATGTACACTGTAATTATTAGTTCTGTGTGCGTTCATTTAATAATAAAAAACTCAGTCTGTGTTTGAATCTAAACTGATATTATTGTGTGGTGCCAGTCTGTTTAATATTTTAATATCTTCGAAGACTGCGTGATTATAATTTTAGTGCTCCTTAGTTGTTTTGTTAATGTGAACACTGGCAGTATAATCGTTATAAGTATTTTTTTGTTTGTTTTTAAATTTCAAGACACTTCAATGGGTAAATGTTTTCTAATTGTTAACTTACGGAATAAACATTGCGCGCCTTGCGATGCCTAAACGTGTTTAGACGCTAAATATGATTTGAGGAGTTGTCGCATCTTACAAATACGTCAAAATATACGTTTAGGGATCGTTGTGCGAGCTGGGCTTGATTTACTTGCATAGTTCACAGTACGGGGGCAATTCTGATCGCACGAATTAAATTTAGGTTTGAGAACACTAAAATTATTACTACCCATGTGCTGATCTTTTTTAGGGTTCCGTACCCAAAGGGTAAAACGGCACCCTATTACTAAGGTTCCGCTGTCTGTCCGTCTGTCTGTCCGTCTGTCACCAGGCAGTATCTCATGAACCGTGATAGACAGTTGAAATTTTCACATATGATGTATTTATATTAATATTTCAGAGGGGCTCCCATACAACAAACGTGATTTTTAGGGTTCCGTACCCAAAGGGTAAAACGGCACCCCATTACTGGGGCTCCGCTGTCTGTATGTCTGTCTGTCTGTCTGTCACCAGGCTGTATCTCATGAACCGTGAAAGTTAGACAGTCCAAAGATGATGTATTTCTATTGCCGCTATAGCAACAAATACGAAAAACAAAATAAAATAAATACACGTATTTAAGGGGGGCTCCCATACAACAAACGTGATTTTTTGCTCGTTATAGCCATATATTTATACTCGTAACGGCAACATGTAGACGCTTGAAATATTCACAGAATATTTAGTTATATATTCACTTTAAAAATAAATAATTAAATGAAAATAAAACAAATATTTAAGGGGGGCCATACAACAATCGTGATTATTTTGCCGTTTTTATAGATACGGGTACGGAACCCTTCGTGCGCAAATACGACTCGCACTTGGCCGGTTTTTTCATACGGCCAGAGGATGATAGTTGTCATTTTAGGTGCTGTCATACTTAAATATAGGTACCTAGTTTAGTTTGTGCAATAGAATTGCCTCCACTTCCAGTGAGTTTTAATTAATGGAGAATTTAGTTATGTTGACCATTCACGCACCACATAACCATACAAGAATGTATTAGCGTGATCTTTGATAATTTAACTTACTAATAGTATGTATAGCACGCTTGCCTAGACAGAAACTATTTACTCCGGACTGGAAAACTCTCCTAATAGGATAAATAAATATAATAAATAAATATTGCTGGACATTTCACACAGCGCTATCTAGCCCCAAACTAAGCAGAGCTTGTACTATGGGAACCAGATAACTGATATAATACTTATATACATTTTTTGTAAATACATACTTATAATAATAAAGAGAAACAACCAGACCCAGAATGAATATCTCTAGATCATGCAAACATTTGTTCTGCGGCGGGAATCGAACCCGCTACCTCCTGCGTCTCAGCCGGCTATTCGCCCACTGCACCACGGAGGTAGTCAAATATTTATTTATTTATTAGGCAAGGCCAAGAGCTCACGTACTGAATACAAAATTACAAAGCATTTTTCGCGACTATTCTATGATATGTGTGCGAATAAGTTGCATGCACAGCATTTACAATAAAATTACAAACATACAATAGTTAGGTAAATAATTAATAAAACATAGGCAAGAAAAGAATACTATAGATTAATGTTTAAACTGGAAGAAAGAACTGGAAGTATTGGAAGAACTGGAGATAATTTAATACTTTCTAAGTGCCGCACGCTATGCGTTGGTGATGTCTTCGAGATGAAGTGAAGGTTAACCCAGTGGCGTACCTAGCGTAGTAGGGGCGGCAGGGGCGGCCCGCCCCGGGCGGCACCTTTAGGTGGCGTCAAAATTTAACAATAAATAATAATAATATGTTGTAAATATTTGAACCATTTCATATTTTTGTCGCATAAGCAATGCCAGCAGTGAGAGAAGTAAGTAATTCAAAATTGATATTGATCCAAATTTTTTTATGATCAACAATGAGTATTTTAAAGCTGTCCGATCTGGCTATCTATTGAGTCTATTAAGTCTATTGAGTAAGAGGTGTGTGATGCTATAGACATTGATAGTGCAATAAAAGACTTTGCTCTTAAAAATACAATTTAAATTTCAGATAAAGACAAGTTTTGTTTTCAATTCTAACAAATAGGTACATTAACTTTCAATAAAGATATAAATGTTAACAGTATCGTCGTAGTTCTAATTAAAAGTCAATTTGCGGTTTATATTCAATTCGCTAATAACTTAATTTTGATGATCAGGTTGTAGCTATGTAGGTAAAATATGTTTTTCTAAAATATGTGATTATTATATTGAAAACACATATCATCATCATCATATCAGCCCTAAGACGTCCACTGCTTTAGGTAGACAGTTAAACATAGCCTTATCCTTGATATTTATACTTCATATTTCGTAGAAGTAATTATTATTATAGGGCTAACCAGTTTCGTTTTCCTTGTACGCACCAGTATGGTGCAATATTGCCAATTTCAAGTTTTTATATCCATTTTCAATTCAAGAATGTTGTAAAAAATTTATTACGTAGGTATCTACATTATTTGTTTATTTTGGTACAGATTAATGGTACCTAACATTATTTTCGAGTGTTTTAGGTAAGGCGACTTTGTTCCTATCCATTACGATAAATTCGAGTATTTGTATTTAAAATAGGGTCACGTCGCTGAAGTTATTCTATAGGTCACGTCACGTGCAATAGAGTTGCGATAAGCGAAGCGAACGAAATGTAAAAATGTGTCAGGTCAAGAGTGTGGACATTGTGGACAATAACCAAAACTAAACATACGAATAAAACACTGCCATTTGAAACTAGACCATACTACGATGTTTTACGGACTAAAGCTGCCTGTGCATATTTTATTTTGACATGTAAATGTGGAATGACTGAATGTGTGTTCATATGTAAATCTGTATGATTTAAATAACACTGTTTCGTTTTCTTTCAGCTACCGTTCCGACAATCGCTTCTCCAAAAACGTACAAATGCCTGAACCGCGACACCCGGTCATGACGCCGGAGCGATGCCACGGTGCCCTGGTCCGACCACCTGCCCATACCTCCCCCTAAAACAAATGCTCACAGCCAGGTTCCTATTCCTGGTCACATGCTTAAGCTTCGCTATGTCCCTCATTTGGATCCGGCTGGTAGCAGTACCAGACCAACCAGCTGTCAACGAGAACTTGATTCAAGAAGCGATTGAAAATGTTGAAAGAGATTCGCGTTACTCCGAGGTCTACAGAAAAACGAGTCGTCTCCCTAAGGGGCTCAAGTATATTCTCCTCTGGACAGATCGAGACTTCGCTCCTTTCTACTACTTCGGAGAGGGACAGAGAGCATTCCTGCAGAAGAACTGTTCGGTGATAAATTGTTACGTCACCAGCGACAGAAACTTCTTCAATCGTGACACAACAAAGTTCGATGCTATCGCCTTCAACGGCAGGAACCTTAAGCGCAAAGATCTGCCAAAACACCGTTCAACGCACCAAAAGTTTATATACTTCAACATGGAGTCAGCAGACAACTACCCGGTATGTAGCAGAACTTTTGATGGCTACTTCAACTGGACTTCAACTTACAGACTCGATTCAGACATTCCATTTCCTTATATCATGGTGAGGAATAGTAAAGGTGATATT
Organism: Philereme vetulata; assembly: GCA_918857605.2. Classification (NCBI taxonomy): domain Eukaryota; kingdom Metazoa; phylum Arthropoda; class Insecta; order Lepidoptera; family Geometridae; genus Philereme; species Philereme vetulata. The sequence continues at coordinate 9,483,243 of OU975446.1, forward strand.
ATTGGACCAAAGAAGGATATGGTATGGAATGACTATCCGAAAACAAGCGAACAATTCTCTGAGAAGTTGTTGAATAAGTCGAAGACAGCCGCTTGGTTCGTCTCACACTGTTCGAGCAGAAGTGGACGGAAAGAATTGGTGAAAAGATTGAAAAGCGCTTTGAATCTTTATAAGCACACCGTGGATGTGTACGGGAGCTGTGGGCCGTTCGATTGTCCCAGAGATAAGAAGAATGCGTGTAACTTGTTGCTAGAAAAAGATTACTTCTTCTACCTTTCGCTTGAAAATTCATTTGCTGAGGATTATGTTACAGAGAAGCTACTAACGGCTTTGCAGCATGATATTGTACCTATCATCTATGGGGGTGCTGACTATTCTCGGTGAGTTTCTAGCTGTTTATGTTCATTAGGTTTCGTTAATTGGGTGACATAACCACACTTATCTTGGTCAACGCATAAGCATTGCAATTCACCAAGGCAATGCAGCCAGTGTCTTGGGAACAATTCCGCTTGCTAGAGGTCTGGAGCAGTTGAGCTATTTATAGATCGTATGCAATGGTCTTTAGATGATTCAGCGGATGTATCCCCAAAACACTGAACAGCGTAAGGACATCCGTAGCTTAGATCTGTCTGCACATTTTAACCATGACTTTCCTGCCATGACTTAGAGAATGGTATTGGAAAAACTTACTACAGGCAGGTATTACAGCGGTTACGCTCTTTACCTAGCAAATACTGAAACTTGCTACAATTATGTATCGGACACTGTATAAGTCATCTTCAATTACAATCTTTATGTAGACCTTTTCATGTAGTGCGCCTTCTAGTGCGCGATCTTCACTCGAGAACCTTTCTGCCCCAACGGCCAGCTCTCTGAGCTGTGCTCCACTGCCACTTCAATGGAAACATTTATAAAGTCTTACTTTCTTTCCAGATTCCTGCCGCCAGGCTCGTATCTCGACGCTCGGAAGCACAACGCGTTCGACTTGGCAACCACCATGGACCGTATAATGAGCTCTCCAAAGCTTTACCAGGAGTTCTTCCGGTGGAAAGGGCAGCTGACCTTCAGCGACCCGACGAGGGAAAACGTGTGCAATGTCTGCGCCGCGCTGAATGACCAGGAGAGAATGGAGAAGACGACTGTTTATCAGGAGTTTAGAGAGTGGTGGCGTCCACATTATCATGAACGATGTTGATGAAAGTATTGCAAACTTCGAGTTGCACGCCCCTTCGATTCTACTCAAAGTTTACTGGTTAGACGGTTTATAACGATCCTTACCTGTGCCTACAAGAACTTAAATGTATAATATACATATCTCTTTATAATAACAAAAGGATCAGTTAAGCCAGCTATACACCGTTGAAAGTCTATAGCTCCACTGCGCGAGATCACTGTAGTGATCAAAAGCTGTGTAAAAAGCTAGCACTTGCAGATGAATGCTGTAGCATTCATCTGCAAGTGCTAGCTTTTGGATCATATATTCCTTCGATCAGACACTCAGAGAATGAATATCCATTTTTACATTGAATATGAGATAATTTCGAAAACGCGATAGGTACCGGTAAGAATTTTTGACTTTGACAAAAGTAATTAGAGGGGCGCGCAATTTATAACTGAATACAGATCAAAGTGAAGTTGAGAATAATGACGAAAACACATTTTACATACACAAAATTTTTTCGTTAACTTTTAGTTAACTTTCCGTCGCATTTACATAGATGCAAAAACTTTTAGTTACTTCAAGAGTTGCATTGCTATGAATTTGACTAGATTTTATTAACAGTGTGATGATCTTGGCAGCAGTTCTTGATTAGTAGCTTTGCGATATCATGTATATTACTATGAGTATGTTTAAGTTAGCAAATATATAACCTACAGATCTTTTTAATATAAGCGTTTTTGTCTAGTGAGCAGCGACTATGTACGACATGCTACTGTTTTCAATATTCAATATTTATTCACCGGGGCCCATCACGTTTTCAAAATTCTTTCTGGTCTGGTCGAAGCGACGTGTGATCCGAGAGCTGGCGCTTATCTGGATCAACGCATAAGTATTGCAATTCAGCGAGGCAAAGCAGCCAGTGTCTTGGGGACACTTCGGCCGGGTTCACATCTGGAGCAGTTGAGCTATCTATAGATCGTTTGCAACGGTCTTTAGATGATTCAACTGTTTCTTCTGTATTTTTTTTGTAAATAATTATATATTATTTCTGTTATTAAAGGAACATTATATTATATTCAATACATATTTCGTAGTGTATTTAGTTTAGTTGTCAGTACTTCTATGTATTCCGAGTTTACCTTATTTTTGTTTTTCAGTGGTGTCAGTACCTAGTACCTACTGGTATTCCTAATTTACCTACTAACAGAATTGTTTACAACAAAGTTTTGAGTGCTTAAAATGGTCACATTTTCGTTTAAATTAATGTGTTTTTTGCGCACAGAATTGTGAAATGGGTTGGACTCAAATCTTTAAAAACGTTAACACATTTTTAGGTATCTGATTGATTTAATCAAAACAACTACAGATACCAACTATAGTTTTTTATAAAGATATAAAAAAAACTATAACTTTAGCGGTTTAGCACTGATGATCAGGCAATATTTATAAATAATTTCTTGTTTAAAAAACCTTTATCGTTGCTATGGTTACTGATAAAAAACCAAAAACATGGCATGTTTATATAATGAAAACGCCAGAAAATTTGTATGTAATGTTGAATCTCTTGAAAACGAGTTAGTTCTAAGAAAATTATGATTATTGCATATAAATAATATTGTGAAATTATAAATTTAAGAAAAATACCTATTTAGTATTTTCAAAATGTCTTATGTAGTCGACCAAATAAGTCATTAACTATTTTTGAATAAAATATAGGTAACTTTGGCTTTAATAATGGAATGGTTGCTATCATGCAATTATGTGGGCGTGTATTAAACTTTGTGTTTCGAATTGACTCTGACTACCCCTTTGGGGGATATCTTCAAGTGCCTGAGTACTGAGAAAGAGAACTGAGGATTTATTTATAGTATCGTTAATATCGATAATCGATAGACTAACGATTAACTATCGATCGGCAACAACTATTGCTGCAATTTCCCAGCAGGCACTATATAAATCATCTACAATTATTTATGGTTTCATCATCATCATTCTCAGCCCGTGTCAACCCACTGCTGGACATAGGCCTCTCTTTGTTTCTGCCATTTTTCCTGATCCTCTACCGGTCCACCACTGAATCACGTACGACCGATGGTCTTATGGATGTCGTCCACCCATGTCTCTGGTGGACGTCCCCTATTTCGATGCCCAGTTCTCGGCCTCCACTCTGTTAGTGCCATAGTCCACCTGTCGTTACTACGTCTGGCCAAGTGCCCTGCCCAATTCCACTTGAGCCCCATTATTCGCTTGCTAACGTCTTGTACTTTAGTCTGCTTGCGAATTTCGGTATTGGGAACTCGATCTAAGAGTGTGATGCCGAGCATGGCAAGATCCATATCTCTCTGTGCTACACTTATTTTGTACACAGCCTCCTTCGTGAGCCTCCATGTCTCGGCACCATAAGTCATAGTTGGCAGGACACATTGGTTATAGAGACGTGTTTTAAGACATTGTGGAATTCGCGTAGATTTTAGTATGTCATCTAGTTTGCCGACTGCTTACCCTGCAGAAGATGCTGGTCATCTTAACATTTAGGTAAGTAAACCTCGCCAAGTTATGGTTTACTTACCTAAATATTAAATATTTTAGTTTATGAGAACCAGAACACTTTAAGGACACTCTATGCGGTATTTTATAGTGTTACTGTTATTAATTATGTAAGTTTTTGTTTCTTGGATAAAACAATTAAATATTGAGAAATGATAAGACCTAGCCCTTATTTGGTCGACCGTGCCATTAGACTAAAATATTGTTTCAATATTCAAGTAATATTTGATTGAAATCTTAACAATGTACCAAATATTTTAAGCTTTACAGAATGAGTCAATTGTTAATTGTATTTAATACTTAAAATGATACAAGTAAAGTCTATGCTAAATACAGGCTGCTTCGGAATATGCATACAACATAAAGGGGGTCATTTCCCATTGAAACCATTTATTGATTGTTAAATGTTGAACATTAAAGATGTAGATAAAATAAAATAAAAAATATGATTGTCACAGTTCGAGAAGACAACTTTGAGAGTATTTAGTTTTTATAAAACGATGTTTTTGTGCAGTCAACTGTCTTCGGGTTGTTATAAAATCTTCGGAATGAATCTGAAATCAAACATAAGATTAAAATAAATCTTTTGTTACCAAGTCGATGAAACAGCTAATTTAAATAAGATAAATAATTTAATACAAAAACCATTTTTTAAATTGCCATTTTGAAGATAAGATACTCGATTTTGAACCACTCTTGCGGATTAACATAAACAGATAAGTATCGGTTCCTTTAAATATTAAAATCCTTCTCTCCTCCTTAGATCCGTGTACCAATGCCAGAATCGTTTACTTGTACAAATATTATTCTATACTAATATTATAAAGAGGAAAGATTTGTATTTTTGTGTGTGTGTTTGTAACAAAATTTAAAAAATTCTTTCACCATTGAAAAGCTACATTCACCATAAGTAACATAGGCTTCTTTTTACCCAACTGCGCAAAGGAGGGTAATGTTTATTGAAAAACTGCGCGTGCGAAGCTGCGGATTGGTCAGCTAGTAATTTATAAAATACAAATTTGTAAATGTTAATTTTGCTAATATCTCATAACTTGTATAATTTCTCTTTCATGTATTTCTTTCCTCTCCTGATCCTTTCCTAATTTTGTGTAGGTATCTCCCGGGTTTTGTGTTTATTCTGTTTTCCTATTTTTTAGGGTTCCGTACCCAAAGGGTAAAACGGCACCTTATTACTAAGGCTCCGCTGTCTGCCTGTCTGTCCGTCTGTCACCAGGCGTAAGTTATATTATCTCATGAACCGTGATAGTTAGACAGTTGAAATTTTCACAGATGATGTATTTCTGTTGCCGCTACAACAACAAATACTAAAAACAGAATAAAGTAAATATTTAAGGCGGGTTCCCATACAACAGACGTGATTTTTTTGCTCGTTTTAGCTTGATATTGATAACGGCAACAGGTAGACGCTTGAAATATTCACAGAATTTTTCGTTATATATTCACTTTTAAAATAAAAAAAATAAATTAAGATATAACAAATATTTAAGGGGGGCTCCCTTACAACAAACGTGATTTTTTTGCCGTTTTTATAGATAATGGTACGGAACCCTTCATGCGCGAGTCCGACTCGCACTTGGCCGGTTTTCTTATTATATTTGCCACTGGCAAAGGCACAAAACCGTGAGACACCTAAAGAAAAAGTATCTGTATACATATTCCGATTCGCTCTGTATCAATCGTACTTATTTCTATGTATTATAAGTGGTACTGTTATTTAGTTTTAGTGTTCAGTGTGCATTTCAGTAAGTTAGTTTAACTAATAAGCTACTTATATATATTAGTAAGTAATTATTATAAGTTTATATGCAGGACTTATGTCGGTACTTGAGGATTGAATATTCACAGTTTTTTCGATCTATGTTTTATGCATTTATTTCTCAAAAGAATTATAAATTCACTTAGAGAAAAAAAAACAAAATTTTATTCATTAAAATCACATGGATCATATTGAAACGTAAATTTTACTGCCTGTTCCTTCGCGACCAAGCCAGAAAAGAAACAAGGCTGGTTGTTGTTAAAGAATATTTCGTTTTTAAATAATTAAATACAAGTTATGTTATAAATAAGGCGTAGCAAACTAATTTATACACTATACTGTTAGGAAATTAATACGGTATTCCGTACTACGTATATATGATTGATTGATAGACCTGAAGACAACATGGGAATTAATATAGTTGTGGGCTATTATTATTTAAGTTGGGTTCCAATTAATAATTGGAACTTTTCACAACATCTTTTCTTGACGAGGCTAGAATGACTTGGCAAAGTGCTTGCCCAAATAGGTACTGATCCCCCCAATCGTCTTTCGTCTCAACGGCAATGGGACGGGCGAGTTGACGCGGAATTGTCTGTTACAAACGTGTTCAAGCTCCACAGATCGTGCGCGTCTCCTTACTGTTTCCAAATGGGAGTCAGGACTTTGGCTGCAAGCACTTCCTTCTCACAATACTGGTACTTTAATGGATCCTAACTTTCCAGATTGCAACTTGTTTACGGTTGGGTGCGCGATGCTGCGCCCCACATCTGTACCAGTGCGGTTCGGAAGTCGAACAGCTTGGTCACCATGGATTATCGTGTCCCAGGGCCGCCGGTAGGATTTCCCGTCACGCTATTGCAGCGTCAACGTTCCAGCCGTTCTCGAACCGAACGGTCTGATACGTGACGATGGTAAAAGGCCTGACGGTATAACTCTTATACCTTGGGAGAAGGGTAGGCCTTTGGTGTGGGACGCCACGTGCGTCGATAGAATACCCTTGCGCCATCTCATCTGTCTGGTACAGCAGTTGGGGCCGGTGCGGCGGCAATTTCAGCCGAAGATCTCAAGCGGCGCAAATATGGAAGTCTCGGCAGAGCTTACGTGTTTGAGCCATTTGGGGTCGAGACCCTGGGTCCATGGGGTACCGGGGCCCACCGCGTTTTCAAAATTCTTTCTGGGATCGAAGCGACGTGTGATGCAAGAGCTGGCGCTTATCTGGGTCAACACATAAGCATTGTAATTCAGCGGGGAAATGCAGCCAGTGTCTTGGGGACATTTCTGCCTGGTAGTGATCTGGAGCAGTTGAGCTAACTATAGATCGTTTGCAACGGTCTTTAGATGATTCAACTGTTTCTTCTGTATTTTAGTCATGTAAATATTTATTGTTATTAAAGGCATTTTTCCCCTTTTATTTAATATAGTCGTGGGCTATTATAATATAAATATATATATATATATTTTAAGTTGGGTTCCAATTAATAATTTAGATTGATCTTCTATGTAAGTTTCAGTCTTTCACTGAATTTAACTGTATTTAACTGAGTCAAAGATAACTTTAGTGTTTAGTTCAATCATAAGATTTATACTACGAGAGTCAGTTCAGCTAGACTACGAGAGTCAGTTCAGCTAGACTGCGAGAGTGAGTTCAGCTAGACTGCGAGAGTCAGTTCAGCTAGATTGCGAGAGTCAGTTCAGCTAGACTGCGAGAGTCAGTTCAGCTAGACTGCGAGAGTCAGTTCAGCTAGACTGCGAGAATCAGTTCAGCTAGACTACGAGAGTCAGTTCAGCTAGACTGCGAGAGTCAGTTCAGCTAGACTGCGAGAGTCAGTTCAGCTAGACTGCGAGAGTCAGTTCAGCTAGACTGCGAGAGTTAGTTCAGCTAGACTGCGAGAGTCAGTTCAGCTAGACTGCGAGAGTCAGTTCAGCTAGACTACGAGAGTCAGTTCAGCTAGACTGCGAGAGTTAGTTCAGCTAGACTGCGAGAGTCAGTTCAGCTAGAATGCGAGAATCAGTTCAGCTAGACTGCGAGAGTCAGTTCAGCTAGACTGCGAGAATCAGTTCATCTAGACTGCGAGAGTCAGTTCAGCTAGACTGCGAGAGTCAGTTCAGCTAGACTGCGAGAGTCAGTTCAGCTAGACTGCGGCTGAACAGATAATTGTTTGGCGATACATGTATTGTATAGGTACTTTAACTATATTTATATAGCAACAAGTAGCTTTTACGTAACCGTTCATAAACTAGCATATTTATTTATAACCACTTTGTTTAGACTTTTTTATTGTTCACTTCACATTTTGTTGTATTTATTTTGTTTTTCTGTATTATGTTGTTTAGACGTGAAACCATAATGAAAAAAAAAGAATATATATGAAAAAACTTTATTTCCAGCCAAGAACTTATCAATAAAATTATTTTGAAGACAATTATTGTAGTTCACTTCAGATTCCTGGTATTATAGCAATAAACCATTATACAAAGTAAGTACAAAGACTCGCCCCGGATCTACGATTTTTCCGAAACGGGGCAGAATCTAAATGTGGCATAAGGTACTTTATCAATTTAATAATCGATACCTACTGTACCTACGACGCGCGCTGGAATCTTGCTAAGCGCTTTGTAAAGCAAGTTTTATTCAAACATGAATTTGGCGCCCCCTGAAATTGACGCCCGGGGCATATGCCCTAAATCCGCGCAAAGATTATACAAATTTTGGGGCACACTTACGATCACAGTTTACGCAGCGGCCTTCATACTAGGTAAGCCTGTATCGTGAAGACCAGTCAGATGGATTGCCATTTTTGATTGGTTACCTCGGATATGACAACATTTTACCAACAACTAATACCTATACAAGATTTTTTTATTGCTTTTTCTGTCAATGTTTTTCTTTTATCCGTATCATCGTCTATTTCTTTTTTTATCTCTAGATATCGAACCAGTATGATTATTATATGAACTGTTAGATAGTCTTTGTACCTCCCGATACTTTTACAGTGATCTCTTAAGAAGGGTTCCTATATCCGTCAGTAACCGACTACGCCTCGTATCTCCTTGAAAAAGTGTCATACTAGTGTCAAACTTTTGTCAGGTTTTCAAGGATAAACGAGTCGTAGCTGGTTACCGACGGATATACTTGTAGGCACCCGCCATTACTCTTTCTCATCTGTACATTTCTGTGCGAGTATATTAGTCGACAGTCACCACACCAATTGTGTTGTAAATTATTTGTTACTCTAACTTCGCTTTGCACGAGTATTGACACTATGTATGACCAGTCCTGGATTAGCCTATAAGCTATTTAAGCAATTGCTTAGGGCATCCCGTCTCCCGAGGGGTTCGGTTTGTTCGCAGTTATGACCTCACTGCACGCAATCGGCTGATTGTTGTCGACCGAAGCGTCGCGTAAGTCGGGGAAAAGGGGGGCCGCACTGAGGAAGATTGCTTAGGGCATCAAGTTACCTTAAGCCGGTACTGTGTCTGACTTTTCTATACTAATATTATAAAGAGGAGCGATTTGTTTGTAACGAATAGGGTCCGAAACTACTGGACCGATATAAAAAAAATCTTTCACCATTGGGAAGCTACACTATCCCCGGGTGACATAGGCTACTTTTTACCCAACTGCGCAGAAGGAGGGTAATGTTTTCATTGAAAAACTACGCTAGCGAAGCTGCGGATTTGTCACCTAGTAAGTTACCTATACAGTAATAACCAATAATGTCTAGTATAATAGAATAGAATCATTTATTTGAGACAACGTCCATTAGGATGTACAAATCATATAAGTAATTATTACAAATAAAAAAAATAAAAAATTAAGCCTATGTCAGATTAAAAATATACAAAATAATAATATTATATTAAAACATCATCATCATCATCATCATATCAGCCGTAGGACGTCCACTGCTGGACAAAGGCCTCCCTCATTGATCTCCAGGAACTGCGGTTGGAAGCGGCCTGCATCCAACGCCGACCTGCGGTTCTTACCAAGTCGTCTGCCCATCTTGTGGGTGGACGTCCTACGCTGCGCTTGCCAGTCCGTGGCCTCCACTCGAGAACCTTTCGGCCCCATCGGCCATCTGTTCTGCGCGCTATATGGCCTGCCCATTGCCACTTCAACGTGCTAATCCGTCGGGCTATGTCGGTGACTTGAGTTCTCCTACGTATCTCCTCATTTCTGATTCGATCCCGTAGAGAAACCCCGAGCATAGCCCTCTCCATAGCTCGTTGAGCGACTCTGAGCTTATTCATAAGGCCAATAGTGAAGGACCACGTCTCGGTTCCATATGTCATCACTGGTAACACACACTGATTGTAGACTTTCGTCTTAAGGCACTGAGGTATGTTGGACGAAAAGACGTTGCGAAGTTTCCCAAACGCTGCCCATCCGAGTTGGATTCGACGATTGACCTCTTTCTCGAAGTTGGACCTACCTAATTGGACTGTTTGTCCTAGGTATACATACGCGTCGACAACTTCAAGAGCCGAGTTCTCAACCATAACTGGGGCAGGGACGACATGGACATTCGACATGATTTTCGTCTTGTCCATGTTCATTTTAAGTCCTACCCGTTGGGAGACTCGATTGAGGCCTTCGAGCATCGTGCTGAGCTCTTCCATCGACTTTGCCATGACCACAATATCGTCGGCAAACCGAAGGTGAGTGATGTATTCGCCGTTAATATTGATGCCCAGTCCTTTCCATTCCAGAAGCTTAAAGGCATCTTCCAATGCGGTCGTAAACAGTTTCGGAGAAATGACATCTCCCTGTCTTACGCCTCTTTTTAAGGGAATCGCCTTTGAGCTCTGTTCATGTACTCGGACTGACATAGTGGCGTTTTTATACAAACACTTCAACACTTCGATGTACCGATAGTCAATACGGCATCGTTGGAGAGACGCAAGCACTGCCCATGTTTCGATCGAATCGAAGGCTTTCTCATAGTCCACAAACGCGAGACATAGCGGCAAGTTCGCTCTTCGGTCTTCTGTATGACTTGCCGCAGCGTATGTATGTGGTCTATGGTACTGTAGCCTTTACGGAACCCGGCTTGTTCGGGAGGCTGGAAGTCATCAAACCTGCGTTCGAGACGGTTCGCGATGACCCTCGAAAACAGCTTATAAACATGGCTCAAAAGCGAGATGGGTCCGTAATTCTTAGGCAAGGTGTTGTCACCTTTCTTGAAGAACAGAACCCCGTTCCATGCTTTTGGCGCCGTACCTTCAAGCAAGGCGGAATTAAAAAGCTTCTGAAGGACTTTAAGTACCGGTGATCCACCCGCTTTCAGAAGCTCTGAAGTGATTCCGTCCTCACCCGGCGCCTTGTCGTTCTTAAGCTGCTTTAAGGCCATCCTGATCTCATACAGGCTAATGTCCGGAATATCTTCGGTATAATGTCGGGTCAGTTTGGCTCTTGGGTCGTTGGCCGCACTGCAAACAGGTTTAGTGACCGAATCGTAGAGCCGTCCATAGAACCTTTCGACTTCCCTTAACACTTCCGCTGTACTTGACGTTATGCTGCCATCTTACCTCTTCAGCTTCGTCATGCGGCTCTGCCCAATAGAATTATCTCTCGCTAACACTTTGGAGCCTTTATTCCGCTCTATCGTATCTTTAATACGAGATGTATTAAAGGTACGAATATCGTGCCGCAAGGATTTCCAAATCTTTCTATTGAGCTGCCTATGTGACTGAGCATCATCAGGAGACTGCAGTTGCAAAGAACGTCGTTCAGCCATGAGGTTAAGGGTGTCATCAGAGAGTTTCTGAGGTCTATTGGTACGGGGGGTCTTAAAGAACTGGGACCCCACCGTATGGACTGTTTCTACGAACCTGTTATTGATCTCGTCCACTGATGCATCTACTTCTTGACAGTCAAAGCGATTTGCAAGTTCGAGTTGAAAGCTCTCGAGGTTTTGGATATGTGCGCGAGTAGGTCGGAGCGTAGATTTCATCAAACGGGACCTTTCAAGTTTAACGTTCATATTCAATGTGGCTCTAACAATTCGGTGATCACTGCCAGTTTTCACCCTGTGAATCACAGAGACCTTATTGAATATCCGTTTCTTGTTGGTCAAGATGAAATCAATCTCATTTCTCGTGGAACCGTTGAGACTCATCCAGGTCCATTTCCTGTGAGGCAGCTTCTGGAAAAAAGAATTCATCATAAAGAGTCCTTCTTTCTCCAGAAAATCGGCCAGCCTCTGTCCCCTGGGGTTCCGTTGCCCATATCCAAATTGCCCCACTCTCAACTCATCATCGCTTCTCATGCCTAGCTTTGCATTGAAGTCCCCCATAACAACAATAAAGTGAGTTTTGTTCTTATGTATGGCTCTACTGATGTCCTCATACATAGACTCTACTTCTTCATCTGGGTGTGAAGAAGTCGGCGCATATATGTACCTGAACGACCTTCAGCGAATATCGCTTAGATATTCTGAGTGTCAGGTACGCGACCCTGCTCGCCTTGTCGTTCTTAAGCTGCTTTAAGGCCATCCTGATCTCATACAGGCTAATGTCCGGAATATCTTCAGTATAATGTCGGGTCAGTTTGGCTCTTGGGTCGTTGGCCGCACTGCAAACAGGTTTAGTGACCGAATCGTAGAGCCGTCCATAGAACCTTTCGACTTCCCTTAACACTTCCGCTGTACTTGACGTTATGCTGCCATCTTCCCTCTTCAGCTTCGTCATGCGGCTCTGCCCAATAGAATTATCTCTCGCGAACACTTTGGAGCCTTTATTCCGCTCTATCGTATCTTTAATACGAGATGTATTAAAGGTACGAATATCGTGCCGCAAGGATTTCCAAATCTTTCTATTGAGCTGCCTATGTGACTGAGCATCATCGGGAGACTGCAGTTGCAAAGAACGTCGTTCAGCCATGAGGTTAAGGGTGTCATCAGAGAGTTTCTGAGGTCTATTGGTACGGGGGGTCTTAAAGAACTGGGACCCCACCGTATGGACGGTTTCTACGAACCTGTTATTGATCTCGTCCACTGATGCATCTACTTCTAGACAGTCAAAGCGATTTGCAAGTTCGAGTTGAAAGCTCTCGAGGTTTTGGATATGTGCGCGAGTGGGTCGGAGCGTAGATTTCATTAAACGGGACCTTTCAAGTTTAACGTTCATATTCAATGTGGCTCTAACAATTCGGTGATCACTGCCGGTTTTCACCCTGTGAATCACAGAGACATCATTGAATATCCGTTTCTTGTTGGTCAAGATGAAATCAATCTCATTTCTCGTGGAACCGTTGGGACTCATCCAGGTCCATTTCCTGTGAGGCGGCTTCTGGAAAAAAGAATTCATCATAAAGAGTCCTTCTTTCTCCAGAAAGTCGGCCAGCCTCTGTCCTCTGGGGTTCCGTTGCCCATATCCAAATTGCCCCACTCTCAACTCATCATCGCTTCTCATGCCTAGCTTTGCATTGAAGTCCCCCATAACAACAATAAAGTGAGTTTTGTTCGTATGTATGGCTCTACTGATGTCCTCATACATAGACTCTACTTCTTCATCTGGGTGTGAAGAGGTCGGCGCATATACCTGAACGACCTTCAGCGAATATCGCTTAGATATTCTGAGTGTCAGGTACGCGACCCTGCTCGACACACTGTCGATGGTGATAATGTTGTTGATGAGTGACTTGTGAACGAGAAACCCAACACCACCTTGGGACTGTTGGTCGCCCTCACGGTAGTATAGTAGATTACCAGACTTAAGGGATATCGTGTCCTCGCCCTCTCTACGGACTTCTGATAACCCCAAAATGCCCCAGTGTAATCTACTAATTTCTTCTTCCAGCTCAACAATCTTTTCGTCTGTCCTCAAAGTGCGGATGTTGTGTGTTACCAGGGCCAGTGGTCGTCGTAGGGTTTGGTAGCCGATCGTCTCCCGGGGATTCTTAGCACCCCTGGCCCCGCCGTTACCGTGACTGCTACCGTAGCCAAGATTAGCGGGGCCGCCGGGGACTCGGGGCCTGGTTTTATGTTGTAAATCCATGAGGGGTTGTTGCCATACTCGCCACGCTTGGCAGGCGGGTTGACGAGCGCAGTATAGGTGTTGAAACACGAAAAGACGCTGCTGCCCATCTTTCGGAGGTATCCCTTAGCAGACTCCTACTGCATCCACGGGCAAGAGCGGAGGGGCAACATTCTATTGCCGGCGCCCCATGTTATATGTACGCCCCCTTATGTTTATTAAAACATAAATAAAACAAATAAAAACCAACGTAAATGTAGCTATTTTCTTTTTCATTTTATACCATCATCACTGTTGCTGTTCTTATTTCTTTAGGCGGGACTTCGTTCAATAACTCGAACCACGCTTTCTCTTCCACAGTGATGTTTCCAACAGTTACTTCCTGATGGGATGATAAACTATCCCAAAATTGTATCACTACATTGATTTCGATATAGATGAGTAAGCACAGAGTTCAGTGGTACAGCTGGTCTCTAAGTCTGTAACAATTCAATTCATTTTTTTTTTCTCATGTTAAGATCCACATTGTTAGCAAAATTTTTAATTAAACATTTCAAAGTTGGTTGTAATAAAGTGTCCAATCTTATTTGCACTCATTTTGCATGACTTCGGATAAGATAGGCAGATATTATCCTTGGATGATAACATTTATCATCAATCCCACTAATCAAAAAACAGAGATGACGGTGTTTTATGTTAGGTATTGAAGGTTGGGTTGGTAGCTCTTCTTGTGTAAAGCTGCTGATCCACGATTTACCACTTGGTCCCTTATTCATCACATAGACCCTCACCGTTTGTAAGTAATCATACATTTCTTCGTTTAAATCATCGAATCTAGTGTGAGGATAGATGGGCAATAGGATAGACCTCTCCAGCTGAACAACTGTCTGCATTCTGATTGCATGGAAAGCAACCCTCATAACTTCAACAACTTTGCAAGGCTTGTTGGTTTCTAGGTCACCCACCTTAATCCAAGTTTTGTTACCGCAGCAGTTGAGGTAGGACAATGCTTGACTTGAAGATGACATGCTTAAATCGAAAATAAACAACAAAAATTCAATCTCTGAGTATGTGCTTTGAATGACCACTTGTTCACACTGTTGTACATAGGCTGCTATTTAAGAATCCGGAACTGGCCACTGCATAAATAATATTTAAAAAGAAATTATCACGTTTGAAAATGGAACTCTTTGGCTGTAGAATGCAGGTTATTTCGTCCGTCTGTCAATTGTTTTCATTGTGTGGCGCGATTTAAAAAATTGCGTGTCATTATCACAATGGATTTATCTCGAGAAAATTTTCGTGCGATGATTTTTTATGATTTTCGACGTGGTCTAACTCAACAGCAGTGTATCGATCAACTCAGTTCGACTTTTGGGGATAAAGCACCATCGAAGACTACTGTGTATCACTGGTTTAGTGAGTTTAATCGTGGACGTCGTATGCTCACGGACGAAATTAAAGATGGTCGGCCTAAATCAGTTGTTGTGCCACGAAACATCGACGCAGTGCGTAAACTAATAATGCAAGATCGTCATGTGACATATCGAGAGATAGAGGCAATCTTGGGCATTAGTATGACGAGTATACATAAGATATTACACGAACACTTGGCTGCAAAAAAAGTTTGTTCGCGTTGGATACCGCACAACTTGACAATAGATCAAAAACAGGCTCGTGTCGATTGGTGCAAAAAAATGATAAAAAAATACAATCGTGGTGCATCAAAAGCTGTATATAATATCTACACAGGTGATGAATCCTGGATTTATGCATATGACCCCGAAACTAAGCAACAGTCAACAGTTTGGGTCTTCCAACATAAGCCGAACCCAACAAAAGTTGCTCGTGCGAAAAGCACTTTGAAGCAAATGGTCGCCTGTTTTTTTGGTATAGATGGACACGTGGCTACTGTACCCCTAGAAAATTGTAAATCTGTTAATTCAGAGTGGTACACGACGATTTGTTTGCCAGAAGTCTTTGCAGAAATCAGGAAGAATAATCCACAACGCAGGATCATTCTCCGTCACGACAATGCAAGCTGTCACTTTTCGCGTGAAACGACCCGATATTTGGAGGGTGAAACGGTGGAATTAACGGGTCATCCGCCATATAGCCCTGATTTGGCACCCAACGACTTCTTTTTATTCCCAACCGTGAAGAATAAATTACGTGGTCAACGATTTTCAACCCGAGAAGAAGCCGTTGAGGCATTCAAAAATCATGTTTTGGAGATACCGTCTTCCGATTGGAAAAAGTGCTATGAAAACTGGTTTCACCGAATACAAAAGTGCATAGATCATCATGGCGAATATTTTGAAAAGCAATATAACCATATTTAACAGTCAATGATAGTTATTTTATTTTATTCCGGATACATAAATAGCAGCCCTCGTAGTTTTTGATGGAATGAGTATTGAAACATATCCTGAGTGGTATTTATACTAGTTGATACGGGGGAAGAAGATTATTTGAAATGCGCTTATCAACTTTAAATAATGTTTTTAAAATGCTCTTCTAAACAAATTATTTAGATAAGGGTCACAGCGGTTATTTCAAATATTTGATAATAGTGGTAGCCTAGCAGATAAATCTAGGGTTGCCAACAGTAGGTACCTACTGTAAGTATAATTAAGTATCTTTTGAGATATCACAGCCGTCTGTTTTATATTTTTGAAAAGCAAGAAAGTACTAAAATATAGTTTAGTTTGACCACATGCACGTATAGGTAACTAAAATAAATTAATCATTTATTGCATTTTATGAAAAAAATAATTGTTCTTAATTCATCATCGTCAGCCCTTCTCATCCCACTTCTGGGCATAGGCCTCTCGTCGTTGTAGCCATTCGCCTCTGTCCTGCGCTGTTATAACCCACATACGACTTGCGATTTTTATAATGTCGTCGACCCATCTTGCCGGCGGACGACCTGCGTTCCTGGTTCCACCTCGGGGCCACCACTCAGTCAGCACCTTGCTTCACCTGTCATCACCGCGTCTGGCCACATTTCCTGCCCAACTCCATTTTAGTCCCAATATACGCTTGCTAACGTCTTGAACTTTAGCCGCTTACGAATTTCGGTATTGGAAACTCCATCTAAGAGTGTGATGCCGAGCATTGCGCGCTCCATGGCTCTCTGTGTTACTCTAATCCTGTGCATAGTCTCCTTCGTGAGCGTCCATGTCTCAGCACCGTAGGTTAATGTTGGCACGACACATTGGTTGTACAGGCGGGTCTTCAGACATGTCCACAACGGTGGAAGATTTTAAAATATCGTCCAGCTTGCTGAACGTTGCCCATGCTAACTGAATTCTCTTAGATACCTATCTCCTTGGCCTGTGATTCTTTTCCGAAAGATAAAACATGACCAAAGTACACATATTCTTAATTATCTTTCAAAAAATGCAATAAACTCTATGAATTCTATGAAATTTAGAGCCACATATTTATCTGACTGAACCGGTTATCCAAACTGAAACACAATTGAAACTATGTTAGAGTTCAGATCAATACAGTCCAAGAGAGTAGGTACATTTTGTAAATAAAAATAATAGATTAATACTTATTTTTATCTGACTGTACTTTATTTTCTAGATAGGCCAGAAATACGTTATTTCTTTAAAAAAGTTGGCAACCTACAGCGTTCAAAATCACATTTATCTCGAATTTTTACCAGTAGGTACCTACGCTGGTGAATGGTGTTAACATATCAGAAAATAATTATGTTGCCCATTCTGTAACGGATGTGTGTGAGATAGTGATAACTGTGATAAGCGACTATCCTGTTTTGCTGTTAACACTATGCAATTAAAATTGATACAATCTAATGACGCCTAGTAAGTAACATATACATAGGTCACACTAAAAGTTTCCGGAATTGGCCACTTACTCGTACATAAACAATATTTAAAAAATTATTACTACATTTGAAAATGGAACTCTTTAGCCGTAGAATAAAATTTGTTTCATCTGATTGTCAATTGTTTTCACATTGTGGCGTCATTTTAAAAAATGCGTGATTACAATAAAATTGATTTAACTCTAACTAAACAACAAAACTATGATTTTTTACTATTTTAAGTGTAATTTGATAGCTCAGCAGAGCGTTGTTCGGCTTCAATCTGCTTTTCGCGAAAAAGCACCATGCAAGACGACTACTTATAGCTGGTATGCAGAATTCAAACGCGGTCGTGTCAATCTCCATGATGAAATTCGTGAAGGTCGCCCGTGCAACAACAAAAACATTGATGCTGTGTGTCGTATGATCGAAACAGACAGGCATGTGACCTACCATGAGATCCGGATATCTTTGGACATAGGCATGAGTCAAATACAGTCAACATTTGTGTGTGAGAAAGCTGTGTTTTCGATGGATCCCACACAATTTGACTGATACTCAAAAAACGGACCGCATCACTTGGTGCCATGCTATGCTTGCCAGATACAACGAAGGGGCTTCCAATTTGGTGTGGGACATAGTAACAGGTGACGAAACATGGATTTATAGATATGATCCCAAAACGAAGCAGCAATCGAGCGTATGGGTCTTTCGAGATGAGCCGAAACCAACCAAAGTGACGCGCGTCAAAAGTGACTCCCTCTCATGAACGAAGCCTACAAAATGAGTGATGTCTTGTAGATGCTCTGTATATATTATGAGTTTATTTGGTTTTATTGTGACTACCTATTTCTTAGTTTATTTATTATTTTTTTATTCAACTAGTGTTTATTGATGTGTAGTACCTACGTTTATTGAAAATACTCTAACCATATATATTTGATGTTTGGTATGGGTATTATCCTACTAATATTATAAACGCGAAAGTTTGTATGTATGGATGTTTGTTACTTTTTCACGCCGGAACAGCTGAACCGATTGCGATGAAATTTGGTATGTACGTAGATCATAACCTGGATTAATACATAGGCTACTTTTTATTGGCAAACCACGCGTGCGAAGCCGCTGGCAACAGCTAGTTATCAATATATCTTAGTCTTTATCATCATCATCATCATCTTAGCCCACATTCACCCACTCCTGGGTAATAGGCCTCCTCGTTAACACGCCATTCTATCCGGTCCTGTGCCAAGCGCATCCATTGCCTTCCCGCAACTCTCGCGGTGTCGTCCATCTGGCTGCTGGTCTGCCAACTGGTCTGCGCCCTTCTTGCGGCCACCACTCGGTTGCTGCCCTCGTCCATCTTAGTGTAATATTTTCTAAATTTTTTCTTGCTACATATATCAAGCACTACTTACATAAATATTTTTTTCCACACTACGCAAAGGTTAACTGGAAGAGAATGTTAGCTAGCATTAAGTTCGCCTACGTACAGATTTATGTATTTTTGTGCAATGTCTGGTATAAAAGTCATAAATATGATGTACCTACCTAACTTGGGGGTTATTTGCGCAGCCCTTCTTCTTTATTGAATAGATGTTTCAAAAA
The DNA here is from genome assembly GCA_918857605.2 of Philereme vetulata. Lineage (NCBI taxonomy): Eukaryota > Metazoa > Arthropoda > Insecta > Lepidoptera > Geometridae > Philereme > Philereme vetulata. The sequence continues at coordinate 9,502,158 of OU975446.1, forward strand.
TACTACCTATGAAGTTTCAATAACTATTGTTGGATACGAAAAACGGCCGCTCATGAAATATATAAGTACTTAATTTCAAAGTGGCTATTTTCGTAATACTTACTCATGTACTTACCTATTTGATAATAAAAACACCACACACAATAGATGTCGCTAGTAAAATCGTTCCAAATTTGGTTTCCGTCCTAGCGCGTGTACAACCTGTTACGTTACGACATTTATTAAAAACACACATCCGGAATCGTATTAACTGAGTTTAGAGATGGGTTTAATAACGGTAGCTTGAATATTTATACAGTAATCGATACATTTCCAATAAATCGACAGTGCCTTTGCAACGATGCCGCTTAGTCAGTAGGTAGGTACCTACTTACATGATGAATGAATATGATTCGTTTACATATTTTATACAGGCTGTTTCATATTTTAGGACTTCATATAATGGTTGTTTAAAAATATTTCCTATGGTGATGAATTTAAAAAAAAAAACCTATTTTACAACCATACTAGCCATTAGCCCTACCCGTGTTTTCATCGTAATGTCATCAGCACCTGATTTTGAAGTGAAGACTTCTTTAGTCGCATTGGCCAGTTTTGGAGATGGGAAAAAACCATTCAACTCGCGACACTGTAACCGTTACCGACACCTCTGCAAGTATATAAGTATCTCGTAATTGTTCAAGTTTTTACTTTAAACCCTCCGTCGTCCGAGACACGTTCTCGGAGACCCAGATGACGAAATCACTTCCGCTAATGCGGGTGAGTCATCCACATTAGACAGAGCAAACACTCCACAAATACACCGACCTCGCCGGCGAGGTCGACGAGTCCCTTTAGTCGCCGCCTACACGAGGTACAAGCACGTACCCGGGCGTTTCTCTCCTATCCCCGTCCCGGCAACAGCCCAAGCCGAGGTACGTACCTAAGTGGTGCCCTTGCGCTAGTTGCCTCATCAAAAAAAAAAAAATTATAGGGCTGAGCGCCTTCTGTGCTCGCCAAAAGCTCGGTTAAGCTGCAACGGCCTCAGAGGCCAACAGTGAGATAAGTCCATTAGAAAAAAAAATCAAGTTTTTACTTCTGTCGGCACTCCCGGAGTGTCATTTTTTTCCCGCCGTACATCTCACTACAGTAGTATTTACTTATTTACCTACTTACATAATTTCCGAAATTAAAATAATGCGTGAATGTTTGTAATTATTTTAGGTTTAATGATCCGTTATTTAAGAAACATCTAAAAAGTGTGATAAGATAATGTAACAATATTTATCACAGATGTAATAAATAAAAGATCTGTGTTTTGTTTATACACAATGTGATATTAATATTAATTAATTTCAACAGTATCTATCAGTAGCAACTAGTACTTATAAATAATTGATCGAGCGAAGCGAGATCTCTAAATCAACTTAGGCAAATCGACGTTGTATGTACAGTAGGTATGTATGTATGTTTGTCCGAGGATAACTTTCGAAGCGTTCGTCGTGAATCGTTCGTCGTGATCATCGTGAAATTACATAGGTAAGTAGTGATGGCAAAATTTTGGTGCGACTAAATGAGCTAAAAACGTTGGGGGGGGTGGTTGAGATATTGGGGTTCAAAAGGGGGTACAAAAAAAGAAAATGAGGCTAACTGATCAAATGGGACGTCTAATGAAAGGTATTCATTAGTACATTTAGACTCCGTTTTTATTTTTCGTAAACTCTTTATAGTTTTTGAGTTATTTATTAGTCATAATAAAAACTGAACTTTGTCAAAGTTCACAGGGTAACACCAGTGACCCCACAGCGCTGAAATTTGGTACGCGTGTAGCTTTAGTAACACAAATATAGGCAACAGTCTGAAATTCAAAATAACTGCAATTTGCACCAAAAAAAACAAATTTTATGAACTCCCGTCACCTGAAATTTGAATGAAACTATAGGTCAAGTAATTTGGTTATTGCACTATTTTATTAGTCAAACACTAAGGCCGGCTTGCACAACAATCTCTCAACGTTTTTTTGTATGATTTGACAACTCCTTAAACCATATTTAGCTACTAAGAACGTTTAGGCATCGTTGCGCGAGTCGCCCTAAGAATATTTTTTTGTTTTGGGATACTCGCGAGATTTCAGTTCGGGGCGGACCACTAGTTTAAATTAGATATAGAAATGTAACTATGCGCGTTACACTCCGTTTTCACTAACCACGAACAAAGAGATGCCAAATTAGCACACATGTCATAATCAACTTGGAAAGGGAGCGTCACCGTATCAGCTCGAGTCGTTCAGTATTCTTTGTATGAAACTCCCTACAGTACTGCAATGCACACTAATCGGAATCGTAACGTAATCGCCTCGCCTCGGGACAAGCTCACAACCGCGGTGCGGTGCGCTTACGTCTCTCCGTACCCGAGCGGTGAAACTGGTGCCGCCTAGCCGTCAACCAGCGGGCGGCGAGCCGTAAGCGCGGCGTCGCCTAGCCGTAGCCAAGAAGCTATCCGCTTTGATTACGTGCTTACGTTAGGTTGACGCCTGGTTGACGTCGGCAATACGTCTGCTATGACCTAAAATAACGCATAACGTATGTCAAACCTTTAGCATAAACTTCCGTTTCACCAATCGATTTTCAATTAAGATCTTGACTTGTCTATGATTTTCTCGATAATGCGCAATTTACAAGTTTAGCGGCTGTGACTGACACCAAACACCTGTCAGATTAAAGAGTTGCCTAGCATTACGTACAGCCAAATCGGTAACTTTAGGCAACGCCTAAGGCGCAAACCAGACAGAAGCGGCACGGGCGCGGGCGCGGGCGCGTCATCAACCCACCTTTTCTATCAGTTTTGCACCACGTCCCTCTCCTATATTTTGTATGAAAGAACATGGAAATGCGTCGAGGCGGCACGCCACGGGCGCACCGAAGGCGCACTGCCGGCGTAACCTCGTCACCTCTACACCTCGCCCACACCTTGTCAGATCAGAATCAAAAACTTGAATACCACCAATACACACTGTCCCTTCGTGAGCGTGCCAGTAGCGCGGTCGATGCGCGCCGCGCCGCTTCTGTCTGGCTTGCGCCTAACGTATCTATTCATCACTATAGGCAACTTTTTAATATTTAGGCATCCGATTTAGGCGATTTAGGGTTAGTGAAAACGGATTTTAGTATCGGGATCAAACTTTAATGAATTTATCAAAATTTAAACTTTAATTAATAACAATGAAATACAGGGTTTAATTAAAAGTTTGATGTTAGGACTTAAAAATATAATAATCTAGAAACTTTGTCTCTCTGTGTCTATTTGTTACGTTTTCACAACTAACGACTGGACCGTTTTCGATAAAATTTGGTATACAGATAGATTATGACCGAGATTGGGACATAAGCTACTACCCGATTGCGTAGAAGGGTAATGTTTTTATTGACAAACCACGCGCGCGAAGCCGCGGGCGCGTCAGCTAGTTATAGAATAGTTATCATCTGATACTGCCAATGTGCATTGCCTTTTACAGTAGAATTATAGATAGATACTTAATGTCAGCGAAAACTTAATGTCATACAATTTAAGGAAAATACACTTTTAAATGATAGGTAGGTATAATGGGCCTTATCGCTGAAAGCGATCTCTTCCATGCAACCTTTGTATGGACAGGATCTATGTGAAGAAATAAGGACGGCGGCGTAAATCAACGGAATTATGTTAAGTAGAGAAAAATAACAAAATGCCTGTTATGCAAAGTTGTTGATTATGTGTGTAATTTAAGGATAATAAATTTATATGTATTAAAACCAATAAAATAATGTGGGTATTCGTGTTTTTATTTAAGACACGGCTTCGCATGGATTTATATCTCATTTAGACTAACTCATGGATCCAATAATAGGTCCCTATCAGTGATAGAATTTTCAAAATTCAGGTTCTGAGATTAAGTAAATTTTAATTTATAATCTTACGTCTTCGTACGGATATGGATTGTCCAGATGACTTAACAAGGGTGTTATAAATAAATTATTTGTTTCATTCTTATAAATACGGGATTTATCACGTACCGTTTTATCGGTGTTTCGACCGACAATGTTTCGGTTCAATTCGTGAACCTTCAACAGGGTGACATTGAACCGAAACATTGTCGGTCGAAACACCGTTAAGACGGTACGTGGTAAATACCGTATTTATAATAATGCTTGAAATAAATCACGAAAGTTTTCTAAGTAAAATTATTTGTAATTGTATTGTAGATATGTGCAATTTTCACCACAAGAAAAACCCAAGACTCAGATACCATTAAAACTAAAACAAAGCCACTCTCGCCGAGACGCTAACGAAAAAACTTGGGCCAGTGTTAATTAGAAAAGTTTTGTACGTTCTTGAGATGGCCACATACCTACCTACGTGTACCTTCCTACCAGTATTCGTGTGTTGATATGGCGCATTCTTGACAGAATTTCTATAGGACCTCCTGTAAAAGTTTAGTTCTGAGAAGCAAACTAGATGGCGTTCAAAATTTCAGACATTAATTATTTGTTTTAAAAATTTGAAGTTGTTAATCACACTAATATTATAAATGCGAAGGTTTGGATGTTTGTTTATTTGTTTGTTACTCAATCACGTCGTAACGGCTGAACCGATTTCGATGAAATTTGGTATGTACATAGATTATAACCTTGATTAACACATAGGCTAGTTTTTATTTACAAACTAGTATTATAAATGCGAAAGTTTTGATGTTTGTTTATTTGTTTGTTACTCAATCACGTAGTAACGGCTGCGCCGATTTCGATGAAATTTGGTATGTACGTAGATTATAACCTGGATTAACAAAAAAAATATTGTTTGAAAATTAAGTTGTTAATCACACTAATATTATAACTGCGAAGGTTTGGATGTTTGTTTATTTGTTTGTTTGTTACTCAATTACGTCGTAATGGCTGACCCGATTTTGATGAAATTTGGTATGCACGTAGATTATAACCTGGATTAACACATTTATACAGGGCCTTTTGTAAAAGTTTAGTTATCAGAAGCGAACTAGATGGCGTTCAAAATTACAGACATTAACTTTTTGTTTGAAAATTAAGTTGTTAATCACACTAATATTATAAATGCGAAGGTTTGGATGTTTGTTTATTTGTTTTTTACTCAATCACGTCGTAACGGCTGAGCCAATTTTGATTAAATTTGGTATGTACGTAGATTATAACCTAGATAGGCTACTTTTTATTTACAACAAACAAATTATTTAGATTATATCTAAATTGCCCGATAAAGTTGATCTTGAACGGAAATTCACGGTTTCGGTGAAGTACGGGTATTTATTTTGAGCGCATTGTATCCCACGGCTGGGAAAAGACCTCCCTTCCACTTTTCCACTCCTCTCGGTCCAAGGCCTTTATTTGTTTGGTATTTAGTAACTACCAATACTTATAATATTTTTCTATCAAATGATACACTTACTATAGTTTCATAAGTAAGTACTTTGCAGCCTTTTTTCTCGTAAACAATTTGTGAACGGATTACAAAATGCCACTTAAATAAGTATCCGAATATGAAGTGACGAATTAATGAAGATTTTTAGTACACATTACAAGCCTTCATATTTTTTTTAAATAAACGAAAAAATGTACAATGGTAGGTCTAATCACTATTTAGGCCATTGATTCTCAAAGTGGTCCACTACGTCGGCTTGACAAAAAAAATGGGGTTTCACAATTCGTAAGCGGGGTTCACAAAAATTGATCAGGTTTCGATAGTGAAGAACTAAAATGTTGGCTTGACTACACCTGTCAATGTAGGCAGATATGATTTTATGAAGCTCAGCAACTGTTACTTGTAAAAACTTGCATATTCCATATTCAGTGCAACGTGCCGAGACTTGAGAGGCGAAAACTGTTCATTCGTGGTTGGAACTCAGCCGCAACGCAAATTTCCATAGTTAGATCTAATCTTCACATTTTTTGTCCACTGGGTATATGGTAGAAATGTAACTGCAGAGGTCCACCGAAACCAGCAAAATTTTAAAAGTGGTCTATGAGAAAAAAGTTTGAAAACCTCTATATTAAGTGATCTCTTCCAGACAACCTTCGATCATAAATAAAATAAAATGTTTTGAGAAAGCTAATTTAGCCAAAATTCGAGAATATTTTCGTTATGTGCCACAGCAACAGCCGGAAACTGTACTTATAAGTTCTATCAGACTTGTGCGTGCGGGGAATACTTTTCTAGTTTTTGTGAAAGTTCTGTACACTGTGGTCTTGAAGGAAATTATTAACTGGTAGTCAACCATCATCATCGTTTTGAGGGTTCCGTACCCAAAGGGTAAAACGGGACCCTACTACTAAGACTCCGTTGTCTGTCTGTCTGTCCGTCTGTCACCAGGCTGTATCTCATGAACCGTGATAGTTAGTTGAAATTTTCACAGATAATGTATTTCTGTTGCCGCTATAACAACAAATACTAAAAACAGAATAAAATAAATATTTAAGGGGGCCTCTCATACAACAAACGTGAACTTTTTGCTCGTTTTTGCTCGATATTGATAACGGCAACAGGTAGACGCTTGAAATATTCACAGAATATTTATTATACACAGTGTCCTTTACGTTTTAATTTTCTCTCCCGCCTCTATCGCGCGTATCATCAAAACTTTTTCGTCAATACACAGTGATTTTCTCTTACTAGCCATGTTTACAATTTGAAAGTTAGTGAGCTACTAAGAATATGACAACGTATAGATAAAATCCATCACTTCTACTAACAACAGTCTGATGCTACACGTGCAAGCAATCCCATTTTGTAAACAAAAGAACGGATTTCTTAGAAAGTTTGGTGTGTATGATGCCGACAGTAGAGTTTATTATGGTCTAGGATAATAAAACGACAAAAGGATATACACAGCTGCGCAGTTTTTACTAATTTGGCAACTTAAAAAGAACTTTTTATTACAAATTGTTGTCGTTATTGAGAGTGGGTGTAATGCTATACAGAGTGTACCATTGTATGCAAGACAAGCTAAACCAACCAAAGCCGAATGATTTACACGCTTTAGAGAGTTTGTCGTTAAAACGAGTGACGTTACATGGAGTTTACACTGTATTATTATTTTATACCACTAGGTGGCATACGGCTATGATGATGACTTGTTGCTTGATATGATGATTCTTCTTCTTTCGTGTCTCAAAGCTATAGTCATTTCGACCTGGACGTCGTATCTTATTTTTGATTATAATATATGTGTAAATGTATTCTCCAAAGTGCACCGCACTCCGTATATTCGTGAATTTCGCTCCATCCAAAGGTTGCCTGGAAGAGATCGCTTTAAACGACAAGACCGCCCGTTATATTACCTTATTTATTCGCGCCTAGTACTTATTTTAGTATTTCTGTTTGTGTGGTAATTCAATAGAGTTTGAATACAAGAGGATAACTTTCGAAGCGTTTATCCGAAATTTGCGATATAGGTACGTATGTACTTAGATGGCACAATTTTGGTGTGACTAAATTAGCTAAAAAGGTGTGTGGGGCGGGGGGCGGGGGGGGGGGGGGGGGGAGGGGGGGGGGGAGGGGGGGGTTGTTGATTTTTAGTTTCAACCTTGTAGTTTTTAATTTATTACTCATAATAAAACCTGAACTTTGACAAAATTCACAGGGTCTACCAGTGCTAAAATTTAGTATGCGTGTAGCTTTAGTGACACAAACATAGGGGAAAGTCTGAAATCCAGAATAACTGCAATTTATTCCCTAAAAAAACCATTTTTCATGAAATCCCGTTACTAATTTGAATGGCAAGTAAATTGGTTATTCATATTGTGGCACTATTTTGATAGTCAGGTACAAATAATATTTTTTGTATTTTTACCACTAGTCTATTCTATTTTACGCCGCTATGTTCATGGCAGCGTCGGAGGTCATTAGTTCCCCTATCGTGCAGGTGGTAGGGCAGGATGGGCATGCAAGGACGTGTGCCATTGTTTGGAGCTGAGCAGCACACTTGTATTGCGACGTCGATATGTCTTACATACCCCATTTACTAACGTTACATCAAATCCCTTCCTGTTTTTAAAAACATGGTTAATAAACATTATCAGTCGTCCATCGCTTACTAAGACTTCTGAACTTTAAATTTTATATATAATTTTTTTTTCTAATTACCTATGTATTTAGAAGTAGGTTATTTAATATTATAAAATTATTTATATTTATTTATATGTATATTTTATTTTAGTCATTTATGTACTTATTCTGTTAGTTAATATTTGATTAACGCCGCCGATCTCATTTGTTCACACAGATCCTGTCCATCCAAAGGTTGCCTGGAAGAGATCGGTTTTTGCGATAAGGCCGCCCATTGTACCTTTGATTTAATCTTGTATTCTCTTTGTTTGTTTTATTTTTAATGGTGTGCAATAAAGAAATTATCTATCTATCTATCTACATCTGCAGCGACTGACTTGGGTGGTCCGTATGTTGAGGGTCTACCACAATGTCCAAGGTGTTGACCAGGGAGTAGTTCCTCTGCAGATGTGACATAGCCAGGGGGGGATATGATGATGATGATGGAGGGAGTTGTTTGCTCGTCGCCTACATGCGAGCACATCAAGCTATCCTCGTTTTAGATAAAAGTCCCGGATGCGAGTGCCTATCGTTCGATGATGTCATTACGCAGGCCCCGAGGCAGATACCGATAGAACATGGTGCACGAATTGGTAGATATGCAATAAAATATATTTATTGAAGTAAAATTTCTTTACGCACGCCTGACTTGGGGAGTAAGTAAAGTACGAACGGAAGTTGAGAGGGAGATATAAGCTAGTGAAGATAGAAAGAGTGAGAGTTACGTTTCGTATATTACTGTAGGAGCGAGAGAGAGAGGTGCGAGCACACAATTCTTTCTCTTTTTCTCTCATAACCAGTTGATTTGTCGCATATCTCCTATCCCAAAGTACCCTAAATTATACAAACTGCAAAAACAAAACACTCCTTCATGTTGTGTAATAGAGTTAATTTTGCTATATATAAAAAAAGTATTTACGACGTTTCGTATTTTGAATCTACCAGCTTCGATTTACGAAAAAGTTCAGCTATTCCACAACAGATGGCAGGCAGCAGCAGAAGTTTTACTTCAGTCGTGTGGTCTAAAGCACACTCGTGTTTTTTTAAGTGCTCTTCCGTTTGACCCTATTACTAAGACTCCGCTGTCTGTCTGTCCGTCTGTCACTAGGCTGTATCTCATGAACCGTGATAGTTAGATAGTTGAAATGTTCACAGATAATGTATTTCTGTTGCCGCTATAACTAACAACAAATAGTAAAAACAGAATAAAATAAATATTTAAGGGGGGCTCCCATACAACAAACGTGATTTTTTGCTTGTTTTCGCTTGAAATATTTAAAGAATGTTTAGTTATATATTCACTTTAAAAACTATAATCAGATTAAAATAAAACAAATATTTAAGGGGGGTTCCCATACAATAAACGTGATTTTTTTGCTCGCTTTTATAGATAATGGTACAAAACCCTTCGTGTGCGAGTCTGACTCGCTCTTAGCCGGTTTTTTATACATACATGTCATAATTACTGATTTAAACGTGTATTTATCGCGTATGTATCTTTTTAATTTGGTATCAGGCTTCCTCGCACGTACTCGTTACGGATTTTATCGAGCCTGGTGACGCCGCACATCCACCTCAGCATATTTATTTCGGCGACTTGGATGGTATGTATGTTCTTCTGCGTTACGGCCCAAGTTACGCTTCCATACGTTAAGACTGGTCTTATGATAGTCTTATAAATAAGACCTTTAAGTTTTACTGGCATTCTTTTGTCGCACCGTTATTTCGGTTACTGACACCGGTTACTTCTCGCCTTTTTAGCCATGCTGCGGCTATTCGGTGGTATCCCGGTGGACTTCAATATGAACGCATTTAAGAGAGGTGTAAATAAGGCATTAAGTTTTAGGCAACAGGAGTTTATAGGCGATGGTGACCACTTAACATCGGGAGGTCCGTCAGCTTGTGTGTCTAAATATATAATACATATAATTTTTAAAAAAGAGTGAGCTTTAGACCACACGACTGAAGTAAAACTTCTTTAGCTCCATCTATATGTATATATATATTTGCAGTTCGTATAATTTATTCTAATTTGGGATATGAGATATGCGACAAAACAACTGGCTTTAAGAAAAGAAAGAAAAAGAGAGAACGAAAGCGAGAAAAAAAATTTGTGCTCGCACCTCTCTCTCTTGCCCCTACAGTAATATACGAAACGTAAAAGTATCTCTTTCTTTCTTCACTAACTTGTATCTCCCTCTAAACTTCCGTTCGCACTTTTCATAACACATTCACCAGCTTACCCAAGTCAAGCCTGCGTAAAGAAGTTTTACTTCAAAAACTAATACATACATATACTGCTACTAATCCTTCCTTTTGTTGTATTTTGTTGGAGTATCGAGAATATCCATTTGTATTCGCGGCTTCGTGGCTCCGCGATAGTCAATACAAAGAGCGAGTAAGTAGATTTGGCGCACCGCAAACTGCGTTCTACCCTCTCATTCAATTACCGCTTATTCCCATTCTATTCCAAATAATAATGCTTCTTATGGTTACCTGGCAATATCTTACCTCAATTCGAGTCATTATTTTGACGGTTATGTACCGTCACATTGGGTATTAACTAGAACTTACCATGATAAAACCTTTTTTTTAATTCGTTACACTAGTGGTTCGCCCCGAACTGAAATCTCGCGAGCCTGCCATAAAAAACAAAAGTATTCGTAATCTTTGATTATTGATATCAATAGTGCCCTTAAAATAAATAACCTAATTATTTGATCTACCTACACTTTCATTCTTTTATGTTAATTGGAAATCCTTTTCTGGGGTACAAAATGCTGTTATTCTGGATTTCAGACTTTTGCCTATATTTGTGTCACTAAAGCTACACGCATACCAAATTTCAGCACTGTGGGATCAGTGGTGTACCCAAAGTTTAGTTTTTATTATGGCTAATAACTCAAAAACTAACAGTAAAACCTTAACCTTGTTACCATAAAAATGTTAAACAATTGATCAACGCGTGTTTAAAAAATCCTTACCAATTTTTGTTAAGGATTTTTTAAACAGTGTTTAGCGGGTATTTAACTTTTTTTGTGATTAATACCCTAAATGTAAAAGAGTTTCTCTATCCACAGAGAAAACTCTGTGGATAGAGAAACTCTTTTACACTTCATATTTTTCAAAAGTCTGTTTCTCTGTCTGTCTGTCTGTCTGTTACATTTTCACAAATAACCGGCTCGATTTCGATGAAATTTGGTATCTATATTATGACCGGGATTAGGATTAGTCTATACGGTACATAAAAAACTTACCTACATTTCCAAAATCAGATCGTTTCCCAAAGATTATCGCACAGATCGACCACTCGCTTCCAATCAGGCGTAAAGATTTTTATGGCCTCACTAATTGTCCGCCAACACCGGTGGCTATAAAAGTTATTAATTGGTTTCCCGCCATCCCTTGCCGGAAGTTGTAAATACAGTGTACTACTTCCGGTCGATCGACGCATCGAGCCTTTTTGTACGGATCAATGTAAGGCTTTATGGGCTCAGATGGGTTCTGCGATTTATATTGCAATGTGTGATGAAAGATTGATTACATAGTGAAACCTCAAATCGCAAAACTCTATAGTCGGGTATAGTCTACTAATATCAGAAGCGTATACTTTTTTTTCATATTTCTTGTAGAATACCAAAGTATATTAAGTTTATGATATACAGAGTTACCTCGAATTTATAGTTAAGAAGCAAAATTTTCAAAACGCCCTTTTTGAAGAATTCCACACTGTAGTCCTTCGAGAAAACCTCGGCAGGGAGACCATTCCACAAGCGAAGTGTTCGCGGGAGGAAATTCCTCTGGAACCTCACGGTGCGCGACCACATAGTCTCCAAGGTGTGGATGGATTCCCTGCCGATGGCGAGCGGTGCGATCATAAAACGAACCTGCAGGCACCATATCAAACAACTCCTTACAACACATCTCATTATACAACCGGTAGAACACACACAGGCAAAATCTCTCCTGAGACTTAAGGGCTCAATATCGCTTGTGAGAATGGGATCGTCAACAATTCTCACAGCTCGTCTATGAACAGAGTCCAACGGCCCTAGTTGATATCCAGGTGATCCTGCCCATGCATGACAACAGTACTCCATGTGGGGTCGGACTTACGCCTTAAACAGTCTTTGCCCCGCACTGAAGTACTATTTTGAGCATACCAAGCTTTTTGGATGCCAACTTAGCCTTGTCTTCTAAGTGACTCCGAAATTGCACGTCACTTGAGATGTCGACACTCAGGACCCCAATGCTCTTAGAGATGGTTAAGGGTGTGTTCTGGAATTGTTGATATACCAAATTTCATCGAAATCGGTCCAGGCGTTTAGTCGTCAAAACGAAACAATCAGAGCGAGTTACTTTTGAATTTATTATGGATGGATATTAGTGTGGATTGATAATATAATTTCCGAAGCGCCCTGTATGTATATAAAAGATTTTCCCCAAAAAAAACATAAAAGCAGAATCTTACTTAGAAGTTGGTTGGCAATACATTGCGTGCTTGACTCCAGCTGGGACAAGTGCCCAGTAATGGATATCTATTAGCCGCAGACATGGAGACTCAGGGTTGCCATATATTCAGTAAAATACCCGAAGAACTGAAAGTGTTGCAAAGAATATTTAATAAAACGCTGACGCTATGGTTGACTATCTCCGTGGTACAGTGGGTGAATAGCCGGCTGAGACGCAGGAGGTAGCGGGTTCGATTCCCGCCGCGGAACAAATGTTTGTATGATCTACAGATATTTGTTCCGTGTCTGGTTGTTTCTCTATATATTATAAGTATGTATTTACCAAAAAAAAGTATATAAGTTTTCTATCAGTTATCTGGTACCCATAGTACAAGCTCTGCTTAGTTTGGGGCTAGATAGCGCTGTGTGAAATGTCCAGCCATATTTATTTATTTATTTTATTTACTTATGGTTCTGTATCTAGCAAAAAAACGATTGAATTTGAATTTAGTGTTAGCTTTTATGGTTATCAAAAGCAATTTTGGTATGTTCTAGAAATCCCCACCGCTACGTCCCCACCGGAAGACGTAGAGCGTAGAGGCCTTGTAACCGGACAATTACTGCAAACATACTTTAATACGGACAAATACTTATCAGATTATATGAATACAAATTGCCCGTGTTATATCTTTTGCATATATCTTTGAAGTAATTGTCTTGTTACAAGGCCTCTACGAACCGGTGAGGACATAGCGGCGCAATTTACATTTCACTTTTAAGTATGAGAAACTAATTAAAATTAAGTTATTTTAGTTCCTCGAAACAAGTAAAAATAATATAAAAAAACGTGGAACTTTTGACACGCGGAATATTATAATTATAAGTAGACATGCGCCTAATTATGTACTTTATTGACATTGTTTGTATTATTATATGTGTAGGGAACAAAATATAAAATTTTTATGACATGGAATGGACAGTAATTTAAATTTTTAATTATTTTATGTAATACTAGCTGACCCGCCCGCGGCTTCGCACGCTTGAAATTTCCCGTTCCCGCGGAAAATTCGGGATAAAAACTATATAAAACACTCTTGTCAAAGTGACGCGACACTTCATGTAAATAACTTCACGTCAATGAACGACGGTTAAATTATATAGATATTGTTCATACAAAAATAGTGATTAAAAATGGAGGGTGACGGTAGGAGGGTGAAAAATACCTAACGACCTATTCTCATGCCTACCAAATATACAAAAAAATCATTAAAATCGGGCGATCCGTTTCGGAGGGGTGTGACCACAAAAATTGTGATATGAGATTTTTATATATTAGGTTTGCACACCAGGAAATTTAATAACGAGGAATTTTTTAATCTAGTATAATATCAATTGAGCTTAAATTACCATTTTGTCACCACGCAACACCACCATTGTCTGTGTTATTGTGTTATTGAACACTGTCTGTGGGAGCAAATAAATGTATTTTCTTTCATTCTTTCTTTCTTTCAAATGACCAGTGTAAAATTGTACTAACTTTCTGCGAATAAATGATCTTGATCTTCATTTTTAAGCTAAAAAGAAGTGTGAAGTGGTTGTAGGTTTAGGTTTAATGATCATTTATTCTCAAAAAGGTAACAATTATCACTTACATGAGAATCAGTACAAATAGAAAAGTTAATGTAATTCGTTCGAGTTATGTATGTAAGTATTATCCGTGCGGGATAAGTTGGGACCTGAGCGCGGTGACGTCATATTGGCGTGTTTGTACCGCCCGCAAAAAAGCGAACATAACAAGCAGCCGCCCGCGGCTTCGTCTTTGTTTTTTTTAACCTAATTTATTATGTTACTCAGGGAGGACGCTGCTTTTATCTAATCTTTTTTACACTATTTGAATAAAATAAAAATACAATGTTTAAGTTTATACATTTATTTTATCTATTATTTACATTATCTCATCTTCGTCACTACTTAGTTGATTTATGCCTTCTAGAGGTTGTTCTTCGTCCTCAGTCTCACTATAATCACTTGACGAACAGGTATCCGATAAATTTACAATTAATTGCGATTCATTCGTCTCTTGTAAGAGGTCATCGTCCCAATACTTTTGTCGAAGCCTGTCCACATGGTTGACTTCTTTTTTCCAGACCACAAAACAATAACACAAACGAAAACTAAAAGAATTCCAGAGCGCGTCGTTACGTGACGTAGGCCAGTACGAGATTAAAAACCCTAGTAAAAATAGTGATGCGAACGGTACAATACGGGCGCCATCGGGGAAGTGCAGGGGAAGCGGTCGGGGAGTCGCATTCCTAGCAGGTCCCAAGTTATCGCGCACGAGTAATACTCAAGTAACGCATTCAGGTAGATCGTTCGTTAGTTATATAACTACTTTATTTAGTAAACATTAGTTGTAATACGTTGAGCGAGTTTAGTTTTAAATGCGTTAAATGAGCTTACATTTTTTTATATCAGAGGGTAATTTATTATAAAGCTGTGCGCCTTCGTGAACTATTGTTTTTTTGCCATAGTTCGTACGACATTTAGGTAAGACAAGAAAGCTAGCGCGACGCGTACTTCGCTTTGTCATTTCCTTTCCTTTAGTGAACGTTGGATTAGTGTGGATCGATTTATTGAGATTATGATTATTGATGTTTATGTTTTTGATAGTTTTTACCAGTTTGTATTAAGTACCGATTATAAGTGTTTTAGAAGACTCTTCAAGAGAGGTTTAAAAGTATATTTTGGGTAGGTAAGTATTGTGGCAGCCCTAAAGCCCCCATCCATTACAGTGATTTCCGACACTCTTGGCTGACGCAGCTACGCAGTCTCGCGAGATCAAAGACTCAGGCTAAAAGGCCAGGTAAATGAGAGGATCTTTTATTGGACCACTTTACGATGGTTTTCTTCAACAAATTGTAAAGTGTGGAAAATCTCGTTTTCAAAAAAAAAATAGAAAGCAACAAGCATTAACATCTTTTTAGAATAGGTTATTTACTTCCTAAGGCTCAGCGACCCGAAGTGTGTTCTGGCCTCCAATAAAAGCAGTCGCCATTTTGGTCTGTCCTGTGCAGCTTCCCGCCAGTTCTCCGCTTGTAGCTCACACAGGTCCGCTTTCACTACATCTTTCCAGTAGCGGTACCGCGGGCGTCCAACGGGTCGTCGGCCAGCGGGGCAACCGAGACAGGCGTTGTGAACTTGACGATCCTCTCCCATTCTCTCTAAATGGCCGAGCCAGCGAAGGCGTTGCGCTTTCGTTTCGCCAATGATTGATTGATTGATTGAAAATACTTTATTGCACTTATAAAACTAGTTCAAAGGCGAACTTAATGCTAAAAAGCATTCTCTTCCAGATAACCTTTGTGTATTGTAGATAAAGATGTGTAGGTAGTGCACAGGAAAGGGAACTAATGAAAAATTTGCACAGGACTAATAAAAATAGCATAGGTACATACTACTTAAATACTTTACATCATAGACTAAACTATACCAATATCAAAAAAAAATACATACATAACAATAGCAGAAGTGATAAGTAAATATTAAGTTGCTCAGTTTTGGTCGGTTTGACCGAGAAGGTGCCTATAGATTCCCAATCTGAATGCTTCCACTGAAGTAGCCTCGAAATAGTTTGGTGGTATATTATTCCAGAGACGAGTAGCGGTTATGGTGTAAGAGTCAGAGTAAGTAGCCGTGTTATGCGTGGAGTAGTCAATTGGAAACGACGAGACGATCGCACAGCTCTGTCCTCAGTTGATACAAACGTAAATCGCTCTCTGAGGTAGCTGGGAGATAGTGGGTTGCGAAGAATACTAAACAGGAGGGATAGCATGTGGGCATCTCGACGAGCTCTGATGTCAAGCCATTTTAGCTGCTGACGAAATACCGAGACATGGTCATATTTTCGTAGGCCGTAGATATAGCGAATACAGAGATTCTGCAGACGCTCCAACCTGTTCAGTTGCTCTTCCGTAGCATCGGGATATCATACATCTGCATAATCTAGGATGGGTAAGAGTAACGCATTAACCAGTGTGGTCCTCGTAGATTGGGGCAAGAAATTTTTTAAGTGTTTCAGAGTATGCATTGTACCATACATCCTCCTACTAATCTGAGTAATATGATGGTCCGATGACAAATTATAAGTATGTTATGATTTATGATTAATGATGTTATGTTAAGCATATAAGGCAAGCGCAGCGTAGGACGTCCACCCACAAGATGGGCAGACGACTTGGTAAGAACCGCAGGTCGGCGTTGGATGCAGGCCGCTTCCAACCGCAGTTCCTGGAGATCAATGAGGGAGGCCTTTTTCCAGCAGTGGACGTCCTACGGCTGATATGATGATGATGATGTTATGTTCTTTCACTAGTTCCTCGATCTCTATATAGGGTGTTTGGTAATATACTCACAATATTCAAGTGACAGTTTCTCAAAACATAAAAAAGACTTCTCGAAAAAAAACGAAGTTATATTATCAAATTTTAAAGAAAAACGTCTAAGTTTAGGTGATTAATTCGATATAAAACTTACTCCCTACTCTTACAATCGACATCCAAAAATAAAGGCCGATTTGATATCTCTTTCGGAAATGGCTGCGGGTTGTGGGTTAGAAAGGGACAACAAGAGATATCTCGAGACGTCACCGATACAGTATCTGTGGTTAGATGGCAAGCATTATGCAATAGCACAACAGTGTTTGGTTTTACATGCCAAAATAAATTTCACATTTCTATGGTAAACATTTTACAAATTTATTTATTATGCTCATCAAAATAACCCCTGTCGCGGGCAACCTCTAGTATTACATAAAGCATTGTAATGATATTAGTAGTATGTAACTTTTTGTCAAATAATTAATATAAATAGAAAATACATAGATTAATGAGATTGTGATATTGTTTAGGAACGTGCCCTACGGTGCACTGCCCTGTGTCCATCAACCACCCTTCAAACCGAAACACAGCAATGCTAAACATTTCACTTTATAGTGTTATAATTATGATGGTGACATGCACCTATTAGAATTAATATAATGGGGAATTTTCTGAGGAGCTATTTGATCTCATCCCGTCGTCGAGATTTTACCACCGCACTTCTCGACAATGTAATAAAGCTCATCCACATATAATCGACAATTGGGTATCGCGCACCACACGCTTCACGCGATCTTTTCTACCCCATACTTGCAAGATGTGGAATTAGCTACCATCTGAGGTTTTCCCATTAGACTACGACATGGCACGCTTCAAGAGAAATGTAGAGGTTTCTACAGTGTAGAAAACGCATCGACAATGCCCCGGGTGTTGCCGGTGTCAATAGGCGACGGTGACCACTTACCATCAGGTGGGCCGTAAGCCTGTTTCCCCACAAATAACATAAAAAAACTAAACATTTTTATATCTATAACATATCATACGTACCTACGTATGATATGTTATAGATATGATTAAACTACAAAATATGAACATTGTCAATAGATAACATGGAACTAAATTGTGCTAGTCACATATTCCGATAATATAGCCTAATTATTAGTCGCTAATTATATTCCATGTCATTCGTGTTCAGTTTAACTACAATACAATAACTACAATATGGCGATTAGAGTTATTAAAACTGATATTATGTTAAAAAAATGTTAAACTTACGCTATTGGCGCAGGGACTCAAAGTAAGACTTGGCCTCCGATACGAGGACTCGCGACTTTCTTCTGTCCATTGCCATGTCTTGCCAGTCGTAGGCTCCAAGGTCGCGCAGGTCAGCTTCCAAAAATTGGTTTATTAATTATATTTTAATCAGACTCAAATTATAAATGCGAATGGTTTGTTTTTTTTTCTTTATTTTTTTTGAAGTTAAACTTCTTTACGCATGCTTGACTTGGGGAGTAAGCTGGTGAATGCGTTACGAAAAGTGCGAACAGAAGTTGAGAGGCAGATATAAGTTAGTGAAGAAAGAAAGAGAGTGAGTTACGTTTCGTATATTTTTAAACGTTAATGAGCAATTGCGAGTTGCGTCTGTCCAGAATGAAAATAGACTGATCGACCTACAGACGTGTGGACAATTTTGTAATTGAACCATTTTATAAATTAATATTTTGAAAAAGTGGTTTTACTTCAGTCGTGTGGTCTAAATCACACTCGTTTTTTTTGTTTGTTTGTTAGTTTTTTTCGAAGACTCAAGTGGGACTGGTCCGGACACGTGTGCCGTATGTCAGACACAATGTGGCCGAATACCACTACATAATGGGTCCCAAACAACGGACGACGCCCGCGTGGAAGGCCCAGGCGAAGGTGGCGGGATGAGCTAAACTCCTACCTCAAGGATTGGCCCTTACTTGCGAACAACAGAGACGAGTGGAAAAAGGGAAGGGAGGCCTTTGCCCTGCAGTGGGACACAACAGGCTTATAATAAATAATAATATTAGTTTGTTACTCAATCACGTCGTAACGGCTGAACCGATGTCGATGAATTTGAGTATGTACGTAGATTATAACCTGGATTAACACATAGGCTACTTTTTATTCCATAAATCAGGTCCCATGGGATAAAAATGGGGTGTCAAGTTGCAACAGCGAGATTAGCTTTATTTCTAGATTACCTACACATTTGGAAGAGTAGGCCGTACGGTAAGATCAACAGCTTGTATTTTCCGTAAAAGTTCAGATAACACTATAACAAAATTCTATTATAATAAGCAACGCGACATCTCTTGTCAATGTACTGAACTGCAACGTTTGGCATTGAGCAGCTCAAAAAACTGTATAAGTTTTCCTGTAGATGGAGCTAACGGCGCTTTAGTCGTAATCTGAATCATCTCACTAATTTCGACCCTGACGTGACAGAGCCCGGTAGCACAATTGGTAAGTGCATCCTCGTATCAAGAGGAAGGTTGCGGCTTCAAGTCCCGGGTAGGCTTGAAGATTTTTGAGATGGTTTTAAAATCTTGGAACAGCTAGTTACTTATAAAACGGTGTTTGTTGAATGAAATAGGTTAGTAAACAACTTATAAATATTTCAAACTTAAGACGGACTGGGTTACAACTGTCGCAACGCAAGTGTGGGCAAAGATCATCGCCGATTAGATAAAAAAAAACATGAAAAGCAGCAGACCTTGGCGACGTTGAGAAGACGAATTGGACTTCCACCGTTGAACCGTCATTCAGTTAAATCTTCGTCTAAAGAAATAAATAACCACTTTCTCTTTGTGATTGGTTATTGAACGTAAGTAATTTGGTTTATTTTATTGGGTTTTTTATTGTAAAAAAGCGTCTTCAGTTATCAGTAACTTGCGATGCTCGTAAGGGCCAAACAAGTATAAAGTGCCATTGCCTAGTTTTTAAGACCTTATTGTACATTTCTTTATGCAGATCTCGTATCTAGATATAAGACCTACAAAAACCAAGCTCAAATGCTCCTCTACTCAATACTAAGCCTCAATAGAGGAGGCAGGCAATCAATTCCAAATTAAAAGCACTCCATTATTCTTATAAATTGAATGCCTAAGCAAGCCCACGCTAAATGGGCTCGTTTCCATTTGAGGGGGTTGCAGACAAAAATCTCATTTCCTGAGTCTGAGTGGCAGATACACGCTGATAACGACACAGATCGCTTGTTTGCGATTTGACACGCGTGGCTTACACTATCTCTGGGAAATTGGAATTTAAAACAGCTACGAGGCTCAGTGACAACCATTACACACAGACGGAAATGTTCTTAATGGAAGAGTTTAGAGGTAAATCACCAAAACGCATATTACTTAGGTGCTTATCTTTCTTATTATTTCTTGACTAATGAATATTGCATTCTTATATGCTGGACATGACTTTACAGGATTGTATGACCAATCACTGTTTTGGAAATAAAAAAATCTGCCCTTGCAGGATTCATGTTTAAAACAGAAAAACCTAGATTTAGGCACTTGTCTCACCGCCGGCGAGTAAGCGATTAGCTATCAACTATTTTCTCGCTCAAGAAACGGACAAAAGATATAGATTCCGTGTCATTTAAAGAGATACATATATTAATAGTTGATCGCTGGCCGTTCACACTGCCGGCCGGCGAGAACTCGCTCTCCACTATTTTCTCGCAGCGACTACAACACTCGCTCAGCGGTAAGCGCTCAGCGATGCTCGCTTGGCGGTCAGAACACACGCCGTGAGATGATGAGTATCGCCCGCCGCACTCGTTCACTCGCTTTATAGCCCAGCGAGACAACTATAGGAACTACACACTCGCTACCCACTGCTCGCCAACTCGTTTCTAGTTTATAGCTCTACTCGCTTCTCGCTCATTGGCGGCGGTGAGACAAGTAGAAGACCTATGTAAATCAGTATGTACGCCATAAATGTTTTGACTTTAGACTATTTCGAAATATACCTACATTTAATTTAGTCCGACAGTGCCTGTCTGCATTTCGACCAAATCCGGAATAGAACAAGCAAGTATCGCAGATATCCTATCTTATTGAGTACAAGTTTGACATGTCTATGATTTGAGCTAAAAGAGTAGCTTTAAGATGGTACCCCAAAACCTGGGCCCAAAACAAATATTTGTAGCTCATGTAAAGCTTTCATGCCAATTTTTTTTTAAATTGTTTAATTTATCTTCAAGATTTAAAAGGCAAAACTTATACTACAAAAAAAACGCTATATACAAAAAATAAACGTCGTTTTATTTAATCACTCCATATTTTTTGGGAAAATAGCACAATGATGGTCACGATTCTGTTGTTTACGCTGACTAACTAAAATTCTGTAAGATACGAACGGTCTTATTTTGTTTACGCTAAAGACCAAATTAGAATGAAAGGAGAACGGGCATCCTGGTCTACAGTCCAATAAAAATGAGCAGCACATTTTCGAATTGGCATACAATAGTACATCAAAATATACTATTGGAACTTTCCCCAAAAGTCTGTCCGTTTTGAGTTACAGCCATGCAAACACCAGCATTTTTTGTTTTAAAGAACATAAAATAACGGTTTCACGATTACTATATCCATACATAAAGGCTCCTATACAATGCAGTAGCAAGAGCGAGAAGGGAGAAGAGCGATGTAAGGGCCGTGGGGAGAGGGATGCGTACGCGGGGGAGGGGAACGGTTGTGTACGCGCCGCGCCGGACGGCTACAATAATCAGTCGCATCGCATCAAGTGAGTGCCTACGTCACGTCTTGTTACGATAGTGCTGTGTTTGAACTTCTTTCTCTGTTTTTACTGACCCTGGCTTGCTTTTGGACCCTGTTTCTTTCCCTAATGTGTTAACTTTGGCTCGACTTATTGACTTTTGAACTGCCTACCGATAATGGAAGTTTTTCGAAACTGTGTGATGTGTCGTCGAGGACTTTACCGCGGACGGTACCAGCAGCATATCTTGGCTGATAACCTGCAAAGGGAACGACCAGAATTCGCCGCGTTTATACAACAACATGCTGTGTTGGAGGTTAGTTACCTTTTATTTTTATTATATTGAGTAGTTAGGCATAGGATTTATTTATTTTAAGTATTAATTGTTATTATTTTCAGGTGGTGTTCGACAGTACTCGAAGCTTGTGTCACCGATGTTGGCAGAGGACTGAGCGTGATCATAGACCTGCACAGCAAGCGGCGCGAGCGCCTGGTACATTGCACTCTCAAGAATACACGAGGGCACCGAACACTTCGGTGCATTGTATTTACAACAACTGTGCTAATATTACCCGTAATCATATACCAAACGCGATAAGAATTAATGTATTTTGTGAGAGCAAGCTTTTTATTCCTGATAGCGCTAGGGTGTGTACAGAACACTTACAAAATAATGAATGGAGCAACCTGCCGCAAATGTGTAATGTGACACATGATTTTAATGACGCTCAGTTTACATCGCTCTGTGACTTGATGAGAATGGCTGCTAACAACCAGCCCAGAATCGACTTCGAAAACAGAGGCACCTTGTCTAATGAAGAGATGCACTTATGGACTGGGCGCACTTACGATCAGTTCGAAGCTATATTAGAACAAACTCCGTCACTAAGTGAACGTTGTAACCAGCCTAGAACTGCATTAGGCATCTATTTAACAAAACTTAGAACTGGAGACTCTGATGAGAGACTGGCAACGTTATTTCATATGTCTCGTCGAAAACTAGAACGTTTTTTGCCTATAGTTCGAGAATGTCTGAGCAACGATTACGTTGTGCTGCATCTAGGTGTGGACCACATTACCAGAAATGATATCCTTCAAAGAAACTTAACAATTCCAAGGGCTTTATTTGGAAACGATGAAAACATCAAAGCCATAATTATATGTGACGGTACATATATATATATTAACAAAAGCTCCAACTTTTTGTTTCAACGGCTGTCATACAGCTTACACAAATATCAAAACTTGTTGAAGCCGTTTTTAATGGTATTCACGGACGGCTATATATTAGATGTCAAAGGGCCATTTTCCGCTACCAGAACCGATGCCCAGATCATGAGTGAAATAATGAATAACGAAGATGAGCCGCTGCATTGGTTACTCGAACGTAATGATGCGTTTATCCTAGACAGAGGATTTAGAGATAGTTTGCAGGATATAGAAGCTTGTGGCTACGAACATCATGTGCCACCAACTAAAGACAGAAGAGAAAATCAACTCACTACAGAACAAGCTAATCAGTCTCGTTTGGTCACCATGTGCCGATGGGTGGTGGAAGTAGTAAATGGGAGATTTAAGCGAGATTTTAAACTTTTGCGTCAAAACTATTTTAATAAAACGTTGCCAAAAATGTTTGTTGACTTCAAAATAGCTGCAGCCATTCTAAACCACCTCCACGCCCCCATCGAAGATAGTTCACACGCAGCAGCCTTTTTGAATTCAATAAGAGCTAAAATACACATACCAAACACATTGCACAATTATGTGGTAGCAAAGAGATTGAATTATAGGAGAGCAGACTTCATGCGAATCGAAGCAAATGAAATAGAAAACTTCCCAAGGCTTAGTGAAGAACAAGTCATACATTTTGCCTTGGGAACTTACCAGTTAAAGCTCGCTCGATCATATTGTAGCGAGCACTTACAAAATGGTCTTTATATAATCGAGACGTATAGAGATAACGCTCTAGAAGACTTGGCACAATATGATATCAACGAAGAGGCTTGGCTATTACGTGGACGTATACAGTCTCGACATGTCCGAGCCAGGAAATATTTTTGTTATATATTAATCAATAATATTAATAACAATATTACACAATATTATTGTACCTGCTTGACAGGGCGACGTACTATAGGTACTTGTGCCCATGTACTGTCAATTATATGGTACGTAGGTTATGCCCGTCATGAAGGGTTCAATGAACCTGCATTGTTCCTTAACAGTATTCTCATCGATGATGATGATGATGATAATGTTTAATAACATATTGTTTTGATTTTTTAAGAAGATGTTGTTTTTATTTGTATTACTACTTACCTAACTTAAATAAAATCATTACATTACACAAAATGTTTTTTTAATTACCACGATATTCAATGTTTGGCACTAAATATTATCAGATTCAATTTTTAGTAGAACTCAGATCGGACAATACTTAGAGAAATGCGACTTTCTACATATGAAAATACATAGAATTACCTTTATATTGACATATGACTCATTTTTATTGCAAGGTAGACCAGCTTCCATACACTTATGCCCGTTCTCCTTTAAAGTGACATTTCAAAAATTAAGTAAATTTTCCTAAGATGGCGTGTTTGCGGGCTAGGTTTGATCACCAATTTGACTGCTGACTAAAACTAGCCCAAAAACACGCCGTCTTAGTAAAAAATAGTTAATTTTAGAAATGTTACTTTAAATGTCATTCTAATTTGATCTTTAGCGTAAACAAAATAAGACCGTTCGTATTTTACACAGTTTTAGTTAACGCAAACAACAGAATCATCACCAGTGTAACCTTTTTCAACAGATTATTGCCTTGACTTGAGCTGTAAAATTATTGTTCCTCACACCACTCCGTATCTGCGAATAAAATCAAACCATCATTATCAGCAAAAATAAATAAATAAAATCTTAGGTATACACTGCGAAAAAATCGGGAAAGAGTACCACTAGAAATTAAAAAAAAAAAATCATTTGTATTTGCGGAAAAAACTAAGTTTTACTGTAAGTTGTGAAAGTTCACTATATGTTATTTACAATGTAATTCCTACAATTAAATTTTAGTTATCAATAAATATTGATAACTAAAATAATAGGTTTTGTCCATACTTTTGATTTTTGACAATTATTGCTACATGAAATCTGACATGATATCTGAAATGTAAATAAAATAATAATCATAAATCTTACCCTAATTCTAATGGACACATGCTGTCTTGGCGTGACGGCATAGATAGAAAACGCTTTATTGTATACCACACTTAACTTAACAAATTATAATTAAACACTTAAAACTAGACACGCGATAGTACAATTGGCGGTCTTATCGCTAAAAGCGATCTCTTCCAGACAACCTTTGGATGGACTGGATTTTACGAGAACATTAAAGGACGGTAGCTTCATAACTTAAGCTTTTTATTTAACTGTAGGTATACTTACATAAGCAAAACAAAATAAATAGATACCAGGGTAAGTAATATTAATATAAATATTATACATAAACATTCTATGATATTAAATAAACTAATAATAAATAAAATACATTTATGAAACAGCTGTAATACAAACAGTAACAACGACAAATATAATAACAAAATAATATTACTCAGCTCTCTGATGCAGACAAATAGTGCTTAAACAATAGCGTTTTAAAGATAGGAAGGGATTTGGCAGATCTAATAAAAAAAGGAAGAGAGTTCCATAAACGGATAGCTTGTACAGTAAAGGAGTTGTCATAAAAGTTAGAAGAGTTAGGCATACGAGTCGGCCTAGCTTCAAGGCGCGCCAAAAGATGTTTCACATCAAAAATCTTTGATCGACCGTGTAGGTATTAGGTACACGGAATAATACGAAAAATATTATAATCCACCGGGCATGCAGATAGGTACTTGATAAGATGTGGACGGCCACGGTGGCTATGCGGTCTATAACAAATATTCCATTTCTATCCCGGGCAATAATGACCATTGCCAACTGATGTTTAGTGATAGCTGTCTATTGCAGTGAGTTTACAATAATATTGCCACCCGCCCCCATTGCAACCCGTTAAACCCTGCTGCGTTGCAAACTAAGCGAAGCGAGATGCGGATAATTCGAAGATGTTATATTATACAAGCTACCGTCTGCAACTCCGCACGCGTGGTTCGTCAATAAATCCATTACCCGTCTTCTGCGCAGTAGGTTTAAAGTAGACTATGTCTCAATCCCGGTCATAATCTGTTTATAAGTACAAATAAATAATAGTTTAAAAAACTAAACAAACGCATTTATAGATAACCGAACTAAGAAATAAAAAATAATTTTCAATAAATTTATTTTAACAAAAAAATAATAAAAAAAAAATTGTGGATAAACAAAAAAAATATTTTAAATGTAAAAAAGCGTGGAGTGCTTGATGTAAAAACAAAAAATGTTCTAAATATTTTATTGACAGATATTGGTAAAAGTAGAATAGAAAATAATAGTTATTAATTCTACAAGAGTGCAAAGTTACTTTTTAACCGCGTGCTCAATTTTGATGACCGAGCAAGCGAAGGAGTCTAAAATTGAATCACGAGCGCTGCGAGTGATTCAAAAATTAGACCTCAGCGAGGAAATGACTAAATTCATAAAAAGTAACCAAGAAGGTTCCGAGTCTGAGTTTTTAACAAATTAAAAAAGGTTGTATGATAAATTTGGCACCACGGAGGTAGAAGTAAATAGGTTTAATGATGTTTTGAATTCACAAACTTGGTGCACACGATCAATTTACTTTATCCTCTTGCGGATAAAAACGGCTTTTGCCCTCAGATATCGAAGAGCAAAAATACTCTTTCCGAGATGGGGGGATGAAATAATTCTTTATTGTACACCAGGAATACTTAAAATAAGTAATGTATGCTAAATATAGTACAATGGGCGGCCTTATCGCTTTAAGCGATTTCTTCCAGGCAACCTTTGGATGGAAAGTAAGTAGAGTCATTTTGGAAATATCTTATAAAGCACTGCACGCTTTTTTACAATAAAATATTTTTTTTATTCATCAGACTTCATAATTGAAATTTATTGAAAATTATTTTCTTCTTTTTAGTTCGGTTATTTGCAAAAGCGTGTTTTTTTAGTTTTTTTAAACTATTATTTATTTTCTATTTTTAGTTCGGCTAATTACTACTAGAGAGATGTGGAGGAGCAATACATGTTGTGCTGACCCCGCGTAATGTGGGAAAAGGGCAGGAATAAGAAGAATTCGGCAACTACAAAAGCGTTTTTTTTGTTATTATTTTTTTTATTGAAATATGCATTGTCTTCGTTTCTTGATAAGTGTGCTAAATTTTAATTTAATTCGACGTTTTGAAGTGGTTGAAAATCAAGTTCAAAGATTCCGTCACATACTCGTACATGTATACAAAGCTAATACAAGCATGTTAAAAATAAACGAAATTGGTTCAGCGGAAACGTGAAGCGTGTCAAACAGACAGAGAAACAGAGTTACTTTCGTTTTTTTTAATAAAACATAGTCGGGTTTTAGTTACACCATTTATAACTCAAGAATGGCTGGACTGATTTTGATGATCTTTGATTTGTTGGCTTTGCCTCCGCCCCGAATAGCAGAATAACCTATTAACGAAATCGGAAAAACTCACGCAAAAAGAAAATATGAAGAAAATTCATTTTCAAATACATAGATGCACATAATACATAGTCGATTGACATTTCTACCGGAGCATTGGCAGCCCGCGTCATATGCATGTCAAGGCGGTACGAAGTTCAGCGGGTCAGCTAGTATTAGTATAGATTATCCTTGATTTCATTACATTTGTATAATTTGAGTGCACAAAACACTTAAAATATATAGTACTATTGATGTTTCGTGCGAGGGAATCAACGCTCTGCGACACGAAGGTGGCCGATTACCGATCGCCGATAGTCGTTTTCGAACGGCATTATTAATGGCCTACTACATTGTACCAGTTATAGTATAAGGTCGCTCAGCGAGCTATAGAGAGGGCTATGGTTGGTGTTTCTCTACGTGATCTAATCAGGACTGAAGAGATTCGTAGACGATGATTATATTCGAGGTAGAAGTCACAGGCTCCTCGCTTTACCACCTTGCCGCACTGTAGGGCACTCTCGACGCCCTCAACGGAATATTTAAGGTTTCCCCAGACTGCGACATATTTGCGGACGAATGGATGGACCTAATGTCAGTTTGTCTGCTCTATTGTGAGGCGGATGAATGACCGATTTCTCATTTTACTATTATTTTACTTTGACATGTTATTTATTTTGTAAGTTGTAATTTTATCTTTTTTTTAGCTAGCCTACATTTTCCCACTGCTGGGCAAAGGCCTCCCCCAACTCCTTCCACCTATCGCGATCCTTGGGAAATTCCCACCATTCCTTCTCGAATCCGCTGATGTCGTCGCGCCAACGCTTTCGCGGCCGACCCCGACGTAGCTGTCCATCCTCCGGTACCCAAGGTGTTATGATGTTGACCCATTTCTCCGGAAACATTCAACTTACGTGCCCGGCCCAATCCCACTTGAGCTTCGCGGTTTTGTCTCCCACATCGGCAATGCCAGAGCGTGGTATTCCTCACCCGATCGGTTCTCCGGAATCCTAGGACGCTGCGTTCCATTGCCCTTTGGCAAATCTTGAGCTTGAACTTCTGCAGCTTGGTCAATGACCATGTTTGCGCATCGCGGAAGGTCACCCTTCATGTGCGCCTTCATGGACCAGTAGCTCTTCCAATTTCCAATTCCATAATTTCCAAAGTATGTAAATTGAAATTGTAATTTATTATTATTATTATCAGCCCACTGTGTCGCACTGCTGGGCAAAGGCCTCCCTCTATTCTTTCCAGATACTTCTTTCAAGCGCTAAGATGGTCCAGTCCGCTCGGAAATTAGTGAGCTCATCCCTCCATCTCTTCTTTCGTCTGCCACGTCGTCTTCGGGCTGTGTTGGGGTTCCACTCGGTGGTGAGCTTAGCCCACTGATCACCCGACATACGGGATAAAAGACCAGCCCAGTCCCACTTGAGTTTGGCGGCTTTCTTAGCTACATCTACGATTTGTGTTCGCGAGGCCGCGAGCGCAGCTCGGTGTTGCGTTTGCGGTCAATACGCTTGAATCCGAGAATGCTGCGCTCCATCGCACGTTGGCAAACTTTGAGTTTATACTTTGGATGTTAGTCAAAGACCAGGTCTGCGCACCATACGTTAGAAAGGGGAGGATGCATACGTCCATCAACTTTCGTTTGCGCGAATGAGCAAGGAAGTGTAATTGGCAATCGCCGTTTTAATTAATAAATAAATAAATGACGAACCAAAGTCACCGACAAAACACAAAGGATTAGCAAACTGAGGTGGCAGTGGACAGGGCAGATAGCTCGGAGAACTGACGGCCGTTGGGGCAGAGAGATTCTCGAGTGGAGACCACACACTGGAAAGAGTTATGTAGGATGCCCTACTAGATGGAAAGATGATCTGATTTAGGTTGCTGGGAGTCATTGGGTGCAGGCCGCACAAGATTGGTCGCTCTGGAAATCAGCAATGGACGTCCTGTGACTGATATAATGATGTTGATGATGATAGTAGCAGTTTTCAATATTGATTGGGGTTCAGCTATTTTTCGCTCAGTTTCCGCTTACAATGGAAAGTATCCTTTTTCAGGGGTATTCGGGAGGCGATGCTCATTTCTCAGGTTCGACTTCCAGTATTGATATTGCAGAGTATTACTCGCCGAAAGCTGTTGGCTTTCATAGCGTACGAGGGATATAGAGCGTATTGAATTTTTAATAAAGATTTTTAGGGCTGTTAAATGTTTGGGCTGTTTTTGGCCTTGACTTAGGACTTAAGACTTAGGATAAAGTTATTTTATGTATAGTATGTTAGGTACACCCCATTAATGTCCAGACAGTCCATTCCATCCAAAGGTTGTCTGTTATAAATAAATAAATATTTCTGGACATTTCACACAACATTATCTAGCCCCAAGCTAAGCAGAGCTTTTGTACTATGGGAACCAGATAATTGATAGAATACTTATATACATTTTCTTTGTAAATATATACATATCATATATAGAGAAATAACCAGACCAGGAACAAATATCTGTAGACTGTAGAGCATGCAAACATTTGTTCCGCGGCGGGAATCGAACCCGCTACCTCCTGAGTCTCAGCCGGCTATTCGCCCACTACACCATGGAGGTCGTCAAAATCGCTGTTCACCGATAAGACCCTCAATTGTATCACGTATTTCACGGTGTTCTTTTTAATTGTATGTTATAAGGTGCGCAATAAAGAATTATATAATCTAATCAGTGTTTAGATGCACAAATGTATATAAAATGCTTGTCTGTTTCTAGCACCTTCAAAATGATGGTGCAATGAGCTACTAGGTAGATAAAGCCTATGTAACTATTTAAGTATTATTGACGTAACCAAGTGTTCTATTGTGTCCCTACGGCTTGAATGGGTATGAGTATGAATATAGGAAAGTTGAAATTATCCATTATGTGGTCTACCAGGTTAGACGGTGACTTTCGGCAACGTTCTTCTTTTGAAATTAGTACGATTATGCAATCAATGACCGGCCCTCCTTCGGATCGTCAAATAGCAAAATGCAAATCACACTAATATTGTAAATGTGAATGTTTGGATGTTTGTTTATTTATTTATTTGTTTGTTTGTTACTGGTGGTAGAGCTTTTGTGAACGGGCTCGAGGAAGTGGGCACCACCGCCTTACCTTTATCTGCCGCCAAATAGCAGTACTTGTGCTGCTGTGTTCCGGTTAGATGGTAATGGTATGTGCCTGTAATTACTGGCACATAGGCATAACAGCTTAGTCCTATAGTATGGCAACGTATCCACATAGAGATCAAGACAACATAATAGCTTGTTTTGAATTCTATGTGGATATCCATGGGCTGCTGTAGTAACTTAACATCTGGTGGACTGCATGCTCGTTTGCCATATGAGTAAAATATAAAAAAAAAATCACGTCGTACCGGCTGAACCGATTTCAATTAAATTTTGTATATACGTAGATTATAATCTGAAATACCACATAGGCTACCCATACATCCCATACATCAGTTCCCATGGGATACAAATGGGGTGTCAAGTTGCAACAGCGAGTATGGCTTAGGTTACCTACACATTTACTAGTGTAACGCGTACGAAGTCGCGGGCAACAGCCTAGTATTCAAATATTTATTACAGTAAACTTAATCTAGGATACATTTCATGGATTCGGGACCCTCTTTTAAGTATAAAATACCAGTGGTAGAGGGTCTCGCTTATCCGTAGTTTAGGTAATATCGATTAAGTAAATACAAACAAATAAAAAAAAATAATTAACAAACAAAAGAATTTTAGTAAAGTCAAGCTCAAGGTCGCTCAACGAGCTATGGAGAGGGCTATGCTCGGGGTTTCTTTGCGTGACTAAATCCGCAATGAGGAAATCCGCAGAACAACTAAACTTGCCGACATAGCTCTCAAAATTAGCAAGTTGAAGTGGCAATGGGCAGGCCACATCGCCCGTAGAACCGATAACCGTTCGGGAAGAAAGGTTCTCGAGTGGAGACCACGGACTGGAAGACGCAGCGTAGGCCGGCCCCCCACAAAGTGGACCGACGATCTAGTAAGAATCGCTGGGAGCCGTTGGGCGCAAACGGCTACCAACCGCTCGTTGTGGCGATCTAAGGGGGAGGCCTATGTTCAGCAGTGGACGTCTTCCGGATGATGATGATGAAGTAAAGTCGTCAGTTACCAGCGAGCTTCATAGACACTTACAATTCCAGTATTTGAAAGTGTATAGATTTCAATATATTCAGTATTTCCGATGGTAGCCGAAATTTACCGAGGCGTCTAACATGGTAACTAACTGTACGAGATAGTATTAAGTCGTTACAAAATATGATATTAAAGTGACCTACGTATAAATTCATATTTACGTAAGTGTTTTTTTATGACAAATTATAGGCCAGCGTTTGACCACGATCTCGCCTGATGGTAAGCGATGATGCAGTCTACGATGGTACACGCATGCCTAGAAGAAACCTATTCACCCGCGATTTGAAGGCATCTAGGTTGCAGTTATCAGGAATCACCGACTCAGGCGAGGCGTTCCAATCCTTGGGTGTGTGCATAATAAAGGTTGAAGAGTACAGCTTGGTCCGATGATAGAATGGAGATGGTGAGATCATGTTGAAAAGCTCCGCAGCACACTCTCCGAAATGTATTCAATAAAAAACCGAGAGGCTTGCAACCTTTCGACGATGCTCGAACCTGTGGAGCCTTGCATCTGCTAACTCGTCGTTGCAAATGAGCTTCTTGGCTCTTCTTTCAATTGAATCTCGAGCCTCTAGCTGGTATTTCGCTGATCCGTCCCAGAGGTGAGAACAGTACTCCAGAAATGATCCGACATGATATGATGCATAGGTATTAGGTGTAATTTAGCTTGCAGTTGCTGTTTGAACTTGATCTTGGGTTTCAATGGTAACTTAAAAATAAATTTAATCACTAGTTTTATAAAAAACTAATGTTCAATGTTTTTGGTTCAAATAGTCACATCATTTAGCTAAATACATTTAGATTAAATTTTGATTACTTAGACATAGTTTGTGCATTTTCAGGTACACACGGCTACACGTCAAGCTATACACTTCCAGTATAAGCTGACCTCTCATTCTACGAAAAGCCTACACAATGCGAGGTCAGCTTATACTGGAAAGTATAGCTTGATGTGTAGCCGTGTGTACTATAAACGTGATACACGGATACCAAGCAAACAAAAATGCGGGAAAAATATGCTTTTTTACTAGCCTCTCCTTAGCCACTCGTTATGAAACGAAAAATATGGAAGAAAAGAAAATTTGTTCTGACAGAATTCAGAAGAAAGAGTAGTGAGTATTAATATTTCCTGACCGCTCTACGCCTTTCTAAGTCTATGGCGGGTAATATTTGTTTAATCTGCAGACGACGACATCCAACCGCAGTCTATTGCTCTATAATCTATGCTCTATATTTAACATCTCGCCTCGAAAGCCTCAATTTCCAATATTAAAACGTTCAGCATCTGCGAAATGTTGGCGAATTTATCGCGTATTTTGTCGAGAATTTAGATACAAATTTAGCTTTGGTATTAAGAGTTATGGGAGTATAGCTTGGAGCAGAACATCGGCTAATATTAAAACGAAAACACGAGATTAAACGTGTACACGAGGGGATTTTTTTTATACCACCTGGATATAGAAGTACCACAGAATAATTATTCTGCTACTTACCGAAACACAGCAATAAATGAATTACTGCGTGGCTGTAGAAACAGTAAATTTAAAAGTAGTAATACTTCCTCTGCTGATGAACACCTTTTTACAAAGCTGACCACTTAAAATTAAAAAAAACGGGCTTTAGACCACACGAATGAAGTGAAACTTCATTTTCAAAATATAAATTTATAAAATTGTTCAAGAACGGAATGAAATTACGAAAAATAATCGAGAATTCACCGTTCGCGTAACGCTAGCAAACTCGCAAACGAACTACTGACTGAGAGATATATGTATATATTTCATGGACTGGCTGTGAGAGGAAGAGAGAAAGAAAATGTGCGCGCGCAATGCTGCCCTCCTACAGTGTGATACAAACAATAGGCCTGCACTGTGTGTTAGATATACGAAACGTAACTGTCTATGAGAGAAAGAGAGAAAGAAAATATGAGCTCTATCCTCTCTCTCTTGCCCCTATAGTAATATACGAAACGTAACTATCTCTCTTTCTATCTTCACTAACTTATATCTCCCTCTCAAATTCCGTTCGCCTAACTCAATGACACTTTTCGTAACGCTCTCGTCCCGCATTCACCAGCGTACTCCCCAAGTCAAGCGTGCGTAAAGAAGTTTTACTGCAAATAAATATCCCTAAAAATTACCAGAATGTTTCATATATGTAGGTAGTTTGTAGGTACCAACATAAATCATAAAATATTTGCGTTAGATCAACAACGATAAAAATTAAATATGGTTTCAAAAATGTGACGTAAAACTATTAGAATATTTTTGCAGTAAAATTCATAAGTTACAAGAATAGCAAAAAATGTCCTGCAAATTGCATCGGCACTCGAGGGAAATTAGCGAGGCCGTAGTTAGGCAAAACGGACGGTATCATGCTAATTATACTGAAACGTTTCGAAAAATGCCTAGGAAATGCAGTTAAAACAGATGGAAATAAAAAAAAAGAAAAATAAAAATATTTTCTTTTCATTAATGATCACCACCACATGATCATTAACGTTGCCATCAAAGGGCAAGCAAATGCGTGGCTCAGTCGTTACCATTGTTGCTCACCCAGTTGCACTCACCGTTTCGGTTCGATTCCTCCGATTCCGGAGGTGGTTCGATTCCTATACAAACGTTCAGTGGCGATTTCCTAAATACCTAACTGAACAGCAGAAATGTCTAACCATAATCTAACCATATCGAAGGCGACGTCTTATTATTCCCGCAAAATCAAAAAATACAATAAAAAATAGCACACATTCCTTCATAATAGACATAATAATTCTAAATAAGATTTTGTTGAAAAACTACTCAAAACAAGCTTTTATAAAATTCATAATCAGAACCGCAAGCAGATTCAAATGAGCCCAAACACTAGTAGCCTACTATAATCTATTCAGAAGTTCCGTTGTCTAGCATCCGTCTCCATCGTGAGGCCACCTCCATGGTACCATATTATTGCATTGTCACCGAAGTTATGTATGTATTCCAAATTTCAGCTCAATCGGTTGAGGGGAACGTTTTTAAAATTCAATAATATTCCACCCGGACAAACATACATACATTGCAAGGTAATAAATAGCTTGAAAAAAACACTTTATGACATTTTAGATAAGAGAAAACGATGATTATTTTTGTTCTTAAGTGTGATAGTTCGTAGTTATAGTATTATTGGATTAAGATAGTAGGTATTTAATTATTATAGTAGGTATTTAATTGTTGTGTTTTTCTTATGAAGGCTACCCATGATCAGGATGTACGTGAGGTAATGTATACTGGACTCAGCGCTGCGGCATATTAACATGCCGTAGCATCATGCTGAGCTGAGTACCAATTCATCCCCACACGGAGCTTTTAAGTTTGTTAGCGCTTAGGTTAGATTTCATTGTTGTTTTGTATTTTTTTTTCTTTATTACTGTGTGGTTTATAAATAAAATGTTTTCTTTCTTTCTAATTTAGTTATTTAAGAATGGAAGTGTCCAATTTTATGAATTTAAATAAGACGTAACTATTTCGATTCGCATATGTTTAGACATTTCTACTGTTCAGTTATCTAGTGACTGTCTAGTAAATGATTGTTTGTGTAGGAATCGCACAACCTTAATGCGTACAGCTAAGGTATATATTACCGTCGTCTGTTTTTCCTGAAGACTACAATCCGGGCTTTTTTATAGTAAGTGTGAATTTTAGCTTATTCCTCTTTTTAACAGACTTCAAAACAGGAGGAGGTTCTCAACTCGACTGTATTTTTTTATGTTTGTTACCTCAGAACTTTCGACTGGGGGAACCGATTTTGATGATTCTTTTTTAATTGAAAGCTGGTGCTTTCCGTATAGTTCCATTTCCATTTGGTCCAGTTCAGTCAATGGCATCCATGAGACAGCGATAAACGTCTTAAATTTGTTTAATTTTTATGTCATGTTTGTTAGCTCAGGACTCCGTTTTATATCACCCGATTTGAAAAATTCGTTTTGCTATTTGAAAGGACTTTTAGATTGATCCCATGGAAATTTCATCAACATTGGTAGAGTAGTTTGGTTTTTACTGTTATCCGAAGTCGGTTATATTTTTGTTAAAAAGTTACTTGTATATAGTACACTCCTTAATAATTCTTTTAAATTACAGTATATCCAAAAGTTGTCTTAATGATATCACTTTTAGCTATAAAACCGCAATTAGTACTTCCGCGAGTCAAGTTATTTTTTGATTTCAATGAGGTTCAGTAAAGTAAAACTACTCTAGTTAAACTTGTTTTTTCCTTCTCAAAAACGAAACAGGAAAAAATAAATTTATCCTTGCCAGTCTGTGAGGGTATCCGGTGTCATACATACTATTCTTGATTCTGCGGCCGGGTCGGGTTTCGTACAAATGTCGTAACCCTTTGTCAGTGTTTATTGCGGACTGCTATTCGAGAACCATGGCGGGGTTTGATTGAAAACAAGATATAGGAATGCTTTGTTTTTGTAGTTTTTGCCACGATTTTCGTTCAACGTTTTCTTCGGGTGAGGTTCTTACGTGAATTTATGACTAACTAGCTTAAGAATAATAAGAAAGAAAGAAAGAAAACATTTATTCACATAAACTGTACACAAGAAGCAGACGCAACACTTAAACGAACATTATAATACATAATAAAAATACATACACACAGGAGGAAAATAAAACATTGCATATTACGGGAATTAAAGTGTATGCATGGAGAAATGCTGCCATGTATAGGATTATGCGAAAAGCCCTGCGATCAGCATTAGTAGAGTTCTATGTGTAAGGGCTCGCCGGGTAAGAACTACCACCATACCAATTTCTGCTGACATGCATCACCTGTATGCCTCAAGTTGATGGCCTCAGGGCAGTGCATCGTAAGGAACATTTCTAAGGTGCGTGACCTACGAAGCAATACTTTGTTATAGGCGATGTTTACTACACAACATTATTTATTTTTACTTATAAAGCTTTCGTGATTGATTTCAATCATTATTATAAATACGGAATTTATCACGTACCGCCCGTGCCCTACGCAGTGACAAATTCCAGCATCATCTTGTAACTCCGCCGCACAAATTGACCAAATCCGAGAGGTCCGTATACATCATGGGCCCATCGGTTTTCAATAGATTGCCAGAATCGATAAGGACAGCAGCGTCCGTGCCTATATTTAAGAGTAGGCTTAAAAAGTGGTTGTTGAGTGGGATATTCTATAGTGTAGACGAGTTTTATGAACTACCTACACTGTAGAATATCGCACCAGGACTAATATAAATTAATGTTGTGAATGGAATTTTATTATAATTAAATTATATAACTTATTGTGATTTTTTATGACTTGTAACTATGGAGTTATTAATAAAGTATTGTATTGTATTGTATTGTATTGTATTGTACCGTCTTATCGGTGTTTCGACCGACAATGTTTCGGTTCAATTCCAATACCAAGAACTACCGAAGAGAGCAGCAGTGATGATAATGATGATGACACAGCGGGTCAACGCACTGTGCTTTCGTTGACCCAATCCCCACCACCCCGCTCGTCCACTCGCGCGCAGAGGGCAGCGGCGCGCAGTGCGAGGCGAGACGTTATTCGGAGCGGATCGCACTCACCCTGATGAAGGTTCGCGAATTGAACCGAAACATTGTCGGTCGAAACACCGATAAGACGGTACGTGATAAATCCCGTATTTATAATAATGATCATATATTTTATTTTTATTATTTCCAGGAAACTTACAGCTAGGTACACAGTAAACTTAATAAATTGTAATACATGCAAAACAAACATGTATTCTTAGGGCCAATTACAAATGTCCACAGATAATTTTAAAAAACATTTATGTAAGAACACAGTTACAGTGGACGAAAACCGTTTGAAATTACAATATTCGTTCATAAGAGTTTTAGGTAGGTACATTAATTATTACAGAAGATCAGGTGGGGCATATGCTTGTTCCATTTCCAATCACACAAATATTATAAATGCGAAAGTTTAGATGTTTGTTTGTTGCTCAATCACGTCGTAACGGCTGAACCGATTTCGATGAAATTTGGTATACATATACCTAGATTATAACATAGATCACCACATAGGCTACCATTTATCCCATGAATCAGCTCCCATGGGATAAAAATGGGATGTCAAGTCAAGTTGCAGCAGCGAGTTTAGCTTTATTTCTAGGTTACCTACACATTTAGTAGTGTAACGCGTACGAAGTCGCGGGCAACACCTAGTTAGTATAAAAATAGTATTATCACACCTTTGTTTGTCCTTATACTAGAGATTAAGGAATTTTTGTATTTTATTTAAGTTAAAACGCCACTGCTGAGGCTCTACTTCTCGCCATTTAAAACCAATTCTTGTTTTGGTTTTAGAATGTGCAAATAAAGCTCTTTTATACATGGGGCACACTAAAAGTTTTGCACTTCTAGCTAATCGGAACTATTCGAATTTCGAATGCTATATTTTTTGAAAAGTTGCAACTTACATAGTAAAAAAAAAATTGGCGGGAAATAATTTGTTCAATTGTTTTTTTTATCACACATCAAAGTTCTACGTACGCAACGAAAATGGAATTAAGTCGAAAAGATTTAAGAGTGATGATTTTTTATGATTTTAAAGTTCTCTCTCTCCGCAAGACTGTGCCGCTCGTCTTCAAAATGCTTTTGGGAGAGAAGCACCTAGTTTGAGCACCGTAAGGCGATGGTTTGCTGAATTTGAGAGAGGTCGGGTTTCTTTACATGACGAATTTCGTGAAGGGCGGCCTTCAACTGCCGTCAACGAAAATAATGTGGGTACTGTTAAGCGGCTAATTGAAGAAAACCCGCGGATTACCTATGAGACAATTCGAGGACTATTGGGGATTGGTATGAGCCAAATTCAGAAAATTTTACACGAAGAATTGAAAGTTCGGAAACTTTGTTGTCGTTGGATCCCTCATGAACTGACAGCGGAGCAGAAGCGGGCTCGCGTGGAATGGTGCTAACAGATGCTACTGATGTAAGACCACGGACATTCTAATGCTGTTTATGACATTGTCACAGGAGACGAAACTTGGATTTATTGTTTTAAACCCAAAAAAAAACAGCAATCTTGTGAATGGGTGTTTGAAAATGAGAACAGGCCATCAAAAGTGAGGCAGGCGAGAAACGTTGGTAAAATAATGATCGCGTTTTTTTCTCGGCTACGGGTCCCTCTGCACAATTCCACTTGAAGATCAAAAGAGTGTTTATGCCGAGTGGTATTCTACCGCTTTTTTACCCAGGGTGTTAGAAAAAGTTCGCGAAAGACGACCAAAAAGCCGCATTCTCTTACATCATGACAACGCTTCTTAACACACGGCCAACAAAACAAAGTCATTTTTAGCTTCCGAAAAAGTACAACTCGTCACCCATCCTGCACATAGCCCCGACCTAGCACCCTGTGATTTCTGTATTTTCCCCAAAATCAAAGATTTGATGAGAGGTTTCACTTTTACCAACTCCGAAGAGGCAGTGATAGCGTTCAATTAGCACGTAGAAAACATGACGTCAGATCTGTGGTCCTCCTGTTTAAAAAAATGTTTCGATCGCATGAAAAACTGTTTAAAATGTATAGGAGAGTTTTTGAAGAGCAATAAACATAATATTTTGGTTATAACATGTTGTTTTTCTAAGTTAGGCAAAACTTTTAGTGTGACCTACGTATGATACTCCATTTGACCTAGCAAATCTGCTTTGTTTTGACTCGCAGTATATAGGCAATCAAAAAGAATTGGTGCGGCGGGTGCAGCCGAGTACAAAGGTCCTCCTCAGCGTAATTGCAGACAGCCTCAACTGTCCCTACCTGAACCACTGCTGTAAGCTCCATGCGCCCATGCTGCCACATACGCCCTTCCGCCAAAGAGTGGAACGCCTTGCCAGAGTCTGTGTTTCCTGATAGCTACAACCTTGGTATCTTTAAGTCGCGAGTGAATAGGTTTCTTCTAGGCGTGTACCCTCGTAGACTGCATTATCGCTTACCATCAAGCGAGATCGTGGTCAAATAAATGCAAACCTACAATGTCTAAAAAAAGGCATTTCAAAGAGCATTGTGATTGAGAGTACCTGACTACATTCTACTTATGATAATTTTGTGTTAATTGTACTACATTTTATTTTTGTGTGTTTTTTTGTGAATTGAATATGATTAAAACGTTACTTGAATTAAATAATTAAGTTTAATTAAATAATACTATTCTTTTGTCTAAAAGTAGAAAGAATATACAATAAAATACAGAAGAAACAGTTAACTCATACTGCTTCAGATCACTACCAGACGGAAGTGTCCCCAATACACTGGCTGCATTGCCCCGCTGAATTGCAATGC
This sequence comes from Philereme vetulata, assembly GCA_918857605.2. Taxonomy (NCBI): domain Eukaryota; kingdom Metazoa; phylum Arthropoda; class Insecta; order Lepidoptera; family Geometridae; genus Philereme; species Philereme vetulata. The sequence continues at coordinate 9,541,933 of OU975446.1, forward strand.
CTATGCGTTGACCCAGATAAGCGCCAGCTCTCTGATTACACGTCGCTTCGACCAGACGTCCAGAAATTATTTTGAAAACGCGATGGGCCCGTTAACCCATAGACCCAGGGTCTTGACCCCAAATGGCTCAAATACGTAAGCTCTGTCGAGACTTCCATATTTGCGACGTTTGAGATCTTTGGCTGAATTCCGCCGCACCGGCCCCAACTGCTGTACCAGACAGATGAGATGGCGCAAGGGTATCGACGCACGTGGCGTCCCACACCAAAGGCCTACCCTTCTCTCAAGATAACAGTCATACCGACCGGCCTCTTACCATCCATCGTCACGTATCAGACCTTTCGGCTTGAGGACGGCTGGAACGTTGACGCCTGCAAAAAGCCCGGCGTATATGTTAAAGTTGGTTATTCAGTTACTTCAGTTGTTGCAGATTATTTATCATGTCATCAGCTGTGACAGACGGACTGACGGACAAAGTCGCATTATAGGTGTTCCATTTTTACCATTTAGTTCGGAAACCCAAATACCTTCTTTAGGCGCGTTGGGCATAGTGAAAACTTATTAGGCGCGTTGGGCATAGTGAAAACTTCTTCAGGCGCGTTGAACATAGTGAAAACTTCTTCAGGCGTGTTGGGCATAGTGAAAACTTCTTTACGCACGTTGGGCATAGTGAAAACTTCTTTAGGCGCGTTGGGCATAGTGAAAACTTCTTCAGGAGCGTTGGGTATAGTGAAAACTTCTTTAGGTGCATTGGGCATAGTGAAAACTTCTTCAGGCGCGTTGGGCATAGTGAAAACTTCTTTAGGCGCGTTGGGCATAGTGAAAACTTATTCAGGCGCGTTGGCCATAGTGAAAACTTCTTCAGACGCGTTTGGCATAGTGAAAACTTCTTCAGGCGCGTTGGGCATGGTGAAAACTTCATCAGGCGCATTGGGCATAGTGAAAACTTCTTTAGGCGCGTTGGGCATAGTGAAAACTTATTCAGGCGCGTTGGGCATAGTGAAAACTTCTTCAGGCGCGTTGGGCATAGTGAAAACTTCTTTAGGCGCATTGGGCATAGTGAAAACTTCTTCAGGTGCGTTGGGCATAGTGAAAACTTCTTTAGGCGCGTTGGGCATAGTGAAAACTTATTCAGGCGCGTTGGGCATAGTAAATAACTTCTTCAGGCGCGTTGGGCATAGTAGAAACTTCTTCAGGCGCGTTGGGCATGGTGAAAACTTCTTCAGGCGCGTTGGGCATGGTGAAAACTTCTTTAGGCGCGTTGGGCATAGTGAAAACTTATTCAGGCGCGTTGGTCATAGTGAAAACCTCTTCAGGCGCGTTGGGCATGGTGAAAACTTCATCAGGCGCGTTGGGCATGGTGAAAACTTCATCAGGCGCGTTGGGTATAGTGAAAACTTCTTCAGGCGCGTTGTGCATGGTGAAAACTTCTTCAGGCGCATTGGGCATAGTGAAAACTTCTTCAGGCGCGTTGGGCATAGTGAAAACTTCTCCAGGCGCGTTGGGCATGGTGAAAACTTCTTTAGGCGCGTTGGGCATCGTGAAAACTTCTTCAGGCGCGTTGGGCATAGTGAAAACTTCAGGCGCGTTGGGCATGGTGAAAACTTCTTCAGGCGCGTTGGGCATAGTAAAAACTTCTTTAGGCGCGTTGAGCATTTTTTGATATGGGATAAAACCATTGAACTCGCGACACTTACCGATACCTGTCACTGACTGTTGACACCTGTCACTGACACCTCTGTATATAAGTAAGTATGTGTAGTTCTGTTTTAATCAAGTTTTCACTTCTGTCAGCACACTCGGAGTGGCACTTTTTTTATAACCACTTTATCACCAGTATAAACCCTTATAATTTCAGGTTGATAAATTTTTCATCAGCTAACACAATAATACAGACGCCACGCCGTTGTAACTGGTTTTACGGGTCATAGGCCGAGCAATTTTCAGATTGAATTTTTACGACACCCGCCGACGGACAAAGAGGTTTTATTTTTATAGATCCGCTTCTTCTTTTACAGATTTTCTAAAGTAATTCGGCTTACATACACCCGGATTAAGTTATATTTATGTTGGACTACGGCCTATTATAATCGATATTCAAAGTAACCCTTGTGGTTTTGACTTTAACTTTGACTTTTGGTGAAAGTTTACTGCACCCATTATACATGAAAAAACATAGCTTGATCTCTGCGACATTTGTTAAACTGACATTCCTAGGGTTGTTATGATACAGAAAAAAATATCGATAGTAATTATCGATAGAAGCTTTGCAGTAAGACCAATTGTTGGACTTTTGAGGGCTCCAACAACCCGTAACGACTGCCATTAGATATTCGTATGGCAGCCGGGACCGACGGCTTAACGTGCTTTCCGAGGCACGACCAGACCAGTGCAAAAACCCATATTCATGCATACAAATATTTGCACTGAGCGAGGATCGAACCCGCGACCTCCTGCGCAGCAGTCGTGTTCACTACCACTTCGCCACGAAGGCTGTCTGCCATAATTATATGTATATTGGATTATATTATGATTTGGGTAATAAAATAAAACGAATATTTTAATACATACATTTATTTATTCCAAAGGAGTACACCCCAAATCAATATCCGAATCACTTTCAGAATCGCTAGAGCAATCTTGTAAATTTATAATGAGCTCTTGTTCGCAAATATTATCAAATCGAACGTCCCGCTCCCAATCTTCTTCCATTAATTTTCTGCATTTGGTAACTACCTTTTTCCAATCTTCTACAGATACATTTTCAACCGCAGTGTTTAGTAACTGCAACATTTTATTTGCCGTGAAAAGCGGTGTTGTGTTATGTCTAGCAGCGTAACCTTGAAAGAAAAACATATTTTAATATCATAAATTATACAGAAGTTAATACATAAAGAATCTGTAATCTAAATTAATTTTGAATTAAGTTTTATACAAAATATCGATAGTTTATAGTCTGTGGTCACGATGATTCATCGCTTATCATATAGCTAGCTATAATTAGCTCAGCATGCCCATAAAGTATGACATTGACTGGTACGTTTGTCCGTACTGTTAAATTCAGAACTGCATAGGCGCGATTTTACTGACAGCTGTCCCAGAGATCAAACTATGTTTTTTCTAGTATAGTGATCGTATGTTGTATAAACGGATTCTATGGAATGGAACTAAGCTCAAAAGTCACTCTTAGAAGCCTATTTAATTTTGTTGAGACCTTTTCATAAGTAGGCATGTCGAATTTTTGATCGAGCGAAGTGAGATCTCCGACTCAACTTGGGCAAATCGGCGTTGTATGTATGTATGTATTTTTGCTTGCCCGAGGATAATTTTCGAAGCGTTGATCCGATCAACGTGAAATTTGGTATTTAATAAATTTGGTATAGGTAGGTAGTGATGGCACAATTTTGGTGTGACTAAATAAGCTAAAAATGTGTGGTGCTGGGGGGGGGGGGGGGGGGGGGGGTGTGAGATATTGGAGTTAAAGAGGATTAAAAAAAACTGAACTGGGACTATCCTTTTAATTTAAACCTTGTATTTTTTAAGTTATTAGCCATATTAAGAACTGAACTTTGACAAAATTCACAGAGTACACCAGTGACCACACAGTGCTGTAATATGGTATGCGTGTAGCTTTAGTGACGCAAATATAGGGTAAAGTCAGAATAACTGCTGCAATTTCTACCCCAAAAAAAGATTATCCATGTGACATAAACTCCCGTTACCTGTAATTTGAATGAAACTGTAGTTCAAGTTAGTTGGTTATTCATTTCGTGGCACTATTTTGATAGTCAAAGATAACAAATATTTTTTACTCGCGAGATCTCAGTTCGGGGCAAACCACTAGTATTAAGTTTCTTTGCACAGTCGATAAAATATTTGATGGTGCAGGCATGCTTCCGTCAAAATTACTAATTACATTATATTAAACATTATATACCCCGTTTAGACTAAGGCCGGCTTGCACAACGATCCTTAAACGTATTTAGCGACTTAAACATGTTTAAATTTGACGTATTTGTATGATATGAGAACTCAATAAATCATATTTAGCCACTAAATACGTTTAGGCATCGTTGCGCAAGTCAAATACTAATACAAATACAAATGTTTTATTTCCGTAACTTGTGCTTACAATAAATAAATAAATATTGCTGGAAATTTCACTCAGCGCTATCTAGCCCCAATCTTAGCAGAGCTTGTACTATGGGAACTAAATAACTGATAGAATACTTACTTATATACATTTTTTTTGTAAATACATACTTATAAATACATAGAGAAACAACCAGACCCGGAACAAATATCTGTAGATCATGTAAACATTTGTTGCGCTGCGGGAATCGAACCCGCTACCTCTTGCGTCTCAGCCGGCTACTCGCCCACTGTACCACGGAGGCGACAATATCTTAACTAGTAGTTGAAACCTCATTTTAAGTAAATTTAAACTCGTCCTTAGAATATTCTTTAAGCGTCACCGCACCGAGTCACGCGCCGCAGCCACAAAACGCCGCCACCGAGCTGCGTATTGCATTATTCGTTAATATTAAATCAATTCACCGCACACGGTTCAAGCCAGCCACCACACGCCGCGCCGCTACTCGCTTCGCGTGGTCGTGTGGCCGCCACCAACTGTGAAGGATAAACTAAACAAGTAACTTTCTACAAAAATATAACCGAATTCAGAAAACAGTAAAAACCAAACTACTCTACCAATTTTAATGAAATTTACATGGGATCAATCTAAAAGTATATCCTTTCAAATAAAAAACTAATTTTCCAAATCGGTCGATTGTATAACGGAGTTCTGAGCTAACAAACATAACATAACATAAAAATTAAACAAATTTAAGACTTATATGGTTTTCTTATGGATACTATTGTTAGAACTGGACCTAATCAAAATAGGACCACACGAGAGGCACCAGCTTTCAAATAAATAAAGAACCATCAAAATCGGTTTACTCAATCGAGAGTTCTGAGGTAACAAACATAAAAAATATAGTCAAATTAAGAACCTTGAAACCCTGCACACCGCCACATGAAGCTTGCGGCCTCTTAGTAGCGGAAGCGCGCGACATCATTCTTTTGTGATTTCGAAATTTAAACGTGATAGCACTGTCATTTAATCGATGTTTAAATTCGGTACGTTCCATACTTGAACGCTGGAAGGCTTACAACACATCTTATGTTTAATATCATCGCACTCGCCGACAGAGATAAAGTGATACACAAACGGGAAACTGGAAAGTGCGAAACGAAAGTGTACCCCTAATGCTTTTTATTGAGTGGCTAAATAAGCTTTTCAGTGATTTGTATGTATTCCGTTCACTTTGGATTTACCCGAACTGCTCCGAAAGCTCCAACTTTGCCTCACACAGAGACATGCAAATGCAAAAATGATGAAAAACAGGTTGAACTGAGTGTTTTTACAGATCAGATAGGTTAAGCAACGTTCTGCGCGTTCACTCATTGTATGGGTGGGATGGGTGACCGCTAGTCACATTTCTAATTTTGCGCTTCAGTCTCTAAAAGCTTTATATTACCGATTTTAATGCGTTGACTAATTTATGAATAACTGTAGTTTAATAATTACGACATTGTCAATTTTAACTATTAATATGATTTATTTTGTTCAATCCTTCTAGTCCTTCTTATCTTAGAGAACGCTTTGAATATCTCCATCTATCTAATCCTTGTCCGTTGCGCTCTTCTAAGTCCTTGAAACTTAAAATTCCTATCCACTCTTCTAACTTTTATGACAACTCCTTTACTGTACAAGCTATCCGTTTATGGAACTCTCTTCCTTCTTTTATTAGATCTGCCAAATCCCTTCCTATCTTTAAAACGCTATTGTTTAAGCACTATTTGTCTGCATCAGAGAGCTGAGTAATTTTATTTTGTTATCATATATGTCGTTGTTACTGTTTGTATTACAGCTGTTTCATATTTTATTTATTGTTAGTATATTTAATATCATAGAATGTTTATGTATAATATTTATGCTAATATTACTTACCCTGGTATCTATTTCATCTGTTTTGCTTATGTAAGTATACCTACAATTAAATAAAAAGCTTATGTTATAAAGCTACCGTCCTTTAACGTTCTCGTAAAATCCAGTCCATCCAAAGGTTGTCTGGAAGAGATCGCTTTTAACGATAAGACCGCCAATTGTACTATCGCGTGTCTAGTTTTAAGTGTTTTAATTATGATTTGTTAATTTAAGTGTGGTATACAATAAAGCGTTTTCTATCTATCTATCTATGATATTTTTAGGGTTCCGTACCGAACCCTATTGTCTGTCTGTCATCAGGCTGTATCTCATGAACCATGATAGTTAGACAGTTCTGTTGCCGTTACAACAACAAATACTAAAAACAGAATAAAATAAATATTTAAGGGGGGCTCCCATGCAACTAACGTGATTTTTTTGCCGTTTTTATAGATAATGGTACGAAACCCTTGGCCGGTTTTTTTTATAATTAATGTATAACATTTAATTTTTTGTTTACTTACCGAGTTAAAAGGTGAAGTTCGTGAAACTAATCAATCATCAATCGACGACCTCCGTGGCGCAGTGGGCGAATAGCCGGCTGAGACGCAGGAGGTAGCGGGTTCGATTCCCGCCGCGGAACAAATGTTTGCACGATCTACAGATATTTGTTTCGGGTCTGGTTGTTCCTTTATCTTTACATAGTATAAAATGAAGTTGCTTCCGCTGTCTGTTACCTTATACATAGACATATACTACATACATAACTACAGACTCAATTGAATATTTTAATTACTGTTCACAATATGTTTAAGATTATCTGTTATATATTTTTGGAGATCTTTATTTACCACGGCGAGCACGAGTTAGCCGCGAAGTTCGCCGAACGATTTCACCATTACTGCTATCCGACTATGGAATAGTATTCCGCACGAGAATCGGCATGTTTCATCTATTGAAGTTTTACAGATCCAAAGTGTGCAAACACTACCTCACTCTCATGAACGAAGCCTACAAAATGAGTGATGTCTTGTAGATGCTCTGTAATTTATCCACTCTGTTATCTTTATATCATATGAGTTTATTTAGGTTTATTGTAACTACCTATTTAATAGTTTATCTATTATTTTTAAACTAGTGTTTATTGATGTGTAATATTTGAAAGTACGTTTATTGAAAATACTCTATATATATTTGATGTTTCGTTCGTATTCTCAATATATCTTAGTCTTATTTTGTATTGTAATATTTTTCCTGCTACATTATCTCATGCACTACCTACAAAAATATTTTTTCAACACTACGCAAAGGCTAACTGGAAGAGAATGCTTGCTAGCATTAAGTTCGCCTATGTACAGATTTATGTATTTTGTGCAATAAAGAATGTTCAATCAATCAAACGACGCGCGATTCATCACGAAAGAATTCAAGTTTCGGAGCGGCCGAAACCCAAACTAAGGCCGTAACTAGATTTCTTGGCCGAAACCAAATCTGAAACCGAACTTTCGGTCGGTCACTACAATACGGAATGAGTATGTACCGGTACAGCATGCGCCATTATTAAATATCACTGAGACACTCAAAAACTCACAAATAGCCCCGCATAGCATGATAAATCAAATAATGTTTATATCTAAAAGATAAAGGAGTCACTGCCGTGGGGCGCCGGCAATAGAATGTTGCCCCTCCGCTCTTGCCCGTGGATGCAGTAGGAGTCTGCTAAGGGATACCTCCGAAAGATGGGCAGCAGCGTCTTTTCGTGTTTCAACACCTATACTGCGCTCGCCAACCCGCCTGCCAAGCGTGGCGAGTATGGCAACAACCCCTCATGGATTTACAACATAAAACCAGGCCCCGAGTCCCCGGCGGCCCCGCTAATCCTGGCTACGGTAGCAGTCACGGTAACGGCGGGGCCAGGGGTGCTAAGAATCCCCGGGAGACGATCGGCTACCAAACCCTACGACGATAGCGCGCAGAACAGATGGCCGATGGAGCCGAAAGGTTCTCGAGTGGAGGCCACGGACCGGCAAGCGCAGCGTAGGACGTCCACCCACAAGATGGGCAGACGACTTGGTAAGAACCGCAGGTCGGCGTTGGATGCAGGCCGCTTCCAACCGCAGTTCCTGGAGATCAATGAGGGAGGCCTTTGTCCAGCAGTGGACGTCCTACGGCTGATATGATGATGATGATGATGAAAGGAGTCAGTCGCTTTTTTTTGCATCCAGGCCGCAAAAGATCGGTCGATCTGGGAGTCTATGGGGGTTGGATGACGTCACGAGAAATGCATCCAAACCAAACCAGCCTACAAAAGTTGATGCTCAGTTGTACTCAGAAGTAGTAGAACTTTCATGTCGCAATTTTATCTGAGTTTTTTCAAGATATTTAAACAAGGAAAATGTTCGCGTCGGCCGCAAAAGATAAAAATGATCGTTTTTCTGAGGGTCCAAAATGTGCCAATTCTGTTTTATAGGAACCCAGTGGTGTTTGATACCAACTGACCGACTGTAGGACATTGGTGATAGGGAATATCGGTTATCTATAATTCTTTATTGTCCATACTATCACTACTGAGTGATGGGGGGTTTACACGGGTCGATTTTTGCCGTGCGGTGTCAGCAGTCGCATCGCTTGTAAAAATCGAATCGCCACACCATATACACCGGTCCGAAGAAAATGTTGAGCGAAGTGGGTGTAGTGCGTGAACGTAATGGAATAATACATCGCTAAACACCACACACATACAATTAATTTTTAGTTAGTTTTTAATTTTAATAATCTTAATAAAAGTGTTGTTTTTGTGTCATTTGTGTCCATTTGTGGTGGTCTGAATAAATGTTATTACTTTCTTTCTTTTTCTTTCTAACCACACCTCATGCGGCGTGCGATCGCCTGCAAGGCTGCAACTGAACATTTATACGATCGATTATCTGCGGCTTGTCTTCACACAGCAAAAATCGGTTGGCATTCAACTTTGGAGCTTTAGGCGACTTTAGTCACTTGCGGCCTAATCGAATTGTCAATTAGACGATGGTTAGGCCGCGAAAATCGACCCGTGTTACCAATATTATAAGTAGCTCTGTCTCTCTTTTTATCGGTCTGTCTGTGTGTTTGTTACTTTTTAGGGTTCCAGAGCAAAATGGTAAAAACGGAACTCTTACGTGCGACTTTAGTTACTACTAAACGGCTGGATCTATTTAAATAAATAAATATTGATGGACATTTCACACACCACTATCTAGCCCCAAACTAAGCAATGCTTGTACTATGGGAACCAGATAACTGATAGAATACTTATATACTTTTTTTTGTAAATACATACTTATAATATATAGAAAAACAACCAGACACGGAACAAATATTTGTAGATCATGCAAATATTTGTTCCGCGGCGAGAATCCAACCCGCTACCTCCTGCGTCTCAGACGGCTGTTCGCCCACTGCGCCACGAAGGTCGTCAAATTTGATTGATTAAAACAATTTGTTTGTTAAGTTTTATATAGATCCGTATTATATATAGTTTCTGAGAACAAATAAGCAGACTGACAAACATTTTAGTAGTAATTCTCATACATATTCGACATTACCAATTTACATTACCAGGACCACCTCCGTGGCGCAGTGGGCGAACAGCCGGCTGAGACGCAGGAGGTAGTGGGTTCGATTCCCGCCGCGGAACAAATGTTTGCATGATTTACAGATATTTGTTCCGGGTCTGGTTGTTTCTCTATATATTATAAGTATGTATTTACAAAACAAATGTATATAAGTATTCTATCAGTTATCTGGTTCCCATAGTACAAGCTCTGCTTAGTTTGGGGCTAGATAGCGCTGTCTGAAATGTCCAGCAATATTTATTTATTATGTATTATGTCCAAAGGTTGCCTGGAAGAGATCGCTTTTAGCGATAAGGCCGCCCATTGTACCTATGATTTAGAATTGTGTTTTCTGTTATATGTTTATACCTAGTCAGGTCATAAGTATTGTCACACAGTAAAAACTTTTCTTTTAGAATGCTGGCCACAAAAAAGTTTATAGAATTCGAATTTCGAATTGTTCATGAAAATAAAAATGTATACTTTTTAGAATTTTACTCATTTTTAAATATGGAGTGGACGCTTAAAGAAGACCGTGTTGCAGTTATTGCGTTGCATCGTTGCGGTTACGCGCCAGTTCAAATTTGTGACATACTGAAAAGTTTGAATATAACCAAAAGATTCGTTTATCGCACCATCAAACGATACAATGAAGACTCTAGTGTAGATGACAGGTCAAGAAGTGGTCGCCCTCGGTCTGTTAGGACTCCAGCAGTGATAAAAGCAGTGAAAAAAGGCGCGAATTCAAAGAAATCCCAAACGTAAGCAGAAACTGTTGGCCCTTCAGATGGAGTTAAGCAGAACCACGGTGAAAAGGGTGTTAAATGAAAACTTATGGCGTCGGGCATATCGAAGAAAAACAGGACATCGTTTGAATGCTCGTCTAATGAACCTGAGACTGAGATGAGATGCCGCGCTTTGTTGAAGCGGTACGCGGGAAAAAAATATCGGGAAATTCTTTTTTCGGATGAAAAAATTTTTACCGTAGAAGAGAGCTACAACAAACAAAATGATAAGGTGTACGCACACAGTAGTGAAGAAGCGAGCAACCGTATTCCGCGTGTCCAACGAGGTCATTTTCCATCCTCGCTCATGGTATGGTTGGGAGTTTCTTATTGGGGCTTAACAGAGGTACATTTTTGTGATAAAGGTGTAAAAACGAATGCAGTTGTGTATCAAAATACAGTCCTGACGAACCTTGTGGAACCTGTTTCTCATACCATGTTCAATAACAGGCACTGGGTATTCCAACAAGATTCGGCGCCAGCTCATAGAGCGAAGAGCACACAAGACTGGTTGGCGGCGCGTGAAATCGACTTAATCCGGCACGAAGACTGGCCCTCCTCCAGTCCAGATTTGAATCCGTTAGATTACAAGATATGGCAACACTTGGAGGAAAAGGCGTGCTCAAAGCCTCATCCCAATTTGGAGTCACTCAAGACATCCTTGATTAAGGCAGCCGCCGATATTGACATGGACCTCGTTCGTGCTGCGATAGACGACTGGCCGCGCAGATTGAAGGCCTGTATTCAAAATCACGGAGGTCATTTTGAATAAACTTTAGTGTCATAAGAATCCATGTTTTGTTAAGTTCATTTTGGTATATAAATGGTTACATAATGAATAAACTTGTTTCAATTATTTTATATTAAACATGTGACAGAATTTATGACCTGACTAGGTAGTGTCCTTAAAGTGTTCTGGTTCTCATAAACTAAAATATTTAATATTTAGGTAAGTAAACCATAACTTGACGAGGTTTACTTACCTAAATGTTAAGGGTAAGCAGTCGGCAAGCTAGATGACATACTAAAATCTACGCGAATTCCACAATGTCTTAAAACACGTCTCTATAACCAATGTGTCCTGCCAACTATGACTTATGGTGCCGAGACATGGAGGCTCACGAAGGAGGCTGTGCACAAAATAAGTGTAGCACAGAGAACTATGGATCTTGCCATGCTCGGCATCACACTCTTAGATCGAGTTCCTTGATTAAGGCAGCCGCCGATATTGACATGGACCTCGTTCGTGCTGCGATAGACGACTGGCCGCGCAGATTGAAGGCCTGTATTCAAAATCACGGAGTTCATTTTGAATAAACTCTAGTGTCATAAGAATCTATGTTTTGTTAAGTTCATTTTGGTATATAAATGGTTACATAATGAATAAACTTCTTTCAATTATTTTATATTAAACATGTGACAGAATTTATGACCTGACTAGGTACAATAAAGGAATTATCTATCTATCTATGTCTACAAACCCAAGGCATGAGAGAGGAGATTGAGAGACTCTGAAATAAAATAATATGACTGCTGACTAGCTGTTAATACTATTGGCTTTAAGTCATCCTAGCACTGTGTTAAGTAAAAGTATGATCACTACAACAGTTACTCGTGCATATCATCTTTATAAGAAAATCAGATCTGAGAAAATTCTAGAAACACGTTGCAAACAAAATCTACCGGCATTCAGCAAACATTCAATAAAAGCCTGTAAAATTTCTCGCGTCGTTACGACAGCATAATATTATTAGAAAGAAAATCTCTATATGCTCCCTTCGGGGAATGTAAAAAGCATTTGCATAGAAAGCAGATTATCGGCGCCGATATACGTCCGCTACTGGTACACCGTGCCAAATAGTAGAATGAAATTATGTTTATTTGTTTCCTAGTAATAACAACAAAAAATATTATTGTTTTTCCACTTTTGACCTAATAGGATAAAAATATTGCATCCGACAAGACGCGTTGACAGTTAGAATTTAGGTGTCATACTCGTAACATCACGCCAGCCAATGAGAGTAAACTTTATTAATGAGTTTTGAAGTAAAACTTCTTTACGCACGCTTGACTTGGGGAGTAAGCTGGTGAATGCGTTACGAAAAGTGCAAACGGAAGTTGAGAGGGAGATATAAGTTAGTGAAGATAGAAAGAGAGAAAGTTACGTGCTGTATATTTGTCCTTATTACTGTCCAGATTGAACATAGACTAATTGACCCACACATGTGTGGATAATTTTGTAATTGAACAATTTTATAAATATATATTTTGAAAAAGAAGTTTTACTCCAGTCTAAAGGTCTAAAGCATACTCGTTTTTTTGATGTACCCTCCAAATTGTGTAATCTACGCTCACTCAATTTCGATACGGATCATACAGTCACCAGTTTTCTATGTGAATGCGTCCAAACGGCTTACAAGACGGCATTATTAAATTGGCTGTAGACATTTATGCAGCTCTATTCAAGAAAAACGCGGGATTGTGGAATTACCCTGCATTCATGTTTGAGAGAGGTTTGCTTCGCAAAGGAAAATTAAATGCTTTATCTGGGACAGATGATTCGATTAGCGCTTCAAATTGCACTTGGATTTAAATTAAAAGTTCCACAATCAGTCTACTTAATATAATTATGTACGTCACCGATAGAATTGTCAATCGGACATCAATCAATTGACAATTGTCAAGCGGGGTCGATTCTCGCCGCGGAACGAATGTTTGCATGATCTACAGATATTTGTTCCGGGTTTGTATGTTTTTCTATATATTATAAGTATGTACGAGTATTTACAAAAAAAGTATTTAAGTATTCCACCAGTTATCTGGTTGCCATAGTACAAGCTCTGCTTAGTTTGGGGCTAGATAGCGCTGTGTGAAATGTCCATATTTACTTATTTATTTATTATGGTGTCTGGTGTCTCAGTAGATGCGCTCATACTCCAATATTGCCGCATTTATTTTTTATTTTTGTCTCTTTGTGTACTAACAATATTTTTAAAGTATGATTTTCCTGTACTGACTAAAATTATGGGTCCCTGTCTGGTCTGAAATAAACATTTTTGAAGTAAAAATTCTTTACGCACGCTTGACTTGGGGGAGTAAGCTGGTGAATGCGTTACGAAAAGTGCGAAAGTTTATTTTTAGACGTTAATAAGTGAGTGCGAGTTGCGTCTGTCCAGAATGAACATATACTGATCGACCTACAGACGTGTAGCCAAATTTGTAAAAATTTCATAAATTAATATTTTGAAAAAGAAGTTTTACTTCAGTCGTTTGGTTAAAGCACACTAGTTTTTTATTTATTATTATTATTAATCCAAGTATTTGTTTTACAAATCAGGAACTCCGGCCGGAGCCAACGAGAACGATAACATGTTTACATTAGTCATAAGAACCTACAAATTCATATATTACAAGATGGAGGTAAGACAGATAGTCAAACTATGATTATTGTGATAAAAAAAGCCTTAAAAATAGAAGGCACCTTTATCTAATCCTATCAAACATCTGTAGCTGTACCTAATACTGGAAATGAACCGGTTAAACAAACTAGTCCGTAAAAGTATTGTGTTTGTTCTGCTAAACGAACCGAACACACGGACTAAACAACATTACGCTATCGAACTGGCAGGAACGGAGGGTAGTATAAGAACTATACCTCATCGATAACAAGCATGAGGTACATAGGGTGTTTGATAATATACGCACAAAAATGAAAGGGGTTATTTTGATGAGCATAATAAATAAGCTTGTGAAATGTTTACCATAGAAATGTGAAATTTATTTTGGCATGTAAAAACAAACACTTTATTATATTTATGTTGTGCTATTGCATAATGCTTGCCATCTAACTACAAATACTGTACTGGTGACGTCTCGAGATATCTCTTATTGTCCCTTTCTAACCCAAAATCCGCAGCTATTTCCGAAAGAGATATCAAATTGGCCTTTATTTTTGGATGTCGATTGCGAGTAGGCATTAAGTTTTATATCGAATTAATCACCTAAACTTAGTCGATTTTCTTTAAAATTTGTTAATGTAACTCGTAGTTTTTTTCGAGAAGTTTGTTTTTTTTTTTATGTTTTGAGAAACCGTCACTTGAATATCATCAGTCGGTATATTACCAAACAGCATGTATAAGTAAGGTATAGTAAAAAGTTTGTCATTTCTCGTAGAAATGTTATAGCATTTGCAATCACAACTCGAGCTAGAGTTAGAACTCATAACCGGTCAAAACCGATTGTGACTGCGAAAATCAGTCAAAGGTTTTGACTAAAGATGTCGGGCAATAATTATAACGAACTACTGCCATCCAGTGTGTCTGGTCGTAATATTTTTTTAAGTTTTATGGAATTTGTGGACCTTTCCTTTTCAGTGCCGGGGTGGGATTATTGGACTTTCGTCCAAAGGAAAAGGACTCTGTCTAAAGTAGTTTTGACAACCTGGGTTAAAATTAGTTTTGACCAGTTTTCGCAGTCAAAAGCGATTGTAACAAATACATTATAAATTAATAGGGTTAAAGACGAGTTTAAAGACGGTCGAAGCTTCGAACAAATTGATCCGAGATCCTCGTACGCGCACGTCTGTGGGCCTACGACGGTTTTCGCTCGTTGTCCTAAGCTTTAATTCTGTTTGTATTCTGTGCTATTTCTTTTATTCTCGCAACAAAACTATCTAAAAGTAAACGACTCAACGAGATAACATAATTCACTTACCATTATTCCAGAACATTCCAGCGCATTCCTAACTTCTGTATCGACACAGGGCTGTGAGAACAGCTCTCACACTCTACTAATACGCCCCGAACTGAGATCTCGCGAGTTTCCCAAAACAACAAAAAATATTCTTGAGGCGACTCGCGCAATGATGCCTAAACGTATTCAGTGGCTAAATTTAAGAGGTTGCCAAATCATACAAATACGTAAAGCTTAAACATTTTTAGTCGGTAAATACGTTTAGGGATCGTAGTGCCAGCCGGCCATAATATTTAACTAATAAAATAGTGGCACGAATTGAACCAATTTACTTGACCCACAGTTTCATTCACATTATAGGTATTTTTGGGGTATAAATTGCAGTTATTTTGGATTTCAGAATTATGCCTATATTTGTGTTACTAAAGCTACACGCATACCAAATTTCAGCACTGTGGGATCACTGACGCACCCTGTGAATTTTGTCAAAGTTAAGTTTTTATCATGGCTAATAACTCAAAAACTATAAAAAAATTATAAAAATAGAAACGGAATCTAAATACCAATGAGTTGTACCAATGAATATCTTTCATTTTACGTCACACTTGACCTGATAGCCCAATTTTAATTTGTATTATTATTAACAATTTAACTCATTTAGTCACAAAATTGTGCCATCACTACCTACCTATGTATTAAATTTAACGATGATCGGATCAACATTACGAAAGATATCCTCGGACTCATACAACGCCGATTTGCCCAAGTTGATTTAGAGATCTTGCTTCGCTCGATCAATTATGAAGCAGTAAAATGTGTGTTTGTTTTTTGTAATGGTTAATATCCGGAACACTGAACCGATGAAAAAAAATATCCTTCGGATATAATACTACGCAAACTCGGAGCGCTATAGGCTGTATTTTATTTTGAAAAAAATTTGTGCAAAACCGGGGCGGGTCAGCTAATGTAGTAAATACAATAACTGTTTTAGTAATTTTATCGGGCATTCAATAAAAATATATCTGGTTATTTTTTAAAAAAAGTGCCCAAATAAAGATATTGATTATATCAGTAAAAGCTTAGTATTTTGATTTGTCACGTGTGTGCCAAGTGCTTGGCTACGTTGCTGTAATTTGTACTAAAAACCAGTAACTGCGAGTCAGACTCGCGCACGAAGGATTCCGTACCATTATCTATAAAAACGTCAAAAAGTCATGTTTTTTGTATGGGAGCCCCCCTTAAATATTTATTTTATTTGTTGTTATAGCGGCAACAGAAATACATCATATGTAAAAATTTCGACTGTCTAACTATCACGGTTCATGAGATACAGCCTGGTGACAGACGGACAGACATACAGACGTACAGACAGCGGAGCCTTAGTAATTGGGTGCCGTTTTACCCTTTGGGTACGGATCCCTAAAAACAATCAGTAATATAACTTTGTCTAATAAAGTTTAAGCTGAACAAAAGCGTTCAGATTACCCTATGTGCATATTTAAGTATTTTATCTGGTAGTATAGTTTGCTATATGTATATACCTATATATTAGTCTATTTTATAAGTATTTTAAGTATTAGGATTACAACTTTATTATATATTTCTTTATTATACCTAAGAATATGTATGTAAATGTAAACTCTAAAGTACACCGCACTCCGTGTCTTTGTAAATTTCGGTCCATCCAAAGGTTGCCTGGAAGAGATAACTGGCGTTCAGCGATAAGGCCGCCCATTGTATTGCCTTATTTAGTCTAGCCTAGTACTTATTTTTGTATTATTACTGTTTGTGTTGTAATTCAATAAAGAATTATCTATCTATCTATCTGTTAATTTTTTGAGTTTCAGTTCTTAAGTATGGGGAACCCCCAAAATTTATTGTTTTTTTTTTATTTTTGTATGAAAATCTTAATGCGGTTCACAGAATACATCTACGTACCAAGTTTCAACAGTATAGTTCTTATAGTTTCGGAAAAAAGTGGCTGTATCATACGGACGGACAGACAGACAGACATGACGAATCTATAAGGGTTCCGTTTTTTTGCCATGTGGCTACGAAACCCTAAAAACGTTATTGTCACTACGCTGTAAATTAGAGCAATATTTTATCTAAAAAGTACTATATTACATTCAAAAGAGAAAGAAATAAACCCAAGCTAATCCTGCCGAATCGTCTCATCTATGATGCATGATGCATGCTGCATGTAGCTCTCTACCTGCAGTGACCTAGCTGTCATCTCAGGTCTATGGTATCGACCCCCGCACGTGAACGTGACCGGGGGCACAAATGTTCCTTGTACAAAAACTCGGAAAAGGTGTAGATTGCCTAATCTAGTTTTCTATTGTTGATTCACAGTTAAGGATCTCATTGCAAGGTACACGTGACTTGATGTTAGGAGAGAAATTGTTTTTTTCCCATCTTTTTAGGGTTCCGTACCCAAAGGCTCAAACGGGACACTACCTAGTCAGGTCATAAGTATTGTCACACAGTAAAAACTTTTCTTTTAGAATGCAGGCCACAAAAAAGTTTATAGAATTCGAATTTCGAATTGTTCATGAAAATAAAAATGTATACTTTTTAGAATTTTACTCATTTTTAAATATGGAGTGGACGCTTAAAGAAGACCGTGTTGCAGTTATTGCGTTGCATCGTTGCGGTTACGCGCCAATTCAAATTACAAAAACACACTACTAAAAAACACACATACTAAAAAAAATTAATATAACCAAAATATTCGTTTATCGCACCATCAAACGATACAATGAAGACTCTAGTGTAGATGACAGGTCAAGAAGTGGTCGCCCTCGGTCTGTTAGGACTCCAGCAGTGATAAAAGTTGTGAAGGCGCGAATTCAAAGAAATCCCAAACGTAAGCAGAAACTGTTGGCCCTTCAGATGGGGTTAAGCAGAACCACGGTGAAAAGGGTGTTAAATGAAGACTTAGGGCTTCGGGCATATCGAAGAAAAACAGGACATCGTTTGAATGCTCGTCTAATGGACCTGAGACTGAAGAGATGCCGCGCTTTGTTGAAGCGGTACGCGGGAAAAAAATATCGGGAAATTCTTTTTTCGGATGAAAAAATTTTTACCGTAGAAGAGAGCTACAACAAACAAAATGATAAGGTGTACGCATACAGTAGTAAAGAAGCGAGTAACCGTATTCCGCGTGTCCAACGAGGTCATTTTCCATCCTCGCTCATTGTATGGTTGGGAGTTTCTTATTGGGGCTTAACAGAGGTACATTTTTGTGAGAAAGGTGTAAAAACGAATGCAGTTGTGTATCAAAATACAGTCCTGACGAACCTTGTGGAACCTGTTTTCATACCATGTTCAATAACAGGCACTGGATATTCCAACAAGATTCGGCGCCAGCTCATAGAGCGAAGAGCACACAAGACTGGCTGGCGGCGCGTGAAATCGACTTCATCCGGCACGAAGACTGGCCCTCCTCCAGTCCAGATTTGAATCCGTTAGATTACAAGATATGGCAACACTTGGAGGAAAAAGCGTGCTCAAAGCCTCATCCCAATTTGGAGTCACTCAAGACATCCTTGATTAAGGCAGCCGCCGATATTGACATGGACCTCATTCGTGCTGCGATAGACGACTGGCCGGGCAGATTGAAGGCCTGTATTCAAAATCACGGAGGTCATTTTGAATAAACTTTAGTGTCATAAGAATCTATGTTTTGTTAAGTTCATTTTGGTACATAAATGGTTACATAATGAATAAACTTGTTTCAATTATTTTATATTAAACATGTGACAGAATTTATGACCTGACTAGGTATTACTGAGACTCCGCTGTCTGTCTGGCTGTCCGTCTGTCACCAGGCTGTACTTCATGAACCGTGATAGTAAGTTGAAATTTTCACAGATGATGTATTTCTGTTGCCGCTATAAGAACAAATACTAAAAATAGAATAAAATAAATATTTAAGGGGGGCTCTCATACAACAAACGTGATTTTTTGCTCGTTTTTACTAGATGTTGATAACGGCAATAGGTAGACGCTTGAAATATTCACAGAATATTTAGTTTTATATTCACTTTAAAAATAAATAATTATAATAAAATAAAACTCATATTTAAGAGGGGCTTCCATACAACAAACGTGGTATTTTTACCGTTTTTATACATAATGGTACGGAACCCTTCGTACTTGAGTCCGACTCACACTTGGCCGGTTTTATTTTTTATGCATGGCCACGACCACGATCTCGCCTGTTGGTAAGCGATGATGCAGTCTACGATGGTACACGTTTGCCTAGAAGAAACCTTTTCTGCTGAAGCTGGAGAGGCTTGATCGATTCTACTTATACAAATTCTAACTTTTACATTAATTAAAAAAAAGTCTGTTTGTAGATATTTTGAGGCAGAAAGCCTCTGTCTCAGCCTAACGCTACCGTAACCAACCTAGGTCCGGCAAATGGGGAAAAAACTGACGTCCAACATTTGGGAGCATTACCTTCCTCCTTCGTACCTGATACCCACCTTAACTCCTCGAAGTAACGGAGGACTTTGATACCTTTACTAAGTAATTTATTGAAGTAAAACTTCTTTACGCACGCTTGACTTGGGGAGTAAGCTGGTGAATGCGTTACGAAAAGTGAGAACGGAAGTTGAGAGGGAGATATAAGTTAGTGAAGATAGAAAGAGAGAGAGTTACGTTTCGTATATTTTCGAACGTTATTGTGCAAGTGCGAGTTGCGTCTGTCCAGAATGAACATAGACTGATGTCTACAGACGTGTGGACAGCTCGTGGAAATTCATCTGCCGACGCATCTGTTTTTAAGGGTTCCGTAGGGTAAAACGGCACCCTATTACTGAGGTTCCGCTGTCTGTCTGTCTGTACGTCTGTCACTGGACTGTATCTCATGAACCGTGATAATTAGACAGTTGAAACTTCCACAGATTATGTATTTCTGTTGCCGCTATAACAACAAATACCAATAACCGAATAAAATAAATATTTAAGGGGGGCTCCCATATAACAGACATGATTTTTTTTGCTCGTTTTAGCTCGATAATGATAACTGCAACAGGTAGACGCTTGAAGTATTCACAGAATATTTAGTTATATATTCAATTTAAAAATAAATTAATTAATTATAATAAAACAAATATAAGGGGGGCTTACATACAACAAACGTGATTTTTTGCTGTTTTTATAGATAATGGTACGGAACCCTTCGTGCGCGAGTCCGACTCGCACTTGGCCGGTTTTTCGTAATTTCATTTCGGTCTTGAACAGTTTTATAAATTAATATTTTGAAAAAGCAGTTTTACTTCAGTCGTGTGATCTAAAGCACACTCGATTTTTTAGCGCACAAGACATTTTTTTTGTACGGACTAAACGTCCAGGAAATTGGCAAATGAAGTCGCTGGCATTCAACTAGTATAGAAATGTTTTCAGAGACAAGATACGTCATAAAAAGTATCGGTCACACAAGTTACAAGATACTTTTGGTGCTATTTAAAATAATAGATTTAAAATACGTAGGTATCTTCTAAATACTCTTTTAAATTAGGATACTTTTCGAAAGAAAACATATTTTTTATTAATCTTAAGATTTGTTTTGCATAATAATTTGACATTCATTACGAACAAATTATTATGTTTTTAATGTTGATCGCTTTTCGATTCGTTTTTCATCGTTGATTTTCAATGAAATCGTTGTGTGTGGGCTCCATTACAGACATTATCGACTGTTTAGCAAAAATACACCTATACCTCTTTATACTGCGCCTAGCAAAGTATAGTGAAGCTAAAAATCCCTCAGCTAGTAACATCGCGAAAAGAAGCCGTTTGTAACTCTATATCGCCCGCCTTGAGAACTGCACTTCTAAGATATTGACTCTTCAGACCACCGCGGGTATTATGTGCTCGCCCGTACTCTATTTCGGAGATAGTTTTCTGTTTGCCAGTACAATTTTTTCGTCAACCTATTCTGAAAATTCTATCACCGAGCTTAACTATTCTTGAGTGCTATAGGCTATATTTTGTTTTGATAAATAATCGAGTAAGACCACACGACTGAAGTAAAACTTTTTTTACAAAATATTAATTTATAATATTGTTCAATTACAAAATTGTCCACACGTCTGTAGGTCGATTAGTCTATGTTAATTCTGGACAGACGCAAGTCGCACTCGCACATTAACGTTTAAAAATATACGATACATAGACTCTCTCTTGTATTTTTCAAACTTTCGCCATCACTGTACATAATTATTGATTACTGTTATGAATTACTGTTGCAACACAGCCGAAACGTCGGGATAAAAAAGGTACATACGCGATAAATACACGATTTAATCAATAATTATAACTCTCTCTTTCTTTCTATCTTCACTAACTTATATCTTCCTTTCAAATTCCGTTCGCACTTTTTGAAACGCATTCACCAGCTTACTCCACAAGTCAAGCGTGCGTAAAGAAGTTTTGCTTCAAAAATCTGAAATAACCCCATAAGTGCGTCGTTATTTTTAATGCTACTTTTTTTTAATGCACTAATCTATCTAGTTGTTAGGTAAACCCAGGCTAGAAAACGACGTTTTCTCTCTAGGGGAGAAAATGAAATCAATTGATGCTTACATGGACTACAACCCCTTGGACTAACAGTTTATAAAATTTTATCACCAAATACGACAAAATCCATTGAATATGAATTATTTTATTGGTATCAGAGTTGCTGCGTCCATCACCCAGTTACTGCATTTTGTCACCAAACATAAACCTCGGGTAAAAACCTCTTGTAGATACTTATTTGTTTTTAAAATTATTTTACTGGTCTTCTCAGAGTTTTCGTTTGGTTCACAAAATTCCATACATGCTAATATTATATCTGTCTGTTACGATCTGACTGCTGGACCGACTCTGCCAAAAATTCTAATCACTTCGAGTGGGTCCAGGTCCAGGGGCGATCCAGGGGGTCCAGGTCCGAGGGGCCAGTTCCAGGGAGCCCAGGTCAAAAGGGTCCAGGTCCAGGGGGTCCATGTCTAGGGGGTTCAGGTTCAGGGGGTCCAGGTCAAGAAGGTCCAGGTCTAGGGGTCCAGGACCAGAACCAGGAGTCCAGGTCCAAGGGGTTCAGGTTCAGGTCCCAGTCCAGAGGGTTCAGATACAGGGAGTCCAGGTCCAGGGGGTCCAGGTCCAGGGGTCCAAGGCTAGGGGGTCTAGGTTCAAGGAGTCTAAGTCCAGAGGGTCCAGTTTCAGCGAGTCCAGGTCCAGAAAAGATCCAAGGAGTCCAGGTACAGGGGGTCAAAATTCAAGGGAACTAGGTCCAGTGGTCCAAGTCCAGGGGGTCCAAGTTCAGAGTGGATCCAGAGGTTCCAGGTACATGGGGTCAAGGTCTAGGGGTTTAGGTCAAGGAAGTCCAGGTCCAGGTTTAGGGAGTCCAGGTTCAGAAGGTTCAAGTCCAGGTCCAGTAAAGCAGGTCTAGGGCTCCAGTCCAGTCCAGTCTAAGGGGTCCAGATCGGTCCAGTCTAGGTCCAGGGGGTCAAGGTCCTAGGGGTCCAGGTCCAGGGAGTCCAGATCCAGGGGGGTTCAGGTCCAGGACCGGCGGGTCTAGGTCTAAGGGGTCCAGGTCCAATGAGTCCAGGTGCAGGGTGTCCAGGTACAGGGGGTGCAATTCCAGGCGGTCAAGGTACACGTGGTCCAAATCCAGGGAGTAATCAGGTCCAGGGGTCCAGGTCCAGAAGTTCCAGGTCCAGAGAGTCCAGGTTTAGGTCCAGGGGGTCCAGAACCAGGGGGTCTTCGTCTAGGTCCAGGAGTGCAGGTCTAGGGGGTTCAGGTTCAGGTCCAGGGGTCATGGTCCAGAGGGTCCAGGTCCAGGGAGTCCAGGTTCAGCGGGCCAGGTCCAAGGGCTACAGATCCAGGGGGTCCAGCTCCAAGGAGTCCACTTCCAGTAGGTCAGGGTCCAGGTGGTTCAGGTGCAGGGGATAACTAGGTCTAGGAGTCTAGGTCCAGGGGGTTCAGGTCTAGGTCCAGGGAGTACAGGTCCAGGGGGCCTGGTATAGGGAGCCAGGTCCAGGGGGTCCAGGTCTAAAGGGTCCAGGTCCAGGAAGTCCAAGTCTAGGGATGTCCAGGTCCCGGGGGTGCAAATCCAGGAGGTCAAGGTACACGTGGTCCAAATCAAGAAGGTAACCAGGTCCAGAGGTCCAGGTCCAGATTTTCCAGGTCCAGAGAGTCCAGGTTTAGATCCAGGGGGTCCAAACCAGGGAATCCAGGTCCAGGTCCAGGAGTCCAGGTCCAGGGGGTCCAGGTTTAGGTCCAGGGGTCATGGTCCAGAAGGTCCAGGTTCAGGGAGTCCAGGTCTATTGAGCCAGGTCCAGGGTCTCCAGTTCCAGGGGGTCCAGGTCCAGGGAGTCCAGGTACAGCGGGCCAGGTCCAAAGGGTCCAGGTCCAAGGAGTCCATGTCTAGGGGGTCCAGGTCCAGGAAGTCCACTTCCAGTAGGTCAAGGTCCAGGTGGTTCAGGTCCGGGGGGTAACTAGGTCTAGGAGTCTAGGTCCAGGGGTTTCAGGTCTAGGTCCAGGGAGTAAAAGTCCAGGGGGTCCAGGTATAGGGAGCCAGGTCCAGGGGGTCCAGATCTATAGGATCCAGGTCAAGGACCGGGGGGTCTAGGTCTAAGGGGTCCAGGTCTAAGGAGTCCAGGTGCAGGGTGTCCTGGTCCAGGGGGTGCAAATCCAGGGGGTCAAGGTACACATGGTCCAAATCCAGGGGGTAACCAGGTCCAGGGGTCTAGGTCCAGAAGTTCCAGGTCCAGAGAGTCCAGGTTGATGGTCAAGGGGGTCCAGAACCAGGGAGTCCAAGACCAGGTCCAGGGAGTCTAGGTCCAGGGGCTCCAGGTCCAGAAGTCCAGGTCCAGGGGGCCAGGTCCAGGTCCAGGGGTCATGATCCAGAGGGTCCAGGTCCAGGGAGTCCAGGTCCAGCGGGCCAGGTCCAGGGGCTCCAGGTCCAGAGGGTTCAGGTCCTAGGAGTCCAGATCCAGGGGTCCAGGTCCAGGGAGTCCACTTCCAGTAGGTCAAGGTCCAGGTGGTTCAGGTCTAGGCCCAGGGAGTACAGGTCCAGGGGGTCCAGGTATAGGGAGCCAGGTCCAAGGGGTCCAGGTCTAAAGAGTCCAGGTCCAAGAAGTCCAGGTCCAAAGGTTCCAGGTCCAGGTTGAGGGGGGTCTTGGTCTAGGGGGTGCAGATCCAGAGGATCAAGGTCCAGGTGGTCCAGGTCTAGTGAGTATCCAAGTCCAGGGGGTCCAGGTATAGGGAGCCAGGTCCAAGGGGTCCAGGTCTAAGGAGTCCAGGTCCAAGAAGTCCAGGTCCAAGGGTTCCAGGTCCAGGTTGAGGGGGTCTTGGTCTAGGGGGTGCAGATCCAGAGGATCAAGGTCCAGGTGGTCCAGGTTTAGTGAGTAACCAAGTCTAGGGGTCCAGGTCCAGGGGGTTAAGGTCCAAGGAGTCCATCTTCAGGGGGTCCAGGTCCAGGGTCCAGGTCCAGAGAGTCCAGATCCGGAGGGTTCAGGTCCTGGTCTAGGGAGTCCAGGTCAAGGAGGTCCAGGTCTAGGGGGTCCAGGTCCAGGGGGTCCAGGTCCAAGAAGTCTAAGTCTATGAGGCCCAGGTCCAGGACTAGGAGGTCTAGGTCCAAGGGGTCCAGGTTCAAGGGTCCAGGGGGTCCACGGTCAGGTCCAGGGGGTTAAGATCCAGGGGGTTAAAGTCCGAGGGGTCCCAGTCCAGTGGGTTTTAGTCCAGGAAGTCCAGGTCCAGGGGGTAACCAAGTTTAGGGGTCCAGGTCCGGGGGGTCCAAGGCAAAGAAACCAGGTTCAGAAAGTACAGGTTCATGTCCAGGGGGTACAGGACCAGGGGGTCCAGGTCTAGGTCCAAGGTTCCAGGTTCAGGGGTCCAAGTCCAGGGAGTCTAAATCTAAGGGGTCCAGGTCTTGGACATCCAGGTCCAGGTCCTGGACGTCCAGGTCCAGGGGGATCCTGGTCCAGGTCCAGGGGGATCCTGGTCCAGGGGTTCTAGGTCCAGGAAGTTCAGGTCAAGGTCTAGGGGGTCCAGGTCCAGGTCCAGGGAGTCCAGGTCCAGGTATAGGGGGTCAAGGTCCAAGAGGTCCAGGTCCAGGAAGTCCAGGTACAGGGGATCCAGGTCCAGGACTAGGAGGTCTAGGTCTAGGGGGTCCAGGTCCAAGGAGTCCAGGTGCAGGGTGTCCAAGTCCAGCGGGTGCAAATCCAGGGGGTGAAGGTCCAAGTGGTCCAAATCCAGGGGGTAACCATGTCCAGGGGTCCAGGTTCTGAAGTTCCAGGCCCAGTGAGTCCAGGTTTAGGTCCAGGAAGTCCAGGACTAAGGGGTCCAGGCTAGGTCCAATAGCCTAGGTCCAGGGGGTCCAGGTCCAGGGGTCATAGTCCAGGCGTTCCAGGTCCAGGAGTCATGGTCCAGGGGGTCCAGGTCCAGGGAGTCCAGGTCCTGGGGGTCCAAGTCTAGGGGCTCCAGGTCCAAGGGGTCTAGGTCTAAAGAGTCCAAGTCCAGGGGTTCCAGATTCAGAGGGTCCAGATCCAGGGAGTCCAGGTCCAGAGGGTCCAAATCCAGGGGTTCTAGATTCAGGGGTCAAGGTCCAGGTCCAGGGAGTCCAGGTCCAGGGGGTCCAGTTCCAGAAGGCCAGGTCTTAAGAGTCCAGGTCCAGGGGTTCCAGATCCAGGGGGTCTAGATCCAGGGAGTCCAGGTCCAGAGGCATGAGGTCCAGGGGCCAGGTCCAGGGGTCCAGGTCTAAGGAGTCCAGGTCCAGGAAGTTCTGGTCCAGGGGTTCCAGGTCTAGGGGTTCAGGTCCAGGGTGTCCAGGGCCGGGGGGTTTTGGTCCAGGGAGTCCAGGTCTAGTTAGTCCAAGTCCAAGGGGGATCCAGGGGTTTAGGTCCAGGGGGTTCATGTCCAGGGGGTTCACGTTTAAGGGGTCCAGGTCTAGCGGGTCCCGGTCCAAGGGTTCCAGGTCCAGTGAGGCCAGATCCAGGGGGTCTAGGTCCAGGGAGTCCAGGTCCAGAAAGTTCTGGTCAAGGGGTTCCAGGTCCAGGGAGTTCAGGTCTAGGGTGGCCAGGTCCATGGTGTCCAGGTCCAAGGACTTCAGGTCCAGTGAGTCCAGGGCCAGGAGGTTTAGGTCCAGGGGGTCCAGGTCTAGAGAGTTCAAGTCCAGGGGTGATCCAAAATGTTTTGGTCCAGGGCGTCCAGGTCCAGGTCCTGAGGGTGCAGGTCCAGAGATTACAGGTCCAGGGGATCAAGGGGTCTCCAGGGGTCCAGGTCCAGGCGGTCCAGGTTAAGGGAGAATCCAGGGGGTCTAAGTCCAAGGAGTTCAGGTACAGGGGGTCCAGATCCAGAGGGTCCAGGTCCAGCTTTCCATTTTGATATCCTATTTAATGGATTCTTCCACTTTGATATCTTCTTTGATTGCTTATTCCACTTCGATATCGTCTTTGATTGCGTCTTCCACTTCGATGGCCTCTTTGATTACTTCTTCCATTTCGATACCCTCATTAATTTCTGCTTCCACTTAGATATCCCCTTTGATTGTTTCTTCCATTTAGATAACCTCTTTGATTGCTTCATGCACTTGGGTATCCTCTGTGATCGTGTTTTCTACATGGATATCCTTTTTGATTCCATCTTTTTCTTTGATATTCTTTTGACTGTTTTTTCCACTTGAATATCCTCTTTGAATACTTTTTCCATTTTGATATCCTCTTTGCTGATTGCTTCTTCCACTTCGATATCCTACTTAAGTGCTTCTCCTACTTCAATTTCCTCTTTGAATGCTTTTTCCATTTTGATATCCTCTTTGATGATTGCTTTTTCCACTTTGATATCCTCCTTGATTGCTTCTCCTACTTCGATATCCTCTTTGTTTGCTTTTTCCAATTTAATATCCTCCTTGATAGCTTTTTCCACTTTGATAACCTCTTTGATTGCTTTGTCATCTTTGATATCCTCTTTGATTGCATTTTTCTTCTATTTCCTGTGTGGTTGCTTCTTTCACTTTGATACACTCCTTGATTGCTTCTTTTACAAATAGAAAAACAGGCGACCTCTAGTTTGGTATGTATAGATTTTGACCTGCATATGCTTTTTTCATTGATAAACCACACGTGCGACGCTGCGGGCGATAGCTAGTTCTCCATAATAATGCGTTTATCCGATAAGGCAGCGCATGGCTCGAGGCGGTTGCCTCAGCAGATATTTGATTACTACGAGTACCCTTATTTGACTGGCCTATGTTCTTATCTATACAAACAAGCTAGTTAAAATGCTAGTTAAAATTACAACCTCCGTGGTGCAGTGGGCGAATTGCCGGCTGATAAGCAGGAGGTTGCGGGTTTGAATCCCGCTGTGGAGTAAGTATTTACATGATCTACAAATATTTGTTCTGCATCTGGTTGTTTCTGTATATATTGTACTAGTCATTGAAATCGGTTACGCCGTTACGACGTGATTGAGTAATAAAATAAACAAATAAATAAACAAACAAACATCTTCACTCATCAAACATCCAAACATTCGCATTTATAGATAATATTAGTGTGATGTATTAACAAAAAAAGTATTTAAGTATTCTATGAGTTATTTGGTTCGCATAGTACAAGCTTGTTTAGTTTGGGGCTAGATGGCGCTGTGTGAAATGTCCAGAATCATAAAAAATAAAAATTGAAATCCTTGACAGCAGTTTTTTTTGCTGGTAAGATTTTAATGATCAAGATAATTCAATATTCCGCCGTTGCTTGGTCCTGTTTATAACGCTCAGTATCTACTATATACCCATGTATATTAATAGTATAGGCCTCTTTAACGTTCAGCAAACAATATTAAATAAAACAAATAACTAGCCACGTAGAAATACAAGTGGTGATCTTATCGCTAAAAGCGATCTCTTCCATACAACCTTTGGATGGACTGGATTTCACAAGATCGTTAAAGGATGGTAGCTTTAATAAAATTATGATTGATATAATGATGGTTATGATAAAAAAGAGCAAAATGCATTTTTGCGCCCTTGGGAGAGAATGTAGCGGGCAAATACCGGCTTTTATATACATACTTGCTTATTTCATACAATCTCAACATGACCGCAACAACCGACCGTAATGTTCTAATAAATAATTTATCCGTCCGACCAACGAATGCTCACTTACTTTATTGTCGACTAAGATGTTCGGTGAGTGTATTGGCAATAACCCTGGCGCCTTCCGGTAAGATTTATTTATTTATGTAAGACACAGCTCTCATAAATATCCAATCTGAAAATTGCAACGCAACCGTATTACACGAGTTATTTTATTTCATTTTTAATTTATTTCGGAACAACAAACAGTTACACTATAAAGATTAGGTAAGATACAGTATTCATGTGATAGAAGTATTAAAAATATAATCCTCTACGTTATCCACATATTAATAAGACAGAGTCGAAAAGTAGACGCAACTAGAGGACCAGAAAGGCCTTATATCTATTTAAGACAAAACTATAATTATACACGGTGTCCTTTAAATCACTGTTTTCCCAGGACAAACGTTGTTCAGACCATGGTCTACTAACAGTTTATAACATAAAATTAAAAAACAAAACGAAATCGGTCTTTGAAAAATATAAAAAGTTGCAAACTTAAAACGTCTATTTTAACGTTTGCCCTACAACATAGTCAGCGCGCTGACCGGTCGCTTACTAGGTACCTATCTAACTAAGGAGTAGGTAATACGCTACAGCTAGCGCACCCATGAACTTTATGTCACGGTTAGTTTTTGAACAAAGTTAGACTTATTTGAGAAGGTCTAGATTTTATTTTTTTATTATCTCATTTGATGCTATAAAATAAACAGTTATTAGACCATGGTCTGAGCAACATTTTTTCTGGAAAAACAGTGATTCAAAGGACACCGTGTATAAGTAAATCAAAAGTATACAGAGTAACTATAGGAAAAAGAAAAAGTTTAAAGAAAAGCACAGAACGGAATTACGCTAAGACAGAAGCGACTGAAGGTCGTGTTTTGAAAGTATTATCGACACTAAGTTCTCAAATTGATAAGTTGAGCATGCAAATTATGTCTACAGCCTCGAATGACTCAACCATACGTCAGATGGGCGCTCGTAGTCCCGAGTTAGTGCGGAAGGTGTCAGTTGCAAACAATTATAGATGTAGAAGTATGCTATGTATTTGAGTAGCCGAATCCATTTTCTAACGTCAAGGAGACACCATTGAATCCATTTATCGACCATTAATGTGGAAACTAGAAAGCGCAAATAACTGTTTCTCCGCATTACACAAAGGTTAACTAGAAGAAAATGATATATTTAGCATTAAGTTCACCTATGTACAGATTATTTTTATCACAAAAAAAGTATATAGGGTATTTGATAATATACGCACACATATGAACCCTTTTCATATGTGTTATTTTATACTAAATAAATTTGTGAAATGCTTACCATAGAAATGTGATATTTATTTTGGCATGTCAAAACAAACACTTTATTAATCGTATGCTGTGCCATTGCATATTGCTTGCCATCTAACCACAGATACTGTATTGGTGACGTTTTGAGATATCTCTTGTTGTCCCTTTCTAACCCAAAACTCGCAGCCATTTCCGAAAGAGTTATCAAATCGGCCTTTATTTTTGGATGTCGGTTGCAAGAGTAGGCAGTAAGTTTTATATCGAATTAATCTAAACTTACTCAAATTTCTTTAAAATTTGATAATATAACCAGTAGTTTTTTTTTCGAGAAGTCTTTTTTTATTTTTTGAGAAACCGTTACTTGATTGTCGTCAGTATCCAAACATCCTGTATAAGTATTCTATCAGTTATCT
The DNA here is from genome assembly GCA_918857605.2 of Philereme vetulata. Classification (NCBI taxonomy): domain Eukaryota; kingdom Metazoa; phylum Arthropoda; class Insecta; order Lepidoptera; family Geometridae; genus Philereme; species Philereme vetulata. The sequence goes on from OU975446.1 coordinate 9,571,826, forward strand.
GGTTCCCATAGTACAAGCTCTGCTTAGTGTGGAGGTAGATAGCTCTGTGTGAAATGTCTAGTTATATTTATTTACATAACTTAATTTTTGTTCAATAGATAAATATTGCTGGACATTTCACACAGCGCTATCTGTAGTACTTATATACTTTTATTACAGACCCGGAACAAATATCTGTAGATCATGCAAACATTTATTCCGCGGCGGGAATCGAACCCGCTACCTGCGTCTCAGCCGGCTATTCGCCCACTGCGCCACGGAGGTCGTCAATAAAGAATTTTAATTAATTCATTCGTAACATTGCGAACTGGAAAAACGCAAGCTAAACCATCTATCAAGTAATTACCACAGATGCAGAACAATGGCGCATACTCGATTGAAACATTCAAAGGCAGTGGAGTCACGTACACAACCTAAGGCTATGCACATAATGCTGGCTGTAATACAATACTGGGTCCGCACTAAACTGCTATAAGTATTGCAAGTCGACCGGCATTTGGGGCTCGCGGCGCGCATACTGATTCATGGATGTGGATGGAGAATAAGGAGGATACGGCATTTTGAAGAAAGTACTGTTTTGGTTGTTTGTTTTAATTATTCAATGCAAAAAAAGAAAAATGTACAAATGGAGGACTTAATGCTAAAAGCATTTTCTACCAGTCAACTGTGATACGTAAAAAACTTAGGGTGGCGTGTTTATCTAGGTACTAACAAAAATACAAATAGAAATAAAAAAACTACCTAATTGCATAAATATAATAATACTCACAAATACAATTTTTTTTTATCTAGCCTATGCTGTCTCACTGCTGGGCAAAGGCCTCCCCCTCATCTCTCCACTTTTCTCGATCCTGTACTAAATCCCGCCAGTCCCTATAGAATGCGTCCAAATCATCGCGCCACCGCTTCTTAGGCCTTCCACGGTGTCGCTTTCCATCCACAGGGATCCATCCAGTTACGACCTTAGCCTACCTATTTGGTTGCATGCGTGAGACATGACCCGCCCAATCCCACTTCAACTTGGCAGCCTTGATACCGACGTCAGCGATGCCGGTCCTTAAGCGCAGCGAGGTGTTCCGAATCCTGTCTATTCTCTTGACACCCAAAATGCTGCTCACTCTCCGTCAGTGACCAAGACTGGGCACCGTTGTTTAGGACAGGCAGAATGCACATGTCGATGAGTTGACGTTTTAATGATAATGGAAGGTCGCCTTCCATGAATGTTTTCATCGACATAGTGTATTCCTTGCCCGTCTTTCACCACCCTACGTTTCGTGCTATTGGTCATAATTTGAGTCTTTCATCGATTAATCATTAGTCCAACCTCGAGGCTCGCTGTGCTTAGTTCTTGTAGCATTTCTTGTAACTAGGATGCATTTGGGGCAAAAAGAACTATGTCATCGGCGAACCGAAGACTTGTAAGCCTCTGGCTACCGACTTCAATACCCCTTATTGCCCATGGGACTGCCAATGGTTTGAAAACTTCTTCCAACGTACATGTAAATAGTTTGGGTGAGAGTGGGTCGCCCTGCTTGAAGCCTTTTTTGATTAGAAACTGCGGACCGGAGGACTCTAATTTTATACTGGCCTGACTTTTTCTGTAAATTATTTTAACTAACTACAATACAATATAATTGTAAAATACACAAATATAACACTTTAATAGATAACATAAATAAATATATATAATAAATAAATAAATCTAATATCAAATAATAAATAAAGTTATACGGAAAGTTCCAGTGGAATTAGAATTTAAATAGTGAGTATGGACAGAACGTTTGAAAGCTGGCTTTGATGATATTTTTCTAATACTGAGGAAGAGCGTTCCATAAGCCCACTGCCTTAAGGGGGCACCGGTGGGACAATCGCCCATACAACACGTACTACCAAGATCATTTTTAATTGGAGCATATTTCTACCTTAATAAGGTATTATTTTAACTTTAATAGTATTTATCTAGGTTCCCAACCATATATTAGATCAAAATACTTACCAAAAATGAAATAGAAGCGTATCGCATTCTGCATGTTTTTACGTCATAAAAGACCTGTTTTCAACCTAATTGTTTCGTATTAAAAACAACAACATCTTACGTATCCTAATCATGGGAACATAGATTATATCGTTTAGTTACAGAATAACAACACAATGAGAAAAATACAACAAGTTTTCAGTCATCATTTTTGGTATTACGGAACACGGTCAAAATCTAATCAAATTTAGAATCGTTCTATTGCTATCACTGTCGCTCTGCGTGGCTAAACTTCGTCACTAAACAGGGATAGCGATATTCAGGCAGAAGTTTTTGACGTGGCCGAATTGAAGTTGCGCTCAGTGTTCGCCGGCGCGTTAACTTCAAAAGAGTTGGCACGGTAGGCAGAGGAGTGCTTAGTGGCTAGGCAGAGAGAATCTGTTGACCTAAGATTACGATCGTGAGTGTGGGCTAGGAAAGTAAAAATTAAAGTAAGTAAGTATTAATGAATATAAGGCAGAATACGAAATACGATCTGATGATGATTGCTGGGAGCCGTGCAGGCCGCACAAGATCGGCCACTCTGGGGGCCGATTCACGTAATATAAATTGAAAAACAACGGTTGAGCCAAACGAGATTGCATTAAAAATTTAATATATTTTAGCATTCTGTTATTTGTACTGTTTATTCATATGAGCTGATGGTAATGGTGTTTAGATATATTTAATAAGTCCACCAACAGTTGTTACATGATATGATGCTAGAGTTCTTATGTCTATATCTTATAGCTACGTGCACAACCAATTACAGGTGAACACAATATGCACTAAAACTATGTTGACAAGCAGTGTTGGACTATCCTCAACTAAATGTTAGGGTAAGAAATTTTGTAATTTGTGCGTCAAAGCCAAAATCATTAATCATAAATTAAAATCACAAGGATCACTTTGAAACATCCATTTTACTGCCTGTTCCTTCGCGACCAAGGCAAGAAAAGAGGCAAGAAACAAGGCTAGTTGTTTTTGATGATCCTTTTAGAATACATGACAATAGAGAAAATAAATTACGTGTAAATTGTAACATTTTTGAACGAGTTGGAGCAATTTCAATCCCAAGCTTCTCTATCGTCTAAATAGTCCTATATTTAATAGTAGGTTTTTTTATAAAGATTATGTTCAATTACGTTTTTAAACATGTTATATTTTGTCAATTTTTGTACATCACTGGGGAGTTTATCTTTTAGTAATCTTATTTTGGCAGACCCCATTGAAGATCGTTCCTTGTTGCTTAGAAAGTTGAATAGTATTCAAATAGAGTTAACATTAAAATATATTAGAGCTTTTCTCGATAAAAACCATATCCAGTGCTTGTCCGATCACGTGACCCGTAATGGACTTGACCATCATCTGTCGCGTGACTCGTACTTGCTCTATGAGTCAACCCGAGACCATGACTGTTGCAACACAGCCGAAACGTCGGGATAACAAATAAAAAAGTCGTGCTCGAGCCGTCGTACAGTGCGGACGTCTTTGGGGCGTCGTTACGCTGCCCGTTGAATATACGAAGATTCGATCGTCGTTAGTGGTCGAGGCAACATCGCCTATAAAAGGCTCCTCAGATCGCGCGGCACGCATTCGATCGTCGTTAGTGGTCGCCGCTATAGCATGCAGCGGCCACACCTTAGGAACCTAGGCTGGTAGAGGGGGGCTCGAGTGCCGAAACACTTTGTTGTAGCAACGGCGTGTTTCGGCCCTCGAGTCGGCACGGTCACTCCCCGTGCTAGTGCTCGTTGCTTCGGCGTCAACGCAATCCACCTCAAGTGGCGAGGCAACCAGGCAACTGTAGAAGGCCTGAAGGTAGCGATAGGAGTTTTTATCGTTGCCAGATACTGCGTCCTGTTCCCTTCCAGTCGTAGCGGTTCTCCGTTCCACTGGGTCAAGGGGAGTAAGGAGGAGAGGGTGCATCTGTGTACGGCGCGCACACTTATGCAACTTAATATATCCTGCGCATCTGACTTGGCTTTGTCATTCCGAGTTTAAAAAAGTCCTGGGCTTGGTCTAATACCTGGACACGGGTGGCCTAAGGAGGGGAGAGTGGTCGCTCTAGCACTGCATCGGGGTGACAGTGTGGTTCGGCAGCACTCTTTGAGACAAAGCAGCTTTATTTAGAGAGGCACTGCTTTCCTCGCTCAGCCGGGGAGGGGGCTAGAAAAGGTGCCCCAAACAAACGCTCATTCCTCGCAATAAGAATAAATCTAAAAACATGCAGATGAATATGACTTTTGGTGCGTGGAATGTACGTACTCTTTTAGACCGACCCAACAACCTCTGCCCAGAACGTAAAACCGCCATTGTGGCTCGCGAGCTCAAACGCTATGACGTCGACATAGCCGCTCTCAGCGAAACACATCTAGCTGACGAAGGTGAGCTTGTTGAACGTGGTGGTGGGTACACTTTCTTCTGGAAAGGCACACCAGCTTCTGAGCCTAGACGGTCAGGAGTAGGCTTTGCTATTAAAACTACTTTAGCCTCTAAGTTGGAAGAACATCCAGTTGCTATCTCTGATCGTGTCATGTCCTTACGTTTCCATCTTCGAAACAATAAATACTTAAATGTTATCAGCGTATATTCGCCAACACTCGACAAAAGTGATGACGTCAAGGACAAATTTTATGAGGAAGTGTCAGAAGTGCTGACTAAAATCCGGCGCTGTGAGAAAGTTTTGCTTCTTGGCGACTTTAATGCTCGCGTCGGACGTGATTTTGAAGCTTGGCCTCGGGTGATAGGGCGACATGGCATTGGTAACATGAACAGTAATGGGCAACTGTTACTAAGCCTCTGTTCCCAATTTCATCTGGGTATTACCAATACCATGTTTAGACTCCCAAATAAATACAAAACTACCTGGATGCACCCAAGGTCCAAGCATTGGCATCTTATTGATTATGCTATAGTCCGTCAACGGGATATAGCGGATGTCAAAGTAACGAGAGTAATGAGGGGCGCAAACTGTTGGTCGGATCACCGACTTGTTGTTACAAAACTATTTTTGCGTCTTAGCCCTTGCCGTAGACCTCGCAGGGCTAAGCCTAACTGTCTTCATCTGAAAAAGCTAGAGTCTGCTGAAATATTGGCAAATTACAGGGAAGCTGTCAATACCTTTACAGCAGGCATACACCCCGAAGATGAACAGTTAGACGAGGGCTGGAAACTGTTAACTACAAATACCATCAATGCGGCTACTGAGATCTTAGGCCAAAAACCTCGTGTCTGTGAAGACTGGTTTGACGAAAATGATAATACATTGACAGTCGCCCTAGAAAAACACCGCCAGCTCCTTCGAAAGGGAAATCAGACAACTGCTTCTGAAAAAATAAAGGAGAGTACGAGCCAAATAAGGAGACTAACTCGAAACGCAAAAGATGAGTGGTGGCTGAACAAGGTTCGCTATATTCAGTGGCTTGCTGATTCGAATAGCCTCGGCGATTTCTTTAACGAGATTAAAAAGTTAGTAGGAAGTCCACATCGAGTAAACGTACCACTGAAATCACTTTCAGGTACCCTCCTGGTAAGCAAAGGAGAAGTTCTTACTCGCTGGGCAGAACACTATAACAGCTTACTCAATGTGGATCGTTCTGCTGACATAAACTATTTAGCATCACTTCCTGCCTTACCACAAGCCGTAGATCTGGATCAGCCTCCTTCTCTTGAGGAAGTTATCATCGCCATCAAAGCGCAGAAAAACAATAAGGCTGTCGGCATCGATAACATACCAGGAGAACTATTAAAATATGGCGGAGATGAGTTGCACTACAAGATTTGGCAATTTTTCCAGCGCATGTGGGAAATGGAGTTCGTTCCTCCTAGTTTTGGCGTATCACTAATTTGCTCTTTGTATAAAAATAAAGGTGATCGATCTGTTTGCAACTCTTATAGGGGTATATCACTTCTGTCTACTCCAGGAAAAACTTTTGCCAGAGTACTCTTAAATCGTCTTATGGAGCTCTCTGAAAGTATATTGCCTGAAACGCAATTTGGGTTTAGACCCAATCGCGGCACATGCGAGGCCATATTCTCTCTTAGACAACTGCAAGAGAAAAGCAGGGAACAGTGTCAACCTCTGTTTCTCTGTTTTGTTGATCTGGAGAAAGCTTTTGACAGTGTACCTCGCGAAGCTTTGTGGATTGTGCTTTCGAAACTTGGTTGCACCGACAAATTTATACGCTTGATAAGACTTCTTCACGACAACATGACTTGTTGCGTAACCGTCAATGGTGAGCAGACAGAGCAATTCCCTGTCACTTGTGGTGTAAAACAAGGCTGTGTATTAGCACCCACTCTTTTTGCTCTGTACTTTTCCGTTGTCGTGAGGGAGACTTTACAAGCCAACACCGAAGGGATCCGCATACGTTTTCGCACAGATGGCAGTATCTTTAACCTGGCTAGGTTAAAAGCGCACACAAAGGTATCGTATGACCTCATTACCGAATTGATGTATGCTGATGACCTATGTTTCGTTGCGGAATCTTCTGAGGGACTCCAGGACTTGATGACTCGGCTTGACGCTGCGTGCTGTAGATTTGGCCTCAAAATTAATATTACAAAGACAGAGGTGATGGCCATGGACACTGTTAACCAAGCTCCACTGAATCTGCAAATCGATGGAAAGCCCATAAAACAGGTCGATACATTCAGATATCTGGGAAGCAGCATAACAACAAAATGCGACCTTGACTCGGAGATCAACAGCAGACTTGGCTCCGCTATGGCTGCTTTTGGTAAACTACGAGTCCAGGTATTTCGCTCCCATAACATCAAATTGAGTACCAAGATTAAGGTGTATATGGCTATTGTACTTCCTAACATCTTGTACTCGTCAGAGACATGGTGCCTGTATCGCAGACACATACGCACGTTAGACAGATTCCATCTGAAATGCCTCCGCGACATTCTTAACATCAAGTGGTCGGATCGGGTCCGTAATACCGATGTTCTACGACGGGCTAATGTCTGTGGCATAGAGGCATATTTGATGCGGCGTCAGCTGCGTTGGTGCGGGCACCTGTCTCGGATGTCTGATGAGCGAAGGGCGAAACGCATTTTCTTCTGTGAACTAGAACATGGTAAGCGGAAACGCGGAGGTCAGTTCCTACGTTTCAAAGACGTACAGAAGAGGCACATGAAGAGGTGTTGTATCGATCCGTCGCGCTGGGAGGCTCTCGCTGAAAAACGACCTGAATGGAGGCGTCATGTTCAGGACAAAGTGTACGAGTTTGAAGAAGAAAGGAGGCAAGAACTAGACTTAAAACGAGATCAGCTTAAAAGTCGACCGCCGGCTAATATCAATTACAACTACATTAATGGCGCCTTAACTTGTGTTCATTGTAACCGGACTTTTAGCGCAAAAATAGGGTACATCAGCCACATACAGGCTAAACACCTAGGCCAATAATCACAAAGTCAAGTCTCTGTAGCCGAAATCGGCTAGGAGGATTATTATTATTATTATTATTATTATTATTATTACTTGCTCTATTTAGTGCCGTCTGCATTATTAGCCCGCTCTTTATCATAAATATTCCATAAAACCATAACAAACAATTAGGCACATAAGGCTTTACACCTGCATGGATACTTCACACCAGACCATCTTCACGGGAGATACTTCACACCAGGACAGCTTCTTAGTCTTTACAAAGCACAAGTCCGGTCTGGTATGGAGTACTGCTGCCAACTTTGGGATGGTTCGGCCAAATACCAGCTCGCTACCTTAGACTCGATAGAACGTTAGGCTTTTAGGTTTATAGGTGAGCAATATAAGGCGGAGACTAAGACCCAAAGTCTTAAACACCGCAGTAAAGTTGCAAGCCTATCGATCTTTTACAGAATACATTTTGGGGAATGTGCCCAGGAACTTTACGATCTGATTCCGCCATCACCTTTCCATCAAAGGACAAGCAGGCGCACGGCTCAGTACCATCCGTACATAGTTGATACACCACCCATTCGCACACACCGTTTTGGTTCTGCGTTCTTGATGCGCACAGCTAAGGTATGGAACACTTTGTCGTCGTCTGTTTTTCCTAAAGAATACAATCCGGGCCTCTTTAAGGTGAATAAGTTCCTTCTAGATCTTCGTGCTTCATCTTAGACCGCATCATCGCTTACCATCAGGTGAGATTGTGGTCAAACGAAGATCAATATAATTAAAAAAAAAACGAGTGTATTTATTAATTTATAAAATTGTTAAATAACAAAATTGTCCACACGTCTGTAGGTCGATCAGTCTATGTTAATTCTGAACAGACGCAACACGCACTCGCACATTAACGTTTAAAAATATACGAAACGTAACTCTCTCTCTTTCTATCTTCACTAACTTATATCTCCCTCTCAACGTCCGTTCGCACTCTTTGTAATGCATTCACCAGCTTACTGCGTAAAGAAGTTTTACCTAAAAAAAATGCTTCAAGTTGATGGACGCAGGGCAGTGTATCTTAGGGCACGGTTTTAAGCGGCGTGACCTATGAGGCAATTCTTTTTTTTAGGCTTTGGTTACCACACATCAGATGGTCCATGCTTGCTTCAACCCTAGATTGTATAAAAAAAGGAAGTATCTACGTTTAGTTTAGAACGTTTCGTTAGTAGTTCCGCAGTAGCTATTTTTAGTGGCTCTATATTTTCTCTCTATATACTCTGTGTTGTATGCCTTGTACCGTTTCGTTCTCAAATAAAATAAAGTGCCACATCCATCTTTTAAAAGTCGTATCTCCCTGTAACTTGGCTACTTTATTTCGCGAGGTGAGTCTCGTTGAAAGTGAGATAGTTCACTCCACTTTAATAGGGCAGGAGGCGACTGAGTCAACTCTGCCTGATGAGTATACCTCATTCGGGATGATTGGGGTGTAACAGGAAAAAAGTACATAAACAAAGAAAAACTTGTCAGTGCCTTTGATCATTTTATCAAAGTTTAGGGCACTCTTGCCATGGTCCTTCACCAAGATGTCATCAACTTGGTTAAGATACGTTCGCCGAAATACGTATCAATATTTTTATTTTTTAAAATCTAATTTGGGAAAATATGCTTACGGCCCGGCCCACCTGACAGTAAGTAGTCACCATCGCCTATTGACCGGCAAGTGGTACTTTCGATGCGTACCCTACCCTCGTTAAAAACCTCTACATTTTTCTTGAAGCGTCGTATGTAACGGGAATCCCCTCAGTTGGTAGCTCATACCACAACTTGCATGTATGGGGTGAAAATATCGCGTGGAGCGTGTGGTGTGCGATATTCACTTATCTACGATATGTGGTTGAGCTTTATTCCGTTGACAATGATATTTTATTTACTCCATGTATATATTCAGAATCAGAATCAAAAATATTTCATATTTAATCTATTGTACAACAATGTATTAGGATTATAAGTACAGTTTTATTTATTTCTCTTCATTTGTAATTATACTGGTTCGCTCATTACTTCCCATCCAAAGGTTGCCTAGTAGAAATCGCTTTTAGTGATAAGGCCGCAGATTATACTATATTTAGCATTAATTAGTTTTTTTAAGTGTAGAATAAAGCATTATTCTATTCTATTCTATTCTAGAACTACTTAAATATTATGTGCAAGTTTGCACAGTTTATCCATTTCGGACGAACAATATAAGAATATATTCTTGCAAAAAAACCAAAAATTGACTTTAAAGTTACATTGATTATTCATCTTGCATATTTACACTGAAAACTCAGAATTTAAGAGCAAATGTTGATACGCAAAAAAAACTTATTAAATAATACTGACTCATACGAATATACGACAGCCAGAATGCATTTCATGACGTTTCAAAGTGATCCTCGTGATTTTAATGAATAAACAATTTTGTTGATTGGAACCACAAACCAACACATTATCTGGGTAAATATTTTGTTACATGTGTATTTTCTCAAAAAGCGATAAATCAATTTAGATAAAATTTATATGGGACCACATCTGAAGTATGACCTCCCAAACAAAGAAAGAATCATCAAAATCGATTCATTATTGTAGGAATGATCGCGTGACATACATAAAAAAACATAGGTACAGTCGAAATGAGAACCTTCTCCTTTTTTGAAGTCAGTTAAAAACAAAATCTATATTAATAATATTATAAAGAGGAAAGATTTGTTTGTTTGTTTGTATTGAATAGGCTCCGGAACTACTGGACCGATTTAAAAAATTCTTTCACTTTTAGGAAGCCACACTATCCCCGGGTGACATAGGCTACTTTTTACCCAACTGCGCAGAAGAAGGGTAATATTTTTATTGAAAAACTACGCGTGCGAAGTTGCGGATTTGTCAGCTAGTAATATTATAAAGAGGAAAGATTTGTTTGTTTGTTTGTATTGAATAAGCTCCGAAACTACTGGACCGATTTTAAAAATTCTTTCACTGTTGGGTAGCTAAATTATCCCCGGGTGACATAGGCTACTTTTTACCCAACTGCGCAGAAGGAGGGTAATGTTTTTATTGAAAAACTACGCGTTTGAAGCTGCGGATTTGTAAGCTAGTAGATTATAAGGACATAAAATACACAGCAGAGTTTTTACCATATTAACAAACAACTAACTTATGAGTAATTATGTAGGACCTGCATCAGGTCGGTCAGGTATCCATCAGGTAGTGTTTCCTGCAGTCACCGCCCAGTCTTCATCTCCTTGGGATGCGGCTCACGTGCCGGCGGATCTTTTTAACCGAACTTTTGTATAGTTCCACTCATTATACTGGTGTCAATAAAGTTTTATAGAGTCCTAAAGGTTCCCTATTTTTGCAGGTAGAGTAGTGAGTTTATGATGTGGATTGTATAGATGAATTGAATTATCTCTGGTTTATACAAACTTATCGGGAGCGGTCTATATAAACTGTCTTTATGTTTATTTCCTGCACTTCTGCGTTATAACTTCTGCAGTACTCCGTGCGTGAAATACCCGATTAAGAACAAATTTATTTAACTTAATAACTAGTAGTTCGCCCCGAACTGAGATCTCGCGAGTCTACCATAAAAACTCTTGCGAGTCTCCCATAAAGCAAAATAAAAGCTATCTTTGACTATCAAAATAGTGCCACAAAACTAATTACCAAACTACTTGACCTACAGTTTCATTCAAATTACAGGTAACGGCAGTTCATGTATATTAAAAAAAAGAAAAAGAAAAGAAAAATATTTTATTTAGCAACAAAAAGCACACCTTATGTCTAATATGTTTAAAACAGATAATTTTTAAATGAACTTATTGTTGAGAGAGCTTAATAACTAAACGGTTTAGTCGGTGGTCTTCACACTAGGCCAAGCCTGTATCGTGAAGACCTTGAAATTCTTATATAGATTATTCAGTTGTTTACACCTCGGACTAATAAATTAAATTAATAATGTTTGAAATATATATATAAAACAGTTTAAAATAACAATTTAAAATTTATAATGCATAAATAAATATATATACAACTTCTAATAAAGAATTAAATATAAATATGTATATAATATATTTAAATATATATAAGTAATATAATGTAAATGCATTGGATAAATATTTGGGACTTCAACACTCAGAATAGTCTCAGTATCATCGTACGTCAGAGTAGTTAGCCACTTTTGTATTAATTGTTTTGCTTGTCTTACAGATTTATTTTTTAGATCGCAAAATTTTAGAACATTATTATAAACACATGCTCTTACATTCTGACCAAAACGTTGCGCAAAGGATGTATTGATTGGCGGGGTAGGTAATTTTAAAGGCTCGTTTGCTTATCAGCTCCAAGTAATTTTCTGATGAAAGTAAATGCTTATGCGCTGATACCGATGTTTTTAAGAATAAAAGTTGCCGGACACTTAGAACACCACTTTCTTTGTACAATTCTAAAGTTGGATATCTATAAGGTTTCATAAGCATGACTTTGAGTACGGAGCGAAATATAATATAATATTGGATATCTTTTTTGGGATATCAATTGTAGTTATTCTAGATTTTAGACTTTTCCCCATATTTGTGACACTAAAGCTACATGCATATCAAATTTCAGCACTGTGAGGTAACTGGTGTATCCTGTAAGTTTTGACAATATTTTTTTTTATTATGGCTAATAACTCAAAAACTACAACGATTAAATTAAAAATAAAAACCAGGTCGAAATGTACTCACAAATACCTTTTAATAGACGTGCCACTAGACCGGATAGTTCCATTTTAGGTTTTTTACCCCTCTTGAACCCCAATATCTCAACAACCCCCCCCACATTTTTGTCTCATTCAGTCACACGAAAATTGTGCCATCACTACTTACCTATATACCAAATTTCACGATGATCGGATAATCGCTTCGAAAGTAATTCTCGAACAAACAAACATACATACATACAACGCCGATTTGCCCAAGTTGATTTGGAGATCTCGCTTCGCTTATCCTAATGTTTTTTACCAATTTCAAAAAAAGGAGGAGGTTCTCAATTCGTCGGAATCTTTTTTTATGTATTTACCCCGATTTCTAGAAGACGACTGGACCGATTCGAGAAATTCTTTATTTGTTTAATAGGGTATACTTCCCAAGTCCCATTGGCACCAAGTCAGGATCTGATGATGGGATCCCAAAAAAATCGAGAGCAATCCGCAAACTTTATAGGGACGCAATTTGGTTTTAGGTTTTTACCTCAGAACTCTTTTATTTATAACCGATTTAGTTAGTAGTTTTTTTAAATCAGTCCAGTAGTTTGGTTAAGTCGGTTTTTGTTAAAAAGTTACTTGTTATACCACCTGGAGATGGAACAGGTGTATGGCCCACCTTAAGTTACATACATAAATACATACATATTGCTGTACAATTCACACAACGCTATCTAGCCCCAAACTAAGCAGAGCTTGTATTATGGGAACCAGATAACAGATAGAATACTTATATCCTTTTTTTTGTAAATACATACTTATAATATATAGAAAAACAACCAGACCCGGAACAAATATCTGTAGATCATGCAAACATTTGTTCCGCGGCGGGAATCGAACCCGCTACCTCCTGCGTCTCAGCCGGCTAATTCGCCCACTGCACGGAGGTTGTCGAGTTAAGTGGTAACCATCGCCTTTATCAAAGTATTTCCTAAAATAAATAAGATATTAAATGAACAATAAAAAAAATCTAAAATGGTTCATTACTAGAAAAACAAATAACTTCGCGGTAACAATCGGTAGGTAAGAAAATCAACAAGAAGATGATTTTGAAAAAATAAACTGACATGGCTAAGAACCGTCCCAGTTAAACAAGAATTATTAAAACTACTATGCCTATATTGGGAACTAGGTACTATGCCACAGACAGACAGAACATAGGCGTCAAATTTAATATTAGCCCTGTTTTTGTATCAGTGGTTAAATACTACCTTTCAGGTAGTAGATACTGCCGTTCATAATGCACCGACATAACTTAATCATGGTATTTTACTCCTCTCTTTTTGATGTAACACCTTTCCTCTCGGTTTGCGAGAGTGATTATGGCAAAAGGGACGGAAATGTGTAACATGAAACTGGGGAAGCGTGCGCTTGACTAATGAGCGCGCGCGGTGGTCAGATATTACACATCATATGCGACTACTGTAAGGCTCGTTGTTTTTTTTTATTAGCTTTTGCGGCTTTAATTTCACTACAGCCTCGAGGCCTATTGTGATCGCCACTTGTTTTTATGTCGCCCCTAGTTCATGGGGGCGTTCAAAGTTCACCACTAAGCCCTACAGCTGCTAAAAATTCTAGAATATTCTGAGAAGTTAGCACCTCCTATCACGCACTCCTCTTAGTAAAGTACCTACCAAATTATAGAGCACTAAAAATAAGGAACTTGTGCTCTTATTTCCTTTGAGTCCCCTGGACAGTAATAAAAGTTGGTTGCTATTAAGATTCAAGGGAAGTCCTCGCCTGAGGGCGCTGAATTATTGGCTCCCCCATATTATGAGATAACTTACGATGGGCCTGCAAATAATGGTCAGATAGTTATAAAATGTATAATATATGTATATCAAGCTCTATACATACGTACAAAATGTAGACCTTTGCATCAAGAAATGATGATTTTGAACAGCAGTAGTTGGTAGTAACGAACTTTAGCTGGGTGAATTGATGCAACCACTGGAGAACTAAATAATTAATATTGCTGGAAATTTCACACAGCAGCGCTATCTAGCCCTATTAAGCAGAGCTTGTACTATGGGAATCAGATAACTGATAGAATACTTATATACTTATATATACTCTTATAATATGTAGAAAAACATCCAGACCCGGGACATATATACATATATTAATTATAGATCATGCAAAAATTTGACCCTCTACCTCCTGCGTCTTAGCCGGCTATCTGGCTATGGAAGTCGTCAATGCTTAAACTTTAAGCGACAAGGCCGCCATTAAAAGTCAAAGTCAAAATCTTTTATTCATTAAAATCACAAGGATCACTTTGAAACGTCAATTTTACTGCCTGTTCCTTCGCGACCAAGCCAGGAAAGAAAGGCAAGAAAACAAAGCTGGTTGTTTTTTAATGATCCTTTTAGAATACATAACAATACAGGTAATAAATTACGTCTAAATTGTAACATTTTGAACGAGTTGGAGCAATTTCAATCCCATTATATGCTACCGCGTATTAGTCCATAAGTTTTTTAGGTTATGTAATTGTATTTAGGTGTATCAATGAAGAGTTATCTACTCACTATCTCAACATCCCAATTAAAGAACCCACTAATATATATGTCATCATCATCATATCAGACGTAGGACGTCCACTGCTGGACAAAGGCCTCCCTCATTGATCTCCAGGAACTGCGGTTAGAAGCGACCTGCATCCAACGCCGACCTGCGGTTCTTACCAAGTCATCTGCCCATCTTGTAGGTGGACGTCCTACGCTGCGCTTGCCGGTCCGTGGCCTCCATTCGATAACTTTCTGATATATATGTATAAAAAAAAAATTGGGAACTATATACCAATGAATATTATCCAATTGTATTGTTAAGTGTTTTTTTAGTAATTAACTAATTACTTTTTATTTTGCAATAAAATATTCCTACAAAAAGTTTAATTAAAATCATGACAAGAAATGGTAGACAACTCTCATTATGTTACATGATGTCCTGTTTGAAATATTATTGTAACTGAATTTTTTTCATATACAAAAAGAAAGAGATTCTTCTAAAATATTACATTCATTATCAGAAAGAAAATACAATTTTTTACATGACTAAAATACAGAAGAAACAGTTGAATCATATAAATACCGTTGCAAACGAACTATAGCTCAACTGCTCCAGATCACTACCAGCCGAAAGTGTTCCTAAGACCCTGGCTGTATTGCCCCGCTGAATTGCAATGCTTAGGGAAACTACGTGACCCGTTCAGGCGGGAGGGGGGTCTTCAAAATACCACGCTTGGTCACAGGGTTGGAGGACGGGGGACGGGGGGGGGGGGGGGGGTAGGTATTCGTTACGTAGTCAATATCCTCTAGAGACATCTCGTGAATTTTCGATCTATGGCGCGCAGCGTTTAACGCACAGGTGGCAACACTGATGCAGTTATAGATATGCACGCACTTTGGGCTTCTCGCGGCGAGGCAATATAAGCCAAATTAATGTTTTTTCTACTTTCTGTTTGCAAAAAAATATTTAAACCCATATTTATGAATTACTAGCTAGAATCCGTAGCTTCGCACGCGTAGTTTTTCAATAAAAACACTACCCTCCTTCTGCGCAGTTGGGTAAAAAGTAGCCTATGGCACCTGGGGATAGTGCAGCTTCCCAACAGTGAAATACTTTTTTAAATCAGTCCAGTAGTTTCGGAGCCTATTCAATTCAAACAACAAATCTTTCCTCTTTATAATATTAGTATAGATACAGACTACGTGAAAACAAGATCCCCTCCTGCTTCTCTAGCTTTACGTTATATATGCTATGGCATATACTACAGGTGGTCACCGAGAGGGGGGGAGGGAAGTAAAAAATTGAACGTTCTCTTATGCGGTGACCCAGATAAGCGCCAGCTCTCGGATCACACGTCCACGTAAGAGATTCTTAGGTATACTTATCATAAAACGATACCATAAAATCGCTTGACTTCCCTCGTAAATAGAAAAACAAGAGGTCTGTACTTCAGAACGCTGGTAGATGTCGGATGTTTGTCCGTATGTCCGACCGTGTTTGTAGAGCACTCACTAACGTGGACGCTGCGATACTCACTATCCTGTTTTTAACGGATTATAGAAGGTTCTACTAGGTATGTTTCTAGTTAACTACATTTCAGCGGTAATCTTGAAACTTACAGCAATCGATTGTTTAAAGATATTTGCTTAAAATGTTTACGATTTTTTTATTACCTCACTGTCGCTCAATTTTGCATTTATAATATTACTAGCTATTGCCAGCGGCTTTGAACGCGTGGTTTGCAAATGAAAAGTAGCCTATGTGTTAATCCAGGTAATGATCTACGTATATACCAAATTTCATCGGTTTAGCCGTTCTGGCGTGAAAGAGTAACAAACATCCATACATAAAAACTTTCGCGTTTATAATATTAGTAGGATTATTATATATTAATATACGTATATTGGTATCACATATCTCCAAAATGTTATCTTGATTCATTTAAGAATAAGAATACATTTATTTATCTTCTTATAAACATTATTACATATTCTAGTAAACTTACCTACTTGGTTATCTTAATAAGTAATCTAAAAATATTGTAACAATCGTAAGTAAATCTAGGATTCTCGTCCCATGTACATACGACTCATTTTTTATTACAGTTTGACAGATAACAGTGGTATGGTACTGCAGGAGTACACAAATTGACACACTCATTATTATAAATACGGGATTTATCACGTACCGTCTTATCGGTGTTTCTACCGACAATGTTTCGGTTCAATTCGTGAACCTTCATCAGGGTGAGTGCGATCCGCTCCAAATAACGTCTCGCCTCGCACTGGCGCGCCGCTGCCCTCTGCGCGCGAGCGGACGGGCGGGGTGGCGGGGATTGGGCCAACGAAATCACAGCGCGTGGACCGGCTGTGTCATCATCACTATCATCACTGCTGCTCTCTTCGGTAGTTCTTGGTACAGGCAAACACACAACACTAACTATGTCTCTACCAGGTTCACTCACTCTTCTGTCACTTGCATCATGAAGACATGGCCTCCAGGCTGGCGGTAGAACCCATCCTCTATCCCTGTTAAAGTTCGGCACTCGACTTATTTCTATCGCCTCTCGGATCTTGCGAGAAACGAAGAACTTCTGTCTCGCTAAAACCCGGGCCTTGTCGAAACGTATGTAGTGCGTCGAATCAGAGTCTAGAGAATGTTCCGCCACTGCAGAACTGTTTGAGTCGGCATTCTTCATTGCACGTATGTGTTCAGTCAACCTAGTCAACCTATCGAAGAGAGCAACAGTGATGATAATGATGATGACACAGCCGGTCAACGCGCTGTGATTTCGTTGGCCCAATCCCCGCCACCCCGCCCGTCCGCTCGCGCGCAGAGGGCAGCGGCGCGCAGTGCGAGGCGAGACGTTATTTGGAGCGGATCGCACTCACCCTGATGAAGGTTCACGAATTGAACCGAAACATTGTCGGTCGAAACACCGATAAGACGGTACGTGATAAATCCCGTATTTATAATAATGATTCAAATTAATCACGAAAGTTTTTTAAGTAAAATTGACACACTAGTTATTATAGTATACGACAGAAAAGCAGACAAAAAGTAAAAAAGTAAAAATATAACTGAAATAAACACTATGTATGGTAAACAACACTGACATACAAGATTTGAGAGGACAAAGCCATGTATACACCTTTCAAGGTCATTGGCGATTACCTGAACCTAAAATATTGCTGCGATTCGGCGTTAACTTTAACTTGTTAAGTCATACATACATTTGATCTAGGTATCGCTGTTTTTGACAATCAATAATGTAGTAATTTTAAATTTTGATGTTGGTTATGTGCTAGGTTTTTTATAATTTTTTGTACAACGTTGATTAGTGGCTAACTACATGGGGCACACTAAAAGTTTTGCACTTCTAGCTAATCAAACCTTTTTGAATTTCGAATGTTATATTTTTTGAAACGTAGCAACCTACTTAGTAAAAAAAATGGCGTTAAATCATTAGTCAATTGTTTTGTATCACACATCAAAGTTCTACGTACGCAATGAAAATGGAATTATGTCGATAAGATTTTAGAGCGATGTTTTTTTATGATTTTTAAAGTTTTCTCTCTCCGCAAGGCTGTGCCGCTTGTCTTCAAAATGCCTTTGGGAGAGAAGCAATTTGTTTGAGCACCGTAAAGTGATGGTTTGCTGAATTTGAGAGAGGTCGGGTTTCTTTACATGACGAATTTCGTGAAGGGCGGCCTTCAACTGCCGTAAATGAAAATAATGTGGCTACTGTTAAGCGGCTAATTGAAGGAACCCGCGGATTACCTATGAGACAATTCGAGGACTATTAGGGATTGGTATGAGCCAAATTCAGAAAATATTACAAGAAGAATTGAAAGTTCGGAAATTTTGTTGTCGTTAGATCCTTCATGAACTGATAGCGAAGCAAAAGCGGGCTCGCATAGAATGGTGAATAAAATAGAATACTCATTTATTTGGTACACACAAAATGACACATGAAATACTTTTAAGGAATAGTAGATACAATTGAATCCAATAAAAAAGTTCGGCTCATGTGTCTGCGTGCCAAAATGGCGTTCAGCTCAGCATAATGTTGGATGTTAAGCACCCAACGCTGATTTTCAGCTGAAACCAGAAGCAAAAGGTAGTGCAGCAGCTACGTAGAAAAATAAAAAAATAAATAAACAAGAGATTAAATAAAAGGTGTGTAGAGTTTATTTAAATTTAAATATAAATTCTATAAACATACTTTTCTAAAATAATATTATATACCCATATATACCTAGTCAGGTTATAAGTATTGTCACACAGTAAAAACTTTTTTTTAGAATGCTGGCCACAAAAAAGTTTATAGAATTCGAATTTCGAATTGTTCATGAAAATAAAAATGTATACTTTTTAGAATTTTACTCGTTTATAAATATGGAGTGAACGCTTAAAAAAGACCGTGTTGCAGTTATTGCGTTGCATCGTTGCGGTTACGCGCCAATTCAAATTTTTGACATACTGAAAAATTTGAATATAACCAAAAGATTCGTTTATCGCACCATCAAACGATACAATGAAGACTCTAGTGTAGATGACAGGTCAAGAAGTGTTCGCCCTCGGTCTGTTAGGACTCCAGCAGTGGTAAAAGCTGTGAAGGCGCGAATTCAAAGAAATCCCAAACGTAAGCAGAAACTGTTGGCCCTTCAGATGGGGTTAAGCAGAACCACGGTGAAAAGGGTGTTAAATGAAGACTTAGGGCTTCGGGCATATCGAAGAAAAACAGGACATCGTTTGAATGCTCGTCTAATGGACCTGAGACTGAAGAGATGCCGCGCTTTGTTGAAGCGGTACGCGGGAAAAAAATATCTGGAAATTCTTTTTTCGGATGATAAAATTTTTACCGTAGAAGAGAGCTACAAGAAACAAAATGATAAGGTGTACGCACACAGTAGTGAAGAAGCGAGCAACCGTATTCCGCGTGTCCAACTAGGTCATTTTCCATCCTCGCTCATGGTATGGTTGGGAGTTTCTTATTGGGGCTTAACAGAGGTACATTTTTGTGAGAAAGGTGTAAAATCGAATGCAGTTGTGTATTAAAATACAGTCCAGACGAACCTTGTGGAACCTGTTTCTCATACCATGTTCAATAACAGGCACTGGGTATTCCAACAAGATTCGGCGCCAGCTCATAGAGCGAAGAGCACACAAGACTGGCTGGCGGCGCGTGAAATCGACTTCATCCGGTACGAAGACTGGCCCTCCTCCAGTCCAGATTTGAATCCGTTAGATTACAAGATATGGCAACACTTGGAGGAAAAGGGGTGCTCAAAGCCTCATCCCAATTTGGAGTCACTCAAGACATCCTTGATTAAGGCAGCCGCCGATATTGAATTGGACCTCGTTCGTGCTGCGATAGACGACTGAGTTTATTCAAAATCACGGAGGTCATTTTGAATAAACTTTAGTGTCATAAGAATCTATGTTTTGTTAAGTTCATTTTGGTATATAAATGGTTACATAATGAATAAACATGTTTCAATTATTTTATATTAAACATGTGACAGAATTTATGACCTGACTAGGTATAAACATATAACTTATGAACTTACTTATGAATTCTATGGTTATGGTAAATGGTTATATATATAAATAAATATGGGTAACTATTTAAAATATATTGATTTAGTTAAACTTATGTAAGAAGAGTTATTGGATGACTAGATCAAAGAGAGGTCGACATTGATGTTACCATGTTGTATTTGGGCTTCCATTAGAAATATTTTAAGTTGTTTTCTAAAGCTGTTGCAACTTTTGGCATTTTTAATTGGTGGTGGCAAATTTTTCCAACACTTGGAAGCCGCACTGCCGACTTGCACAGTCTCTTCGACTAGTCATCCAAATTAGCTTGTCGTATAGGTATTTAGGTGTTTTGTAGTTTATAACACCAAAAAAAAGACAGGCCAGATGAAGCTTGCGTCGCAATTTCATTTTTAAACTAAAGTGCTCATTAAGAAAAGGTATATGGCTCCTAGGTGGACCTCTTCACTAAGATACGGTCTTATCTTGTACAAAACTTTCAGCCTGGTGCTCACAGATGCTACTGAAGTACGACCACGGACATTCTAATGCTGTTTATGACATTGTCACAGGAGACGAAACTTGGATTTACTGTTTTGAACCCGAAAAAAACAGCAATCTTGTGAATGGGTGTTTGAAAATGAGAACAGGCCAACAAAAGTGAGGCAAGCGAGAAACGTTGGTAAAAAAATGATCGCGTTGTTTTTCTCAGCTACGGGTCCCATCTACACAATTCCACTTGAAGATCAAAAAAATGATAATGCCGAGTGGTATTCTACTATTTGTTTACCTAGGTAAACAAATTTCACGAAAGACGACCAAAAAGCCGCGTTTTCAAATCAAATCAAATATTTTATTTTGCAACAACACGTAATACAAAAAAAACAACAAAAAATTTAACAGTATATCAATAAAAAAACAACATAAAAACTCATGACAATGCTCCTTCACACACGGCCAACACAACAAAGTCATTTTTAGCTTCCGAAAAAGTACAACTCGTCACCCATCCTGCACATAGCCCCGACCTAGCACCCTGTGATTTCTGTATTTTCCCCAAAATCAAAGATTTGATGAGAGGTTTCACTTTTACCAACTCCGAAGAGGCAGTGATAGCGATCAATCAGTACGTAGAAAATATGCCTTCAGATCTGTGGTCCTCCTGTTTTAACAAATGGTTCGATCGCATGATAAATGCTTAAAATGTAAAGGAGAGTTTTTTATAACAAAATTTTGGTTATAACATGTTGTTTTTCCAAGTTACGTAAAACTTTTAGTGTGACCTACGTATTGTTGTGCTTTTAATAATAATAAATAAATATTACTGGACATTTTACACAGCGGTATCTAGCCCCAAATTAATCAGAGCTTGTACTATGGGTACCAGATAACTGATAGAATACATATATAAGTTTTTTTGTAAATACACAACCAGACCCGAAACAAATATCTGTTGATCATTCAAACATTTGTTCCGCGGCGGGAATCGAACTCGCAAACTCCTGCGTCACTGAGGTCGTCGAGGTCGTTTTGTTTAAATCCTTTATTTATTGTAATCGATTAATTTTCCGCACATAATTTAATTTTGATTTTGGAATAAAACAACAAAATGAGATAGAGATTTGATGGGCCGCATACCGTCAAAAATGAGGAAAATCTAAACTTTTCAACTCTAGCTACGCCTCTTTCGAAAGAAAACGTTTTCATCAATTACATTTGGTTGGAATTACGACATCAAATTGATTTTCAGACACAATTTGCATTGTTTGTCAATTTGTGAATGAATGATTGAAAATTCTTTATTATACCTTACAAGCTAGACACATCAACAATAAAAAAGAAACAAAATAAAGCAAATAAATGCAAGCATAATGGGCGGTCATATCGCTAAAAAAGAGATCTCTTCCAGACAACCTTTGGATGGTGAGGATCATTGCCTAATATAAGATTGGCCGAGGTGTACAAGAGAATATACATAATACACACGATTAATTGACGATAAATGAATGTCTATCGTGTTACTTGTTACTTATGTGTGAATATCTAGAGAATTTATGAAGTGGAAAAACACGTTTATACAACTGAAACTAAAATACTGAATAACTGTATAGATTATCCTCCTATTTTGATAGAACTCTTAGAGTAGTAAGTGTATGGATTGGTAATGAAATCTCTATTCTGTATAATAAATACACATAGGGCGGTCTTATCGCTTACTGCCAGACACCCTTTGGATGGAGAGAATCATTGCTTAATGATAGATTGGCCAAGGTGAAAAATGAATAAACTTAATAATATAATAATTAAAAATAAAAATTACTTAACCTTAAGTACATATATATTAGGTACCTAAATAATTGTAAATAAATAAATATCATATATGAAATAAATAAACATGTACTTACTTACTGTATGTACGTAAGTACATATTTATTTATTTCATATACATACATAATAAATTATAGATCAGATGAATGAATCACGACTCTTCACGGTGATAAAAGGCAGGTGAAGGGGATTGTCTGATGGAGACCGGCAAGGAGTTTCATAATCAGACAGCTTGGACGGAAAAGATGTCACTCAAAGACAGAAGAGAACAAGGAGTTTGTGATCACTCTATTAGTATACATTTTAATTTGTGAAATAATTTATTAAAAAAGTCAATTTGTAGTTATTAAATAAACTAAATATTTTTACGGCACCCTCGGTGAGCGAGTCAGGCACGCACTTGTCCAGTTTATTTATGTATATTGATTCGAAACACCCGTATGCCAGAACTAAACTCATAACCGAGTCCAGACTCCAGCATAGATTTTAGAAGGATAATCATTGGAAACTAAATATATCATTTTTTTATACTACTTAAATGGCAAACGAGCATGCAGTCCACCAGATGTTAAGTGGCTACTGCAGCCCATGGATCATCATCGTCATCATATCAGCCGTAGGACGTCCACTGCTGGACAAAGGCCTCCCTCATTGATCTCCAGGAACTGCGGTTGGAAGCGGCCTGCATCCAACGCCGACCTGCGGTTCTTACCAAGTCGTCTGCCCATCTTGTGGGTGGACGTCCTACGCTGCGCTTGCCGGTCCGTGGCCTCCACTCAAGAACCTTTCGGCCCCATCGGCCATCTGTTCTGCGCGATATATGGCCTGCCCATGCGCACTTCAACGTGCTAATCCGTCGGGCTATGTCGGTGACTTGAGTTCTCCTACGTATCTCCTCATTTCTGATTCGATCCCGTAGAGAAACCCCGAGCATAGCCCTCTCCATAGCTCGTTGAGCGACTCTGAGCTTATTCATAAGGC
The DNA here is from genome assembly GCA_918857605.2 of Philereme vetulata. Lineage (NCBI taxonomy): Eukaryota > Metazoa > Arthropoda > Insecta > Lepidoptera > Geometridae > Philereme > Philereme vetulata. The sequence goes on from OU975446.1 coordinate 9,595,358, forward strand.
CAATAGTGAAGGACCACGTCTCGGTTCCATATGTCATCACTGGTAACACACACTGATAATGATGAGCCCATGGATATCCACATAGAATTCAAAACAAGGTATTATGTTGTCTTGATCTTTATGTGGATACGTTGCCATACTATAGGACTTAGCTGTTATGCCTATGTGCCAGTAACTACAGGAACATACCATTACCATCTAACTGGAACACAGCGGTGGTGCCCACTTCCTCGAGCCCGTTCACAAAAGCTCTACTACCAGTAAATCTGCGCTAGGGTAGATCTTTTCTAAAAAATGTAGACCTTTGCAAATATTTTGAGTAAGTATACAGTCACGTGGTGTCCCACTCCTCTAGAATAGGGGTCGTGGCTAACCCCGGGGGTTGAAGTGAGCGCAAATATTGACTGTGAGCTTTCTAGATAACTTTCTATCAGAGGTACTTTGAAACTGGCCGGTAACTATTATGTAATAGGATATTTGGGGGACGATCGCGTTAATTGTGAACGAGACTAAGGCACTTGCCTCACCGCCCGCCGGCGAGGAAGCGATTAGCTATCATCTATTTTCTCGCTCAAGAAACGAACAAAAGATATATGTAGATTCCGTGTCAGTAAAAGAGACATGTATGTTAAGGCGATATGTAAAAAAAAAAATAAGCCGCTATGTAACTGCCGTATTCAATAACTAAAAATGGTAGTGATTTCAAATTTAAGCAATATTTACTTGGGGATTTAAACTACATAAATGAAAGTCAGAAACGCAATTGGTGAAATTTTTCTCGATACAATTATTTGTCAAAATCGGCTCTTTTAAAACCCTAATATCGTTCATTCTCCTACTCTAGAAAAGATTAATAGTATTTTTTTACACAGTTATGTAGGTAATTATGCTACCTAAATTAATGGAAACGCATTTTTTTTTCATTTGGTTGGTTCTCATGCAATTCGAGATTTTATCTTTTGTCACTTACGTCACTTACTCCTGCGACAATGCGGCGCGGCTATGATACATGTTTGTCTCGTTCTTCACCCAAGCTAGTAAATAGCACTGTCACTTTTTTTGCATTTCAACGCATTGTCACCGCAATTAAATTTGTATATCGTCTTAACAGTTGATCACTAGCCGTTCATAGGTACTGCCGGCGAGAACTCGCACTCCACTATTTTGTCGTAACGACAACAACACTCGCTCAGCGATACTCGCTCAGCGATAAGCGCTCAGCGATGCTCGCTTGGCGGTCAGAACAGACGCCGTGAGATGATGTGTATCGCCCACCGCACTCGCTCACTCGCTTTATAGCCCAGCGAGACAACTATAGGAACTGCACATTGGATTCTCGCTGCTCGCAAACTCGTTTCTAGTTTCTAGCTCTACTCGCTTCTCGCTCATCGCCGGCGGTGAGACAAGTGCCTAACGTTGGAACGTAACGTGTTTGGTTTTGGTTTCAGGTTGGTTTGACTGTCACGCGTATCAGCGCGATACGAAATCTACATAACGTAACGTGTTTGGTTTTAATTTTACTTTGGTATTAGCGTTCAAAATTATTAGGGATTTAATAAACCTTGAGATTTTTGAGATTATCTTTATATTTTTGGACCACGACATTTTATGGTTCAATTCAATATGTTAAATAATTTCAATGCATTTATTTTTCTACTAGCTTCTGCCAGCGTCTTTGCACGCGTCTTTTTATTTAGGTTTTATTGGGGATTTTCACCTACAAAATGGTTTCGCACGGGTTGTTTGTCAATAAAAAGTAGCCTATTTTTGACTATGTTTGAATCTATTAACAAACCAAATTTCACGAAAATCGGTTCAGCCGTTACGCCGTGATTCAGTAACAAACAAGTAAATAAACAAACGTTCTAACTTTCATATATATAATATTAGTGCGAAATTAATATGTTACACTTAGATACTATGTATATTATTTCAAGAGTAGTGGAGTTCCTTGTGAAAGGGGTCACCCGGGGAATTACACTATTTCTGCCGCCAAGCAGCATTGGTGTGTTTCGGTTTGAAGGATATGGTTGCTGGTGAAATTGCAGGCACGTGAGGCTTTACAACGGTATGCCTCAAGTTGATGGACGCAGAGCAGTGCATTTTAGGGCACGTACCTAAGTGCGTGATCTACAAGGCAATACTTTATTACAGACGATGGTTATATCTACGACGTATTTAATAAGGATCATGGGAAATAAACTTTATTGAAATATTTTTCATAACAAACGAATGTAGAGGATATTTTTCCGGACAGACGGACTAAAACATGGTGGTTTTGAGGAAACTTTGCGATTTTTTGTATCGGCCCTAGTTTAGTCAATCGTGTTTTGGTTTCCACATTCCTATAATCAGTTTATTCAATAATCATTATCAATTAAAAAAATATGTTTTCTTAGTTTAAAACGTTATACAAGCGGATTTCCGTCAGGTCGAATTGCCTATTTTGTCTACCATAGGGCCCATCAGGACGGATTATAAGCTTGTTTCATCTCCAGGCGGTATAAAATAATCTTTAAACTTGATATTTCTTTTAATCTGAGACAGCCACTTTGACATTTGGATTTCTGTGTATGTTTTCTTAGCTTTAGTTTTTTACATGTTTTCGTATACGTTAGGGACTAATTGCGCAACGGTACCTGATGTATTTAGTTGCTAAATATGATTTATGGAGTTGTCAAATCATACAAATATGTCAAATTTAAACATGATAAATATGCTTAAGTACTGTTCTGTTTTTTTGGTGTGCGGATCTAGCGATCTTTAATTACGACGTCGTACGTTTAATTACGTAATTTGGACGACCTATTCCTGATATGATGATGACAATCCTATGGATATATAAAAAGGGACTTAAATAAAAAGACAAACGATTATCTGATCCAATTGACGTTCACTCCCAAACTATTCTTACATTCCTAGGTATGCGTCAGTTCTCATCAATAAAACAGTCATAAAAACGAATATCACCGGACCATCGTAAAACGCTCCCTGCGTGAAACGGCGCTTATAATGTGCGAAATAAAAACGCGACGCGCATAGTATACAATCACTTTGATATTTTTATGAACAAACTAAACTGGTACGAATGTTACGATTGCAGGGTGTGTCGGATTCGGGATATTATGTGGGCCAATTTGAACTGTATGTCTTGGTTCATAAAGTACAAATAGGACGTATTATATTTATTTTTACCTGACATGCCATTGTGCATTGAATACAGGTTGTTTGGTAATTTATACTGACAATATTCAAGTGATGATTTCTCAAAATATAAAAAAAGACTTCTCGAAAAAAAAACTAAAAAAAATCGACTAAGTTTAGGTGATTAATTCGATATAAAACTTACTGCCTACTCTTGCAATCGACATCCAAAATTAAAGGCCGATTTGATATCTCTTTCGGAAATGGCTGAGGGTTTTGGGTTAGAAAGGGACAACAAAGGATATCTCGAGAGGCCACCAATACCTACAGTAGCTGTGGTCAGATGGCAAGAATTATGCAATAGCACAACATAAGTTTAATAAAGTGTTTTTTACGTGCCAAAATAAATTTCCCATTTCTATCGTAAACACTTCACAAATTTATTTAATATGCTCATCAAAATAACCCCTTTCATTTTTGTGCGTATATTATCAAACACTTATATTATACAATACATTATAGAGAGAGACATTATACAACACTATACATTATAGAGGAAGCACTGACCTCAATAATTATCGTTCCTTTTTTCCACTGCTTAGTATTCTTTCTCTCATTTCTCTGAACGCAGAGGGGTTACATTTACAATGAATAATAAAGTTTAGCTACTAATAACACTCATAAGACCAAGCTAATAACCGTCAAATAGCCTAGCAAGAATTATAAGGGCCTAGATCAGTGGTAATTAAACACAGTGTCACTTTACAGCAATTGTACTATTTATTACAGGTTCACTTGAAATATTGTACGTGTGTTACTACGTCTAGCGCTCTACCCAGAAGTAACAACTCTACGTAAAAAAACAAGGAGAGCTGCGATTGGCCGACGTCTCTGATTGGCTTCTGTAAACTTACAGACAATACACTTTTTTCTGTTATTTGTGGGGAAAGAGGCTTACGGCCCACCTGATGTTAAGCGGTCACCGTCGCCTATTGACACCGGCAACACCCGGGGTATTGTCGATGCGTTCCCTACCCTGTAGAAACCTTTTAACATTTCTCTTGTAGCTTGCCATGTTGTAGCCTAACGGGAAAATCTCAGATGGTAGCTCATTCCACAGCTTGCAGATTGGGGTAGAAAAGATCGCGTGAAGCGTGTGGTGCGCGATCCCCAATTGTCGATGATATGTGGATGAGCTTTATTACGTTGTCGAGAAGTGCGGTGGTAAAATCTCGACGACGGGATCAGATCGAATAGCTCCTCAGGACATTCTCCATTAATACAGGTGGTAGAAAACACTGAGCGATCCGTTGTCACGGCGTTGACCCAGTGGTTCCAGCCTGTTGGCGAGTTTGGGATCGCCGATGATTCTAATGGCTCTTGAAGGGAGTCAAAACGAAGCAATTGGTACTTTCTAGCGTCCGAATAATCAATTGATAGATTGTTATGAATCAAGGTTACTAAAATAAATTTTAATAATTTACTTATGCAAAATACGCGGTAAAGTTATCGGCAATATCTATCATATGTAACAAAATATAGCAAATAACAATAATGCCGTGTGTTGCTAAAGCTAAGCTAAAGTGGTTTTGCCGATCCCCTAGCCAAGCGCAGTATATGAAATCTAAATCATTTACTCTCTTATTGAAAGAAAACGAAATATATCAATTTCGAGATTCACGTCCAGCTGGATTGTAATTTTTGGATTTAATTTTAACTTGGTATTCATGAAACAGCATAAAAAAACAGTCACTTTTTGCAAAAACTTCTAATAAATTCACTCTACTTTCACCTTTTGACCTCACGTGATAGCCACGTGACTGCCGGCAAGGTGCACACTTGCATAGGTACTTTTGCATTCTACCCGCATGCCACATTCAATTCCCTGCCAATGGCGACTCGTAAAGCCACGCTCGCTGCAGAAACTTTATTAGCTAGATAGCTACGCCTGTTCAGCCAAATTGTGTAGTTTGCATATGGACACTTGTGTCATGCTATTGTTATTGAAAATTGGAAACTATAAACACTAAGGAAATAGCATGAAAATAACAAAATAAGTGTAATAACAACATTGAATGGAAAAGTTAGAATCGTGTTGTATTTGAAATGAAAGTTGCATAATTAGACTTACCTACCTCATCCCAATCGTTCATAGCAATTATACTGCTAATTTTACTTCGCGATTTAATTAAATGTTTGTTTTATTTAGTGTGGTACCTACAATAAAGTGTTTTTTCTTTTCTAATTTAATCTACTCTACTAAGTATACATTGCAGGGAAGTACAAGCAACAACTGATTCGAAATTAGCCATTTTTCGTCTTATTTATTGTGTATCTCAAATTTGTAATCATTACGTTGTTGTTGTGAATAAATAAATATTGCTGGACATTTTACACAACGCTATCTAGCCCCAAACTAAACAGAGCTTGTATTATGGGAACCAAATAACTGATAGAAAATTTATATACTTTTTGTTGTAAATACATACTTATAGTAATAGAAAAACATCCAGACCCAGAACAAATATCTGAAGGTCATGCAAACATTTGTTCCACGGCGGGAATCGAACCGTTACCTCCTGCGTCTCAGCCGGCTATTCGTCCACTGCGCCACGGAGGTCGTTGTGTTCAATATTCATGCTGTGTTCATGTTGAATCCGCGGAGTGGGGCACTGGTGACTTGTAATACAGGTTTTCAAACCTCTTTTAGGCATCAGTATTTCACAAAACAGGTTTATCATAAGTGAGAGAAAAATAAATCCTTTATTATACAACGGAAGAACCAAAACCGAGCGAATATAAACGTATCTGACAACCAGACGTTTATAAACTTTTATGTAACACGCTAGACTAGCTAGACGATAGTCATAATTCCAGGTCAGATAACATCTCCAACATCTGCTCAATACGTGCGCATCTACTGACAGTGGAAGCACGACTAGCTGTAAAACTATTTACGAGCGTTGGCCAACGCCATCTAGTAACGGAGATTGGCAACTCCACACTAAATCTAGGACGACGCCCTGGGACATTAAACTACATCTTTTACTGCTTAGCTTTGAGGTGAGTTGGATTTAAACGAGCTTTGTCATTTGTTAAACGCTTTAGTGTAACACGAGCATTTTAAGTGCTGTTAGATAGGTCAGTTGTCTACCTAAGTGACTCACTTTCTTGTTAGCTTTAGGGTAGATTACGGTACCAGGAATCTATAGATGAAGGGCTTATAGCGTTTTATAACGCTGAATTCTGTCAAATCATTGGGTTTTCACTATTGTTTGCAAGACACTTTCCAGGGCCATCATACCACTTCCTGATTATGTATCAAACGCAGAGTGCAGAGCTCCTTTTAACCATTATCCTGAATAATAATAATCAAAATTGCCTATTCATGGTCGGTCGAGTCAATAAAAGAAGCCAGGTTAAGCTAAACCTTTCACCATTTCACAAACTTATATAAAATCTCTAATAACGTTGGATCTGTTCACGGATCACGCACTTTGACGCGAAATAAACTGGCAATCGGAGGAGTGGTGTCGGTGGGAATCCTCATAAATCCAGGCTCGCTCCAGCCTTATTCAATCTCCGGGGACGGTGGCGAGACGTAAAGATGCTAGATGTGGCAACATCCGGAGAAACCCGGAAAATATAATAGAATAGAATAACCATTTATTTGGTACACATAAAATGACACCTGTAACAATTATAAGGACAGTAGATACAATTGAAACCAATAAAACAGTTCGACTCATGTGTCTGCGTACCAAAATGGCGTTCAGCTCAGCATAACGTTGGATGTTAAGCACCCAACGCTGATTTTTAGCTGAAACCAGAAGCGAAGGTAGTGCAGCAGCTGCGAAGTAATATAACAAATAAATAAAGAAGTGAGTAAATAAAAGGTGTGTACAGTTTTATTACATAATATTAAAAATATATGACTAATGTACTTAACTTACTTCGAATTCTAAGGTTATGAAGGGAAATGGAAATATTTATAAATAAATATGGGTAACTATTTACAACATATTGATTTAAATATATTTATGTAAGAAGAGGTATTGGATGACTAGATCAAAGAGAGGTCGACATTGATGTTACCATGTTGTATTTGGGCTTCCATTAGAAATATTTTTGGTTTTTTTCTGAAGCTGTACAAACAACATTAAAAACATCGGACCTCTTCGGAATTCTAGTTTGGTAATGCAAAGTGTACTTAGTTAGGTATGTGTCGTTGCGCGAATGAAAGAACGAAAGGAAGAAAACATTTTATTCAAAAGTAAAAGAGAAAGAAAGAATAAAAACGCAACAACAACATATCACTTAAACACTACCAAACTTTTAAAAACTCTGTGTACAGCTCAGCATTCTCCACTTCCGAGATCAGTTTTGTTTACCTCACGTACATTTTGATGAAGTAGAAACTATCAGGCCTAAAATGCTTCTTTTTCTTCCGCCTCTTTTCCCAAATTACGTGGGGTCGGCACAACATGTATTTTTATTCCATAACTCTCTATCAGCCGTCATTTCCGTTGTCGCTTATTTTTTTCTCATATCATTATTCACGCAGTCCATCCATCTCTTCTTCGGCCTTGCTCTACTTCTGTATCCATCCACATTCATATCTAACACTCTTTTAGTCACATGATTTTCTTCCCTTCGCATGACATGCCGATTCCACGCTAGCCTCCTCATTCTTCGCATTACTCCTCAACTTTTTTATCACTGGCGCTACTTTCAAACTTCCTCTAATATACTCATTCCTTATCTTATCCATTCTCGTTACCCCACGCATCCATCTCAACATTTGCATTTTCGCAGCGTGTATTTTTCTTTCATCCGTTCATTTCGTCGCCCCAAAAATCATAATGTCGTCTTAAGTGGCCGGACACATAGCGAGAACTACAGACAACTGGTGGAGCGAGAAGCTGCTGCATTGGTACCCGCGAGGCGCCCCAGGGCGCCCGCGCCGACGCTGGGCGGACGACATCGTAGCCACCGCTGGGGCCGCGTGTACGCGCTTAGAGGCATTTGTCCAAAATTGGACATCTCTAAACAAATAATAATAATAACATTTAATTAATAATGATTTAATATGATACAATTTATAATAAATTAATATTTTTTTATAGATTTGAATTTGTATTGTTTTAGGAAATAAAAAGGCTATAATAATAATAATCCATTCTCGTTACTCAACGCATCCATCTCAACATTCGCATTTCGGCCATTTCACTCTTATTTCATCCTTTCCTTCCGTGGCCCAACACAGAACCAGGCCTAAAATGCATTAGAAAAAAAGTAAGAAAAATAATTTATTGTACATACCCAGATTTTGAAAGATAACACTACTAAATAACACAATATAAAATACAGGGTACAAAGAAAGGTTACGTATTGATCATGGAACTCTACTGTCATTATTTTAGACTTACCGCCGTATATAATTTTCGATCAATTGATCAATTTAACTCTATGAAGCAAGGCATATTCAGATAATTTAGTTCGTTGCCTCTGTATACTTTACAGAAAGAGGTCGTGTTTCGTGCCAGGTCCGATATAAAAGTCCACTTTATAAAGGCTGACCGCGGCGGCGACGGCGGCGGCTCCCTTCTGTTTGTCTTTGTGATACGAACTTTGATGTGAAGTATTAAATTGTGGCTTCCCCTTGAAAAGAAAAATCACCTACCCTTTAATACGATTTTAGCGCACAACAAGGCGTGCTAGGCTACCCCTTGTTGGGCGCCAAAAAGTAGGAACGTTTTTGGCGCCCACCGTGGGGTCTATGAAAATAGAATTTTAAATTATTACATTTTATAATTGCACTATGATACTATTAATCACACTAATATTATATATGCGAAAGTTTGGATGTTTGTTTGTTTGTTACTCAATCACTAACGGTTAAACAGATTTCGATGAAATTTGGTATGTACGTAGATTATAACCTGGATTAACACATACGCTACTTTTAATTGACAAACAACGCGTGCGAAGCCACAGGCGGAAGCTAGTATTATAAATGCGATAGTTTGGATGTTTGTTTGTTTGTTACTCAATCACGTCGTAACGGCTGAACCGAAATCAATGAAATTTGGTATGTACGTAAAGTATAACCTGGATAAAAATAGGCTACTTTTGTTGACAAACAACGCATGCCAAGCCGCTGGCGGAAGCTAGTATTATAAATGCGAAAGTTTGGATGTTTATTTAATTGTTTGTTACTCAATCACGTCGTAACGGCTATACCGATTTTGATGAAATTTGGTATGTACGTAGGTTATAACCTGGATAAAACATAGGCTACTTTTTGTTGACAAACAACGCGCGCGAAGCCGCTGGCGGAAGCTAGTATTATAAATGCGATAGTTTGCATGTTTGTTTGTATGTTACTCAATCACGTCGTAACGGCTAAACCGATTTCGATGAAATTTGGTACGTACGTAGACTATAACCTAAATAGGACATATGCTACTTATTGTTGACAAACAACGCGTGCGAGGCCGCTGGCGGAAGCTAGTATTATAAATGCCAAAGTTTGGATGTTTATTTATTTATTTGTTACTCAATCAAATCGTAACGGCTTAACCGATTTCGATGAAATTTGGTATGTACGTAGACTATAACCTGGATAAAACATAGGCTACTTTAAGTTGACAAACAACGCGTGCAAAGCCGCTGGCGAAAGCTAGTGTTACAATAATTCGCTGTCCACATTGGTTTTGGAGTTAATAATTTTATAACAACTGTTTAAAATTTTGTTTTCGGTTCATGGTTCATATTTTGTGAGTATTGGTTAAAACTATCACTGCAAGTGCACACGGCTACACATCAAGCTATACGTTTCCAGTATAAGCTGACCTCTCATTCTACGAAAAGCCTACACAATGCGAAGACAGCTTATACTGGAAATGTATAGCTTGATATGTAGCCGTGTGTACATACAAAACTTGTTAACTTTGTATTTAGAATAAGTTCTCAAACATCTAATGAACCAAATCCGTGTTTCATCGCTTACAATATCACCTAAGCACGTAATCCTGGATTATAACCGAGTATGAACCGCTAACACCTGTTAAAGATCCAGTTAAAGTTAACAGTTAAACAGCCGTGGAACTCCTGTAACTGGAGTTAAAGTTTCATCAACTCCATACTTCCAAAAGTAGCACCTTAGCGCAGTTTAGAAAATTAACTGGCTGAGTTTATTTATTTTCTTTTATTTCAAACAAAATCCACAGCTCTTAGTATATAACAGGTGTATCATATGTTTTAAACTTACAGCCAATTTTCAAAACATTTGTCAAAACATTGACGACGTAAATCACTTATTGCGCTAAATAGGACCATGACTTTAAATATAAAGAATTACAATATAAAAAAATCTTAAGATAAGTATAACTTACACAACAACCATAACCACACACGCACACTAAACATTAAAGATATACATACATATAAGATACACATTCATACATCACCTATACACCTACAAATAAATGCACATGCTTAATTTAACTATTCAATGTACCTAAGTACGAGTAAGAGTTGTGTAGTGTACACCTCAATACTCCGTCCACATCTATACTGACTGTGTGAGCTTTAGAGAAGTAGGTATGTTTAATTAGTAAATATGTTTATTTAGAACTTGGAGAACTTCCCGCTTGAACCCTAATTTGCTGTTGTTGAAAATATCAATATCACTAAATGTTTTATCATAGCTTCTATGCAACCGATTGACGAGTGAATTTTGGGCATAGTTTGTAGAAGAGTGGGAGACAGCAAAAAGTTTTGTATGTCTCGTTCGCTTTAGTGGCGCGCAAAATATAATGAAGAAAAGTAAAGATAAAGAGTTATCGAAGAATAAAGATATATTTTACGATTAAATGTGGATTGTTGATCAAAAACACAAAACAGGCTTGAAATAGGCTTATATGATTTTGTTTTAATTTACCTTCTAAGATTTCCATAGTGACCTATCTTGTGTGGCCTGCATCCAATGGTTCCCGGCTATCATTAAGTGTTTTTTTTTATGTAAAAAGTGGCTGTATGCTGCGCTTTTGATGTCATAACATATTTAGATTTTATGGAAAACTAGCTGACCCGCCCTCGACTTCGCTCCCTTAATGACGTCATCGCCCGCGACGTGCAGATGTCCAGCGTCGAGGACTTTGTGATAATGTTAGCGCGTTGTGTGTATGATCGTGCCAACAATTGCCGCCACGCTCACCTCAACGTCATCGCTCCGCTGCACGCATGGCCACCTGACATTCGAACTCCCTGGCGTCTATTACAGCGGGAGCTCCTGTGCTCACCGTCCTCTTCATAGCGTATACCACAAGAGAACCAACGTTAACCAAGACATCGGTCACGTAACGTCTGAGAGACCATACTGCAAGCCAGGATGGCACTCCGGACATCACCCCGTGACTCAGAGATAGTCGTCTCTGACGTTGAAGTCAGGGTTAAGTACGAAAGTCCCCGCAGTGGCACTGGCTCTGGAATGGGTCGATGTAGCCCCACTTGCCTAGATTGTCTCGGCAGCGACCAACTTGAGTGCGCAACCGGTTTAGGTTTAGTTGGTTGAATGTAATCAGGAGGGGCAGTGATGGATAGATATATAGATTACTGTTTATAAAACGTCTTACAGAACCACAGTGTGAAATTTGACTTGATTTTTGGACATGGTATTTTTATTGCAGAATAATGTAGTAAATAAGATTTCAAACGTTATGAGTTGACTATACCTCAGCCCAAACTCGAATTTCACCCCCGCTTCTCTGCGCGCCGCTGCACGTCCTATCTCGCCGTGGTTCATATGTTTGCCGGTTTTTTATCATTCAGTCCCTTCATTATCTTGTTGTGTTTGTTTCTCATTACTGCGTCTTTACAAAAACCAACTAAATATAAATTCTGCCTAAGAATTACGTGTTCGTTTGGAGCGACAAGCGTCACGGGTACCCGTCTGAAAGCCGAGGCCAGACTGAATCGCGAAACGGGCGTCCGGAGCGAATGGTGTCATTAGTGCAAAACTTAGATATTTTCATTTCATGATAAAATCAAAACGTATTTTGAAAATTTAAAACACAGTTGCCCTTATTTATGTTGTGTAGAATTACTGTACAAAGTTTCAAGATCTAAATTGTAGTATTTATCGCATAAGAACGGTTTTAAGATAAATTTGGAGTCGTCTTTGGATTTTTTTTCTATCGAGAAAATTTTACGGAATCGTGTTTTCACAACACAGGCGCTCTAGCACGTATCCTTAACTATAACATATATGAATTACAAATTGAAATACCAAAATTTGTTGAACAAAACATTGTTTCAAAATAAGCGATTTATCGTCTCCCCAGGTATAGTGCGCCCTTACTCCCGTGTGTAAATTATGCGTATTTTCCGAGAAGTTATTTTTTGAATAATCCTGTCAGAAAGTGGCCGCTTCAAATAAATATCCAATCTTTTCCAAGTCAATTTAGTGCAGGACGGAAAGTCACAAACGAACAATACGTTACACCTGACGACGTTTATTTTATGTGACTAATAAAACGGCCGTTTGAGCACACGGTCAGTAAGGGTTGAACTACTTTTACTTGGATAACTTTTATGGTTCAGAGATTTGTTTTGGTTCAACTCCGTTAAATCCGATTATTGGATTCAGCTGGATATTCTCAAATGCTTTTTATTGATCGAACTAGGCGAGATCTCCAAATCAACTCTCCATCCAATCTAACTTGGGCAAATCGGCGTTGTATGTATGAATTAATGAAAATACTTTACTGTACATCACAAAAGAAGCAAACCTAAAAATAAAAATTCACTAAACAACAAGAACAATGGGCGGTCTTATCGCCTAGAAGCGATTTCTTCCAGACAACCTTTGGATGGAGAGGATTTTTGTAACATTCCGTTAATGGAGGGGGGCGTACATTAACAGAACAAAAACTAAATTTTGGAAGAGCGCTAAAAATACAATAAAATACTAACAATAAAATAAAACAATATACACAAGTTAATATACCTACAACAAATAAAATAAAAATATACATACTATATATCTATAGCGGTACTACGAAATTTTAGAAATGTTCCTATAGCCACATAATACAATAATTATGTAACAGACATATATGTATACTTAGTAAATTAACAAAGTTACATTAAGCACCTAATATAACATAGCTATGATCATTTTAGTTTGTAATAAATATCTTTATGCTGTTTGGTTACCTTGCCACGGCTTTACAAGGTACTCGTGCGCGATAACTTGGGACCTGCTAGGAATGCGACTCCCCGACCGCTTCCCCTGCACTTCCCCGATGGCGCCCGTATTGTACCGTTCGCATCACTATTTTTTACTAGGGTTTTTAGTCTCGTACTGGCCTACGTCACGTAACGACGCGCTCTGGAATTCTTTTAGTTTTCGTTTGTATTATTGTTTTGTTGTTGTAGTTTTTGTTGTTATAGTTTGTGTCATTGTTTTGTTGTTGTAGTTTTTGTTGTTATAGTTCTTGTTAACTGTTTTTGTTATCATTATGAAGGGTAAACCTTTGCATAGCGGAGAAAGAAACCTCGTGCTAAAAGTGTTAGAGTTTTTTCAGACAGTTTTTTTAGACAGGCTTTGACAAAAGTATTGGGACGATGACCTCTTACAAGAGTATCGCAATTAATTGTAAATTTATCGGATACCTCTTCGTCAAGTGATTATAGTGAGACTGAGGACGAAGAACAACCTCTAGAAGGCATAAATCCACTAAGTAGTGACGAAGATGAGATAATGTAAATAATAGATAAAATAAATGTATAAACTTAAACATTGTATTTTTATTTTATTCAAATAGTGTAAAAAAGATTAGATAAAAAGCAGCGTCCTCCCTGAGTAACATAATAAATTAGGTTAAAAAAAACAAAGACGAAGCCGCGGGCGGCTGCTTGTTATGTTCGCTTTTTTGCGGGCGGTACAAACACGCCAATATGACGTCACCGGGCTCAGGTCCCAACTTATCGCCCAACTTCTAAATATTACTTGTATGAAACCTGTGATGAATGTTGCATTGAAATAAATAAATACTAACTACATTTCTGGGAGATAAATGCTTTTCACTCTTGTTTTAATTGTGGCTAATGACGGAGCTTGCCGTATTGAGACCGGTAATGTGTTCCAAAGACGTGTTGCTTGAACGGTAAAGGAATCATCATAGAAGCTAGTTCTTATGAACTGGGGTTTACAGCGGCAAATTTTCAGACGATCGGAGCGAGCGAGTATTATGGTTGTTTGTCCGAGGATAACTTTCGAAGCGTTGTTTCGATCATTGTGAAATTTGGTATATAGGTAGATAGTGATAGCACAATCTTGGTGTGACTATGGCGGGTTCCTATATCCGTCGGTAACCGACTACGCCTCGTATCTCCTTGAAAAAGTATCAAATTAGTGTCAAACTTTTGACAGTTTTTCAAGGAGAAACGAGTCGTAGCTGGTTACCGAAGGAAATAGGAACACGCAAAATGTTTAGGGGTTGTTGAGATATTAGGGTTCAAGTGAGGTAAAAAAAACCAAATGGAACTATCCGGTCCAATGGCACGTTTAATAAAAAGGTCTTCATTAGTAAATTTCGACCCCGTTTTTATTTTTAGTTTAAACCTTTCAGTGTTTAAGTTATAACCCATAATAAAAACGGAACTCTGACGAAATTCACAGGGTATTCCAGTGACTTCACAGTGCTGAAATTTGGTATGCGTGTAGCTTTTGTAACACAAATATAGGGTAAAGTCTGAAATTTAGAAAAACTACAATTTCTACCACAAAAAACAGTAACCAATTAACATGAACTCCCATTACCTGTATTTTTTTATATATATTATATATAATTTTTAATGATTTTTTATATATATTTTTTATATATGTATAGTCTTGCGTTTGACCACGATCGCGCCTGATGGTAAGCGATGATGCAGTCTACGATGATACACGCTTGCCTAGAAGAAACCTATTCACTCGCGACTTAAAGATACTCAGGTTGTAGCTATCAGGAAACACAGACTCTGGCAAGTCGTTCCACTCTTTGGCGGTGCGCATAATAAAGGTCGAAGAGAACCGCTTTGTGCGAATGATAGGTATTTCTACGATATAGCGGTGGCGCACCGCAGAGCGTCTGGTTGTCCGTTGATAGAAAGAAGATGGTGGGATCAGGTTGAAAAGTTCCGCCGCACACTCCCCGAAATGTACTCGATAAAAAACCGAGAGGCTAGCGACCTTTCGTCGATGCTCCAGGCTGAGGAGCCTTGCATCAACTAGCTCATCGTTGCCTATGAGCTTCTAAAATTATCTTAATCTTATTTAAAATAAACTGTAGCCCAATATTCTGGTTATCATTTCGTTGCACTATTTTGATAGTCAAAGATTACAAATATTTGTTTATGTTTTTATGGGCGACTTGCAAGATCACAGTTCGAGGCGAATCACTGTATATTTGTATCGGAGGTTTTATTATTGCATGCCTTGAAAGTCAGACATTTATTGATTCTTTGTTTTAGTTCGGACACCTTTGTAATATGCCATATATTTCAAACAATCAATACATTGGGTTTGATTTTGTGTTTAAATGTATTTATTGACTTAACTAAACAACCACACTCAAATAATCTATCATCTAATAATCCAATAAAATTATATAAGTAACTAGTGGTCCCGCAGAACTTCGCATCGGCTTGAAATGCATAGGTATAACGCGGGCTGTCAATATAAGTCACCCTGGTAGAATTGTCCATTGTTGTCCCCGGCCATCATTATGTATGAGAAAATGAATGACTTCCACAAATAATTCAATACCAAAATTAGCCAAATCGCTCCACCCGTTCTCGAGTTTTTGCGAGACTAACGAACAGCAATTATTTTTTTTATATATAGACAATATATCTCGGGATAACTCCTACCGAAGCATCTGTTTCAAAAGATATTCAGTTTTTTACATCCTCTTTGACGATATTTGCAGCACGCATTCTGTCAATTCTATGTCAAACGTCATAAGGTTACATTAAAAAAGCGCTAAGGTTAGATTATAAATAATTTTAAATGGTGGTTAAGTATTCTTAAATTTTCTAATTTAGCGCGCAATTTTCCTAATTTTTTCTTTCATAAGAACTTTCTCCTGATAATAAGAAATATAACAAAAAAAGAATTGGCCAAATTGGTCCCGGCGTTGTTGAGTTATGCGCTTACAAACACATTTTGCGATTCATTTTTATATTCTAGATTCAGATACATATGGAACAGCGAAATTGTTAAACACTTAACAAACACTCAATTTACACCCGCACTCAATTCACATATCGCCCTCACAGCACTTTGGGAACAGGGCTACAAAATATGCAATCTTACGAATGTGTCTTGGGAGCGAAATCACCTAAAAATGTTCCCGCCGGGCTGAAATCACCGAAAAATGCTCGCATCTTGTCGAAAGGATCGTCGAGAGGCGATAAAAAAATCTGCTTCGTCAAATGACACATCCCTCTATACGTTCTAAGATAAGATAACCGACTGTTACACGGTTTTATGCAACCTTGGAAAGAGCCTTTACGAGCCTAACAAAATCCTCTGGCAATCTGGTAGTTAAGATATCACACTAATATTATAAATGCGAAGGTTTGGATGTTTGTTTATTTATTTGTTTGTTTGTTACTCAATCACGCCGTAACGGCGCAACCGATTTCGATTAAATTTGGTAGATGCGTAGATTATAACCCGGATTGCCACTAAGGCTACCTTTTATCCCATAAATCAGTTCCCATCGGTTAAAAATGGGGTGTCAAATCAAGCTTCAGCAGCGAATTTAGCATTATTTCTATATTACCTACATATTTAGTAGTGTAAAGCGTACGAAGTCGCGGGCAACAGCTAGTTGGTAATAATACCCTTATCAGTACGTAATTTCAGTTGGTTACTGTGCTAAACTAAGAAAAAGTTAGTTATGAACAAACACAAAGGAATATACAAGGATTTCTCACATTCATTCAATTTAGGGCCTGGCCTAACAATATTTTTAAGAAGACTGCCGATTTGCGTAATATTTTGCTAAAACTATTTTGTAGTCATCAAAAATAAGCTTCAGAGCAATGTACGGTTACCGGGCAAGCATCAATATGTAAAATTATTTCTTATGAAGCGTCAAAATAACGCTGACTCCTACGAGATGAACTTGTTTTGCACAGTACCATTAGCACAGCACAAAAAAGGCCTTTAGCGAGCAGTGAGTGAATTCTGTGAATTAATTTTGAATGGGGAATTTATTCACGGAATTGGATCCACAGAAAAACTATCCAGATTTTTTTTAAAGCTTTCGAAGTCTTCTAATACCGTATGTAACCAAAAGTATTTGTCCTGCATTCCAAAAGTTTCAAACTCCTAGACACAGAGTAGTCTCGGATGACTCGGCTGAACTGCGCCCAACATGGCGACCCGCAAGTAACCGTGGCCGAGTTTATTGGCTGTAAAGAATGCATGCTTGTTTTAGTGAAATTGCGGTTTATTTTACTGCCAGTGGACAGTGATACAAAGTGTCTAAAGCAGAGAAGGATATAATAGCAATGCAAACGTAAAATTATTTTTGTAGACTGTACGTATAGTAATAATAAACATTAGGCAGCGATAAGGCCGCCAATTGTATTGCCTGTTTGACGTGAATACATTTCTGAAATTGCTTCCATTTAGGCAATTTAATTAGATCGAGTTCCAAACGTCGAGATCTGTAGACGAACGAAGGTACATCACGTTGGGAATCGAGTTATGGAACTCAAATGGTCTTATGCGGCACACTTGGCTAGACGTGGTGATGACAGATGGAGCAGGGCAGCGACTACTAGAATACTAGAAATAAAGTATTGCCTGTATCCTACTTTAAACATGATGTTCTCAATTTTTTATAAAATTTAACACCCAACGCAAAATTACATTCTACAGCATCATGTCATCCGTATACTGCTGTGGGGAAGTGCTGCAGATATAAACACCGTTTTTGTGCTGCAGAAGAGGGCTGTTTGTGCAATTTATAATATGGACCCCAGAGAATCATTACGCAATAAGTTTAAAGAAATAAATATTATGACATTCCCTTGTCAATAAATCTATGAAAATCTGATGTATGTTCATAAAAATATTAATTTGTTTAAGAAAAATAGCAATTATCATAATTTTAATACTAGAAATAACGATAAACTCGCTGTTGCCACTTGTAGACTCCATAAAGTTAGTAAATCGTTTAAGGGGACACCGGAGGGACAATTGCCCATACAACACGTACTACCAAGATCATTTCTAATTGGAGCATATTTCTACCTTAATAAGGCATTATTTTAATTTGAATCGTATTTATCTAGATTCCCAACCATATATTAGATCAAAATACTTACCTAAAATGAAATAGCAGCGTATCGCATTCTGGATGTTTTTACGTCATAAATTACCTGGTTTCAACCTCTAATTGTTTTGTATTAAAAACAACAACATCTTACGTGTCCTAGTCATGGGAACATAGATTATATCGTCTAGTTACAGAATAACAACACAATGAGAAAAATACAACAAGTTTTCAGTCATCATTTTTGGTATTACGAAACACGGTCAAAATCTAATCAAATTTAGAAACGTTTTAGACATTTCCTTGGCAATACATCTATGAAAATCTGATGTATGTTCACAAAAATAATAATGGGTTTAAGAAAAATAGCGATAATCATAAAAATCATTTATAAATAATAGAAATAAAGATAATCTCGCTGTTGCCACTTGTAGACTCCATATAACTTTATGGAGTCTACAAGTGGCAACAGCTCTACAGTAAATCGTTTAAAGGGCAAGGTGTTCGCTTTTAAAACAAACTCTTTTTATAGCACTTGGCCGGTTTTTAGTTTTATTTTATGTTAGTTATATTGTTTCTTTGTGGTAATTACAATATAAAGTTATTTTATCATAATTATGCAAGCATATCTTGTTTAATTTTATTTAAAGAAAGGAATTAATAAACTCGGAGTAGTAACTCGCGTCAGTGTTCGCGACCGCGACACATTTGACGACCTCCGTGGCGCAGTGGGCGAATAGCCGGCTGAGACGCGGAACAAATGTTTGCAGTTTCTACAGATATTTGTTCCAGGTCTGGTTGTTTCTCTATATATTTTAAGTACGTATTTACAAAAAAAATGTATATAAGTATTCTATCAGTTATCTGGTTCCCATAGTACAAGCTCTGTTTAGTTTGGGGCTAGATAGCGCTGTGTGAAATCTCCAGCAATATTTTTTTATTTATTTATTTATTCTTAACTGCGAATTATATCGTGTACCCGTATTGATGTACTATGATTTTGTTACAAAATAATATTATTGAAGTAAAACTTCTTTACGCTTGCTTGACTTGGGGAGTAAGCTGGTGAATGCGTTTCGAAAAGTGCGAACGGAAGTTGAGAGGGAGATATAAATTAGTGAAGATAGACAGAGAGAGAGTTACGTTTCGTATATTTTTAAACGTTCATGTGCGAGTGCGAGTTGCTTCTGTCCAGAATGAACATAGACTGATCGACCTACAGACTAGACGTGTGGACAATTTTGTAATTGAACAATTTTTTAAATTAGTATTTTGTTAAAGCAGTTTTTCTTCTGTCGTGTGGTCTAAAACACACTCGTTTTTTTGTTTATTTTTATTTATCTTATACTAGCTTCCGCCAGCGACTTCGCACGCGCTGTTTGTCAACAAAAAGTATCCTTTGTGTTAATCTACGTACTTACACCAAATTTCATCGAAATCGGTTTAGCCGTTACGCCGTGATTGAGTAACAAATAAAATAATAAACATCCAAACTTTCGCGTTTATAATATTAGTTGTTGTCAGCGGCTTCGCCCGCGTTGTTTTGGGGTGCAAAAATATCAATTACCATTTTATAAAATCGGGTAAAACAGGACACAAAACGACTTAAACGGATCATACTGTCATAACTATAATCACACTAATATAATAAATGCGAAAGTTTGGATGTTTGTTTATTTATTTGTTTGTTTGTTAGTCAATCACGTTGTAACGGCTGAACTGATTTCGATGAAATTGGGTATGTTCCTAGATTATAACCTGGATTACCTAATACTCGTACATAGGCTACTTTTTATCCCATAAATCAGGTCCCATGGGATAAAAAGAGGATGTCGAAAAATGCGTGCGAAGCCAAGGGCCGATGCAAATTTTTTTAGAATTATAAAATACATCAACACTCTTTACAGTATATTCTTCCTTATTTACCAGCGCCAACATTTTAAAGATAAAAAAATTCAAAGGATAATTTCGAAGGATCCCAAGTATCAAAATACTTGCATCCACATCAAGGCTTACTTCTTTTCGCAGGGCGTTCCCACCACGCCCAGCGCTGGGAAACGTGATGAGTCTCCGGATACAAGAGAGTTGATTTATTACTACGAAGTAACACGGTCATAAAAAGAGGATGGTGGAAAAAGGAATGAGAAATTTGAATTTTACTAATCCCGAACCATTTTAGTTAACCATTTTGTGTAAGCACGTGTCAAAACACAGTCAAGTGTTTACAAATAATTTAGTCCTAATGATTTAAGCAGTTGCCAAATCATACAAATACGTCAAATTCAAATCTGTTTATGGCGGGTTCCTATATCCGTCGGTAACCAGCTACGACTCGTTTCTCCTTGAAAACCTGTCAAAAGTTTGACACTAGTTTGACACATTTTCAAGGAGATACGAGGCGTAGTCGGTTACCGACGGTTATAGAAACCCGCCATTAGTCTCTAACTAGTGGTTCGCCCCGAACTGAGATCTCGCGAGTCTCCCAAAACACAAAAGAAAATATTCTTAGGACGACTCGCGCAACGATGCCTAAACGTATTTAGTGGCTAAATATGATTTAAGGAGTTGACAAATCAAACAAATACGTAATATTTAAACATGTTTAGTCGCTAAATACGTTTAGGGATCGTTGTGCAAGCCGGCCTTAATCTTTGACCAATAAAACAGGGCCACGAAATAAATATCCACATAACTCGACCTACAGTTTCATTCAAATTACAGGTAATGGGAGTTCATGTATGTGGTTATCATTTTTTGGGCTACAAACTGCAGTTATTCTGGATGTCAGACTTTTGCCTATATTTGTGTCACTTAAGCTACACGCATACCAAATTACAGCACTGTGGGGTCACTGGTGTACCCTGTGAATTTTGTCAAAGTTTAGTTTTTATTATGGCTAATACCTCAAAAACTATAAAGAATTTACTAAAAATAAAAACGGGATCGAAATTTAATAATGAAGATCTTTCATTTGACGTCCTATTTGACCAAATAGTCTCATTTTCATTGTTTTTACCCCTCTTGAACCCCAATATCTCAACAACCCCCCAACATTTTTAGCTCATTTAGTCACACCAAAATTATGCCATCATTACCTGCCTATGATGTATCAAAATTTACGATGATCGAATCAACGCTTCGAAAGTTATTCTCGGACAAAAAGACCTGTCAACACAACAAACATTTTTTTTCAATAGATCATGATGAATATTGATATAGATCTTTTTAAGAATGAATTACCTTTATGTAGTAGATAGGTAATATTCTAAGACATATGTTTGTACTAAAAGGCAAAACTTGCCCATCAGACGATACACGTCAAAGTTTAAAAGCCTCTATACATGTTGTTCGTTCCTCCGC
Source organism: Philereme vetulata (assembly GCA_918857605.2). NCBI lineage: Eukaryota > Metazoa > Arthropoda > Insecta > Lepidoptera > Geometridae > Philereme > Philereme vetulata. Next base: position 9,617,206 of record OU975446.1, read on the forward strand.
CAACTTTATTGAGAAATGGCTCCAAGAATTGAATCTGACATCCTCCTTGCGCACTTTAAAACTGGTTAAAATCTACCACCAAAAACATACTTTACGACTAGCATATAAGGTACAGTTTCATTTGCGAGTTTTAGTAAGGTTTTTATCAAGAAAAGCGTTTCGTGTATATTTATTAGTTGCTCTTTTTGTGTGTAATGGATTTTTAAGTGAATAAACAACGGCAAAAAGTAACCGCTTCTACCTCTTAAGATCAAGTAAAATGAGCCGAGAAAATGTACGTATTGACGAGGACAATTTTAAAGATTATGAAAATGAGAATGTTCTTGCAAAGTTTGTGAGTGTTGGCCTAAGATGTCATCTGACGTCACAATCCGGAGGTTGTGGATTCGAATTCGATGCACCGTTACGCATACTCTAAAGTCTCTAAACAGTGGAGCATTGTCTAACTAAGGAATACATTGTGAGGAAATCCGCAGCTGCCTTGCTTTTGATATCGATATGGCTATAATAAAAAATAAAAACCGGCCAAGTGCGAGCGGACTCGCGCACGAAGGGTTCTGTACCATTATCTATAAAAAACGGCAAAAAATCACGTTTATTGTATCGGAACCCCCCTTAAATGTTTGTTTTATTTTAATTTTTTAAAGTGAATATATAACTAAATATTCTGTCATTGTCATTTAAAGCGTCTACCTGTTGCCGTTTAAATATCGGACTAAAACGAGCAAAAAAATCACGTTTGTTGTATGGGAGCCACCCTTAAATATTTATTTTATTCTGTTTTAGTATTTGTTGTTATAGCGGCAGCAGAAATACATCATCTGTGAACATTTCAACTGTCTAACTATCACGGTTCATGAGATACAGCCTGGTGACAGACGGACGGATAGACAGACAGACAGCGAAGTCTCATTAATAGGGTCCCGTTTTACCCTTTTGGTACAGAACCTTAAAAACACACATCCTACTAAACAATGTTTTTAACACACATGGTTCATTAGATTGAGAAGTGTGTGATCTAAATCAGCCCAGGCATATAAATGCTTTGAAGTTAATTGAGGCATACTATGACCGCTTACCATCAGCATAAGCCTGTTTCCCCACAAATAACACAAATAACATAAAAAAATTATATAAAGTATATGTTTTTATTTATTAGGTACATATTTAATCTTATTTATTGGTTTGTATCCGATCGTCTCCCGGGGATTCTTAGCACCCCTGGCCCCGCCGTTACCATGACTGCTACCGTAGCCAGGATTAGCGGGGCCGCCGGGGACTCAGGGCCTGGTTTTATGTTGTATATCCATGAGGGGGTTGTAGCCATACTCGCCACGCTTGGCAAGCGGGTTGGCGAGCGCAGTATAGGTATTGAAAACACGAAAAGACGCTGCTGCCCATCTTTCGGAGGTATCCCTTAGCAGACTCCTACTGCATCCACGGGCAAGAGCGGAGGGGCAACATTCTATTGCTGGCGCCCCACGGCAAAACGACTAGGACAAACAGTCCAATTAAATCGGTCCAACTTCGAGAAAGAGGTCAATCGTCGAATCCAACTCGGATGGGCAGTGTTTGGGAAACTTCGCAACGTCTTTTCGTCCAACATACCTCAGTGCCTTAAGACGAAAGTCTACAATCAGTGTGTGTTACCAGTGATGACATATAGAACCGAGACGTGGTCCTTCACTATTGGCCTTATGAATAAGCTCAGAGTCGCTCAACGAGCTATAGAGAGGGCTATGCTCGGGGTTTCTCTACGGGATCAAATCAGAAATGAGGAGATACGTAGGAGAACTGAAGTCACCGACATAGCCCGACGGATTAACACGTTGAAGTGGCAATGGGCAGGCCATATAGCGCGCAGAATAGATGGCCGATGGGGCCGAAAGGTTCTCGAGTGGAGGCCACGGACCGGCAAGCGCAGCGTAGGACGTCCACCCACAAGATGGGCAGACGACTTGGTAAGAACCGCAGGTCGGCGTTGGATGCAGGCCGCTTCCAACCGCAGTTCCTGGAGATCAATGAGGGAGGCCTTTGTCCAGCAGTGGACGTCCTACGGCTGATATGATGATGATGATGATGGTTTGTATTATTTAGCGGCCAAGAACAGACCTAAGAAGTCCAGGACGTCCGACGGCGCGGTGGGTCGACGACATAAAGAAAGTCGCGGGCGACTCCTGGATGCGCAGCACAGAACCGGGAAGGGTGGCGTTTACAAAGGGAAGCCTACACCCAGCAGTGGATACTTATGGGCTGTGAATGATGATGGTGATATTTTGTTCCATTAATTATCTAATATTTTTAAAATTCTATCCATCAAAGCTAGTCCAGAAGAAATCACTTCTAAGCGATAATATCGCCTATTGTACTTGTGGCTTTGCGGTTTTATTTTTGTTTCTTCTGTGGTGTACACACGGCTACACATCAAGCTATACATTTCCAGTAAAAGCTGACCTCTCATTCTACGAAAAGCCTACACAATGCGAGGCCAGCTTATACTGGAAATGTATAGCTTGATGTGTAGCCGTGTGTACAATAAAGTAACATTAGTAAAAAACTCATTTCATTAATTGTGTTGGTTTCAAAAATGTTTATATTTAATTCGTTTTAAATACGTGTGCTATGTATACACCTTGTTACCACAAAAAAGTTAAACACTGTTTAATGCGTTTTTAAAAATTCCTTACCTATATTTTTGTTTAGAATTTTTTTTAAACACTGCTTAACTTTTGTGGTGAGACCCGTAATCTTTACAAAAAGAAGCGAATGATTTAAGTTAAACTTTATTGAAGCTAGAGAGAAGCTATAAGAAGCTCTATCTACGCTATTCCTTGTATATTAGATTTGTGAGCCTACTAAAGGCTAAAGTGCCGTCAAAGAGCTTTCCGTTATTGCCTGTATCCTACTTTAAACATGATGTTCTCAATTTTTTATAAAATTTAACACCCAACGCAAAATTACATTCCACAGCATCATGTCATCCGTATACTGCTGTGGGGGAGTGCTGCAGATATAAACACCGTTTTTGTGCTGCAGAAGAGGGCTGTTCGTGCAATTTATAATATGGACCCCAGAGAATCATTACGCAATAAGTTTAAAGAAATAAATATTGAGACATTTCCTTGGCAATACATCTATGAAAATCTGATGTATGTTCACAAAAATATTAATGGGTTTAAGAAAAATAGCGATAATCATAAAAATCATTTATAAATAATAGAAATAAAGATAATCTCGCTGTTGCCACTTGTAGACTCCATAAAGTTAGTAAATCGTTTAAAGGGCAAGGTGTTCGCTTTTAAAACAAACTCCCAAGTGATGTACAAAAATTGACAATTAACAAATTTAAAAACGTAATTAAACAAAATCTTTATAAAAAAGCCTACTTAAAATATCGGATTATTTAGATGATAGAGAAGCTTGGGATTGAAATTGCTCCAACTCGTTCAAAATGTTACAATTTAGACGTAATTGCGAAGGAACAGGCAGTAAAATTGACGTTTCAAAGTGATTCTTGTGATTTTAATGAATAAAATTTTTTTTTTTTACTTTGAACTTGACAGTTGCAATAATTTTGAAGACTGTGTCTGTCTGTGCGTCTGTATGTCTGTCCATAGCATGATAGCTCTCCACATTTTTATTTGTAAACTAGCTGTTGCCCGCGACTTCGTACGCATTACACTCCTAAATGTGTAGGTAACCTAGAAATAAAGCTAAACTCCCTCTTGCAACTTGACTTGACACCCCATTTTTATCCCATGGGAACTGATTTGCAAGATAAATGGTGGCCTATGTTGTAATTCAGGTTATAATGTACATACCTATATACCAAATTTCATTGAAATCGGTTTAGCCGTTACGACGTGGTTGACAAACAAACAAACATCCAAACTTTCGCATTTATAATATTAGTGTGATTTATACATTAATAGAAAAACCCAGACTGAAACAGATATCTGTAGATCATGCAACCATTAGTTCCGCGGCGGGAATTGAACCCACAACCCCATGCGTGCGTGTCAGACAGCTATGAGTCCACTGTGCCACAGAGGTCGTCAAATTGCATCAGTTGCACCGACAAGAGCAAAGCTTTTATATTTTGACGATGATGATGATGATGAATAAATAAATATTGGTGGACATTTCAGTCAGCGCTATCTCGCCTTAAACTAAGCAGAGCTTGTACTATGAGAACCAGATATCTGATAGAATACTTATATACTTTTTTTTGTAAATACATACTTATAATATATAGAAAAACATCTAGACCCGGAAAACATATTTGTAGATGATGAAAACATTTGTTCCGTGGCGGGAATCGAACCCGCTACCTCCTGCGTCTCAGCCGGCTATACGTGCACTGCGCAACGGATGTCAACGGAAAACAATTTTAAGCTTACAGTCAAAGAGTTACCTTTCTTTGTAAACTTTTGGTTTATTATGTATAAGTAGGTATATATATATATAAAACAAAGTCGGGCTAGTTACACCGTTTATAACTCAAGAGCGGCTGGACTGATTTTGATGATCTTTGATTGGTCTCCGCCCCGAATAGCAGAATAACTATTAAAATATCTGAAAAATTTACACAAAAATAAAAAAATTACGAAAATACATTTTCTCATACATAGAAGCAGCGGGTGACGTACATTGGCAGCCCGCGTCATATGCATGTCAAGGAGGTACAAAGTTCGGCGGGTCAGCTAGTTATGTATATTTTGTATAATGTATTATGTTTATCTATAAGCATAGTTTATTCGCTTTATTTAAAACTATGATGACGCGGGCTGCCAATGTACCTACTTCGCCTCGGTAGAATTGTCAATCGGCCATAATTAGCTGCATCTATGTATGAGAAAATGAATTTTCTTCATAAATTCTTTTTTCGTGATTTTTTGTCTAATATTTTAATAGTTATTCTGCTATTCGGGGCGGAGAAAAATCCAACAACTCAGAAAGATCATCAAAATCGGTCCAGCCGTTCTTGAGTTCTAAATGGTGTAACTAACCCGAATTTGTTTTATATACATAGATTATATAGTTATTTATTAGATCAATACTCCAATATCCTTTTCTATGCACGTATCCACCACTATAACCAAATATATCTATCTTCAAAGGTTTGCTGGAAGAAAACTCTTATTAGGGTTAAGTTCGTCTCTGTACATGCCTATTTTGTAAGCTGTTTTATCTGTAATATATTTGTGTACAATAAGGACTAAAGAAAGAGCGCAGAATTTAATATATAACCATAGAAAAATGCACAGAAACAATAAAAAAAATCTGGCCAGTCAGTGATTAAATCGCACGGATTTGGGCAAAAATAAAAGCTATAGCCCTCAGGAATAATGTAGCTTCCTATTAGTGAAATCATTTTCAGAATTGGTATCCGAACAAACTCACAAACTCTTTGTAATATTAGTATAGAATATTACAACTAAAAAACCACAGCAAATATTTCCGACCGAGGATTGCACAGTAAATTCCTGAATGATTTGTTGGTTATCGTTAATGAAAAACGAAAGGGTTTTTTTCAGTTTTTGTCGAAGCTGGGCGGCAATATATTTATGAAACGACTCCGGGTATAATTTACGCGAAGACAGCAGTGGTGCCTTCGATGCCAATACATGCGAATAATGTTACTACAGTTTTGATACTACGTTTTGATATAATCAAATTCTGTTATAGTTCGATCATAACAGCCATCTGTTTTGTAATGTACGACATTAATTTAAAACACACATCTGGAATCATATTAACTGATTATAGAGGTGGGTTTAATACCGGTAGCTTGAATATTTAACCCTTTATATATACATTTCTTGTTTATTAGAAATGTATGTATAAAGTTTTGGTTCTACGGCTTGATGCGCACAGCTACTCGGACATGGAATATTTTACCGTCGTCTGTTTTTCCTAAAGAATACAATCTGGCCCAGATTAATCTTTAAGGTAAGAGTGAATAGGTTTCTTCTAGATTTTCGTGCTTCATCTTAGACCACAGCATCGCTTGCTATCAGGTGATATTGTGGTCAAACGAAGATATATCCATAAAAAAATCATTTTTTAACGTAAGTCGGCAGTGGCTTCGCGACGATGCCGCTTAGTCAGTTTTACAGGTACACACGGCTGCACATCAAGCTATACATTTCCAGTATAAGCTGACCTCTCATTCTACGAAAGCTCATTCTACACAATGCGAGGTCAGCTTATACTGGAAATGTATAGCTTGATGCATAGCCGTGTGTACCTGCTTACACAATGAATGACTATGATTTGTTTACCTATTTTATACAGGCTGTTTCATTGACATTTGAGTATTTGATATTATGGTTGTATGATAATTTAAAATTTTCTATTGTAAAGAATTTCAAAATCGCATCAATTTCAAACTCGACCAACATCAACCACCCGAGCAGGCAGGTTTTTGTCCTGGTTTCTCAACCACGGATCACTTACATACCCTAAATCAAATAATAGAACAATACACCGAATTTCATAAACCCCTTTATTTAGCTTTTGTGGACTACACAAAGGCTTTTGATAGTTTAAAGCATTCTGCCATATTCAAAGCATTCGAAAATCAACAGATAGACAAAACTTATATAGATTTAATTAAAATTATATATCACAATAACCGCCAACATAAAACTCAACTCCATCGGCCCACTGTTTCATATTAAAAAGGGAGTGAAGCAAGGAGACCAGCTTTCTCCCAAAAATTTTAATAGCACCTTGGAAGAGATCTTCAAAACCCTAGCAGACTCATGGACCACAAAGGGAATTGTCATCGGAGGCAAACGCCTGACAAATTTGCGGTTTGCGGACGACATAGTACTTTTTGCACCTACTCCTCTAGAACTGCAACAAATGCTCCAAGATCTGAGCGCGGCAAGTCTTGAGGTTGGGCTTCGAATGAACCAGTCCAAGACGAAGATCATGTCAAACAGCACGAAACGTAAGGTCGAGGTAGATGGACAGGTAATACAGTATGTCAATGAGTACATTTACTTGGGCCAGTTAGCTAACTTCGGAAACAGGCAAGATAAGGAAATCGATCGCCGTATCGAGAATGCCTGGAAGAGACCTGGAAGAGGTCCATGAAGGAGCACATGAAGGGTGACCTTCCTCTGACACTTAAGCGCCAACTCATCGACATGTGTATCCTGCCCATCCTAACTTACGGTGCGCAGACATGGTCTCTGACTGAAGCCCAAAGGTCAATGCTCAAGATTTGTCAAAGGGCAATGGAGCGCAGCATTCTCGGCTTTAAACGTGTCGACCGAGATGCTGCGCTCACTTACCGGCATTGCAGATGTAAGGAAGAGATCGGCTGGGCTTAAGTTGGAATGGGCGGGCCACGTTGCCCGAATGCACTCCGAGAAATGGGCCCACATTGCAACACCATGGACGCCTGAAGACGGAAGGCGACGTCGGGATCGGCCGAGAAAGCGTTGGCGGGACGATTTCGACACCTTCCAAAGAGGTTGGTGGGAAATAGCGACAGGTAGGGATGCTTAGAGGGACTTGGGGGAGACCTTTGCCCAGCAGTGGGACGGGAAAGGTTAGGAAAAAAAAATAAGAAAAAAAAATTTGAAAAAATAAACAATTTTACAACAATACTAGCCTCTAGCCTAATCCGAGTTTTCATTTAATGTGGTACATATAGTGTGACCATTAGTGCTGTGCACTCCCTGAGGTATGCGCGGCGAGGTGGGAGGCAAAGAAAAAACTGCATGAGTTCACATGAGATCAATACATGTCGGACATATCTTACGATATCAGTTTGCATTTCTAAGGCAAGACTTGTGGCGGGACGATGGTCGGAGGCTATCTATCTGTAATATATTATACTTACTTAGTTGATTAAAATGTAACTTAAATATACTCATATTTTTTTTATTATTTTTTTTTATTAAAAATATGCAGGTGATAAATAAGAACTAAACTTATAATTCAAAGGACTTGTTTTATTGAACATTTTTTATATTTACAAACAATTATATATTCTAACGAAAGTTATTCTGACATAGATTCTGTTTCAACTTCATCTTCCATTTCATATCACGAGATAACGCACGGCCCATCTTTGAATATTTATCTCATGTGCGTCTGACATAGACAGTCCGATACAAATAACACTACCTGCCGCCACGAGCGTTGACGGCGAACTGACAGAGCGCAGCAGCCGATTCTCCCCCCCGTCTCGCCGCGCGCATACCTCAGGGAGTGCACAGCACTAATGGTCACACTATAACAAAACACGTAGTATATGTCATAGGTACACCATAATTATGACATCTACGACTGAACATAATGCCTCCCTCATGGTGGGTCTCCATGCAGGTAGGTACAAGCTTGATGAGCATGTCTCATCCGAGCATGGCTATGTACACACATGCTCGACCCTGCGTCTACACGTATGAAGCTTGGCCGAAGAACATGTTTAGTGTGAATTGAAACTTTTCGAGCAATGGTCGATTCGTTGTTGTGTTTGGTGGGCATCCGCGAAGAAGGCGTCGTCGTCGTTGGGTTAGGCTAGGGTTGCCAACCGTTCTGTTTTCCCAGGATATGTCCTGCTTTGTGTCAGGACGCTACTTGGGTCCTGGGTTTTTAACGGGTCCTGTGTAATTCAGGCGCTACTACTGTCTCCAATCGTTTTGTCGCTGGACTCGCGATTCGCATCTGAAGGTCGTTAACACTTTAAAACAAAGAAACAATGTGGAAAGCTTTGTGTACCTTTTTACCCAACTTAAAAATAAGGAGGAGGTTCTTTTTTATGTATGTTCCTCGATTACTCGAAGACGCCGGGACCGAAAAAACGGAAAAACACCGTTTTTTTTGTTTAAAAGGGTAGGTATACTTTCCTGGTGATCCCATTGGCGCCAAGTCAGGATCTGATTATGGGATCCCAAAAAATCCAGTGCATCCCTCAAATTTTATAGGGACGCAATTCGGTTGTATGTTTGTTATTCTTAAAAAGTTACTTGTCTGTAAAAAAAACTATTCAAGTATTTGTGTCTGGTACTGATCATCTGATGTTGCTGAGCTGATGAATTATTAAATAATTATATTATGCTGAATTATTAATAATTAGTGTTTGCTGAATTTATAAAATTATTCAATTATAAACATATACTGTTCGACCTACAGACGTGTGGACAACCACACGTCTGTAGGTCGATCAGTCTATGTTCATTCTGGACAGACGCAACTCGCACTCGCATATTAACGTTTAAAAATATACGAAACGTAACTCTCTCTCTTTCTATCTTCACTAACTTATATCTCCCTCTCAACTTCCGTTAGCATTTTTCGTAACGCATTCACCAGCTTACTCCACAAGTCAAGCGTGCGTAAAGAAGTTTTACTTCAATAAATAAATGGACATTTCACCATCTAGCCCCCCACTTAGCTTGTACTATGGGCACCATTTATCTGATAGAATTCTTATATACTTTTTTATAACTACATACATACAATATATATATATATAGAAACAATCGGACCCGGAACAAATGTACATAGATCATGCAAACATTTGTTCCGCGGCGGGAATCGAACCCGCAACCTAAGTTTTTACTTCTCAGCCGGCAATTCACTCACTGCGCTACGGAGGGTACAATCACACTAATATTATAAATGTGAAAGTTTGGATGTTTGTTTGTTACTCAATCACGTCGTAACGGCTTAACCGATTTCGATGAAATTTAGTATGTACGTAGATTATAACCTGGATTACCACATAGGATACCTTTTATCTCATAAATCAGTTCACATGGGATAATAATGGGGTGTCAAATCAAGTTGCAACAGCGAGTTTAGCTTTATTTCTAGGTAACCTACACATTTAGGAGTGTAACGCGTACGAAGTCGCGGGCAACAGCTAGTTACTTATATTTTTACATTAACAACAGAGTTATTCGCAGTAGAGTATCAAGACTATTATATCAGTGTACAGTGCGCGCAACATAGGCGGCGCCGAACGAGATGAAAAATCACAGACGACTTTTTTTATTGAACGAGTCACTACCCCGGGGAGTGTAATTACCTAGAAAAGTGTCTTTATGGATATGAGGAAACTCAGAGATAGTCCCATAGATGGAAGAAAGAAAAATAATTTACAGTGATTAAAAAGTCGACCGTCGTCGACAACGCCTGGAAAAACTACTGGTCCATGAAGGAAATTATGAAGGGTGACCTTCCTTTATCGCTAAAACGCCAACTCATTGACATGTGTATTCTGCCTGTCCTAACCTACGGTGCCCAGTCTTGGTCACTGACCGAGTCCCAGATGTTCAAATTAAGAGTTTGCCAAAGAGCAAGGGAGCGCAGCTTATAGCAGCTGTAAAGCGGATCGACCGGATTCTAAACTCCTGTCTGCGCTCGAAGACCGGCATCGCCGACGTAGACGTCAAGGCTGCAAAGCTGAAATGGGTCTGGGCAGGTCATGTCTCCCATATGTAACCCGATGGCTGGGCCAAGGTCACAAGCATATGGATTCCTAAAGACGGAAGCGACGCCGAGGAAGGCCTAAAAAACGCCGAAGCGACGACTTGAACGTCGTCCAAAGAGACTGGCGGGATCTGGCTCTAGACCGTGATAAGTGGAAGGAAGAGAGGAAGCCTTTGTCCAGCAGTAGGACAGTGCGGGCTAGTAAAAAACGCAGATGCCATATTTTTCAGCGCATTTGAATACGTTAGAATTGTACTTTTTTAGGGTTCCGTACTCAAAGGGTCAAACGGGACCCTTTTACTAAGACTCCACTTTCGCACTTGGCTTGGTACAAGCATATGGCCCACCTAATGTTAAGTGGTAACCATCGCCTTTATCAAAGTCGATTATTCCCGCCATTGCCAAAGTGTTTGAAAATGGATTGAGTACCCGTCTCACCGACTACCTTGAGGCGACGGAGGCTTTGTCCCTACGCCAATATGCCTACCGCACCGGTCGCTCAACAACTTCCCTGACACGAGAGGTGATACGTCACGTATTGGAGGCGTGTGAACGTAAGCAGAGCGTGGCAGTCCTGTGCTGCGACCTATCAAAGGCGTTCGTCGTCGCAGACCACAGTGTCCTGCGCGTCAAGTTGCAACGTTATGAAATCGCTGGACCCGCCCTCGCGCTGCTCACAGATTTTTTACGTGACAGATCTCAAATAGTGGTCGGAGATGGATGTAAAATCAGGTCAGACCCACTTTCGACAACGATGGGTGTTGCACAAGGTTCCTCCATATCCAACATTCTTTTCTCTATTCTATTAAACGACCTCCCTGACTGCATCGACACCGGTGAGACATTTATGAACGCCGACGACGTGGCGGCGGTAGTGAGTGCACCGACTATTGACATACTCGAGCGCTGGATGAATGAGACCGCGGGACAAATAGCTCAATGGTTCCACAGCAATGGCCTAGTACTTAACACCAAAAATACTCATTTTATGCAGTTCTCAATTTCAGGAAAACGGCTAAAAACTTTGTCGGTGTCCATAAATGGGGTTCCGGTCGAGCAGGTGCCAGTGACAACATTTCTGGGCTTCCAAATGGATAGGGGACTAACGTGGGCGTCCCACTTAGATAAACTGTGTGCAAAGCTAGGCAGTGCATGCTTTGCGCTGAGTCGATTGTCCCGCGTAGTCAACTGAGGTGATGCGTGCGTGTTATTTTGCAACCGTACACTCACTTTTACAATACGGGACAGAGATATTGTCGGGGCGCGCTGGCGACAGGGAGCGCGTCTTCCGGATGCAAAAGCGGGCCGTTAAAGCCATAGCAAGGGTGTCATGGGGTACGTCGGCAAGCCCTTATTTTAAATCACTTAATATCTTCACACTACCATCTATAGTGATATTACAGGTGGCAGTCTTCGTCAGGAGTAACCTCAATGATTACGCCAAGCGAGGGGACTTCCACAGGTACAACACCCGTGGAGCATGTAAGCTCGCGAGTATCCCACTCAGGATGAATTTGATGGTTGTGTTACTGTGGACGACATGCTTGCAATTTTCTATAGCCGGGTTCATGATGTTATTTTGAAGTATATCCCTAAGACCATACGTCGTAGCAATAAATATCCAGTTTGGTTCTCGCGTGATCTTATAAACCGATTACGTGAAAAACTTAAGTATAGGCAGAAACTGCGAAAATATAACAACAATCCTCTGGACCAACTTTCATTTGAATTGGTTAAAAAGCATTGTGATCATCTTTTGACAGTCTGCTATAATAGATACATTTCACAGCTTGAAGCGAACATGCGTTCTAATCCTAAACTATTTTGGACATTCATTAAGAATAAGAGAAAATGCCGCAGTAACTACCCTGCACAAATGTCGTTTGAAAAGGAAACTGCCACCAGTGGTAGTGACATTTGTAATCTTTTTGCCAAGAACTTTGTCTCAACCTACAGCTCTGATAACTTACCTAGCTCTAGTACTAAAGTTGAGACCTTAACAAACTCTTTTATGAGTTCTATCAAGTTTAGAGATGACCAGGTTCTTAAGATTTTAAAAAGACTGGATCATTTTAAAGGAGCTGGATCTGATGGCTTACCTTCAATCTTTGTGGCAAAATGCGCCCCTTCTTTAGCAAAGCCGCTCTGTTTAATTTATAATAAATCATTGAGCACAGGCATCTTTCCTAGTTTGTGGAAAGAAGCCTTAGTGATCCCTATTTTCGAAAGTGGCGAAAATGATTTGGTAAAAAACTACAGACCCATTTCAAAACTGCCCATATTTGCAAAGATTTTTGAGCAGCTGCTGCATCCAATTTTGTCTTGGCATATTAAACCTCATATGGACTCTCAACAACATGGCTTTATGAAAGCGAGGTCTACGGCAACAAACCTTGCTGACTTTGTTGACAAGGTTTCTTCATCCATCGACAATCGCTCGTTAGTTGATGCAATTTTCACGGACTTTAGTAAGGCATTTGACAGAGTTAATCATCAAGTCTTGCTTCGTAAGCTATCATTTTATGGTTTATCGGGACCTTTACTTTCTTGGTGTGGATCATACCTAGCTGGAAGAAACTCTAGAGTTGTTGTGAATGGTTTTACATCTGAGCCTTTCCCATGCAAATCTGGCGTACCACAGGGTTCACATCTGGGTCCATTATTTTTTAACTTATATATTAATGATATTAGTAGCTGTTTTTGCACTCTAACTATTATTTATATGCGGACGACTTAAAGTTATTCAGTGAGGTTAATAGTGATAGCGATGCATCTCTACTTCAGGAGGATTTGCACCGTCTATGCGCATGGTGTATCGTTAACGGTATGGATCTGAATACAAAGAAATGCTTTTATATTAGATTCTCAAGAAGTGCAGTTTGCCCATCTAGGAAGTACTTAATTAATAATGAAATATTACTTCAAAAATACAATACAAGAGACTTAGGAGTTGTGCTCGACAGTAAGTTGAGGTTTGACCTTCATATCAAAGATATTGCCACAAAGGCTTGGAGATCTCTGGGTTTTGTCCTGCGCAATTGTAAAGGTTTTAAGTCACCAGAGGTCAAGATAACCCTATTCAATACATTTGTTAGAAGTAGACTCGAGTATTGCTGTGTCGTTTGGAATCCATTCTATGATGTATACAAAAAATACTAGAAAGAATCCAAAAAAGGTTTTTGTGGCACCTAACTTACGCTTGTCATAAAGGTAAAATCCTTCTTAGTTATGAAGATCGTCTGAAATTCTTTAAAATGACCTCGTTAACGGATCGAAGACACTTGCTGGACAATTTATTTCTTTTTAAGCTCGCAAACGGTACCCTGGACGCTCCGGAGTTACTTGCTGCCCTAAATTTCTCAGCTCCGTCTAGGTTGCCCAGGATCTCGAGATTTAATCCTTTTCAGCCAAGCTCTTCTAAATCCAATCTCGGTATTAATGCGCCTCTGAACAGGATAGTCCGCCAATATAATTGTGTGGCTAAGAGTAAGGGAGCTGACATGTTTGTTGGAACTGTAAGAATGTTTAAAAACAGCTTATCCCAGGTTAATCTATGAATCATTCTTGAACTTACCTTTACGACCTGTATAAACATTTAATAAATAAAATATTATGATATTATTAATCCTAATCTAATTTTAAATATTTTTTTTTAATAATGTACATAGTTATGTAGTTGATAGGTACATATAGAATTTTATTGGTCTTAAATTTGTAAATAGGAATGAATTAACTTATTTGATTTTTTTTTTAATTTTTGTAGTTTTTTGTAGTTGTAATATAATGAAATGTGTTGTTGGCAAGAAGTTAGCGCATGCCATCTTGGTTTACCATTAAAATACAATTAATTTACTCGCTCGGCATAAAATATTATTGCATGCAGTCTATCATCTGTGATTATAGTAGCACTAAGTTCTAACATTTATACTTGTAACCACTGGATATTGTCAGTGTATGCTGTGTTGATGATTCTTAATAAATAAAAAAAAAAAAAAAATAGGTACGACGCCAAAAGCATGGAACGGGGGCGTGGTGGTTCTGTTCTTCAAGAAAGGTGACAACACCTTGCTTAAGAATTACAGACCCATCTCGCTTTTGAGTCATGTTTATAAGCTGTTTTCGAGGGTCATCGCGAACCGTCTCGAACGCAGGTTTGATGACTTTGAGCCTCCCGAACAAGCCGAAGAGTATAACTTTGCCGCTATGTCTCGCGTTTGTGGACTATGAGAAAGCCTTCGATTCGATCGAAACATGGGCAGTGCTTGAGTCTCTCCAACGATGCCGTATTGACTATCGGTACATCGAAGTCTTGAAGTGTTTGTATAAAAAGGCCACTATGTCAGTCCGAGTACACGAACAGAGCTCGAAGGCGATTCCCTTAAAAAGAGGCGTAAGACAGGGAGATGTAATCTCTCCGAAACTGTTTACGACCGCATTGGAAAATCTTCCAATGCCAAGCTTTTGGAATGGCAAGGACTGGGCATCAATATTAACGGCGAATACATCACTCACCTTCGGTTTGCCGACGATATTGTGGTCATGGCAAAGTCGATGGAAGAGCTCAGCACGATGCTCGAAGGCCTCAATCGAGTCTCCCAACGGGTAGGACTTAAAATAAACATGGACAAGACGAAAATCATGTCGAATGTCCATGTCGTCCCTGCCCCAGTTATGGTTGAGAACTCGGCTCTTGAAGTTGTTGGCGCGTATGTATACCTAGGACAAACAGTCCAATTAGGTAGGTCCAACTTTGAGAAAGAGGTCAATCATCGAATCCAACTCGGATGGGCAGCGTTTGGGAAACTTCGCAACGTCTTTTCGTCCAACATACCTCAGTGCCTTAAGACGAAAGTCTTCAATCAGTGTGTGTTACCAGTGATGACATATGGAACCGAGACGTGGTCCTTCACTATTGGCCTTATGAATAAGCTCAGAGTCGCTCAACGAGCTATGGAGAGGGCTATGCTCGGGGTTTCTCTACGGGATCGAATCAGAAATGAGGAGATACGTAGGAGAACTCAAGTCACCGACATAGCCCGACGGATTAGCACGTTGAAGTGGCAATGGGCAGGCCATATAGCGCGCAGAACAGATGGCCGATGGGGCCGATGGGGCCGAAAGGTTCTCGAGTGGAGGCCACGGACCGGCAAGCGCAGCGTAGGACGTCCACCCACAAGATGGGCAGACGACTTGGTAAGAACCGCAGGTCGGCGTTGGATGCAGGCTGCTTCCAACCGCAGTTCCTGGAGATCAATGAGGGAGGCCTTTGTCCAGCAGTGGACGTCCTACGGCTGATATGATGATAATGATGATACAAGACTAGTTGTACAACACCGCCACCTACTGGGTCCAGTTGAGAATATAAAACACCCAAGGACCCACTCAAATATACTCAAAAAAATAATCTAAATTGGATTAGCAGTTTTTGAGTTTGAGCGAGACTAACGAACAGCAATTGATTTTTATATCTATACTAATATGTATCTATAATAATTATTTGAAAGAGGAAAGATATGTATTATTGTATTTTTGTGTGTATGTTTGTAATGAATAAACTCAAAAACTACTTGGCCGATCTCAAAAATTTTTTCACCATTGGAATGCTACATTTACCTTGAGTGATATAGGTTACATTTATAGCTAGAAAAGATTAGGGATCCTTACTAAAACTTAAGTAACGTAACCCAAGGTGTAAAAAAGTGCCCTAAAACGTCTTTCGTCGCATGCGCTGCGGAAACTATTGATGATAGAACCAAAGTATGTTCTACAATATTAAAGAACATATCATTATCTACAAAAATAATATTATAAAGAGAAAAGATTTGTTTGTTTGCATTGAATAGGCTCCGAAACTACTGGACCGATTTAAATAAATCTTTCACCGTTGGGAAGCTACATTATCCCTAACAAGTAACTTTTTTACAAAAATGTAACAGACTTAACCAAACTACTGAACCGATTTTGATGAAATTTATATTACACTTCTGAAGTATGATCTACCAAACAAAAAAAAGAAACCTTGAAATCGATTAATAATTGGCAGAATAATCGCGTAGAACACATACAAAAACAAAATACTGTCGAATTGAGAACCTCCTCCTTTTTTGAAGTCGGTTAATAAGAGGTAGATATATAAATGGTTGTATGTGGTAGGTACTCATGGCCTCATGACTAAGCTCAAGGTCGCTCAACGAGCTATGGAGAAGGCTATGCTCGGGGTTTCTTTGCGTGACAAAATCCGCAAAAGAACTAAAGTTGCCAACATAGCTCACAAAATTAGCAAGTTGAAGTGGCAATGGGCAGGCCACATCGCTCGTAAAACCGATAACCGTTGCTCCCCAACTCTAGAACCTATAACCGTTGCGGAAGAAAGGTTCTCGAGTGGAGACCACGGACTGGAAGACGCAGCGTAGGCCGGCCCCCCACAAGGTGGACCAACGATCTAGTAAGAATCGCGGGGAGCCGTTGGGCGCAAACGGCTACCAACAGCTCGTTGTGGCGATCTAAGGGGGAGGCCTATATTCAGAAGTGGACGTCTTCCGGCTGATGGTGATGATGTGGTACTGCAGCAAATGAGTTTCAGCTCAGCATTACGTCTCACCACCGATCGACAGCTCGGTGTTGTATTCTGCCGAAACCTTCATAAATTCCGCCATTCCGTATGTCTATCTGCAAACATAATTAAAATAAAAAGAGGAATATTCGAAGCACCACTTGTGTAGCCGACGGTACTATAAATGGCGCGGAACGAGACAGTGCGATATAAACGCGTCCACTACCACATAAATTGATATTGACGACGACTGTACTTTGTCCGGGAAGTTAATGCAGACAGTGCGGTGATCCCGGTTTCTTTTATTTATGTGATGCCTCTGAAAAAGTAACGCTGAAAAGTGATAAATTCCTCTTCATCCAAATCCATATCATTTATTTATCATTTGACATGGTAAAATGCACTCAGGCAAGTTTAAAATTTACAAACTTTATACTAGTGGTTCACTCCGAACTGAGTCGCGAGTTTCCCAAAACACAAAAAAAATATATTCTTAGGGCGACTCGTGCAACGATGCCTAAACGTATCTAGTGGCTAAATATGATTTAAGAAGTTGTTAAATCATTAAAATACGTAAAATTTAAACATGTTTAGTCGCTAAATATAGGGATCGTTGTGCAAGCCGGCCCTAATTTTTGACCAATAGTTTCATTCATATTACTGTTAACGGGAGTTCATGTATTGTGGATACCTTTTTGGGGTACAAATTGCAGTTATTCTAGATTTCAGACTTTTGCCTATATTTGTGTCACGCATACCAAATTACAGTACTGTGGGGTCACTGGTGTACCTTGTGAATTTTGTCTAACTTCAGTTTTTATTATGGCTAATAACTCAAAAACTATGGACTTTTTTTAATAGATTATATTTACCAAAAATAAATACGGAGTCGAAATTTAAGAATACTTTTCATTTGACGTCCCATTTGACCTAATAGTCTCATTTTAATTTTTTTACCACATCTTGAACCCCTATATCTCAACAACCCCCAAACATTTTTAGGTCATTTAGTCACACCAAAATTGTGCCATCACATGTATTACACCGACCTATGTATTAAATTTCACGATGATAGGATCAACGCTTCGATCAAGTTATCCTCGGACAAACAAACATACATACATAAAATACTGATTTGCCCAAGTTGATTTAGAGATCTAGCTTCGCACGATCAATTAGGTAAGTATAAATGAAAAAAAATGATTTATAAATTTATTTAGCAACCAAAAGACTTATATGATGACTAATATATTTAAAACAAACCATTAAAAAAACTACGAGCCTTACCAGTAGTCGCATATGATGTGTAACATCTGACCACCGCGCACGCACATTGGTCAAATCAAATAGCGCGCGCTGCCTCGGTTTCCTGTCACACATTTTCGTCCCTTTTGCAAAAATAACTCCCACAAACCGAGAGGTTTTAGGTTGATGTTACAGATCAAACAATTTACTACCTATTAAAATACTTTTCCATATACTAATTCATAATTTTTTTATTTTTACACACAATTTTAATGATATATTTTACACAGAGGTTGTCTTTAATCATTCAAAGCGATAGGACAGGTTGCAGTGTAGGGCAGCCCTCCACCATGACTTGGTGAAGGCTGTTGGGAGTCGTTGGGTGCAGGCCGCACTGGAAATCTATGGGGGAGGCCTAGCAGTAGATAATATGATAATCTTACGTAGCCTGCACAAAAGGCTCCCAGCAACCAAAATGAGGTATTTCCATCTAGTTAGTATAGTCTTACGGTGTTCTTTCCAATGCATGGTCTCCACTTAAGCACCTTTCTGCCCCAACGGCCTTTCTTCAAGCTGTACGATAATTCACACAAACTTTCGTATTTTTAAATAAGTAGAATGGATTCCCTAACAACTAATAGATATTATTGACGACATGACGACGGAACCCTAAAAATCACTGGTCAGACAGATACAGTCAGCAAACAAATACTTCAAACACATTTTGCATCGGAGCTAAAACACGTAAGCTCATAAACACAAAGCTTACAAAAAAGCGAGTAAGTACTTGTCTTCGCAATAAAACGGATAGATCGGGCACTCGCAGTAAGTGCGATAACTCCGGCAGTCACGTGCAGGCGGCGCCACTGGTCGAGAACACTCGAAAATGAAAATATATTGGCACTTGTGAGCGCGGATGTACGTCTTTGAGAGGGTATAAAGTTTTTTGAGTTGAGTGTGTCGCTAGAAAATATTATTTTAAAAGTGTATTAAGTTAAGCCTACAGAACAATTGGTTTTTCAAAATGATCCTTGTGATTTGAATAAATATAAAGTTTAAGTATCTATTAGCGCGATAATGAAAACTCTATTTATACGTACTTATTATTGATTGTACGAAGCGAGCTCTCCAAATCAACTTCGTATTGATTTGGCAAATCGGCGTTGTATGTAGGTATGTATGTTTATTTGTCCGAGGATAACTTTCGAAGCGTTTATCTGATCGACATGAAATATTGTATATAGGTAGGTAGTGATCGCGCAATTTTGTTGTGACTCAATGACCTAAAAATATGAGGGGGGGGGGGGGGGGGGAGGTTGTTGAGATATTGGGGTTCAAGAGGGGTAAAAAAACAATATGGAACTATCTAGTCACGTGGCACGTTTAATAAAAGGTCTTTGTAAGTACATTTTGAACACGTTTTTATTTTTAGTTTAAACTTTGTAGTTTTTAAGTTATTAGCTATAATAAAAACTGAACTTTAATAAAACTCACAGGGTACACCACTGATCCCACGGTGCTGAAAATTAGTATGCGTGTGACTTTAGTGACACAAATTTAGGCAAAAATCTGAAAGCCAGAATAACTGCAATTTCTATTCCAAAAAGAGGTACCAATATCATGAACTCCCGTTACCTGTAATTTAAATGAAACTATAGGTTAAGTAATGTGGTTTTCAAATCGTGGCACTATTTTGATAGTCAAAGATACGAATAATATTTTTTTGTTTTTATGGCAGACTCGCGAGATCTCAGTTCAGGGCGAACCACTAGTTATTAACAATGAGACTTTTTGGTAAAACACAATGGTCGGTCTTATCTCTTCCAAACAACCTTATAATAGAAGTAATGAATGAAGCAGCCGAGGAATAGAGATTCATTAGCAGACAGTATTTTATATATTTTTCATACAAAAGTTAATCTCAGCAGTAACCAATTTATTTCGCTCACCACTAGAATGTTAAGTTTTTAATTCCGCTAAAAAGCATGTCGGCTTTTCATATCCAAAGCGCATGTAATAGAAATAATAAAAATGTTATAAAAACATTACATAACACAAAGCGGGCATCCACTGGCCTTTTGCTTATTAAGTTTAATTTTTAATATTCGGGCTCACTCCCCGTAAAATTGCAATCCGCAAGGAATTACGAAGAAAAAAGCACTTACCTACGCGAATAATTTTAGCTTTCACTTCAGTTTTGGACGTGTTCTGTATGGCATTAGAATAGTAGATTATTAACCAAGGGGATAAAGCAGTGTCTTCTGTCGCGGGTGACGATTTAAACCGCGAGCGTAACGAAGGACTCGAGGTTTACTCCCGAGCGTAGCGAGGGTGTTAAAACTTAAATCACGAGCGAAGCGAGGGATTTAAGACGAGTTCTGAGTGTAGCGAGGGATTTAAGTTCACCCAAGACTAAGACAGCTTTATCACCGAGGAAAATACTCTACTTTTCGTACCATTTGCGAAAAAATTAACACAATAATAATATGAGATAAGCATTTATTAAAAGTAATGACAATGACAAGTAAAAATAAATTAAAATTAACTTAACGTTTATGTATTTGAAGAAAACAAAAACGCGGCAAATTCCTACACTAATATTTTTTTGTCGGAAAAGCAAAGGCATCAAGCTCATACGGCCTCGTCGGTTTTCGTAATTTTATTTAATAATCATAACTGCATAATAAATGCGTATTCCTTTTTTAAAAAGATGTATAATGCTTTATATACAAACTCAATGGTGTAAACACAGATGTAGTTCAGTATAAATTTCGGTAAGTATTCCAAAGTATTGTTCGTAGGTCACGCACTTCAGGAACGTGCCCTACAACTCACTGCTATGCGTCCATTAACTTGAGAAATACAGGTGTAAAGCCTCATAAGGCATAAGGTTTAAGGCTTTGAAATGATACGTAAATAAGATACATTTTTGAAGTTAAACTTCTTTACGCACGCTTGACTTGGGGAGTAAGCTGGTGAATGCGTTACGAAAAGTGGGAACGGAAGTTGAGAGGGAGATATAAGTTAGTGAAGATAGAAAGAGAAAGAGTTACGTTTTGTATATTTTTAAACGTTAATGTGCGAGTGCGATTTGCGTCTGTCCAGAATGAACATATACTGATCGACCTACAGACGTGTGGACAATTTTGTAATTGAACAATTTTCTAGATAAATATTTTTAAAAAGAAGTTTTACTTCAGTCGTGTGGTCTAACTAAAGCACACTCGTTTTTTTTTTGTTGAATTTAAATTGTTATGGGAGTCCCTAACGCGTTCGCGCCACGACTTAGACGCTTTTCAATGGCCCGCGTCATTCACCAAGTCTTAGCACAGGATCGAGATAGGTAAAGAGATGAGGGGTACTTTTTCCCAGCAGTGGGACAGCACAGGCATACATCGATAAAATTTCTCGTCAGACGCGTACATACGTTGTCGAAGATGGATCACGCTTGAAAGAATCAAGGGTAACAAATTAATGACTAAAATTGCATGCGATACTCGCTGATTATGGACGAACTCAAACTGTTTCAATAACCACCTGTTACTAACCCATATTCCCAATAAATAATTTGGTTTGATTTGATATTAAGATACAATTTTTGGAGCAGCCTGTGTAGTTCAAATAACTGATAGAGCAAAGCGAGATCTCTAAATCAACCTGGGCTAATCGGCGTTGTATGTATGTATCTATGTTAGTTTGTCCGAGGATAACCTTCGAAGTTTGATCCGATCATCGTGAAATTTAATACAAAGGTAGTGACGGGTTAAATTTTGGTGTGACTAAATGAGCTAAAAATGTTGAGGGGTTGCTAAGATATTGGGGTTCAAAAGGGGTAAAAAATGAAAATGAGGCTATTAAGTCAAGTGTGACGTTAAATGAAAGGTATTTATTAGTACATTTATTTTTTATTTTTCGTAAATTCTTTATAGTTTTTGAGTTATTAGCCGTAATAAAAACTAAACTTTGACAAAATTCACAGAGTACACCAGTGACCTCACAGTGCTGAAGTTTTGAATGCGTGTAGCTTATGTAACATAAATATTGGCAAAACTATGAAATCCAGAATAACTGCAATTTTTACCCCAAAAAAATAAACCACATTCCATGAACTCCCGTTACCTGTAAGTTGATTAAAACTGCAAGTCAAGAATGTGGTTATTCATTTCGTGGTACTATTTTGATAGTCAAAGATTAATAATAATATTTCTTTTGTTTTAATCGGAGACTCGCGAGATCTCAGTTCGGGGCGAACCACTAGTATTATCATTATTATAAATACGGGATTTATCACGTACCGTCTTATCGGTGTTTCGACCGATAAGACGTCTCGCCTCGCCTCGTTATTCGGAGCGGATCGCACTCAACCTGATGAAGGTTCACGAATTGAACCGAAACATTGTCGGTCGAAACACCGATAAGACGGTACGTGATTAATCCCGTATTTATAATAATGATTGAAATCAACCACACTAGTATTATTTCCAGATAGTGCTATCTAGAATACAAATTCTCGGAGCGTTAAAAAATAAATACTCTTGTGAGAAAATAGCTATCGCATAATGAAATTCTTATCAAGTCTCCGCCTCAGGGAATGGAATATTATTTTTGCTCTGCATTAATGCGAAAACTGTGTATTGAGGATATTGTATGATGGATCGACTCAGGGACCTATTCAGGGAGGTAGAAAGGGCTAAAAGAATGGAACGGTAATACACGAAATAGACTAACTGAACGATTTCAGATATAAAAAATATTTTGAAAAGGCGTCTTGCGCAACGACGCTTTGTGGTATTTAGTGCCTCAATATGATTTAAAGACTTATAAAATCATACAAATACGTCTGATTTAAACAAGTTTAATCGCTAATTACGTTTAGGGGTCGTTGTGCATTTTCCCTAAACGTTGGTTTAGTGTGTAATCGTGTGAGGTAATGTTGTACACCTATCTTGAACTACACATTTATAGATTTTACATAGAATTATTCCACACGTTACTGGTTGCCCTTTGAACCTCAATCGATTTGGAATCTCTCAAAAATAACTAAACCCTTAACAACGGGCAATGAAGCGCAGGATTCTGGGTGTCAAGCTGACCAATCGCATCCGAAAGACCATACTGCACTCCCAGAAATGAATCGCCAAGGTAAGCCACAAGTCCACCAAATTAAAGTGGGACTAGGCCAGGCATATGTGCCCACTCTGGGCTAAACTCATCACTGAGCGGCTCCACTGCGATTACGTTGGCCATGGTTGGCCGAGGCGGAGATGGCGTGATGAACTTGGCGGCCTTGGCGCCTTGTCGGTATCCTGACCAGCGGAATCTGAAGAACGTTTATGGAAAATGGCGGACCCAAATTGGCCGCTGCGGACAAAGCCTGTGTGAATGGGGTATAAGAGACTCCTCCCGGACTGAATGCGACTGTGGAGCACCCATTCAGTCCTTGTCTCATCTGCTCTCCTGTCCCTTGTGCCCTACCACCTGCACAAGGAATGACCTCAACAAAGCCACTCCCAACGCTATTAAAATGGCAAAGTACCTACTACTATACGAGTAAAGCAGTTTAGCTTACACACGAAAGAAGAAGAATGGATATAAATTATCTAATCTATTATTATGAGTATAATCTAATTATTA
This sequence comes from Philereme vetulata, assembly GCA_918857605.2. Taxonomy (NCBI): domain Eukaryota; kingdom Metazoa; phylum Arthropoda; class Insecta; order Lepidoptera; family Geometridae; genus Philereme; species Philereme vetulata. The sequence continues at coordinate 9,641,093 of OU975446.1, forward strand.
TGGAAATATTTTTTCAACACTACGCAAAGGTTAACTGCAAGAGAATGCTTGCTAGCATTAAGTTCGCCTATGTACAGATTTTTGTATTTTGTGCAATAAAGAATGTTTCAATAAATTTTTCAATCAACGTAAAAAGGAAGGGAGGTTTTTGCTCTTCAGTGAGAACACACCGGCTAGTTAGAAACCCCTAACAACAATCCTAGTTTTGACTCTGGACGGACCCTCTCTTTGCTTTCGAGGGATGACGAAAAATCTCAACTATAAATTGATGTATCACCAATCGATGTGATTGAATGATCTGAATATTCGATGCGTAAAAGTGTACCTTTTTATTTTGGATATTTCGTTGCACTGTGCTTTTTTTAATGAAATAGGTCTAAAAGGGAAAAACAAGCCTGTATTTAAGTAGGTATGTTGTTCGGGTATTTTAATTTTGTTTTATTTAGATTGTTAAAAAACTGTGACCGTTGAAGATAGTTAAGTTGCTAGAAGCACGTTGTATCCACACGTTGTAAATTGAGGATCCACTGTACCATTTTTGTGACTAAAGGTCCTACAGCAATTATTGTCGATTACGTTTGTAATTCTCATAAATATTATAATATTAGCTTCCGCCAGCGGCTTCGCACGCGTTGTTTGTCAACAAAAAGGAGACTATGTGTTAATACAAGTTATAATCTACATACATACCAAATTTTATCAAAATCAGTTTAGCCGTTACGACGTGATTGAGTAACAAACAAATATCCAAACTTTCGCATTTACAATATTAGTGTGATTAAGTTGCTGCTATATGTATGTATATATATATATATATATATATGTATAGTATGTAATATTAGGTAAAAGATTCATTTTACACACGATAACAGCACAGATAAAAGATACATAATAAAATTAAACACATATTTTAGTTATTACTTAAATCTATACTAATATTATAAAGAGGAAAGATTTGTTTGTTTGTATTGAATAGGCTCCGAAACTACTGGACCGATTTAAAAAAATCTTTCACTGTTGGGAAGCTACACTATCCCCGGGTGACATAGGCTACTTTTTACCCAACTGCGCAGAAGGAGGGTAATGTTTTTATTGTAAAACTACGCGTGCGAAGCTGCAAATTTGTCAGCTAGTATAAAATATGAGGAAATAGGTAAGTAGGTATACGAAAAATTGAAAAACTGATAAAGAATAATAACAATGTTATGTAGGAAGGCACAATAACTAGGAGACAGAACATACTTTACCTACTGGCACCTAGATGAGTGGGCGCCGAAAGCTCAGTGCTGTAGAGGGCCAAATAGGACTCAGTTTCAGCTTTGTGCCCACGCTGGTTTCCAGACTGTCCTAGCATAGTGATTTCACGACCAGGTAAATCGTGAGATACCAAGTAATTACCAGCGGTAATTGAGCTACACATTGCATAGCAAGTGGACTATTAAGCATGACTGTGATGCCGGGTATTGTTGTTGGGCATTACCGGTGGCATTGCTGTGAGAATTAGAGGAGGAATTCCACTAGCCCATGGAATAAAATTTAGTAATTTATTATATATAATGTCTAATGCCTCGTATATGGTAGACTGGACTACACACGCGCATGATAGAGTGGAGTGGAAGGAAGGAAGGGAGGCCTTTGCCCTGCAGTGGGACAGTACAGGCTCCAAACAATAATAATAATCTAATATACCTACACGAAATGTAGTAACAGGAATTCAAATTTTATAATTCCTAGATACAGCTAGAGAAATAATGATTATGTCATGCTTTGTGTAAAATTCTATTTCAAAAATGTATTATAACTTGTACAGAGTAAAGTTGCCGTATTGGCCGGGAAAGTGGACTTTCACACGTCGCTTCGAACAGACGCCCAGAAAGAATTTTGAAAACGCGAATTTTTTAATATACGAAAATCTCGTGTCACGGTTTTAGTGGTCGCACTCCTCCGAAAATCGTTTCGGAGGAGTGCGACCACTAAGCACTAATTTTGAAAACGCGAATTTTTTAATATACGAAAATCTCGTGTCACGGTTTTAGTGGTCGCACTCCTCCGAAACGATTTTCGGAGGAGTGCGACCACTAAAACCGTGACACGAGATTTTCGTATATTAAAAAATTCGCGTTTTCAAAATTCTTTCTGGGCGTCTGTTCGAAGCGACGTGTGAAAGTTTGATGATTTATTTTAATGATTTATTTTTGTTTATTTGGTAGGAATGAAAATAGCTCGTAAATTATTTTTCACCCTCCTACGGGGAGGACCCACATTTTTGAATCGTGACTTTAGTATTTCTGTATGAACAATATCCATATAACTTAACTGTCGTTCATTGACGTGAAGTGATTTACATGAAGTGTCGCGTCGCTTTGACAAGAGTGTTTTATATCGTTTTTATCCCGAAGTTCCCACGGGAACGGGAAAATTACGTGCGAAGACGCGGGAGGGTCAGTTATATAAAAAATAATTTGACATGCTGTAAACATACTCTTACTTTAGTTATTAACAATCATGACGTGTTTTTCAAAGAATTATATTTTAGCAAAGAAATTCCTGCATACAACTCCCTCCGAGCGACGTGTAAAAATGAAATTCAAACTCCTGATGATTAACCGCCCCCGCTTTATTCATTCATTCTATATTCATCCCGACGTTGCCGAATGTATTCATGGAGTTCTCTTTACTCAGAATCTGGTTTATTCCTAACCAGACCCTAAAAAACGTAAAAAATAAAGATTTTTCTTGTTAGGTACCACAAAAATGACGGTTATCTTCGTTTGACCACAATCTCACCTGTGGTAAGCGATGATGTGGTCTAAGATGAAGCACGAATATATTTTTTTATGTTATTTGTGGGGAAACAGGCTTACGGCCACCTGATGGTAAGCGGTCACCGTCGCCTATTGACACCGGCAACACCCGGGGTATTGTCGATGCGTTCCCTACACTGTAGAAACCTCTTTACATTTCTCTTGAAGCGTGCCATGTCGTAGCCTAATGGGAAAACCTCGGATCATTCCACATCTTGCAAGTATGGGGTAGAAAAGATCGCGTGAAGAGTGTGGTGCGTGATACCCAATCGTCGATGATATGTGGATGAGCTTTATTACATTGTCGAGAAGTGCGGTGGTAAAATCTCGACGACGGGATGAGATTAAATAGCTCCTCAGAACATTCCCCATTATACAGGCGGTAGAATACACTGAGCTATCCGATGTCGCAGCGTTGACTCAGAGGTTCCAGCTTGTCGGCGAGCTTGGGATTACCGATGATTCTAATGGCTCTTCTCTGAAGGGAGTCAAAAAGAGGCAATTGATACTTTGGAGCTCCGTGCCAAAGATGGGAACAGTATTCTACGTGCGGCCGAACTTGCGCTTTGTACAGCAATAGCACAAGATCTAGAAGAAACCTCTTCACTCTTACCTTAAAGAGGCCCGTATTGTTTTCTTTAGGAAAACAGACGACGGTAAAGTGTTCCATACCTTAGCTGTACGCATCAAGAACGTAGAATCAAAACGGTGTGTGCGAATGGGTGGTATATCAACTAGGTACGGATGGTACTGAGCCGTGCACCTGCTTGTCCTTTGATGGAAAGGAGATGGTAGAATCAGATCGTAAAGTTTCCGGGCACATTCCCTGAAATGTATTTTGTAAAAGATCGAAAGGCTTGCAACTTTACGGCGGTGTTCGAGACTTTGGGTCATAGTCCCCGCCATATATTGGTCACCTTTAAGCCTAAAAGCCCTACGTTCTATCGAGTCTAATGTAGCGAGCTGGTATTTGGCCGAACCATCCCAAAGCTGGAAGCAGTACTCAATACCAGACCGGACTTGAGCTTTGTAAAGACTAAGAAGCTGTCCTGGTGTGAAGTATCTCCTGACCTTGTTGAGGATGTCCAGCTTCATGACAGCTGTTTTAACCTTAGACTCGATGTATGAGCTAAAGTTGAGAGTAGGCGTGAGCGAAACCCCTAGAAGCTCGAAGTGACCTTTCACAGCTACCGGTACATCGCATGCAATAAAGATATTATCTATCTAAAAGTTAAACACTGTAACGCGTTTAAAAAATCCTTACTAATTTCAGTTTAGGATTTTTTGAAGTAAAATTTCTTTACGCACGCTTGACTTGGGGAGTAAGCTGGTGAATGCGTTACTAAAAGTGCGAACGGAAGTTGAGAGGGAGATATAAGTTAGTGAAAATAGAAAGAGAGATAGTTACGTTTCGTATATTTTTAAACGTTAATATGCGAGTGCGAGTTGCGTCTGTCCAGAATGAACATAGACTGATCGACCTACAGTCGTGTGGACAATTTTGTAATTGAACAATATTATAAATTAATATTTTGAAAAAAAAGTTTTACTACAGTAGTGTGGTCTAAAGCATACTCGTATTTTACGTCGTCCTACGGCTGATATCATGATGATGATGATGATGATGAAAGAATTTGGAATATAAAGGATATTGAACCTATATGTATGCATGTTGGCAAGTCGTAGTCGTTTATGATTGACGTAGTGTGGGTGTTTGTGCTTAGTGTAATAGTTGATAGCGATAGTATGTAAAGTGGGTTTTCCGCTAGAAGGCCATATGCATAGACAGGAGATGTATTTTAAGTGTGCGTTTAAACGTAAGTTTAGAAACCGGTTGACGCAAAGGTGGTGGTATATTATTCCAGCACTTGGTGGCCGCGGAATAGCGGTAGCGGAAACTACCCTTGAAATACCCCCTGGGTAGGACTTGGGTTGATGACGGCAGCTTTCCACGGTCCTCATGGGTGTTGATGTATTGGTGGAGGATGAGGATTTGATCACCTCTTGCAGACGTTCTCAGACTGGGATCATTTGTGGCAGTACCACTTGGGTATTGTTGGGAATACAACTGTTTTACAATTTCACCGACTTTTGCCGTGTTTTTACGCTCCTTTACAGAATTTTTCGGTCGGACGCGGTTAATCTGTTGATATTGATACAAGGTTGGTTTATTTAAGGCTTTTGACATCGCTTCCAGGGGATTTATACGGGTTTAGCTGGAGATTTCCGTAATATTTTGCAAAGTTTTGTTTGTAAAAAAACGTCGAACATTATTCATAAGAGTAAATAAATACGAAATGCAAAATTCTGTTATATACATAGGTAAGTAACCTACTTGCACAGATGGAGCCGAATATTCATTCTAGACTTGCGAAGACTTCGAGATTATAATCGTCTAGAAAAATAGACACTCATAGCGAATTCCAAAGTTAAAGTCAAAATCTTTTAATAATTAAAATCACAAGGATCACTTTAAAACGTCAATTTTACTGCCTGTTCCTTCGCGACCAAGCCAGGAAAGAAAGGCAAGAAACAAGGCTGGTTGTTTTTTTAATGATCCTTTTATAATACATAACAATACAGGAAATAAATTACGTCTAAATTGTAACATTTTGAACGAGTTGGAGCAATTTCAATCCCAAGATTCTCTATCACCTAAATAACTCCACTCTTCACTTAATGCTAATAATAACGGAAGACAGAGGCAAATGGCGACAACAAAGAGCGGCCTATGCCCAGTAGTGGGATGAGAAGGGCTGACGATGATGATGATGAATGATACAAGTAGAAGCTTTTATCATTATTACGACTTTTGTTACTATGAATGAACGAAAGTTCTTTATTACACCCACAGAACATAAAAAAACAATAGAACTAGCATGATGTTTTTTTACTAAAAAAACCAGCGTAGCCTAAACTCACACATGTAAAAACTAGCACACTTAGAAATAAAAGTTATAATTGGTTGAAAGAGAACGTTCAAAGAGGCCTAAAACCATAAAACCAATTTAACGGATATAAAACCTTAGCTACTATGGAACATGGTTTAAAATTCAATAAAATAAACAGTAACAAAAAATTAAAGTTTACTTCTTCTACTCGGCAAAAGATGGCGCTTTAGAAAATATTTTTATTTTAGTCTCTATTAATTAAAAATAAGACTGATAATGCAATGGCTGTTACTTGCTTACCCACAAAACAAAGCCACTGAACAACAGATGGCGCTGTCACTAACGATTTTTGTTATAGTCTCTAACAGCAAAGTATAAGATCGATAATGCATTGGCTGTTATTCGGATGCTCAAATAACAGCGCTACTCACTTAGTGATGTACCAATGAGCATACAAGACGAATGTATCGATATCGATTATCACCTACCTACTACGGGTAACGAAATAGGTACGTCAGGTTATATTTGTTGTGGTCGAAATAAAAAGCTTTTCTTTTCTTTCTTTCTTAACATAATCACAGGTATCCAACTCATAAATACTTACTTAAAAAAAATTATATTACTGGAATATTATACAGTGTTTTTTTTAACTGTAACAGTACGGCAGCACCCATAACCAGAGGAGATACAGGTGCAGTTTCTTTTAAAACATCAGCTCGTTTTCGAAGAAAAACATTTTCGCATTAAATTTTTTTGGTCAAGTGTGAGTAGCGCCTTAAAATGAATCAAGTTGGTAATTTTTTTTTGATGCCGATACGATGCAGTCCTTTGTAAGGATTATTTTATTGTATTGGATAAAAAAAATCTGAACAGCGGAAGATAGTCAAATTTGATAAAAAGTATTCTCATACAACAGAACAAACAAAATTCCTTCTACAAACGTTTTGTGTAACAGTAAAAAAAAAACACTCTGTATACTGAATTATTATTTGACGGGCACACTAAAAGTTTCCGGAATCAATAAAAAATACTAATAATGGTCAAAAATGAATTTATTGTTTCTCAAAATATCTCCCTTTGCGTCAATGCACTTATTCATAAGATTGAACAAATTTTGAACACATTTTTGCCACTCCTCCGGTGGTGACGTCAGATACATGTTATTCATACTCTTCGACAGCCTCTTCTGGTGATGAAAACCGTTGATCGGGTAATTGGTTCTTAATTTTTGAGAACAGGAAAAAGTCACACGGTGCCAGGTCATGACTCTGTATGCTGGATGACTCATAATTTGTACGTTTTTTTAATTTACTTTATGTCTTGCGCCTTGGGGAAACTGAAAACAGAAGTTATTATATTATTTCACACCATATGTCTAAAATAAATTCAGAAAAACATCAATAAAACAACAAGGAATTAACGCCTTAAAACTTATACACCTTTTGATAGGGGGTAACTAATTAAAGCTATCGATAACACATTCATCAGTATATTGGGGTCACATGCCTAATTGAGTAGCTTAAGTTGAGGTTTAAGAGAAACGCGACCTTAAGGAGTATGATTCACAGTCTATTTTGTTTGAAGATTTTGCTTTTTAAACAAAACTAACAAAAACAATAAAATAATACTTACCGGTGATAGGATATGCCCCCTTTTGTTAAATTTTTGGTTCGGCTATAATATTTACACTCCAAAACGGCACAATATCGCATTTATATATTTTTTTGAAGTACGTTTACCCCACAGTAATTGAAACACGACTGAAGTGAGCGAAGCTTGTAGTGCGCGGAACTCCGCGTACTTGGTGATACGCGGGCCCCGCCTACTTACGACTTCTGTTGTTTTTTGTGTTCTGTGATTACACCGTACAAACACAACAGCAGTAAAAAGTAAATAAAATTAAATGTATAAAGGTAAGCATAGAGGGCAGTCTTATTGCTAAAAAAGCGATCTCTTCCAGACAACCTTTGTTAGAAAAATAAAACCGGCCAAGTGGGAGTTGGACTCGCGCATGAAGAGTTCCGTACATTATCTATAAAAAAGGCAATAAAATCACGTTTCATGAATGGGAGTCCCCCCGCAGATATTAATTTTATTTTAATTTAAATAGTTATTTTTAAAGTGAATAATATAACTAAATATTCTGTGAATATTTCAAGCGTCTATCTGTTGCCGTTATCAATATCGAGCAAAAAAGAGCAACAAAAATTACGTTTGGTATATGGGAGCCCCCTTAAATATTTATTTTATTCTGTTTTTAGTATTTGTTGTTATAGCGGCAACAGAATACATCATCTGTGAAAATTTTAACTATCTAACTGTCACGGTTCATGAGATACAGCCTGGTGACAGACGGACAGACAGACAGCGGAGTCTTAGTAATAGGGTCCCGTTTGACCCTTTGGGTAAGGAACACTAATAAATTAAAAATACTTACTATTGTTTTTGATACTGTGTTTGTTTTTGTACCATATAGATATTAATTTTGATTTGTTTTGATTTGAAAATCGCGCTCTTGTCCCAGATGTACAAATCCAAACTCCTAGAAACGGACCACGCAGTCTAAAGCACTAGTCACTAAGCATGTTCGAATTTAAGTCTGTCTATGCAGCTCCCGCGGGCTTCTGTATTAGAGGTTATCTGACTAGACGTGACAATCAAACTTTCTCCGTGATGCAGTGGCTAAGACGCAGGAGGTAGCGGGTTCGATTCCCGCCGCGAAACAAATGTTTCCATGATCTACAGATATTTTATCCGGGTCTGGTTGTTTCTCTATATATTATAAGAAAGTATTTAAAAAAAATGTATATTCGTGTTCTATCAGTTATCTGGTCCCCATACACGTTCTGCTTAGTTTGGGGCTAGTTAATGGTGTGTGAAATATCCAGCAATATTTATTTATTTCTTATTTGTAGGTATTTAATTCATTTTTTTTCCACTGTAGGTACTTAAACAGCACTAAGTTATGTCAGATTCAAAATAACAATAACAGTATTTAGTATTTTGTTGAAAAATTACTTTTTCAAAACTAGCTTTTATACAATGTATACAAACCAGAAAACATCTTCCGCTATCTTGAAGGTCCCGCAATATTGGATTTATGTTATATATTTTGGATGGTACCCCATATTTTGGATTTAATGTGACATTGTATTAGGTTTCGTATTCTCCTTAGTAAGCCCATACCAAGCAAGCATTTGATACCCATACTGTGGTAGTACAGAAAAAAAACTAGTCCGCCATCTTGGATGATCCGCCATATTGGAATTAGAATGACGTCACTTAGCTAAGCGTACATTGCCATCCAAAATAAGCGTGTATACCAAATTTCAGCATAATCGGTTATAGATAACTGATTCAAAATTCAGTTGCAAGATTCCACCCGGACATACATACATACATTGCAAGTTAAATAAAAGCTTGTAAAAAATAAACTTTAACCTGTATTGATTTAATTTAGAAAAAAAATACTAAGAGCATCTACGCTTGAAGAATCTACGAATCATTCTCCAGAAGGATCTGAATTTAAATTAGAAAAGCACGATTTTTGAGAGAAAAGCCATGTCTAGTGATTTAAATGTCCTATACATTGCACGGAGTTCAATTGAATCGTGCCGGAAACTTGAGGCCTTAGGGCCCAAAATTATGTGGACACGGAAATAGTCTGACACTGGCTGAACTTAACTGAGTGTTGCAAACTTCGCAGCTGTGTACTACAATCAGTGTAAGGCTTCACAGCTGAGAATAGGGGGTATTAGGTGTGAGGCTTTTGCATCAATTTTTTTTATACAACTTATATGGCAAACGAGCATGCAGTCCACCAGATGTTAAGTGGCTACTGTAGCCCATGGATATCCACATAGAATTCAAAACAAGGTATTTATCTTGTCTTGATATCTATGTATATACGATGTCATACTATAGGACTTAGCTGTTATGCCAGTAATTACAGGAACATACCATTACCATCTAACCGGAACACAGCAGCACAAGTACTGCTATTTGGCGGCAGATAAAGTTAAGGCGGTGGTGCCCACTTCCTCGAGCTCGAGAATTAAAGATGATTTGACGATGGGTTCGATTCCCACCGCGGAACAAATATTTGCATGATCTACAGATTTATGTTCCGGGTCTGGATTTTTTTCTATGTATCTTAAGTATGTATTTACAAAAAAAATTGTATATAAGTATTCTATCAGTTATCTGGTTCCCATAGTACAAGCTCTGCTTAATTTGGAGCTAGATAGCGCTGTGTGAAATGTCCAGCAATATTTTTTTTAAGATACAACCTTTGATAGAAAGTTAACAGTACGAGTGCATAGATAAACCTGTTTATTTTGACACGAGTAACAACCACACAGCAACTATATTACGACCTCCGTAGCGTAGTGGGCGAATAGCCGTCTGAGACCCATGAGGTTGTGGGTTTGATTCCCACCGTGAAACAAATGTTTGCATGATATACATCTATTTGTTCCGGGTCTGGTCGTTTCTCTATATATATTAAATATGTATTTATAACAAAAAAAAAAACTATAAGTATTGTATCAGTTATCCGGTTTGCATAGTACAAGCTTTGCTTTGTTTGGGGATAGATGTCGCTGTGAAATGTCCAGTATTACTGATCGAGCGAAGATCTCTAAATCAACTTGGGAAAATTAGCGTTGTATGTATGTATATTATGTATGTTAGTTTGTTCGACGACAACTTTCGAAGCGTTTATTCATCAGATCATCGTGAAATTTGGCATATTTGTAGGTAAGTGATGGCATAATTTTGGTGTGACTAAATGAGATAAAAATATGGGGGGTTGTTGAGATATTGGGGTTCAAGAGGGGTAAAAGAAAAACAAAATGGGACTATCCAGTATTTATTTTTAGTTTGAACCTTGTAGTTTTTAAGTTATTAGTCATAATATGAACTGAATTTTGACAAATTTTACAGGGTACACCAGTGTCCCCACAGTGCTGAAACTTGGTATGCGTATAGTTTTAGTGATCCAAATATAGGCAAAAGTCTGAAATCCAGAATAAGTTCTACCCAAAAAAAAATACTAAACTACATGAACTCCCGTTACCTGTAATTTGAATGAAACTGTAGGTCAAGTAATATGGTTATATCTTTCGTGGCACTATTTTGATAGTCAAAGATTACAAATAATATTTTTTTTTAAATCGGAGACTCGCGACTTAGTTCGGGGTGAACCATTAGTTATTAAGTGAAACATTGGTAATTCTGGTTTAATTCAGATCCTGGTGAATTGCCCATGTAGACACGGTTCTGCTTCACTAATTCAACATTCAACACTTCATCGGCGCGAAACAAATCTACTGAGCAAACTGCCAGACAAGCGGCGAAATAGTGTGGAAATGGAAAAAAACGGCTAAAAATAAGCGCTTGTTAGAGTTGGCAGATGTAAGGTTTTAGCCGGGCATTTAGCCGTTCTTATCCTTTAAGGGCGGCTTGCGCAGCGATGCCTAAAGGTATTAAGTGGCTAAATAAATATATAAATAATAATAATACAATATAATAATATACCTTAGGAGGCTTTCGCTAGGAAGTTGGGTCAAGGGTCAGATACAGAAGGCGGTACTCCTGGACTCGGCACGCATAGTCAGGAGGTTCCTCTCTCTGCAGCCCTAGCCACCCATCGCTTGGGCCTTGCTTCGCGGTCGGTGGTTTACCGTTTATATAAATGTATTTTTTACTATGTTTTTTTTTAAGATACGTTGTAGTGAAAAATGTATTTTTTATAAACAAGATTTAAAATAAATATGTGTATATAAATAATATATAAATAAATACTGCAGGATATTTCACACAGCGCTATCTAGCCCCAAACTACGCAGAGCTTGTACTATGGGAACCAGATAACTGATAGACTACTTAGGTGTATACTTTTTTTTCGTAAATACATACTTAAAATATATAGATAACACCCAGACACGAAACAAATATCTGTAGATCATGCATACATTTGTTGCGCGGCGGGAATCGATCCCGCTACCTCCTGCGTCTCAGCCGGCTATACGCCCATTCCGCCATGGAGTTCATATTATGATTTAAGAAGTTGTCAAGTCATACAACTACGAGTACGTCAAATACGAAAATAAGTTAAAAGGAGTTAAGTCTAACTTGAGTTTATCCATACTAATATCACAGCCTTAAATTTATGAATTTGTCTCTCGGCGGGACTGCTTTCGATGCAATTTGGAATATACCTATAGGTTGATGATGGCCTAGAAACGGTCAAAGACATAGACAATCATTTATTCACTACATTAGCACACAATATACAATACAGTTACATTTTAAGACAGATGAAATACAAAAAAAAAATAACAATTAAACAAAAACACAAAAAAGGAAGAACTTGGTAGATACTGTATGCTACAGCAGTAAATGGCACTCGACTCAGCATTATGCCCGCCGTAATGGTAAGCGCTGATATTCTGCCGAGACAGCTCCATTTAGCCACTAGACCTTGAAAGTATTGTGTTGTTAAGTGAGAATATTATGTGTCATCGTAGATATATCATGTTGTATCAAAATATAAATATATATAGTAGATAATATCAAAATAGTATATTATTTAATAAAATAAATAAAGTCAGAACAGATATAAATCATGTTATAAATTGGTTAAAAGAATACCCCGATCGGCTAGCACGGGAAAGGTGCACTAATGCTTCCCGCACCAGGCAACCCAGTTTTTTGTTTATTAAATACTTAACTTATTAATTAAGGATTTTAAACGTTTTTAGGGGTTCCGTAGCCAAATGCCAAAAAACGGAAACCTTATGGATTCGTCATGTCTGCCTGTCTGTCCGTCCGTATGTCACTGCCACTTTTTTCCGAAACTATAAGAACTATACTGTTGAAACTTGGTAAGTGGATGTATTCTGTGAACCGCATTAATTTGGGGGTTCCCCATATTTGGAACTGAAACTCAATAAATGTTTTCTGAAACTCATACATAATGAATAGGTCTACAAAAATGATATTAAGGTTTCTAATATATTTTTTTCTAAACCGAATAGTTTGCGCGAGAGACACGTCCAAAGTGGTAAAATGTGTGCCACCCCCCCCCCCCCCCCCCCCCCCCGCCTGTAACTTCTAAAATAAGAGAATGATAAAACTAAATAAAATATATGATGTACATTACCATGCAACTTCTACAACTTTAGCATGTTTTAATCTTGTAAAAGAAGTGACGGACTGTATAGACCTCAAAATACCTGTCGCTGCGTTAATGCTGGACCTAAGTAAGGCATTTGATCTGATCGATCATGACATACTTCTAGCAAAACTAGAAAAATACGTGATAAGAGACGTCGCACAAGACTGGTTGCGCAGCTACTTGTGTGGACGAAATCAATGCACTGAAATACATACTGCGATAATAATAATGATAAAATTGTAATAAAAAAATATTTTCAGTCTAACTTTAGGATTAATGGCCGTGGAGTTCCCCAAGGGAGTATATTGGGCCCCCTGTTGTTCCTATTATTTATAAATGATTTGCCCAATGTAACGCAGCATAAATGCTTACTGTTTGCAGATGATACAACGTTAATAATCAAATGTACAAATAAGGAATTATATGAAAATGAAATTAATAGTGCAATTAATGATATAGTGACATGGTTAAATATAAATAAATTAATGATCAATATAAATAAAACAAAACTGATTCAATTTCGAAATTATAAAACTGAGCCCCTAAGTTAAACATTAAATATCAGTCAAGGGACATAGAAAGCGTGGATTCGGCAGTATTTCTTTCTAGGTATCCGAATTAATTAGCATCTAAATTGGAAACCACATATTGATCAGGTCTGCAATAAATTAAATAGATTTATTTATGCGTTAAAGCGAGTTAGAAAAACCGTCTCTCACAAAGCGTCTCTAGCTGCATATCATGGTTATGTGTCTTCTGTTTTACTTTATGGCTTACCATTATGGGGTAACTCAGTGGATCTACTTAGAGCCTTTAAAATACAAAAGAAATGTGTCCGAGCGGTCTGTGGAGCCTGGTTCTTAGACAGCTGTAAGCCTCTTTTTAAAAAAACAAGAATATTACCTTTGCCGTGCATGTACATCAGAGAAATCTGTATTTTTGTAAAACAGTTTCCTAGCTATTTTGCAAGACATGAAGCAGTGTTAGCCAGACACACTAGACATAAAAATAGAATTTATTTACCAAAGCACGAATCATCATTTATTAACAGTAACGCTCATTGCATGGCAGTAAATATATTTAATAAATTACCAGACGAATTAAAAGATTTACCTTTGACTTTATTTAAACGCCGAATACATAAATGGTTGTCAACAAAATGTTTTTATACTATTGCGGAATATTTTAATGATAAGTAGGTACTAGACATGACATTATTTTATTTTATTGACATTTTTATATTGTGTAGGAATAGTAAATTTTAATTTTTAATTATTTTCTATGTAATATTTGCACACCAGGACACTATCTGGTAGAATGTTAAGAGCTTAAATTGTACATTAAGACCAGTGTAAAATTAACTAACTTTCTGCAAATAAATTATCTTTATCTTTATGCAAACTTCCACCGAAAATTGGTTTGAACGAGATCTAGTAGGTAGTTTTTTTTAATGCGTCATAAATCGTAAATCGCAATTTAACTTTCATTCAATCAACTCAAATATAAAAAAAATTACAACAAACTAATATGTAACTAACAACGAACATTTATATTATGTTACTTGCTGCTACGGAACCCTTCATGGGCGAGTCCGACTTGCACTTGACCGCTTTTTAAAGATTATCTCTTGTTTTTAAATGTCGAAGTGGTGGGGGAATATTGTTTATTGTTCCAACACTCAGTTGCCTGGTATCGGAAGCTGCCCCTAAACGCTACCGTTATGTGCTTGGAGTAGTATAATAAATCCTTTGTCGTCATAGGCTTTGTATGCCATAAATATGTTCCTGCTGGATGGAAATAAAGTGATCAAAGCCGCGGGCGGCAGCTAGTACCTAATAAAATAAAATGTCCGGTTTTTTTAGATTTGCTCCACCCTACCTCCAGCGAATCCCTAGCGAATCCAACTGCGACGGAATGAAAATTGGATTTGGCTCTGATTGGATTTTTATTTACTTAAGACAAGAAAAATTTTCTCCGGGAGAGGGCGACGTCTTTATAAATGATTTAGAGACGTCTTCTCCAACTGATTAACGGACGAGCTCTATAGAGTATAATAGTGTAACCACTCTAATATATAAATGCGAAAGTTTGGATGTTTGTTTATTTATTTATTTGTTTGTTATTGTTACTCAATCACGTCGTAACGGCAGAATTGATTTCGATGAAATTTAGTGTGCACGTACTCGTAGATTACAGCCTGGATTAACATATATGCTATTTATCCCATAAATCTGGTCCCATGGGATAAAAATGGGGTGTCAAGTCAAGTTGCAAAAGCGAGTTTAGCTTTATTTCTAGGTTACCTACACATTTAGTAGTGTAATGTGCACGAAGTCGCGGGCAACAGCTAGTAATAAATACAGAGTGTTTGGTAATATACTGACAATATTCAAGCGACAGTTTCTCTACTCTAAACATAAAAAAGACTTCTCGAAAAAAAAACGAAGTTATATTAATCAACTAAGTTTAGGTGATTTAATTCGATATAAAATTTACTCCCTACTTTTGCAATCGACATCCAAAAATAAAGGCCGATTTGATATCTCTTTCGGAAATGTCTGCGGGTTTTATGTTAGAAATGGACAACAAGGGATATCTCGAGACGTCACCAATACAGTATCTGTGGTTAGATGGCAAGCATTATGCAATAGCACAACATAAGTTTATTAGTGTTCGATTTTACATGCCAATATAAATTTCACATTTCTATGGTAAACATTTAACATATTTATTGATTATGCTCATCAAAATAACCCCTTTAATTTTTGTGCGTATATCAAACACCCTGTATAAAATAGCTTGTGTTAAGTGACCATCATGGTGTGTGTTACCAGCAATGACATATGATACAGAAACGGGGTCTCCCACTAAATTAGATTAGATTAGTATGTTATGATACAAGTGAGCTAAGTTGCTCATTATACACGAGACTGTGGTTTGCAACCCGAGCCGTAGGCGAGAGCGTAAATCAGACGAGTGTCTAGTGAGCTAATTGCTCACGAGTTTCATACGCACTTTTTCAACACACTTGCGAGGAAAATTAAACATGTATTGCATAAATCGTTTAAGGGCCCACTATACCTGGGGAGACGATAAATCACTTATTTTGAAACGATGTTTTGTTCAACAAATTTTGTGATTTCAATTTGTAATTCATATATGTTATAGTTGAGGATACGTGCTAGCGCGCCTGTGTTGTCAAAACACGATTCCGTAAAATTTTATCGATAGAAAAAAAATCCAAAGATGACTCCAAATTTATCTTAAAACCGTTCTTATGCGATGAATACTACAATTTAGATCTTGAAACTTTGTACAGTAATTCTACACAACATAAATAAGGGCACCTGTGTTTTAAATTTTCAAAATACGTTTTAATTTTATCATGAAATGAAAATATCTAAGTTTTGCACTAATGAAACCATTCGCTCCGGACGCCTGTTTCGCGATTCAGTCTGTCCTCGGCTTTCAGACGGGGTACCCGTGACGCTTGTCGCTCCAAACGAACACGTGATTCTTAGACAGAATTTATATTTAGTTGGTTTTTGTAAAAACGCAGTAATGAGAAATAAACACAACAAGATAATGAACAGACTGAATGATAAAAAAACCGGCAATTATATCGTCGCAGGAAAGGCAAATTTACTGAAGCACCAAAATAGGCATATTGAGTTATATAGATATTCGGAATCAGCGTTTTTTTCGTCGTCGATCAGTCTGGGTCCCATAGCGATACGAGCACTATTTTGGCGTTTCAGTAAATGGGAAAAAAGGGGATTTTTCATCAGCCAGAGTCCTTAAACGACACTTTTTTGGCATTTTATTCGTGCCTGTCACCTAAGTAATTTTGTTTTTCTGCAATAATTTACAAGTAAATTTTAAGTAAATTTGGCATCTGGCAATTTAAAAGCTAATATTTTATAAGCATTTTTGGACTACTCGAAACAAACATAAAAGTTGGTATAAGTAATTTTGAATTGAAGTATTTATAATAAGTAAGGCTTGTAAGAATATTAGTCTTTCCATTTTTATGCAGGAAGTGGCGTATAAGTAATTTTGCCTTACTGTTATTGAGCAAGTTTTTGATTTTCAGTATCTTTACTATGAAGTAATATTTTAGCAAAAGTTATAGAAGTAAAAATAGAAAGCTGGTCAATACGTCATTTTCGTTGCTAAAGTAAAAAATATGGAATACTGCAATACTGCAAAACCTGATTATAACCCGCGCGTACGCCGCGTATCAGTCAGTCTGCTCGACAGAGCCACTGAGAGTACACGTGTGTCGGTATTTGTTGCCGCTCAAATACATCGAGAAAACAAGGGAATGTTGGTGATAATAATGCAATAACGGACTCCTTAGTCGGTAAGTTAGCTATTTATTAGTATGAAAATCATAATAATTTACATAAGAAGCAATAATTATTAGTAAAGTCACCTTCGGTAAGTACCAAAATACCTAATAATTTGTGAAATATGCCGAATTGTCATTTGACGCTGGTTCTGTTTTTGTGTATATCTAATCTATAGGTACGAGTATGAACGTTATTGGTTTAGATTGAGCAAGGTAGAAGCGTTTAGAATTCTAGATAGTTTTTAACAGGTTTGTCAGGTCTAGACCAGCACGGCAGATATTCGGCACGAGCCATAAGTTCCCAATTTGTGTCGGATTTTTAGCCAGCCATCTAGCTTGAGTAAAATAGTATAAATTATTTACTTAACAGATTTTTATGAAACTTGCACTCTCTAATCTCTAGATACCTACATACATAAAAAAACTGATGCCGATTTTATTATAAAATAATTATGCATTACAATAATTATAAATTCGCGCGCGGGGGGGGGGGGGGGGGGGGGGGGGGGGGGGGGGGGGGGGGGGGGGGGGGGGCACGTTTTTGTTGTATAATTATGTTACGGATAGGTGTGAATGTATAATGTTGGTTTCGGTCGAGAATGGCTTGTTACCTTGTGGTGTCGGCCGAGAAGTAGTACCACCCCATTATTTACAAAACTGACCGTGTCGTTGTTGCCGACCTCAGTTGATTCCTTTGGGCAAAATTGCGGTCAAGACTTATTTTTTAATCTATAATATCCCACTGCTGGGCAAAGGTCTCCCCTAAATTCATCCACTCTTTACGATCTAGTGAACACTCCGGCCAGTCTTCAAGGAAGGTGCCCAAGACTTATATATAAAATACTAGATGGTATATTAAACGTTTTTGTAATTTATATGAGACTTACTATTCCTTTCTATTTTTTCAGCTCATAATGGAAAGTAAGAAACAGAGTTTTTACAAAAGGTACGCAGCAAGACTGAAGGATGAACAGGAATCTGTAGCTGGACCATCAAAGACACCACTGATGGAAACAGTCTCAAAGCCAGCAGTAGTTAAAAGACTGATATTTAAAACACCTAAAAAAAACGCAGAAGTACAAGTCAAACAACTTGAACAAGGAGCTATTGATACCAAAACCAGTTGTTATGCGCAGTGAAAATACAGAAGCTGAACTACCATGCATTGATTTAACAGTTTGCGATTTGACAAATGACATAAGAGAACCATACCAGGAACAAAATCTTACAGAAAAAGCAATACAAAAAGAATTACACATTTTCAGAGAAATTGAACGACAACACGAAATTGAGGAGACTTGTGAACAAATCCGACGAGAACACTTTGAAGAGATGAACATGGGATCAACATTTGTACAAATTGAATCTAAACAACTTGAACTGACAGACAGTAAAATTATAATGGAAGATTACAACACTGAAACACCTGAGATGTGAGAAGTAAAGTAAAAAGCACATAACACAAAACAAATCTAAATGTACTTATGCACAAAGTATAGTTGCAAAATGGTCCTTAACTCAGCATGTGCTGGTTGCAACAACCAACGCTGGTCTTCCGTTAAGGCCATTTTACTAGTTGCGGACATGTTTAACAAAATAAGACAACAAATAAAAACAAACAAAATAAAATAAATAAATAAAAGTGTGAAAGAAATTTACATAAAAAACAAAGATTAAATTAAATTAAACTAATTTACATACTTCAGTGGTACCCTAGACGAAGTTAATTTTATAAGAGCAATAACATCAACACAAACAACTATATATCACTCGTATCATGTAAAAGCCTTTCCTGCTTTTTCGGCCAGTTGATTAAATAATTTTTAAGCTTTAATTTAAATCCATAAACACTCTGCAGGTTCCTTATTGGCGGAGGAATATTATTCCAACATTTCGATGCAGCGTAGCGGAAACTTCCTCGGAAAGCAGTAGATTTATGACGCTGTGTTAAGAGCTGCATCGAACGCTGTCGGGACTCGCAGGACCTCAAATTTGACGCACTTTCTAGCCTGTTAATGAGATACTTAGGGGCCTCATGCTTATAACACTAAACAGGAGGCATGCTAAGTGAAGCTTCCTACGATGCTTCATTTTTAAAACAGAGTGTGCATTTAAGTAGGGTGTTACATGACTTTTGAACGGAAAGTCGACGCAGAAACGAGCACAGGCATTCTGGACGCGTTGTATAAGTCTTTGCGTTTTGGCTAAAAGCCGTGGACCAAAAACAACATCAGTGGAATTTAATTTTGATAAGACAAGTGATTCCACTAGCTGTATACGAAGTTCCTCCGATATGTATGGCCTCATCCTGTACAGCACCTTAAGTCTATAAAAACAGTTCCTAACAGATTCGGCGATGTGATCCTCGAACCGCAAGTCGCAATCCATCTGCAAGCCTAGGTTCCTTGCCTTGTAGACACGCTCAATCGGCTCATTCATTAGCATAACACTCGCTGAGGGGTTAAGACTAGATAGTTGATAACGGGTTCCGAAGATTAAATATTTAGTTTTAATGGGGTTTAACAATAGGCTGTTATCTTCGGACCATTAAGCTATATTCGTCAAGTCAGCGTTTAGCTTTGTAATAACATTGTCGATTTCAGAAGCCTTACATGAGATATAGATCTGTATATCATCTGCATATATATGATATTGACAAAAATGTATATGTGACCTTATATCCGCTGAATATAAAATAAACAGTATAGGCCCCAAGATAGAACCCTGCGGTACTCCTCTCTCGACAGCAACTTTGTGAGAAATATTACTAGCAGACAGCTTTACATATTGGTAGCGGCTATGGAGATATCTGTTAAACCACTGCAAAGCGCTGTGGTCAAAACCGTAATATCTTAGTTTTGCTATAAGTAAGTCAACATTTATGGAATCAAAAGCCCTAGAAAAATCGAGAAGTACCAATAACGTGCACATGCCCTTATCCTGCGCATATAGAATATTATCGGTTACGTCTAACAAGGCAGTTACCGTGCTGCATCCCTTTCTAAAACCTGACTGCAATTCTGGTAGCATGTTATTTTTTTCAAGGTAGTTAGTCATTTGAGTGCAGACTACTTTCTCCAGAATCTTTGATAGGCAAGGCTATCTTGCCTATCTATATACTTATTGGCCTAAGATCTTTTAACTCGGTCGGATTGGGAGTTTTAGGTAATGGGCGCACGATTGCCACTTTCCAAATATCGGGGAATGAAGATGTGCTTAACGACGAGTTTATCAAATCTGTTATAGCTTCTAGCGAGTTAGGCAGAGTCATAAGAAGCATGTCTAAACTAATAAGATCACATCCCTCGGGATTTGATTTCAAATTTCGTACTATTTTAGCAATTACGTTAAGGCTAACTGGTTCCATTTGAAAGATAGCATCGCTGAATTTATTTGATTCGAAGTAAGAGAGCTGCGATTTACGTACATCAGAGGTGCCAGGTGTATTCAAAAAGTGATCATTAACTTTACAAGGGTCTTGAAAATGTGGAGGAAGTTCTAAATTTTTACTTGGTAAAAGTGTATTTTTTAGATTTTTCCAGAGATTTTTGGGGTCATGTATCTTGTTATTAATATTTAGGTTAAAGTAAGCTACTTTCTCGTGATAGAGTGCTCGGTTGACAGTAGATTTAAGACTTTTGTAATATTCCCTCTTACTGTCTAGCTTAGTTCTGTGATAATTCGATGAAGCCTCGTCGCGTAACGTCGTCATTAGCTTGATAGTGTCAGTTATCCACGGGTATGAGCGATTTTTAATAAAAATAGAGGTAGCAGGCGCGTGAAGGTCAAACAAGGTGAGAACACTGTGATTAAATGCGCTAACCATTTCGTTAACGTTGCCAAGTGTCGAAATAAGGTCACATCGTATTACTTGTAAATCATTGTTAAAATCTTTTATATTTATGCCTTTAATTGGTCTATAAGATAAGACCGTTAGCAACGGTTTTTCACGCTTGATATTAAACTCGCATACAATAAGACAATGACCGTAAAGCCTACCTACGTGGCCCAAAGTAATCTTTTTAGCGAGTAAATCAGTGCATACAACGTCAATAAGTGACTCGGAAGTCTCAGTGAAGTGAGTTGATGAAGTAACTATTTGCGATAGATAATATAGGCACGCGAGGAAAGTATCAAATTTTGACTTAATTTTAATTTCATTAAAATCTCCCAGTAAAATCAAATTATCGTGAGTGGGGAGGGAGTTTATTGAAAAAACAAATCAACATCCATCCAGTCCGGTCGATATGCCGTGCCAATTGCTAGCTTCCTACCGTTTGTAGTCATTGTGAGCCACATTTGCTCCACTAATACGTGCAGGGGGTCAACCGGGGGATGCCAGGTGCGCGCATTTATACCACGACTAATGTAAAAGCCGATCCCACCTCCGCGCGTTCTCTGGCCTCGCGGCCGAGGTGTGAAGCGCAGTCGGTACCCTGCCAGAGCAGGGGCTCGACCTTCCTGACCCTCAAAGAGCCATGTCTCGTTTATCGCTAAAACATCCATATCGTACCTTTCAACTCTAGATATAAAGTTGTCGTGATTGGTGCCAAGGTAACCTGGATTATACAAACCAATCTTAAGCTGTTTATTAATCATTGTGATACCAATTAAAAACTATAGAGCATATTGACGAGTAAGTGCCATACAGATCCAGTGCAGTTGCCATTGCTAATGTTATATAATGAATAGAGTACCAATACAGTTGAGCTAAATAAAGTAAGACCAATACAAATAATATATACAAAAACATAGATGTAAATTTATAAACATACGTGCAGTTGAGCAAATATAACTTACAATCCACACACTCGAGTAATTGAGTTATGCACAAAATCAAACAAGTACGGGCCCAAAAACCCGCAGCAGGTCCGCTTCACAACGTATGTGGTGAGCTGGTTTTCCGTCACTTTGCCGAGCGTATTTACGGCCTCTCTTCGTCCAAGAGTACCGCCACTGAAATTTGCGGCACTCCTCGCGAACATGATGGAAAAGTTGACGATTGGCGCGAGTCAGGCGCTCATTGACGAAAATGCGCCCGCGTAGGCCAGCGGTTGCCGCGTGACCGACATCGGTGGCGGTCAGCGTGTGGCGTACACGCGCTGCCTGCAACAGCTCGTCGCGCAGATGACGACGCGCCAGGCGCACCACGACGCGACGCTCACGTGGCGCTTCCTTCGTGGTCCCCGTGATCTGCGCCACTCCTACGCGCTCTGCGTACACAACATCGCGCTTCTCCAGTGTCACGCCTAGCTTGGCAGCGAGCACCGTCACAGTATGCAGAATATTCTCCCCCTTTTCTTTAAGAAGGTGCCCGATCTCCAAATCCGATTGTAGCGCCTCCTGGTCCCGATCATTGAGCTCTAGCTTGAGAAGGTTCACGGTACGCTCGAGTTCTCTAACTTCCTCGGATGCGGGCGCCCCGCGATGCTGCTCAACTGCCTCGAGCCTCTGCTCAATGCCATCCATGCGCGCAGTAATGCCCGCAACTGAGATCCGGAAATCCGCCATCTCCTTCCGGAACTCCCGCATCTCGGCCATACACTCGGCAAGTTCATGTCACAACTCATGGACGCTAACGGCGCCTTGAGTGGGCACTTGCATAGGCGGCTGCTCGATGTCTGTGGCCTCACGCGATGACGCGGTGTCCTGCACACAGGTCCCGCTGACGTTTCTAACAGGGGTACTGCTGTTATCGCCTCTACGCAACTTTTTTTTGCACTCGGGACAAACCCAATCCTTGCTCAATAAGGCCGTATCTGCGAGTCCAACACATCCCTTATGATACAGCGAGGGGCATGTGTTACAACTAGCGGCACCAGATGACGTTAAAAACTTTCCACATGCCGTACATTTAGTCATTTTAATAGCAAAAAGCAGGTTAGCTATCTGTAAGTCGCTGATCGGCACAATAAAAATATTTAGAGCGCAAAAAGTGTACGTTGATAGGGATCGAACTCCCCACACCAAGCGATCCAACGCCAGGTATCCAACCAGTTGAGCCGCTTGTCCACCGAGTGAGTGAACAGTTGTTCGAAATTTCAAGACAGTGTCTTTCGGCGTTTGCTGTTTGTAAGCCGATAAGAAACAATGTGGGTAGGTCGTGTTGCAGTTGTATGGCTCAAGTTAGTGACTCACTGTTTGAAGGACGCTGACATGATTACAACTGCACTTTATTTCGTTTTTTGTAGATAACTTTTTATTCCTTGGATATAAACTTTAGAACTTTTGGGACCATAAGATAGGTACAAAACTGCACAAATTGGTATAAGTTTCAAGAAAAGTTGTCCACTTTTTTCACACTTTAAGAATATTTTTCGGGGATAAAACAAAGTACACGTCCGCTTAGAACTGTTTCACCGGCCGACCGCTGGATGGAATATTGAAAGGAAATGCATGGAAGATTTCAAAGAAATAGATATTAATTTACAGGAAAATAAAAAAGTAACCGCTGCAATTAATTTTATTAACATAGGATAGAATATACAGGAAGACCAAAAAAGCTATGAAGGAGAGATTTGTAAAGATAAGAAAATACCTGAAATAAATGAAACAGTACAAAATGAATCGCATATAAGCAAAACCGCCAATTTGGATAATAAGATAAGTGGAGATGAAAAAGAAGAGATAGGAACTGACAATGATAAAGATAGTAACCAAGAGAAGCATGAAAATGTTACAAAAAATGATCATGATGAATACATAAAAAATAAGCGGTTGAGACAAAAAAAGAGAAGTACGTAAACTTTTTGTCAGATAATGAAGATTTTGTATGGAGTTTGTGCACGACAGCATCATAAGGACTACATGCGGCGAGAGGGGTACAAGTAGTGACCGTCGCGACCCATGACCGTAGTATGAAAATTGTATTATTTTACCTCGTTTACATATTAATCAATATACTATAAGAATAATCTTGTTTGTAAATAGATAGTAAGAATAGATATCTAAAAGATAAAAATAATATTTATTTGTATAGAGACTGCTGATTGATGAATATTTTATAATGGAAATATTAGTTAATGTTTGTCTTAATATCTCTTAAAGAATAGTATTAATAAGTGTTAATTACATTAATTCTTGAATAATAATAAGAATAAACGTTTGGAAGTATTATAATAGGAATAATTAGATAAGAATAATATTCTTCAGTTATGATGCAAATAAAGTTACGATTATTTGTTGTTTTACTATAAAATGGGTAAATGTAGGTAGGAGGTAACACATTTCTATTTAATAAGAGTAGAAATGAGTGCGCATACGCCCACTCCGACGCTCGAATTGGAAATGACGCGCGGCCGCCACTTAGGGCGAGTTTATATAGTAGTGAAGCGGTGGGCAGGGTAGTGTTTAAAGCGCCGCACCGAAAACGCGCCGCCATTTCTCTTTAATGGACATTGAAACGTCCGCTCCGGCCCCTCTGGCCAAAACCGTGTCCCGGAAGCCCGTGCCGGCCCCTCAGGCCACCCCAGCGGCCCGAAAGCCAACCCCGGCCCCTCAGGCCACAAACGAGGCTCGGATGCCTCTTAAAGCCCCTCAGGCTCCCACGGCGGCTCGCAAGCCTGCCCTGGCCCCTCAGGCCACTAACGAGGCTCGGATGCCTCCTTGTGCCCCTCAGGCTTCCACGGCGGCTCGCATGCCTGCCTTGGCCCCTCAGGCCACTAAAGAGGCCCGGAAGCCTCAGCCAGCCCCTCAGGCTTCCAAATCCGACTCTCGCGAGGCATTACCTCGCAGAGTCTTCGTTGACTCTCCGGAGTCCCCCGACCCTCCCTCTCCAGAGAACGATATGGAGATTGACCTCCTACGTTTCGCATCTGAATCAGAGGCATCTGCCGCCTCGTCATCCTCAGAATCTGAGGAATTTATTACCGTTATGGGGAAGAAACGGAAGAAGACCTCTTCGAAGAAGGCCGCTTCATCGAAGAAGGGTTCTTCCGTGTCTCCCCCAGCCAAAAAGGCAACCCTCCCTTCGGCCTCGCAGCCCGCCCGTCTCGTCTCTCCCTCCGCGGCTTCCACTGCCGTAAGGAGGGAAAGACCACCCCCGCCTCTCTTCATCCGAGAGAAAGGCAAATGGGACAGGGTCTCATTTCTGTGCAACGAGCATAAGATCTCGTTCACCAACGCCCGAAACACTAAGGACGCTATTAAAGTCCAAATCCCCACCTCCCAAGAACATCGTCGTCTCACTGCGCTTCTTCGCCAAGAGGGCATAGGTTACCATACCTATGCTCTTGAGGACGAACGCCTCCTTCGCGTCGTGATCCGCGGCCTCCCTGCGGAGCACTCGACTGATTCTATCAAGTCTGATTTGATAGCTCAGTCCTTCCCCGTCAAAGAGGTCCACCGGATGCACAACGGTAAGACCCTATACAACCTGGTACTTGTAGTACTAGAGCTCTCTCCGGAAGGCAAGGCCATTTTCAACCTGAAGACGGTCAACAGCCTCTCCGGCCTCAGGGTGGAACCCCCCCACCGAAACGGCACCCCCAGCCAATGCCATAGATGTCAACTCTATGGACATTCGGCGAAGAACTGCCACGCCCGCCCCCGTTGCGTCAAGTGCCTAGGAGATCATGGCACCTCTGACTGTCAGCGCACACGCGACACCATCGAGCCGCCAAGCTGCGTGCTATGCGGTGCTGTGGGACACACCGCGAATTATCGTGGTTGTCCTTCAGCACCCAAAGCCAACAGAGTGGCGGCCCGCAGGAATCAGCCTCGCGCTCTCCCACAACCCACCAAGTCAACTCCCAAGTTGACCATGGTGGAGTCTCAACCTCCGAAACTCTCAGCCTGGGCCAAGCCCTTGCCCTATTCCAGCCTAGCCCATAAGGCGACGGCCCCCCCTCCGCGCTCTTCCGAGCCAGTCCCATCTACCAAGATGAGCAAGTCGGATTTTGCTTCCGACCTAGCGCTCATCATGGAGTTTGCCTCAATCGATCTTGCCGAGGTTCGCGTGCTAGCACAGAAGCTCAGGCAATCTAATTCTACATTAGAGAAGCTGATTGCCCTTGAGGCCCACTCAGCTCTCCTCGCTGCCGTTAAGGCAGCTTCGCCATCATCAAACCCCTTTTAACCACCATAATGGTTGTACAAAGGGAACGGAAGAAACCCCGTTCACTATCATTAGCGTTTTTCAACGCTGATGGTCTGTCTAGACAACGTTCTGTTGTTCAAGATTTCGTCAATAGGCACCAACTTGACCTCTTGCTAGTCCAAGAGACTAATTTAAAGCCCGGTCATCGGGATCCAAAAATCCCCAACTTTCAGATTTTGCGCAATGACAGACTGCCAGCCCCGAGAGGCGGCACTGCCATTTACTACAAGAAGTCTCTTCACTGCATGCCCTTAGATCCCCCTCCTATGACCTATATAGAAGCCTCTGTCTGCCGAATAGCAATGACCGGTCACTCCTCGGTCATTGTTGCATCCTGCTATGTTTCTCCTAGTAAAACTTGCTCACCTCAATTCGAGAGTGATCTGCAAGCTCTTTTCAGCTTAGGAAGCTCCGTCATTCTGGCGGGTGATTTCAACTCCAAAAACGTCATGTGGAATAGCACTAAGACCAACTGCAAAGGTAGACAATTAGAAAGACTAGTTGAACCCCTTAACTTCGATATCATTGCCCCTAGGGGTATGACTCGCTTCCCTACTGCCACTCCCCCCGACCTCCTGGACATAGCGCTTCTCAAAAACGTAGCCCTTCGGCTACGCTCGATCGAAGTTATCCACGAGCTTGACTCCGACCACCGCCCTGTTTTACTACTACTTGGCCCCCCCACTGACCAGACCCCTGCTACCAAGACTGTGGTAGAGTGGCATAAGCTTGAGAAAGCTCTCAAGTCTACGCACTCGCCTGTCCTGGATAGAATCCCTTCTGTTATATTAACATCTGATGACATTACGGTAGCAGTTGACTCACTGACCAAACATGTAACTGACTCTGTTAGAGACTCTTCGAAGCAGGTTCCCGTAGTGGATGACCACCGCGGGCCCTTGCCTGACGATATAAGACGACTTATGACTGAAGCGAACGCTGCAGTTAGACTTCATAGTCGCTGCCCCACCGAAGACAATCGTCTCTTGATGCGCTCTCTGCACAGAGAGGTGAGAGAGCGCGTCAAAGAACACCGCAATCGTGAGTGGGAGAGCCTGCTCTCGGGGATCGAGCCTAGCCATCTGGCCTACTGGAGGCTAGCTCGCTCCATGAAAGCGGACGCTCTCGCTCCGATGCCTCCTCTTATCCGACCCAACCAGACCCTAGCATTCGAAGACGAGGAAAAAGCCGACTACCTGGCTGAAACCCTTGAAGCTCAATGCTCTCCCAGTCTCGAACCCGTTGATCATGCACACCTTGACATGGTGAACAACGAGGTCGACCGTATTGCCTCCTTACCTCCTACCTCCCCACTTAATCCAATTGAGGCCTCTGAAGTCTTTGATATTATCAAGGCTTTACACCCAAAGAAAGCATCCGGCCCCGACTGCATCTCCAACAGAGTACTCAAGCAGTTCTCTGTTCCCCTTATCTACATTCTAGTCAGCATCTTCAATGCGGCTATGGAACTCTGCACCTTCCCTGATGCTTGGAAGGAAGCCAATGTCATTGGTTTCCGTAAACCCAAGAAACCTGCTAACGATCCAACTAGTTATCGTCCCATTAGCCTGCTTAATGGCTTAGGTAAAATATATGAGCGTCTTCTTATGAAGCGTCTCTGGTCCCATGTCAATGAATTCAAACTCCTTCCCGATGAGCAGTTCGGCTTCCGTGCCCAACACTCATGTCCACAACAGGTGCTCCGCATAACGGAGCATGTTCTTTCCAATTGGCAAAGTACCTGGCCTGCAGAGACTGGTGCCGTCTTCCTCGATGTAGCGAAAGCTTTTGACAAGGTCTGGCACAATGGCTTGGTTTACAAGCTTTCCAAACTCGGAGTGCCAGTCAGACTCGTGCTCATCATACGAGACTATCTCCAAGGTCGTAGCTTTCGGTACACCGTGGAAGGCACTCTCTCAAACCCCAGGCCAGTTAGAGCCGGAGTCCCACAAGGCTCCGTTCTCGGCCCCCTCCTGTTCACGCTGTACACCAGCGATATCCCTCGCACTCCTCAAGTGGAAATAGCCCTATATGCAGACGACACGGCCTTATACACATCCAATCGGAATCCAGATCGGGTGGGTATAAGGCTGCAAGCTGCCCTTCACGCTCTTGCCGCTTGGTTTCGCAAGTGGCGGATTGAGGTTAATCCGTCAAAAAGCACAGCAGTGTACTTCACACGGAGAAATCTCACCCCAAAACCGATTTCGCTTTTCGGTGTGCCCATCCGCTGGGCCCCCTCTGCCAAATACTTGGGTGTCATCCTTGATAGACGTCTTTCCTTTAGGTTGCACATCACTAAGAGGTGCAACCAAGCTAAGTACACCTTAGGACGACTGTCCTCGCTCCTAAGCAGAAAAAGTAAAATGTCTCTTAGAAATAAGGTGACCCTTTACAAAGCCTGCATTCGCCCCATCATGACATACTCCTCAGTAGTATTCGCCCACTCTCGTCAAGTTGCTGCCATTCAATTAGTACAAAATCGTTTCTTGCGAAAAGCCACAGGCTCGCCTTGGTATTTTCGCAATAACGATCTGCATCGTGATTTAAAATTAGAGTCAATAGCTAAATTCATCAAGCTCGCTTCCAAGCGACATTATGAACTCGCCACTCATCATCCGAATCCTTTGGTACATACCATTCCGGACTATTCGACTGAACCGTCCGAGCACCGAAAAACCCTCCGTCGACCGAGACACGTTCTCGGAGACCCGGATGACGAAATCACTTCCGCTAATGCGGGTGAGTCATCCACATTAGACAGAGCAAACACTCCACAAGTACACCGACCTCGCCGGCGAGGTCAACGAGTCCCTTCAGTCGCCGCCTATACGAGGTACAAGCACGTACCCGGGCGTTTCTCTCCTATCCCCGTCCCGGCAACAGCCCAAGCCGAGGTTCGTACCTAAGTGGTGCCCTTGCGCTAGTTGCCTCACCAAAAATAAAATTAAAGGGCTGAGCGCCATCTGCGCTCGCCAAAAGCTCGGTTAAGCCGCAACGGCCTCAGAGGCCAACAGCGAGATAAGTCCATTCGAAAAAAAAAAAAAAAAAAAGCGCCGCCATTTCTAAACCGAGCGGCGCCGGGTGAAGACGCATGTATTATTCATAAGTAATAATCATAGTCTATAAGATAAATATAGTAATATACAACAAACAATATGTAAAATATAAAAAAGTAATAAATAAAGGCTAAAGGGGGTGAGGCAGTGAATGTTCTAGAAAATTGCGAGGAATAGTATAAAAGACGGCGCCTATTGGCCGTCAGCATTCAGTGCTCGGGCAACATCGGAAAAGGAAGCAACAGGAAGAAAGAAGAAAAATGAGAAGAAAATCTGCATCGCCGCCTCGCTGCCTATTTGATCAAGACCGGTGTTTTTTATTTTCTCCTTCGCAAATACGGGACTACGTAGCCACTAACCCTCGGCAATCTATACACAACATCGAATGGTCCTTCGAGCCGGATAATTTTTGAAGACTAACAGGGCGGGTTATCTACGTATTTTTGCTAAAGAATTATTCAAGATGCCTGTTACGCGATCGAAGAAAGGAAACGTCGCCGACTTGACAGAACAACGACCAAGCCCGACGAATCAAGAACCCGGCAACACAGAGGGCGCTACTAGCGCTCCGCGAAGTACTGGGATGACGACACGAAGTACTACGAGCTCCGCGAGAGTTCCGCCAGCTTCTGCACGTCAAGAAAAATCTGCAACAACGTCGGAAGGCACCGCGACTACGGAAACCACAGCCACAGAGTACACGACGTCAACAGAGAAAACAACAAGTACGGAGACCAACGTCACGACACAACGGGCTGAAGACTCCAACACATTGAAGCCGTCGAAGCGCGCCAAGTCACACCGCTCCGAAGCGCATCGAAGAAAATTATCGGAGTTAGAAGCGCAAGAAAAATTGGCCGAATTAAAATTAGAAGAAATACGCGCGTCGCTCGCACTCGCCCAGCTGAAGTTACAAAAACAACGCGCCGCCGCCGACGATGATGAAGCAGCTTCTGCGTCAGAAGATGAAGAAGAAGAGGAACGATCAAGTCGAGTTCAAGAATGGTTGGATCACATGAAGAACGACCCACCAGAAGAAGAGAAGAGGGGGAACAGAAAGGACGAAGACAGGGAGTTGACAAGGAAAAGGAATGTGAACACCGGGGGTACCATGAAGAGACCCGGCCTGCGCGTCAGCCACAGAACGTGGACGTCACCTCACTGGCAGCAGCCCTCACTCAAGCAGTACGGATGACCAGGGATGCACCGAAGTACCTACAGGAGTTACCTGTGTTTAATGGACAATGCTGGCTTGCTGGCCTTCAATGGCTGGCTTGCGTTCCGCGCCGCCTACTACGAAACTGAAGCTTTATTCTCGAAGACCGAAAATGTAGCAAGACTAAGAAGAAGCGTCAGGGGGGTAGCATGGTAAGCAATCAGCAGCCTCCTCATCAGCCAACCGGATCCAGCAGATATCATGGAAGCTCTGGAAAGAAGATTTGGACGACCGGATGCACTGGCGATGAACGAGATGCAGAAGATTAAGGCACTAGGAAAACTCAGCGATAGTCCACGTGACCTATGTATATTCGCAAACAAGGTGGCTAACATCGTGTCTACTATGGAAGCCCTAAAGAAAATTCACTACCTGTATAATCCAGAGTTAGTGAAGATTACCATCGAGAAGCTTACGCCGATTATGAGAAGCAAATGGTACGACTATGCCGCGAAGAACAAAGAAGATGTACCCGACTTGAAGAAACTCACCAGCTTTTTGAATGAAGAGGCTGACAAGTGCGGAGCATACGCGCAACCCGAAGACATCGTCACAAATACTACGCAGGAGAAACATCCAAGAAGAAGATTCGAGCACACCTTCGCTACTGATACCAAGAAAGAACAATGTCCAGCATGCAAGCAGAGTCATCACTTACCTGAATGCAAGAAGTTTCAAGACACAGATGTCAATGAGCGCTGGAAAATGGCTAAGAGACATCGCATCTGCTTCCGATGCCTACAAAGCACGCATCGCCGCGGTACCTGCAGAGCAAAGAAGTGCGGACAAGACGGCAGCGCGATGGCTCACCATCACCTCTTACACCATAAGAGGTCAAGAAGGACATCATCACCATCACCACCAGCAACACAAGAAGTGACATCAGCAGTGGAACTAGTGAAGAACATTGATTGCATCAGAACCCGTCAAGCCTACCTGAAGATCGCACCAGTAACACTCATCGGTCAAAATGAAGCAAGAGTGGACACGCCTTGATGGATGACGGAAGCACTATCACTCTCGTTGATGAAGGATTGGCAGAGATACTGGGCTTGGATGGCCCACGCGATCAGATGTGGGTGCAGGGCCTGAACTAGACAGTGAAGCATGAAAATAGCAAGAGAGTCGACATCAAAATACGGGGAAGATACAGCGAAGAAGAATACACAATGCGCAATGCACGCACAGTACAGCGGCTGATGTTCACCAAGCAGAATATAGAACGGAGAGATATTCAAGACTGCACTCATCTACGGGACATCGAAGACCAGCTGATCTACAAGGACGCCTCACCCAAGATACTGATAGGACAGGACAACTGTGAACTTCTAGTGGCACTCGAAATAAGAACAGGAAGACAACACCAAAACCGGTCGCAACTCACACGCGACTGGGCTGGGTGCTACACGGATACCGTACGTCTTATCAGAAACCAGTAGCCTTCTGCGGACATACCACCATAGCGGCTAAAGAAGACTCGATGGAACATATGATGAAGAGGTTCTTCGACCTGGAAGCGCTTGGAATAGAACACAAGAAACAGAAGAACGATCCAGAAGAACGAGCAATGAAGATTCTGCAAGAAAAAAGCAGAAGAATGCCCGATGGCCGTTTTGAGACTGCACTTCTGTGGAAAGAAGACGAATGCCAGATCCCAAACAATTATGAAGACGCCTACAAAAGATTGCGGACGCTGGAGAAGAGACTAGATCGCGACCCAGACTTGAAAACAAAGTACGATGAAAGGATAAACATGCTTCTCGCGTCGGGATACGCGGCTTCAGCCACCACACCTGCACCTAAAGGGAAAACATGGTACCTGCCACATTTTGCAGTGTGCAATCCTTCAAAACCGAAGATACGCCTGGTACATGATGCAGCAGCAAGATCACGCGGGAGGAGCCTGAATGACATGCTGCTCTCCGGCTCTGACCTTCTGCAGTCACTACCCGGAGTCATTATGAGGTTCCGGCAGCATCCATTCGCGGTCTCTGCCGACATTCAAGAGATGTTCATACAGATCAAGATCAGACCAGAAGACAGAGACGCGCTGAGGTTTCTGTGGAGAGGAGACTGCAGAGGAGAAACGAAACCGAAGGAGTTTCAGATGACATCAGTGATCTTCGGAGCAACGTCCTCACCGTGCACAGCGTTGTATATAAAGAATAGGAACGCAGAAGACTTCGCAGAAGCATTCCCCAGAGCAGTGAAAGAGATAAAGAAAAATCACTACATGGACGACTACATCACAAGCTTCCCGAGTGAAGAAGAAGCAATAGAAGTATCGAAAGAAGTGGACCACATTCATCGTCAAGCTGGCTTCGTTCTGCGAGGTTGGGTGTCGAACCGACAGACCATATTACGTCGCTTCGACACGAACAGCAAAACCGCTACAGTACCCATAGGTGGCACCGACGTCGAGAAAACCCTCGGACTGCTGTGGGAAGTGAAAGAAGATTGTATCGGTTTCCACTTGAACGATAAGAAGACTCCGCCAGAGGTGCTGTACAACAATTGCCCACCTACGAAGAGAGAAGCACTGAGCGTGATAATGTCGCTGTTCGATCCGCTCGGACTGGTATCACCCCTGACAACACCTGCCAAGAGACTGATGCAAGAAACATGGCGATATGGGGCCGGCTGGGATGAACCAATCCCTGAAGAGCTGCAACCGCGCTGGACAACGTGGCTGAACAACCTGCGCGCCATAAAAAGACTTCACATTCAGCGATGTTACGACATGCAGCAATCAGTGGCTTCGAGAGAATTACACACGTTTGTCGACGCGAGTGAAGAAGAAATTGCAACAGCGGTCTACATACGTACGCAACACGTCGATGGGTCAGTGAACGTCGTATTGGTAGCAGCCAAGAGTCGCGTCGCACCCCTGAAGCCCACGTCTATACCACGACTTGAGATGCAAGCGGCCCTGATAGGCGCGCGACTAGCGAAGACTGTGGCCGAAGAACACGACCTGGAGTTCGAAAGGAAGACTTATTGGAGCGACTCACGCACTGTCCTCGCGTGGATAAGACCGCGGAACCGCGTGCCTACAAGACGTTCGTCGCACATCGCCTGGCTGAGATTGAAGACCTCACCAAAGTGAACGAGTGGCGCTGGGTCCCCACCAAAGAAAACGTTGCAGACGACGCCACGAGAGAAACGCCGAGCGACTTCACAGCGCAGCACCGATGGTTTCAGGGTCCTGAGTTCCTAAGACGGCGAGAAGAAGACTGGCCAACAGAAGTAAAGGTCACCAACACAGAAACTGGGGAAGAAAGATGCCACGCGTCGCAAGACATAAAGACGCACGAACACTTGCCGAACATAGACAACATAGCTAAGTGGCCGATACTTATACGCGCCACAGGAAGAGTGCTACAATTCATAGATCTGTGTAGGATCAAGAAACAGAGCAGCTGCAACAAGACACAAGAAGACTAAAAAGAATGCAGAAAAAGATGCCGCATGGAACCACGGTAAGAAAAAGACCGACAAGAATAAAAGAACGACATCAACCAAGAAAACAGAAAAAAGAAAACTAGTGTGCCTGGACACGAGCTACCTGTTACGAGCAGAGAAGATGTGGATAAGGAAAGTACAGGATGATAGCTACGCCGATGAAAAGACGCGAATAATGCACGGCGACACGCCCTCGTCAAAGGACCGCCTTGCCACTCTGAGCGTGTACATAGGTGAAGATGAATTACTACGCCTACGAGGAAGAATCGCCGCGACGCCAGGTATACAGGAGGAAACAGCCAACCCTGCCCTGTTGGACGGACAGCACAAGTATACAAGAATGTACATCCAACATGTACACGAGAAGATGCTCCACGGTGGGATAGAAACCACAGTGAATGAAATAAGACAACGGTTCTGGGTGACAAGAATACGACCCACAGTGAGGAGCGTAATAAGAAGATGTCCACAGTGCCAAATGAGAAAAGCGAAGCCCGCGATCCCTTCGACAGGAAACCTACCTCCAGCACGTCTCACCCATCACGCGCGTCCTTCTCCTACACAGGACTGGACTACTTCGGACCGCTGGAAGTCACCGTGGGAAGACACCGTGAGAAGAGGTGGGTCGCCCTCTTCACTTGCCTCACGACAAGGGCCGTCCACCTAGAAGTAGTGACATCATTAAGTGCGGATTCTGCCATCGCCGCGCTAAGAAGATTCATCGCGAGAAGAGGACAACCGACCGAACTGTGGTCAGACAACGCGACGTGCTTCAAGACAGCAGATAAGGAATTGAGAGAAGCCCAGCAAGAAGCTTGGGAAGCAACGCGAGAAGAGGCCAACGCACGCCGCATCAACTGGCGTTACATTCCCCCCGCCTCCCCCTTCATGGGCGGCGCCTGGGAACGACTCGTGCGTAGCGTCAAAGAAGCCCTACGCGTCATCCTGCATGAGAAGCACCCAAGCGACGAGGTCCTGCACACACTCCTCGTGGAAGTCGAGAACATCATTAATTCGCGGCCACTCACGCATGTCGCTGTGACGTCAGAAGAACCCGAGGCCTTGACCCCGAACCACATCCTGCTGGGGCCAAACAGTCACGTGCCAGCACCGGGCAGCTTCACTCAAGAGGATCAATCCGCACGACAACTCTGGAAGCGCGCACAACTTCTGGCCGACGAATTTTGGAAGAGATGGGTGAAGGAGTATCTCCCTTTGCTCCAACACCGGCGGGAGCCCAGAGCCACCGGGACCGCCCCGAAGGTCGGTGACCTGGTGATCATCTGCGACCCAAACCTGCCGAGGAACGTCTGGCCAAGAGGAAGAGTGACCAGAACCTACCCTGGAGAAGACAACGAGATACGAGTCGTGGACATCACTACGAGCAACGGGCACGTCCTGCGCCGACCATGCAAGAAGATCGTCGTGCTACCGGTGGAGTCGCGTGCTGCGACGGAGGGAGAAATGTGCACGACAGCATCATAAGGACTACATGCGGCGAGAAGGGTACAAGTAGTGACCGTCGCGACCCATGACCATAGTATGAAAATTGTATTATTTTACCTCGTTTACATATTAATCAATATACTTTAAGAATAATCTTGTTTGTAAATAGATAGTAAGAATAGATATCTAAAAGATAAGAATAATATTTAAGTGTATAGAGACTGCTGATTGATGAATATTTTATAATGGAAATATTAGTTAATGTTTGTCTTAATATCTCTTAAATAATAGTATTAATAACATTAATTCTTGAATAATAATAAGAATAAACGTTTGGAAGTATTATAATAGGAATAATTAGATAAGAATAATATTCTTCAGTACTGATGCAAATAAAGTTACGATTATTTGTTGTTTTACTATAAAATGGGTAAATGTAGGTAGTAGGTAACACATTTCTATTTAATAAGAGTAGAAATGAGTGCGCATACGCCCGCTCCGACGCTCGAATTGGAAATGACGCGCGGCCGCCACTTAGGGCGAGTTTATATAGTAGTGAAGCGGGGGGCAGGGTAGTATTTAAAGCGCCGCACCGAAAACGCGCCGCCATTTCTAAACCGAGCGGCGCCGGGTGAAGACGCATGTATTATTCATAAGTAATAATCATAGTCTATAGATATATATAGTAATATACAACAAACAATATGTAAAATATAAAAAAGTAATAAATAAAGGCTAAAGGGGGTGAGGCAGTGAATGTTCTAGAAAATTGCGAGGAATAGTATAAAAGACGGCGCCTATTGGCCGTCAGCATTCAGTGCTCGGGCAACATCGGAAAAGGAAGCAACAGGAAGAAAGAAGAAAAATAGGAAGAAAATCTGCCTCACCGCCTCGCTGCCTATTTGATCAAGACCGGTGTTTTTTATTTTCTCCTTCGCAAATACGGGACTACGTAGCCACTAACCCTCGGCAATCTATACACAACAAAGTTCTTCGTCATGGGAACATTCATCATCTGGATCGGTATCCGATGGTACGAAGAAAACTAAGAAAAGTAAGAAATTAAAGACAAAAAATGAGAGATCTAAGAAGACTACGAAATCGAAGGTTCAAGAAGAGGAGAATGAAGTTTCTGAAGTTGAGGGTTGAGAAAAGAAGAAACAGAAGAACAAAAGAAAACAAAACAAAGCAAAAAAAGATTCCAGGCATGAGTATGTAAATTAAGAAAAAAAAAAAGTTATTCCAGCCAAAAAGAGAAAAACGATATTTTTACATTTTTGGGGTTTATCGTCTGAAAGACGTAAATACTGGTTGGTAAGCCATTCTAAAAAGATGGGTGTAAAAAGAAAGCGAGCAGATACGGCTAAGCTTACCAACACTTTTAATTACTTTATTAACGATGGTGAAGGGCAAGCCCAAGTGTGTCAACAATTTTTGACTTGTACACTAGATCTCAAGCAAAAAACATTGTGCAATACAGTAAACAACGCATCATTTGGTAGTGCAAAAGAAGAAATGCGTGGAAAACACGAACCCCAAAATAAAACCCCAAATTTAGTTACCGAAAAGGTACGAACATACATAAAGGATTTACCAGCTTTGCCTTCACACTACTGCAGGAAAAATAGCTTAAGAACATATTTGCCGACAGAATTTCGTAATATTTCAAATTTGTATAGAATTTATAAAGAGACTCAGCTTGCAAATGGCAACGCCTACGCTGGAGAAACACTTTTCAAAAAAATATTCAACACGGAATTTAATATTGGATTCTATTTCCCCCGCAAAGATAAGTGTCTGAAAATTAAATGTACACAATATGAGAATAATAAGAGTTTTGATGATGAAGAAAAACGGAAACACTTAATTGACAAAGAAGAATCTGCTGAAAGGTTTAAAGCACATCAAAGTATTCATAATAAAGACAACAGTGTTTTATGCGCATCATTTGACCTTCAAAAGGTGTTGAACACGCCCCACGGTGAAAACATGATGCTGTATTATTTGCGCAAAGTGGCTGTCTATAATTTAACATTCTATGAATCAGGCACTAGAAACGGGTTCTGCTACACATGGTCAGAAAATGATGGAAAAAGGGGTGCCAATGAGATATCATCAATTTTAGAGAAGTACATCAATAATGTGGATCTAAGGGGTACAGTGAAACATTTATTACTATATTTTGACTCATGTCCGGGGCAAAATAAAAGTAAGATAGTATTAACATGTTTAAATGAAATACTTAAGAAGAGTAACACTCTTCTATCAATTCAAATTAATTATTTGCTCCCGGGGGCATACCTATATGCCGGTCGTCTCTATGCACTCCATTATAGATAAAAGCTTAAGAGGCATTATAGTGTGGGCACCGTCGCAGTGGAGCACAATGTTTACTATGTCTAGGAAGTCACCAAGACCATATGAAGTAGAGGTCCTTAATTATGCTGATTTTAACAAATGGGACACAGTTGCTGAAAAATATTTCAAAGGTAATTTAACCGGAAAAATTAGCAATTTGAGGACAGTAACATTTAAGAAATCGGTGGCAAATATGGCTTTTGTGAAATGCTCTATGAATCCGGATGCGCAAACAGAACAAATCGAGATAGTGAATAAAAATAACCTACAGCTTAAACCATGCTACAAAGCAATGCTGCCCATTTGCAAAAAGAAATACACGGATCTGAACAAATTGTGCTCGAATAATGTGATACCAACTGTGTATCATACGGAATATCGAAGTATGAATAATGATCCCAAAGTTGAAAACTGCTTGGCTGAAACAGACGAGGAAGATGAAGTATTGGCCTAACATTGAAATGGATCCAACTCACCTTTTGCTATTTATACTCGTTTTTTTGTAAATACCGTCGAAAAAGTTTATTAGTTAATGAAGATTGTTTTGATTAGAAATTAATTTTATTTTATTTTTAAATGTCGAAGACTGAAAGAAACGTTGATTCTCATTTTTTTATTTCAGTAGTTGATATTTTTTTGTAATTGGTAGGTACTTAGATACCAATCTCTAAGATTCTAAATATTGTTAAGTAATTGTAATTGCCAAAGAAGTTAAAGGCTCTGTTACTCAATGTAAGTTTATTATTTTTTCCGAAGAGGTAAAAGGAGTAAAATTATAAAGTTAATTACTTAATAATAAGAATAAAGGTAAAAACCAAACAATTCATAGATTTAAAAAAATACGAATTAACAGCTGTATTTTAATTTATTTCTCGAAACTATTTCCCTCTTAACTCAAATAGGAGGCCTTTGCCCAGCTATCTATCCAATTTAAGAGCTGAGCTCTTATCAGAGGAGGCAGCCCAGCTCAAGCCCATCTCAATGCCCTACTAATTTACGTAAGATTATAAAAAAATGATAGGAATTTTCATAATCATAAGCAATTAATACTTTACTCTTACACATTAGTAATGGAGTATTTATGGTTCAAGTAACTTTAACTTTGGCACTACAGTATTTAAGTAGCTCTTATTGTGTATTAACTGAAGTTATAAGTAGTTTTAAAGGTGTGATTAGACAAAAGTAATTATCTCTTACGTCTTTTTACTCGAAAAAACTAAAACAATAACCTATCTTTAAGGATTTTTAGTGATTCAACATAATGAGCCGATCACTTTTTAAGTTGTTTTAACATGATGTAACCAGACTTGTAAAAGTCCTTTCAGTAATTTAAGATTACGAACATTACATTATTGTTATAGTTCCAGAAAATTTGTCGTTTTCCAATTTATATACGTAAGAGTTATAAGTAATTTTGATTGCTATAAATATTTGAATCAAATGGCGGTTAAGAAATTTTGCTTTACTGTAAATTGAAGTCATTTTTACTTAAGCGCCACTATATCACAAACCAGCAGTCCAATTATTATGGTTTGTACTTCTGGACATAGAAAATGACAAATAAATAAAAGTTTACCTTGACGTCATCGAAATTCGTGTGCTGGGAAAAAAGTTATGTATTAAAAACGAAAAAAAAAACTTAAAACGGCTTTTTCCCCAAATGGTCATTTGGAGCTTTAGTAAATTTGCCTTTCCTGCGAAGATATGAACCACGCCGAGATAGGACGTGAAGCGGCGCGCGGAGAAGCGGGGGTGAAATTCGAGTTTAAGCTGAGGTATAGTCAACTCTTAATTATTAAAACAATTGGTGAATGAACAATTTTCAAAACGATATTGGATTGTTTTTGATGGCGATTTCACAGTTGTCTTACATTGGTACTTGCCATTTCTTTAGTATCTTCATTTACTTCTTGTGTAAATGTCGGCAACAAAGGTAAATCATACAAATTACTGGAAGGCGAAGGCACCAAATAATTCATGCTACGAGATGTACATGATTGTGGGTTACAGTACGTTTTGATATCAACAACATGTTTGAGCTTAACCATGCTTCTTAACATGGAATAAATGCACCACAGGGAGCTGGGTTTGTATGTATTGGCGAGTTCAGAGAAATACGCCAAAACATATTTTCAGAAAATGACTGGGTTTTTTTGTTGATTTTCCATTGTATGAAACTATCGTAAGTAGCTAAGTACTTTGCTCTAGATTTTGCAGGTATTAGGCTTTCATTTGCATTTTGTGCTGCATTTAGTATTTCTGGCTGGGTTAAATCTATCAATTGATACTATTTGATCTTCTGTACTAAAACTTGACATTTTTACAATTATTTACCACACAGCAACAAATGCGATACAAACAAAAAAACGGGCAATGGCGCGCAAGTTTTTTTTTTGTACGCGCCATATGTACGTTGATTGATTACATATACAGCCTACTTAAAAATTATTATTTTAGTGATAAAATGCAAATATTTATAACAAATTATTGTAAATTATAAGTAATTTGATAATAATAAATGTTTTTTCGTCTTAATTAGGGATACATTTATTTATTCCAAAAATGTAATAGGATTTTCATTGGCATAAAACCTCTTTGTTGTTACCAAAACTGTATTACCCGGTTAAATTGATAATGCTCTGTTTACTCGCATATAATTTGCAGTTAGGTACTAACTTAACTTGGTAGGGATAATTCTATTATGCACTAGTGTGTTATATTATTACGCACGCGTGTGTTATAGTTGGGTTTAAGGCCCTAATAACGATGTACTATGGCTCACTTTACGAGCAAATGTGTTGAAAAATTCTTTATTGCACACCAAGAAAACAATACAGCTAAAAAGAACACCGTAAAACTGTTTGATACCATTTGCGGTCTTATCGCTGAATAGCGATATCTACCAGGCAACCTTTGGATGAAATTGACTATATGGACATTACCTGGGGTGTAATGGTGTACCTAACATACTACATATACATATGTACTTATAATATTACTATTTATTTGGAGCCTGTACTGTCCCACTGCAGGGCAAAGGCCTCCCTTTCTTCCTTCCACTCCACTCTATCATGCGCGTGTGTAGTCTTCCACATACGAATCGAGTTCGTATTTCCATCGGCGTCGCGGTCTGCCGCGTGGTCGTTTTCTATCTTTTGGGATCCACTCTGAGGTGGGTTTTGCCCATAACTCCTCCGACATGCGACAGAGATGGCTATTAACTTATAATATAAAAAATAAAAATAAGATAAATGAATGAACCTAAATAATAACTACTTTTATAAGAAACATATTAATTAATATTAAATACATAGATATATAACGAAGAATACGCAGATAGCTGTGAGCATACGTTTAAAAATGGCAAGTGACTTGGCACATCTGATCGCTACCGGCAGTGCGTTCCATAACCGGACAGCCTGCACTGTAAAAGACTTATCAAAGTAGGAGGAGGAAGTGTGTGAACGCAGGGATCGAGGATTGGCTTGATGGAGGAAATGGAATCGTTCTTTAAGATAGGAAGGTGAGGAAGGGTTAAACAGGGTGTTATATAAATGGCGAAGGCTGTGAGTATTCCGGCTTAGGCGTATGGGTAACCACTTGAGCTTAGTATGGGCCTTATAAGAAAGTTCATGGTCGCTCAGTATGCTATGGAGAGGGCTATGCTTGGTGTTTCTCTACGAGATCGAATAAGAACTAATTATTTTTTATATTTATCGAGGAGTTACAAAGGGCAATTGAAGTCTACAAAATGAGCAGTATCTTGTAATAATCTGTTATATCATTTATATATTACTAGCTGACCCGGCGAACTTCGTACCGCCTTGACATGCATATGACGCGGGCTGCCAACGTCGTCAGTAGAATTGTCAATCAGCCTTCATTAGCTGCATATATGTATGAGAAAATTAATTTTCTTCATAATTTTATTTGCGTGGATTTTTCTGATACTTTAATACTTATTCTGCTATTCGGAGCGGAGACAAGTCCATCAAACTAAAGATCATCAAAATCGATCCCACCGTTCTTGAGTTATAAACGGTCTAACTAATCCGACTTTGTTTTATATATGTATTTAGATATATCTATATGGTATCAATCTTTATGCAGTATATTACTTTATGAATTGTATTACTAGGGTTTATTGATGTATAAGGCACATGAAGGGTGACCTTCCTCTTAGACTTAAGCGCCAGTTCATCGACATGTATCCTGCCCGTCCAAAGCTACGGTGTGCAGACATGGTCGCTGACCGATTCACAGAAGTCCAAACTCAACATTTGCTAGAGGGCAATGGAACGCAGCGTTCTCGGATTCAAACGGATTGATCGAGTGAGAAACACCACGCTGCGTTCGTTGAAAAGCATTGCCGGTGTTGAAGAAAAGACAGCTAGGCTCAAATGGGATTGGGCGGGACACATTAGTAGAATGCACCCCGATAGGTGGACTAATCTAGCCACAACCTGGAGCCCTGATGGAAGACGCGGTCGGGGTCGGCCAAGAAAGCGTTGGCGAGACGATCTCGTTGCCTTCGAGCAGGAGTGGTGGAGTGTCGCACAGGACAGAGATAAGTGGAGAGACTTGAGGGAGACCTTTACCCAGCAGTGGGATAATATAGGTTGACAAAAAAAGTATTAGAAAGTAGGTTTATTGAAATATCTAGTGTTTAACTAGGTTTATTTATATCTATGTGTCTTGGTATTTAAATTAGAATTCTCTCTCTACCAAATATGCACCAGATTAATAATTCACCACGTTTGTCCGCATTACACAAAGGTTAACTGAAAGAGAATGTTATCTAGCATTGAGTTCGCCTATGTACAGATTATTTTTATTTTGTGCAATAAAGAATTT
Source organism: Philereme vetulata (assembly GCA_918857605.2). Taxonomy (NCBI): domain Eukaryota; kingdom Metazoa; phylum Arthropoda; class Insecta; order Lepidoptera; family Geometridae; genus Philereme; species Philereme vetulata. The sequence continues at coordinate 9,683,811 of OU975446.1, forward strand.
TCCATTCGTCCATAATTACCTAAAATCAGTGACAACAACGCGACAGCAATCGGCCGCGAAACGTCAATTTGCACGTAGAAACTAGCGCCCATCTGTAAAAGGGCTATTTTCCCTTATTTAAGAGGGTTCGAAGGTAGTTAAGAGGTTCAAAGACCGGCATCGCTGACGTCGGTATCAAGGCTGCCAAGTTGAAGTGGGATTGCGCGGGTCATGTCTCTCGCATGCCACCAAATACGTGGGCTAAGGTCGTAACTGGATGGGTGTGGATGGAAAGCGACACCGTGGAAGGCCTAAGAAGCGGTGGTGCGATGATTTGGACGCGGGACTGGCAGGATTTGGTACAAGATCGAGAAAAGTGGAGAGATGAGGGGGAAGCCTTTGCCCAGCAGTGGGACAGCATAGGCTAGATAAAAAAAAGGAAAAAAAAGAGGTTTCGCTGCCGATTGCAGTCTTGTTGCTCTCGGTCGCAGATTTTACGTAACTAAGTGGCCGATATCCATCTTCTGTTTCCATCAAATGTCATGTTTTTTCAAAGTATTTTTTCTTATTCTCCACAAAAAAGCACTATCCAAAATAAGTTTTTGCTTTATTGTTATTTATCCTCAATATTGGTGGCAGTGGCTGGTCTTTCATTTCCTGAGGCGAGGCGCATTATCGACACAGATAAATATTTTCGGGAGCCACTCCATAAATAACGCATAATGGATTCCCATTCCGCTGCTGGCTTGGGGGGAGACGCGAAGATGCTACGCCGGGATACGAAACTGGAAGTGAATATACCTTATTACTTAACCGACTATGGAAAAGCCAAAAGAAAATTTGGTACAAAATTGAAATCAAATCAAAATTCATTATTTGACGACCTCCGCGGTGCAGTGGGCGAACAGCCGGCTGAGACGCAGGAGGGGTTCGATTCCCGCTGCGGAACTAATGTCAATGGCATGGTCTACAGATATTTGTTCGGGGTTTGGTTGTTTCTCTATATATTATAAGTATGTATTTACAAAAAAAATGTATATAAGTATTCTATCAGCTATTTGGTTCCCATAATAATAATAATATATTTATTCAGCAACAAACTTCAGTATTTCACAAACAAAAATTACAATGGTTTACTAGGTATAATACAATTCAGGATGGAAAACATACGTACACAAACTAGGATGGACCTGTATGATGGCATACCTATACCTCCCTCTGGACTATGGTCATAATGGAATGTTCGGTGAATGTATGTGTAGGTGTGGGAGTGTGTTCGTTGCGTGATTTGAGTGTGAGTGTGTGTGTGTGTGTGTAAGTGTTTGTCCATGCGCATGCGAGGATGTGTGGTGAGTGTTTGTGTTTGAGTGTGTGGTGTGAGTGTGTGAAAGTGGGTGTGCGGGTTGAGTGAGTTTGAGGGTGTCAGTTTGTAAAACATCATAGTACAAGCTCTGCTTAGTTTGGGGCTAGATAGCGCTGTGTGAAATGTCCAGCAATATTTATTTATTTATTATTTTATTATTGCGTAGTGAGTGATAATATGGTAAGTAGGGTGAGTTCAAGCGCTTGACTATCGACAAGGAAAAAAAAGTGGCACTCCGGGAGTGGCCCGAGACAGAAGTGAAAACTTGAATAATAGCAGACTACAGCTACTTTTAGACAGAGGTGTCAGTAACAGTCAGTGTTAGTAGTCAGTGACAGGTGTCAGTAACAGTGTCGCGAGTGCAATGGGTTTTCCCATCTCAAAAAGTGCTCAAAGTGCCTAAAAAGTATTCACTAAAAAAAAAAAAAAAAATAACAAGGTGATATGTTTCAGTTTTTGTGTTGTTGATATTCAGCGTTTGATATAAAAATGTTTATTTGGAACAAAAAATTATAAAAAAAAAATACATTTTTAACAGCTAAATGTAAAATTAAGATTTACATCAGGTAAGGCAAACGGGCATGCAGTCCACCAGATGTTAAGTGGCTACTGCAGCCCATGGATATCCACATAGAATTCAAAACAAGCTATTATGTTGTCTTGGTCTCTATGTGGATACGTTGCCATACTATAGGACTTAGCTGTTATGGCTATGTGCCAGTAATTACAGGAACATACCATTACCATCTAACCGGAACACAGCAGCACAAGTACTACTATTTGGCGGCAGATAAAGGTAAGGCGGTGGTGCCCACTTCCTCGAGCCCGTTCACAAAAGCTCTACCACCAGTTATTGACTATTATTGACTATTTTGTCTGTTCTCTTCATGGTCCCTGAGTGGTCATCATTGCTGTTCCTCTCCTGGCTTGCGTGTGTACACGTCAACTTTCGCCATCTTGTATGACAGCCCGTACCTCTTCTTCTCTAGAGACTCTCTTTCTTCTACCGGTATCCCAAAAACTATAGCCAATATATCTAATCTTAGAGTTAAACACAGACATTTATGTTATAAAAATATTAACAGAAGTAATATAATTTTAATTGTTATAATAATAATATACCTTAGGAGGCTTTCGCTAGGAAGTTGGGTCAAGGGTCAGATACAGAAGGCGGTACTCCTGGACTCGGCACGCATAGTCAGGAGGTTCCTCTCTTTGCAGCCCTAGTCACCGATCGCTTGGGCCTTGCTTCGCGGTCGGTTGTTTACCGTTTATAAATGTATATTTTACTATGATGTTTTTTTTTGAGATACGTTGTAATGAAAAATGTATATTTTAATAACAAGTTTTAAAATAAATATGTGTGAATAATAATAATAAACTATTACTTATGTACCTAGTTGTTATAAAAGAAATGAATTGATTTGATAAGATCACTCTCATGTCCGTCCGTCTGTCCGTGTGTCACCACTGATTTTCTCAGGAACTGGTGGTCCTAGCTAGTTGAAGATTATACCAAAAACTGAGGTCTATAGTCCTTAGTAGGCGTATAAAAATCAAGGTCCTGAGTCAACACGCTAAAAAGATATGGGCAAATTTAGATTTTCGCGAAAACTTGTAAGTACCAAAATTTACCTTAATTTTATACATATATTTTTCGGAATTTTCCCTTTATTTGTGCTGTAAGATGATCTGACCTTGCTTTTAACCAAAATTGACAATTTACGGAAGTACCCTATAGGTTTGCCAAAGTCTTACAGCACAAATAAAGGAAAAATACCGACACAAAATGAAAGTAGGAAATTAAAGGGTGTCCCCATACATACATAGTTGACGCCAATTAAGATAGTCCTCGGAGTTGTCCGCTCATACAATTTAGAGGAATAGCTTATTCGGCACCAACCTTAAATAAGGTAAATAAATAAAATTGCGCTATTGAATAAAATAAATATTTAAGTGGGGCTCCCATACAACAGACATGATTTTTTTTTGCCGTTTTTTTAGATAATGGTACGGAACCCTTCGAACGCGAGTCCGACACGCACTTGGTTGGTTTTTTTATAATTTTATTTGCATCTATTATTTTAGTTAACTTTCAAAATATCATTTGACGAGGCTATAATGACTTGGCAAAGTGCTTGCCCAAATACAGATCCCCCCAATCGTCTTACTTCTCAACGGCAATGGGACGGGCGATTTGACGCGGAATTGTCTCTTACAAACGTGTTCAAGCTCCACAGATCGTGCGCGTCTCCTTGCTGTTTCCAAATGGGAGTCAGGACTTTGGCTGCAAGCACTTCCTTCTCACAATACTGGTACTTTAGTGGATCCTAACTTTCCAGATTGCAACTTGTTTACGGATGAGTGCGCGGTGCTACGGCCCGCATCAGTGCCAGTGCGGTTGGCAGTCGAACAGCTTGGTCACCATGGATTATCGTGTTCCAGGACCGCCGGTAGGATTTCCCGTAGTTAGTAACAATGTCAAGGTTTCGCTTCTGTTCCGTCCCGCGGCAATATAAATTGAGCCTTAGTCAGACAAAATGATGCCGAATCCAGTAGTAGCCTGCTCGTTGTACAGTCGGACTTTCATCTATCCTTATTGAAGGACAGTCAGCATTGTTATTGAAATGTGGTATCATTCGGCACAGACTTTCAGTTCAAATTGATTTTTAACGTTCTTTCAGAAAGAAACTCGTTATAATAATGCTTTTCAGATAATACTTTTAACAATACTGTTTTTTTATGTACCCTCATTTCTGAACGCGCTCAGAACGGTAAAGGAAAAAATCGCGAGGAAACCGGCATGTCCTAGAATCAAAAATTTGAAGGTACGTACTAGTAATGAACGCGAATTAACTTAGATAGGTTGACGTTACGTTGACAAGCTTCGCAAAAATCGCTCGTTTTATAGCGGACAGTAACCCTTTAAACTCAACGCCTCATAGCGCACAATTTAAAGTGAACAACTAATTTGCTATTTCGCAATGAATCGCAACGTCTGAGAATCGCGAACCAATGAACGCTTCGTTCGCTCGCTCGATGCTAGCTCCGGCTAATAGCTTACCCAGAATGGACGAATTCGCCGCGATTCTCTCGCGCGAGAGTTTTATCCAGCAAGAGCGTACCAACGCGTGAGCATTTGGGAACGAATAAACAATTCGGTACCAAAATTTTTGCGCTCCATTTCTCTTGATACGTGCACTCGCTCTGAAGTTCGCGCGTAATATGGCCGCAACAAGGCGTCTCTAGTATCTCGACTCGCGCGCAACACGCGCGTATAACGCGCGTGTCGAGAGTCAGGCGGTTTACGCGCGTATATTAAATTCGCGCGATGCTTGTGGACGCAGTGTATTGGCGCCAATTGTTCGCGAACGCGCGTTTCGCGGCGAATTCGCCCCTTCTGAACAAGGTCTATGACATTGTAAAAAGTAAATAGCTATAACGTTGTTTAAAATCGCTCAATGTTTCGTTTCGTTATTTAAAAAAATCCTCAACAACACATCAACCACAGGACGTCAACTGCTGAACAAAGGCCTCACCCATAGATTTCCAGAGCGAAAGATCTTGTACGGCCTGAACCCAACGGCTCCCAGCAACCTTTATCAAGTCGTCTATCCATCTAGTCGGGGGCCGTCCTACGCTTTCCGGTGCGCGGTCTCCACTCTAGACCGTTTCTGTTCCAACGTCCTCAATCCTTAATATTCCTCCTCCTCCTTCTTGTGTCGTTATCCACACAGCAGACTTGTGACTTTTTGCTGCAGGATCTTAGTTCTGACAATGTGTCTCCATCGGGGTCTGTCCTCTGCAGAACAGTTGGCGTCACGATGGTGTCCAGTCCTCAATATTGAGACCAGACAAAAAAAACGTTTCTAAGAGCTCTAAAGGTTCTAAAGGTTGCCTGCAAGAGATCGCTTTGAGCGACAAGGCCGCATATTGTACCACCATGGAGGTCTTTAAGTTTTCTAGGTTAAGTTATTTTAATTTGGTGTAAAATAAAGAATTATCTATCTTGACGACCTCCGCGACGCAATGGGCGAATAGCTGGCTGAGACGCAGGAGGTAGCGGGTTCGATTCCCGCCGCAGAACAAATTTAACGTTTGCATGATCTACAGATATTTATTCTGGGTCTGGATGTTTTTCTATATATTATAAGTATATTATTACAAAATATATTTATATAAGTATTCTATCAGTTATCTGGTTCCCATAATACAAGCTCTGTTTAGTTTGGGGCTAGATAGCGCTGTGTGAATTGTCTAGCAATATTTTTTTATTATCTATATTCAGATATTTTTCTTTCAACCTAGTAAGTCAGCCGGGCAAAAATCACCCCCTTTTTCACATATAGTCTAAAACTGCATAGGTATATTCTATTAAATAATATAACATTCTATTAAATAATCTGGCAAAGCGATGGCGGCGTGCATTCCATAATATCCGTTGTGTGGTGGCGGGAAATGAAACTCTTATCTACCCGGGCGGAATGTATCTGGATCCAGGATGGGTTTAAATATAGTTAATTCGTGGCATAACTTTGTATTATTTACGGTTAGGAACTTTATTTTTTAAAGTTCTTCCGAGGGTAGCTTTCCACCAGAGCTGTGTGAGGAAGCTTAGCGGTTAGTAACGAAAAAAACCACCAATAGGATAGCTTTTCTATATACTAGTGGTTCGCCCCGAACTGAGATCTCGCGAGTCTGCCATACAAACAAAAGTAATATTATTCGTAATCTTTGACTATCAAAATAGTGCCACAAAATAAAAACTAGGTACCTTACTTGACCTACAGTTTCATTCAAATTACAGGTAACGGGAGTTCATGTTTTTGGTTTTTTTTTGGGGAACAAAATGCTGTTATTCTAGAATTCAGACTTTTGCCTAGATTTGTGTCAGTAAAGCTACACGAATGCCAAATTTCAGCATTGTGGGGTCACTGGTATACCCTGTGAATTTTGTCAAAGTTTTGTTTTTATTATGGCTAATAACTAAAAAATATACCTAGTCAGGTCATAAGTATTGTCACACAGTAAAGTTCTTTTAGAATGCTGGCCACAAAAAAGTTTATAGAATTCGAATTTAGAATTGTTCATGAAAATAAAAATGTATACTTTTTAGAATTTTACTCATTTTTAAATATAGAGTGGACGCTTAAAGAAGACCGTGTTGCAGTTATTGCATTGCATCGTTGCGGTTACGCGCCAATTCAAATTTTTGACATACTGAAAAATTGGAATATAACCAAAAGATTCGTTTATCGCACCATCAAACGATACAATGAAGACTCTAGTGTAGATGACAGGTAAAGAAGTGGTCGCCCTAGGTCTGTTAGGACTCCAGCAGTGATAAAAGCCGTGAAGGCGCGAATTCAAAGAAATCCCAAACGTAAGCAGAAACTGTTGGCCCTTCAGATGGGGTTAAGCAGAACCACGGTGAAAAGGGTGTTAAATGAAGACTTAGGGCTTCGGGCATATTGAAGAAAAACAGGACATCGTTTGAATGCTCGTCTAATGGACCTGAGACTGAAGAGATGCCGCGCTTTGTTGATGCGGTACGCGGGAAAAAAATATCGGGAAATTCTTTTTTCGTATGAAAAAAAAATTTACCGTAGAAGAGAGCTACAACAAACAAAATGATAAGGTGTACGCAAACAGTAGTGAAGAAGCGAGCAACCGTATTCCGCGTGTCCAACGAGGTTATTTTCCATCCTCGCTCATGGTATGGTTGGGAGTTTCTTATTGGGGCTTAACAGAGGTACATTTTTGTGAGAAATGTGTAAAAACGAATGCAGTTGTGTATCAAAATACAGTCCTGACGAACCTTGTGGAACCTGTTTCTCATACCATGTTCAATAACAGGCACTGGGTATTCCAACAAGATTCGGCGCCAGCTCATAGAGCGAAGAGCACACAAGACTGGCTGGCGGCGCGTGAAATCGACTTCATCCGGCACGAAGCCTGGCCCTCCTCCAGTCCAGATTTGAATCCGTTAGATAACAAGATATGGCAACACTTGGAAGAAAAGGCGTGCTCAAAGCCTCATCCCAATTTGGAGTCACTCAAGACATCCTTGATTAAGGCAGCCGCCGATATTGACATGGACCTCGTTCGTGCTGCGATAGACGACTGGCCGCGCAGATTGACGGCCTGTATTCAAAATCACGGCGGTCATTTTGAATAAACTTTAGTGTCATAAGAATCTATGTTTTGTTAAGTTCAGTTTGGTATATAAATGGTTACATAATGAATAAACTTGTTTCAATTATTTTATATTAAACATGTGACAGAATTTTTGACCTGACTAGGTACAAAGATTAAACTAAAAATAAAAACAGGGTTGAAATGTACTAATAAAGACCTTTAATTTGACGTCCTACTTGACCTAATAGTCTCATTTTCATTTTTTTTACCCCTTTTGAACCCCAATATCTCAAACACCCCCCTCAACATTTTTAGCTCATTTAGTCATACCAAAATTGTGTCATCACTACCTGCCTATGTATCTATCTATAATATATGGGGGTTGTTGAGATAGGGGTTCAAGAGGGGTAAAAAAACTGAAAATAAGATTATTAGGTCAAGTGGGGCGTCAAATGAAAGGTCTGTATTAGTACATTTAGATTCGTTATTATTATTAAAGTTTTTATGGTTTTTAGCCATAATAAAAACTGAACTCATACAAATTTCACAGGGTACACGATTGACCCCACAGTGCTGTAATTTGGTATGCGTTATGTGACACAACTATAGGCAAGTCTGAAATCCTGAATAAGTGCAATTTATACCCCAAAAAGTAATAACTACTTTACATCAACTCCCGTTACCTGTAATTTGAATGAAACTGTGGGTCAAGTTAGATGGATTTATATTTCCTGGCACTATTTTGATAGTCAAAGATTACAAATAATATTTTTTTGTTTTAATCGGAGACTCGCGAGATCTCAGTTCGGGGCGAACCACTAGTTATTTATACTTGGGTTATGCGAGGTTTAACACACATCTGTAGAAAAGCAACGTAGCACATCTTTACTGAAAAGTCAGCCTAATTCCACATACTCAACGCGGTTTGGGGCGACGCGTTTACCACAGTTGCGGAGTTTTGTGTGAATCTTTATGTAACAACAGCGCGGTTCGCGGCGGTTACCAACCGCTTCACACCACACGAGCGCAAAATAAAAAAAAATGTGCGCAATTACACGTGGTTGGTGTGTAGGGTAAAATCGTGAAAAAACTGCGAATGTTTCTTGATTTATTACTGAAAAACACTAAGATTAAAAAATAATTTTGTTGTTTTCTGACATCAATATTTATAATTCACACTTTAAAACCCATATATTACAACGCTTTTTAGAGAATGTAACGTAATTTTAGATTCTCTAAAAAACCACATAATGAGTGTGAAATATTCACCCATCCATCTCTCTGTGGCCAAATTTATAGAGTACACGGCCGGGCTTAGACTAAGCGAGTTATAACGCTTTTGTACCTCATCGAGTACAGTTTGTGCTAAGTCGGTAGCCTTCCGGTGGCTTAAAAATATACTATCTTTCTTTTATTTCTTGTTGGTTTGTTTTATGTGAAACGTCTACTGACACGCTTTGACAGTTAAACTGACTCGTATGCCATGACGGCATGACGCTCGCTTATGCCAGCATGTCCCCTCTACTCAATGACTCTCGATCAGGTTTGATGATTTAAGATATTTATTTGCATAAACAAGGGTACAATAATATCTTAAAAACTAGGTAATGGCCCCACTTGTTTGCCCTGTACGAGCATCGCAAATTACTGATTACTGAGGGTGTTTATTACAATGAAAAATAATAATAAACTAATCAATGAACATTTTAATATTGAAGTACCTACGTTTACATGTTTACTCAGAGGATGTATTACATCAGAATATGTCACATCAGCCTGTTAGGCAACTTTTTTTTCATAAGATGGGGTAACCGCACAAGCCCGTATGACCAAACTGATGTTAACCGCCTACCACTAGAACAATTGCATTACCTCACATGTTAGGTTAAACTATGAATTGTCTCAGATGGCTTTGCATTGCGCACGTCACCCTGAGACGTACAGTAAAAGGTCTCCTGTGCCTGTAATTTCACAGTAACTTATACCTTTCTATTCGGAACATAGTAATGAAATAGATATTAAAAAAAAACTTCAAAAAATTATGTTTAATGCTATGATGACGATGTTTAATCTTGGTATTAGATTAGATAATTTCTTTATTGCAAACCATTAAAAATAAAACAAACAAAATAGAAAACTCAATTAAATTAAAAAGTACAATGGGCGGTCTTATCGCTCAAAGCGATCTCTTCCAGGCAACCTTTGGATGGACAGGATCTGTGTGAACAAATGAGGACGGCGGCGTAAATCAAATAATAACAGAACAAGTACTTATACTATAAAATAATATACATAAATAAATATAAACATTTTTTACTAATTAAATAACCTACTTCTAAATACATAAGTAAAAAAAAATATATATACAAATTTAATGTAGCAAAGTCTTAGTGAGCGATGGATGACAGATAATGTTTATTAACCATGTTTTAAAAACTTATTCGTATGCGAATGTATTCGAAGCAAAAGCGAAACGTTTGGCTACGGGCTCTGGTGACAGACAGACAGACGGACAGACAGAATAATAATCTTAGTAATAGGGTCCCGTTTTACCCTTTGGGTACGGAACCCTAAAACAACATCAAAGAATTATGTTTAACGCTATGATGTTTAATCCTGGTATTCGATGAGGTGTACTTGTACATTAACATCCTGCTCTAGCAATTTTTAACCAATTCCGCCAACTTGTTCCTCCGTGAAGTATAGCCGAATGTGCGCGAAATTAAGTGGAGCCTCTAAATTGGGATATTTAAAACCATTACTGTAATGTGTTTCGATTTACTAGGACTTTGGGAAGTTAAGCTATCCAGTTTTATCTTAGTACCCATATTAGAAAAAGCCAGCCCGGCTTGCACAGCAATCCCGTAGGTATTTAGCAACTAAACATGTTTAAATGTAACGTATTTGTGTGATTTGACAACGGATATGGATAGGTCATCATCATCATCATCAACCGGAGACGTCCACTGCTGAACATAGGCCTCCCCCTTAGATCGCCACAACGAGCGGTTGGTAGCCGTTTGCGCCCAACGGCTCCCCGCGATTCTTACTAGATCGTCGGTCCACCTTGCGGGGGGCCGGCCTACGCTGCGTCTTCCAGTCCGTGGTCTCCACTCGAGAACCTTTCTTCCCATGGATAGGTATGGGCCTTATAATCATATGGTGTATATCCACATTCTTGCCTGAAATAAACGTTATATTGTTAAAGTATATTTAGCCACTAAATACGTTTTGGCATAGTTGCGCAAATCGCCCTAAGTATTTTAGAAAATAATAACGAATTTTTTAGTTTGCCTACAAATCAGCTGTTTGAGACGTTACGCTTTCTCTAAAACTTGTATCTACCTATATAGGTATAAAATTTTACGAGGATCAGATCAACGCTTCGAAATTTATTCTCGGACAAACAAACAAACATACATAAGTACATACAACGCCGATTTGCCCAAGTTGATTTAGAGATCTCGCTTCGCTCGATCAATAATCTATACTATCTATACTTCTTTCTATACTAGTCTATACTAATATTATAAAGAGGAAAGATTTGTATTTTTGTGTGTATGTTTGTAATGAATAAACTCAAAAACTACTGGACCGATTTAAAAAACTATTTCCCTGTTGGGAAGCTACACTATCCCCGGGTGGCATAGGCTACTTTTTAACCAACTGCGCAGAAGGAGGGTAATGTTTTTAATGAAAAACTACGAGTGCAAAGCTGCGGATTGGTCAGCTAGTGTTTTAAGTGAACAAATATGAAAGCTTTGCTAGCTTATTGCACGTCCCTGAGTGGAGTAGAGTATACCGAAACTCATTTAAATTATATGTGACATCTTTCTGTATAATCTATATTCTGGCAATAAATGAATATGATTATGAAATAAATTTATTTTGGTGTTCATAAAAAATTACGTACATTTTTGTCATTGAAGTCCTCTAGCCTTACTATAAGTGTACCTATACAAACCTATTAAATTGTATTGTTGAAGTTATGAAACCTGGTTTTCACCCATCAAACCTGCATTGACGTTACGGACGTCAGATAGTGCCTTATTTAAAAAAAATACAACATTAAAAATTTATAAAAGAATAACACAAGTTGCCTTCCCAACCAATTGTACCTTCCTACAGAAGATGTAAGTACAAGCTCTGCTTAGTTTGGGGCTAGCTAGTATAGCGCTGTGTGAAATGTCCAGAATTATTATTATTCAATTCTCCTCTTAGCTTCAAACTTAACCCATCAAAGGACAATATTATAACATTTACTTAGTTTAGCAAACTTAATTGTGTAACAACAGTGCAGTAACTGTGTTAAGACCCGCCATATTAAGGCCTGCCCACATTAAGAGGAGAGTATGCCAGTAAACGTTTCCGTCCGTAATTATTACCCGATCTCGTTTTTTTAGTCCGACTACTAAAATAACCACTAAGGAACACTATAATCTCAGCGTCTTCAAGTTCAGAGTGAACAGGTTCTTTTTATCTCTCAACAGTGAACATGTTCTTTTTATCTTGGAGTCTTCAACAGTAAACAGGTTATTTTATCTCGGAGTCTTCAACAGTGAACAGGTTCTTATTATCTCAAAGTCTTCAACAGTGGACAGGTTATTTTTAACTCGGAGTCTTCAACAGTGAACAGGTTCTTATTATCTCAAAGTCTTCAACAGTGAACAGGTTATTTTTATCTCGGAGTCTTCAACAGCGATCAGGTCCTTTTTATCTCGAAGTCTTCAACAGTGAACAGGTTCTTTTTATCTCGGAGTCTGCAACAGTAAACAGGTTGTTTTTATTTCCTAGTCTTCAACAGCGAACAGGTCCTTTTTATCTCGGAGTCTTCAACAGTGAACAGGTTCTTTTTATCTCGGAGTCTTCAACAGTGAACAGGTTCTTTTTATCTCGGAGTCTGCAACAGTAAACAGGTTGTATTTATTTCCTAGTCTTCAACAGTGAGCAGGTTCTTTTTATCTCGGAGTCTTCAACAGCGAACAGGTTCTTTTTATCTCGGAGTCTGCAACAGTAAACAGGTTCTTTTTATCTCGGAGTCTTCAACAGCGAACAGGTTCTTTTTATCTCGGAGTCTGCAACAGTAAACAGGTTGTATTTATTTCCTAGTCTTCAACAGTGAGCAGGTTCTTTTTATCTCGGAGTCTTCAACAGCGAACAGGTTCTTTTTATCTCGGAGTCTGCAACAGTAAACAGGTTGTTTTTATCTCGTAGTCTTCAACAGTGAACAGGTTCTTTTTATCTCGGAGTCTGCAACAGTAAACAGGTTGTATTTATTTCCTAGTCTTCAACAGTGAGCAGGTTCTTTTTATCTCGGAGTCTTCAACAGCGAACAGGTTCTTTTTATCTCGGAGTCTGCAACAGTAAACAGGTTGTTTTTATCTCGTAGTCTTCAACAGTGAACAGGTTCTTTTTATCTTGGAGTCTTCAATAGTGAACAGGTTCTTTCTAGGCAAGCGTGCTCCAACTTTGACCGCTTCATATCTCAGTGTAAAAGACGAAGTGCTTTATTTTTTACGCGTATATGTTATACTATTTATTACTTCAGTAGACCCAACTTTTAAAATAACTAGTGGTTCTGTGAGGACGGTAGACCTCGCGAGCCCTTATAACATTGCAATTACCGAAGACTTGAGCAAAATATTGGTATAAGTTACTCGCGTTCCCTTGGTCCTAGGAGGTCGAATCTGGTATCTACGGGTTCGTTTCATAAAGGCGAAGAGGACTGCCTAGTCTAATTGGTAAAAGTAGGTATACATTTTCCGAAAAAAAATCAAAAATTTTAATCAGTTCATAAATAACGCTACAGCAAACTTTTTTATTTCATGTTATCAACTATAGAAAACTAAACTTACTTGGTACTATATAAATAAATGAAATAAATAAATATTGCTGGATATTTCACACAGCGATAGATAGCCCAGACAAAGCACAGCTTGTACTATGGAAACCAGATGACTGATAGAACACTTATATACTTATTTTTTGTCAATACATACTTATAATATATAGAATAGAAAAAAATCCAGATCCGAAATAAATATTTTTACATCATACAAACATTTGTTCCGGGGCGGGAATCGAACCCGCTACCGCCAGCGTCTCAGCCGGCTATACGCCCGCTGTGCCCCAGAGGTTGTCAACCTGGTACCTTTACATATTTATAAAGGTATCGTACATCATTTGTTTTTGTATGGAAGGAGCTTTTGTATACAGCCCTCTTAAGGCCTGTCCACATTAAGGCCATCACTTGGAGTGTCCACGACATCGCCGGGACAGCTAAGTGGTCTGTAATCGAGTTAGTGTGTACACGTCTTAATAGTCTGATAGATTGATTCTGTTTATTGATAAACCTTGTCAATAAAAAAACTATGAACTTATAAAAATATTTTAGTCATTCATCATTTAAACAAAATTTTAAAGTCAAACAAATAAAAGTTTTTTGTTTTCGAAAAGCACAGCCCAGCACGTTTTGTTTGTTTCCTTATTATGATCCACTAGCTGACCCGCCCGGTGGCTTCGCACGCGTAGTTTGGCAATAAAAACATAACTCTCTTTGTGCGAAGTTAGGTAAAAAGCAATAATAGAAACTGAACTTTGACGAAATTCACAGGGTACACCAGTGACCCCACAATACTGATATTTGTTATGCTTGTAACTTTAGTGACACAAATATAGGCGAAAGTCTGAAATCTGGAATAACTGCAGTTTGTACCACGAAAAAACGGTAACCACAATACAAGAACTCCCGTTACGTGTAATTTGCATGAAACTGTAGGTCAAATTATTTGGTTTATTTCGTAGCACTATTTTATTAGTCAAAGATTAAGGCCGGCTTTCACAATGATCCTTAAACGTATTTAGCGACTAAACATTTTTAAATTTTACGTATTTGTATGATTTGACAACTCCTTAAATCATATTTAGCCACTAAATACGTTTAGGCATCGTTGTGACAGTCGCCCTAAGCATTTTATTTTTGTGTTTTGGAAGACTAGCGAGATCTGAGTTCTGAGCGAACCACTAGTTTAGTGTCGTACCTAACAATAACACGTCGAATAATTCCTACTTTTGTTCATATAGGTAAACAAGCCGTGGTCAGAAACTTCGTATTGTTCCTTCAATATTACTTACCCATTAATTATTTTGCAGGCAACATTACAAACACGATTTCCTGCTCCCGCTAAAGTTAGATTGGTTGGACTTCATTGTGCAATTGTGCACCACCTCGTCACACACGGTCTTTTGTTCTACGACTTTCTTAATTACTGCATTCCACTTTAATTATTATGAGGAACGCTTCTGTTATAATTTTTAATTCCTATGAATCTATGTATAAATACGTGAAGAGATAAGGGGGGCGTCCATTTGACCCCTTCCCCCCTGGTGAGATGTCGCGAAATTTGTTTCGACCCACTCCCCCTTTATAGGATAAATGCGTTGGATTAAAAAAAAAACACAATTGGCAACATTATTTCAAGATTGCTTCTCTCGTAATCTAGATTTACAGTGATAAAATAAAAAAAAATACATGATATTAGCAGAGACTCCCCCCCCTCTCCCCCACGTGAGATTGGGCGAGATTCGGCTAGACCCTTCCCTGAACACCTAACTTTTTACAATTTTATAAGCTTATATATTGCGCGCGCAGAGGATGAAATTTGTAATTCAGTTTATGTGGTTAAAAAGATTATATGGTTTTAAGTTTATACAGAGAGGTAGTTTTTTTAGCAAGCAAGCATACGGCCGTCCTGATGGTAAACGGTTACCGTAGCCTATGGACGTTTGTAACACCAAAGGTACCACTCGCGCGTTCGCGACCCTTTAAAATTTTTAAAACGCCTTTTTTTAAGAACCCCATACTGCAGATAGATAGATATTACCCGTGCGCGATAAGTTGGGACCTGAGCGCGGTGACGTCATATTGGCGTGTTTGTACCGCCCGCAAAAAAGCGAACATAACAAGCAGCCGCCCGCGGCTTCGTCTTTGATTTTTATAACCTAATTTATTATGTTACTCAGGGAGGACGCTGCTTTTTATCTAATCTTTTTTACACTATTCGAATAAAATAAAAATACAATGTTTAAGTTTATACACTTATTTTATCTATTATTTACATTATCTCATCTTCGTCACTACTTAGTGGACAGGTAAACAAAACTGTTTGTTCCGTTTTTCGTTTTCAAAAAACTCTAACACTTTTAGCACGAGGTTTCTTTCTCCGCTATGCAAAGGTTTACCCTTCATAATGATAACAAAAACACTTAACAAGAACTATAACAACAACAAAACAATGACACAAACTATAACAACAAAAACTACAACAACAAAACAATAACACAAACGAAAACTAAAAGAATTCCAGAGCGCTTCGTTACGTGACGTAGGCCAGTACGAGACTAAAAACCCTAGTAAAAAATAGTGATGCGAACGGTACAATACGGGCGCCATCGGGGAAGTGCAGGGGAAGCGGTCGGGGAGTCGCATTCCTAGCAGGTCCCAAGTTATCGCGCACGAGTAATATACACATTTATTTCGACACAAGTAACAAACACACAGAAACTACATACAGTGGATAATTAAATACAGACAATCAAAAACACGTTAACATAAACAATACAATAAAAATAAAACAAACGATACGTATCCAGTCACTATGAGCCCTGTGCCGAAAAAGGAGAATGCCTCAGCATTATGCTGAACAATACACTTATTGCTCAGAGCTGGTTTTCAGCCATCAAACCTGCATTGACGCCAGTTAAAGTGTCTTAATTAGTAAAAAATAGCATAAAAATAATAATTTAGATAGCTGGGGAAAACATGAGCAGGAAGACCATTCAACAAGCGAAGTGTTCGCGGGAGGAAATTCCTCTGGAACTTTACGGTGCGCGACCACATCGTCTCCGAGGTGTGTAGATGAAAATGATAAAATTAAGCTAAAACAAATACGAAATGTTCTGAATGGCGATCTCTTTGGCGCAGTGGGCGAATAGCCGACTGAGACGCAGATGGTTGCGGGCTCGATTCCCTCTGCGGGACAAATGTTTACATGGTCTGCAGATATTTGTTCCGGGTTTGGTTATTTTCTATACATTATAAATAAGTACCTAAGTATTTACAAAAAAAGGTTTACTATCAGTTATCTGGTTCCCATAGTACAAGCTTTGCTTAGTTTGGGGATAGATAGCGTTGTGTGAAATGTCCAGCATTATTTATTATTTATATAATAAAATTACGGTCAAATTGAGATCAATGTGTACACATCAAGCTATACATTTCCAGTATAAGCTGACTTCGCATTGTGTAGACTTTTCGTAGAATGAGAGGTCAGCTTATACTGGATTTTATTGCTTGATGTGTAGCCGTGTGTACTTGCAACTACATAGATCTTTTAATAATAGAAAAAATAATATACAAATAAGTATAGGTACACACGGCTACACATCAAGGTATACATTTCCAGTATAAGCTGACCTCGCATTGTGTAGGCTTTTCGTAGAATGAGAGGTCAGCTTATACTGGAAATGTATAGCTTGATGTGTAGCCATGTGTACGTAGATTATAACCTGGATTAACATATAGGCTACTGTTTCCCCTAAATCGGGTCACATGGGATAAAAATAGGGTGTCAAGTCAAGTTGCAACAGCGAGTTTAGCTTTATTTTTAGGTACACATTTAGTGTAACGCGTACGAAGTCGCGGGCAACAGCTTAACAAATTAATCTTTTAATCTTGTGCATAGTAGCATATTTATACCACTACAACGCTGGTCTTCCGTTGTGTCATTTTCGCGCAGGACACACAATATATTGACGTCTCTCTGCTTAAATAATAAACAAAGATATATCCAACATTCTACCAGAGACACATTCACACAAATAGTCGTTTTGAAATATCTCCATCGAGGCATGCTCCGGATTGAACAATACGTACAGTCGCGAACACAATTAATTACAATTATGGATGTCGACAAATCGACAACACTATCTTTATGCCGCGACAGTTTTGACAGCTGGTTTATTTATTAATAAAGGTAACATCGCGGACGTAATTCAATCAGGGATTTGTTTAAAATTTTTTTTGCACTAAAATTGATATTTTTAGTGTTCCATACCTAAAGCGTAAAACATGACCCTATTACTGAGACCCCGCTGTCTGTTTGTCTGTCTGTCTGCCTGTCCGTCTGTCACCAGGCTGTATCTCTTGAACCGTGATAGTGAGACAGTTGAATTTTTTTACAGATGATGTATTTCTGTTGCCCCTATACCAACAAATACTAAAAACAAAATAAAATAAATATTTGGGGTCTCCTGATGTATATTGAAGGAGACAGACAAATAAACTTCGGAATACATTTTCTTTATTAAGTATAAAATGCAAGATAGAATATGCAGGTACAATTTTAACTTATTTAATACAGTTCCTACTTATTTTAAGAACGTGTTAACTTGTCGAGCGCTAACGAAGATCTGCCGGCTCTTCGCGACATCTTCGTTGAGGCTTTCAAGTCAAGCGAAAATGAATCATTCGACCCACGCCAGCGCGTTTGATTGGTTCGAGTTTTATTTCAATCCCAACCACGTACGCGCGTTGTTGCCAGTTTATAAAAATACAAGGCTTAAACTGTCTTGTTGCCATTACGAGAAAGAACATTTTACAGTAAAATAATCAAAATCACGACACTCACATACAACAAACGTAATTTTTTTTCTCGTTATTGCTCGATATTTATAACGGCAACAGGTAGACGCTTGAAATATTCACAGAAAATTGAGTTATATTATTCACATTCAAAATAAATAATTAAATTTAAATAAAAATAATATTTAACGGGGGCTCCCATACAACAAACGCAAATTTTTTGCCGTTTTAATGGATACGGAACTTTGAACGGAACCCTTCGTGCGCGAGTCCGACTCACACTTGACCGTTTTTTTATGTTTTTTATAATGTGGTTTCAAATAAAAGTTTGCATTTTTTTAGCAATTGCTTTCCTTTTACTAATTTGTCAAGTTAGTTATTTGAGTAGAATTAAATGAACGAGTGGAGGCCACGGACCGGCAAGCGCAGCGTAGGACGTCCACCCACAAGAGAGGGCAGACGACTTGGTAAGAACCGCAGGTCGGCGTTGGATGCAGGCCGCTTCCAACCGCAGTTCCTGGAGATCAATGAGGGAGGCCTTTGTCCAGCAGTGGACGTCCTATGGCTGATATGATGATGATGAAATGAACGAGTAATTATAATACTAGCATTGAACTGTCACATGCATAGTTTTTACACTTAGGTTTCTTTGTATCGTACACACGGCTACACAGCAAGCTATACATTTCCAGTATAAGCTGACCTCTCATTCTACGAAAAGCCTACACAATGCGAGGTCAGCTTATACTGGATATAGCTTGTTGTGTAGCCGTGTGTACATAATCAGAAACTACGAGAGCACCATACGCATAATTATATTTGCAAAACATAAATTTGCTGGTAAAGATCATTGGGCGGTTTTGACCCACTTTTTTTTTTCGCGCACAGTGTTCAAATCACTTTTAAAGTAAAGTATTCAATTCCACTTTTCTAAATATGTAAATTTTTTTTATGTATCTGCTGGAGGAAAAATGTTATGTAACAGTATGTATGTGAGTCTAACTATAATTCTATTAGACTAAAAACTAAAGATTTTACTGTCAGCATTGTGAAAATGTATGTACAAGCATAAGAAAAATGTTTGTATCGCATAACAGATTGTATGTCTCTCTCGCTCGCACTTTCGACAGGTAGAAAATAACAGTAAGGTATCGAAGTGCGCGTGCGACGCGCCGCCTGCGCCCCACCCGCTCTGACCGCCCCGCAGTCGTACGTCATTACCATTAAGTAACATATACATTTAACTACATACCTAGCCCTGTTTCGTTTTTGTGCGCCGTGGGTCATATGTCCGAACAAAATGCCCAATGACCTTTTCTAAAATAATAAATAATTTTATTTCAATTCAAATTTTTTTTTGGTCTAATATTATGTTATTGCATTTTAGACCATTTTTAATTGTTATTATTTTATTTTGTTCAATATCGTTTTTTTTTTACATTTTTTTTATTGTGCACATTCGAAATGAATGAATTAATAATGATTGATAGAGCGAAGCGAGATCTCCAAATCAACTTGGGCGAATCGGCGTTGTATGTATGTATGTATTTTTGTTTGTCCGAGGATAACTTTCGAAGCGTTGATCCGATCATCGTGAAGTTTGATACATAGGTAGGTAGTGATGACACGATTCTGATGTGACTAAATAAACTAAAAATGTTGCGGGGTTGTTGAGATATTGGGGTTCAAGGGGGGTTAAAATGAACGGTCTTTTTTAGTACATTTTGACCCTTTTTTATTATTAGTTGGTCCTTGCAGTTTTTGAGTAATGAAAACCATAACGTTTTTGACATAGTAAGAACAGAACTTTGACGAGATTCACAGGGTACATCAGTGATCCCACAGTGCTGTAATTTAATATGCGTGTAGTTTTAGTTACACAAATACAGGTAAAAGTCTGAAATCCAGAATAACTGCAAGTTTTACCCCAAAAAGGAGTTACCAATTTACATAAACTCCCGTTGCCTGTAATTTGAATGAAACAGTTGTTTAAGTTGTTTGGTTAATTATTTCGTGGCACTATTTTGAAAGTCAGACTTATTATTAAGATAATATTTTTTTTTGTTTTTAAGGGAGACTCGCTAGATCTCAGTTCGGGGCGAACCATATATATGTGAGTCCCAGATATCCTAAAAACCTACTATTTAAATTATTTTTTTAACTAGCTTCTTCCCGTGACTTGGCACGCCAAGTTTATAAATAAACAGTAGAATAGAATACCCTTTATTGCACACCAACAAAATTAAAAATACAAAGAAATACACAAAAATGAAGGTAAGTACAATGGGCGGTCTTATCGCTAAAAGCGATTTCTTCCAGACAACCTTTGGATGGACAGGACAAAACAAAATCAAAAAGACGGCGGTGTATCTATGTTCATAAACCTACATAAACTACCTATACCTACTTACTAATAAACTAAAATTATATATAAATATATTAATAGTAGAATATGTTTTCATTCTGATCATATTCTATAATATCTATATAAGTTATATCTTCTATAATAAGTTGCGAACTTAAAACGTATATTTTAACGTTACGCCCTACAAAATAGCGCGCTGACCGGTAGCGCTGACCGGTAGGTACTAGTAGTAGGTATAGTGTGACCATTAGTGCTGTGCACTCCCTGAGGTATGCGCGCGGCGAGACGGGGGGGAGAATCGGCTGCTGCGCTCTGTCAGTTCGCCGTCAACGCTCGTGGCGGCAGGTAGTGTTATTTGTATCGGACTGTCTATGTCAGACGCACATGAGATAGACAGTCCGATACGAATAACACTACCTGCCGCCACGAGCGTTGACGGCGAACTGACAACACACATATCTACGTATGTATGAAATCGCAGACTTTCGTATTAATAATATTAGTATATAACATTTATCCCGTAACGGAAATTGACCACTTGCGTTTCAGACGGCTACTTACCACCGTATTACAGAAGACGTGATTTTTTTTGAGGTGTGACACCTTTCCTCTCGGTTTGTGGGAGTGATTTGGGCAAAAGGCACGGAAATGTGTAACAGGAAACCGGGGATACGAGCGCGCGCGGTGGTCAGATGTTACACATCATATGCGACTACTGTAAGGCTCGTAGTTTTTTTTTTCAAATTATTATCAAAATTTTTTCATAACAAATGACTACGCGATTGTGCTACTATTCACACCAGCCGAGATTACTGCACGCATCAATTATTCGAATCTGTTGTCGGAGTTAAAACCAATCAGATTGGGCGGATTTAATTCCCGTATTTAGCGATAATTTCGACTCCAATTAAAAATGCGTTATGAACGCTGGTGACAGTACATTTATGATTTTAAAATGAATAACTTTAAGAGATCGAATCAGTAATGAGGAGATCAGTAGACGAACCGAGATCACAGATATAGCACAGCAAGCTGAAGTGGCAGTGGGCGGAGCACATAGCTCGAAGAACCGACGGCCGTTGGGGCAAAACATCTCTAGATTGGAGACCACGCTCTGATAAGCCCAGCGTTGGATGGCCCTCCACTAGATGGGCAGTCGACCTAATATAATAAACGTTGCTGTGTAGCCGTTCTGTGCAGGTCTATGGGGGGGGGGGGGGGGGGGGGGGGGGGAGCTATGTTCAGCAGCGGACATACAACGTAGTAATTGACGACCTCCGTGGTGTAGTGATATTTGTTCAAAGTCTGTGTGATCTTCTATAGTGTGCCATTTATACATAATCTTAATATGATAAACTAGTGGTTCGCCCCGAACTGAGATCTCGCGAGTCTCCCATAAAAATCTAAAATATTTTTATACGTAATCTTTGACTATCAAAATAGTGTCACTAAATAAACGACCAAAATACTAGACCTACAGTTTCATTCAAATTACAGGTAACGGGAGTTTATGTTAATTAGTAATAGTTTTTTGGGGTAGAAAATGCAGTTATTCTGGATTTCAGTTGTTCAGGAGTTATTGATTATTTTTGTATTTAACGTTTTGACTATTTAATATATAGTTTCAAATACAATTGGTTAATTGTTTTATGAACAAATAAATGAAAGAATGAATACGTGTTTAAAACATTAAGATCGGTTCTGGATTTTGATAGTTTACAAACAGTATAAGTATATTGCCCTCACCCAGTCTGTTCTTTCCTACTGCATCTCGTCATGGGGCTGTGCGGGTAAAGCCCGAATGATTCGACTTGAAAGAGCCCAGAGAGCAGTGCTTAAGGTAAGAGTATTATCAAAGACACCCTTCCTTTTCCCGACCTCTGATCTTTCCTCACTATGCCAGCTACCCTCGGTCCGACAACTCTTTATTCTGCAAACTGTCTTTCGGAAATACTCACAACTTTATTATGATCCTGAGTTGACTACTTCTAAACGAAGACCGGACAATGTTTGTTTGAACAAACGTCGTCGCACTTTTTATAGCTATTCGCCACTTTCATCACATAAGTCCATCACTGTACAACAGATTAAACCAATCACTTAACATTTGTTCATTACCAGACTACACATACAAGTTGAAATGTTTAGAATGGCTGATATCCTTATCTTACGTTGACACGGAAAATATTCTACATTTTGCTGAATTACACACATTCGCCAAACACACCCCCATACTACACTTTTCACACACTAACACACCCCTACATTCTTACACACACATGCACTCTACTCTGTTATTGCTTACAATCTATAATATAAAAATGAATCGCAAAATGTGTTGGTAAGCGCATAAAACTCAACAACGCCTGGACCAATTTGGCCAATTCTTTTTTTGTTGTATTTCTTATTGTCAGGAGAAGGTTCTTATGAAAGAAAAAAATAAGAAAATTGCGCGCAAAATTAGAAAATTTAAGAATACTTAATCCCCATATAGAATTATTTATAATCTAACCTTAGCGTTTTTATAATGTAACCTTATGACGTTTGACATAGAATTGACAGAATGCGTGCTGCAAATATCGTCAAAGAGGATGTAAAAAAAAATGAATATCGTTTGAAACAGATGCTTCGGTAGGAGTTATCCCGAGATATATTATCTATATATGTATATAAAAATGAATTGCTGTTCGTTAGTCTCGCTAAAACTCGAGAACGGGTGGAGCGATTTGGCTAATTTTCGTATTGAATTATTTGTGGAAGTCATTCATTTTCTCATAGATAATGATGGCCGGGGACAACAATTGACAATTCTACCAGGGTGACTTATATTGACAGGCCGCGTTATACCTATGCATCTCAAGCCGATAGGAAGTTCGGCGGGACCACTAGTTTAAAATAAAATATAGATGATTAAGATGTCATACATTAGCTATTCTTGGTAATATATATTTTTGATCGTATCGATACTCGATACCTTCAATTTGTCTGATTAACATTAAAATTCACATTAGTTTCTCTTTAATGACTATATTCTCTAATTGACGACCTCCGTGGTGCAGTGGGCTGAGACGCATTAGGAGACGGTAGCGGGTTCGATTCCCGGCGCGCAACAAATGTTGGCATGATCTACAGATATTTGTTCCCGGTCTGGTTGTTTCTCTAAATATTTTATGTATGTATTTACAAGAAAAACTTATATACATAAGTATTCTATCAGTTATCTGGTTCCCATAGTACAAGCTCTGCTTAGTTTGGGGCTAGATAATGCTGTGTGAAATGTCCAGCAATATTTATTTATTTATATTCTAGATATGAAACTCTTTATTTGTTAAGGTTTATGGTGGCGGGCGTTGATGCCTGCGACACAGTATTTTTACTCTTACGGGTATCACCGTTTCCATTTTATTTCTGAACACTATTTTATGTTCCAAATAAAGATATTATGATTTGATTTTTTGATTTTAATACGTTATTCTAGGCAAGCGTGTATCATAATAGACTGTATCATCGTCACCATCAGGCGAGATCTTGGTCAAACGTTAGCTTAAAATTTACAAAATAAAACAAAATGCATGTCCCGTTAAACTATACTTTCCTCTAGAGATTTTCCACTACGATGGAGTTACGTCATTAGATCGCTCATTACAGCCTCCGCTTCCCGTGAAGGTAGAAACACGAGAAAATCGTACGTAATTGCTATAATTATCTGGTGAAAAGTGCGTATGTAAAGGATAAAATGAGGTATAGTATTCCCACTGTATGAGTTGGAATTTTTAAAATAAAACTTTCTAATCCAAAAATCTCGATGTTCTTTCAACAAAATGAGTATTTACATGCTATTTTTACTTAATCATTAAACCTCATTAAACTAAATCAACTTAATCAACCATCATTAAACTTAATCAATAACCTTATCTCCACTGCTGGACATAATTAACTCTTAAGGAACATCACCCTATCTTCAGATCTTTTCATTCAGTCTGATAGCACTAAATATTTAATAAAATATGTATTTATGTATTCTATCGGTAATCTGTTTCCCATAGGTTTGGGGCTAGATAGCACTGTGTAGAACGTCCAACATTAATAATATCTTTAGGATGCTGATGCGGCTGCCTCGCTTTTGCAGCGCTAGGGTATGTTTGCAGAGGCTCGCACGGGCGGCTTTCATGTGATCGTGCGCAAGAAACTCGCGTTCATACTCCGCGCGAGCGCGCGTCAGTAGCAATGGCATCCTGCAGATGATTGTTTCGCATCTGGACTGCCCCATCCTTACCTACCAAATGGATGCAAATACTCTTAGGTAATAATTACTTAATTATATTATTTTATTATTTCAATTAAAATGAACTATTTAGATTATGTTCCTTTAAATAAAGAAAGCGTTTAATAACAGAAAGAATATACAATTATTTACAATAAAATACAGTAGAAAGAGTTGAATCATCTAAAGACCGTTGCAAACGATCTATAGATAGCTCAACTGTTCCAGATCACTACCAGACGGATATGTCCACAAGACACTGGCTGCATTGCCCCGCTGAATTGCAACGCTTAAACTTTGACCCAGATAATCACCAGCTCTCAGATCACATGTCGCTTCGACCAGATGCCCAGAAAGAATTTTGAAAACGCGATATGCCCCGGTATCCCATGCGCCCAGGGGCTCAAATACGTACGCTCTGTCGAGACTTCCATATTTGCGCCGCTTGAGATCTTCGGCTGAATTTGCCGCCGCACCTGCCCCAACTGCTGTACCAGACAGATAAGATGGCGCAAGGGTAACGACGCACACACCTTGTCCCAAGGTACAAGAGTCATACCGTCAGGCCTCTTACCATCGTCACGTATCAGACCGGTCGGTTCGAGAACAGCTGGAACGTTGTCGCTGCAAAAAGCCCGGCGTTAACTAATTAAACAATTGACATGCTAATATATGTGTTATTTAAGTATCTGTTTTACTAACTTTTATATAATTCATTATTATGAATACGGGATTTATCACGTACCGTCTTATCGGTGTTTCGACCGACAATGTTTTATATAATTATTTGATGCTTTTGATTTTGATTTTTATATATGAATATTGTGTGTTAGTGTTTAATAATTTTGTTGGGATTCTAAATCTGAAATAAATGAATTAATAATAATTACTATTATTTATTTATATATGACAGGATTCGGAACACCTCGCTGCGCTCAAGGACCGGCATCGCTGATCGATGATATCAAGGCTGCCAAGTTGAAGTGGGATTGGGCGGGTCATGTCTCCCGCATGCAAGCAAATAGGTGGGCTAAGTTTGTACCTGGATGGATCCTTGTGGATGGAAAGCGACACCGCGGAAGGCCTATGAAGCGGTGGCGCGATGATTTGGACGCTTTGTTTTTATACTACTTATATGGCAAACGAGCATGCAGTCCACCAGATGTTAAGTGGCTACTGCAGCCCATGGATATCCACATAGAATTCAAAACAAGCTATTGAAGTTTACGGGAACGTTAAAAGAGTTTTTAAAAACTAAACTTTTAAATTTTGATAAAAGAATTTAATAAAAATAATGTTACAGTGAAACGTCTAAGACTAATTTCATTCTCGAGACCAATGATTTATTTAGTATTACAATAATACAGCCAATAGGCACATAACGCGTGGGTGGTCGCTGATAAGCGGCCAGCCAGACATATGAGAATGCAGAGTTTGCGTCTTTATGCGTTCAATGTAGTTATGCGTATCTCAGCTGGTTGCATAACTAGCTATTATGTTGTCTTGATCTCTATGTGGATACGTTGTCATACTATAGGACTGAGCTGTTATGCCTATGTGCCAGTAATTACAGGAACATACCATTACCATCTAACCGGAACACAGCAGCACAAGTACTGCTATTTGGCGGCAGATAAAGGTAAGGCGGTGGTGCCCACTTCCTCAAGCCCGTTCACAAAAGCTCTACCACCAGTAAAACCACCAGCTTTTTATAGGGACTGGCGGGATTTGGTACAAGATCGAGAAAAGTGGAGAGATGAGGGGGAGGCCTTTGCCCAGCAGTGGAACAGCATAAGCTGGATAATTGGCTTACTGCCACTTCATCTTGATGATCTTCTGAGTTATGTCACCTTGGTTCTGTATAAGACAAACGCTTAAGACGTTTTTATAAGTTAAAACAAACTTTTCTTTAATTCACTGCGATTCAAATCAAAGCTATCCATAGCCCGTTTTCTCCATTTTCAAAGCGAGTTACCAATTAGTAACCGAACCACCTAGAATCGGGTTCCGCTCACAAATAAGCGAAAAACGTCTAAGTATAGCGGTTTAGGGTTCCTTCGCTCTGTAATTGCTGCGCTCGAGGCGGTATTGGCAAAGAGTAAGAACTGAGAAATGTACAGAGTATCAATCCTCAGTAGAAATTTACCTACAAATTTAACAATTTTCTGGTATCTTAATAACTAGTAGTTCGCTCCGAACTGAGATCTTGTGAATCTCCTAAAATAAATATTATTCTTAGGGCGATATTGCACATCGATGCCTAAACGTATTTAGTGGATAAAAATGATGTAAGGATACGTCAAATTTAAACATGTTTAGTCGCTAAATACGTTTAGTGATCTTTGTACATGCCGGCCTTAATTTTTGACTAATAAATTAATGCCATGAATACTTCCAAACTACTTGACCTACAGTTTCATACAAATTACAGGTAACGGGAGTTCATGTAAATTGGGTCCCCTTTTTTGGAGTACAAAATGCAGTTATTCTAGATTTCAGACTTTTGTCTATATTTGTGTTACTAAAGCTATACGCATAACAAATTTCAGCACTGTGGGGTCACTGGTGTATCCTGTGAATTTTGTCAAAGTTTAGTTTTTTTCATGGCTATTTACTCAAAATCTATTAAGGATTTACGAAAAATAAAAACGGACTCTACATTTAATAATGAATACCTTTCATTTGACGTCACACTTGACCTGATAGCCTTATTTTCATTTTTTTGACCCCTCTTGAACTCCAATATCTCAACAACCCCCAACATTTTTAGCTTATTTAGTCCCAACAAAATTGTGCCATCACTACCTATCTATGTGTTAAATTTCACGATGATCTGTTCAACGTTACGAAAGTTATCCTCGGACAAACATACATACATACGTACATACTTACATACATACATACAACGCCGATTTGCCCAAAACATAAGTACATACATACATGCAACGCAGATTTTCCCAAAACATATATACATACATACCTACATACTTACATACAACGCCGATTTGCCCAAAACATACATACATACGTACATAATTACATACATACATACAACGCCGATTTGCCCAAGCTGATTTTGATTTACAATAATTTAAAATTTCACCATTTACAGTACATGTTATTTCGAGCTTCAACTGTCAAATTCGAATTGTGTAAGAGCATGTCCAAACGAAAACGAGGTGAATGAACGAAAGTCCCTTTAGAAGCATTCTTTTCGTATTGTCTAAGAAATATCTCGGCTTCGTTGACATCCGAAAGGCGGATAAAGTGCAGATACGGAAAATTCTTACTTTACTACGACTTGGCAGTAATCGGTAGGTAAGCAAAGTGCACCTAAGTTAGGTAAGATTTCTTTATCTTTGTTAAACTGATTGAGCAAAACAAATACCTTTCTTAAGCACCAAAGGATATAAAAACTTTTGATCAACCAGGACCGATAAAATTATTATAAGATTTAGCTGACTATGTTATAAATAATTGTCCTTTGTCAGTGATATTTCCAGCAATAGTTAAATTCTAAGTTATTTTTTTGGTCTAAATCAATTTGTAAGATGTACTTTCATTTTGGTTATACAATTTTGGTGGACTCGAATCTAATCTGTTATTGCAAAGGAATCACACTAATTATTGAAGTAAAACTTCATTACGCACGCTTGACTTGGGGAGTAAGCTGGTGAATGCGTTACGAAAAGTGCGAACGGAAGTTGAGAGGGAGATATAAGTTAGTGAAGATAGAAAGAGAGATTTACGTTTCGTATATTTTTAAACGTTAATGTGCGAGTGCGAGTTGCGTCTGTCCAGAATGAACATAGACTGATCGACCTACAGACGTGTGGACAATTTTGTAAATTTGAACAATTTTTTAAATTAATATTTAAAAAAAAGAAGTTTTACTTCAGTCATGTGGTCTAATACGCACGCGTTTTTTTATTATTATAAATGTGAATGTTTGGATGTTTGTTTGTTACTCAATCACGTCGTAACAACTGAACCGATATCGATGCAATCTAATATATAAAATTCACGTGTCACAGTGTTTGTAACAAAACTCCTCCGAAATGGCTAGACCGATTCTTATAAAATTTTTGTGTGTATTCGGTAGGTCTGAGAATAAAATGTAAACTATTGTTTATACCCCTATGTGATAAGGGTGGTCCACCCCAATTTTTTATTAATTTTTGGATAAAAATTTAGTTTTTATAATAAAATATACATACAAAGATACATTTTTACCCTTCTACCAAGAACCCTTATTTTAAATAGCGATATTAGTACTTTAATAATTTTCTACTTTGAATATAGAGATAGTTGATTATAGTGGGTACGTGCACAGAAAAGGACATTGAAATAAAAATAACGTAACTCAGCTTAGCAACACAAAAGGTATTGATTCTAAGGCGGTACGAAGTTCGCGGAGTCAGCTAGTCTATACTAATATTATAAAGAGGAAATATTTGTTTGTATTGAATAGGCTCCGAAACAACTGGAGCGATTTAAAAAATTCTTTCGCTGTTGGGAAGCTACACTATCCCCAGGTGACATAGGCTACTTTTTACCCAACTACACAGGAGGAGAGTAATGTTTTTATTGAAAAACTACGCGTGCGAAGCTGCGGATTTGTCAGCTGGTCTACACTAATATTATAAGGAGGAAAGGTTTGTATTTTTGTGTGTATGTTTGTAATGAATAAACTCAAAAAATACATTGCCAATTTCAAAAATTCTTTCACCATTGGAAAGCTACATTCACCTTGAGTAACATAGGCTATATTTATTGCTAGAAAAAATTAGGGATCCTTACTAAAGCTTAAGTAACGTAAGGGTAAAGTAACGTCTGCTAGTACTATATAAAGAGAGATTATGACTTGGACCGGAGCGCTTGTGAAACCGCTTGCGGAAGCATGTACATAATATAGAGTATTTTTAGAGGTACAATAAGCAATCTTATCGCTAAAAGAGACCTTTTACAGGCATCCTGGATTGTAGTACGAATAAGTATATTGTGTCAGACATATAACTTCTTGAAGTAATGGAGAAGGATTTTGGATTGATAGCAGCAGATTTGTAGGATCCCTGAGGTTGTTCACGATGAACTCATGTATACCCGTTTTCTCTTGTTTACTTTATCACAATAAACCCTATATAATGACAAACATCGAAAACCACAAATAAACTTAAATCTACTGATACTCTGGAGAGTCACTATTTGAAGTATAACAATAATAACTAAATAAATCAATCACACTGTTTGTTTCAACAATACAAACTACCCCTAATTTGAAATAAATATTCAACAAGAGTTTAATAAAATCTATTCTACTGTGGCCAGTAAAACACCTTTTTGTGACCAGAATCTCGCCTGAAGTGGCGTCTTAAATGGTTAGCTATAGTTTTAGAAGGAAGGATGCAATTTCATCGTACGATGATAACTCGTCCTGTGCTCGCGCGATGACTTGCTAGCTTCAATTAGAACACTCGTAAAGATATTCGTAATATTAAGTTGAGGAAAAAGTTTCTTCGCATTTTTTAAGAAAATTTAAAACATTTTTTAATATAGTTTATTTACATTTAACTAAAGTATGTAGCTACCATTTTGTTCGATAACTTTTTGCCATCTTGTAAGTAGGGCCATGATCCCAATGCTATAGAAATTTTGGGGCTTGTGATCAAAATACCGCGACAAGTAGTTTTGGCAGTCCTCTCGTGATGTAAACCTGACACTGTCTAAAGAATTCTGAAGAGACCGAAACAGGTGGAAATCTGAAGGCGCAAGGTCAGGAATTTACGGCGGATGCATTAACACCTCCCAGACAAACTCTCTTAATTTTTGCTAAGTGGCTAAAGATGTGTGAGGTCTAGCGTTATCATGATGAAAAACCACACCCCTTCTGTTGATTAATTCCGGCCGCTTTCTCTCAACTTCTTGCTTTAATCTCATCAGTTGTTAATAGTAGAGTTCAGAATCGATGGTCCTGCCTGGTGGTCACAGCTCATAATGAATAATGCCCTTCCAATCCCACCACACACACAGCATCACCTTGTTGCGAGTTGACCCGGGTTACGTCACAGTCTGTGAAGCCTGACCGGCCTTTGACCACGACCTTTTTTGCACGTTCTTGTCGTTTGTGATCCACTTTTCATCACCAGTTATCAGCTTCTTCAAAACTGGTTCGGTTTCATTACGTCGTAATAAAGAATCACAAATGAGTACACGGTTCATTAGGTTTCTCGTAAGCTCGTAGGATACCTAAATATCGAGCTTTTTTGTGTACCCATTTTTTTTCAAATGCGCCAAAACTGTTTTGTGGTCCATTCCCAGTTCTTCAGCTACGTCGTAAGTACTGATATGCAGCTCTTGCTCCACTTTTTCAAAAATGGCATCAATTTTATCCGTAATAGGGCGACCAGAGCGACGTGCATCTTTGACATCAAAATTTCCGGATTGAAAACGCTTAAACCAAATTTGTGCTACTTTCACAGACACTGCACTAGGTCCATAAACATCGCAAATTTTATTCGCGGCTTGTGTTGCATATTTAACTTATTTGTAGTAAACTTTTATATAGGATCGAATTTCTTCATTAGATTCACTCATCTTTACAGTACGAAAAACCAATAAAAATCACACATTTTCCTAATTTGAATTTGGAATTATCTTCTTTAAAATTTTAACTTTGAATGATACCAAAACCAGCCAGATACAAATATTATAGCCAAAGAGATTTTATTACAAGTTCATACATACTATAATGCGAAAAGACTTTTTCCCCAACCTAATATAATGTTTGATCGTTAGATCGGGCGTCGTGCGACCAAATCAAATTGTTTGCTCGTACGATTATTACGTCAGCTAATTAGGACGACGCCTATAGGTAAGCGATGATGTGGTCTAAGATGAAGCAAGAAGATCAAGTAGGAGCCTGCCAGTCTTACTTCTTGACGACCTCTATGGTTCAGAACAAATTCACGATTCGGAACAAATGGTTATATGATCTATAGATATTTGTACCGGGTCTAGGTATTTTTCTATATAGTATACGTATGTATCTGCTCCCCATATAGCTTAGCTTAGTTTGGGGCTAGACAGATCTGTGTGAAATGTCCAGTATTATAAATTACATTATAGATACCTTTTAGTTTTCAGGAAAAACAGACGTCTTACACTTTACCTAGATCTAAGTTTGAAACAAGCACTTAAACCATCAATAACAATGTTTACAAAATTCAACCCTACAATCTAACAGGCAAGTTTTAGCGACAGCCATTTACCGCCCGCCCTGGCAAGGCGGGCGGACGGGCGGATGTGACGTCACGATGCACTCCCCACCGGAAGTGGCTAAAAGCCTCCGAGTGCATTTGTCTAACAATTTCGCCGGAGGAATCGATAGACATTGGGGGAATTTCAATAAGAGGTACCTGGTTATATTTAATTTGGGAACATTGGCAGAGGATTTAGCCTTCCAGACATAACGCCGCTTCTACAGATTCGCTTTACAGATCGACGAAGCGAGTTACGTGTATTAGCGGTACATTCGTCACTCGTCACTGGGCTCGCGTGAGTGGCGAGCACGAATTTGAGAACACAGTATAAACGAAACGAGCATTTAGACGAGCGCTTTGACTATTGACGACTAGTGACAAGCGTTATTGTGTAAATTAAGTATTTACCTTGTTACCACAAACAGTTAAGCAACTGTGTTTAAACACGCGTGTTTAAAAAATCCTTAATAAATAATAATAAATTTTGCTGGACATGTCACACAGCGCTATCCAGCCCCAAACTAAGTAGAGCTTGTACTATGGGAACCAGACAACTGATAGAATACTTATTATTTTTTTTTGTAAATACATACTTATCATATGATATAGAAAACATCTAACCCGGAAAAAATATCTGTAGATCATGCAAACATTTGTTCCGCGGCGGGAATCGAACCCGCTACCTCCTGCGTCTCAGCCGGCTATTCGCCCATTGCGCCACGGAGGTAAACTTACCAACTTTAATTTAGGATTTTAAACAAACGCTAAACAGTGTTTAAATATTTTTGCGGTATCTTATTGGTGGAGCAGGGTGCTGACTGAGTGGTGGCCCCGAGATGGAACCAGGAACTCAGGTCGTCCGCCGGCAAGATGGGTCGACGACATTATAAAAATCGCAGGTCGTATGTGGGTTAGAACAGCGAAGGACCGAGGCGAATGGCGACAACGAAGAGAGGCCTATGCCCAGCAGTGGGATGAGAAAGGCTGACGATGATGACGATGAAGTCCCTCATTATCTTAGGCTATGATGTATAAATATAGGTATTACTCGTGCGCGATAACTTGGGACCTGCTAGGAATGCGACTCCCCGACCGCTTCCCCTGCACTTCCCCGATGGCGCCCGTATTGTACCGTTCGCATCACTATTTTTTACTAGGGTTTTTAGTCTCGTACTGGCCTACGTCACGTAACGACGCGCTCTGGAATTATTTTTGTTTTCGTTTGTGTTATTGTTTTGTTGTTGTAGTTTTTGTTGTTATAGTTTGTGTCATTGTTTTGTTGTTGTAGTTCTTGTTGTTATAGTAAATGTTGTAAATTTATCGGATACCTCTTCGTCAAGTGATTATAGTGAGACTGAGGACGAAGAACAACCTCTAGAAGGCATAAATCCACTAAGTAGTGACGAAGATGAGATAATGTAAATAATAGATAAAATAAATGTATAAACTTAAACATTGTATTTTTATTTTATTCAAATAGTGTAAAAAAGATTAGATAAAAAGCAGCGTCCTCCCTGAGTAACATAATAAATTAGGTTAAAAAAAACAAAGACGAAGCCGCGGGCGGCTGCTTGTTATGTTCGCTTTTTTGCGGGCGGTACAAACACGCCAATATGACGTCACCGCGCTCAGGTCCCAACTTATCGCGCACGGGTAATATATACATTACTAAGCGAAGAGAAGACTGTACCTACCCTTTCTAAGCTTACTGCGCGCTCAAAGTGTGATATTTGGTAATGTTAAAGTTATTATACTGAAGGAGGAATGCTAAAATTAAGGTTAAAATATAATTGATCGAGTGAAGCGAGATGTCTAAATCAACTTGGGCAAATCGGCGTTGTATGTATGTATGTTTGTTTGTCAGAGAATAACTTTTGAAGCGTTTATCCGATAATCATGAAATTTGGTATTTAAGTAGGTAGCGATGGCACAATTTTGGTGTGACTAAAAGAGCTAAAAATGTTGAGGAGTTGTTGAGATATTGGGGTTCAAGAGGGGTAAAAAAACCAAAATGGGGTTATACGGTCAAATGTCATATCTAATAAAAGATCTTTGTGTGTTCATTTCGACCCCATTTTTATGTTTAGTTTAAACGTTGTAGTTTTTAAGTTATTAGCCATAATAAAAACTGAGTTTTGGCAAAATTCACAAGGTACACCGGTGACTCCACAGTACTGAAATTTGGTATGCATGTAGCTTTAGTAACACAAATGTAGGCAAATGTCTGAAATCTAGAATAACTGCAATTTGTACCCCACAAATAATAACCAATTTATATCAACTCCCGTTATCTGTAATTTGAATGAAACTGTAGGTCAAGTTATTTGAGTATATGTAGTCAAAGATTAAGGCCGGCTTGCACAATAATCGCTAAACGTGTTTAGCGACTAAACATGTTTAAATTGTACGTATTTGTATAACAACTCCTTAAATCATATTTAGCCACTAAATACGTATAGGTATCGTTGCGCGAGTCGCCCTAAATATATTTTTTTTTGTTTTAGGAGACTCGCGAGATCTCAGTTCGGGGCGAACCACTAGTTAACTTCTTCTGCTTAAATTGTGTTAGATAGGTACTTGGTTACATTGATGGCGTCAGGAAAAGCCATTTTTAAGTCAACCATTGTGCAGGTGTTTGGGCACAAAGGGCACACTAGTTGACTAGAAAATGGTAAATGTTGTTGGTAATTCATTTTTTTTTAGTTTTAATCCACGCTCTAAGTGGCACTGTAGTATGAGTGGCGATGATCATTATTATCCAACTTGTAGTATAAGTCATTTTGTCATAGCTGGGGATTTTTTGATTAATTTTACTTATTGTATTGACAGTCCTTTGGCTTTTGTTTCGGATACTGTGTAACTTTAATAAAACCCGTCTTTTCATTTTAATATTCCAACAGTTTGCCTCGGTTGAGAGGGCTTCGATGACAATTTTATTATATGTCGGATACACAGAGTAATAAGAGCTAATAAGGGAGCGAGAGCGTAATTTATAGGGTTCCATACCCAAAGGGTCAAACGGGACCCTATTACTAAGACTCTGCTGTCTGTCTGTCTGTCCGTCTGTCACCAGGCTGTATCTCATGAACCGTGATAGTTAGATAGTTGAAATTTTTACAGACGATGTATTTCTGTTGCGGTTAAAACAAAAAATATTAAAAACAGAATAAAATAAATATTTAAGAGGGGGCTCCCATATAACAAACGTGATTTTTGGCTCTTTTTAGCTCGATATTGATAACAGAAACAGGTAGACGCTTGAAACATTCACAGAATATCTAGTTATATATGTACTTTAAAAATAAAAAAATTAAATTAAAATAAAACAAATATTTAATGGGGGCTCCCATACAACAAACATGATTTTTTCCTTGTTTTTTCTCGATATTGATAGCAGCAACAGGTAAACGCTTGAAATATACACAGAATATTGAGTTATATTATTCACTTTAAAAATAAATAACTAAATTAAAATAAAATTAGTATTTGCGGGGTGGGGGGGGGGGGGGGGGGGGGCTCCCATACAACAAAAGTGATTTTTTTTGCCATTTTATAGATACGGAACCCTTCATGCGCGAGTCCAACTCGCACTTGGCCGGTTTTTTTTGTTCACTGACCCTTTAGATAAGGCTTTTCGTAGCCGCTATAGTTGTGGCGATAATAAGTTAAATTGAAACATATATTGACACGACACAAAATAAAAGCACACGAAGACGGTGAAAAAATTAACAAAAAAAATAGGGCTGTCCAAATCCAACCTCTAGATAAGATAACTCTTTATTGCAATTACCATATAGAAACCATATAATACTAGGCTAATACTAAAATGACAATACAATGGGTGACCTTATCGCTGAGAACGTTCTCTTATAGGCAACCTTTGGATGGAACGAAATTAGTGAAGCTATAACCAAGTGCGTAAGACATAATTTGATCTTGTCTGAAAGTGTAGAATACGGTTATATATGAATGAATGAATGAATGAATGAAAATTCTTTATTATACCTTACAAGCTAGACACAACAGATTTATAGAAAAAAAACAAATAAAAGTAAGCATAATGGGCGGTCTTATCGCTTAACAAAGCGATCTCTTCCAGACAACCTTGTGATGGAGAGGATCATTGCTTAATGGAAGATTGGCCGAGGTGTAAAAAGAATAAACTTAATAATAGAAAAAGAAATGAAAAAAGAAGATTTTTTTCAAAAAATTCTAAGATTTAAAACACTGGGAAGTTGTTCATTTCAAACCAAATCAAATAAAAAAAACCAAGTGCGAGTCGGACTCGCGCACGAAATGTTCCGTACTATAAAAACGGTAAAAAAAATCATGTCTCTTGTATGGGAGCCCTACTTAAATATTTATTAAATTTTAATTTAATTACTTATTTTTAAAGTAAATATATAACTAAATATTCTGTGAATACTTCAAGTGTCTGCCTGTTGCCGTTATCAATATCGAGGAAAAACGAGCAAATAAATCACGTTTGTTATATGGGAGCTTCCTTAATTATTGGTTTTATTTCGTACAACAGGTATTTTTTGTTATAGCGGCAACAGAAATACAACATCTGTGAAAATTACAATTGTATGCGTCAATTAACTCTAATTTTTGCGTATTTTGACAATGCCATGATAGGACCAATAAGATGATGCAATGACTGATATAAAAGTCCGACAGGTGCAAGAAACATGTTCGAAATTCAAAATTGTTCTGTCATACGAAATGTTTTTGAATTGCTCATGAGAGCATGGAGTTCCTAAACTTCTTAATCGCTACAGTATTAATACTTCTTTAATGTGCAATTAGAATCTAAAAAAATGTTTGTAGAATGAATTTTGTTTGTCCTGTTGTATGAGAATACTTTTTATCAGATTTGACTAACTTCCGCTCTTCAGATTTTTTTCATCCGATACAATAAAATGATCCTTACAAAGGACTGCATCAATCGGCATTAAAAAAAAATTTTACTAACTTCATTTTAAGGCGCTTCTCACACTTGACTAAAAAAATTTTAATGCCATTTTTTTTTCTTCAAAAACGAGCTGATGTTTTAAAAGAAACTGCACCTGTATCTCCTCTGGTTATGGGTGCTGCCGTACTGTTACAGTTACAAAAAACACTCTGTATAATTAATTAGCTGCTGCAATTAGCCCACGCGTGGTTTGTTAGTAATAAGTAGCCTATGTTTTAATCCCAGTTATAATCTATCTATATACCAAATTTTACTGCAATCGATTCGTTAAGACGTGATGAGTAACAAACAAATAAACAAACATCCAAAAGTTCGCATTTATAATGTTAGTTTGATTATGTAAATTCCAAAATGAGCTTTTTGTAATGTTTGTAACGCTACAGGTATGCACAAAACGTGCGTTGGTGCAATGCAAGAAAATAAACAATGAAATCAGCTTACGATGAATGTGTGGGGCACTGTAAGTTAGGCTCTACAGTTCATTATAGTTCCAAGCCCACGTGTTTTATAGCAGTAGTTACGTCGACATCAAACAATAAAATCCCAATCCAGCTTCCGAAAAAACTTCATTTTTTATCTTTTCAACGCAGCTCAGCTTTACAATTGCTATTTTTATATTGTTTTTGTTTATTTTCGCATAAAAACACGATGTTGTTGGCGAACGCAGTCACGCGAGAGTGACGCCTGTCCCTCCCGACTGATGTATTGATTTTTAATATTTTGGAGCCGTTAGACCGGAATTGACTGCGGTTTAATTATTGGGTTGAACTACTTACCTAAAAACTGAGGCATCTATCATTGAAACTTATGAATATAGAGCCTGGTGGCAAGTTGCAGCTCTAATTGAGTCGTATAGAATCAACGGTGTAATATTTTTGTGTTGGTGTTTCGACCGACAATGTATCGGTTCAATTCGTGAATCTTGATCAGGGTTCAATAACGTCTCGCCTCGCACTGCGCGTCGCAGCCCCCTGCGCGCGACGACGACGGACGCGGTGGTGAGGATTGCATCAAAGATGGCCCAGCGTGTTGACAGGCTACGTCATCATCATTATCATCACTGCTGCTCTCTCTGGTAGTTCTCAGTACAGGCAAACACACAACACCAACTATGTCTCTACCAGGTTCACTCACTCTTCTGTCGCTTGCATGGCATGGCATGACTGGCGGTAGAGGTAGAACCCAATCTCTATCTCTGTCAGACTTATTTCTATCGCCTCTCGGATCTTGCGAAGAACGAAGAACTTGAACTTGTTGGAGTCGACATTCTTCATTGCACGTATATGTTCAGTCAACCTGGTAGATACCTTTCGCTTAATAGTTTCGCGGTAAGACGGTACGTGATATCCTGTATTTATAATAATGATTGAAATCAATCACGAAAGTTTTCTAAGTAAAACATATTTAATACATAAAAATTGATATTAGTTCCATTTTCGTTCACTTTTTTCAATACTTCTTCGTTTGTCAATATATCTGTTGACCTAATTTTTTCCATCTTCCTGCAGCACCACATTTCAAATTTTTCTAACCTTTATCTGTATCTCTGCGTCATTACGCCTACCATAAAATAGCACTTTGGGCGAATGTTAGTAAAGTCGCCACGCGGTGAAACGGCTCCGGGATTGAATAACATCACAATTGATATACCTAACAAAGATCTCAGTTAATATGTAAACAGAGTAAATAATTGAGTCGTATAGAAATTTGTTACATAGGTTGGTAGTGATGACACAATTTTGGTGTGACTAAATGACCTATGTTGGGGGGTTTTTGAGATATTGGGGTTAAAATGAAGTAAAAAAAATGAAACACAGACTATTAGATCAAATGGGACGTAAAATGAAAGGTATTCATTAGTACTTTTCAAGCCTGTTTTTATTTTTAGTTTAACCGTTGTAGTTTTTGAGTTATTAGCCATAATAAAAATTGACAAAATTCACAGGGTGTGTCAGTGAGTGACCCCACAATCCTTGAATTTGGTATTCGTATAGCTTTAATGACACAAATATAGGCAAAAGTCTGAAATCCAGAATAACAGCATTTTGTACCCCAAAAAAAGTAGCCAAATTACATGAACTTCCATTACCTGTAATATGAATGAAACTGTAGGTCAAGTACGGTAGTGTTTATTTCGTGGCACTATTTTGATAGTCAAAGATTACGAATAATATTATTTTGTTTTAATGGGAGATTCGCGAGATCACAGTACGGGGCGAACCACTAGTTATTTTAGTTACATGGTATGTAGGTATGTTTTTATAATATGTACCTTTGTAGATACACCGCCGTCATGTGATTATGTAGTATCCTGGCCATCAAAAGATTGTCTGGAAGCGATCACTGCTTGCAATAAGACCACCTATTAAAAAAATCAATTTGTGAGAAATTTATGTTCTGTAATTTATTTTGGTGAACAGTAAAGAGTTAACTAATCTAATGAAAACCATACGGAATATAAAGAGAAATATAGTTAATCATCTTTACGGCATGACAGCTTTATAAGAACCATCAACAACGGAATTAAGATTTTTGTTGATAAAATATTCTCATAACAAGCTTTTATAAAATTCATAATCGGAACCGCAAGCAGATTCAAATGAGCCCAAACACTTGTAGCCTTCTATAATCCATTCAGAAGTTCCGTTGTCTAGCATCCGTCTCCATCATGAGACTACCTCCATGGTACAATATTATTGCATTGTCACCGAGGTTACATATGTGTTCCCAATTTCAGCTTAATCGGTTGAGGAGAACGGGTTTAAAATTCAGTTGCAAGATTCCACCCGGACAAAAATACATACATTGCAAGTTATGAAAAAGCTTGTACAATAGAAGGAAAACGCGATAGAGTAGGGCGAATAAGCAACATGAGCTAGACAAAGGAGAAGATCGCTTTCATGCCGTTTAAGAAGGTAGAGACCGCCTTAGAACGAGACAAATGAAGGGAGTTGCATCAGTTTCACCAGCAAGAGGTATGGTCTTAAATACGAGGGAGAGAGTTATCTGTAAGGAGTGTCGTTGAGTTGCAGGTTTAACAGGATATTAAACAAGTGTTCACATCGAAGTACCATTTATTTCTAAACTTAATCAATTATACGATTTAACATGAAGGCTTAGCCTAATGCTAACATAGCGTTTCTTACCGTTGCGTATCTGGGTTATTGCTGAATTGTCAATACGCCACATATCCTATACTTTCTTTTTCTTCCTGCCCTTTTCCCACACTACGTGGGGTCGGCACAAAATGTATTTTCATTCCATACCCCTCTATCCGTTGTCACTTCTTTTCTACCCATATCATTCTTCACACAGTCCATCCATCTCTTCTTCGGTCTTCCTCTACTTCTGTATTTATCCATTCTCATATTTAACACTCTTTTAGTTTTTGATTTTCTTTCCTCCGCATGACATGCTCATACCACGCTAGCCTCTTACTCCTCAATTTTTCTATCACTGGCGCTACTTTTAAACTTCCTCTAATATACTCATTCCTTATCTTATTCATGCTCGTTGCCCCACATAATTATCCTATACTCTATCAGGTAAAATTAATAATAATGCTGGAAATTTCACACAGCGCTATCTAGCCCCAAACTAAGCAGAGCTTGTACTATGAGAACCAGATAACTACTTTTTTTGTAAATATTAAAAAAAATCTTTATTTCATATTACATAACAAATTACATAGCCTTGTTTACCAAATTAAGTACTTAAAAATACTTGTTTTTTGGTAATTAGTGCTATCCATTTAATATCATTACCTATATAAATGTTCATGTAAGTGACATATTCATATTACATAGTTACAATAATATAATATATAGATTATTGTAAACTTAAAGCTAAAATCTACAAATACAAATAAATAACATATGTACATACTTATAATATTTAAAAAAATATCCAGACCCGGAACAAATATCTGTAGATCATGCAAACATTTATTCCGTAGCGGGAATCGAACCCACTACCTCCTGTGTTTCAGCCGGCTACTCGCCCACTGCGCTATGGATGTCATCTAATTACTACGATACTCAAGCTAAACTATTTCCGAACTAACTTCACTCCCGTAGCGTCATTACATAAGCCAATTGCTGTCGCTGGTTCTTTAAACGCGTAAGATACGCACTGTAGGGGTTACAAATAGCTTACGTAATTCAATTCAATTCAATTCAATAGAAATAGATTACAACTTTACAGTACAATACCAAAACGTTATAACTAGATAGGTATGTACTACAAAACATATATAAAAAATGAAACATACAGTTATTCTCACATAAATAAAAACAAAAAAACACGAAAAAAGTTATACAAACAGGAAAATACAATACTAATAAAAAAATACAATTAAACAATGAACAAAAATATAACACTAAATTACTCAATATACCCCATATACAAATTACACATAGTACGAGTATAAGACGATAAAATTGAGGTGGGTATGTATCTCAGTACTAATTACATACGTGCTTCACAAAAGCTGAGACACATCCTGTCAATGGAATGTAGTGTATCCACGAATATGTCAACCTCAGGGTGTACTTTTATAAGCTCATTCAGATGCGTTTGAGCACGGCAGATGGGTGACTGGTGTCTAACGACAGTGCGCGGAGGGATCGGTGCAAAGAGCAGGACTCGCCCAATGCGAAACCTAGCTCGCTGCTCAGGCACGCATAGGCGGCTCGCTTCGCTCACCAGTTCCAGTCAGTAATTATTATTTAATATTATTATTATTTATTAGCACGTTGAAGTGGCAATGGGCAGGCCATATAGCGCGCAGAACAGATGGCCGATGGGGCCAGAAGGTTCTCGAGTGGAGGCCACGGACCGGCAAGCGCAGCGCAGGACGTCCACCTACAAGATGGGCAGACCACTTGGTAAGAACCGCAGGTCGGCGTTGGATGCAGGCGGTTTCCAACCGCAGTTCCTGTAGATCAATGAGGGAGGCCTTTGTCCAGCAGTGGACCTCCTACGGCTGATATGATGATGATGATGATTATTACTACTTATTTATTTAGCAACTAACACGATTTAAATAAACCAATTACATAAAGAAAGAAGAACGAAAGA
Organism: Philereme vetulata; assembly: GCA_918857605.2. Lineage (NCBI taxonomy): Eukaryota > Metazoa > Arthropoda > Insecta > Lepidoptera > Geometridae > Philereme > Philereme vetulata. The sequence goes on from OU975446.1 coordinate 9,725,875, forward strand.
AAGAAAATACATTTATTTGACACACACATAGGACAGACCATTCAGAACAGAACAAATACAAAAAACATACCTACTTACCTAAAGAATATAATAGTAAAAAGAAAAATTATTTACGTACAGAATTAAAGAAAAAACACAAGATAAAAATTTAGTTCTTAAGTATACATAGGTAGGTGGTAGGTACAGATAATATGGTTTTCCGTGCTGTGTGGGCCAAACAGGTTCCATCTCAGCGTATTGCTGCCTACCTGCCTACCGGAAGATAAGCGGCGCTGGTTTTCAGATGGGACCCATGGGTAGCCTCACGAGCGCAGAAAAATAAATGATTAAACATATATATAGACATTAGGGTGTCCCTTATATACTTGAAATTTTTTTTTTTTTCGGATATCGAAATGTTTACCCCGTAATTCTTTTTAAACTACCCAGATCTACTTAAATACAAAATTTTATCTTCCTATGTCAACATTAACCCGTGCCGACAAGGCCGTAAAGATTTTGAAAATAGCTGCCTTTGACCCTTTTCGATATTCAACTAAACAAAATGAAATATTTATATTTTATAAAAACAATAATAAAAATTTAGTAAGAAAATAGGTATTTATTTATTAAAAGAACATAAAATTACAGATTAGCAAGGATATTTTCTTTTAAGGGTCTCTTTGTTACAGTCTGGATAAAGATTTCTGTGCTCTTGTACACAGCGTAGTAAAAATTGTTTCTGTTCTTCCTTTGCAGTAATTAAACCATGAAAATCTTGCATAAGTTTTACAGCTCTTTCAGCTATATCATTCACTGCCCTTAAAGAAAAAACCTTTCTTTTTGCCTGTAAATAGGCAACATCTTCTTCCCACGTAGAAACAGGTTTCTCCAAGAAGTTATCATCAATTTTTAAACGAGAAAATAATTTTCTGCTCTTGATAGACACAAAATCACTCAATGATTTTCCTGTAACAATAGACAAGACAGTATTATTATCAGTTTATTACAACAATTTAAGACATAGTAAAGTAAGCTTAGCGTTAGATCCTTTTACATGTTTTTTTTTAATTAATGATTAATAGCTAACTTTTACATAAAATTAAGTATTCCCACTTACCATGCAATTAATCAGACATATCTTCCTTCGATGGAATGTATCTCTTCCCAGAATCATACAAACTCTCTCTTTGTAAGTTCTCTACGATACTTCTCTTGGTTGCTTCATCAACTTCATCATCAAAGAGTGACAAAACAGTAATTTCTTCTGACAAGTACCAAAGATGTTGACTAAACTTTTTCAAAGCTGCTTGGGAGATCTCTTTGTTAATAGTTTCGTATTCCTTAAGCCTTTTTAAAAAGGACAAATCTTGATTTGGTGCCTTCACCGCCAGACTACATCCCAGCCATGATTTCACATATACAACTGCAATGAATAAACAAATGTCTTGGAGTGCTCGTTTATCTTTGGCGCTAATTTTGAATTGAGATTGCAGCAAACATATTTTCAAACAGTAAATAGCTCTTGCTATCCACCTTGCTTGATGCATTGCTCCAGGAGGTCTTATTTTAATTTTTTTCTCACTATCGCCTCCTAAGAAAATAATAGACAGTTCAATCAGTTCTCGATAATCGTCACGTACAATAGATTTTTACAGTTCTTCATTATAAAATGTCAACAGTTCTTTAATTTTTGTATTACAAAAATGTTGTGTGACGATGTGGCTGTGTGTTTCAATAGCAGCAGAATTAATAGTATTCCAGCTGTCTCTAAACTTTTTAAACATCTGGATATCAGGGCTATTTGTTATTTGGTGGATTTTTGTTTCAAATACACACTTTAAAACCAGTTCGTAAACGTGATGGCGGCAAGCAAAGAGTAATAATTCCCTGTCTAGCTTTTGTTCCAAAAGTACACAAGCTCCTTTCAATCGCCCTGTATTAGATGCACAGTTATATCACAGCACATTATTTGTACTTTGTCCTCGAGGTTCCAGTCATAAAGTGCGTTTAACACAGCTTTAGCTTGATCTTGACCAGAAGAGCTCTCCAGCTTAGGCACAGCCAAAAGTTGTTCCTTTTCTTCAAATGATATAAGGATTGGCAGGCGTTCTTCTTTAGAACTTCTTACGTCCAGTCCAGGTAATAATTTTCCATCCCAATGAACGGTCACACTTTCAGGTAAATTATTCTGAAAATCTGATTTTATAGATTCCGCTCTATCTTTTCTAGTCTTTGTACGAATGCGTTGAATAGACGACTTGTTTATCGGGAAATCATCACTACTAAGATCTAGGGCTTCCACTACAGCCTGAAGTATATATACGGAATCTCTTACGCTTAATTGACATCTATCCAAAGCTGCAACTAATTTAGGAGTGATGAAATCTTTCCTTCCCCTTTTTGTAATACTTCCAGAACTTACCGTTTGAGATGTCGACGGTAAGGGTTCGTCGATGCTTTCATCAGAGCTGGTAGGTTGATCGGGATATCCTGGTGTCTCAATAAGATCTTGTGTAGTTAAAGATAAAGATAAACTCTCGGAACAGATTTGATCATGTCTTTTTTTCTCTTCTTTTAATTTTCTCTGTCTGGATCTTTCTTCTTTCTCAGCTAACTTTTTATCTACACCGGTTAAACATCCTGGACACCCTGGTTCTCTTTGCTTTTGTAAAAAGATTTTATCTTCTTCTATTTTCATCCATTCCAAAGCATTAGCGTGTGCTATGTCGAATAAATTATCTAAATTGTTTTGAAAGTCCTTCTCACGGTGCTTGTAAATATCTTGTGTTTTTTTGGAATTTTTTTGCAACTCTCTCCAAGCATGGTGAAGATCCACAAGTTTCTTTACGCAGTTAGGAATAGCTCTGGTAGGGATTCTAGCTTTTTCCCAGAATATAATACACTCTCGAACGACGAGATTTGCGCTTTCACTAACACTCAATTTAACTTCACGAATGTTAAAAAAGAGGACTGCAAGAACTTGACGGTTAGACGGTAACTTTGCCCCAGTTATTTGATAGTTCAAGTCACCTACTAAGAAAATACTTTTTTTATTGCTTCTTAATTCCACTGCCATTTTTTAACGTTAAACAATATGTGTTCATCACGAGATTAACTAATAACAAATGACAAATATGGCGAGTACGCGCCGTTATTTCCGCGTAACTTGTATGAACATGATTCGATGCAAGTCGGCACGGGTTTCCGTTCTCCAAATAAGGTAAAAATTAATTCCCGAATGTTTTAGGTACTAATGAACAAAACTAAGACCTATGCGTTAAAAAAGATAAACTTTGAAAAATAAGGGACACCCTAATAGACATACATGGATACACATACGTAAATAATAAAATAAACTTGAAAGAATAAAATAGTTATATATAGGCGCACGGAAAGCGAACAGGAGTAAACGTTCAAGAAAAATATACTGGAGGCAACAGCCAGGACCAGAAGACGATTGAGCAGAGAGTGTGGAGTAGTGTTTGTGGGCAGTGCAACAAGTAGGAGAAAAATATACTACCTGCACTGTTTCCTGTGTGACTGAAAGGCCAGCGCTCTATGCCCACGTAAAGTAAGGTAAGCTATGAGCGCTTTTGTAGCGTTAGTAATTCTTTCTTCAGTGCAAATTTAAAAGAAGTTACTGTTTTCAGGGCACGTAAAGGTGGCGGCAGGTCGTTCCAGCACTGAGAAGCTGCAAACCTAAAGGACCCACGAAATGCGACAGATTTGTGTCTAGGTGTCAAAAACACATGAGTACAGACTCGCTTTTGGTAGCGAGACCATTCTTGAACCCATTTGAGCTTATCGTAAAGGTAAATAGGTATGTTATTAGAAACAATACCAAAGAGCAGAGATGCGAGGTGCAAAAGCCTGCGCGATTTCATTTTTAGCATGTTTGAAGAATTTAGGTAAGGAGTGACATGTGTGCGAGGGGGAATGTGGAAACAAAAACGCGCACAGGCGTTTTGAACCCGCTGTATTAACCTTTCAGTCCGAGCCAACAAGCACGTCCCATAAACCACGTCACAATAATTCAATCTAGAAAGCACTAAAGATTCACATAAGGTGATCCTAACATCCTCACTTAAATGGGGTCGTATTTTGTAGAGAAGCTTTAATCTGTAAACACTATTACGAACCCCATCAGCCACATGCCTTTCAAAACGGAGATGAGGGTCAAGAGTCAGTCCAAGACTTTTTGCTTCCTTTACATATTCAACGGATTCCCCGTTAACCGAAATATTAATGTGATAATCTGATAGTTTTTGCAAATTAGCTTTAGTACCGGTCATTATATACTTTGATTTTTTGGGGTTAAGGACTAAGGAGTTAGACTCTGACCATTGATATACCTGGGCTAAATCATCATTTATCATATTTACCGCGTTGGCGCAGTCAGTAGGTAGAAAAGAATAGTACAGCTGCAAATCATCCGCATTTAGATGAAATTGGCAGTGTGAAATGTCCGCACTAAAAAGAATGAAAAGAATGGGCCCAAGTATAGATCCTTGGGGGACACCTCTAGGAACAGGACAAAAAGAGGATCTTGAGGAAATTCCATTAGATAATCGAAGTTCAACACACTGCTGTCTCCCTGTAAGGTAACTAGAGAACCAATTAATGGTATTAGGATCAAATCCATAAAAGGCACGCTTTGAAAGAAGAAGGGAAATATTTAACGAGTCAAAAGCACGTGAGAAGTCAAGAAGAACCAGGATACTGCATTTTCCATGATCTTGAGCTGCCAAAAGGTTATCCACAATATCTATTAGAGCAGTTGATGTACTGTTATTTCGACGAAATCCAGATTGAATTGAGGGAGGATATGGTTATCTTCCAGAAACTTAATCAGCTGCATACAAACTATCTTTTCTAATATTTTAGAAAGACATGGAAGCAGACTAATAGCCCTCAAGTCACCCATAGTGGAAGGCTGACTATTTTTTGGTATTGGCTTAATTACTGAGACTTTCCAGCATTCCGGAAACAACCTACTAGACATTGACCCATTTATTATGTTGGTGATGGCCGGTAGAGATTGAGGCAAGGTCATAAGCAGCATATCTAAAGTGATGCCGTCAAAACCTTGAGCATTTGATTTAAAGCTCTGAATGACCTTAAGCACTGTGTACTCACTCACTGAATGAAAAGAAAAGACCTCGGAGCCAAATTTGTGGTATTCATAGTAAGTGAGCAGTGAGATTTCCACACTGCTGCTACCAGATATATTAAGAAAATGGGAGTTGATATGATCAGGATTGTCAAAATGAAGAGGGAGTTCGGAAACCTGCTTTTTATTTGATAAGATATTATTCTTCAAATTCTTCCAAAGTTGTTTTGAGTTACTTATATTTTTATTAATATTCTCATTAAAAAAAGCCACTTTTTCACTCTCTATAGCTGCAATGACTATTTGTTTCATGTCTGTATAACAATTTTTAAGTGCCTCTGTTTTATGTATCTTATACCTATCATGACAGTCATCCTTAATTTTGATCATTGTTTTTACAGTGACTGTAATCCAAGGGTGGGGTGGACCTTTGAATTTTGTTGTTTTAATTGGTGCATGTAGGTCAAATAAATTCACGATTGTACAAGTTAGTGCTGATGCTAATTCATTTACGTCATGTGCTGATTGAAAATAATCCCAGTCAATAGCATTTAGGTCAGAAGCAAATAATTCCAAAATTATACTCTTTAGGGGCCTGTAAGTTACTAACCAAGGTGATATCTTTTCCTTTTTTATATTAAATTCAACCACTATCATGGCATGGTGCCCCAGATCTGGAGTCTGTTTCACAGTCACCTTCCGTACCCTTGTGTCAGTGCAGACTACATCGATCAAAGTCTGACTGTGATCAGTGAAGTGTGTTGGCTCAGCGACAACTTGATTTAGGTTTAGGGATTCCAAGAGTTGATTAAGTAAAGGTAGTTTGCTATTTCCTGGGTCAAGCATATCTATATTGAAATCTCCCAACAGGATAAGATGGTCACACCTAGGAAAGGAAGAAATGGAATCTGTCAGAGCATCAAAAAATGTGATGACATTTTGCCAGGGTGCCCGGTAGGCAGTCCCAACAATAACACTTTTACCAAGTACAGTTAAGCGCAACCACATCTGCTCTACTTGAGGCACTATGGGGTAGGGACAGATTCGCACATTTATACCTCTTCGTACATAAAAACCAACCCCACCACCACGCCCTCCTTTGATACACGCAGGCCTAGGAGTATACATTATACGGTACCCAGCTATTTTAGGTGCCTTGTCATCTTGTCCCGCCTGCATCCAGGTTTCATTTATTGATAAAATGTCAGGGTTTTGTTACGCCATAGCTGCAATAAATTCATCCTGACCAGTATTGAGTGAGCCTGAATTGAAAAGACCAATTTTTATGTGGGATAAGTTAACCATAATGATTTGCGCTAATTTTATATCTAAACAGTATTTCACAAACATTGTAAACATAATGGCCTTTATGTGCATATAGTGCAGTAGTTGTGGTGTATTTAGTATAATTTGGTAGTATTATATAATTATAACCAGGGTAATTTTTATATGTGGCTATGAAATTAATAATATATAAATAATGTGTATAATATAGTATAAAATTAAAAAAGTGCTGGGATTCGTGATTTGCAGTTTGGTTATAGTTATCAAATAATAAAGTATGGCAGAAGCAAAAATTTTCCACACAGCAGAGAAGACGCACCTCTATAACTAGAATAAAAACATTAAAGGGTAGAGAAAAACAAGCCATTACCATACTAAAAATAAGTGACCTTAGTGAACAATAGTTTAACTGTGCATTAGTTTTAAGGAAAGTGCTAACATTAAACAGCTTGTTTGCTCTACTTACAGTTGAATTATACATCAAACATGACCAGGCCCAAAAACCCGCCCAACGTCAACCTCAGACCGTATAAGGTGCGCGGGCTCGCCGTCACTACGCCTTACATATATGCGTCCTCGCCTCATCCAGGAGTAACGCCATCTAAGCCTGCGGCACTCCTCGCGGACGCGGTGAAACAGCTGGCGGTTGTTACGAGTCAGCCTCTCGTTCACGAAGATACGCTCGCCCGGCGCGGCATCGGAGCCGCCGGCGTCCGCGGTGGTCAGCGTGCGGCGAACGCGCGCCGCGCGCAGCAGCTCATCACGCAGGGAGCGGCGCGCCAGCCTAACCACAACGCGGCGCGTGCGTGGCGCTGCGCCCCCGCTCGGCTCGCGGCTCTGCGGCGGCGACGCGGCGCCTATGCGCTCCGCGAACACGATGTCGCGCTCGTCCAACTTCACTCCCAGCTTGGTGGCAAGGACGGTGACGGCGTGGCCCACGTTCTCACCCATCTGTTCGGGCAAGTGCCCTATCTCGAGGTCCGATAGGAGGGCGTCTTGATCCCGGTCGTCAAGATCCCGCCTCAGTAGATCTACCGTGCGCTCCAGATCGGCGACGTTTGGCTGGGGCGCCGCCTCACGACGCTCAACTTCCTCCAGCCTCCTCTCCATGTCCTCGATACGCGCGTTGACGCCTGTGACCATGACGCGCTGCTCCGCCATCTCCTTCCGGAAGTCGCGCATCTCGGCCGCGTATTCGGCGAGCTCCCGACGCAACATCTCCACACCGCGCGCTGCCGCAGCCGCGTCAGAGGCCATGCCGGCGAGCGACGCGGCGGGGGACTCCGGTGTACCAGGGGTGGCGGCGGCGGGGGCGAGGACAGGAGTAGGATCTTGCGCGTAGCCTCCGCAGACTCCCCTGACGGGTGTGCTGCTGTTGTCACCCTTGCGCGTTTTTTTAATTTTACACTCCGGGCAAGTCCAGTCTTTGCCGAGTGGCGCTGTTTCAGAGACCGATACGCAAGCGCGATGGTATAATGCGGGACAAATGGTACAAGTGGCGGCACCTGTCGACGAGAGAAATTTTCCACACGCCGAACATTTCGATTTCTTAGGGTTCTCAATCGGCATCGCGTTGACGTAATAGTTCGCTATGGATTCGCTAGATGGCGCTTACAAAAAACCTGTACTGTGCCGCACTGTGCAATCTATGAGTCGGTCATGCGATCAGCTGACCAGGACTACCCTCTGATATAAAAAATAATGATGCTAGTCTAGACTTTAATCACTGATTACAAGCTATATCGCACAACACTTAGCCTCACAAACACTCACACAGGACGATTATCCACAACACAACAGAAATACACTAAGCGCGTTTCTAGTTTCGGCGTAGAAGTATTTTAACTTTTTAATATATTGGCACAGTGTAATGCTCTTACTACGTTCGTGAGCACACGCAACATTAGTTACTTAATTATGATTAAAAATTATCTATACTAATATTATAACGAGGAAAGATTTGTTTCTTTGTATTGAATAGGCTCCGAAAATGCAGGACCGATTTAAAAAAAAAATCTTACACAATTGGGAAGCTTCACTATCCTCGGGTGAGATAGGCTACTTTTTACCCAACTGCGCAGAACGAGGGTAATGTTTTTATTGAAAAACTATTTGTGTGAAGCTGCGGATTGGTCAGCTAGTATAAAATAAAATGGTAATTATTATGCACTTTAAAATAGGTAAAACAAAATGAATATAATTATATGTATTTACATATTTTAAAAAAATATGTAATTTATAAACATATTAACTCATTTATATATCAGTATTAAGGCTACCGTTCGCTTTAAACCACTCAAAGTCACCGTAATTGACAAATACCAACAAACTACGATCAACCGTATCCCAGACGTCTGATCCGTCTGTTGCAACCACCAACTAAAGCAATTATTGTTAGTTGAAGAGACGACAGGTATCTAAGTTTGAAACGCATAATTAAATTAGGTATTCAACACTAACTCCTTTGAGCACTTAGACAATGCCACGTATTCCAGTTTCGAATTAATTTAGGTATTGTTCTAGTTTGTAGATGCTTCATCGGATTTTGATGGATTTGACACCGTTCAAACTATCTCTGGAGTGAAGAGGTGCTAGTCAGATATTAGTATTGTTCCGTAACATACATCATAAAAAACTAAGGGAATTTCAAAAGCTTAGTAAAACTCACCCTCACACTCACCTGGCACCTTGCGGCTTATCAAGCCTTACATCAAAATACTCCACAGATTTATATACTACTAGCTGACCCGCCGAACTTCATGCCGCTTTGACATGCATATGACGGTAGAATAAATAAATAAATAAATATTGCTGGACATTTCACACAGCGCTATCTAGCCCCAAACTAAGCAAAGCTTATGTTATGGGAACCATTTTTTTGTAGATACATACTTATAATATATAGAGAAACAACCAGACCCAGAACAAATATCTGTAGATCATACAAACATTTGTTCCGTAGTGGTAATCGAAACCGCTACCTCCTCCGTCTCAGCCGGCTATTCGCCCACTGCGCCACGGAAGTCGTCAAATAAGGTCGGTAGAATTGTCAATCGGCCATCATTAGCTGCACCTATGTATGAGAAGATGAATTTTCTTCATATTTTCTTTTTGCTTGACTTTTTCCGATATTTTAATAGTTATTCTGCTATTCGGGGCGGAGAGAAAACCAAAAATACAATGAAACACATCTGTTAAATTCTACTCATGTTCTAGCAAATACATACATTTTTAATAACACTAAATATTATATATGCGAAAGTTTGGATGTTTGTTTATATATTTATTTGTTTGTTACTCAATCACGTCGTAACGGCTGAACCGATTTCGATATTTAGTATGTACGTAGATTATAATTGGGGTGTCAAGTCAAGTTGCAACAGCGAGTGTAGCTTTATTTCTAGGTTACCTACACATTTCTGGGAATGTTCTGAGGAGCTATTTGATCTCATCCCGTCGGTCGTCGAGATTTTACCATCGCACTTCTCGACAACGTAATAAAGCTCATCCACATATCATCGTCAATTGGGGATCGCGCACCACGCGCTTCACGCGATCTTTTCTACCCCATACTTGCAAGATGTGGAAAGAACTACCATTTGAGGTTTTCCCATTAGGCTACGACATGGCACGCTTCAAGAGAAATGTAAAGAGGTTTCTACAGTGTAGGGAACGCATCGACAAGACCCCGGGTGTTGCCGGTGTCAATAGGCGACGGTGACCGCTTACCATCAGGTGGGCCGTAAGCCTGTTTGACCACAAATAACTAAAAAAAAAATTAGTAGTGTAACGCGTACGAAGTCGCGGGCAACAGCTAGTCTCTTACTATAATTTTTTTTCTAACCTATCTCGTCACACTGCTGGGCAAAGATCTTCCCCAAGTCCTCCAAGCATCCCTATCTGTCGCTGTCTCCAACCATCCTCTTTGGAAGGTGTTGAAATAGGTGAAAAAGAAAGGTGCCAACGCTTTCTCGGCCGACCCCGACGTCGCCTTCCATTTTCAGGCGTCCATGGTGTTACAATATGGCCCCATTTCTCGGAGTGCATTCGGGCCACGTGGTCCGCCCATTCCCACCTAAGTCACACCGATCTCTTCCCTACATCTGCAATGCCGGTAAGTGAGCGCAGCATGGTGTTACGCACTTGGTCGACACGTTTAAAGCCGAGAATGCTGCGCTCCATTGCTCTTTGACAAATCTTGAGCTAATATATATTATACAAAACAAATATAAGAAGGTCAGTAAAATAGGCATTCTCTTTTCACCTTACCGAAGCAATCTATCATACAAGGATTCGCAGACATAAATCCCACTGTTTACGGATTAAAAAGGTACAAAATGAGAAAGTGCGGCTGTCTACGAGATGCCGGGACCTTCATAGACTTTACAAATTTCTGGGGTATTTTATAAATTCCTGGGGCGGTCGAGACGAATGTTGGCCACTTGTCGGCCGCGCTTGGTTGTTTGTCATCTCTGAATTTTTTATGCTCTGCAAACGTGGGACGATTTTAGAGTTGGCACCAAAATGGTGAAAACGGAACTCGCTGCGAATTTGTCCGTCCATCTGTCTGTCACACATTATCTTAGCAACTAAAATACTTATACATGACAAATAATTAGGTACAAAACAAAATGAAAGATACAGGCAAACATAAATTGTGTCACCATAAACTATGCTGCAGAAGCATGGCTCCGGCAGCACTAGTTTTCAGTGGCACCTTAACCTAGCCTCTTGAAACTTGGAACAGTTATAAACAATACCTCTAATTCCTCTATGAAAGTATAAAAATAAATCATTTAGATGACTAAAACAGGCATAATACATAGGCTGCTATTTAAGAATTCGGAACTGGCCACTGCATAAATAATATTTAAAAAGAAATTATCACGTTTATAAATGGAACTCTTTGGCTGTAGAATGCAGGTTATTTCGTCCGTCTGTCAATTGTTTTCATTGTGTGGCGCGATTTCAAAAATTGCGTGTCATTGTCACAATGGATTTATCTCGAGAAAATTTTCGTGCGATGATTTTTTTATGATTTTCGACGTGGTCTAACTCAACAGCAGTGTATCGATCAACTCAGTTCGACTTTTGGGGATAAAGCACCATCGAAGACTACTGTGTATCACTGGTTTAGTGAGTTTAATCGTAGACGTCGTATGCTCACGGACGAAATTAAAGATGGTCGGCCTAAATCAGTTGTTGTGCCACGAAACATCGACGCAGTGCGTAAACTAATAATGCAAGATCGTCATGTGACATATCGAGAAATAGAGGCGATCTTGGGCATTAGTATGACGAGTATACATAAGATATTACACGAACACTTGGCTGCAAAAAAAGTTTGTTCGCGTTGGATACCGCACAACTTGACAATAGATCAAAAACAGGCTCGTGTCGATTGGTGCAAAAAAATGATAAAAAAATACAATCGTGGTGCATCAAAAGCTGTATATAATATCTACACAGGTGATGAATCCTGGATTTATGCATATGACCCCGAAACTAAGCAACAGTCAACAGTTTGGGTCTTCCAACATGAGCCGAACCCAACAAAAGTTGCTCGTGCGAAAAGCACTTTGAAGCAAATGGTCGCCTGTTTTTTTGGTATAGATGGACACGTGGCTACTGTACCCCTAGAAAATTGTAAATCTGTTAATTCAGAGTGGTACACGACCATTTGTTTGCCAGAAGTCTTTGCAGAAATCAGGAAGAATAATCCACAACGCAGAATCATTCTCCATCACGACAATGCAAGCTGTCACACTTCGGGTGAAACGACCCGATATTTGGAGGGTGAAACGGTGGAATTAACGGGTCATCCGCCATATAGCCCTGATTTGGCACCGAACGACTTTTTTTTATTCCCAACCGTGAAGAATAAATTACGTGGTCAACGATTTTCAACCCGAGAAGAAGCCGTTGAGGCATTCAAAAATCATGTTTTGGAGATACCATCTTCCGATTGGAAAAAGTGCTATGAAAACTGGTTTCACCGAATGCAAAAGTGCATTGATCATCATGGCGAATATTTTGAAAAGCAATAAAACCATATTTAACAGTCAATGATAGTTATTTTATTTTATTCCGGATACATAAATAGCAGCCCTCGTAGAAGGGTCAACAATTTCAAAATAGGGTTACTAGGTTAAGTGGGGCAGCATAACAAAGAAATAGATTTTAACCATTCATTATTATTGATTTGTAACATCTTTCCTCTCGGTTTGTGGGAGTGATTTTGGCAAAAGGGACGGTAATGTGTAACGGAAAACCGGGGAAGCGCGCGCTATTTGTTTTGACCAATGAGCGCGCGCGGTGCTCAGATGTGACACATCATATGAGAATAACAACTAACGAAATCTCTTACAGTTTTTTAGATATCTGTCTTAAAGATATCGTGAGATGTCGTTAGAGATCTGTGTTCAGAGCGTACTGCCAGTCGTTTTATACGTGCAGCTTATGGGTCAAGCATACGCAGAGGGCTTTTAACGCCCAGCGCGTACAATACAATAATGCGTTCAGGGCGTTGTTGGGACTGCCGCGCTTCTGTAGCGCACCGGGAATGTTCGTGGAGGCGCGAGTAGACGGGTTCTCAGCAATGGCGTCCCTGATGCTCAGGGTGCGCGGCAGCCCCAACAGCTACATACCTGCAACTCATTGCAGGAAGGCTGGACTTCGACTGTTCCTTCATGGAACACTGGACGAGAGCGCACACTGTGCACGTCTAGTGTCTCAGGAGTCGAATGATCCTGTCTGTTATTTTATATATACCTATTTTATGCTTTTAAGTTATTTGTTTATTTCATTGTTTATTGTATGTAATATGGACTAGGCCTTGTATGGTAGTGCTAGTCTGAAATAAAAAAAATTATTGAATTAAAAGTTTTCTTGGTTTACTGGTCACATAACTAGATGGTGCTGCTTAATTAACTTAAATAATCCTTTGTAGATTCGGAAGTTTCGGACTTGTACTTGACCTATCTTGTTTGTTAGATTGCTACTTGGGTGTAACGAGGGTTGATTACGTAGTGTGATTTCAACTGAATTCCTATTCTGAAATATTAATAGCGTGTTCGTATTTCCAGTATTTCATTGTTATTCCCGACTTTTGTTTTCTTTCTTACTGTCATAATATCCATCTGTGTTCTTGTGTGCATGTAAAATAAATAAAACCGGCCAAGTGTGAGTCGGATTCGCGCACGAAGGATTCCGTACCATTATCTATAAAAACGGCAAAAAATTATGTCTGTTGTATGAGAGCCCCTCTTAAATATTTGTTATATTCAATAGCATAATTTTATTTATTTACCTTATAGGGGTTATGGTGGGACTTTGTCCATCCGTCTGTCACAGCTAATTATGTTAGCAACGTATCGGTTTTAAATTTGGAATAGTTATAAAAAATACTAACCTTCTTCTTTTGCAAATATTATAATGTATATTAAAATTTTAAAAATATTTTCATTTTGATGAACAAAAAAGCCAAAATGGCCCCACCATTTTGGCTTTTTTATCAACATTTCTAGGGTACTAGATCAAGTGGGGTATCATATCAAAGATATTGATTTGCACATTCTAGAACGATTTTATGATTTTTTTTATTTTGTTTAGTTTTGGAGTTACGATGAAATATGTTAAATAAAATACCGTTCTCGTAGTATCCTCATCTCCGAAATTTACAAAGTGATAAATTTCGCCTAATTATTCTTCCGTGCACGAGTATTATACGTATTTGACCGGTCTTTTTTAGGGTTCCGTACCCAAAGGATTAAACGGCACCCTATTACTAAGGCTCCGCTATCTCTCCGTCTGTCGGTCCAACCGTCTGTCTGTCCATCTGTCACCACGCCGTATCTCATGAACCGTGATAGTTAGACAGTTGAAATTTTCACAGATGATGTACTTCTGTTGCCACTATAACAGCAAATACTAAAAACAAAAAAAAATAAAAGGAGGCTGCCATACAACAAACGTAACTTTTTTCTCGTTTTAGCTCGATATTGATAACGGCAACAGGTAGACGCTTGAAACATTCCCAGAATATTTAGATATATATTCAATTTAAAAATAAATAGTTAAAATAAATTAAAACAAATATTTAAGCGGGACACCCATACAACAAACGTTTTTATATATAATGGTATGGAACCCTTCGTGCGCGAGTTCGACTCGCTATTGGCCGGTTTATTTTTTATTTTAGTACGCAAAAAATGTAGAGACATAAGATGTAAATAGACGAAGGGCTCGGTCTAATTCTATTCTATTTTCAATGGTTATCCATTTACACCATTCTGTTGCACAAGACAAGGTAATTACGTGGTAACTGATGTGCGCATTGCGTGCAACAAATGCACCTTATTTCCTAGCAATGCGATTTCTCTATCTACGTTTGTGGGTAACGATCAAGGCATAGTTCAAGTAGCATTCTGGGGATTCTTCGCGGATTAATATGTACTGAAGCGTTTTATTTTATTTTTATTCGTGATAGACAAGCGCTTGACCAACAAAAGTAGTTAACATATATATAATTTTAATAAATATTGCTGGACATTTCATACAGCGCTATCTAGCCCCAAACTAAGCAGAGCTTGTACTATGGGAACCAGATAACTGACAGAATATTTATATACTTTTTTTTTATAAATACATACTTATAATATTAGAAAAACAACCAGACCCGGAACAAATATCTGTAAATCATGCAAACATTTGTTCAGCGGCGGGAATCGAACCCGCTACCTCCTGCGTCTCAGCCGACTGTTCGCCGACTGCGCCACAGAGGTCGTCTTTATTAATTATTATTATAATTAAAATAATTATCCTACTAATATTATAAACGCGAAAGTTTGTATGTATGTATGTATGGATGTTTGTTACTCTTTCATGCCGGAACGGCTGAACCGATTGCGATGAAGTTTGGTATGTACGTAGATCATAACCTGGATTAACACATAGGCTATTACGCTTTTTATTGGAAAATTACGCGTGCGAAGCCGCTGGCAACAGCTAGTATAAAATAAAATAAAACTAGTAAAACAATAAAAAAAAATTAATAAAAAATGGTATAATTTGAGCTAATATTTTTCATTTAGTTATTCATTTATTGTATAGTAACATTTATTTAACAGTGCAGTTTTATTTTTCTTTGAAACATTATCTATACTATAATACTATAAAGAGGAAAGGTTTGTTTGTTTGTTTGTATTGAATAGGCTCCGAAACTACTGGACCGCTTTAAAAAATTCTTTCACTGTTGGGAAGCTACACTATCTTCGGGTGACGTAGGCTACTTTTTACCCAACTGCGCAGAAGGAGGGTAATGTTTTATTGAAAAACTACGCGTGCGAAGCTGCGGATTGGTCAGCTAGATATTTATATTAATTCATAATTCTTTATTGTTCTTGAACCTAGGTACATAATTGATGGTTGAACTTATATTAAAGAACTATTCTAGGTTCTGCTATTTAAGCGTACAAACATCAACATAACAATTACACAATATTTATCATAATAATACACATTTTTTTTCTTAATAAGATTAATACAGTTTAGAATCACATGAAATAAGTAGAGCAAACAGTTATTAAAAGTTGATGAAGAAATGACAAAAGATTTGCATATTTAAGAATAATAATAATTAAAATAATAGATAATAAAAATAATTATGTCAAAATGGATATGTCAATGAATTAAAAGTAAGCGCAATAATAACAAATTTATATAAATTAATGTTAATCATTAATGGTCATCAAGAAATTCTTTTACAGTGTAGTATGCTTTTCCAACTAGAATATCATTCAACCTACTCTTGAATTCATTATTGGAGAGCAAGCGAACAGTCTTTGGAATTTTGTTGTAAATAATAGGAGCCATACAGAACACACTGCTGCGTAGCCATTGCGTTTTACATGGTACGTTTTGTAGATTACCTTCTAAGCGGCTTCCAACTGCAAACCCTTCAAATAGTTCGAGGTTACTTTTTACAAAAATTGATACTTCATGAATGTAAAGTGCTGGAAGTGTAAGTATTTGGTAAATTGGATAAAATGATCCTTACAAGTATCTCGTCTACGTAGCCCACACATTGCTCTTACGCAGCTTTTTTGAGCCCTAAAAACTCTAAGATTTTCCGCCGAGTTCCCCCAGAAAATAGTTCCGTATCGCAAGATCGACGATACATAACCATGATAGGCAGTAAGTAGAGTGGATGTATTTGATACTTTATTTAACTTAAAAAGAGCATATGAAAATTGTTTTTAATCGTGTACAAACATTATCAATATGTGTTTTCCAATTTAATTTATTGTCAATTGTAAGTCCCAAAATTTTTTTTTATGTCTACTTCATTAACTTTAGTGCCAAGGTAGCTAATGTCGATGTCTAAATTTGAATTATTATGTTTAAAATTCATGAGAAATGTTTTAGTCAAATTTATATTAAAATTATTTGTCGATAGCCAATTGATAAAAGATGTTAAAGTAGAATTAATGTCAAATTGAAAATTATGTGTTTTATCATTAATAAATAAAATAGTTCTGTCATCGGCGAATAGAGTCATAGAGTAATTGTTATCTGTGGCAAGTCATTTATATAAATTAAGAATAAGAGTGGCCCTAGGACGCTTCCTTGGGGAACACCATGGGGTACTATTCTTGCAACTGATTCATATGTAGTTTCGATGTGTGTTTTAGGACATATTTTACAAACCTGGGTCACTTGAGTTCTATTACTAAGGTAAGACGTTATTATTTATACTAAAAACGGGATATTTACCATGATTTGTGAGTATTTGAGTATCCCGATATTTCGGCGCAGTTGCATGCGCCATGATCACGGGTAAACTGATAGTAAACTGTTTAGTATAAATAGTGTTCATAACCATGATAGTTTCAAAAGTTAAGACTTTATTAGTTTATTTGCCGTTCCTCTGTGATACCATATATGTCAAGTTTATGCAGTAGAATATTATGTTTAACGTGGTCAAACGCCTTGGTCATATCCATATATAGAGCCATGACCGTCTTGTTTTTATCTCTATTTATCATTATCTGATACAAAAAAATCATAAATTGCTTTATTGATAGACCGGCCCTGTTTAAATCCATACTGGTAATTACTAAAAATATTATTATTTTCTAAGTAGTTGTAAAGCTTTTTATTAATAACTTTTTCTATTATCTTGGAAAATACTGGAATGAGTGCTATCGGTCTGTAGTCACCCACTTCGTCTCGTGATCCTTTTTTATGTAAAGGCTTTAATATTGTAGTTTAAGCGTATTAGGAAATATACCTTGTTCTAAACAGTTATTTATAATGTGGCACAGTATAGGTGATATGTATAAAGCTGTGTCTTTAATAATTTTAGTAGAAATTCCATCAAACCCTACACTATTTGTATTTTTAATGAATTTATTATATGTATAATGTCATATGGAGTCACAGGAGTCAAAAAAATAGAACTAGAGTTATTAAAATTAATTTTAAATGGAATGTCATTATTGTGGTCTATCTGCTTAACAATGTCAACAAAATAATTATTAAATTCATTTGCCATGTCCATCGGATCAGTGATATTATTACCATTTTTATTCAATTTGTTTATATTTTCACGAGGTTGGTTGCTATTATATCTATTTATTATATTCCACGTAGCGTTTGCCTTATTCGGTGCTCTATTTATAAAATATTCGTTCTGTGTTTTTTTTGTTAGTCTTATTACTTTATTTAGTATTTTAGAGTATGCTGCTAAAGTCGCTTTATTAGAGTGTTAGAGTGTTTGCGAGCTAAATATGTGGCAGAAATGGCCGTATTTTGGACTAAGAAACTTGATTATTTTTACAGCTCTAATGGACCGTAAACCTACCGTAGTCATCGTAGACCGTAGCATTTGAAATTGATTCCAACTTGATACCTCACCGCGTTCCTGAAAAACAGGATCTTGAAACACGAACAGACAGATAACAAATTTATTCGTTATGGGTTTCTTTTTCCAATTTTTTTTGTTATTTTTTTAAATTGTTTTAGAATAAATAAATCAATATTGCTGGACATTTCACACCGCGCTATCTAGCCACAAACTAAGCAGAGCTTGTACTATGGGAACCAGATAACGGATAGAATACTTATATACTTTTTTTTTGTAAATACATACTTATAATATATAGAAAAACAACCAGACCTGGAACAAATATATAATTGAGGTACGGAACCTTAAAACTCCATACAGGACACGCTCGTGCGTAAGTATTTATGTCTGTAGGTAAATTGTATGTTCCATCAGATCTAAATGTCAGCAGTTCAGCACTTTATACCGAATGGAATGGATTCCAGCCGTCTGCACTCGGCTTTACAATTAAATCGAAATCAACACGCGCTGAAACTGAATCGAACTTTTTGATTCAGTTTCAATGGGTAGGTTCTTTTGATTGGCAGTTTATTTATTTCGGGAAGGTACTTCCTTCAACGCGTTGGTTTTAATTAACAAATGACAGGCCACTCTGGAAACTCCATCACTCCATTATCTATATCTTCTATACTAATATTAAAAAGAGGAAAGATTTGTTTTTTGTGTGTGTGTATGTTTGTAATGAATAAATTCAAAAACTACTGTGCCGATTTCAAAAATTCTTTCACCATTGGAAAGCTACATTCACCCTGAGTGACATAGGCTACTTTTTATGCCACTGCGCAGACGGAGGGTAATGTTTTCATTGAAAAACTACGCGTGCGAAGCTGCGGATTGGTCAGCTAGTAGATTATTTAGAGGTCGTCGACCCTTATATGCGGGCTTATGTTCAGCAGTTAATGTCCTATGAATGAAGATAAGATAAGATAACTCTTTATTGTACACCAAAATAAAATACAGAACATAATTTTTCAAATAGATTTAGTACAATATGTGGTCTTATTACTGAAAGCAATTTCTTCCAGACAACCTATTTATGGATATAATATGACGATGATTCATTAAGTGGATGAACACTGATTGAAAGTCAAAAAAACTATATTTTTTTTATTTATGTTGTGCGCGGGTTAAGGTGACAAGTGCAAACGACTGTATGCTTAAATATTCCATTTATTACTGCTATATCTAGCTTAGATATAGGTTACGGTAGGATACCCTGATTACCTCATCAGTGCCAGTGCGGTTCGGCAGTCGAACAGCTTTGTCACTATGGATTATCGTGTATGATATCATCCGCCGGGCTTTTTGCAACGTCAACGTTAGATCCCTTCTCGATCCGAACGGTCTGATACGTGACGATGGTAAGCGACCTGACGGTATGACTCTTGTACCTTGGGAGAAGGTGCGTGCGTCGATACCCTTGCGCCATCTCATCTGTCTGGTACAGCAGTTGGGGCCAGTGCGGCGGCAAATTCCGCCGAAAATTTCATAATTACAAATATGCGGCGCAAATATGGAAGTCTCGACAGAGCTTACGTATTTGAGCCATTTGGGGTCGAAACCCTGGGTCCATGGGGTACCGGGGCACATCGCGTTTTCAAAATTCTTTCTTCACGTCGAAGTGACGTGTGATCCGAGAGCTGGCGCTTATCTGGGTCATTATAAGCATTGCAATTTAGCGGGGCAATGCAGCTAGTGTCTTGAGGATACTTCCGCCTGGTAGTGATTTGGAACAGTTGAGCTATATATAGATCATTTGCAACGATCTTTAGATGATTCAACTGTTCCTTCTGTATTTTATTGTACGTAATTGTATAAAGTATTGCCTAGAATAAAATACGTTGGCAATATTACCTATATTATAGTGTGTATATGTACACCACAATGGTCCCACGGCTGGGCAAAAATCTTTTATACTAAGACACAAGAATGTGTTTTATTAGAACTGAAATCCAATATGGAAAACCCATTACACCCTCTGATTTATAAATGCGATCGGATGTTTTAGTTTTGACTTGCTGTCTATCCGGACAAAATATATTGGGACGCAATGTCCCAATTGACACTTTTGATTTTAATATTTTTGTTACTGTCAACTTGGACACCATTAACAATAGCTGCATTGTACAGTCAAATAAAAAAAACAGGTTTTTACCGAGGCGCGGCGGCGGCAGAGCAAGATGACGAAATAGATGCATAGCAAGGTTTTTTTCTCTATCTCGTTATTTGAGATATTTTTAAGTGACCATTATACCACACGCTCGTAAATCAATTTGATTAGCTTTATCACATTATATTATATTTTGATAAAACAGTTTACCTGATTGTATTCAACAGCTTCAATAATTTGATGGTGTCCGAATCGACAGTAAAAAAATATTAAAATCAAAAGTGTCAGTTGGGACACTGTGTCCTAATAAATTTTGTCCGTATCGCTAGCATCTCTTAGTTTTAATAGATTATATGATTATTTGTGCTCCGCATATCCGAGCAAAGTTTAGGACATACGCCAGTTCTAAATATAATCTCGTGTATGGAGAAAGACCCGTGCGAACTTCTAGGGAACTAACTCATCGGGCGCTGTTTGCAATTGAAACATGGTACGTGGACAAAGACCTAACGATAACTGGATTTTTTCCTATATTAACCTCTGGCACAAAAAGAAAAAAAGAAAATGAAAAATGATTGAAATTCTCTTTATTGATGGAGCGAAGCGAGATCTCTAAAACAACTAGGGCAAATCGGCGTTGTTTGTGTGTATGTTTGTTTGTCCGAGGATAACTTACGAAGCGTTGATCCGATCATCGACAAATTTAATATTATAGATAGGTAGTGAGGGCACAATTTGGGTGTGATAAAATGAGCTAAAAATGTGGGAGGGTTTTTGAGATATTGGGGTTCAAGAGGGGTAAATTAAAATGAGGCTATTAGGTTAAGTGGGACGTCAAAAAAATGTATTTATTAGTACATTTCTACTCTGTTTATATTTTTCAAAAATTCTTTATAGTTTTTGAGTTATATTAGCCATAATTTTGACAAAATTTACAGGGTACACCAGTGACCCCACAGTGCTGTAAATTGGTATGCGTGTAGTTTAAGTGACGCAAATATAGGCAAAAGTCTGACATCCAGAATAACTGCAATTTGTAGCGCATAAAGTTGTAGGTGGGGGGGTTGCTAACAATGTTATATTGTCGCGGTACCCATTTTAATAGTGACCTTACATTGCAACAAACGTAGGCTATACTAAAAACCAGACACTAAAACTTTCTTATTTGTTTTACCCTATCCATTGTCTCTACATCAGATGTAGAAACCTGAACCCAGTTCAATAGGAATCGCCGAAACTCGCGAGACATGTGCCAGAACTTCCTTCCGGATACAGATACAAATTGGATCCTCATCCGGAACTTTCAGTCCGGACTCCGGACCGTGTCGGTCACTTGGATGTCTAGAAAGTAGCGGTGTTTCAAGAAAGTTGTTTAAAAAATAACACCCATCTGACAGGCATTTGTCGCATTTGTCAGGCATTTTAAGAGGTTTGACAGGCGTGTGGCCGGCATTGCACTGAAACAGGCATATTTGAATTTTGCGCGCATTCTTAGATGCGCACTAATTGCTGAGACTTGAGACACGCGCCGGAGCAAAAAAGGTCTTGCAAAAAAATATGTCGTCTCAAATAAACACTCTTAAGTATCTACCTAGCATGAACCCACCTAGTAACTGTTACTAAGTAGCTAACTAGCTACATACCAAACTTAATTATTTGTAAATTAAGGTAAAAATAAATGTTTTACTGCGTTTTACCAGGGTTTTTACTTTAGACAGGATTTTTTTTCTGAAAAATCAGTCATTTTAGGCACCTTAGTGAGGCATCCCTCCATTTTGAAATGGTAAAATTACAACTAACTATACGTACTTAAACATAGTATTAACGCTAAAATAAGATTTCCTGTACCGTAACTACTAATTTAATTAATAACGAATACATATTTAGGCTGTAACTCTTGTATAAATTACAAGTCAAATAAAAACCCGACCCAATCTTTTTGCGTTGGTAGTTAAAACTGACATAGGTAAGATCCACACAAGTTAAACAAATTTTCTATAAAAAAACTGCGTCTGAATTGGTTCATCCGCTTAGGAATAACGATTCCTTAGACAGACAGGCAGGCCAGTGGCTTAGCTTGGGTGTCAGCCGCCCGGGGCGGAAGACAATTTTGCCGCCCTCTTATTTAGGTATTTCAATTTATTAGACTATAATCTATACTTCTATACTAATATTATAAAGAGGAAAGATTTGCATTTTTGTGTGTATGTTTGTAATGAATAAACTCAAAAACTACTGTGCCGATTTCAAAAATTCTTTCACTATTGGAAAGTTACACTCACCTTGAGTGAGATAGGCTATATTTATTGCTAGAAAAGATTAGGGATCCTTACTAAAACTTAAGTAACGTAACTTAAGGTGTAAAAAAGTGCCCTAAAACGTCTGCGCGCTGCGTCAATGCGCTGCGGAAACTATTGACGATAGAACAAAAATATGTTCAACAATATTAAAGAACATATCAATATCTACAAAAAAACTTTGTAATATTATAAAGAGGAAAGATTTGTTTGTTTGTTTGTTTGTATTGAATAGGCTCCGAAACTATTGGACCGATTTAAAAAAAATCTTACACTGTTGGGAAGCTACACTATCTCCTGGTGACACAGGCTACTTTTTACCAAACTGCGGAGAAGGAGCTTAATGTTTTTATTAAAAAACTACGCGTGCGAAGCTGCGGATTGGTCAGCTATTATACAATAATTCTAAAGGACTTTTTGGCAAGAACAGGCATCATTTTTGTATATTCTACAAGTAACAAATAAAAAAGTCAATATACAATATAATAAGCACAAAACTTACAAAAATTCTTACACGTAAGATGCTATTTAATAGCATTGATATAACAGTTATATAAACTATAATAGGTATATAACAGGTATACCTAATTATACTTTGACGAACATCACGGTTAGGTTTTTAGTGAATTAAATATAAAACGCATATTAACTTGCAATTAGAACAACAACGATATTGTTAAGATATATATTTTTATTAAAAATTAATATATTTATTAGAATTAAAACCAAAACTTTAACTAAAACTTTATTCGTCTACTTTTTTAAGACTAGTCTTTTATTGCACTCTCAGTGTTAAAAATTCAATTTTGGAAAACTTCACATACAGCTGGTATTATGCGACAAATATATGAAATGGTTCAAATATTTACAAGATATTATTATTATTTATTGTTAAATTTTGCCACCCCCTAAAGGTGCCGCCAAGGCGGGCCGCCCCTGCCGCCCCTACTAAGATACGCCACTGAGCAGACACACAGTCATGACTTCATAAGCATAAGCATCGAACTTATAACAGCCCTACCCTCTTTTTGTGGTGGTGGTTAAATATGAAAACATTGGTAGGAGATGTCTCGGTATTTAAACTCCAAATAAAACCAGCCAAGTACGAGTCGGACTCGCGCACGAAGGGTTCCGTACCATTATCTACAAAAACGGCAAAAAATCACGTTTGTTGTATGGGAGCCCCCCTTAAATATTTGTTTTATTTTAATTTAATTATTTATTTTTGTTAGTTATATAATTTTTTAATTTATTTTTTGCCGTGTGGTCCCGGCGTAATAATAGGGCCACCCCTTCTCATCCCGCGGGAGCCGTGTGAGCCGGCAAAGGGAGTTGTTCCAGGGAATGGGCAGCAGCATTTTTCTGTGTACTAAACACCAACCACTGCGATCACCAAGCCGCCTGCCAAGCGTGGTGATTATGGCAAAACCCCCTCTATGACAGACAAAACACACAAACGGCCCCCAGTCCCCGGCGGCTCCGTCATCCCTGGAAGTGGTAGCAACCAGGGCAGTGGCGGAGCAGGGGGTGCTAAGAATCCCCGGCAGCGATCCAGCTACCACCACCGACGACTGGACCTGGCAACGTACAACAAACGAACGCTCAGGGCTGACGAGAAGATTGTCGAGCTGGAAGAAGAACTGAGTAAGCTACGTTGGGACATCCTAGGATTGTCGGAAGTCCGAAGACAGGGTCAGGACACGATGATCCTTAACTCCGGTAACTTGCTCTTCTACCGAGAGGGAGATCAACTATCCCAGGGTGGTGTCGGGTTTCTCGTCCGCAAGTCCCTCGTTAACAACGTGACAAAAGTCGACAGTGTGTCGAACAGGGTAGCATACCTTATACTCAGAATTACCGAAAGGTATTCGTTGAAGGTCATACAGGTATATGCGCCGACCTCGACACACCCAGACGATGAAGTGGAAGCCATGTATGAGGAGATCTCCGAGGCCATACATACTTCCAAGACTCATTTCACGGTTGTAATGGGGGACTTCAACGCAAAGCTAGGCACAAGGAAAGACGATGAGCTGAGAGTGGGGCCATTTGGATTCGGGCGGCGGAACCGAAGGGGCCAGAGACTGGCCGACTTCATGGAGAAGGAGGGCCTCTTCATGATGAACTCCTTCTATGAGAAGCGGCCAGCCAGAAAGTGGACGTGGATAAGCCCCGACGGTTTCACTAGAAATAAGATAGACTTCATTATGACGACCAAGAAGCAAATATTTAATGATGTCTCTGTGATCAGCAGGGTGAAAACCGGGAGTGATCACCGCATTGTTAGAGGCACATTGAATATCGATGTTAAGCTTGAAAGGGCACGTCTGATGAAGTCTGCGCTCCGTCCAAATCCTGCCCAAATCCAAAACCCCGAGAGCTTTTAGCTAGAACTGCACAATCGCTTCCAGTGCCTAGCCAGCTGCAATGATTGAGCTGCTGACGAGATAAACAACGGGTTGGTGGAAACTGTCCAAGCGGTGGGATCTAAGTTCTTTAAGGCCCCTCGCCGAACTAAGCACCAGAAAATCTCAGATGAAACCATTAAGCTAATGGAGGACCGGGATGAAATGAGATTGCAGTCTTCAGCTGATACGTCGGCATACGGCGTGCTTAATAGACGAATCTCGAAATCTATGCGACACGATCTGCGTACCTTTAATACATCTCGTATTAAGGTCGCAATAGAAAGTAACAAAGGTTCAAAAGTGTTTGCAAAGCATTCGTCTATAGGGCAAAGCCAAATGACTAAGCTGAAGACGGACAGCGGCACTATCATTTCGTCGAAACCGGAGATTCTGAGAGAGGTCGAAAAGTTCTATGGACACCTCAACACAAAACCCCGTTGGTCAGTTGGATCAGGACACCAGAGCCAAACTAACCCGACACTATACCGAAGACATCCCGGACATCAGCCTGTACGAGATTAGGATCGCTCTGAAACAACTTAAAAACAACAAGGCACCAGGTGAGGATGGAGTTACGACAGAACTTCTGAGAGCGGGTGGAAAACCGGTACTTCAAGTCCTCCAGAAGTTATTTAACTCCGTCGTCCTCGAAGGAACCACGCCAAAAGCGTGGGATAAGAGCGTGGTGGTGCTTTTCTTTAAAAAAGGCGATAAAACCTTATTAAAGAACTACAGGCCCATCTCGCTCTTGAGCCACGTTTACAAGCTGTTTTTGAGAGTGATTACGAACCGTCTCGCACGCAGGTTCGATGACTTCCAGCCTCCCGAACAAGCCGGTTTCCGAAAAGGCTTTAGTACCATAGACCACATCCACACGCTACGCCAGATTATACAGATGACCGAGTACATCACTCACCTTCGTTTTGCCGATGATATAGTCATTATGGCCGAATCGCTCGAGGAACGCGGTACCATGCTCAACGACCTCAGTAGGGTCTCCCAACAGGTGGGTCTTAAAATGAACATGGATAAGACGAAAATCATGTCAAATATCGATGTTGCGCCCGTACCGGTAGTTGTTGGGGGCGATACTCTCGAAGTTGTCGACGAATATGTATACCTAGGACAAACTGTCCAATTAGGTAAGTCCAACTTCGACAAAGAGGTCGCACGAAGAATCCAACTCGGCTGGGCAGCGTTCGGGAAACTTCGCGGTATCTTCTCGTCCAAAATTCCCCAGAGCCTGAAGACTAAAGTCTTCAACCAGTGTGTGTTGCCAGTGATGACCTATGGCACTGAAACGTGGTCCTTTACTCATGGCCTCATGACCAAGCTCAAGGTCGCTCAACGAGCTATGGAGAGGGCTATGCTCGGGGTTTCTTTGCGTGACAAAATCCGCAATGAGGAAATCCGCAGAAGAACTAAAGTTGCCGACATAGCTCTCAAAATTAGCAAGTTGAAGTGGCAATGGGCATGCCACATCGCTCGTAGAACCGATAACCGTTGGGGAAGAAAGGTTCTCGAGTGGAGACCACGGACTGGAAGACGCAGCGTAGGCCGGCCCCCCACAAGGTGGACCGACGATCTAGTAAGAATCGCGGGGAGTAGTTGGGCGCAAACGGCTAGCAACCGCTCGTTGTGGCGATCTAAGGGGGAGGCCTATGTTCAGCAGTGGACGTCGTCCGGCTGATGATGATGATGATGATGATGATTTATTTTTTAAATGGAATATATAACTAAATATTCTGTGAATATCTCAAGCGTCTACCTGTTGCCGTTATCAATATCAGCTAAAACGAGCAAAAAAATCACGTTTGTTGTATGGGAGCCCACCTTAAATATTTTTTATTCTGTTATTAGTCTGTGTTGTTATAGCCGCAATAGAAATACATCTTTTGTGAAAATTTTAAATGTCTAACTATCACGGTTCATGAGATATAGCTTGATGATGGACAGACAGACAGACAGGGGAGAATCAGTAATAGGGCGCCGTTTTACCCTTTGGGTGCGGAACCCTAAAAAAAGTATCAAATGCGACTCGAAAAATCCTAACAAAATATTGTAAGCATAATGAGAAAAACGTTTACCCATGACAAATGAGTACAACATGCACGCCATCATTATTCATAATGTTACCACTCAAACGAGACCCCAAATCCCTCACACAACAAGCGAAACTGTTACCAAAAGGGGAGGAAAAGGGGGTCTATGTAAAGTGGATTATCTGGTAAGAATTGTACATCATTTTGAAAGAATAATGTAGTTTCTTTAACGCTAACGAGCTAGATGTTGAATGGATAATACATTGAAATTGCGCCTTGTCGGCAAAATGTTTAGATTGCGAATAGCGTTCATTTAACTGCTTAAATTCATATTATTACGATTTTGCAGCATGCCGTACGGGCCTCACATCACTCGCGGTCGGCTACCGGCAAGGTTTCTGAACGAATCCTAAGAGTAGAACGCCCACCGCTAGTTGGTAGAGAGAGGTTTTTATTTGTTACGTTTATTTTGTTTTATTTATTTAAATTTTACACAGCCATTACAGTAACACCAAAGCGACAGTGCAAAGCCTTAATATCTAGTACTTATAAACTACTTATTTACACTTAAACTAGATAGGTCCTACTTAGAAAATGCAAGACCATATCTGTGAATTTCGCCAAGGTAATATTGAAAATGTCAACATCTTCGGCTAGACATAAGCTGTTGATAATCCGAAGGGCTCGCGTGAATGGAGCTTCACTCAGGATATTAGTCCTTGCTCTCGGGATCGCGAGCAGCCTAGGTCGTCGCCACCTATAAACGTAATTATCAGGTACGTACAAACCCACACACATCAGCACTCGCGGATTGTGCACCATACCTCTCAGTAGACGAAAGATATATAGGTATGTTACCAACAAGATTTCTCGTCTAACTTCTAGTTTGTAATAACCCACCATGCCTAATACGAATAGAGTGGGGTACATTAAAGGCTAGTTGAATCAAGCGGACAGGGAATTCAGAAATCTTACGGAGAGAGACCGCCATCATTAAATTTTTTACATACTCCTAAATTTGGAGTAATCTTAATTTATCGCCGGCATCGTGGTGCCGTCCCATTTTAAAACGCTGCACAAATACAAAGTAACAAACTAACACTGAGAACTCGTATTATTTACCCAAACTCTGAGCTAGAACCTGCGAAAATGTATATTTATTTATAAACCTTACATAACGATCCCTAATTATGTTAGGTCAATCTTTCATTATGTTAAGATCCTCTTCACTCAATGGTTGTCTGAAAGAGACCGCCCATTATACTTACATTTATCTATCTAAGTGCCCTCACGTCCTCCGAGTAACTTGAGTAATTGATGGATAATAATCAATCTCTCTTCATCTGTTTTTATGTCAAAACAAAAGACGTATAAATTTTATATCCGTTGGATCGCAGATGCTTAAAGAAGCTAGTTGTTTTAGCTAGATATAACTCGCTAGTTAGTGATAACCCACACTGAGTAACCAACAAACTCGACTGTCCTCTGACGTGGAAACTCACGCAGAGGACTAAATCGCAATTAGTAATTAAGTACTAACTCCCCTAGATTTAAGCTTTTTACTAACAAAATAAATCCAGTGTTATCTGATTAAATAAATAAATAAAATTAAAAAAAAACGGCACTGCGAGGTGCATCGCACTGACGTGCGACGCCGCGAAACGCACGCTGCCACTTGAAGCAGCACACATTCTCTCAAGTATCTGTGCGCCGTGTCGCGTCTCAGTTAGCGATGTGTCGTTGAGGCTTTTTCGACTGCGTTTAAGCCGGTTACAAGCAACGAATAGCGAGCTAGCAAATTAACAGGAACTAGCAGCGAGCGAGCGAACGGTTGACTCCTACGGTAGTGCGCGCTATGAGGCGTTAAAGAGTTATTGCCCGCTAGAATACAAGCGATGGCTGCGAAACTTGTCAACATAACAAAAATAATAAATTTTTATTGTATTTTAATAATTGTGTAATTGTTTAAATTTGCTTTTTTTAATTTTAGTTTAGTGTAGATTTTAAAATATGGATCACTGTGTATGCAATAAAGAAGAATTTATTTATTATTTATAACGTCGACCTATCTAAGTTAATTCGCGTCCATTATTAGTCTCAGTACTTGCGGTGAACGGAGAGACGACGAGGCATAATTCGGCATGTATCCAGAGGGCTTAGCCTAGTTACATTCGATAAGCGGTGACGTTCGAAATCTTATGGGATTGAGACATACTATGGAGATATCACGTGATCTATCGACAACAAACCTATGTAGAAAACAAATCGCTTCGACGCTCTGCGATGCGCCACCGCTATATGGTAGAAATACCTCCCATTCGCACAAAGCGGTTCTCTTCGATATTTATTATGCGCACCGCCAAAGAGTGGAACGCCTTGCCAGAGTCTGTGTTTCCAGATAGCTACAGCCTGGGTATCTTTAAGTCGCGAGTGAATATGTTTCTTCTAGGCAATCGTGTACCATCGTAGACTGCATCATCGCTTACCATCAGGCGAGATCGTGGTCAAACGGAAGCCTATAATGTATAAAAAAAAATAAAAAAATGTAAGCCCTCAGTTCACTTTAACGCTATAATTAGGATGTGTACCTTTTTTGTGTAGTAAACTACAGTTTGTAGTTCTATAACGTATATCTATCTAAAAATATGTGCGCTTAGTCGCGTCGCGTCCTGTCTCAGTGTGAGCTGACCCTAAGATTTAATATGATATAAATTTTTAGTAAAACATTTTCTGAGACGTAACAATTTTGGTCTCAGAATATGTTTGTTTTTTAATTGCTCCATTTGTGAGTGATTTTTAGTGAACATAAAAGTACATACCTATCTGTTATCGGTTTATCATTTTTAAAAAGTAAGCAACATAAAAATGATGTCCTCCATGTCTACCATCGTTGATTACCAAAATCTTCACGTTTAAATAACCAAATGAAAATAGGCTTTAGTTCATTTACGACGAAAACCAATTCATTATACCGTAAATTCAACTTGTTACGGCGATCATTCTAACCAAATTAAGCTAATAAGCGAATCACCGCAAGTAAACAGAGAAACCCGAAATTCGTCTCAAAAGCAAATTATGCAAATGCTGTCCACATTATTCTCGTTTTCGACAATATATTTAGCATTTGGAACAGAGTTGTAACGGAATAAATGGTTGTCGCGGCACGTCCGCTCGGTTCGCACTCAACTCACGAACTGATTTGAATTTGGAATTTTGTTCGCTTGGCTGACAACGCTCGAGATATTTAGCTTTTAGGATTTCATAAAAGTGTTTTCAATTTTTAGCTTTACCTCACGTTTTATCGTTCTTATTCTCAGAAAAAGCTCTATAAGTATGAATTGAAATATACGGGAGATATAATATTATTATTTTTGTTTGTTCCGCCTGTTTCCCCTCTGACACAGGTCAGATATGTTTTTAGGCTTAACACATTGCACAGGCGGTATACTTTATTTGGTAATGACAGAGTAATTTGTACATCTGTCTGTCCAATATTAATATTAATTTAACACTACGCGCTTAAAATGGGATTGGACAGGCCATGTGGTTCGAATGCATCCAGAACGATAGACGAATCTAGTCACCCAGTGGATACCAAACGGACGGCGTAACCGTGGTAGGCCCAGAAAAAGATGTAAATACAACCTGGATGCATTCAAACCAGATTGGTCAAATTTGGCTGTGAACCGTGATGGATGGAGGGGAGATGGTGAGTCCTTTGCCCAGCAGTGGGACAATATAGGTTAGTAAGAAAAAAGATTGACAAAATATGATCTCATATAACTCAATTAAATTTACTTTGTTTTACAGAAGATTGGTAAAACATAAATGAAGCAATATAAATAATCGTTCATGATTATGCACGATAAAACTGAAAAATTTCATATATAAATATATAAAATTTTTCAGTTTTATCGTGGTTTTTCTTGCCAAAATACTAGGCGCTTCAGAAGCGTAACTGTTACTGTAGTGACAACTTAATATGTTGTCTAATATATTATAATTTCTGTAGGTATACACAGATATGTATTAAGAGACGAATTTAAACGCACAAACACAACCTTGAAACTTGAATTTGAATGCGTTTAATTTTGTTTGCATACATTTTAACGTAAGATAATGGATATGTTATAACGACATATGTCTAAATTGCCGTAAAATGAAAGGAAACTACACATTTTAAAATAATGCTTTATGGTACGTTTTCTGAAACTTTATGATTTTAGTCTGAACATTTTCTATATCTTTTTAGAGTACATTTATTAACAGATATTTACACATTTTAACAAAACTGTAAAATATACTAGTGGTTCGCCCTGAACTGAGATCTCGCGAGTCTCCCAAAGAAATAAAAAATTCTTAGGGCGACTCGCGCAACGATGCCTAAACGTATTTAGTGGCCAAATATGATTTAAAGAGTTGTGAAATCATACAAAATCGTAAAACTTAAACTTGTTTAGTCGCTAACTACGTTTAGGGATCGTTATGCAAGCCGGACTAAATCTTTGACTAATAAAATAGTGCTACGAAAACTAACCAAATTACCACAGTTTCATTCAAATGAGATGTAACGAGAGTTCATGATATTGGTTCCTCTTTTTTGGGGTTCAAGTTACAGTTATTTTGGATTTTAGACTTTTGCCTATATTTGTGTTACTAAAGCTATATGCATACCAAATTTCAGCACTGTGGGGTCACTGGTGTACCCTGTGAATTTTGTTAAAGTTTTGTTAACTCAAAAGTTATAAAGTATTTACGAATAATAAAAACGGAGTCTAAAGGTTCTAATTCTAACCTTTCATTTGACGTCACATTTGACCTGATAGCCTCATTTTCATTTTTTTATCCCTCTTGAATCCCAATATCTCAACAACCCCCCAACATTTTTAGCTCTTTTAGTTTCTCCTAAACTATGCTATCACTACCTATCTATGTATTAAACTTCACGATGATCGGATCAACGTTACGAAAGTTATCCTCGGTACATACATACAACGCCAATTCGCCCAAGTTGATTTAGAGATCTCTCTTCGCTCGATCAATAAGAAACAGTTGAATGATCTAAAGACCATTGCAAACGATCTATAGATAGCTCAATATTAGGCGGAAGTGTCCCCAAGACACTGGCTGCATTGCCCCGCTGAATTTCAATGCTTATGCGGTGACTCAGATAGGCGCCAGCTCTCGGATCACACGTCGCTTCGACCAGACGCCCAGAAAGAATTTTAAAAACTTAATGGGCTCTGGTACCTACCCCATAAAATATTGTATTAATTAATTATTTTTATGTAAATATTTTATGATATTGCGTCGAGGGTAAGTGATTTTTTCTGGACCACACGTTCTTAGCCATTCGCGTATATCATTTGTAGTTGTTTTTATTTTAAAACTTGGGACTTAAATTTGCAGTCTTTTGTTTCTACAGTGGACGTTCTTAGATATAGTGATTATAATAAAAATTATATTATACATATGCGCCGGAAATAGTTCTTAAAAATGGCCGTGCCACGCTCTATTGGGACCGGTCTGTCACGGATAGGACTATTATCGCCAATAAGCCTGATATCGTGCTGGTAGACCGGTCGGAGCGCCGGGCGAAACTTGTTGATATTACTATCCCACATGATGCTTATCTCTTGAAGGCCGAGAAGGACAAGCTAAGCAAGTACTTTGACTTGACTCATGAGATTACCGCCATGTGGGATGTGGAATCAACGATTATCGTTCCAATAGTTGTGTCGGTCAATGGACTGATAGCGAAGAGCCTCCACCAATACCTAAAGAGGTTCTCGCTAAGAAGCAAGGGTCAGATACAGAAGGCAGTACTCCTGGACTCGGCACGCATAGTCAGGAGGTTCCTCTCTCTGTAGCCCTAGCCACCGTTCGCTTTGGTCTTACTTCGCGGTTTACCGTTTTTAGGGTAAACCGCTGTCGTCTGTCTGTCCGTCTGTCACCAGTCTGTATCTCATAAACTGTGATAGTTAGACAGTTGAAATTTTTACAGATGATGTATTTGTGTTGCCGCTATAACAACAAATACTAGAAACAGAATAAAATAGATATTTAAGTGGGGCTCCCATACAATAAACGTGATTTTTTTGCCGTTTTTATACATAATGGTACGGAACCCTTCGTGCGCGAGTCCGACTCGCACTTGGCCGGTTTTATTATACATATATTTTTTACTATAATGTTTGTTTTTTGTAAGATACTTTGTAGATATAATAATGATTTTTTAGAAAGAATAACCCAATGATCAATAAAGTCTAAGGAACTTTTGCATATATTTTCGCTTTGAACTGAAGAGGTTCTTAGTTCTATGGGAACTCTCTAATCTGTACCATCTGTACCACTCACTAACATACTACAGATTTACTTCAGGAATGTTAATGTACCACTGACTTTCCTGAATTAAGCTACAAAACAAGTCCTTGCGAAGACAATTCAAAATCTTACCTTTCTCGAAATAAGGTCGAAAATGCGGTGCGAGGTGTAAGTAAAACGTCTAACGAAGTCAGTAAACGGACTTGTTTCCGGTTTTTATTTAACGTTTGCCGTTTGACTTGTGGAGATTTTGTGATTAAGTTTAATTCGCTTTGGCGGGAATTTGGTATTTAAATGTCTGTTTATTTATCTCGCCTTAAATGAAAGAATGGAAAAGGTCAAATGAATAGCTACAGAAGAATTTCCCTATTTATAGAAATGGGAGACTATAATAGCAGTTAAAGTGTCATTAAACATTTTATAAATACTCACACTCAAAATATATTTGAACAAAATATTCCTCGTCATTCACATCACATTCCAAAATATCCTTACTAATACGACAAAATCGAAAGAAACTCTGTATGTCTGTTTGTTACTTTTTCACGACTGAACGGCTGGACCGATTTTGATGAAATTTGGTGTATTGAAAGATTATGTCCGGTTGTTTTTATCATTAGACATAGGTTGTTTTTAGGGTTCCGTACCCAAAGGGTTAAACGACACCCTATTACTGAGGCTTCGCTGTCTATCCGTCTGTCTGTCTGTCCGTCTGTCACCAGGCTGAATCTCATGAACCGTGATACAGTTGAAGTGTTCACAGATTATGTATTTCTGTTGCCGCTATAACAACAAATAATAAAAACAGAATAAAATAAATATATAAGAGGGGCCCCCATACGTACAAACGTGATTTTTTTTGCTCGTTTTTGCTCGATATTGATGACGGCAACAGGTAGACGCTTGAAATATTCACAGAATATTTAGTTATTTATTCACTTTAAAATAAAAAGTTAAATTAAAATAAAACAAATATTTAAGGGGGGCTCCCATACAACAAACGTGATTTTTTTGCCGTTTTTATTGATTATGGCACAGAAGCCTTCGTGCGCGAGTCTGACTCGCACTTGACCGGTTTTTAGACTGCGCAGACGGAGGGTAATGTTTTTATTGACAAACCACCCATGCGGAGCCGCGGGCGGATCAGCTAGTACCGAATAAAATGGCAATCTGATTATTTTATGTCAACACTTTCTGTCATCCATCGCTCACTAGGTCATTTATTCATTTATACATTTTTATAATTTATGTATGTAGGTATGACAATATATATTATAAGTACCTTAATATTAATATTTATGTAATTTTATGATTATATTATGTAATATAATTGAGCATTTTATTTTATATTAACTATATTTTTTATAAATTGTAATATATGCTTGTTCTTGGGATTCTAAAAAAATCTTACGCCGCCGTCCGTAGTTGTTCATATAGATCCTGTCCATCCGAAGGTTCGCTTTTAGCGATAAGGCCGCCCATTGTACCTATGATTTAAAAGTGTATTTTCTTTTATATGTTTGTATTTATTGGTGTGCAATAAAGAAATTATCTATCTATCTATTTTACAAATATATCCGAACATTTTATTTTGCAACTGAATTCTGCACCAAAAATGAAATTCCAACATACTTTTATTAGCAGTATTTTATTCCTTACATTCAAAAACTCGTAAATCACAAACGAACAAAGTTTTTTAAAGCCACAGATTAATACTGCGTTCGTGCAAATAAAAATATGACATAATAGCGGCGCGGCGGGCGCGACGGCAGAGCCAATGTTTTTCCAACTTAATCCCGAACTTCGCTGCGCTATCCCGCAGTTTTTATTAAGTTACAGTGAAACAAACTAGTGGGGAATTTTTCAAAGTTTCCTGGCGACACGGCCCGCGGGCTGGACGCATTCACCTTAACAAGAAGTCGAATTCAATTCAATTAGAAAGGAAAGTTAGACCTAGACGGCTAAATTAGGCCGTCTTGTTTTCAAATTAGTTTTACGACACAGCGAGGAACTACTTGTTCAACTATACCTCGTAGATAGCATAACTATCAAAATAGTTTTATTGTTCGATAGGTATGATATCTAATAAATAACTAAATATTGCTAGACATTTCACACAGCGCTATCTAGCCCCAAACTAAGCAGAGCTTGTGCTATAAGAACCAGTTAACTGATAGAATACTTATATACGTTTTTTTTTTGTAAATACATACTTATAATATACAGAGAAACAACCAGACTTGGAACAAATATCTGTAGATCATGCTAACATTTGTTCAGCGGCGGGAATCGAACCCACTACCTCCTGCGTCTCAGCCGGTTATTCACCCACTGCGCCACGGATGTCGTCAAAAATTTATTGAGTTATTATAATTGTTTGATAGTATTATATATGTTATATGAAAAGTTAGCCTAAATTAAAAAAATACAATGACCAGAAGACAATTTGATGTGGCCTGTAAGGCTATTATATTTGAGCAGAGTACCTGACGTAGCTCTGTTTCTCACACTAAGACTCTAGCAGGCCTGTGTTGTGAGGATTACAGTGATTCGCTAAAGTATATATATTATTTTTGTTGTTACTTGATTCTATCTATGTAAGTACATATTTCCCTTCAGCTAGTCTACAGAAAACTGCTCTAGAATTGTCATGCTGGGTACACATGCTTACATGTCATGCTACCTAAGTATACAAAATGATAATTGTATTTTAAATCAATTTTATTGTATATTGTTTTGTGTGCCTTATTAAATGAATTAAATAAGATGAAATTCGTGCCATTATGGAACACATCGTCGCTGTTCTGATTAAGTGACGTAAACTACATTTTGGCGTAACTGACATTTCGATACCTTAATTTGCAGACCTAATAACTCCTCTGGAGCAAATTTTACAGGAGCGACTTAAAACGTTATAATAAATTTTATTTAAGGAAATAAATAAAAACAAAAGTCCCGTTAGAAATTATGCTTTTTATTAATCTAAAAACACTTAAACATCTATGTTTTCTTATAACCTTTAGGTTTTACAGTGAAAAAAGGAGTTGTTCGATTTGGTTTAAGCAATACTTGAAACTAAAAGTGGAGTTGTTTGATTTTATTCTAAACTAATAATATAAACTAAATAATCTGCCACCCGAAGGGAAATGATAATAACTAATTTTCGTGTGGCAATGCATCGTAATAGGCGTGATAATCACGGGGCATAGATGACTTAAGTTGTTGTAAATCAGAAAATTTTTTTTTCGTTATTTTTCTTCTTTGGTCATGTAAGTTTTTTAGGTCATCCACCTTCACGGGGACAACTGGGGTTTTTCTTTGATTGAGGATCTTCCACTCCTTGCCAAACCGAAGCTTGTACATTACGTCTCCATTAGGTCTGTACTGCAGAGCTCTCAGATCAGTAACCTGTAAAAACACTTGATTTTATAAAGCCTCCCGGATCTAGAAAGATAAGTCATCGTAATTTGAAACAAAGCATGCAAAATGAAAGAAAAGAAGTGTATACCTTTGGATCCCCTTTCATTTTCCCTGGACGAATGGATTTATACAAAGCAATTTCTTTGAAATCCTTGAAGTAGGGAAAAGTCAAATATTCACATCGGTATTTTTTGTTATTGGTCTTTGCCGTTCGGCAGATGTTTAAGTATTCAGCAGGGGCATGGATGGTTTGGTTTTTGAGCCGCTTCTCAATCATGGCATGCATGCTGTCCACCTCCATTTGGGTATGCCCAACCTCAAGGTATTTATGAGTTATTGTTATGTTATAATATATTGATACATTAATAAAGGCATTACTGAGAACTACGTTGCGGTTTTGATAGGTACAACCATCAGTGTAAAACACGATCTGCCGGTCTTTGTCATCCATTTGAGGTATAATTTCTTTTACAATAAACTTCGACATTATAGTGGCAAATTCCTCCGCATTAAGGCCACCCTCAGACTCATTCCACACAAAACAATAACCCTGTTCCATTTTCATGTCAAAAATACACCAATTGTGGACACATAATTTAGTTTTGTAATAATTGCTGGAAACCGTAGACCTAGGTGCCAGTAGAACAGCTTGGAGGTCAGCAGTGAAAACGAATTTGTGATCTTTCTTGTCTTGTTGTTTTTCAGCTCTAGCTTCCACCTTTTTCTGAATATGCTCATTGTATACGTCTTCACTGATTTGACCAATCACATATCCATTGCATATTTCACAGAGATCTTTTTTAGGTATAAACAAGGATATTTTTTTCAAGGTAAGAGCATTGGAAAAAGTGGCGATGCTCAGTGGTTTTACATTTTTGGAATTGCATTCGTCTTTATAGAGTTTATAAAGCTGTTGCTTAGATATAATTTCAGGTTGCAAGTACAACATAGAGGTTCTTTGCCGGCAGTAGTGGGAAGGCAGTTTAGGTAATTCATCCAGAAAACTGTCCAAAAATGTTTTCTCTGAGGAACTGACTCTATTGCTGGTGGAGGCCGTTGACTGATTGTCAGGATGGATATCATTTACACCCGTTGTGGATACTTGTGATGCTTTTTCTTCTTTCCAAGCCCAGCATTGGTAGGTGGTTATAGAAAAGGTGTTTATGAACAATGTCTTACACACTCTTATAATTTCGTCGTTTTTCTTCAAATAATAAACCATGGAATTCTTTCTTTGTGACTTATTGGGGTCTTTTCTGTCTCTTTTTCTCTTCGGTGTGATACATTTTATCAGGCAATTAACAAAAATTTTTTTCTCTCCCCAATCCATAGCCCAAAATTGTTTAAATAAGCTTTCTCGGTCATTTTCAGTTATCAAGTGACAATTAAAAACTCCGTTTTTATTTTCTTGACATTTGCATCGTGGTTTAATTTCTTTTTTTGATTTACGCACATCTTGTAACCATTTTCCCTCTACTTTTCTTTTTCCATAATATTGAATTCCCTTTTCCCTGTTAAGTCTGTTTTTTTCAATATTCCAATCCTTTTTATCCACTTGACAACGCTTTTTTCTTTTAACAAGTGGTGTATCGTCTTCTGATTCTGAACTTTCACTATATTCAACTAATCTGGCCACATTGTTGAGTGATGATGAGGTGATAGCTTCCTGTACATCAGGGGTAGGGTTAATGTGGATGTCCAGCGTGCATGAAATGGGTGGAATGTCAACTCTAGGGGGAATGTTTATGTTGTCATTCAGCAACGGTGATGTGGTAGTGTGTTCATCAACTATAGGGTGTAGGGCAATGTCAGTGCCTTGGGTTATTACATAAGAGTTAATATCGTCAGTTGGGGGTACAAATTGGTCAATAAACTCAATTTGAACATTGTTTGGCTCATTAATATCGTCGTCAAATAACAAGAAATTGTGAACTTGAGGCACATCATCCGTGTTTGTTGTAGCTTCGGAGAGTTGATATTCATTCTGGTGATAACTCATAATGGTTTCCGTCTCAGGTTCATTCTCCGTTGTAGTAGGCTGTGTATGGATCTGTATTGATTCTAATAGTGTTGAAGACATATGAGTATCAAAGTCACCAAGGGCAATATTAGAAATAGTAGCAATGGCAGTATCTTCACACAACTTTGGCAATTGGTTAGCTTGGAACAATGCATTATCAGGGTTAGTAACGTCGGTATTAGCAATATTTTTGTTAGTTGATTGCGCAGAAAGCAAAATTCTCTTAGCTCGTGCTTTAGACATATTCCTGCACCAAAAAGAAAAACATAAAGCAAAATAAAAAACCTTCAGGATGGTAAGCATCATTCCAAAATGCCATAATAAATAACAAAATTACTATTAAACAATCAAGCGAGGCGCACGAAAGTGAACACACACACACACATACACACACTTTACATAAATACATAAATTTACACTTCTGCACATGATTGAAAGTGAAAATTAAATTATTAGTATCACAAAAACATGCGTTAAATCAAACATATCAACTCCAAGCATCACACCAAAATAATCAAAAGTCAAATCAAATAACTCCAATCACCGTGCAATTTTCAAAAAAACATGTCAAAATAATGTTACAAGGCTATTTAAATCATAAAACACTTACCATAATATATTTTCTACTACTTTAAAGCTTTAAACTGTAGTGAAAGACACTTTTACCATTTGTTTTTATGTTAAATGCGCGGGAGCTTGCGTACGCTTGTGCGACGTAGAACAAAATGGCCGACTGCGCGGGAGATATTCGATTATTTTGTCAAAATCGATGCGTTTCGTTTTACGCGGAGTTGTTTGATTTTCAAATAGCGTTTTTACACCAATACCGTTGAGAACCATGGAGTTATTAGTATTTGAAAAAATAGAGCAAAAAATCTAGTTTCTGCCGGTATCAAAATGTCATTTTCGTGAAAAAGTGGAGTTATTAGGTCTGCAAATTAAGGTATCGATTTGTAATGTTACTTTTATCTACTTTTGAAGACGGAGCGATCTGTCTAATCGGCGTATCTGTATCTTCTACCTATGTCTAGATGTATGTTTGACGTATCTACACTCGTGAGCAAAAAAAAATCGACTCATGCGACAAACCTGCAGTCGCAAGTCACTAGCAAAAAAAACCGAAAGCGACCATATTTTTTTCTTAGTAAAATCTTAACGCGCCGGCGAACCCTAAGCGCAACTTCAATTCGGCCGCATCAAAAACGTTGGCCTGAATATCGCTATCCCTGTTTAGTGAAGATGTTTGGCCACGCAGAGCGACAGTGATAGCAATAGAACGATTCTAAATTTGATTAGATTTTGACCGTGTTCCGTAATAACAAAAATGATGACAGAAAACTTGTTGTAATTTTCTCATTGTGTTGTTAGTCTGTAACTAGACGATATAATCTATGTTTCCATGACTAGGATACGTAAGATGTTGTTGTTTTTAATACGATACAATTAGATACAACGACGTAAAAACATGCAGAATGCGATACGCTTCTATTTCATTTTAGGTAAGTATTTAAATCTAATATATGGTTGGGAATCTAGATAAATACTATTCAAATTAAAATAATACCTTATTAAGGTAGAAACATGCTCCAATTAGAAAAGATCTTGGTAGTACGTGTTGTATGGGCGATTGTCCCTCCGGTGCCCCCTTAAAGCTGATAGTATTAACTTCAAAATGATAAAAAATATTGAAATAATTCTTGGTCACACACCCCAACAATATGTTGTATTTGGTAACCATCCTTTTTACGCTTGTTTACAATAGTGCTAATTAAGGGTTACAGACCCATATCAAAGGTTATCTACCTGACCCACCCTTTACATTATCAGTTAGTCGTCAAACGTCAACCGATACACATCTCCGTTATCAACAAACAATAATTCTACCAGAAAAGGGACACAACAAGTGATGGTATATAAATCTTAAAATTATAAATAATTCGAAGTGTCTTAAGTACACTTACGATATTTAGTAATAGTTTCTATAATGTCGGTTACGTCACTTAGTTAGAACATCGACGACATATGCAAATTGACACTAATAGGAAGATTCTTAACGGATTTTTACTAACGTTGTTTTCAACAATACAGGGTCATCTTCCATCGCCGCGTTTATTGCTCCCTCCTATATTTCAAGAAATAATTTTATAGGCTCCAATTAAATCTGATATTATACACCAAAATCAAGCGTCAAAATTTCAATGAACCGCTCTTTAAGCCCTTGTGGGATTTAAGCCAGTACTTTTATCTCTGTTCGCAGCTTCCTACCGATGCTTCAAAGGGGATGAATACATCAAATGGGTTCGGAGCTTTAATCGCTGGGAAAGCAACGTTCCCGGGGGGGAAAACGGTAGCGACCTTTGATACCGCACGCTTGTTACAAATAGTCTACGGATATCCAAACGTAATCGTGCTTGATCAAGATCATAGGTAGCTTGCATTACGTATACGTCGAAGTGAAAATTCATAAAAGTTTTAAAATTGGTGCCCAACAGGGATTAATGTTGGGCTCCAATTTCTTTTTTGGTGGCCTATCAATTTAAATTTGTTTTATTTTCGGAACTACAAAAAGAACCGTTTAATAAAATCAGCTATGTGCGAGTCGGACTCGCGTAGCACGTTCCCTACCATTAGCTATAAAATCGACAAAAAAAATCACGTTTGTTGTCATGGAGCCCCCCTTAAATATTTATTTGATTTTGTTTTTAGTATTTATTGTTATAGCGGTAACAGAAATACATCATCTGTAACAATTTCAACTGTCTTACTATCACGGTTCATGAGATACAGTCTGGTGACAGACGGACAGACAGACAGATAGTGGAGATAGTGGACAGATAGATCGTCCTTTAGATTTACACAGTTGAATAAGTTATTTTATTTAATACTAGCTTCTGCCAGTGGCTTTGTACGCGATGTTTGTCAACAAAAAGTAGCCTTTGTGTTAATCCAGGTTGTAATCTACGTACGCACTAAATTTCATCAAAATCGATTTAGCCGTTACGACGTGATTAAGTAACAAACAAACATCCAAACTCAAATTTATAATATTAGTGTGAAAGCACACATTAGAGGCAATACAAATAAAACTTAACTAGAATAAAAATTTCATCTGGCTTGAGACGTAACATAAGTGCGCACAGGAAAATACTCGTCGAAGAAACGAAAAGCAGTTTCGAGGACATAACTACTAAAAATGAAAATGAACATACATATAAATGGGAAGGATAACAAATAAAAACAAACAAAAAAAATGCAAACATGAAACACGTAGAAATAAGTATTGAAACAACAAAGTATTCTGTGGTATTTAACGTTTTTGTAACGTACAATGCTTTTCACTAAACGCTTCTATTCCAGACAACTTTCAATAACTTTTTAAAATAGTCATAAAATTTTATATATTATATAATAGTATATGCAACAACTCAGTAAATACACAAACATAGATTCAGGCAGAAATACAAACGTACAAAATGCTAATGTGTTACGACGACCTCCGTGGCGCAGGTGGGCGAATAGGCGGCTGAGACGCAAAAGGTAGCGGGTTTGATTCCCGCCGCGGAAATGTTTGCATGAGCTACAGATATTCGTTCCGGGTCTTGATATTTTTCTATACATTACTAGCTGAACTGCCGAACTTCGTACCGCCTTGACATGCAAATGAAGTTAGAACTGTCAATCGGCCATCATAGCTACATCTATGTATGAGAAAATGAATTTTCATCATAATTTTTTTGCGTGAATTTTTCAATTACTTTAATAGTTATTCTGCTATTCGGGGCGGAGACAAATCCATCCCACCGTTCTTGAGTTATAAATAGTGTAACTAACCTGACTTTGTTTTTTATATACTCTTATATATAGGATATGTATGTACCTAGTAAGGTCATAAGTATTGTCACACAGTAAAAACTTTTCTTTTAGAATGCTGGCCACAAAAAAGTTTATAGAATTCGAATTTCGAATTGTTCATGAAAATAAAAATGTATACTTTTTAGAATTTTACTCATTTTTAAATATGGAGTGGACGCTTAAAGAAGACCGTGTTGCAGTTATTGCGTTGCATCGTTGCGGTTACGCCCCAATTCAATTTTTTGACATACTGAAAAATTTGAATATAACCAAAAGATTCGTTTATCGCACCATCAAACGATACAATGAAGACTCTAGTG
This sequence comes from Philereme vetulata, assembly GCA_918857605.2. NCBI lineage: Eukaryota > Metazoa > Arthropoda > Insecta > Lepidoptera > Geometridae > Philereme > Philereme vetulata. The sequence continues at coordinate 9,768,949 of OU975446.1, forward strand.
TAGATTACAGGTCAAGAAGTGGTCGCCCTCGGTCTGTTAGGACTCCAGCAGTGATGAAAGCTGTGAAGGCGCGAATTCAAAAAAATCCCAAACGTAAGCAGAAACTGTTGGCCCTTCAGATGGGTTTAAGCAGAACCACGGTGAAAAGGGTGTTAAATGAAGACTTAGGGCTTCGGGTATATCGAAGAAAAACAGGACATTGTTTGAATGCTCGTCTAATGGACCTGAGACTGAAGAGATGCCGCGCTTTGTTGTAGCGGTACGCGGGAAAAAAATATCAGGAAATTCTTTTTTCGGATGAAAAATTTTTTACCGTAGAAGAGAGCTACAACAAACAAAATGATAAGAGGTACGCACACAGTAGTGAAGAAGCGAGCAACCGTATTCCGCGTGTCCAACGAGGTCATTTTCCGTCCTCGCTCATGGTATGGTTGGGAGTTTCTTATTGGGGCTTAACAGAGGTACATTTTTGTGAGAAAGGTGTAAAAACGAATGCAGTTGTGTATCAAAATACAGTCCTGACGAACCTTGTGGAACCTGTTTCTCATACCATGTTCAATAACAGGCACTGGGTATTCCAACAAGATTCGGCGCCAGCTCATAGAGCGAAGAGCACACAAGACTGGCGGCGCGTGAAATCGACTTCATCCGGCACGAAGACTGGCCCTCCTCCAGTCCAGATTTGAATCCGTTAGATTACAAGATATGGCAACACTTGGAGGAAAAGGCGTGCTCAAAGCCTCATCCCAATTTGGAGTCACTCAAGACATCCTTGATTAAGGCAGCCGCCGATATAGACATGGACCTCGTTCGTGCTGCGATAGACGACTGGCCGCGCAGATTGAAGGCTTGTATTCAAAATCACGGAGGTCATTTTGAATAAACTTTAGTGTCATAAGAATCTATGTTTTGTTAAGTTCATTTTGGTATATAAATGGTTACATAATGAATAAACTTGTTTCAATTATTTTATATTAAACATGTGATAGAATTTATGACCTGACTAGGTATTTACAAAAAAAATATATATTAGTATTCTATCAGTTATCTGGTCCAATAGTACAATCTCTGCTTAGTTTGGTGCTATATAGCTGTGTTTAAAATGTCCTGCAATATTTATTTAAATAACAATTATTTAAAAGAATCAGTAATATAAGACGTGTAATGTAGGTAGACGATGTAACTGACTTTATACCTTATCTACGAAAATGCCGTCACGTTCACAATGCAAGCAGTCCCGCGTTGGGCGCCAAAAATGTCTTGGCGGCACAAATTGGCGGCAAGAGCATCTCGCCTTGAAATTGACAGCGCCACCTTTCGCCTGCACGAGAAAATGTGCAGTGAGACGACACTTCGTGACTAAACTTCGGAATGAATGTACGCGTCATGTTGCTAACGAAATATACAAGATTCGAGCTCTTGAATTCAACAAGCGTTTTGTATTATACTGTTTTGCATGCCAATGGATGAGACATAAATTCCTTTTGCACAAAAATATTATGTAAGGAATAGGTTGTATTTACTATTGGCCTTTAAGACATTGATTCCCAAAGTGGTCCAGGTGGACCCCCAGTGGTCCACGGGAGACTCAACGGGGTCTACGTTGGCTTGACAAAAAAAATGGGGGTTCACATATCGTAAGCATCATGAAAATTTATCTGGTTTCGATAGTGAAGAACTAAAATGTTGGCTTGACTTCACCTATCAATGTAGGCAGATAATATTATAAGAAGCTCAGCGTCTATTACTTGTAAAAACTTGCATATTACATATTCAGTGCAACGAGACTTGAAAAGCGAAAACTGTTAATTTTTAGTTGGAACTCAGTAGTTAGATCTAATCTTCACATTTTTCGTCGACTGGAAATATGGTAGAAATGTAGCTGTAGGGGGTCCACAGGTACCAGCAAAATTTTGAAACTGAGAATGAGAAAAAAAGTTTGGGATGATCTTGAAGCTCCCCATTTTTGTAGTGCGTCATAGATGTTTGATCAGTATCGAACCATCATGCCATCATTCGAAAGAAAACAACATCTCTGATGAGCAGGACGCGAGCCAGCCTCAACACCATCCTACAAACTGTGGCAGGGCGTTGTGTGATCCCGTATACACACTTCGTCCGGTGTGTTGCTCCAGCATGCACACACGGCTACACACCAAGCTTTGCATTTCCAGTATAAGCTGACCTCGCATTGTGTGGGCTCTTCGTAGAATGAGAGGAAAACTTATACTGGAAATTATAGCTAGATGTGTAGCCGTGTGTACATACACCGATGCATAATTTTAATTTATTTGTTAAATTTAATCTCATTTTTTTTATTTTTATTTTCACGTAAAATATTTGTTATATGTCTGTTGTTTATTTTAATTTAAACTTACTCATATAATAATATAAATGTAATTTGTTTTGATTGTACTTAATTTATTGCAATTATTGATTATTTAGTATCTTAAAAACAAGATATATACACTTTATATTTATTTGCTCTTCAAAGCCTAATGATTTTTTTTAATTAAATGTTTATTAATCAAATTCTAAAGAGCTGTAAACTGGGTGTTTATTTGAAAGTGCCATAACTCGTCATTTAATTATATTATGCAGCAAATTTCGCTCCATTCAGAGATTACATGGAAGAGAACGCACTTAGCGATTAGGCTGCCGATTTTATCGCCTTTTTATTGTAGCTTAGTATATATTTTCGCATTGCTTCTGTTTGTAGCAATCAATAAAGATTTATCTATCTTATTTATTTATTTAGAGAAACCAACGGCGGTACAAATTGTTTGGTTAAATAGCTAAGAACTAAACGTAAGGCTAATAACAGGTTTCTACGTTTGAACATTGTAAAGAAAAGATGTCGGGAACAAAAACAAAAGAAAAACAGCCTATAATAGTTAGCCTATTATAAAGTTACAATCAAAATAGTATTAGTAGGTTGTACACTGCACTTATAATAAAAAGAATCTAATGTGAAGTTATTGTGGTTTATGTTGTATGAACCATGAAAATAACACGAAAAGAAAGCAAATAAGTGAAATGTGAATACCTACTTGTTTATTCATTCGAGTTTGTTTTGTACATAAATATGGCTATTCAATCATAACTACTAAGTGATAACCAAACGTACCTAGCACTCAGCGTATATATAAATTCAACAAGTTATTATAGGTAGGTATTATAAGTCGTATGGTCTAATGGTCAAACTTTGTCAGATTTGTAAGAAATTAAATAGGGTAATAATTAAGTATAAGTATTATAGACTTTCTTCTGAGATCTTTCTAGTAGATGTTATCTCAAAGTCATAAGTTTGACATAGATTCACTGTATAAATTGAACACCAGTAATATGTCTAGTGGTACAGGTGAGCTAAGGTCGGATCCCTGTGGATGGAAAGCGACACCGTAGAAGGCCTAAGAAGCGATGGCGCTATGATTTGGACGCTTTTTATAAGGACTGGCAGGATTTGGTACAAGATCGAGAAAAATGGAGAGATGAGAGCGAGGCCTTTGCCCAGCAGTGGGACAGCAAAGGCTAGATAAAAAAAATATGTCTACTACTATATGTGTTTGATGTCCAGCATTAAATATTTATATAGTACTTTGTTTCCTATAACTACGTTGTACATACATCTTTAATAACAGAATTAATATACAATAAAAATACAGAAGAAACAGTTGAACAATCTAAAGACCGTTGCAAACGATCTATAGATAGCTCAACTGCTCCAGATCACTACCGGGCGGAAGTGTCCCCAAGACACTGACTGCATTGCCCCGCTGAATTGCAATGCTTACCCATTGACCCAGATAAGCGCCAGCTCTCGGATTACACGTCGCTTCGGCCAGACGCCCAGAAATAATTTTGAAAACGCGATACCCCATGGACCCATGGTCTTGACCTCTGGCTCATGACTCAAATACGTAAGCTCTGTCGAGACTTCCATATTTATCAAAATTAAAAATTATTTATATCAGATGTTACATCCATAATTTGTTAGTAAAAAATGAAATCTTAAAACTATGTTCGTGCAGTTTATTTGTGCTGCTTGAGATCTTCGGCTGAATTAGTCGCCGCACCGCCCCCAGCTGCTGTACCAGACAGATGAGATGCTGCAAGGGTATCGACACTAAAGGCCTACCTTTCTCTCAAGGTCTAAGAGTCATACCGTCAGGCCTCTTACCATTGTCACGTATCAGACCGTTCGGTTCGAGAACGGCTGGAACGTTGACGCTGTAAAGAGCCCGGCGGATGATATCATAGCGGCTAGCGTGACGGGAAACCCTAACGGGCTCTGGAACACGATAATCCACGGTGTTCGACTGCCGACCGCACTGGTACTGATGATATAACGTATTATTAAAGCTTAAGTAACTTTTTAACGTAAATATAACCGACTTAACCAAACTACTGAACTAATTTTGATGAAATTTCTATGAAACCAATATCAAAAGTACATCCATTCAAATAAAAAAAAAATCCAAATTGGTTGACAAATGACGGAGTTCTGAGGTGCATAACAAACATAAAACCGATTTGCGTCCCTATAAACTTTGAGGGTTGCCCTCGAGTTTTTGAGATCACATCGTCAGATCCTGACGATGAAACCACCTGGGAGGTATACCTTTTTAAACAAAAAAAAATTCTCGAGTCGGTTCAGGCGTCATCGAGTAATCAGCGAACATACATTAAAAAAAAGATTCCGACGAATTGAGAGCCTCCTCCTTTTTTTGAAGTTGGTTAGAAAGTATGCTTGAACTTTGCAAATAGAACCTGTGTGGCGTGCAGCCAACTGGCCTAGTAACCAACTGTGACACAAGAGTTTGCGGGTTTGCGGGTTCGATTCATTTTGTAGGACAAATGTTTCATCATCATATCAGCCGTAGGACGTCCACTGCTGGACAAAGACCTCCCTCATTGATCTCCAGGAACTGCGGTTGGAAGCGGCCTGCATTCAACGCCGACCTGCGGTTCTTACCAAGTCGTCTGCCCATCTTGTAGGTGGACGTCCTACGCTGCGCTTGCCGGTCCGTTACCTCCATTCGAGAACTTTCCGGCCTAATCGGCCATCTGATATGCGCGCTATATGGCCTGCCCATTGCCATTTCAACGTGCTAATCCGTCGGGCTATGTCGGTGACTTGAGTTCTCCTACGTATCAACTCATTGTAAATTCAACAAATTTGTTTCTTACGTTGAATACCGTGTCAATGAATAGTTGTTTAAATGAATATTATGTGCGTTGAAGTCTTCTATCCAAAGCATATTTTCTTATTTCTAGAATGATAACTGCTGCTCATGAATCAATTAAAAACAGAAAACTTACATTGAAAGAAAAATGCATATATCAATGTTTACGTAAGCATTGGGGGGGGGGGGGGGGGGATAATGGCCCAAACAAACATGTCCTGATATTCACATAGAGAATAAATCTTAGCAGGGGGTAAATTGTACGCAACTTTTGGGTGCTATAATTCAATGCTGTTAAAAAGAAAATAAAAGAGAACAGAAAAATTAACTTGGTTCGCGACTTGTTAGAGTTTTGACATTGTTGCAAGCCTTACTAAAGAACAGGCATTTTGAGAACTTACATAAACTTAAATTAACAAAGCATTTAAAACTTTCTGCATAAAGAAAGATTTACTTCTAGCCCATCCTTAAAAGAGGTTAGAACTTCGACCCACTTTGACATAATAGACTTAAGTTAGCTGAAGTGCTAGCGAGTTCCAATTCAAAGGAAGGCTATGTAGAGCATTACGACCTATATACACTTGTCTTATGTACACTCCATTCTATATAACCTAATGTATTATGGTTCAAGAGGCAAAAAATCACGATTCTTATTCTTAAGATTTGTCATTCACGCATGCGTCACGGCTAAGCCCCGCCTTTGTAAGAAAGGGACAGCTAGTGAAATTAGAGCTGTGTCCATAAATCTGATTTAGAGTAAGATTGATTTCAGATAAACTGTATGGTAATCAGAATAAAAGGTTTGGTATTTTCATACAATCGGCATTGCTTTGAGTATTGGTAGTCTTTACGGCTGCATGCGTTCTACACTCATATCCATTGAGAAGTTTAAAAAAGTTTTATTACGGCTAAAAATTGAATAATAGGAGTACACTACTTACTTATCGTAGCGCTACGGATGTAGCCTCGTAGCTTCGTAGCAAATGCTACGAAAAAACGAATGTAGCTACGAGAACTCAGATCAAAGTACCAAAGACAATTTTAAAATAATATATGTATTCTATATTGCACTAAACTATTATTTTCTTCTGTTAAAGATTTATTTTTTCAATAAAATGTATAAATTCCTTATCAATTATGACGACCTCCATGGCGAAGTGGGCGTATAGCCGGCTGAGACGCAGGAGGTAGCGGGATCGGATTCCCGCTGCGGAACAAATGTTTGCATGATCTACATACATTTGTTCAGTGTCTGGGTATTTTTCTATATATTATATGTATGTTTAAAAAAACGTATATACATAAGTATTCTATCCGATATCTGGTTCCCATAGTACAAGTTCTGCTTAGTTTGGGGCTATATAGCGTTGTGTGAAATGTCCAGCAATATTTATTTATTTAATTTATCATCAATTTTGCTTTCGCAGCTAACGTAAAACAGGTACAAAGCTGCTTTTAGTTTGATTTTACAAAAAAAATTGTGATCTGATTTATCATGCTCACATATTCTGTACTAGCGGATTCTGCCGGCTTTACATGGATTTTTATTATACAAAAATATAGCCTCCGGGATATTCTTGCCTTATTTCAGTAAAATAATTCCTCCGTCATGTGACAAATTATTTTCCTGTCCATACAAAGGTTGTCTGGAAGAGATCGATTTTAGCGATAAAACCGCCCATTGTACTAAATCTATTTGTAAAATTTATGTTCTGTATTTTACTTTGGTGTACAATAAAGAGTTATTTTATCTTATCTTATAATTTGTAGAATCGGTTCAGTATTATGATTATATTATTTACGTTTCAAACAATAAACTTTACCTCCTAATTCTTAGACCACTAAAAATAAAACCATTTAGTAAAGATTTTATTTAACCAGGAAATTTCTAAAATAGATAAATATTTATCAATTAACCCTTTTAAACCAAATAATAACGTACTAGTGTTTGTCACTAAAAGCATCTCTTCCAGACAACTTTTAATAACTTAATAAAATATTAATAAAATTTAATTTCAGGAAACAATTAAAAATCACGAAATGCTAATGAGTTGTGATGACCTCCGTGGCGCAGTGAGCGAATAGCCAGCTGAGACTTAGGAAGTTGCTGGTTTGACTCCCGCTGCGGCACAAATATTTGCGACATCTACATATATTTGTTCCGGGTTTGGTTGCTTCTCTATACAGCCTATCATCGTATTCACAAAAACACATAATGCAAAATTTTATTGAACGATTTTAGAGGTGGGTTTAATACTGGTAGCTTGAATATTTATCCAGTAATCGATACATTTCCAATAAACAATTTTTAAAGTTAATCGGCGGCGCTTATACGACGATGCCGCTTAGTCAGTTTAACAGGTTAACTTACATGATGAGTGAATATGTTTTTTAATTATTTTATGCTGGCTGTTTCATTAATACTTTAGGACTTAATAATAAGGTTGTTCGATAATTAAAAAAAATCCATGGTAATGAAAATAGAATAATAAAAATATTTTATAACAATAATGGTCATCAGCCCTACCCGTAATTAAAATTAATATCGTGAATGCGGTGACATGATATAGATATATCATAAATAAGTATATAAAAAAACGTATGTAAATATTCTATCAGTCTGGTTTCCATAGTACAAGTTTTTATTAGTTTGGGGCTAGATGGCGTTTTGTGAAATGTCCAACATTATTATTTTATTTATTTTACGTGAATTATTATAAGTAAAACCAAGAGAAATCCATCCTCAAAGCATACTGCTGTACTCAGAAGCATACGTTATAAACACTTTCACACACTATATTAATTATCCTTACAAACACTGTGCATACCCAAGGCACTGCACCGCAAAATCGTTACTTTGTTAATTAATTTTCATATTTATCATAAGATGCGTTCAGATAAAAAACAGGTCTGTAGAACCATAGGGAGTGGTGAATCTCATTATCGTATTAGTTGTAAAACGCCTACTGCTGAACATAGGCTTTCCTCATACACTCCCAGAGCGACCGATCAAGTGCGGTACTCAGCGGCACCCAGCGACCTTTATAAGACTTTCCTTTATCAAGCTAGGTTTTCGATCTAGTGGAGATGGGGAGAGGTGATAGAGAACGTTGAAAACTATCCTTAAATAATACAAATAACTTTTTGACAAAAATATAACTGATTTCAGATAACAGTAATAACCAAACTACACTACCAATTTTAATGAAATTTCTATGGGATCAATTTAAAAGTATATCCTTTTAAATTAAAAAACTAATTTCAAAATCGGTTAACATATAAAGGAGTTCTGAGCTAACAAACATAATATAATATAAAAATTAAACAAATGAAAGACATATGGTTTTCTTATGGATGCCATTGTCAGAACTGGACCAAATGGAAATGGGATCACACGGGAAGCACCAGTTTTCAAATAAGAAAAAGTCTTTAATTGTCAAAATCGGTTCACCCAGTCGAAAGTTCTGAGGTAACAAACATAAAAAACAGTCTAATAGAGACCTCCTCCTTTTTTGAAGTCGGTTTAAAAGTTAAACTACTTCAGATTACTACCAGGCGGAATTCTCTTCTAGATATTAGCTGTGTTGCTCCGTCGATTTGCAATGCTTCTGCGTTGACAACGATAAGCGCCAGTCAACAGTTTCACTTCAACAGTGAACTTGGAGTTAGTTCTACGTGGACCAGTCTAGTCAAGCTGGTCTAAATGGGTATCCAGAGATGTTTCACAGTATCTGAATAACTCCTACGTAAAAAGAAGTTTAACACCAATATTAGTCATTTTCAGTCTCGCCACAATTAATACAACGTAAGAAACGTCTAAACGTGCCGAGAGCTGAAGTTGTAATGACCAGAGATATAGAAGAATTCAAATTCTGGCTGCATGCACTGTAAATTTGAAACTAATGTGTGTAAAAAACATTGTTTCATGCTTCCAAGTGATAATATTGTTAAGAATCGGTGGCTACCAGTTTAGTATGTGACTGTGGATATATGAAAGAAAAAGCCAACATATTCCAGTATCTTTCTGTATTCCAGTTTTTTTCTCGTCAAACTTCAACTCATTACATGAAAGTAAGCAAAGTTCGTATTTTTAATTAAAGATATTCAGTCAGACCGCCCCTGAAGCCTTAACTCAGTGAGACGTGGTTGGCTTATTTTTTTTTCGGCACACTCATTCCCGCCTCTGCGACCCTCCCAAACAAACAGCCGTCTACTTTGAAAACATTTTTTATGATTTTCCATAAACAACCTTAAACGCACCACAGAGAGTTTAAAGCAAACCAGCGAATAAAATGGACTTATGTTGTTTTAGATTGGCGAGCAGACTTTCAGTTCATTTCATGAAAGCGGAGACAGGCTTCGAGGGAATATCTTCAGTTGACCGCGAGCTTTTCGCGCGGGTGGTCGTGTGTGGGCTGAATTATTTGCCGCTACGTTATAGTCTCGGAAAAGTTTTACGTAAAGTCGTACGTTTCATAACTGTGCTATTTTGTGTTTTTGTAGTGCAGCAATGAAGCACTGAAGGCATTATAGCAGGTACGTGTTTCTCTGAATATTAGAGTTGAATTTCAAGTTGTGAGGTAAATGCAGACAGACATTCCCTAAGGATCTACCTGCATTTCGTGGTTGGGAGTTAGGCATTCGTTTACGTTGTGGAATACTTGGAGCTGGATATTGCATATTTTATATGAGGATGCTGGAACTTTTTTATTAAAGTTTTGAGTGGTGCGGACGTTAACATCTTATTTTTAAATTATTGACTTCTTTTTAACCGAATATAAGTTTAACTATTTACTAAATCTAAAAAGATTTATGTTTTTTATCGTTGTTTTCAAAAAAATATTTTTAGTAAAAAAAATGCAATATTTAATCTATAATCTTATGTATGTTTTCAAAGTAGACGGCTGTTTGTTTGGGAGGGTCGCAGAGGCGGGAATGAGTGTGCCGAAAAAAAAATAAGCCAACCACGTCTCACTGAGTTAAGGCTTCAGGGGCGGTCTGACTGAATATCTTTAATTAAAAATACGAACTCTGCTTACTTTCATGTAATGAGTTGAAGTTTGACGAGAAAAAAACTGGAATACAGAAAGATACTGGAATATGTTGGCTTTTTCTTTCATATGTCCACAGTCACATACTAAACTGGTAGCCACCGATTCTTAACAATATTATCACTTGGAAGCATGAAACAATGTTTTTTACACACATTAGTTTCAAATTTACAGTGCATGCAGCCAGAATTTGAATTCTTCTATATCTCTGGTCATTACAACTTCAGCTCTCGGCACGTTTAGACGTTTCTTACGTTGTATTAATTGTGGCGAGACTGAAAATATATATAATCAATTTTTTTTTGCAATATGTACAAAGTATTGTGGGCGGATTTTCATAATCTTCACTTATGTTACTTATTAATATGGCAAAAATAACAATTTAATTTAACTTAATAAATAAAGCAAACAGGAAAAAGAAATTCATCAACATTTCCAAGAAAAGGTGATCATATTTATTCGTTCTATGAAAAGAAGCCACCCCTAAGTATACTTATACCTGAATATTCGCAAGTTGAGCTAACAAGTTGCGTCGCTCTGAAACTTTGCCTTTCGAGCTCATCTCAATGTGAGAAGCTGTGAACGTTTTAATGAATTCGTATTTTTTTCACTTTTGAAGTATTCTTTTCGTAAAATTTAGAGTTTTCGTGTTTAAGATTTAAATTACTACGAAAAAGTCCTAGATTTTATTTTAATCGACACGTAATTATAAATGCGAAACTCGAGGTAGCGGGTTCGATTCCTGCAGCGAAACAAATATTTGTAGATATTTCTTCCGGTAATATGTTCCGGTGGTTATATGTTTTTCTACATATTATAAAAAGATATTTACATAAAAGAAGATATAATTTCTCTATCTGTTTGTTAACTTGACGACTAAACAGCGGCAGAACAATCTCGATAAAATTTGGTATATCTACCTTTAGATAGATTCTGAAAGAAAGAAGAAAGAAAGAAAATACATTTATTTGCTCCCACAGACAGTGTTCAATAATACAATAACACAGAGAATGGTGGTGTTGCGTGGGGACAAAATGGTCCCTGTCCAAAATTCTGACCTGAGGCCTTCGCCAAAAAGCATTCGCTTCGAATCGATTCGATTTCTACATATGTTTGTTGTCGATAGATCACGTGATATTTTATTGGTAAATGACGCGTGCAAAGCTGCAGGTGAAACTAGTACTTTAATATAAACTTTTAAGCATATTGTCCAAAGTATTAATCTTCTAAATTATCTAATTAAGTATGTATAGGGTTTTATTTAATCATACAACTTTTTAAATACCATACTTCTTTTATTCTGTAATATAAAAATGAATCGCAAAATGTGTTGGTAAGCGCATAACTCAACAACGCCTGGATCTATTTGGCCAATTCTTTTTTTATTGTATTTCTTATTGTCAGGAAAAGGTTCTTATGAAAGAAAAAATTAAGAAAACTGCGCGCAGAATTAGAAAATTCAAGAATACTTAAGCACCATATAAAATTATTATTAATCTAACCTTAGCGCTTTTATAATGTTACCTTATGACGTTTGACATAGAATTGACAGAATGCGTGCTGCAAATATCGTCAAAGAGGATGTAAAAAAATGAATATCGTTTGAAACAGATGCTTCGGTAGGAGTTATCCCGAGATATTTTGTCTATATATATAAAAATTAATTGCTGTTCGTTAGTCTCGCTAAAACTCGAGAACGGGTGGAGCGATTTGGGTAATTTTGGGATTGAATTATTTGTGGAAATCATTCATTTTCTCATACATAATGATGGCCGGGGACAACAATTGACAATTCTACCAGGGTGACTTATATTGACAGCCCGCGTTACACCTATGCATGTCAAGCCGATACGAAGTTCGCCGGGACCACTAGTTAACTATAAATATAGGCACCTTGTCGGTCAAACCGGCCAATAATGAGCAATTTAATATTTCCTTATCACTTCTTCTACTGTTAAGTATATATTTTTATTTGATATTGGTATAGTTTAGTCTATCATATAAAGTATTTAAGTAGGTTTATTTATGTTATGTACCTATGTCCTGTACAAATTTTTGTTAATTCCCTTTCCTGTGCACTATCTACACATCTTTATCTACAATACACTAAGGTTATCTGGAAGAGAATGCTCTGTAGCATTTGTACTAGTTTATAAGTGCAATAAAGTATTTTTAATCAATCAATAAAACAATTTAGAAGCCCTTTGAAGAATCAACGTGTATTTGTATAGTTTTATAAATAAGGGTTATAAATTTAACGTAGTTAACGTTATAATGCATGTGTGTCCAATTTAATATAACATTGTTACGAACAATTAACTGTATTGGATCATAAGATAATTGACACAGCTACAGATATATTCTTGAATGTATATCGCAGTATAAAACTGAGAAAGAAATAGATATCCTTCTTGAACAACGATTGGTAGGCGAATAAGCATTTGAGCGAAGGCTGAAGCTACATCAGGATCTGGAAAAGAAAGTTGATAGGAAATGGTATATATATATATATATATATATATATATATATATACCATTTCCTATCAACTTTCTTATATATTCTTCTATTTCTTATTATTATTTCTTATATATATATATATATATATATATATATATATATATACTACCGGAAAATATCAAGAATCGTAAGTTAATCAATTTTCGAGGTAGTTCATCAACTTTCGGAAAATCATAAACGGTAGTTGAAATGTAAGTATTATTTAAATAAATAATAAACAAATAAATTTTGCTAAACATTTCATACAGCGCTATCTAGCCCAAACTAAACAGAGCTTGTACTATGGGAACCAGACAACTGATAGAATACTTATAATCTTTTTTTTGTAAATACATACTTATATAGAAAAACCACCAGACCCGGAACAAATATCTGTAGATCATGCAAACATTTGTTCCGCGGCGGGATCGAACCCGCTACCTCCTGCGTCTCAGCCGGTTGTTCGCATACGGCTCCACGGAGGTATTTAACGCATTAAGTTTTAGCTAATCGATCAACTTACGGTGCCTGGCAGTAATTTTATACTTAACGATTTTGCCATACGAGTAAGTCAAATCATACACGAATGGACCGATCGTGTTCAGTGTACATTTGAACGGTACACTATCACCCGTAACATTATATGGTGGCATTGGTTAGGTCAGGTTAGTGGCATTCAACCAATCAGCGTAAACATTGCCTACGTCGGACCATTTAACTGCAAGACGCGGTAAATAATCAATACATATGTACGTTAAAAAATACATTTCAACTTTTTTTATATACATTATAGACTTGCCTTTGACCACGACCTCACCTGATTGTAAGCGAAGATACAGTCTACGATGGTACACGCTTGCCTAGAAGAAACCTATTCACTCGCAACTTAAAGATACCCAGGTTGTAGCTTTCAGGAAACACAGACTCTGGCAAGGCGTTCCACTCCTTGGCGGTGCGCATAATAAAGGTGGAAGCGTACCGCTTTGTGCATATGGGAGGTATGTCTACCATGTAGCGGTGGCGCACCGCGGGGCATCTGGTTGTCCGATGATAGAATGGGGATGATAGGATCAGGTTGAAGAGCTCCGCAGCACACTCTCCGAAATGTATCCGATAGAAAACCGAGACGCTTGCAAACTTTCGACGATGCTATCCATAGCCTTGCTATGGAGCCGTGCATCTGCTAATTCGTCATTGCAAATGAGCTTCTTGGCTTTTTTCTCAATTGAATCTAGAGTCTCTAGATGGTACTACGCTGATCCGTCCCAGAGGTGAGCACGTACTCCATACATAATCGGACTTGTACTTGGTATAAGTTGAGCAACTGTCCCGGTGTTAAGTATTGCCTCACCTTTGCAAATATACCAAGATTTTTAGCAGCCAGCTGAACTTTCGACTCAATAAGCGATGATGGAGTCTACGATGGTACACGCTTGCCTAGAAAAAACCTATTCACTCGCGACTTAAAGATACCCAGGTTGTGGCTATCAGGAAACACAGACTCTGGCAAGACGATGCACTCTTTGGCGGTGCGCATAAAAATCGAAGAGAACCGCTTTGTGCGAGTGGAAGGTATCTCTACCATATAACGCACCGCAGAACGTCTGGTTGTCCGATGATAGAATGGAGATGCTGTTTATCTGCCATTTACCATTTTCTGAAAGTTGATTATCTACCTCGAAAATTGATCAATTAAAAATTCTTGTTGTTTTCCGGTTACATCTTTATATGTACATAAAATATATCCGATTTGAGAGAAAACATTTCTTTGGAATTTTATTATGTAATTTTATTAACATAAAGAATATAATATTTATTTACAAGACAAAAGAAACAGACAACCTTTATTGCGTAATGGGCGAATAGCCAGCTGAGATGCACGAGGCAGCGGGTTCGATTACTGCAGCGGAACAAATGTTTGCATGATCTACAGATATTTTTCCGGGTCTGGTTGTTTTTCTACATATTATAAGAAGATATTTACATAAAAAAAGATATAAGTATTCTATCAGTTATCTGACTTATCTGGTGCCTATAGTACAAACTCTGCTTAGTTTGGGGTTAGATAGCGCTGTATGAAATATCCAAGCAATATTTATTTATAAGTTTAATCGGAATTATCTGAAGACCGTTGCAAACATTTTATTATATGGAGTTGACCTCATATTAACCATAAGACGTCACTTGCCGAACATAGGCCTACTCCATAGACTTCTAAAGCGACCGATCTTGTGCGGCCTGCACCCCTTTATCAGGTCGTCCAGTGCGTGGTCTACACTAGAGAATCATTCAGCACCAGCGGCCATCAGTTTTATTAACTTTAATTACTTCAAAAATAAATTTTATCAGCAAAAATGTAGTTCATAGAAACAATAACCTTTGTATTATTTAAATTAACTAACGATTTATAAACATATGTAGATCTTGTTAGTTAAACATAAAGAAAATATTTTTTTGAAAGAGAATGGTGGGAGATATTGACAGATATGGATGCTTGGAGAAACTTGCCCAGCAGGATGAGATAGGTTAGAATAAAGAAAATATATTATTGCGAAATAGTAATTGCTCCTAAAAAAACTATATGGTTGTTGGAAGGCTGTTAAAAAAACTCCTGTTACTGTGTAACTCCTATACTGTTATGCCTTAAAACTGTATTTATATAATTATTAAACGCTAATCAATTTAAGTCCAAAATCGCATATATTCTCCTGAATATAAATCGCAGTAAATAGCTGAGATTGGAAGAGAAAGTTTTCCTGGATCGCCGTCGGAAGATTTGCTCTAAATGCAGTACTAGCTTTAATCACATCAGGATCTGAAAATAATTATAAAGTGTCTTATTACCTTCAGTAGGATTGAATTTATCCAGGTGATTCATAAAATCTGGATAATCTCTATATTTAAAATGAATCCCTATTTCCCTTGGTCACGCCATCAGTGCGGACCGATTTCACTAATTCTTTTTTTGTTGTATTTCTTTTTGTCAGGAGAAGGTTCTTATGAAAGAAAAAATTAAGAAAATTGCGCGCAAAATTAGAAAATTTAAGAATACTTAACCACCATATAAAATTATTTATAATCTAACCTTAGCGCTTTTATAATGTGACCTTATGACGTTTGACATAGAATTGACAGAATGCGTGCTGCAAATACCGTCAAAGAGGATGTAAAAAAAATGAATATCATTTGAAACAGATGCTTCGGTAGGAGTTATCCCGAGATATATTGTCTATATATAGTTCGTTAGTCTCGCTAAAACTCGAGAACGGGTGGAGCGATTTGGCTAATTTAGGTATTCAATTATTTGTGGAAGTCATTCATTTTCTCATATATAATGATGGCCGGGGACAACAATTGACAATTCTACCAGGGTGTCGTATATTGACAGTCCGCGTTATATGCATGTCAAGGCGGTACGAAGTTCGGCGGGTCCACTAGTAGGAATTATAAATATCACAGCCCTTTCAATTCACTCCTATGTATATTCTACGAATTTGAATAGTTTACCCGTCAAGGATCACGACAATACATTTTTATATGGTTGTATGGTTGTTATGCTTGAGGGATTACATAACCAACGTTCCGGGATTGTAATCCACAACCTCTACTTCACAAATTAGAGCACATCTCACAAG
Organism: Philereme vetulata; assembly: GCA_918857605.2. NCBI lineage: Eukaryota > Metazoa > Arthropoda > Insecta > Lepidoptera > Geometridae > Philereme > Philereme vetulata. Next base: position 9,785,318 of record OU975446.1, read on the forward strand.
GCCGACACGGATCCTAAATCACGGCTTAATTAAAATAAATTATATATGTATTTATGACCTCCGAGGCATTCCTTTGTTTTAGTATGCTTGTTACATCTCCAGGTAGTAAAAAAAAACTACTGCATACAAAATTAGCGGCACACGATCCCGCAGATGATCGCAGCTCGCGCGGACTGTTCCATTCAACATAAGTGGATGCGGATAGTGATGGGCTCCTCTTATATTTAATTAAGTCTTTGTTCTAAAATGTATGTTCTTTAATGAATTTAATTTTAATTAATTTATGAAATTTTTATTGTTATTTAGCCTTATTTTCAATATTATTTTATTGGAACTCTATTTTTAAAATTTTTGTCATTTTTATAGTAATATTGACCGTTTTAATTGTTTGTATTTTTATATTTTTTTAATATAAAAGTGGTTTTTATTATTTTTAAGTGTGTGTTATTTAGTTTTTTATTTCGAATTTATTGTATAATCTATTGTAGCTATGGACTTGTTCCGAAATAAATGAGTCAATATTAATAATTATACCTTCGCTATTTGAGGCTTCAGGACCAATAAATAACTTCGGATTATCATCATCAATATTAGCATGTATTTCTGCCAGTTCCAGTTGAAGATGCGGGACCTTTGGGATCACGACTGTAAAGGTACCTGAACCTGCGTTAATAAAAAAAATTATATGACATCTTGAGGCTTTTTACTCAGTATTTATATTAAGTTTGAAAAATATGTTAATATCGGGCAACATCGTGAGAAAACCAACATGCCCTGAAACCAAAACCTTTTTGTCTTCAAAAAGGTTTTGGTTTCAGGGCCCTATACTGTATTCCCTGGGAAATCCTCGGTAGGGAGAACATTCCACAACCTAAGTGTTTGCAGAAGGAATTTCCTCTGGCACCTCACATGGAACACCATATTGTTTCCCGGGAGTGAGGATTAATTGCGGGCGGTGCGATGATAGACGGATTCCAGAAAAGGATTCTAGACGATGAAGAGACTTCCAGAGTGGCTGATCTTGGGGGGCCTGCACAGTTCCTAAGGTCATCTCTATCAAGTAGGGACCGTCCTATAAATAATGTATGAGTTTTCAGAATTTGTTACTTACGGAATTCAATTGTAGTGAAATCTTCCAATACTATAGATTCTTTTGCAGTTCGTTTATATCTGTAATAAGCCTTAGGTGTGGTCTCATTCAAATCCTTAAAACCTAATGCCAGAACTAGGTTTCCAGTGTCTTTGTTCACGCTAAAAGATAAAAAAAAATGTTTTCTAAGTAAAATTACAAAAAAAAAAACAATTATATGCATATTTGTTTGTTATACTACTGGTTCTTTTTGGTTCGTAACTAGCACAGCGATGGGTCAATAGATTGATCAAAGTTGCCATATTAAAGAATACATTTAATTGTGCGGCAACAAATAGTTTTTTTATAAGGACGACCTCTGTAGCGTGGTGGGCGTATAGCCGGCTGAGACGCAGGAGGTTGGGGGTTGATTCCCGCTGCGAGGTGAATGTTTTATGGTCTACAGATATTCAGTATGGATATTTTTCTATTATTTATACTATAAATATGTATTTACAAAAAAAGTATGTAAGTATTCTAAAAGTTATCTGGGTCTATAGCTTTGCTTACAGTAGTACACCCCAAACCAATATCCGAATCACTTTCAGAATCGCTAGAGCAATCTTGTAAATTTATAATGAACTCTTGTTCGCAAATATTATCAAATCGAACGTCCCGCTCCCAATCTTCTTCCATTAATTTTCTGCATTTGGTAACTACCTTTTTCCAATCTTCTAAAGATACATTTTCAACCGCAGTGTTTAGTAACTGCAACATTTTATTTGCCGTGAAAGGCGGTGTTGTGTTATGTCTAGCAGCGTAACCTTGAAAGAAAAACATATTTTAATATCATAAATTATACAGGAGTTAATACATAAAGAATCTGACTAACTGAAATTCGAGCAAACAAACCTTTTATTTGGGCCCAGATAAGCTCGATCGGATTATACTGGCAGTGATATGTAAGCAGTCTTATGACGTTATGACCCTTCTCTTGGGCTATGTCATCTAAAACATACGTTGGTGTGCTGGGTTTGTGCAGACCAACGAGTCTCAATAATTCGTTTTTAAGCATTGTTTTATTGGCCTCTATTCCTTTTTCTTGAAGTCATGCAATTATTTCTAAATACCTGTTTGCCGAAGTTGGCGGTTTGTGCTTTTGTACCGAGTGATATGGGGCGTTATCCATAATTATATAATGTGGCTCCTTCAAATTATCTAATAATTTTAAAAACCACTCTCTAAATTTTTCAAAATTAATTTCTTCATGGTATTTATTGGTCTTCGTAGATTTGAATGCCAATAGGCAATTAGGCACAAAACCAGATGACGTCCCAGCATGAGTTATTATTAATCTTTGACCTTTGCCTTCGGGTACTTTGGTGGTCGATTGTGCCGTATCATCGGTCCAAGCTTTGGATACGGTATGATTGGCGTTTAGCCATGTCTCGTCTAGAAAGACAACTTTGTCCCAATTTGTAATTTTTTTGACTTTCCGGAGAAAATTCACTCGAGCAAGAGCAATGTCGGTTCGTTCCTTTATAAATTTTCTTTAGTCACTTTTTTTGTAGGAAAATCCAATATTTTTCAAAATCTTCGATAGTGACGGCAAGCTTCCTTTAAACAAGTCTGCGTCTTTTGGGGACGCCGCCAGTTTTTTTAATATAGGTAATTCGCCCCGTGTATAATAACCATATACATGGTTGCGAATCGCAGCGGCATCAAAGTCGTCAATTTTTGTGACAGGAGCAGCCTTTCTTTTTTTTATTTGGCGTTGAAAGCTTTTTTTCCTCGTCTTCAGTCAATACTGCGGTTGAAGATTCCCCATATTTTTCTTTACTGATGCGAATTACTGTCGCACGTCCAATGCCAAGAGCATCTGCAACTCTATCACAAACTTTTGGCATGGGTAATAGCAGTCCACCATTTTGGTTTTCTACGCCAACAAACAATGAAAACAAACAATAACAACAAAGAAACTAACAATAATAAATAAACTTAACAAATTAAAAGCAAGAATCAGCAAAGTAACAAAAACAAAGTGATGAGAACGGAAAACACGTGGCGTATACAAGGCGTTAGCACTCATACGAGGAGAATGGGTCATGCCAAACAAGATGGCGGCGCGTTGGCGCCATCTTGCGGAAGCAGACACGCCGCGGCCAAACTTCTCTCGAACCCCAAAGTTGTCGGAAGGAATGTTACGAGTAGGTTAGAATTTAGATTTTATTTACTCACTATTGTAAATAATGTTATTTTTTTAAATATTCAATAATGTTATTTTTTTAAATTAAATTATATATTAATTTTGAATTAAGTTTTATACAAAATATCGATAGTTTATAGTCTGTGGTCACGATGATTCATGACTCATCACTATAATTAGCTCAGCATGCCCATAAAGTATGACATTGACTGGTACGTTTGTCCGTACTGTTAAATTCAGAACTTCATAGGCGCGATTTTACTGACAGCTGTCCCAGAGATCAAGCTATGTTTTTTCCAGTATAGTTGACCCGCCGAACTTCGTAACGCCTTGACATGCATGAATCGTCAATTGTTGTCCCCGGCTATCATTATATATGAGAAAATGAAATTTCTCCGTAACTTCTTTTTGCATGAATTATTCCGATATTTTTTTAAAGTGACTTGTATTCTTTTTGACGTTTTATGGGAACGCGGTCTAACGGGATAAAAAGTATCCTATGTCCGGCTCCTGATTCTAAGCTACCTCCCTACCAATTTTCAGCCAAATTGGTTCAGCCGTTCTTGAGTTATAAATAGTGTAACTAACACGACTTTTTTTTATATATATAGAAGATATTGTCTTCAAAATACCTGCATAATATTACGTGTTGATTATGACATGAGAATCCGCGAGTGTATCCTAGAAGATATTCAGTGTTAGCTTATAAAATAATGGTTAGCATATGGCAACTTTTTGCATGGATACTGTAGCAAGCCCTGCATGGTAGATAGATAACACTGCATTGAATAATCACACAGAACAATAATAATAAATACTAAACAGACAATACAAAAGGCATGCAAAAGTTGTCTGGTAAAGATCGATATTTAGCGATAAGACCGCTAATTGTATCCATAGATTTACGTTGTTATTTTAAGATGTATTATTTTATGGTGTGATATAAACAATTATCTTATCTTATCTAATCTAGGCAGCCTAATTGTTGACTAAAAAACTTACTAGAATTCCCTTATTTTGATGCTTCCCAGCCCTGTTATCCGAAGCCTTATCAAAATTTGAGTTATATTGAAGTTTGGAAAGTAAATAGTGTTCCTCTTCAGATACAGCGGGTCTGGCGCTGGACCGTTTTTGATGGAACATTTTGAGTTCTTAGCAAAGTACTTGCGTATGCATTGCCAATCATCCAGTGAGCAGGGACGGATGATATCTTCTCGGTTATTTTTTCCTAGGAAAAAAGAAAAATCTTCATAAATAATTTAGCTATCAGTGCCCTCTAGTTCTCTTTATTTTAATTTGAATCATGTTCCGTTTGGGATGGCGTATATAAGGTGTTCCAATTTAAACTACAAATAATGAAAGAGTATATTTTTGAGATCATAAATGTTTTTTTTATCCAAAAAATTTAATTTTTGGGTTTTCGTGCCTAGGTGTAGGTACTTATTGCCCTGCCGTAAGCACCGTATGCGCTCTGATGGCTGGTCGGTGTATTGACCAGGCCAGGTCATTGACTGGGAAGGGTCAATGAAAGAGCGAGGTCGTTGAATGGCTCGTAGTAGGTAACTTTTTATTAATATATTTACAATACCCTAGTTCTCTAATATTTCGTGTCAATGCACGAAATGTGCATTTTATCGATCTTCGAACAAAACAAGAACATTTTATAAATGCATTCTTTTTTATTTTTTTGTGTAGAAATCGTACCTTTAACATAATAAAATAAAATAAATAGTAAATATTTCTGGACATTTCACACAGCTCTATCTAGCCCCAAACTAAGCAGAACTTGTACTATGGGAACCAGATAACTTATGGCATACTTATATACATTTTTTATTCTTTATTCTATATTGTACACAAGAAAATACATTATAAAGTACAGAAATAGAGGATATGTACATATATCTTAAACAAATAAAACGAAATATACCAAAAGAAAGTAATCAAATGAATGAATATAATAAATAAAATAAATAGACTAATATATACAAAAATAAATATATACCTACAATAAAATAAAATTACAGAGAAAGATAGTGCTCTTTAACTTTCCATTTGAAAATTTTAAACGACGGATTAGCGCGAACTTCATGGGGCAGGGCATTCCAAATTTTCACCGCATAAACGGTAAAGGAGCCACCATAGCGGCTTGAAGTGTGTTGAGGTGTTTTGAGGAGAAGGGACTTAGAGGACCGGGATGTCACACTGCGAGGGACAAGGAATTCGAAGCGTTCACGGAAGTAGGGAGGAGAGAGTTTTTAATTAGTTTAAACCTTATATAACCCCGATATGACCTGCTGTAGTAGTAGTAAATACCTAGTCAACTCGGAAAAGCAGCGACTAAGCGAAACTTCTTCAAAGCAGATTAGTAAATATTACTCACCTTTTATCTGCTCCTATTTTAACTTTGTGTTTATTCTAAAATTATTCATTATGTACTGCAAGCAACCTATTGTTACATCTCGAAACATCTCTTGTCAATGTACTAAACTGTAACGTTTTGCATTGAGCAGGTCAAAAACTGTATAATTTTTCTGTGGATGGAACTATCGTCGCTTCGAGTCGTAATCTGAATCCACTCACTTATTTCGATCCTAACTTGACAAGAGCCTGTAGCACAATTAACAGTGCATGCTTGAATCAAAAGGAAGGTTGCGGGTTCAAGTCCCGTCTAGGCTTGAAATTTTTTGAGATGTTTTTAAAAATCTTAGAATTTTTTGTAAGTGTTCAGATAACACTATAAAAATAAAATCTATTGTTATGTTTGTCCTAATTAGCACTCGCTATAACTGTTATTTAGTGACTAATAATTAGGATCTGTTATTGGTTCTATATTTTAATCCTAAATAGTATTATAATTTACTTATATATAAAAACTTACCCAATCCTACAAGATTACTTCCGTATCGGCCTTTATCGTCCGAGTATCCGTCATTGTATTTACCTTGTCCATACTTTCGGAGTTCATAACGGTCTTTGCCATAATATTCATTTCGATCATTGTAAGAATCTTCGTCATAATTTCGCATACTTTCATACGATCTATAGCCGTCCCTTTCTCTTTTTTTTTCTTGTCTATATTTAGTGTCGTATTCGTCGTCCTTATATTTCCCACTCTCTTGTTCTTTGTAGGAGTATACGTAATCTCTTGGTTTATATTTGTAGTTCTGTGTCTCATAACCCCAATTATTCATGTTATCATATCTATCGTATTCAAAATTATCCGCTACACTGTCGTAATCTTGATATCCTCCCCAATTATTGACTTGTCCGACATATTTCAACCAATCTTTGTAGTCACTCACTTCACTTGCACCACTTATCCCAACCAAAGCAAGGAACACTAGCAAAATCTTCATTTGTTTTAAATTATATGATGTAAGAATACCAATTCAGTCATTATATAGCAAGTGAGTACATTATTGCATGCAACGTATTATGCCTAAATATCGATTTAGGAAATCAATAATTATCGTAATGGCTTGTCTACAATTTATGAATAATATTTAAATACTTTTGCATATTGCCTTAGAACAATATCATATTGAAATTTGTGATATTTTAAATAATCTACTGATCGCCATGATGGAAATGTTTGAATCTCATGGAAATAATCAGGGTCAAGTCCAAGTATTTCGTTTGATACGTACCGACTTTTTGGATATAGCTAAGCATTTACGTAACATGAGGCACAAATACATATTTTATATTAAAAATACATATAACATATATTAATAAAAACGAGTGTGCTTTAGACTGAAGTAAAACTTCTGTTTCAAAATATTAATTTATAAAATTGTTCAAGAACGAAATGAAATTACAAAAAAAACAAACTAACTACTGACTGAGACTGAGATATATATATATATATATATATATTTCATGCACGGGCTATGAAAGGAAGAGAGAAAGAAAATGTGCGCGCGCACCTATCTCTCTTATTCCTACAGTAATATACGAAACGTAACTCTCTCTCTTTCTATCTTCACTAACTTATATCTCCCTCTCAACTTCCGTTTGCACTTTTCGTAACGCGTATACCAGCTTTTATTGAAATTTTTTTATTGAAAAACTACGCGTGCAAAGCTGCGGGTTGGTCAGCTAGTCTTAAATAAACTGACAGGGCTGAACATTATAAGCTACTATACTTGAAAAAACATAGCTTGATCTCTGCGACATTTGTTAAACTGACATTCCTAGGGTTGTTATGATACAGAAAAAAATATCGATAATAATTATCGATAGAAGCTTTGCAGTAAGAACAATTGTTGTACTTTTGAGGGCTCCATCAACCCGTAACGACTGCCATTAGATATTCGTATGGCAGCCGGGACCGACGGCTTAACGTGCTTTCCGAGGCACGACCAGACCAGTGCAAAAACAAATTCATGCATACAAATATTTGCACTGAGCGAGGATCGAACCCGCGACCTGCTGCGCAGCAGTCGTGTTCACTACCGCTTCGCCACGAAGGCTGCCTGCCATAATTATATGTATATTGGATTATATTTTGATTTGGGTAATAAAATGAAACGAATATTTTAATACATACATTTATTTATTCCAAAGGAGTACACCCCAAATCAATATCCGAATCACTTTCAGAATCACTAGAGCAATCTTGTAAATTTATAATGAACTCTTGTTCGCAAATATTATCAAATCGAACGTCCCGCTCCCAATCTTCTTCCATTAATTTTCTGCATTTGGTAACTAGCTTTTTCCAATCTTCTACAGATACATTTTCAACCGCAGTGTTTAGTAACTGCAACATTTTATTTGCCGTGAAAGGCGGTGTTGTGTTATGTCTAGCAGCATAACCTTGAAAGAAAAACATATTTTAATATCATAAATTATACAGGAGTTAATACATAAAGAATCTGACTAACTGAAACTCGAGCAAACAAACCTTTTACTTGGGCCCAGATAAGCTCGATCGGATTATACTGGCAGTGATATGTAAGCAGTATTATGACGTTATGACCCTTCTCTTGGGCTATGTCATCTAAGACATACGTTGGTGTGCTGGGTTTGTGCAGACCAACGAGTCTCAATAATTCGTTTTTAAGCATTGTTTCATTGGCCTCTATTCCTTTTTCTTGAAGTCATGCAATTATTTCTAAATTCCTGTTGGCCGAAATTGGTGGTTTGTGCTTTTGGACCGAGTGATATGGGGCGTTATCCATAATTATATAATGTGGCTCCTTCAAATTATCTAATAATTTTAAAAACCACTCTCTAAATTTTTCAAAATTAATTTCTTCATGGTATTCATTGGTCTTCGTAGATTTGAATGCCAATAGGCAATTAGGCACAAAACCAGATGACGTCCCAGCATGAGTTATTATTAATCTTTGACCTTTGCCTTCGGGTACTTTGGTGGTCGATTGTGCCGTATCATCGGTCCAAGCTTTGGATACGGTATGATTGGCGTTTAGCAATGTCTCGTCTAGAAAGACAACTTTGTCCCAATTTGTAATTTTTTGACTTTCCGGAGAAAATTCACTCGAGCAAGAGCAATGTCGGTTCGTTCCTTTATAAATTTTCTTTTGTCACTTTTTTTGTAGGAAAATCCAATATTTTTCAAAATCTTCGATAGTGACGGCAAGCTTCCTTTAAACAAGTCTGCGTCTTTTGGGGACGCCGCTAGTTTTTTTAATATAGGTAATTCGCCCCGTGTATAATAACCATATACATGGTTGCGAATCGCAGCGGCATCAAAGTCGTCAATTTTTTTGACAGGAGCAGCCTTTCTTTTTTTTTATTTGGCGTTAAAAGCTTTTTTTCCTCGTCTTCAGTCAATACTGCGGTTGAAGATTCCCCATATTTTTCTTTACTGATGCGAATTACTGTCGCACGTCCAATGCCAAGAGCATCTGCAACTCTGTCACAAACTTTTGCCATGGGTAATAGCGGTCCACCATTTTGGTTTTCTACGCCAACAAACAATGAAAACAAACAATAACAACAAAGAAACTAACAATAATAAATAAACTTAACAAATTAAAAGCAAAAATTAGCAAAGTAACAAAAACAAAGTGATGAGAACGGAAAACACGTGGCGTATACAAGGCGTTAGCACTCATACTGAGGAGAATGGGTCATGCCAAACAAGATGGCGGCGCGTTGGCGCCATCTTGCGGAAGAAGACACGCCGCGGCCAAACTTCTCTCGAACCCCAAAGTTGTCGGAAGGAATGTTACGAGTAGGTTAGAATTTAGATTTTATTTACTCACTATTGTAAATAATGTTATTTTTTTACATATTCAATAATGTTATTTTTTTAAATTAAATGATATATTAATTTTGAATTAAGTTTTATACAAAATATCGATAGTTTATAGTCTGTGGTCACGATGATTCATGACTCATCACTATAATTAGCTCAGCATACCCATAAAGTATGACATTGACTGGTACGTTTGTCCGTACTGTTAAATTCAGAACTTCATAGGCGCGATTTTACTGACAGCTGTCCCAGAGATCAAGCTATGTTTTTTCCAGTATAGTTGACCCGCCGAACTTCGTAACGCCTTGACATGCATGAATCGTCAATTGTTGTCCCCGGCTATCATTATTTATGAGAAAATGAAATTTCTCCGTAACTTCTTTTTGCATGAATTATTCCGATATTTTTTTAAAGTGACTTGTATTCTTTTTGACGTTTTATGGGAACGCGGTCTAACGGGATAAAAAGTATCCTATGTCCGGCTCCTGATTCTAAGCTACCTCCCTACCAATTTTCAGCCAAATTGGTTCAGCCGTTCTTGAGTTATAAATAGTGTAACTAACACGACTTTTTTTTATATATATAGAAGATATTGTCTTCAAAATACCTGCATAATATTACGTGTTGATTATGACATGAGAATCCGCGAGTGTATCCTAGAAGATATTCAGTGTTAGCTTATAAAATAATGGTTAGCATATGGCAACTTTTTGCATGGATACTGTAGCAAGCCCTGCATGGTAGATAGATAACACTGCATTGAATAATCACACAGAACAATAATAATAAATACTAAACAGACAATACAAAAGGCATGCAAAAGTTGTCTGGTAAAGATCGATATTTAGCGATAAGACCGCTAATTGTATCCATAGATTTACGTTGTTATTTTAAGATGTATTATTTTATGGTGTGATATAAACAATTATCTTATCTTATCTAATCTAGGCAGCCTAATTGTTGACTAAAAAACTTACTAGAATTCCCTTATTTTGATGCTTCCCAGCCCTGTTATCCGAAGCCTTATCAAAATTTGAGTTATATTGAAGTTTGGAAAGTAAATAGTGTTCCTCTTCAGATACAGCGGGTCTGGCGCTGGACCGTTTTTGATGGAACATTTTGAGTTCTTAGCAAAGTACTTGCGTATGCATTGCCAATCATCCAGTGCGCAGGGACGGATGATATCTTCTCGGTTATTTTTTCCTAGGAAAAAAGAAAAATCTTCATAAATAATTTAGCTATCAGTGCCCTCTAGTTCTCTTTATTTTAATTTGAATCATGTTCCGTTTGGGATGGCGTATATAAGGTGTTCCAATTTAAACAACATATAATGAAAGAGTATATTTTTGAGATCATAAATGTTTTTTTTATCCAAAAAATTTAATTTTTGGGTTTTCGTGCCTAGGTGTAGGTACTTATTGCCCTGTCGTACGCACCGTATGCGCTCTGATGGCTGGTCGGTGTATTGACCAGGCCAGGTCATTGACTGGGAAGGGTTAATGAACGAGCGAGGTAGTTGAATGGCTCGTAGTAGGTAACTTTTTATTAATATATTTACAATACCCTAGTTCTCTAATATTTCGTGTCAATGCACGAAATGTGCATTTTATCGATCTTCGAACAAAACAAGAAACTTTTATAAATGCATTCTTTTTTATTTTTTTGTGTAGAAATCGTACCTTTAACATAATAAAATAAAATAAATAGTAAATATTTCTGGACATTTCACACAGCGCTATCTAGCCCCAAACTAAGCAGAACTTGTACTATGGGAACCAGATAACTTATGGCATACTTATATACATTTTTTATTCTTTATTCTATATTGTACACAAGAAAATACATTATAAAGTACAGAAATAGAGGATATATACATATATCTTAAACAAATAAAACGAAATATACCAAAAGAAAGTAATCAAATGAATGAATATAATAAATAAAATAAATAGACTAATATATACAAAAATAAATATATACCTACAATAAAATAAAATTACAGAGAAAGATAGTGCTCTTTAACTTTCCATTTGAAAATTTTAAACGACGGATTAGCGCGAACTTCATGGGGCAGGGCATTCCAAATTTTCACCGCATAAACGGTAAAGGAGCCACCATAGCGGCTTGAAGTGTGTTGAGGTGTTTTGAGGAGAAGGGACTTAGAGGACCGGGATGTCACACTGCGAGGGACAAGGAATTCGAAGCGTTCACGGAAGTAGGGAGGAGAGAGTTTTTAATTAGTTTAAACCTTATATAACCCCGATATGACCTGCTGTAGTAGTAGTAAATACCTAGTCAACTCGGAAAAGCAGCGACTAAGCGAAACTTCTTCAAAGCAGATTAGTAAATATTACTCACCTTTTATCTGCTCCTATTTTAACTTTGTGTTTATTCTAAAATTATTCATTATGTACTGCAAGCAACCTATTGTTACATCTCGAAACATCTCTTGTCAATGTACTAAACTGTAACGTTTTGCATTGAGCAGGTCAAAAACTGTATAATTTTTCTGTGGATGGAACTATCGTCGCTTCGAGTCGTAATCTGAATCCACTCACTTATTTCGATCCTAACTTGACAAGAGCCTGTAGCACAATTAACAGTGCATGCTTGAATCAAAAGGAAGGTTGCGGGTTCAAGTCCCGTCTAGGATTAAAATTTTTTGAGATGTTTTTAAAAATCTTAGAATTTTTTGTAAGTGTTCAGATAACACTATAAAAATAAAATCTATTGTTATGTTTGTCCTAATTAGCACTCGCTATAACTGTTATTTAGTGACTAATAATTAGGATCTGTTATTGGTTCTATATTTTAATCCTAAATAGTATTATAATTTACTTAACTATAAAAACTTACCCAATCCTACAAGATTACTTCCGTATCGGCCTTTATCGTCCGAGTATCCGTCATTGTATTTACCTTGTCCATACTTTCGGAGTTCATAACGGTCTTTGCCATAATATTCATTTCGATCATTGTAAGAATCTTCGTCATAATTTCGCATACTTTCATACGATCTATAGCCGTCCCTTTCTCTTTTTTTTTCTTGTCTATATTTAGTGTCGTATTCGTCGTCCTTATATTTCCCACTCTCTTGTTCTTTGTAGGAGTATACGTAATCTCTTGGTTTATATTTGTAGTTCTGTGTCTCATAACCCCAATTATTCATGTTATCATATCTATCGTATTCAAAATTATCCGCTACACTGTCGTAATCTTGATATCCTCCCCAATTATTGACTTGTCCGACATATTTCAACCAATCTTTGTAGTCACTCACTTCACTTGCACCACTTATCCCAACCAAAGCAAGGAACACTAGCAAAATCTTCATTTGTTTTAAATTATATGATGTAAGAATACCAATTCAGTCATTATATAGCAAGTGAGTACATTATTGCATGCAACGTATTATGCCTAAATATCGATTTAGGAAATCAATAATTATCGTAATGGCTTGTCTACAATTTATGAATAATATTTAAATACTTTTGCATATTGCCTTAGAACAATATCATATTGAAATTTGTGATATTTTAAATAATCTACTGATCGCCATGATGGAAATGTTTGAATCTCATGGAAATAATCAGGGTCAAGTCCAAGTATTTCGTTTGATACGTACCGACTTTTTGGATATAGCTAAGCATTTACGTAACATGAGGCACAAATACATATTTTATATTAAAAATACATATAACATATATTAATAAAAACGAGTGTGCTTTAGACTGAAGTAAAACTTCTGTTTCAAAATATTAATTTATAAAATTGTTCAAGAACGAAATGAAATTACAAAAAAAACAAACTAACTACTGACTGAGACTGAGATATATATATATATATATATATATATTTCATGCACGGGCTATGAAAGGAAGAGAGAAAGAAAATGTGCGCGCGCACCTATCTCTCTTATTCCTACAGTAATATACGAAACGTAACTCTCTCTCTTTCTATCTTCACTAACTTATATCTCCCTCTCAACTTCCGTTTGCACTTTTCGTAACGCGTATACCAGCTTTTATTGAAATTTTTTTATTGAAAAACTACGCGTGCAAAGCTGCGGGTTGGTCAGCTAGTCTTAAATAAACTGACAGGGCTGAACATTATAAGCTACTATACTTGAAAAAACATAGCTTGATCTCTGCGACATTTGTTAAACTGACATTCCTAGGGTTGTTATGATACAGAAAAAAATATCGATAATAATTATCGATAGAAGCTTTGCAGTAAGAACAATTGTTGTACTTTTGAGGGCTCCATCAACCCGTAACGACTGCCATTAGATATTCGTATGGCAGCCGGGACCGACGGCTTAACGTGCTTTCCGAGGCACGACCAGACCAGTGCAAAAACAAATTCATGCATACAAATATTTGCACTGAGCGAGGATCGAACCCGCGACCTGCTGCGCAGCAGTCGTGTTCACTACCGCTTCGCCACGAAGGCTGCCTGCCATAATTATATGTATATTGGATTATATTTTGATTTGGGTAATAAAATGAAACGAATATTTTAATACATACATTTATTTATTCCAAAGGAGTACACCCCAAATCAATATCCGAATCACTTTCAGAATCACTAGAGCAATCTTATAAATTTATAATGAACTCTTGTTCGCAAATATTATCAAATCGAACGTCCCGCTCCCAATCTTCTTCCATTAATTTTCTGCATTTGGTAACTACCTTTTTCCAATCTTCTACAGATACATTTTCAACCGCAGTGTTTAGTAACTGCAACATTTTATTTGCCGTGAAAGGCGGTGTTGTGTTATGTCTAGCAGCATAACCTTGAAAGAAAAACATATTTTAATATCATAAATTATACAGGAGTTAATACATAAAGAATCTGACTAACTGAAACTCGAGCAAACAAACCTTTTACTTGGGCCCAGATAAGCTCGATCGGATTATACTGGCAGTGATATGTAAGCAGTATTATGACGTTATGACCCTTCTCTTGGGCTATGTCATCTAAGACATACGTTGGTGTGCTGGGTTTGTGCAGACCAACGAGTCTCAATAATTCGTTTTTAAGCATTGTTTCATTGGCCTCTATTCCTTTTTCTTGAAGTCATGCAATTATTTCTAAATTCCTGTTGGCCGAAATTGGTGGTTTGTGCTTTTGGACCGAGTGATATGGGGCGTTATCCATAATTATATAATGTGGCTCCTTCAAATTATCTAATAATTTTAAAAACCACTCTCTAAATTTTTCAAAATTAATTTCTTCATGGTATTCATTGGTCTTCGTAGATTTGAATGCCAATAGGCAATAAGGCACAAAACCAGATGACGTCCCAGCATGAGTTATTATTAATCTTTGACCTTTGCCTTCGGGTACTTTGGTGGTCGATTGTGCCGTATCATCGGTCCAAGCTTTGGATACGGTATGATTGGCGTTTAGCAATGTCTCGTCTAGAAAGACAACTTTGTCCCAATTTGTAATTTTTTGACTTTCCGGAGAAAATTCACTCGAGCAAGAGCAATGTCGGTTCGTTCCTTTATAAATTTTCTTTTGTCACTTTTTTTGTAGGAAAATCCAATATTTTTCAAAATCTTCGATAGTGACGGCAAGCTTCCTTTAAACAAGTCTGCGTCTTTTGGGGACGCCGCTAGTTTTTTTAATATAGGTAATTCGCCCCGTGTATAATAACCATATACATGGTTGCGAATCGCAGCGGCATCAAAGTCGTCAATTTTTTTGACAGGAGCAGCCTTTCTTTTTTTTTATTTGGCGTTAAAAGCTTTTTTTCCTCGTCTTCAGTCAATACTGCGGTTGAAGATTCCCCATATTTTTCTTTACTGATGCGAATTACTGTCGCACGTCCAATGCCAAGAGCATCTGCAACTCTGTCACAAACTTTTGCCATGGGTAATAGCGGTCCACCATTTTGGTTTTCTACGCCAACAAACAATAACAACAAAGAAACTAACAATAATAAATAAACTTAACAAATTAAAAGCAAAAATTAGCAAAGTAACAAAAACAAAGTGATGAGAACGGAAAACACGTGGCGTATACAAGGCGTTAGCACTCATACTGAGGAGAATGGGTCATGCCAAACAAGATGGCGGCGCGTTGGCGCCATCTTGCGGAAGAAGACACGCCGCGGCCAAACTTCTCTCGAACCCCAAAGTTGTCGGAAGGAATGTTACGAGTAGGTTAGAATTTAGATTTTATTTACTCACTATTGTAAATAATGTTATTTTTTTACATATTCAATAATGTTATTTTTTTAAATTAAATGATATATTAATTTTGAATTAAGTTTTATACAAAATATCGATAGTTTATAGTCTGTGGTCACGATGATTCATGACTCATCACTATAATTAGCTCAGCATACCCATAAAGTATGACATTGACTGGTACGTTTGTCCGTACTGTTAAATTCAGAACTTCATAGGCGCGATTTTACTGACAGCTGTCCCAGAGATCAAGCTATGTTTTTTCCAGTATAGTTGACCCGCCGAACTTCGTAACGCCTTGACATGCATGAATCGTCAATTGTTGTCCCCGGCTATCATTATTTATGAGAAAATGAAATTTCTCCGTAACTTCTTTTTGCATGAATTATTCCGATATTTTTTTAAAGTGACTTGTATTCTTTTTGACGTTTTATGGGAACGCGGTCTAACGGGATAAAAAGTATCCTATGTCCGGCTCCTGATTCTAAGCTACCTCCCTACCAATTTTCAGCCAAATTGGTTCAGCCGTTCTTGAGTTATAAATAGTGTAACTAACACGACTTTTTTTTATATATATAGAAGATATTGTCTTCAAAATACCTGCATAATATTACGTGTTGATTATGACATGAGAATCCGCGAGTGTATCCTAGAAGATATTCAGTGTTAGCTTATAAAATAATGGTTAGCATATGGCAACTTTTTGCATGGATACTGTAGCAAGCCCTGCATGGTAGATAGATAACACTGCATTGAATAATCACACAGAACAATAATAATAAATACTAAACAGACAATACAAAAGGCATGCAAAAGTTGTCTGGTAAAGATCGATATTTAGCGATAAGACCGCTAATTGTATCCATAGATTTACGTTGTTATTTTAAGATGTATTATTTTATGGTGTGATATAAACAATTATCTTATCTTATCTAATCTAGGCAGCCTAATTGTTGACTAAAAAACTTACTAGAATTCCCTTATTTTGATGCTTCCCAGCCCTGTTATCCGAAGCCTTATCAAAATTTGAGTTATATTGAAGTTTGGAAAGTAAATAGTGTTCCTCTTCAGATACAGCGGGTCTGGCGCTGGACCGTTTTTGATTGAACATTTTGAGTTCTTAGCAAAGTACTTGCGTATGCATTGCCAATCATCCAGTGCGCAGGGACGGATGATATCTTCTCGGTTATTTTTTCCTAGGAAAAAAGAAAAATCTTCATAAATAATTTAGCTATCAGTGCCCTCTAGTTCTCTTAATTTTAATTTGAATCATGTTCCGTTTGGGATGGCGTATATAAGGTGTTCCAATTTAAACAACATATAATGAAAGAGTATATTTTTGAGATCATAAATGTTTTTTTTATCCAAAAAATTTAATTTTTGGGTTTTCGTACCTAGGTGTAGGTACTTATTGCCCTGTCGTACGCACCGTATGCGCTCTGATGGCTGGTCGGTGTATTGACCAGGCCAGGTCATTGACTGGGAAGGGTCAATGAAAGAGCGAGGTCGTTGAATGGCTCGTAGTAGGTAACTTTTTATTAATATATTTACAATACCCTAGTTCTCTAATATTTCGTGTCAATGCACGAAATGTGCATTTTATCGATCTTCGAACAAAACAAGAACATTTTATAAATGCATTTTTTTTTATTTTTTTGTGTAGAAATCGTACCTTTAACATAATAAAATAAAATAAATAGTAAATATTGCTGGACATTTCACACAGCTCTATCTAGCCCCAAACTAAGCAGAACTTGTACTATGGGAACCAGATAACTTATGGCATACTTATATACATTTTTTATTCTTTATTCTATATTGTACACAAGAAAATACATTATAAAGTACAGAAATAGAGGATATGTGCATATATCTTAAACAAATAAAACGAAATATACCAAAAGAAAGTAATCAAATGAATGAATATAATAAATAAAATAAATAGACTAATATATACAAAAATAAATATATACCTACAATAAAATAAAATTACAGAGAAAGATAGTGCTCTTTAACTTTCCATTTGAAAATTTTAAACGACGGATTAGCGCGAACTTCATGGGGCAGGGCATTCCAAATTTTCACCGCATAAACGGTAAAGGAGCCACCATAGCGGCTTGAAGTGTGTTGAGGTGTTTTGAGGAGAAGGGACTTAGAGGACCGGGATGTCACACTGCGAGGGACAAGGAATTCGAAGCGTTCACGGAAGTAGGGAGGAGAGAGTTTTTAATTAGTTTAAACCTTATATAACCCCGATATGACCTGCTGTAGTAGTAGTAAATACCTAGTCAACTCGGAAAAGCAGCGACTAAGCGAAACTTCTTCAAAGCAGATTAGTAAATATTACTCACCTTTTATCTGCTCCTATTTTAACTTTGTGTTTATTCTAAAATTATTCATTATGTACTGCAAGCAACCTATTGTTACATCTCGAAACATCTCTTGTCAATGTACTAAACTGTAACGTTTTGCATTGAGCAGGTCAAAAACTGTATAATTTTTCTGTGGATGGAACTATCGTCGCTTCCAGTCGTAATCTGAATCCACTCACTTATTTCGATCCTAACTTGACAAGAGCCTGTAGCACAATTAACAGTGCATGCTTGAATCAAAAGGAAGGTTGCGGGTTCAAGTCCCGTCTAGGCTTGAAATTTTTTGAGATGTTTTTAAAAATCTTAGAATTTTTTGTAAGTGTTCAGATAACACTATAAAAATAAAATCTATTGTTATGTTTGTCCTAATTAGCACTCGCTATAACTGTTATTTAGTGACTAATAATTAGGATCTGTTATTGGTTCTATATTTGAATCCTAAATAGTATTATAATTTACTTATATATAAAAACTTACCCAATCCTACAAGATTACTTCCGTATCGGCCTTTATCGTCCGAGTATCCGTCATTGTATTTACCTTGTCCATACTTTCGGAGTTCATAACGGTCTTTGCCATAATATTCATTTCGATCATTGTAAGAATCTTCGTCATAATTTCGCATACTTTCATACGATCTATAGCCGTCCCTTTCTCTTTTTTTTTCTTGTCTATATTTAGTGTCGTATTCGTCGTCCTTATATTTCCCACTCTCTTGTTCTTATACGTAATCTCTTGGTTTATATTTGTAGTTCTGTGTCTCATAACCCCAATTATTCATGTTATCATATCTATCGTATTCAAAATTATCCGCTACACTGTCGTAATCTTGATATCCTCCCCAATTATTGACTTGTCCGACATATTTCAACCAATCTTTGTAGTCACTCACTTCACTTGCACCACTTACCCCAACCAAAGCAAGGAACACTAGCAAAATCTTCATTTGTTTTAAATTATATGATGTAAGAATACCAATTCAGTCATTATATAGCAAGTGAGTACATTATTGCATGCAACGTATTAGGCCTAAATATCGATTTAGGAAATCAATAATTATCGTAATGGCTTGTCTACAATTTATGAATAATATTTAAATACTTTTGCATATTGCCTTAGAACAATATCATATTGAAATTTGTGATATTTTAAATAATCTACTGATCGCCATGATGGAAATGTTTGAATCTCATGGAAATAATCAGGGTCAAGTCCAAGTATTTCGTTTGATACGTACCGACTTTTTGGATATAGCTAAGCATTTACGTAACAGGAGGCATAAATACATATTTTATATTAAAAATACATATAACATATATTAATAAAAACGAGTGTGCTTTAGACTGAAGTAAAACTTCTGTTTCAAAATATTAATTTATAAAATTGTTCAAGAACGAAATGAAATTACAAAAAAAAACAAACTAACTACTGACTGAGACTGAGATATATATATATATATATATATATATATTTCATGCACGGGCTATGAAAGGAAGAGAGAAAGAAAATGTGCGCGTGCACCTATCTCTCTTATTCCTACAGTAATATACGAAACGTAACTCTCTCTCTTTCTATCTTCACTAACTTATATCTCCCTCTCAACTTCCGTTTGCACTTTTCGTAACGCGTATACCAGCTTACTCTCCAAGTCAAGCGTGCGTAAAGAAGTTTTACTTCAAAAAATACAGAAAACACGTGGGCTATAAGGGTATATTTTATTAAAGTAAATAATATCACTTTACTACATGTAAAGCAACGAAGCAGAAAAAACACATCGGACTACACACATTTAAAATAAATTAATGACCACAGATCAGATACACTGGTGTGTACACATATGTACATTCTACTGGTGGTAGAGCTTTTGTGAACGGGCTCGAGGAAGTGGGCACCACCGCCTTATTTTTATCTGCCGCCAAATAGCAGTACTTGTGCTGCTGTGTTCCGGTTAGATGGTAATGGTATGTTCCTGTAATTACTGGCACATAGGCATAACAGCTTAGTCCTATAGTATGGCAACGTATCCACATAGAGATCAAGACAACATAATAGCTTGTTTTGAATTCTATGTGGATATCCATGGGCTGCAGTAGCCACTTAACATCAGGTGGATTGCATGCTCGTTTGCCATATAAGTTGTATAAAAAAAGATCAATAATATGGAAAGACGGCTTTATAAAGTTTGCTGGGAGCCGTTGGGTGCAGGCCGCACAAGATTGTTCGCTCTGGAAATCTATGGGGTAGGCCTGTGATCAGCAGTGTGTCCTATTGCTATTATGATGATGATAATGATGAAAAATCATAGGTAAAACTGAGTTCATCAGGTGTCTTGAAATATTTCGATAAGTAGTGTGTGCGAACTGTTATACACTTATTATTTTGAGCCCAAAATCACAAATATATTCTTGTATGTAAATCGCGATATATAACTGAGATTTGAAAAGAAATGCTTCTCTAATTGCAGTTGGAATATCAGAAGAAAATTTTACGAAGGCTCCGACTACATCGGGGTCTGTAATAACAGAAAAAATACTTTCAAAGGTTTGCAAACTAAAACATTTTCTGTGACCACTAAAATTCATAACACCAAAGCTTATTTTCATGAAACGGGCTATTTACCATGATTTGTGAGTTGTAGAGTTTCAGTTAACTCGTGATCATGACGCATGCAACTGTGTCAAAATATCGGGATGCTCAAAAAATCATCATAAATATCCCGTTTTTAGTGAAAATAAAGTACATAAAGAAAAAAAAATTGCACAATGGACATACACAGGGTTTTATAAATAACACTACTATAGGTCATAAAATAATATCAACGGCATTGATCAACGTCAGAAAAAGGTGCTAACAAAACGGTGCTTTTAAAAAACTTTTTGGCTAAGATAAATATTGCGGAGCGGCGTCATGTCTCGTAGTAGGTTTGCGACTACTGCTACCCCTAGTAGTAGTCGCAAACCTACTACGTGACATGAGAAAATAATTATAAAAATAATTAAGCTGGTCTACCCAAAAATAGTCTTTTTTATTGGAACGAAAAGTTACCAACAGATTGTGTAACCAGTACCGAAATGCAACAAAACCTAAAGTAATTTTTGAGTACAGACATTATATAGTTACTTTTAATAGTGTACGTTAAAAATAGAATAAATGCGGGATGAAATGGCGATGAAACGTGCGATCCTCGAATGCTCCTTAACTTGAGGGAAAAATTTACAAGACGAGCATAAGACCTGTCGTAAAGTATGGTTCTGAGTGTTGGACCACGAAAGGGATAGATGAAAGAAGAGTGCACGCGGTGGAAATGCAAATGTTGAGATATGTGGGGTAACGAGTGTGGATAAGATAAGGAAGGAGTATATTAGAGGAAGTTTGAAAGTAGCGCCAGTGATAGAAAAAAATAGGAGTAAGAGGCTAGCGTGGTATGGGCATG
The DNA here is from genome assembly GCA_918857605.2 of Philereme vetulata. Classification (NCBI taxonomy): domain Eukaryota; kingdom Metazoa; phylum Arthropoda; class Insecta; order Lepidoptera; family Geometridae; genus Philereme; species Philereme vetulata. Next base: position 9,806,827 of record OU975446.1, read on the forward strand.
TCATGCGTAGTGAAGAAAATTATATGACTAAAAGAATGTTAGATATGAATGTGGATGGATATAGAAGTGGGGGAAGACCGAAGAAGATATGGATGGACTGTGTGAAGAATGATATGGGTAGGACGGAAATGACAACGGAGATGACGGCTTATAGAGAGATGTGGAGGAGGAATACATGTTGTGCCGACCCCGCGTAATGTAGGAAAAGGGCAGGAAGATGAAAATACTTTAATAAACAAAGAAAATACATAAAATTAATCGACAGCGTTAGTCGCCTATAATCACTAACCATGATAGTTTTAAAAGTTATATCACAAATCCTATTTTCAGTAACCTATAGATGACATGAAGGAGAATTTCTTACCTGTACTATTATAAGCATTAGGGCCAACATAAAAAGGTGGTGCGGAGTTATCGATATCTGCGTGTACTTCTGCAAGGTCTAAACGAAGATGAGGTATCTTTGGTATCACTGCTGTCAAGGTTCCCGAACCTACAAGTAATATTATAATCATTCTCAGTTATGTCTCATAAACTATATTATATGATGGAAATTGCGTGGAATATTCTTGTATTTTAATAACTTTGTAATCCTCCACTTCTGGCATTTTTGTTCCTACTCATGTTCCATCTATTAACAGCTACCTAACTCTTACAGCCAACAGTCAAAATCTATCATTAACTCTAGTTCATCATCTGCTTCTATGTTTTAATTTTTCATATGTCGTGTAGTTATGTACATGTTTTTATTGTTTTGTCTACGAAGCCAGTCCTGATGAACTAGTTTTTAACTTACTTTAGCAATTGAGCTATCTGTAGATCGTGTGCAACGGTCTTTAGATCATTCAACTGTTTCTTCTGTATTTTAGTCATGTTAATATGTATTGTTATTACAGGCATTTATCCCCATCTTATTTACAAAAAAAAACTTACGGTATAGGATAGTTGTATAATCAACCAAAATTATAGATTCTTTTCCGGTCCTCTTGTATCTGAAGTATGCTTTCGGCGAAGTCTCGTTTAGGTTTTTGAAATCTATCGCAAAAATTAAATTTCCAGTGTCTTTGTTGACGCTGAAATTTATAAAAGGGATGAAATAATGAATGAAAACATGCCCACAAAATAGAAAACACAGAGCAAATAGAACAATGTGATGCCTAATTTTATAACAACAATTGACCACAACCATTGAAAATTGCTTCACGAATTTCAGTTATGATCAAATCTCGATAGATGATGTAACTGTTATATTCTGAAATGCTATAATGTCGGGGTAATATATGAATTTAGATATGTTACTATAAATAGTTGCTCCTCTATTGATTGCAATGCAATTGTAAGTTGAATGTTAAAATTACGCGATGTTGGGTAAAACACTATTAGTTCTATTTTCAGCTACTAATTCTGGCCTCCGGTTCGGTCGGCTAAGGTAAAATTGGCTTGAACTTAATAGCCGTTTTCAAAAAAGGAGGAGGCTCTCAACTTATCGGATTTTTTCATGGAGTATTTTCATGGTTTTGCCATAATTATTTACCACATCGACCTCTTCCCCCGTCAGAGGTGTTCCCATAAACGTATTTAATTTGGTCAAAATCTCATCCAAATCCATGATATTTACTGTTTACGGAATTTGATAATATAAGATAAAAGCTACATTTTTATCAATTAACAATGTTCTTAATAACAAAAGATTTCAGTGTGACTTCCAGAAGCTTTGTTTAACTTACTAGAGTTCAGTAACCTTAGAATTGCCCAATCCTATCGCTGTGAATTTAGTCTGGATTGCAGTGAGTTTAGCGAACGGGTAGTACTGGGTGATCCTCTCCAGCTTCAAGGGATCAGGTATAGGGCCATAGGATGGCGTACACTTGGAGTTGGTAGCGAAGAACTTGCGAATACACTGCCAGTCATCAAGCGCGCAGGGACGAAGAATGTCTTTGCGGACATTTGTACCTGTAGAAAGAACATAGCCGTTCTTATTTTCAAAGTCTAGCTCATCGCATTTCTGATTGTGATGTCATTCTCATAGAATAGGATCAAATTGTAATTGTAACAAAATATGGTAGTAATCTGGAGCAGTTGAGCTATCTATAGATCGTTTGCAACGGTCTTTAGATGATTCAACTGTTTTTTATGTATTCATGTAAATATTTATTGTCACAAAATATGAATTCTTTGGATCAGATACAATTGTTTTTTTTTATTAATATTTTATGTTGTTGTATTCTATCAGCATTTCCCTGCAATAACGAGTGATAATTGAGTAAGCCATTAACCTACCTAGCTAATTAGGACCTGTAAATGATAAAAAACTATTTTCCCTTTGAATAATGGATCTTATAAATAGAAACTATCATGGTTATGAACACTATTTATACTGAAAACGGATATTGTACTATCGCGTGTCTAGTTTTAAGTGTTTAATTATGATTTGTTAATTTAAGTCTGGTATACAATAAAGCGTTTTCTTTACCATGATTTGTGAGTGTTTGAGTATCCCGATATTTCGGCGCAGTTGCATGCGCCATGATCACGGGTAAACGGTTTACCCTCAAACACTCACAAATCATGGTATATATCCATATATACCTATATAAATAGTCTGCTTACAGAATAAGGGCAACTTGCGCAACGATGCCTAACGTGTTTAGTGACTAAATAAGATTTAGAGAGTTGTCTGATCATACAAATACGTCAAATTTTAACATGTTTACTAAATACGTTTAGGGATCGTTGTGTAAGCTGGGTTAAGTTTTAAAAAATACTAAAAAAGTCATATTACCTTTTCCAACAATATCAATCTTGTATTTATCTCTGCAAACCCAGTCGTTGTGGGAACATTTTTGAATTTCTTTAATATTTTTATCACCAATTTTATATTCTTTAAAACTATCTACGCGAAGTCTTGTCTCAAAATCTTCATAATTATCTCTATTTCCATCTCCGCTAGTGCTTCTGATTACCCAAATAACAACAAAAGGTAGAATTTTCATTTCAACAAGTTGAAAATAGATCTGGTATACATAATCCAGATGGTTTTATACCGACTTTATTTAGCGTTGCGTGATTATTGTAAGATGATTTTCAGAACGCACAGTTAAGCCGATTAGTGGTTGTTAGGTCTTATCATGCCTAGGTCAGATAATGCAAATTATAGTTTCTTGTTTCAAGCTTAAATGAAACCTCACAAATGTTATGTGAGAAAATCTAATCCTTTCATAAATGTTGATTAATTAAGTGTTAGAAAAAAAGGTCTTGGTAAAGTTTTTGAAATTTTAATGAAAACTTGTGTAGTCTAAGTAAAACACTCCTTCTGTCCTTCTGATTCTGCCATCTCCTTTCCATCAAAAGATAAGCAGGCGCACGGCTCAGTACCATCCTTACCTAGTACCTAGTTGGTAATTCCATTCGAACACACCGTTTTGGTTCTAGGTATTTGGTTATGGCATTATTATTTAATGTAATGTATGTATGTTTCAAATACAATTAGTTAATTGTTTTATGAATAAATAAATTAAATTAAATGAACTCATTCTTAGCATTGGAATATTCAACATCATCGTTTCCATCAATATTTGGCATTGTATGTATGTATGGATGTATGCTTGTTTATTCGAGGTATTTAGAAGCATTGATCTAATTATCGTGAAATTTGGTACATAAATAAGATAGTAATAAAACAATCCTGTTTGTAATCTAAAAATGTGGGATATTGGGGTTATTGTGATATTGGGGTTAAATATTATGAGTCAAATAAAACCAAAGGAATACAATCAGATCAAATGGGATGTCTTAAGGGCCCTGTCTTCTGTTACCCGTTTTATGTGAATATTTCGAACAAGTCTGTGGCTCGGTTGATAAAGAGAGATAAACAAAAATAAATACACCCAAAGTTTGGTTCATGAAAACTTGAAAGATCAAAAAATAAATAAATTTAAACATATCACATTCGTCACGTCAAATAAATTAATTTGTAACTCGCGTTTTCGTAAAATGAGCAATTGATTGAATTATCTAACCCTGTTTTTACCCAAAAAACGAGTTGTAAAGTTTTTAACAAAAATAAAATTACAACAAAAATATTATCTTCTTTGAAATTCGTTTAATAAATTTTAGTATATTAATACAATATTGCTAAAAAATAACGAAAAAAAACTGCCCAATTTTACGCTTCAAAAGATGTCGCTTATTCGAAAGTAGAAAGTTTATAAGTTAAAATTCACATACTATAACAAAGCTCAACCTTTTATTTACATATAAAAAAATAACTAGAAGTGTACTATCCATTAATTAATATAATATGATTTTTTTAAATCACATATAAAATGATGAAACGCAACGCGGCCACTGGCAGTCTGCGCCGAGCGCTTTTGGAGGGAGGACGTGTCGCTCTTTGACACGAGCACTATGCATAGTTACGTATATAGTATAATACTATAGGCAACAGCATACAATTATAGCGCGACCGAGTGATTTGATCTGTATGGATACTTACAGACCTATAAAATTATTATTTTGTAAACTTTAATCAGATTATAATTAGTTATATTAACTATTAGAATTCTAATGACTATTGGTACAGTAGTAACCTGATGGAGCCAGGAGTTGTTCCATGGAACTCCTCAGCAAGTAGTGCGACTGAAGTAAAACTTTGCACATCGGTAAAACCAAAATGAATATTCTCGACTACACTAAAAACGCTCTGATCTGATAATGGAGTCAGGAGCTGTTCCATGGAACTCCTCAGCAAGTTGTCCGATTGAAGTAAAACTTTGCACACCAGTAGAACTAAAATAAAAATTCTTTACTATACTAAAAACACTTTGATCTGACGATGAAGTCAGGAGCTGTTCTGTGGAACTGCTCAGCAAGTTGTTAGATTGAGATCAAATTATGCATACCAGTAGAATTTAAATAAAAATACTTTACTATTTTAAAAACGCTCTGATCTGATGATGGAGTCAGGAGCTGTTCCATGGAACTCCTCAGCAAGTTGTCCGATTGAAGTAAAACTTTGCACACCGGTAAAATTCGAATGACATTACTTTAATTGATCGAGCAAAGCGAGATCTCTAAATCAATTCGGGCAAATCGGCGCTGTATGTATGTATGTATGTTTGTCCGAGGATATATTTCGTAACGTTTATCCGATCATCGTGAAATTTAATACATAGGTAGGTAGTGATGGCACAATTTTGGTGTGACTAATGAGCTAAAAATGTTGGGGGCTTGTTGAGATATTGGGCTTCAAGTGGGGTAAAAGAAACGAAAATGAGGCTATCAGGTCAAGTGTGACGTCAAATGAAAGGTAATTAGTACTTTTGGACTCCGTTTATTTTTTATTTTATTTTTTGTAAATACTTTATAGTTTTTGAGTTATTAGCCATGATTTGTGTAGCTTTAGTGATACAAATATAGAGAAAAGTCTGAAATCTAGAATAACTGCAAATTCTAATCTAAAAAGAGTACTGATTAACTCCCATTATTTGTAACGTGAGTGCAACTGTAGGTCAAATTAGTTGGTTGTGAATTTCGTGGCACCATTATACTAGTGGTTCGCCCAGAACTGAGATCTCGCGAGTCTCAACAAAAATAAAAAAAAACCTTGTAAAAATTCATAACCTTTGACTAATAAAATAGTGTCACGAAATACACAATCAACTACTTAAACTACAGTATTATACAAATAATAAGTAACGGGAGTCCATATTAATTGGTTACTTTTTTAGGGACAGAAATTGCAGTTATATTGGATTTCTGACTTTTCTTTATATATAGGTATGTGTTACTAAAGCTACACAAATACCAAATTTCAGCATTGTGGGGTCATTGGTGTACTCTGTGAATTTCGTTTAAGTTTAGTTTTTATGACGCCTAATAACTCAAATACTACAAGGATGCAATAATAAAAACGGGATCTAATATACTAATGTATATTTCATTGGCTATCACGGCCCATTGGACCTAATAATCTTATTTTTGTTGTTTTGCCCCTATTGAACTCCAAAATCGCAACAACTCCCAAACATATTTAGCTCACTTAATCACACCAGGATTGTGCCAACACTACCTAACTATGTATCAAATTTCACGTTGATCGGATCAATGCTTTGAAACTTATCCTTGAACAAACAAACATACGTACATACGGCCAATTTGCTCAAGTAGATTTGGAAATCTCGCTTCGTTCGATCAATTAGTCAAAGATTGTGAATATTATTACTTTTTATTTTGTACTCGCGTCTCGCGAAATCTCAGTTCGGGGCGAACCACTAGTTATTTTACTTGTAGAAATCTTGTCAGACCATTATAATCTCGGAGTCTTCAAGTCCAGAATGAACAGGTTATATCTAGGCAAGCTCGCTCCTTCTTCAACCTTACCATCAGATGAGTACCTAAGTGGTCAAGCGCTTAACAAATAAAATAAAAAAAACTGTATAATACAAATGAAGATACGAAGATACACAATATACTATAAATAAACATTTTCATTCGATCGACATGACAAAGGATCAAAATTATTTGTCCTATAATGAGGTGTATAGGTTCCGGGAGCCGCGCATTTACCTACGAGTCGCGTGCCTGCCGGACTTCGTAATACCTAAACTTGACAGCGGCAGATTTGGGAACGGATTCTTAATGAAAGTTCTTCGTCGGTACATTTTAACATTTTTTTTATTTTTAGTTTAGGTTTGGTAGCTTCTGAGTTAGTAGCCAAAATAAAAACTGTCATTGACAAAATTCACAAGGCATTTTTTTATACTACTTATATGGCAAACGAGCATGCAGTCCACCTGATGTTAAGTGGCTACTGCAGCCCATGGATATCCACATAGAATTCAAAACAAGCTATTATGTTGTCCTGATCTCTATGTGGATACGTTGCCATACTTTAGGTCTTAGCTGTTATGCCTATGTGCCAGTAATTACAGGAACATACCATTACCATCTAACCGGAACACAGCAGCACAAGTACTGCTATTTGGCGGCAGATAAAGGTAAGGCGGTGGTGCCCACTTCCTTCAGCCCGTTCACAAAAGCTCTACCACCAGTAGAATGTACATATGTATGCTTGAACCGTGTAAGTATTACCGTGAAAGAATTTAGAAAATACTATCTGAGATTACCATCTCTATCTTAGCTCTATTATCTCTATCTGGACTCGAACCGCAGTTGCAGGTTGCATCAACTTCTTTCTAAACTTAGTTTGTATAGAAAATATCCATGACTGTACGCTAATCTTTACTAATATTACTAGTGGTTCGCCCCGAATTGAGATCTTGCGAGTCTCTCAAAAAAACCAAAAAAGTATCATATGTAATCTTTGACTATTAAAGTAGTGCCACGAAATATATAACCATTTAACTTGACCTACAGTTTCATTTAAATTACAGGTAACAGCGGTCCACGTATATTAAGACTGTTTTTTGGTGTACAAATTTCAGTTATTCTGCATTTCAGACTTTTGCCGATATTTGTGTTACCTAAGCTACACGCATACTAAATAACAGCACTGTGGCTACACTGGTGTACCCTGTGAATTTTGTCAAAGTTCAGTTTTTATTATGGCTAAGAACGAAAAAAATAGAGGAACTTCACTAAAAATAAAAACGGAGTCCAAATGCACTAATGAAGACCTTTCATTCGACGTCCCACTTGACCTAATAGTATTATTTTCATTTTTTTTACCCATCTTGAACCTTAATATCTCAACAACTCCCCAATATTTTTAGCTCATTTAATCACAACAAAATTGTGCCATCACTACCTACCTATGTATTATATTTCACGATTATCGGATCAACGCTTCGAAAGTTAACCTCGGACAAACAAAAATACATACATACATAGAGATCTCGCTTCGTTCGATCAATAAATTCGAAAGTATCTCTGTCTCTCCGTCTGTTTGTTACGTTTTCACAACTAAACGGCTTGACCAATTGCGATGAAATTTGGTATATAGATAGTATATGACCGGGATTGGTACATAGGCTACTTTTTATCTGACTGAGCAGAAGGAGGAACTTTGTTTTATTGACAAACCACGCAAACAACGCGTGCGAAGCCGCAAACGGGTCGGCTAGATATTAAGCTAATATAAAAGCTAAGTAATATATAATATAAAATTATATATAGTAATATAGTAATTATATATTATAAAAATGAATCCCTATTTCCCTTGGTCACGCCATCACGCGTGAACGGCTGGGCCGATTTCGCTAATTCTTTTTTTGTTGTATTTCTTATTGACAAGAGAAAGTTTTTATGAAAGAAAAAATTAAGGAAATTGCGCACAAAATTAGGAAATTTAAGAATACTTAACCACCATATAAAATTATTTTTAATCTAACGTTAGCGCTTTTATAATATAACCTTATGACGTTTGACATAGAATTGACAGAATGAGTGCTGCAAATATCGTCGAAGAGGATGTAAAAAAATTGAATATCGTTTGAAACAGATGGTCGGAGTTATCCTGAGATATTGTCTATTTATATAAAAATGAATTGCTGTTCGTTAGTCTCGCTAAAACTCGAGAACGGGTGGAGCGATTTGGCTAATTTTGGTATTGAATTATTTCTGGAAGTCATTCATTTTCTCATACATAACGATGGCCGGGGACAACAATTGACAATTCTACCAGGGTGACGTATATTGACAGCCCGCGTTATATGCATGTCAAGGCGGTACAAAGTTCGGCGGGTCCACAAATGTTAATAGTAAAAATGTAGCTAATTTTAATTTTATTATATGCATGAAAATTTAAAAGAAAGAAACAGACAAAATATATTTAGATACATTTTTCTCTTTTAGAACACAGTAGATGCTACACACTTATCAGTTTAAGACCAAAGTCACATAGGTTTTCCTGAATATAGATGGCTGTTAAAAGCTGAGATTCGAATAGGAACGTTTCTTGCACCGCAGTTGGCAAATCAGAGATTAGTCGTGCAAAACCGGTAGTTACGTCAGGATCTGGAAACGAAATACAATAGGTAGAGACATAATACTTTATTGCACACCATAAACCACAAAATAATTAAAGTTTGAATTATTCAAATGAATGTATATAATTGTATGTATTTTAATGTATTACAATATTTCAATTCAATATAATCAATGCGCTCAATGTTCTCCCGAGTGTGACTTGTTTGCGGCTAGCTGAACGAAAATATTGTCCGAGTGTCTGAGTATCTGTGAGCGTGATGTATGATTGCGACACGATTATCAGTTTTTTTATATTTTTTATTAATAATAATATATATAATATATTCATTTATTTTCTCTCACAATTTTTTTCTTAAGTCCTAAGTTTTATCTTAAGTTACAAAGGCAAGTTTGTATGGTGTTAACAAACATTTTGAGAGACTGGTGCCTGAAGTAGGTTCATATGAACCTGTATTACAGGTCACCAGGCCCCCACTCTACGAGTATCAACAACAAAGGCTTGTCTGTGAAGCGGACATTCTGTTGCAATAATGGTATGAATACCATTGAAGAAAGCAACAATGATGTCATGAAAATAAACACTGTGTTTAACTATTTAACTTAGTACTACAAAATAATAAAATTACAGTTTCGAGCCTACCTGATTATTTATCTATTTAAATAGCTTGCTTGTGTTTGTGTTTGGGTGTCTGTGTGTGTGCGCATTATGTACCTTTATGATTGGATAAGGATTATGTATAAAATTTGAGAGAGTTGATCTTATAGATGATGATTTGGCATTGATTTGGATATATGACGGAGAATTCAGGATTCAGGAGAATACAAGTTCTAATGTGTGGAAACGAGGGAGAATGGGAGTCGGTCACGAGATGAAGGTAACACCTTCACCTCCGGTGGTATTGTCAAAGATGTGACGGATGATGGTGGTAGTGTTAATGGTGGAGTTAGTGGTGACGGTAGTGTTAGTGGTGGAGGTAAAGGTGATGTTAACGTTAGTGGTGCCGGTATTGGTGGATTTATTGTGCTAAGGAGACAGGAGGACAAGACATGTAAGGTATGGACAGGAACAAAGATATGGGGAAGGAGGAGTGAAGGAGTAATATGTTGGAGATTTTATAAGGCCCTCTGTCCCTTGGTAGTCTAGAGTTTTAAAGTATTCGGAAACAGCCTTTGTTTAGCTAGTATTTAGCTTGTTGTACCTATAAGTACTCCCCTAAGTAGCACAAAAAGTTGTGAGAGTGATTGGTGTGGAAAGAGGTGATACTACATTCTTTCCGCCTTCTGGTCTCCATATGTAAGGGGACGTACTTTAGTTCAGCGTGTCTTTTTTGAGAACAGTGTGAAGTATAAAAGTTTGACGGACTGACAGTACGTACCATCCTAAGAATAGGTCTACTGTGGGGTATCGGAAAGGGAAGCCCAGCACCTACTTTAAGTATAGCACGTTGTGCCCTCTCCACTTTGAGAAAGTGAGTCTTGGCTGCACCTCCCCAGGAAGTGATGCAGTAGTCCAACAGAGATAAATTGACACAGTGCATAAATTCTTGAAATTATTCATGTTATGTTTATTTGAACTGTATATTAAGTAGTGTTGTTTTATTTATTTTAAACTAAATATATCTTCGTTTGACCACAATCTCACCTGATGGTAAGCGATGATGATGTTACTTATATATTTGATGTATTTGATTTAACCATATAAAATAAATCAACACTTTTTATATTTAAATAAATTTCATTGTGATTGATAAACTCCGCAACCGTTTGATGGACCACGATGCAAGTTAGCACATCAATTTTTATTATTAACCATGAGTGTGAATCTGCGGTTCAAAGCTAGTAATCATAAATAGACACACGCGAGCTTGCAAAACAATTAAGCAAATAAACGCTAAGGGTAGTTTGTTGTACGATCACTTACCTTTGCTATCAACGGCTTTAGGCCCTATGAAGAAGGCTGGGCTAGGATCATCGATATCCGCATGGACTTCTGCAAGGTCCAACCGAAGGTGAGGTATCTTTGGAATCACAGCAGTGAAGGTTCCAGACTCTAAAATTAGGAATACGTTTAATTTTATACAGCTTACCAGAATTACAGCACGAGAATTTTTTCTGAATTCTTCCGTAGAGATAAACTTTTTAGAGCGGTCAGCGAGAAAAAATATATGGAAATGATTTATTAATATTGATTTCTTAAATTAATCAAAATTTTATTAAACTATTGATATAACTTAAATTTTAAGACCGCGACACTGATAATGAGAGAAATAAGACGGAATGCGTTCAGGTTAACTTACTATACTCAATTGTGGCATAGTCATTCAAGACTATGGACTCTTTTGCCGTTCTCTTGTACCGGAAGTAGGCTTTTGGCGTAGTTTGGTTCATCTTCATGAAGTCTAACGCAATAACTAAGTTTCTCGTGTCTTTGTTGACGCTGAAATATATTAACTATATAATAAAAATATATAAATATATTTTTCGCAGCAAACTCCATCGCTTTACAATAATGTATCCGAAAAGAGATGATTTTACTCGTAATTTATTTTGCAGAAAATAAGTGAAAATCCATTTAGTTTAATAAAGGTAGTTCTTAGCAATGTCAGTTTTATGTAGTTTTTTGGGTTTTTCATGTGTAGGGACATTAACTTTAACTTTAGTGCTTTGAATGTACTCGTATACTAGCTTATACAGAGAGAAAGGTACAGAGAGAAAGAGAGAGAGAGAAAGGTTTAGGATTTTGTTATAAAACATCCTAAACCTTTCTCTCTCTCTCTCTTCCCAGCTATGTATTCCACATGGTGGTGGGGTCAGCTTTCCTGGTCGTTCTTCTCCACTTCGCTCTATCCTCGACGTCGTCATTAGAAACTTGGCACTCTCTCATGTCTTTTGACACTTCATCTCTCCACCTTGTCTTGGGTCTACTTCTAGATCTTCGACCGGGGATGGAAAGTTGTAGTGCCAAATTCCCTACGTAGTCAGGTGGCGTCCTCTTCACGTGACCGTATCATTGCAGCCGACTCTCCTGCATCTTGTCAGCGATGTCGCGCACCCCCAGGCTTCCTCACACGTACTCGTTACGGATTTTAACCAGCTTGGTGACGCCGTACATCCACCTCATCATCTTCATTTCGGCAAATTGGATGGTATGTATGTTTAAAAAATTCCTAAATCTTTATTTTATTTAAATTCGGAAAGTTTTCGAAAACATTGTTATTATAGGAAAGGGCAGTGACTCGCTTTCGGGTCACCATATCATAGCAAACGATTTTAATATTTTAGTTATGTGTTTGGTTATATCATACTAACATAATGATAATATGATCACACTAGCTCCTCTAATCATACTAACTGAGCTGAGATCAACTGTATTTAGTATTTTGGTTTTTTTATTTAGCGGGTTCATTTTAAATTTTATTATTTTCTTGTACTTAGATTCTTGTTTTGTTATTTGTTAAAGTAATGCATTGGATTTTAGTCGGTAAGCGTTTTATTTGTAATCTGGTTTCCCGTGATACAGGCTAGACCTAGTGCGGGGACTATTAACAACTTAAGTCTACACTTATATTATTTTGTAAGCTTTTATTAAATAAATGTAATTATTATTATTTATTATGACTAATATTTAGGTATAAAGTAATTATACTTACTAGAATTCGCGAATTTTTATACTACTCAGTCCTGTTACACGTAGCCTAGTCCTTATCACAGTTACATTCGCAAATGGAAAGTAAACAGTACTTCTCTTTAAGTACAAAGGGTCTGGAATTGGACCGTAAGCCGGTTTACACTTGGAGTTTCGCGCAAGGTATTTGCGAATACACTGTCTATCGTCCAGTGCGCAGGGACGAATGAGTTGGTCATCTCGGTCATTCCTTCCTGTCAAGTTAATTACCAACTTTAAATAGTCATAACCAACCTAACTGAATTTAGCATGGAAAAGGCATTGTCATTTTCAAACGGACCTTTAAATTATAATAATCATGTATTTTTAACATCAAAAACCAATTTTTATTTATAACTAGCTGTTGCTCGCGACTTCATACGCGTTACACTACTAAATGCGTAGGTAACCTATAAACAAAGCTAATCTTGTTGTTGCAACTTCACTTGACACTCCATTTTTATCCTATGGGATCTTTTTATGGGATACAAAGTGCTAATCCAGTTTATAATCTACGTACATACTAAATTCCATCGAAATCGGTTTAGCCGTTACGACGTGATTAAGTAACAAACAAGAAATAAATAAACAAACATCCAAACTTTCGCATTTATAATATTAGTTAGATGAAAAAAAGTCAATCAATAGAATACCTATCGAAATTCCTCAATCTTTCAATTCAACAAGAAAACTAAATCAAAAAATTTTAGCAATGCTTACCTAGCCCAACAAGATCGACCCGGTCGTAATAGCAGTCCTTGCCGCTTCTCCAGTCATCATCATAATCAGAACTATCTTTGGATTTATCATAGCAGTCTTTTTCATAACCGTAACGACCTTTATCGTTGTCGTAACGGTCTAGGCATTTTTTATATTCGTCACGGTCTTTATAGTTATCATAACAGTCTTTTTCATAACCGTTACGATCTCTATCGTTATAATATCGGTATCTATCACCAGTAAAACGATCCTTTTCATCATAGTAACGGTCTTCATTGCCGTATTGTTCACGGCATTTGTCATATTCATTTAGACCTTTTGCTTTATCATAACAGTCTTTGCCATCTTTGCAATTTTTTTCTTTAATATCACATTTTCCTACATAATCGTATTCCCTTATATCACTTTCAAATTCGCCATAATATTCACCATAACGGTACTCTTTGTCACCGTCGCGATATTTATCAGAAATTACGTAATCTTTAGGTACATCGTATTTATCAAATTTTCGATCATCATAATATCTATTGTAGTCCCATCGGTCATCATTGTTATCATCATTACGATCGAAGTCCTTTCTGTTCTCATATTTCTGTTCTCCGTAATACTGACGATATTCTTCCAGATACTCATTTCCGTCGTTTTTATTTTCATTGCGACCCTTTTTACCGTAATCTTCTTGATATTCTTTATTGTTGTAAGCGTTTATGTCCTCATTTGGTTCATATTGCTTAACTTCGAGTGCACCAATTTTTTTTAAATTGTCAAGTAAATCTCCATAAGCACCGCCTATTCCACTGACCGCACCCCCACCCGTGCAATCCCCAAAACTGAACAACGCGACGACCAAAATCCAGATCATTTGGACGAAGTGTGAAGAATGATGCAATTTCATCGTTTATAAAGAAGCAGAATCGTGCGTGACTTTAGTAATAATGTTTTAGGTTAATCCTTTAACCTCTAAATCAATCAATCTGAAATGTCTGAAATGTTTTTGTGAGGAATGTTCTTAAAAGCGATACCTATCCAGTTCAGTAGTTGTTTTGCTTTAAATAAAGTTGGGACACCGAATCTGTCATAGGGCCGTAGTTATGCTCTTCTGGCGTCGATGGTCAAACCCGGCCGACCAAATCAAACTTATGTAAAATAAATAGAGCGTCTACTCTAGAACCGGTACGATGGATTGTAGTAGTGTACGTTTATTTTACATATGTTAAGCTAGTGGATCCGCCCGCGGCTTCGCACGCGTGGATTACGAATAAAAATATTACCCTCCTGAGCAGTGGGGTAAAAAGTAGCCTATGTCCCGATCTCGGTCACAATCTATCTATGTATATACCAACGGTACATAGGGAGTGCATCTAAAAAATACCCCCTAACTTTAATCATTTACTTAAGTAATTTTTTTCATTAATTCCTACTTGTGTGGGGAGCGGGGGGGGGGGGGGGGGGGGTGTTTTGGTAAACAAACCCCCCCCCCCCCCCCACGTTTAGGGATGACTTTTGCAAATAAGTTGAATTACGTATTTCTTTATTTCTTACCAAAAGGCTAAATATGGATATTTAGATCCCTAACGTGAGAAATTAATACAAATACAAAACAAAAAAAAAAAAAATCCCATACAAACTTTCAATCCCTATTTCATCCCCATCAAGATTATGTTTTGAGACAAAAGATGACCTTCTCCAGGATATAATCATTTTGCCAAATTTCATTAAAATGCGTTCAGCCATTTATTCGTGGATAGGTAACAAACAAACTAACAAACAGAGTTACTTTCAATTCAATTCATTTATTTAATTTTTAGATGTCAAAGATCCATAATTGTTAGTAAAATAAAACTAATAATAAACATGTCAAATGGTTAGTACAAGTGCAATTTTATCAAACGAATCTATAACAAACAAAAAATATTAATATTAGAAAGTACAGTGTATGCGGTGAGTATGTGAGCATCTTGTGCAGGTACTGCGCATGTACCATACAACAGTGGTTTAAATGCTCACAGTCGAACCTGTTTGAGAACGCATTCAGTATACCGTTGGAGCTGGCCCGTATTCTGCGCCCCAGGGATGTGCACCGCTTGCGCATGGTGCTGTAGACTCAGTCCACTCGCACCTCGGCAAACCGCGCTGCAGAACCGGGGCAGCCCCCCTAGCACCCTGAACGCGTTATTGTATTGTACGCGTAGGGCATTGTACCGTTTTTGCGTATAACTAACCCACAGGCTGCTTGTGTAGAAGCTAGTACAGTACGCTCGGAATAGGTAGATTTTTACATATGTGGAGCAAACCTGCGGGCGATCATGTTCGCTCTTACAGACAATACCAATACTTTTGGTATTCAAGCCGTAAGGGTTTTGTTTTTACCAATGCGGTTGATAAACCTAAAAATTACTCATGTTCACAGTAAATAGGATTCTTACCGACTATGCTAATCAAAAATACTAAAAAAGTCCATCAGTCATTTAGTTTCATGTAAAAGGGCTTGCCCTACCATCGTACCTATTTCTGCCGCCAAGCAGCATTGCTGTGTTTCGGTTTGATACCCTTTAAACCGAAACCTTCGACTTTCCACCTACTGGTTGCCTTTTAATACAGGCACATGAAGCTTTACTGTAGGGGAAGGGTGGGTAAGACGGATAGAGCGGGCAAGATGGATACTCGAAATATCCCGAAGACGCAGCGAAATTCTACGATCTCTGCATAACAACAGCGCGGACACGATCAGCGCTTAGGCACGCTGTTGTTATGCAGAGATCGTTAAATTTCGCTGCGTCTTCGGGATATTTACGACTTATTTGATTTGGGATATTTGCGATATTTTGACGACCTCCGTGGCGCAGTGGGCGAATAGTCGACTGCGACGCAGGAGGTAGCGGGTTCGATTCCCGCCGCGGAACAAATGTTTGCATGATTTACAGATATTTGTTCCGGGTCTGGTTGTTTCTCTATATATTATAAGTATGTATTTACAAAAAAAATGTATATAAGTATTCTATCAGTTATCTGGTTCTCATAATACAAGCTCTGCTTAGTTTGGGGCTAGATAACGCTGTATGTGGAAACGTCCAGCAATATTTATTTATTTATTCATTTCGAGTATCCATCGTGCCCGCTCTATCCGTCTTTCACGCCCTTCCCCTATGCCTCAAGTTCAAAGACGCATATACCGCATGCTCCTAAGGTGCAATAGTTTGTTTTAGGCGATGGTTACCACTTAACATCCGGTGGGCCATGTGCAAGTTCCAACTCCTAAAAGGATGTAAAAATAAAAAAATAACCTTTTGCCATTAATATTGATCTTGGATTCAGCATCAATATGTATGCATTATACACAATATGTATACACACGGCGTAATTGCCGTGTGGTCTCGGCGTAATAATAGGGCCACCCCTTCTCATCCCGCGGGAGCCGTGTGAGCCGGCAAAGGGAGTTGTTCCAGGGAATGGGCAGCAGCATTCTTCTGTGTACTACACACCAACCACTGCGATCACCAAGCCGCCTGCCAAGGGTGGTGATTATGGCAAAACCCCCCTATGACAGACACAACACACAAACGGCCCCCAGTCCCCGGCGGCTCCGTCATCCCTGGAAGTGGTAGCAACCAGGGCAGTGGCAGAGCAGGGGGTGCTAAGAATCCCCGGCAGCGATCCAGCTACCACCACCGACGACTGGACCTGGCAACGTACAACACACGAACTCTCAGGGCTGACGAGAAGTTTGTCGAGCTGGAAGAAGAACTGAGCAAGCTACGTTGGGACATCCTAGGATTGTCGGAAGTCCGAAGACAGGGTCAGGACACGATGATCCTTAACTCCGGTAACTTGCTCTTCTACCGGGAGGGAGATCAACTATCCCAGGGTGGTGTCGGGTTTCTCGTCCGCAAGTCCCTCGTTAACAACGTGACAAAAGTCGACAGTGTGTCGAACAGGGTAGCATACCTTATACTCAGAATTACCGAAAGGTATTCGTTGAAGGTCATACAGGTATATGCGCCGACCTCGACACACCCAGACGATGAAGTGGAAGCAATGTATGAGGAGATCTCCGAGGCCATACATACTTCCAAGACTCATTTCACGGTTGTAATGGGGGACTTCAACGCAAAGCTAGGCACAAGGAAATACGATGAGCTGAGAGTGGGGCCATTTGGATTCGGGCGGCGGAACCGAAGGGGCCAGAGACTGGCCGACTTCATGGAGAAGGAGGGCCTCTTCATGATGAACTCCTTCTATGAGAAGCGGCCAGCCAGAAAGTGGACGTGGATAAGCCCCGACGGTTTCACTAGAAATGAGATAGACTTCATTATGACGACCAAGAAGCAAATATTTGATAATGTCGCTGTGATCAGCAGGGTGAAAACCGGGAGCGATCACCGCATTGTTAGAGGCACATTGAATATCGATGTTAAGCTTGAAAGGGCACGTCTGATGAAGTCTGCGCTCCGTCCAAATCCTGCCCAAATCCAAAACCCCGAGAGCTTTCAGCTAGAACTGCACAATCGCTTCCAGTGCCTAGCCAGCTGCAATGATATTGACGAGATAAACAACGGGTTGGTGGAAACTGTCCAAGCGGTGGGATCTAAGTTCTTTAAGACCCCCCGCCGAACTAAGCACCAGAAACTCTCAGATGAAACCATTAAGCTAATGGAGGACCGGGATGAAATGAGATTGCAGTCTTCAGCTGATATGTCGGCATACGGCGTGCTTAATAGACGAATCTCGATATCTATGCGACACGATCTGCGTACCTTTAATACATCTCGTATTAAGGTCGCAATAGAAAGGAACAAAGGTTCAAAAGTGTTTGCAAAGCATTCGTCTATAGGGCAAAGCCAAATGACTAAGCTGAAGACCGACAGCGGCACTATCATTTCGTCGAAACCGGAGATTCTGAGAGAGGTCGAAAAGTTCTATGGACAGATGTACACCTCAACACAAAACCCCGTTGGTCAGTTGGCTCAGGACACCAGAGCCAAACTAACCCGACACTATACCGAAGACATCCCGGACATCAGCCTGTACGAGATTAGGATCGCTCTGAAACAGCTTAAAAACAACAAGGCACCAGGTGAGGATGGAGTTACGACAGAACTTCTGAGAGCGGGTGGATATCCGGTACTTCAAGTCCTCCAGAAGTTATTTAACTCCGTCGTCCTCGAAGGAACCACGCCAAAAGCGTGGGATAAGAGCGTGATGGTGCTTTTCTCTAAAAAAGGTGATAAAACCTTATTAAAGAACTACAGGCCCATCTCGCTCTTGAGCCACGTTTACAAGCTGTTTTCGAGAGTGATTACGAACCGTCTCGCACGCAGGTTCGATGACTTCCAGCCTCCCGAACAAGCCGGTTTCCGAAAAGGCTTTAGTACCATAGACCACATCCACACGCTACGCCAGATTATACAGAAGACCGAGGAGTATAATCGGCCGTTATGTCTAGCGTTTGTGGACTATGAAAAAGCCTTCGATTCAATCAAGACCTGGGCGGTACTGCAGTCTCTTCAGCGATGCCAAATCGACTATAGGTATATCGAAGTGTTGAAGTGTTTGTATAGTAACGCCACCATGTCAGTCCGTCTACAGGACCAGAGTACGGAACCAATCCAATTGCAGAGAGGCGTGAGACAGGGAGACGTAATTTCTCCGAAACTGTTCACAAACTCATTGGAGGACGTTTTCAAACTCTTGGTCTGGGACAGACTTGGCATCAATATCAATGGCGAATACATCACTCACCTTCGTTTTGCCGATGATATAGTCATTATGGCTGAATCGCTCGAGGAACTCGGTACCATCCTCAACGACCTCAGTAGGGTCTCCCAACAGGTAGGTCTTAAAATGAACATGGATAAGACGAAAATCATGTCAAATATCCATGTTGCGCCCGTACCGGTAGTTGTTGGGGGCGATACTCTCGAAGTTGTCGACGAATATGTATACCTAGGACAAACTGTCCAATTAGGTAAGTCCAACTTCGACAAAGAGGTCGCACGAAGAATCCAACTCGGCTGGGCAGCGTTCGGGAAACTTCGCGATATCTTCTCGTCCAAAATTCCCCAGAGCCTGAAGACTAAAGTCTTCAACCAGTGTGTGTTGCCAGTGATGACCTATGGCACTGAAACGTGGTCCTTTACTCATGGCCTCATGACCAAGCTCAAGGTCGCTCAACGAGCTATGGAGAGGGCTATGCTTGGGGTTTCTTTGCGTGACAAAATCCGCAATGAGGAAATCCGCAGAAGAACTAAAGTTGCCGACATAGCTCTCAAAATTAGCAAGTTGAAGTGGCAATGGGCAGGCCACATCGCTCGTAGAACCGATAACCGTTGGGGAAGAAAGGTTCTCGAGTGGAGACCACGGACTGGAAGACGCAGCGTAGGCCGGCCCCCCACAAGGTGGACCGACGATCTAGTAAGAATCGCGGGGAGCCGTTGGGCGCAAATGGCTACCAATCGCTCGTTGTGGCGATCTAAGGGGGAGGCTTATGTTCAGCAGTGGACGTCTCCGGCTGATGATGATGTATGCATTTTCGGTTGTTGAGGAAACACTTTTGAAATTCTTATTTTTACCACCAATGTTAAATCTTTCAAATCTACATACATACATGACATCTCAATTTTCATTTTAACAAGTTGAAAAATATATCTAGTATGCACTAGAGGTTTGCCCCAAACTGAAATCTCACGAGTCTCCCGAAACAAAAAAAAAATTTCTTAGGGCGACTCGCAACGATGCCTAAACGTATTTAGTGGCTAAATATGAATGAATGAATGAATACACTTTATTGTACACATTAAAAAATAGAAATTACAGACTAAATAGAAGACACAAAGCAAAAATGTACAATGGGCGGTCTTATCGCTTTGAAGCGATATCTTCCAGACAACCTTTGGATGGAGAGGATATAGTAATGTCAAAGATGGTCGGGGGTGCACATACGATGTGGATGAAGGGAGTGCAACTTATAACTAAATAAAATATAAATAGATATAAATAAATTATGAATATGATTTAAGGAGTTGTCAAATCATACCAATGCGTACAACTTAAACTTGTTTAGTTGCTAAATACGTTTAGTGATCATCTTTGACTTATAAAATAGTGCCTCGAAATGAGGAACCAATTTACTTGAACTACAGTTTCATTCAAATTACAGGTAACGGGAGTTCATGTAATTTGGATACATTTTTGGGGTACATATTGCAGTTATTCTGGATTTCAGACTTTTGCCTATATTTGTGTTACTAAAGGTACACGCATACCAAATTTCAGCACTGTGGGGTCACTGGTGTACCCTGTGACTTTTGTCAAATTTCAGTTTTTATTCAGGCTAATAACTTTAAAACTACAAAGTTGAAACTAAAAATAAAAATGGGATTAAAAGGAACACACTAAGACCTTTTATTAGACATGCCACTTGACCGTACAGTCCCATTTTGTTTTTTTTTACCCCTCTTGAACCCCAATATCTTAATAACCCCCTCTACATTTTCAGCTCATTTAGTCACACCAAAATTGTGTCATCACTACCTACTTATATACCAAATTTCACGATAATCGGATAAACGCTTCGAAAGTTATCCTCTTACAACGCTGATTTGCCCAAGTTGTTTGAGTGATCTCGCTTTGCTCGATCAATAACTCAGATCTTTTTATACCTACTTTATTTATTGTTTTCGTGATTATTGTTAGATGATTTCAGAATGTATAGTTAAGTCGATTAGTGGTAGGTAGGTCGTATTATGTCCAGGTCAGATAACGATAATTATCGTTTCTTGTTTCGAACTATATTTAACATGTGAAAGTACTGGATTAAAACACTATAGATTTGCAATTTGTACAGTTATAATGTATTTAAAAATTATATTTACTTAAAAACTAAAGGAAGAAGCGAAAAATTGACCTGGATATGAGGGGTACACTAAAGTTTCATCACTAATAAAAAAATACTATTAATGGTCAAAAAAGAATTTATTGTTTTTCAAAATATTCTCCCTTTGCGTTATGCACTTTTTCATACCATTGAACTAATTTTGAAAACATTTGTGCCACTCCTCTTCGGTGACGTCAGATACATGTTTTTCATACTCTTGGACAGCCTCTTCTGGTGTTGAAAATCGTGGATCACGTAATTGGTTCTTGATTTTTGGGAACAGAAAAAAGTCACACGGTGCTAGGTCAGGACTGTATGCTGAATGACTCATAAGTTGTATGGCCGCGTGGGAACTTGCATTGTCGTAGTGCAAGATGTTACGGCGTTTACCGTTATTTTCACGGAGTTAGTCAAGATTTTCCGGTAAACAAATGGTCGTGTACCAGTCACTATTCACGGTACGACGATTTTCTAAAGCAACAGTAGCCACGTGTCCAGTTTTATTAAAAAAAGAAGCAATCATCCGCTTCGAGGCACTTTTCTCGCGCGCCACTTTGGTTGGTTTCGGCTCATCTCGAAAGACCCATACGCTCGATTGCT
The DNA here is from genome assembly GCA_918857605.2 of Philereme vetulata. NCBI lineage: Eukaryota > Metazoa > Arthropoda > Insecta > Lepidoptera > Geometridae > Philereme > Philereme vetulata. Next base: position 9,828,633 of record OU975446.1, read on the forward strand.
GCTATAGCACCCGGCTCAAAATATAATTCTACCTCGCTAAGTCTGCACACTAGGTCGTACAAGACACGAAGACACGAAGCATAAGAGTAGCAAAAGCGGACTAGGTATCTATTTCATCCCATTTATCTTGTGTTTTAATATGGCTGATTTATGTTTCTATGAGACCATCTGGCCAAGTTTTGTGCTGGAGTTCTTACGCTACCTCATAGATCTCCTACAGGTATGTAATACTCTGTACTAGATAAACGTGCCCTACAAAACACTGCCCAGCTAGCTGAGGTTGGCAGGTAGGAAACGTTTTTAGCATTAAGCCCACCTTGTGTACATTTAATGTGTATTTGGGCAATAAAGTATTATATGATTATAATAATAAAGCAATCAAGCTCTCAGTTAGAAATCCAAGTCACTCATACAAATTTTGACCCTAATAACGTTACCTTCGCTGATACGGAAGGTAACATTTTCTTTTTAAGAGTAGTAGAATTTCTTGTGAAAGGACTCGTCCAGGGAAGTACTGCCACCATACCTATTGCTGTGTTTGGTTTAAAGGGTATGGTTGCCGGGGAAATTACAGGCACATGAGGTTTTACATCTGTATGCCTCAAGTAGATGGACGCTGGGCAGTGCATCGTAGGGAATGTTTCTAAGGTGCGTGACTTTCGAGACAATGCTTTGTTATAGGCGATGGTTACTTCTTGACATCAGGTGAGCAATAGGCTTCTTTCGCCTCTAGGTAGTATAAAAATGTGAAAGGCTAGGCCACATGACCCGCAGGAACAAGATAGATGTGTTAAAGAAATCTCAGTATGGATACCCGTAGACGGCAGTAGACGACGGGGCCGCTAAGAAAACGCTGGCGCGATTATCTAGATATCTCTAACAGGGATCGAGAGGAGTGGAAAGAATTGGGGGAGACCTGTGCTCAACAGTGGGACAGTACAGGATTGAAAAAACGTTACATTACTTAGAATTTGTCAAACTTTACCACAGGCATTTCGATGGTAGATAATGATGAAGCATTAACGTCTTTATCATAAATTAGAGACTTCTTGTAGAGCGCTTGTGTCGCTATAGTGCTTAATGGTAATAGTAAAAATTTAATTTATTTGTTTCTAAATCAATGAAAATTTCTAAGAAAGAAAAACACAAAAAATATAAATATCTTTTTCAAGTTATACATATAAAATGATATAGAATACAGTAGATGCTACACACTTATCAATTTTAGACCAAAATCACACAAATTTTCCTGAATATAGATGGCTGTCAAAAGCTGAGATTGGAATAGGAAGAATTCTTGAGTTGTAGTTGGAAAATCAGAGATTATTCGTGCATACGCGGCAATAACGTCAGGATCTGAAAACGAAATGTAATATTTAAATTCAATTCAATTTTTTTTAGCGTAAAGGGGCCAAAACTCCTTTAATAACAATAAATATTTACATGTCTAAAATACAAAAGGAACAGTTCAATCGTCTAAAGACCGTTCCAAACGATCTATAAATAGCTCAACTGCTCCAGATCACTACCAGGCGGAAGTGTCCCCAAGGCACTGGCTGCATTGCCCCACTGAATTGCAATGCTTATGCGTTGACCCAGGTAAGCGCCAGCTCTCGGATCACACGTGGCTTCGACTAGATGCCCAGAAATAATTTTGAAATCTGAAAACGCGATGGGCTTCGGTACCCCATGAACCCAGGGTCTCGACCCTAAATGGCTCAAACACGGAAGCTCTTTCGAGACTTCCATATTTGCGCCGCTTGAGATCTTCGGCTGAAATTGCCGCCGCACCTGCCCCAACTGCTGTACCAGACAGATGAGATGCCGCAAGGGTATCGACGCACGTGACGTCCCGCACCAAAGGCCTACCCTTCTCCCAAGGTATAAGAGTCATACCGTCAGGCCTCTTACCATCGTCACGTATCAGACTGTTTGGTTCGAGAACGGCTGGAACGAACACGATAATCCATGGTGACCAAGCTGTTCTACTGCCGAACCGCACTGACACTGATGAAGGGTGCAGCACCGCGCACCCAACCGTAAACAAGTTACCAAGTTATAAGTAACAAGTTATATATATCTGTGATTGATAAACTCCGAAATAGTTTGACTGATTACCATGCAAGTTGGCATTTAAGTGCTTTTTCATAGAGAAGCTTCTTACATGACAAACCATGCGTGGAAGCTAAGTTATCTTAAATAGGTGCACACTAATGCAGGTAAAAATACTTCTTTAGCTATATTCACTAGAAGTATGAAATGGCCTAGAGCCTAAGATGAAATCTTATACGCGTAATATTGCATTTTATGATAACGATTATTTTCCGTCTCCCTTTTGTTTAATACATTATTATTTTTCAATTAAAATATTTGTTACGTTTGTAAGGGTAGTCAGTTGTATGATCACTTACCTTTGCTATCAAAGGCTTTTGGCCCTACAAAAGAGGCTGGGATGAGATCATCGATATCCGCGTGTACTTCTGCAAGGTCCAACTGAAGGTGAGGGATCTTTGGAATTACAGCAGTGAAGGTGCCAGACTCTAAAATTAAAAAAATACATTTACTGAATAGAATTACAGCACAAGAAGAATTTAGGGCTTGGTTCCCGATACGGGAAAAATGTTTGCGTTATCTGCAAATGCTTGTAATAGCAAGATTTGAAGTTAAATTATGTAAGTATGTTCACCAGAAACAACTTACATTAAGCATTTTAGTGCCAAGTCTAGTCGAGTCAAAATCTTTTATTCATTGAAATCACAAGGAACACTTTGAAACGTCAATTTTACTGCCTGTTCCTTTGCGACCAAGCCAGGTAAAAAAGGCAAGAAAACAAAGCTGGTTGTTTTTTTAATGACCCTATTAGAATACATAACAATAAACAATATAAATAACGTCTAAATTGTAACATTTTTGAACGAGTTGGAATCTAAATAATCCGATATTTTATAGTAGATTTTTTTATAAAGATATCGTTTAACAACACCTCCGTGGTGCACCGGGCGAATAGCCGGCGGAGACGCAGGAGGTAGCGGGTTCGATCCCGCTGCGGAACAAATGTTTGCATGATCTACAGATGTTGTTCCGGGTCTGGTTGTTTCTCTATATATTATAAGTATGTATTTACAAAAAAAAGCATATAAGTATTTTATCAGTTATCTGGTTCCCATAGTACAAGCTCTGCTTAGTTTGAGGCTAGATAGCGCTGTGTGAAATGTCCAGAAATATTTATTATATTTATTTATTTTAATTACGTTTTTAAAGTAACTTACTAAATTCAATTGTGGCATAGTCACTCAAGACTATGGACTCCTTTGCCGTTCTCTGGTACCGGAAGTAGGCTTTTGGCGTAGTTTGGTTCAATTTCGTGAAGTCTAACGCAATAACTAAGTTTCTCGTCTCTTTGTTGACGCTGAAATTAATTAATTATCTTTTTATTTTTCCACAGCAAGCTTCTTACTTTTCACAATAATGCATCATCATCATCATCCACAGCCCATAAGTACCCATTGCTGGGTGTAGGCCTCCCGTTGTAAACGCCACCCTTCCCGGTCCTGTGCTGCGCGCATCCAGGAGTTGCCCGCGACTTTCTTTATGTCGTCGACCCACCGCGCCGACGGACGTCCTGGACTTCTTAGATCTGTTCTTGGCGGCCATTCAGTCAAAGATTTACTCCGACTGCCATCACCTCGTCTAGCCAAGTGTCCTGCCCAGTTCCACTTGAGTTCCACCAACCATGTTCCGACGTCTTGGACTTTCGTCTAGCGTCGGATTAGTCGGAACTCGATCCAGCAGTTTGATAAATACAGTAATGTATAATAACCCGTAAAGAGCAACGAGACAATTTGAAAATTGTATTAGCGTTTGATTATTCTAACTTAGATACAGATACATAACATACTTACTAGAATTCGCTAATTTTTATACTACTAAGTCCTGTTACACGCAGCCTAGTCCTTATCACAGTTAGATTAGCGAATGGCAAGTAAATAGAGCTTCTTTTCAAGTACAAAGGGTCTGGAATTGGCCCGTAAGCTGGTTTACACTTGGAGTTTCGCGCAAGGTATTTGCGAATACACTGTCTATCGTCGAGTGCGCAGGGGCGAATGAGTTGGTCGTCTCTGTCATTCCTACCTGTAATTATTAACAACTTATAGTATTTTATTTATAGTGTTATCCGAACACATACGGAAAATTCCAAGATTTTAAAAATCATCTCAAAAATTCCAAGCCTTCCTCTTGATACGAGGACGCACTGCCAATTGTGCTACAGGCTCTTGTCACGCTAGGATCGAAATTAGTGAGATGATTCAGAATTACGGCTAAAGCGCCGTTAGCCCCATCTACAGGAAAACTTATGTAGTTTTTTGTACCTGCTCAATGCCAAACGTTGCAGTTCAGTACATTGACAAGAGATGTCGCGTTGCTTATTTCAAATATTATTTTATTTATAGTGTTATCCGAACACATACGGAAAATTCCAAGATTTTTAATATAGCTTTATAATACTCTTAATAAACCTAACAGGAGTACAAAAAGGCATTGTAAATTTAAAATGAAACTTTAAATTACAAAAATCATTTCATTTCAACATCAAAAGCAAATGATTTATTTATAAATAGCTTACTCGCCGAACTTCGTACTACATTGATATAATCGGCCATCTTAAGTTGCATCTATGTCTAAAATGAATATTCACCATAATTTTTTTGGGTGATTTTTTTCGATATTTTAATAGTTATTCTGCTATTTGGGGCGCAGACAAATCGAACTACTTAAAGATCATCAAAATTGGTTAAGCCGTTTATAAGTTATAAATGGTGTAACTAACCTGTTTTTTGTTTTATATTTATAAATGAAAAACAAGTCGTGAAAATGAAAAGATGACCCATGGAAATACGTCAAAATAGCTCAAAATTCAACATGCAAAATAAATCTACAATTTCAGCAATGCTTACCTAGCCCAACAAGATCGACTCGGTCGTAATAGCAGTCCTTGCCGTTTCTCCAGTCATCATCATTGTAGAAATAGCTGTAACCTCTGTCATAGTTATAGTCCCTGCATCTTCGATAATATCGTCGACATTTATTATAATCACTTCGGCCCTTGGTGTTATCATAACAGTCTTTATCGTAATCATTACGATTTTGCTTGTCATCATAACGATCCAAGCATTTATCATAATCAGAACGATCTTTGGATTTATCATAGCAATCTTTTTCATAACCGTAACTACCTTTATCGTTGTCGTAACGGTCTAAGCATTTTTTATATTCCTCACGGTCTTTATTGCTATCATAACAGTCCTTTTCGTAACCGTAACGATCTCTATCGTTATAATATCGGTATCTATTACCAGTAAAACGATCCTTTTCGTCATAGTAACGGTCTTCATTGCCATATTGTTCACGGCATTTGTCATATTCATTTCGACCCTTTGCTTTATCATAACAGTCTTTGCCATCTTTGCAATTTTTTTCTTTAATATCACATTTTCTTACATAATCGTATTCTGTATCACTTCTAAATTCGCCATAATAACGGTTATCTTTGTCACCGTCGCGATATCTATCAGAAATTACATAATCTTTAGGTACATCGTATTTATCAAATTTTCGGTCATCATAATATCTATTGTAGTCCCATCGATCATCCTTTTGATCATCATAACGATCGAAGTCCTTCTGGTTCTCATATTTCTGTTTACCGTTATACATACGATATTCTTCTAGATATTCACTTTCGTCTTTTTTATTGTCATCGCGACCTTTTTTACCGTCATCTTCTTGATATTCTTTATGGTTGTAAGCGTTTATGTCCTCTTTCGGTTCATATTGCTTAACTTCGAAGGCGTCAAATTTTTTCAAATTGTCTAGCAAATCTCCATAAGCACCGCCTATTCCACTGACCGCACCCCCACCCGTGCAATCCCCAAAACTGAACAACGCGACGACCAAAATCAAGATCATTTGGACGAAGTGTGGAGAATTATATAAATTCATCGTTTTTATAGGTGCAGAATCGTGCGTGACTTTAATATTAATGTTTGTAGGTGTAACCTTTAATCGGTAAATCAATCAATATTGTTGTGAAGGATGTTCTTGAAAACGATACCTAACCAGTTCGGTAATTTTTTGCTTTGAATAAAGTTGGGACACCAAATCCGTCATCAGCCGTAGGATGCTCCTTTGGCGTCGGCGGCCGACCAAATAAAACGTATGTAATACGCGCTTCCTCCAGAACCGGTACGACGTCGTATGGATATATGTTATAGTAGTGTACGTTTATTTTACTTACGTCTGATTTGGTCGGTTGAGTTCGGCCGCCGACGCCCAAGCATACTACAGATTGGGTGTATTCTAACCATAAATAAAATAAATAGATATTGCTGGACATTTCATACAGCGGTATCTAACCCCAAACTAAGCCGAGCTTGTACAATGGAAACCAGATAACTGTTAGAATACTTATATACTTATTTTGTAAATAGATATTTGTAACTAGCTGACCAATCCGCATCTTTGCACACTTAGTTTTTCAATAAAAACATTACCCTCCTTCTGAGCAGTTGGGTAAAAAGTATAATATGTTACCCGAGGATAGTGTAGCTTCCTAACAGTGAAATATTTTTTTAAATCGGTCCAGTAGTTTCGGAGCCTATTCAATACAAACAAACAAATCTTTCTTTTTTATAATATTAGTATAGATATATAGAAAAACAACCAGACCCGGAACAAATATCTCGTGCAAACCTTTGCACTATCCACAGCTATCTTCCGCGTCTCAGCCGGTTATTCGCTCACTCCGCCACGGAGGTCGTGTAAGGGTTCAGTTTTTACCACTTTGGTACCAAAACCTAAAAATTACTCTGTTTCCACAGTATATAGAATTATTCCCGATTTAGCTATTCAAAATACTAAAAAAGTTCAACAGACTTATATACCTATATATACCTATATACCTATATTTACCTATATTATTATATTTACCTACCATTTACCGCCATTAAGGGTAGAGTTCCATGTGAAAGAGCTCGCCCGAGGAACCACTATACCTATTTTTACCGCCACGCAGCATTGCTGTGTTTCGGTTTGAAGGGAATGGTTGCTTTTAATTAGAAAGAAAGAAAGAAAGAAAACATTTTATTCAAAAAACCACACATTAATAAAGAAAAAAAAAAACACAACAACAATTAAAATTTAATCTAAGCACAAACAAACATTTAAAAGCTCCGTGTGGGGATGAATTGGTATTCAGCTCAGCATGATGCTGCGGCATGTTAATATGCCGCAGCGCTGGTCTTCCGCTGAGTCCAGTATTACCTCACGTACTTCCTGAACAAGGGTAGCCTTCATAAGAAAAACAAACACAACTATTGTTTAATTAAAAGCTAACCATATTAAATACATACATAAAACAATTAAATACCTACTATTTTAATCTAATAAAACTATCACTACTAACTATCACACTTAAAAATATTTCACTGGTATATTTTAGACAAGACATAGAGACCAGGAAAAGAGCAGAATTACGGGTACATGAGGCTTTACCTCAAGTTCCTCCAAGTTTATAGACGCGTACAAGGCATGTTCCTAAGGTGCGTAACCTACGAAGCAATACTTTGTTATAGGTGATGATTACCAATTAACATCCCGTGGCCATGTGCAAGTTCCATCTCATAAAAGGTCGTAAATAAAAAATAAAACCCTTTCCCATTAATCATCATCATCATATCAGCCGCAGGACGTCCAGTGCTGGACAAAGGCCTCCCTCATTGATCTCCAGGAACTGCGGTTGGAAGCGGCCTGTCACCAACGCCGACCTGCGGTTCTTACCAAGTCGTCTGCCCATCTTGTAGTGGGCGTCCTACGCTGCGCTTGCCGGTCCGTGGCCTCCATTCGAGAACTTTCCGGCCCATTAATATTGATATTGTATTCAACATCGTTGCAAACTCAGTCGTTCAGGGAACACTTTTGAAATTCTTATTTTTACCACCTTATAGATCTCTCAAATCTTCATACACGATGACGTCTCAATTTTCATTTCAACAAGTTGAAAAATAGATATGATATACTATTACATAACCCGGATCTTTTTATACATTACTATCTGCAGCTTTGCACTCATAGTTTTTAGGGTTCCGTACCTCAAAAGGTAAAAAAAGGAACCCTTATAAGATCACTCTCTCGTCCGGCTATCCGTGTGTCACCACCGATTTTCTCAGGAACGGGTGGACCAAAATTTACCTTAATTCTCAACTTTTATAATTTTTCGGAATTTCCCCTTTAATTGTGCTGTAAGACTTTAACCAAAATTGACAACTCAAGGTCAACCGGAGTTACCCTATAGGTTTTGGGTTGAGAACCTATATGGTAGTTCCCGTTGACCTAAAATCTCGAAACGTGGCAAAAAGCAAGGTTATTAGTTGAAAATTAAATAGTGTCCCCATACATACATATGTAGTTGACGCCAAAAAAGATAGATCATACAATTACGAGGACTAACTTAATTGGCACCAACCTCAAATACGGTAAAAAAATAAAATTGTGGTATTGAATAAAATAAATATTTAAGTGGGGCTCCTATACCACAGACATTATTTTTTTTCAGGCATGTTTTTATAGATAATGATACGAAACCCTTCGTGCGCGAGTTCCACTCGCACTTGACCGGTTTTTATTCAATAAAACATTACTTTCCTTCTGCGCAGTTGGGTAAAAACTAGATTATGTTAATCCGAGATAATGTTGCATTCTAATGGTAAAATAATTTTTGAAATCGGACCAATAGTTTTTGAGTGTTCTCGTTATAAACATACAAAAATACAAATCTTTTCTCTTTATAATAATACAATATAGATGATCTACTAGTTAGCGTTTTCGTGATTATTGTTAGATGATTTCAGAACGTATAATTAAGTCGATTAGTGGAAGGTAGGTCGGATCATGCCTTGGTCAGATAACTGTAATTATCGTTGCTTGTTTTGAGCTGTAATTAACATACCAAAGCCCTGGATTAAAACGCAATAGTTTTAGAATTGTTACTGCTCGATATAGTCAACTGGGACTAAATATCATTATTATTGATGCAAGAGACTTCCGCATAAGAAAGCCTAGAGAATCTGGTTTAAGATATTTATTTCTCAAAAATTACAATTCACTTATAGAGAAACATAAAAATATTAGTTCATAATTTGTTGGGCTGATCCTACTAATAACTAACTTAAAAGTGATACAAAAGTTTGTACTAAATAAAAGTTAAGATATAGAATCGATAGGAGTTTATGAAGAACCAATGATACAAAAATAAATGTCTGAATTTTAATAACATTTATTATAATTATAAATGATTGTTTTAAGCACCAATGAGTTTGAGCCCAAAGTCACATATATTTTTCTGTATATAGATCGCCATAAAAAGCTGAGCTTTTAGTAGAAATTCTTCTTGAATTGCAGTTGGTACATCAGAAAGAAGCTTCGCATAGGCTGCTATTACATCTGGGTCTGAAAATAGTGAGATTATATTATAGTTCCTAAAAAATGGTTTTAACATGGTAATAACTCGACACTTGTGCCTTAAATTCTATAGATAAAATTACTTCTTTTTGACGACCTCCGTGGCGCTGTGGGCGAATAGCCGGCGCAGGAGGTGTTCAATTCCAATGTTTGCATGGTCTACAGATATTTGTTCTGGGTTTGGATATTTTTATATATATTATAAGTATGTATTAACAAAAAAAAGTTTATAAGTATGATATCAGTTATCAGGTTCCCATAGTACAAGCTCTGCTTAGTTTGGAGCTAGATAGCGCTGTGAGAAATGTCTAGCAATATTTATTTATTTGTTAATTTTACAAAATCCGTATTAGTATGAGCAATACCAAACTAAGTTTTATTTTGGTAGGTAGTGCCTTCCCTTTGGTAATAAAAACAGGGTTCTCACAAATCACTTCTAATGCTACAATAAAGATATTTCAGATCGCGTAACATTTTGTTCCTCGGCAGAAATCTTCGTCTCATCATATTGCGTCCCTGCTGGATATACCTCCAGGAAAGTATTACTAGCAAGTTATAGTTCGGATTGTTAAGCTCTAGCCTCAGGCCGGTATTAGTGCTCGACCAACCGTCGGTGCGTACTATCGTTCCTGACGATGCGCATAACCAGTCGTCAGTTTGTAAGGTTCAGTGCTCTCCTGAACAACCAAACTGGCCGGACTTACAGTCTTAAACACGTACATGAATGATACACGCATCCGTACGGTCGCTCCACCGATCTGTGTAGCACTGAACGCGTTAATATGTTTTCATAGCGCGTCGGTCGACCGACGGCACGCATGCGGACGCTCTTGACCGACGGTCCTCGTACGCAGTGCGTACAAATGACAAGCGTGACCCATACGCACCGATGGTCGGTCGAACAAAAACCGGTCTTAAGGTTAAAACTATAGCTTCACGAGGCAGTGTATTCTAGTTGATAGCAGGATCTATAAGTTTGTAAGTGTACCACAGCTTCACAGTATCTGCACGTTTTGTCACCATTTGGAGATGATGACTATGATGAAGATAGCGATGACCATAATGGTGTTCCTTTTTATCTAAATAGATAAAAGAAACACTAGCATTGGTGTCACTGCTGGTACCATAGATTGCAAACAATTTGATTGATTTATCTTATCATACCGGTACTGGTAAAAGCTTTCGGTCCAACGAAGAAAGGCGGAAACATATCGTCCACATCTGCGTGTATCTCTGCCAAGTCCAGTCGAAGGTGTGGTACTTTCGGTATTACTGCAGTGAATGTCCCTGAATCTGTAAAATTTTTTTTTTACAATTAATATTGTTGCGTTATTCTTTGACGACCTCCGTGGCGCAGTGGGCGAACAGCCGGCTGAGACACAGGAGCGGGTTCGATTACCGCCACGGAACAAATGTTTGCATGATCTACAGATATTTGTTCCGGGTCTGGTTGTTTTTCTATATATTTTAAGTATGTATTTACAAAAAAAGTATATAAGTATTCTATCTTTCTTCTGTTGTCTGGTTCCCATAGTACAAACTCAGCTTAGTTTGGGGCTAGATAGCGCTGTGTGAAATGTCCAGCAATATTTATTTATTTAATTGTAATAAAATACAAGTAACTTTTTAGCAAAAATATAACCAACTTAACCAAACTACTGAACTGATTTTGATGAAATTTCTATGAGACTAATATGGAAGTATATCCTTTCAAATAAAAAAAAAATCTAAATCGGTTGATAAGTGACGGAGTTCTCAGGTAAAAACATAAAGCCGAATTACATTCTCATAAAATTTGAGGGTTGCCCTCGACTTTTTTAGGATCTCATCATCAGATCCTGACTTGGTGCGAATGGGACCACCTGGAAAGTATACCTACCCTTTTAAACAAAAAAATAATTACTCGAATCTTACATATCTATTTTATTTTAATTTAAGTATATATTTTTAAACTGAATATATAACTAAATATTCTGTGAATATTTCAAGCGTCTACCTGTTGCCGTTATCAATATCGAGCTAAAACGAGCAAAATATCACGTTTGTTATATGGGAGCCACCCATATATATGTATTTTATTATGTTTCTAGTTTTTTTTGTTATAGCAGCAACAGAAAAACATCATCTGTGAAAATTTCAACTGTCTAATTATCAAGGTTCATAAGATACATCCTGGTGACAGACGGACCGACAGTGGAGTCTTAGCAATAGGGTGCCGTTTTAACCTTTGGGTACGGAACCCTAAAAAAGATTCCGAAAAATTTAGAACCTCCTACTTTTTTGAAGTCATTTAAAAATCGGGGGTTAATAACATACTAAATTTCTCTAAATCAGCATCATTGTCTGCTTTATGTGGTATAGTCCCACCGTAACCATTACAAAAATGAGTCTAGTGCAATGTCTGGACTATTTAACCTTTTGATAACTGATTTTTATGCATTTGATCAGCAAAATCAGCTCCTTAAAACTTAAATGACCCCTTCCTTAGATAGATAGATAATGTATTTATAGTGCACACTATTAAAAATAAACAAATAAATGAAAATACACTTATAAATCATAGGTACAATGGGCGGCCTTCTAGCTAAAACCTACTAAAACTTCCATATATTGAAAAATCAATGTCCTAAATAACATTTTAACTTACTAAATTGGACTGTAACGTAGTCACTCAGAACTATGGACTCCTTCGCCGTTCTCTTGTATCTGAAGTAGGCTTTTGGTGAAGTCTCATTTAAATCTTTGTAGTCTATCGCAAAAACTAGGTTTCCAGTGTCTTTGTTGACGCTAAAACAAATCAGATCGTTAGTCTAAATTTCTACATAGAAGTTGGCGTAGGAACCTAAATTTACTCTGATTAGTGCAGTTCATGGATTACCTCAAAGAGTTTAGATGACTAGAGCGATATTTGCATAGGAAGAGACGTAAAAGGATTGCGAAAACGCGATAGGTCTCCTACAGAGTTTTCGCACATGATAAGTTGCGACGTTTCGAAGTCCGCGCCCCGTCTCAAGTAGTCGCAAGCCAAGCGTTGTGCGAAGTTAGCTTATTAGAGTAAGATCTTCATAAACATGCACAATAGTATCAAAAACTAATGTTAGGACATGCCTCTGACTACCCCTTCTGGGATATTTTTATGGGTAAGAGGTTTGAGGATGTGCATAATGGGAATTATTAGAATTGTAAGAGCTATGTTATTATTTAATTATTTACTTATATGAAATATATATTACGCTTCGTTTTTTGCCTATTCCATAGCCAGAAAGGCAAGTCAAGTAATACCATTTAAACGGAATAATATTTCATAACATTTAGTGTGTCGCCAATGCGGTAACCGATCAAAATAAATCTGCAGTTAAAAGGCAGCAAACTGCTTAAATCCACCAGAATTACCACAAATGGCGATATACCGCGAGGCGTGTAAAATAGTCCCCAAAATGTATGATACAGTACCACGACCGCTCTGTTGGGGATAGTTCTCTTACATAGTTTTTGTATGGCCATGGTAAGTTGCGACGTTTCGAAGCCCGCGCCCCGTCTCAAGTAGCCGCAAGCCAAGCGTTGTGCGACAAGCACGTTCTGTCTTAAACTTTGACTATGCAATCACCCTGTATGACTAATATTTACGTCTTGCCCTTTCCTGTATGAATCGCGCCGCGTCCGCACCCCACTAATAACGCTCGCTTTACGGCTTACGTCTTTTCCAATACCGAGATTTTATTATAATGAAAATATTTTAGATCTGCAGACAAAATAATAGCTCCAGTTGGAATGATTTTCATTTTCCAGTTGGATTTTTAGATGGGATATAGGCTTGAGTTCAAAATACTTACTAAAATTCACTAATCTTTGAACTCGCAAGTCCCTTCACCCAAAGCCTGGTTAATACCACTGTTAGGTTGAAGGAGGGGTAGTAAGCAGTAAGTCTCTCAAAGAACAGAGGGTCTGGAACAGGTCCATACATGGGCGTACATTTCGAGTTAGCAGCAAAGAACTTCCGTATACATTCCCAGTCGTCAAAAGCGCATGGACGGTATAATACATCCTCGCGATCGTATTTCTCTGTAAACCAAGCATATTTATTTAACATAACACAACTATTAAAAAAACTGAAATAGGGATGTAAATTGTATTTCTTTTACAATGATTCTTCATACAGAGTGGAAAGTTCCATGATCACTTTTCACACTGAAAACATTTTTTTCAAAACTCATTGCACTAAACTTCAAAGTTAGAGTTAGTTTTAGTAATTATCAGTTCTGCGTTTGTGTCGCATAGCAACTTTCCACCCTGTTGCCTATTATCAGAGCAGTTCTCCAAAGGTACAAGATCTAGAATTAAATCAAGATCAAGTAATGAAAAACCGGTCAAGTGCGAGTCGGACTCGCGCACGAAGGGTTTCGTACCATGATCTATAAAAACGGCAAAAAATCATGTCTGTTGTATGGGAGCCTCACTTAAATATTTAGTTTATTCAATAGCACAATTTTATTTATTTACCTTATTTGAGGTTGGTGCCGATTAGGCTAGTCCTCTAAATTGTATGAGCGCCCATACAACTCAGAGGACTATCTTAATTGGCGTCAACTATGTATGTATGGGGACACCCTTTATTTTCAACTTTTTTTATTTTTTGGAATTTTTGTTTAATTGTGGTGTAAGGATCTTGCTTTTTGCCAAATTTTGTGATTCTAGGTCAACGGGAACTACCATATTATAGGTTATCGACACAAAACCTATAGAGTACTTCCGGTTGACCTGGAATTGTCATTTTTTGTTAAAAACAAAGTAAGTTAAGCAGCACAAGTAAAGGGAAAGTTCCGAAAAATATAAAAATTGAAAATTAAGGTTAATTTTAGTACTTAGAAGCTTTCGCGAAAATCTAAATTTGCCCACATATTTTTATCGTGTTGACTCAGGACCTTGTTTTTTGTACACCTAATAGGAACTATAGACCTGAGTATCTGGTATACATTTCAATTTGCTAAGTATACCAGTTCCTGAGAAAATCGGTGGTGACACACGGACAGACAGACGGACAGACGGACAAGAGAGTGATCTTATAAGGGTTCCTTTCTTACCCTTTGAAGTACGGAAGCCTAAAAGTGACCCATCTAAGCTCCAGAATACTAAATAACTTGTAACAAGTTGACGAAACCAAACAACTTTACAAACTTACCTAATCCAACAACGTTAAGACCTCTGTAACTTTTATCATCTCTCTTCCAATCTTTGTCATTAAATGAATACAAACGATATTTATCACCGTCATCATATCCTTTAAAATCATCGACTCCATCATTGTACTTATTAAAATATCTTGAGTCGTCTATATCTGAACAACTACAAAGACTAAATAAAGTATATAGTATAATAAATCTCATATTTACTTGGAAGAAATAGAAAAATTTGATCGTTGAAAATAAAAAGCCAATTTGAGGCACTAAATGTATTGATTTAGTAATTGAACTACAATAATATGACTTCACTGGTTTTATACTAACATCTGGCGTGTTATAAATGAATTATAATTGTTGGTTGAATAATCGATTTCATATCGATATTTAACGCGCCGGCGAACACTGAGCGCAACTTCAATTCGGCCACGTCAATAACTTCGGCCTGAATATCGCTATCCCTGTTTAGTGACGAAGTTTAGCCACGCAGAGCGACAGTGATAGTAATAGAACGATTCTAAATTTGATTAGATTTTGACCGTGTTCCGTAATACCAAAAATGATGACTGAAAACTTGTATTTTTCTCATTATGTTGTTATTCTGTAACTAGACGATATAATCTATGTTTCCATGATTAGGATACGTAAGATGTTGTTATTTTTAATACGAAACAATTAAGTTGAAAACAGGTATTTTATGACGTAAAAACATGCAGAATGCGATACGCTTCTATTTCATTTTAGGTAAGTATTTTGATCTAATATATGGTTGGGGACCTAGATAAATACTATTCAAATTAAAATAATACCTTATTAAGGTAGAAATATGATCCAATTAGAAATTATACTGGTAGTACGTGTTGTATGCGCGATTGTCCCTCCGGTCCGGTGCCCCCTTAAGCAATTATGTTGACGTTTGCCTTGAAATTGGTTTGAAATACTACGTATTGATCATATAATCCCGCATTCTTGTACCTGATAATATAATAATATACTTTAGGAAAGATAATACTATTATTATTTATGTCTATCGTAAGAACTAAGTTTTCAGTGCCTCTGGTCCTGATAGAGGTAATGCCATATTTGACTGCTATAAGGTATATTTCCATGTGATACCAGAGTCCAGTTAGAAAAAATGCACATCAGCCAGATTTTGTAATACTTACCAGCCAGAATACGAAAGTGTAAACTATAATAAAATAAAACCGGCCAAGTGCGAGTCGGAATCGCGCACGAAGAGTGCCGTACCATTATCTATAAAAAATGGCAAAAAATCACGTTTGTTCTATGGGAGCCCCCCTTAAATATCAAATTTTATTTTAATTTTATTATGTATTTTTAAAGTGAATAATATAACTCAATATTCTGTGCATATTTCAAGCGTCTACCTGTTGCCGTTACCAAAATCGAGCAATTACGAGCAAAAAAATTCACGTTTGTTCTATGGGAGCCCCCTTAAATATTTGTTTTATTTCAGTTTAATTATTTATTTTTAAAGTAAATAAATAAATAAATAGTCTGTGAATATTTCAAGCATCTACCTGTTGTCGTTATCAATATCAATATGTATATTAAATATTTATTTTATTCTGTTATAGCGGCAACAGAAATACATCATCTGTGAAAATTTCAACCGTCTAACTAACACGGTTCATGAGATACAGCCTGGTGACAGACGTACAGCCAGACAGTGGAGTCTTAGTAATAGGTTACCGTTTTACCCTTTAGGTACGGAACCCTAAAAACAAGTTACCGTTAGATGCAGCAGATTCTATAAAAAAATATGTATGTGTATTTTTGTTCACTTCGTCATCAAGGGCGACTTGCGTGACGGTGCCTAATGGTACTTTAGTTTTTATTTTCTAGTAAGAATTTAGTACGTCAAATTTAAACACGTTTAGTGGTTAATTCGGTAAAGGGATTGTTTTGCAAGCCGGG
The DNA here is from genome assembly GCA_918857605.2 of Philereme vetulata. Classification (NCBI taxonomy): domain Eukaryota; kingdom Metazoa; phylum Arthropoda; class Insecta; order Lepidoptera; family Geometridae; genus Philereme; species Philereme vetulata. Next base: position 9,845,264 of record OU975446.1, read on the forward strand.
CTAAACTTATTAGAATAAGTATATTTTTTAATCACACAACGCTATAGCCCCAAACTAAGCAGAGCTTGTATTATGGGAACCAGATAACTGATAGAATACCTATATACATTTTTTTTGTAAATACATACTTATAATATATATAGGGAAACAACAACACCCGAAACAAATATTTGTAGATTTAAAATATCCTTTAAAATTAAGCCAATCAAAAAAAGGAAAACTTTAACTAATAAAGATTACGATTAAAAATTGATAGATCGATGCACTGATCTATCAATTTTGGTAAAAATGTAAATATATCATACTTTAAAGAAAGAAACTCTTAAACTTATACAATAATATTGATTTATTTAATATTTGATATCTAATAATAACTTCAATCGATAAGTACTAGGATTCTGCGTGTTTTTAAACAATTCTGTATTGATATATGCACGGAACAGAAAAAACATTTATCATAATCACCAGATAATCGATTACCACATATATGGATATGATTTATGCAACTGTGTTGTCGTTGCCTTGAATTAGTTTTCTTAATAGAGTAAGATCTTCTTAAACACGCATAGTAGTTAGTATCAAAACGTAATGCTAGGACTTGCCTCTGACTACCCCCATCTGGGTTATCTTTATGGGTAACAGATTTGAGGGTGTGCATAACGGGAATTATTAGAATCGCAAGAGCTATGTTGTTATTTAAATATATGTATATATAAATTGAAGTAATTCAATTTAACAGAATCGTTTTAGAATGATACTAGTGGTTCGCCCCGAACTGAGATCTCGCGAGTCTCCGATTAAAATAAAAAAATATTATTTGTAATCTTTGACTATCAAAATAGTATCACGAAATAAAAAACCATATAACTTGACCTACATTTTCATTCAAATTACAGGTAACGGGAGTTCATGTATTGTGGTTAATGTTTTTCGGGTACAAATTGCAGATATTCTGAATTTCAGATTTATGCCCATATTTGTGTAACATAAGCTACACGCATACCAAATTACAGTACTATCGGATCACTGGTGTACCCTGTGAATTTTGTCAAAGTTCAGTTTTTATTATCTCTGTCTAACAACTCAAAAACTATAAGAACTTTACTAAAAATAAAAACAGAGTCTAAATTTACTAATGAACACCTTTCATTTGACATCCCATTTGACCTAATAATCTCAATAATTTTTTTTTCTCTCTTGAACGCCAATATCTCACCAACCCCCCAACAATTTTAGCTCATTTAGTAACACCAAAATTGTGCCATCACTATCAACCTATGTATGTAACAAATTGCACGATGTACGGATCAACGCTACGAAAGTTAGATAGCTAGATAGATAGATAATTTCTTTATTGCACACCATTGAATACAAACATATAAAAGAAAATACACTTTTAAATCATAGGTACAATGGGCGGCCTTATCGCTAAAAGAGATATCTTCCAGGCAACCTTTGGATGGGCAGGACCTATATGAACAAATAAGGACGGCGGCGTAAGATATTATTAGAATCACTAGAACAGAAAGTTATAGTTAGAACGAAAGTTATCCTCGGACAAACAAACATACAACGCTGATTTGCCCAAGTTGATTTAGAGATCACACTTTGCTTGATCAATAAGAATAAGTTCAGAATAATATTTCATAACATTTTAGTGTGTAGCCAATGCAGTGACCGATCAAATAAAATCTGCAGTGGGCAGCAAACTGCTTCAATGCATCAGAATTACCAAAAATGGCGATATATCGTGAGGCGTGTAAAACAGCCCCCTAAATTTATAATACAGTATGAGGACCACGTCCGCTCTGTTGGGTAATGATTGAGGAGAAATTTTACATGAAGTTATTAAACCAAACCTTAGAACGATATTCAACAGTTGCAAGTTATATTCCTTACCAGTTCTTTGACACCCGAAGGTTCGGTGTAATCTCATTGAGGTTTTAGAATTCCAATGTCAAAACCACGTTACCCCATACTTTATTTATGCTGAATAAAAATATAAATATTTTAATGTACATTTTAATAAATATTTTTACCGCCAAAGAGTGCAACGCCTTGCCAGAGTCTGTGTTTCCAGATAGCTACAACCTGGGTATCTTATAGTCGCGAGTGAATAGGCTTCTTCTAGGCAAGCGTGTACCATCGTAGACTGCATGATCGCTTACCATCAGGCGAGATCGTGGTCAAACGCAAACTCATAGCGTATAAAAAAATATACTTTTATATCCAATAAAATAAGTTTCTAACTGCAACTAAAACCAGCGATTTCTAACTTTGTAAGTATTTTTCACAGTTATATGAACTTAAGGGTAGTTACAGTATTTCCGGTTCAGGTCCATAGGTAATACTTGTGTATACACTGCCAAGTAAATGCACAGGAACAGAAAGTCTTCACGATTGTTATCTGCAATGAAAATGGTAATAAAACTCATAAAATTGGAAATTCAATTTACCAAACCATATACAAAAGAATAGTTACATGTGTTAGGTATTAAGTTAATTGTATGTCTGCTTCAGTAGCAGTAGTAGTATCTTTATGTACCGTCTCAATATTTTGTATTGAATCCATACAAACCTTTTGAAACTAAAATCATTATTGTCGACTTATCTAAAATGTCTAAAATTAATAAAAACAATAACCATGGCTAAATACTTTATTTAAGAAAGAATTATCAAATAAAAGTAGCAGAGGGAAAGTAACTACTAAACCAAAATTATGAAAAATATCCCGTAATTAGATATAACTTTGAAATTCTTACTCAAAAACTGCATAACCTATTCACGTACACAGAAATTGAAATTCTATAAGCTGTGAGGTGTATATACTAAACATAATTAAAATACGAATAAAATACACGGCTAATAACTAATAAGATTGACTCCGAAGTCACAGATATTGAGTTGTATGAAGAGCGCTGCAAGGAGTTGAGCTTGTAAGAGAAATCCTTCTGTTATGCTCAATTGAAGATTTGAAGACAGTTGCTGGTAGGCCCCCACCACTACAGGATCTAAAAATAAAACAAAACCTTAAAGTATTTACAAGATAAACTAGACTTGCACATTTATTACAGGAGCCTTAGAGGTCATCTAAAATGATGGCAAAAAACGGGCTTTCAATACTTCACCTTTACTCGCGTAAGCTCCTGGACCAAGTTTGTATTGAGGAGCACCATCGTCGACATAAGCGTGGACATCAGCCAAGTCCAATCGAAGGTTCGGGATCCTAGGCAAAACCACCGTAAGCCTTAATTTCGCTGAAAAAACGTACAAAAGTAACAGTTTCGTATCAACTCATTAAAATTTGATCATGGAGATGGTAACTTACCAAATAAAATTGATGAGGCATCAGCCAATATAATTGGCTCTTTCCCCACCCGCTTGTAAGACAAGTATGCTCTCGCCGAAGTTTCGTTGAGGTCCTTGATTTCTATAGTGAGTACAACATTACCAGTCACTCTGTTATAACTGAAATTAAAAATTTCTATATTTGTTTCAGGTATGAATTAGTTTGGAGAATTAGCAGAGAATTTTGCAGAGATACGTCTGATAACGATATGAATTGATGGTAAAGTTAGTATTAGTCGTAGATAAAGACTAGGTGGAGTTATACATGCTGAGATAGGCATAATAACAATAACTTTGCTAGCAATGGATTCTTGTAAAACGGATTCATCAACACGCCAAATAAAAAACTGACCATAGGCTTAGTAACTAAAGCAAGCAGTAATAGAGAATACTTACTAAAGATCTCTGATTTTTGCATTACCCATGCCAGTTATTTTAACATTTGTCAACGTGTAAGACATGTTGGCATTTGGCAAAAACATTGTGTTCTGATCCAAGAATAGAGGATCTGGTGTAGGTCCGTATGAGGGTTTGCACTGGGAATTTTCAGCGAAGAACTTACGCATACATTGATAGTCTTCCATAAAACATGGCCGTACTAAATCTTCTTGATTATTTTGGTCTGAAATTTACCAAAAAACAAATGATACGTTTCATATATTATCATAACAAAACTCCACGACTTTTCATTTGTATAAAGAAGACATTCCATTCAAATACGTTATATCTATAAAGAGGCTAACAATAATCGACTTACCTCCACCAAGAGACAAATCTAGGCCAACTCTTAATCCAGCACCCAATGAAAGCCCTGCAACATTACCCAGAGGTAGCCCAGCATTTAAACCAAGGCCAGCATTTACACCAAGGCCAGCATTTAAACCAAGGCCAGCATTTAAACCAAGGCCAGCATTTAAACCAAGGCCAGCACGTAGACCAGTGTTCAAACGAAGTCCAGCACGTAGACCAGCGTTTAACAATAGATCAGCACGAAGATCTCCCAGAGCTCTTTGTCTGTATGTGTCATATCGATCTAATCCACCAGAGTCATTGAATCGATTATCACCGATATATCCATTAACACCTATCCGAATTCCTTGGCCATATCTGTTGCCATTATTATTGTATCCTGCATTGTCATAATTACCGTTGTATTCTTGATTTCGTCCATCAGATCTATCATTTTTATAGCCGTAATCTCCATTTTGTCCATATTTATTATCTTCATTATCGTATCCACCTTTACCGTTTTCTTCAGATCCAATCGTATGGATGCCTAGGTGTTTCTGACCTCTGTTACCTATCCAATTGCCCCCTTTCTTGTCAGGACCTATCCAATTTAGACCATAACCGTCATAGCCTCCATAACCATTAGTTTTTTGATCCAGATAATCGATAACTCCTTCACTAAACACATTATCACTATAAACTAAAAGAACAATCACAATGAGTTTATTCATTTCGAATATCACTGTCAAATTGGGTATTATTAGATTCAAATTGTGTTTTATTACTGTTTTTATACTCGTACTAATGAGTTGCATGACTCTAATTCTTTTGTGATTCTTATTGTATTCAAATTGTATGTTAATTTACTTTGTTGCACATGCATGTTGCATATGTTTTGGCCTATTTATTCATATCCTAAATATGAAACTTTGTTCAAATTATTGTAATTATTTGGTTAGTGGCGGCTTCCGAAAATACATGTTGATTGGGCCAAACTAAAAGTCATTAAAAAACGATTGCTCAGCCCGAGACCATGACTGTTGCAACACAGCCGAAATGTCGGGATAACAAATAAAAAAGGTACATACGCGATAAATGCCCGTTTTAATCAATAATTATGCTTAAAACGTAACCAACATATAGTTTTTGGCACTAAATTATAAAGCTTTTGCAAGTCACCAATAAAATAAACATGTGTAACTTAATTTATAGCTTATGACTGAACACATCTATATTTCATAAGGTAAGACGTATGTAGGCATACAATTAGACCTTATAAAGTTATTGTTTTTATTTCAGATAGTTACACTTCAGTAGGTAAATAGCTCACGAAACCACAACTAGTTACTAGCAACGTGTCCAACAAACGACTATAACAAAAAGTATTTAATTTTGATAAAACTAGGATGTTAACGGCGTATTTTGAAATTTTTGAAGTAACTTTTTTTTAGTTGTCGACCTCCGTGGCGTCATCGGCGAAGAGCCAGCTGAGACGCAGGAGGTTGCGGTTTTGATTCCTGTGACGGAACAAATGTTTGTACAAACTACAGATGTTTGTTTCAGGTCTGACTCGGCCGCGTCTTCGCACGCTTGAAATTCCCGTTCCCTTGGGAACTTCGGGATAAAAACTATATAAAATAATCTTGTTCAAGTGACGCGACACTTCATGTAAATGACTTCAGTTCAATGAACGACCGTTAAATTATATGGATATTGTTCGTACACACATACTAAAATCGCGATTAAAAAGGCGAGATTAAAATCGGTCTAATCGTTTCGGAGGAGTGCGACGACCTAAAACCGTGACACGAGATTTTTATATATTATGTACTTATAAAAAAAAGTATATAAAAATTGTATCAGTTATCAGGTTCCCATAATACAAGCTTGACTTAGTTTAGGGCTAGATAGCGCTGTGTGAAATGTCCAGCATTATTTATTTATTCCGTTCAGCTACGATGTGGAAACATTATCTAACTCCGTAACCAAGCAGTGCTAACGTCAAATATCCAAGAAAATGATAGCCAAGAAAACGTGTCCAACCATCTGCTTGCCAGTTTACCTATGGTCTCTCCCCCCTAAGTTGAGTCAAGATTAGCATATTTTAAAAGTATTTCGCACCTGTTTGAGATCTGGATCAACTTAACCGTGGAAGTTACCGTAACTTTGTAATCCTTTGGGATCTTTAGGAGTTCATTCTGGGAGTTATTTCATTTTGTGGCAAATTAATTGCAAAATTATTAGGGTGATAGAAAGTTCTCTACAAGAGATATATTGGTTGCAATCTTTCTTTGTTTAGCTTCTGAAGTTGCGTGTCGGACAACATTAGGTCATTTTAATGTTTTTCTAATTATCCAATACTAGCTGACCAATCCGCAGCTTCGCACACGTAGTTTTTCAATTAAAACATTACCCCCCCTTCTGCGCAGTTGGGTAAAAAGTAGCCTATGTCACCCGGGGATAGTGTAGCTTCCCAACAGTGAAAGATTTTATTAAATCGGTCCAGTAGTTTCGGAACCTATTCAATACAAACAAACAAATCTTTCCTCTTTATAATATTAGTATAGAAAAAAGAGACCGAGCACGAGTGGTACTTAGCACCGAGGGTTCCGTACTAGGTACTTACCACAGCATCATCTAGTGTGACTCAGAAACCAAGAAAAGTTTCATCACATATTATTTCTAAACTAGCTGTACTAGCAACTTTTTACGCGTTACACTACTAAATGTGTAGGTAACCTAGAAATAAAGCTAAACTCGCTGTTGCAACTTGACTTGACACCCCATTTATCCCATGGGACCTGATTTAGGGGATAAAATGTAGCATAATTAATCAACGTGCATACTAAATTACATCGAAATCGGTTAAGCCGTTACAATGTGATTGAGTAACAAACAAACAAACAAATAAATAAATATTGGTAGACATTTCTCACAGCGCTATCTAGCCACATTTTTGTAAATACATACTTATATTATATAGAAAAATATCCAAACCCGGAACAATGCAAACATTTGTTCCGCAGCGGGATCGAACCCGCTACCTCCTGCGTCTCAGCCGGCTATACGCCCACTGAGCCACGGAGGTCGTCATCATAAACAAACATCCAAACTTTCGCATTTATAATATTAGTGTAATAAACTGAAGTTAGACTTCGTTTTATTTTTGGGTTACATTTAGGGGCAGGCGGGCGGGTGAGGGGGGGGGGGGGGAAGGGGGGGGGGGGTATATTTTTGTTCAATCATAACTTCAAAACTATACAACATTAAGTGTTGTGGAAGTTACCTAGTACCTAACCCTATTTTGAATTTTTGCCTTCTAGTTAACATAAATAGAACTTAAAAACTTTTCTCACGCCAAACCATGTTTTGAGTAACATGCGCGCGAAAACTCTGCCAACTTTTTTCAAAATAATCAAACAAAGGATTTTGTTTCTTTGCCATTGCTGTCCACTTCTGGGCTAAAGCCTACCATGGTCTGAACATAGATTATTCTGGAAAAACAATAATTTCTATTAGAGAATTACAAGTATAAAATACAGAAGTAAAAGTTGAATCATATAAAAACCGTTGCAAACGATCTATAGATGGCTCAACTGTTCCAGATGACTATCATGCCGTAGCGTCTACGAGACACTGGCTGCATTTACCCGCTGAATTACAATGCTTATGCGTTGACCCAGATAAGCGCCGGCTCGTGGATCACACGTCGCTTCGACCTCAGAAAGAATTTGGAAAATATAAAATAGTAGACAAATTAAAATAGAACACATTTATTATCTTTATCATTATTATCTTCATCTTTATTATCTTTATCTTTATTATCTTTATCTTTATTATCTTTCTCTTTATTATCTTTATCTTTATTATCTTTATCTTTATTATCTTTATCTTTATTATCTTTATTATCTTTATCTTTATTATCTGTATCTTTATTATCTTTATCTTTATTATCTTTATCTTTATTATCTTTATCTTTATTATCTTTATCATTATTATCTTTATTATCTTTATCTTTATTATCTTTATCTTTATTATCTTTATCTTTATTATCTGTATCTTTATTATCTGTATCTTTATTATCTTTATCTTTATTATCTTTATCTTTATTATCTTTATGTTTATTATCTTTATTATCTTTATCTTTATTATCTTTATTATCTTTATCTTTATTATCTTTATCTTTATTATCTTTATCTGTATTATCTGTATCTTTATTTTCGGTATCTTTATTATCTTTATCTTTATCTTTATTATCTTTATCTTTATTATCTTTATCTTTATTATCTTTATCTTTATTATCTTTATCTTTATTATCTTTATCTTTATTATCTTATTTAATCCCAAGAACCTTTCTATATTTATTAGGTGACATAATAAATCCCTTGGTTCTGACAAAACGTAGGTAGTTTCCATACACATCAACTCCGAAGTCACAGATGCTCTTCTGAATGTAACTCTCTGTGAGGAGAAAGGATTGGAAGGCATAGGCTTCTTGTATGACAGTGGAGATGTTGAAGTTAAATTGAGCGACTGTTGACAGTACATCAGGGTCTGAAAAATATAAAAAAGGTTTCAAATAATAATAATACGATGCAAAAATGTGAACGACGAAAAACACTATTAGTATTTTTCAAACTTTCGCGATCACTGTACACACGGCTTCACATCAAGCTATATATTTCCAGTATAAGCTGACCTCTCATACTACGAAAAGCCTACACAATGCGAGGACAGCTTATACTGGAACTGTATAGCTTAATGTGTAGCCGTGTGTACATAATAACTGTTTAAACGGGTATTAATCGCGTATGTACTTTTTATGATACTGTTTGATTTATTAGGTTTTGTAGATGGCTTTATGTAGTCCCTCAGTGTCCTGGAACCTGGTAATTACTAATCACGTATAGTCATGGATACGGTCGTCTCAGTGTAATTGCAGTTATTCTAGATTTCAGACTTTTTGCTATATTTGTGATACTTAAACTACACGCATACCAAATTACAGCACTGTGGAGTCACTGGTGTACCCTGTGAATTTTGTCAAAGTTTAGTTTTTATTATGGCTAATAACTCATAAACTACAAAAAATTTACAAAAATAAAAACGGGATCGAAATTTTCTAAGAAAGACCTTTTATTTGACGTCTCATTTGGCCTAATAGTCACATTTTCATTTTTTTACCCCTTTTGAACCCCAATATCTCAACAACCCGCCCACATTTTTACCTCATTTAGTCACACCAAAAAATTGCTATCACTACGTACCTATGTATCAAATTTCACAATGATCGGATCAACGCTTCGAAAGTTATCCTCGGACAAACAAACATAAATATATGCATACAATGCTGATTTCCTTAAGTTGATTTAGAGTTCTCGCTTCACTCGATCAATAAAAAATGTATCAGAGAGAGAGAGAGAGATTAACATCAGAGGTAAAATTTGTATGTAATAGGTAGGTAATCTCCGGAACTACTCGAAACAAATTTTAAAATTATAGATATATCTTTTTTTAATAATAATATGGATTATGCACATGGGCGCAGCCGGTTGGCGGAGGTGGATCAGGTGGGCATCTAGTCTTGTAAATAAAAGCAGGTAATTTTATGTGAATCTAAGATATACATTCGCCAAAAGATCAGAATAAGATTCAATATTCACTATCATCAATCAAGTTCACCTTAAAACGTCAATTATACCACATTTCCGCTGCGCCGAACACGACCATTCTCCGCCGCACAGAATCGGGCACTCGCGAATTCCATGCGAGCATTCCAGATTCGTGTAAAACCAGATGTGACCATTTTTAGGGTTCCGTACCTCAAAAGGTAAAAAAGAACCCTAATAAGATCAATCTCTCGTTCGTCTGCATGTACGTGTGTCACCACCGATTTTCTCAGGAACGGGTGGACCTAGCAAGTTGAAATTTATACTAGATACTGAGGTGTATAGCTGTATAAGTTATTAGCTGTATAAAAATCAAGGTCCTGAGTCAACACGATAAAAAGATATGGGCAAATTTAAATTTTCGCGAAAACTTGTAAGTACCAAAATTACCCTTAATTTTCAACTTTTTTTATTTTTCGGAATTTTCCCTTTACTTGTGCTGTAACCTTTTAGCCAAAATTAACAAATTTAGAATTACGAAATTTGGCAAAAAGCAAGACCTTACAGCACAAATAAAGGAAAAATACCATAAAATAAAAAAGATGAAAATTAAAGGGTGTCCCCATACATACATAGTTGACGCCAATTAAGATAGTCCTTTGAGTTGTATGGGCGCTCATACAATTTAGAGGACTAGCTTAATCGGCACCAACCTCAAATAATATAAGTAAATAAAATTGTGCTATTGAAAGAAATAAATATTTAAGCGGGGCTGCCATACAACAGACAAGATTTTTTGTTCCTTTTTAATAGATAATGGTACGGAACCCTTCGTGCGCGAGTCCGACCCGCACTTGGCCGGTTTTTTTTTTGGATTAGGACCCTTAACTTTAAAATTATCGCAGGAACGTGCTTCAAGCTTTTCAAGTATATCATTCACACTAATATTATAAATGCGAAAGTTTGGATGTTTGTTTATTTATTTGTTTGTTACACAATCACGTCGTAACGGCTGAATCGATTTGTATCAAATTTGGTATGTACGTAGATTATAACCTGGATTAACACATATGCTACTTTTTATTTGGAAAACCACGCGTGCGAAGCTTTTTATCTATTTGTAAATATGACATTAAATTTAATTCAGCGAAATAGTTTTATTTATTTATTAAAATAAAATGCTTGCACACTCACAGCAGTGCCAAGGCGTGTAACTAGCCAACTAACTATATACACATTACAGAACAATACAATATAAGAATAAAAGTCAACTGTTATTGCTACTAAATACAAAATGTCTAGTTAAATTAATAATAGTTAGAAATTATATCTATCAAACTAACTATCTCGTAGTAAAACCTACCAGGGGCACCTGATTCGCTGTTATTTTTACTACCAGGGCCACTTGAGCTTTGAGCGAGTGTGGTAGTATTCGAGCCACTTACTGTACCGTACTGTAGTGAAGTCAGGACTATAGGTTCCTTGCCGGTGCGCTGGTAAGTGAAGAATGACTTAGAAGATGATTGAGTCACATTCAAAACTTCAATTGCTATCACTAAGTTTCCCGTTTCTTTATTGAGACTATAAAAACAAAATATAAATGATATTAAATACACTATGTCAATGAGTACATACAATAAAAATAATAATAAATATTTCTGGACATTTCACACAGCGCTATCTAGCCTTAAACTAAGCAGAGCTTGTATTATGGGAACCAGATAACTGATAGAATACTTATATACTTTTTTTTTGTAAATACATACTTATAATATATAGAGAAACAACCAGACCCGGAACAAATATCTGTAGATCATGCAAACATTTGTTCCGCGGCAGGAATCGAACCCGCTACCACCTGCGTCTCAGCCGGCTATTCGCCCATTGCACCACGGAGGTTGTCAAACATCTACTTAGGCCAGTTAGCTTCCTTCGACAACAGACAGGACAAAGAAGTCGACCGTTGTGTCGACAACGCCTGGAAAAGCTACTGGCCCATGAAGGAAGTTATGAAAGGTGACCTTCCCTTATCACTAAAACGCCAACTCATTGACATGTGTATTCTGCTTGTCCTAACCTACGGTGCCCAGTCTTGGTCACTGACCGACTCTCAGAAGTTCAAACTAGGAGTTTGCCAAAGAGCGATGGAGCGCAGCATTTTGGCTGTAAAGCGGATTGACCGGATTCCAAACTCCTGGCTGTGCTCGAAGATCGGCATCGCTGACGTGGGTATCAAGGCTGCAAAGCTGAAATGGGACTGGGCGGGTCATGTCTCCCGTATGCAACCCGATAGGTGGGTCAAGGAGACAAGCATATGGACCCCTAAAGACGGAAAACGACGCCGAGGAAGGCCTAAAAAGCGCTGGAGCGATGACTTGGACGTCTTCCAAAGAGACTGGCGGGATATGGCTCTAGACCGTGATAAGTGGAAGAAAGAGGGGGAGGCCTTTGCCCAGCAGTGGGACAGTATGGGCTAATAAATAAAATGATATTAGGAATAGAAATATTATTTTAACATCCATATTCGATTGAATATATCAACGAACAAAACTAACGGAATGAATAATGATTTTATATACGTGTTTACGAATATCGTCATATGATGAATAGGTTTTCCATAGAGTCTACAGTATGGTAACCTTCAAAATGGGTGTTTCTTTTTTTAAAGGGCAACGTTTTCAGACTCTTAAGGCGATTTGATGCCTAATCGTATTTGGTGCTTATAGTTTAAGAGAGTTGTCAAATCCTACAAATACGTCAAATTTAAACATGTTCAGTCGCTACTTACGTTTATAGATCGTTGTGCAAGACGGGCTTACTATCAGGTGGACAGCGTGGTTCTTTAATTGGTGTAAAATTACCTTTTAGTTATCGAATGAACTGTGCCTTACTGACAAAGTGTCATAATTCATGAAAAAATCAAGATAATACTATCAATTGTAAAATAGGTTTGTAAAATCAATACAAATAGGGCCTTACAATTGCGTCAGTGAGCAATTAAAATCACCCAATAGTAATAACAAAGTACAGGTTTAATATAGTTATAAATATTGCTAATAGCTAGACCGACTAACGTCAATTAAGAGACTACCTCAGCCTAAACTCGAATTTCACCCCCGCTTCTCCGCGCGCCGTTGCACGTCCTAACTCGCCGTGGTTCATATGTTTGCTGGTTTTTTTAAACATTCAGTCCCTTCATTTTATTGTTGTGCTTATTTCTCATTACTACGTCTGTACAAAAACTAATTTAATATAAATTCTACCTAAGAATTACGTGTCGTTTGGAGCGACAAGCGTCACGGGTACCCCGTCTGAAAGCCGAGGTCAGACTGAATCGCGGACCGGGCATTCGAAGCGAATGGTTTCATTGCTGCAAAAGTTAGGTATCTTCATTTTATTGTAAAATTAAAAGGTATTTAAAAAATTTAAAACACAGGTGCACTTATTTATGTTGTGTATAATTACTGTATAAAGTTTCAAGATCTAAATTGTAGTATTCATCGCATAAGAACGGTTTTAAGATAAATTTGGAGTCATCTTTAGATTTTATTTTTATAGAGAAAATTTTACGAAATCGTGTTTACAGAACACATGCGTTCTCGCACGTACCCTTAACTATAACATATATGAACTAAAAATTTAAAGCACACAATTTGTTGAACAATACATTGTTTCTCAATAAGCGATTAACCGTCTCCCCAGGTATAGTGCGCCCTTAATGAAATTACAATACTTATTAGAACTCGGTAATCTAGGCACTCTCAAACCCTTTCACTTTTAGATTAGTATGTGTGATAGTTAAATTTACGACTGGAATGAAGAATTTATCCGCTGGTATGCCCATTGGGTCAGGTGTGGGGCCATAAGCTGGCTTGCATTCTGAAAAAAATAATATTTTATTAACCTATTTAAAACTAAAAACAAGAGAAAAAGCGCTACTAAAACTTACATAAATTTTTATGAATTAAAATTTACGACTGGTAAAATAAATAAAGCTACAGAATACAGGAATCAAAAATGCTTCAACCGATAATTTTAACACAGTTGATAAGCACCATTTAATTATTATTATTATTATTTGGAGCCTGTACTGTCCCACAGCAGTGCAAAGGCCTCCCTTCCTTCCTTCCTTCCACTCCACTCTATCATGCGCGCGTGTAGTCCAGTCTACCATATACGAATCGAGTTCGTCTTTCCATCGGCATCGCGGTCTGCCGAGTGCTCGTTTTCTGTCTGAATTATTATTGACAAACGAAAATTTTTCAATAATATTTCTTCATAGTATTTTTGGGCAGATTACAATAAGCGTTTCACTTGCCGCCATTACATTTTGTTGTTACTTGTTTTCTGTACGTTCAATTCAAAATCATAAAATGATATATTATGGTTTAAGCATTTATTTCTTAAAAGATTTACAAATTCACTTACAGAGAAACTTACAATTTATCTTAAAAATAAAGAGGATGTGCCATTTAGCGTAGCAAACTATTTTATACACATAACTGTTTGTAAGTCAATACTATATTCAAATTATAAAAAAATATTGATGGTACTGTTTAACAAAAAAAATATGTGGGTAGTTCTGTATTTGACAAACAAGAATCGGACCGGTGCGTAGAAGTGTACCGCACCGTGCATGCAACATTATATAGGAATGTGTACTAAAGCCATATATTTTTTGGTTTGTTCTGCCTGTTTTCCTTTGACACAGGTCAGAGACTTGACATATTGCACAGGCTAGGTGGTTAACTTTTTGGTAATGACAGAGTAATTGCACATCTGTTATGTAAATAAGCGTAAGTATAGTACCTGAGTTAGCAGCTAGGTATTTCCGTATACACTCCCAGTCAGTGAAGGAGCAAGGGCGTATGATATCTTCCATCTTGCCATCGTATATAGCTCATCACATTTTTCGTCATATTTGTCATTATAATAGTTAAATCGGTTTCGATAACCTGATAAATAAAATAAAATGGTTACACCTAATACAGAAACAAAATACAATAATATGGAGACTACTTGGAGTCTTGAAGTCCAGAGTAAACAAGTTCTTTCAACTTCTTGCTGGGTAAGCGTGCTCCATCTTCGATCACACCATTACTTACCATCTTCTAAAAAATACTATTAACTAGACTATTACCAATAAAAAATAAATAAACATATATGTAGTTTCACCAAACAGATTAAAACTTCAAGTAATAAGACCAATGTTGTTCCCCACACTTTTTTTAACACTTACCTCTTCTGTAATCTCTTATATAATAATAATAAAACGCATTTATTTACACACACACCTATTATGCTAACAGAAGTAGGTAGGTACATTAAGTACTTAACAAAGGTAGGTATAACAGTAGGCTTATTTCTAAGAAACATTAGTACATTATTGTAGGTAGGATATAATCGTGATGTCTAAATCGGAACACTTCAACAAACTTATCCAACTTGTAGTATTATATTTTTTTTTATATATCTTATATGGCAAACGAGCGTGCAGTCCACCAGATGTTAAGTGGCTACTGCAGCCCATGGATATCCACATAGAATTCAACACAAGGTATTATGTTGTCTTGATCTCTTTGTGGATACGTTGTCATACTATAGGACTTAGCTGTTATGCGTATGTGCCAGTAATTACAGGAACATACCATTACCAACTAACCGGAACACAGCAGCACAAGTACTGCTATTTGGCGGCAGACAAAGGTAAGGCAGTGGTGCCCACTTCCTCAAGCTCGTTCACAAAAGCTCTACCACCAGTTATATGATTCAATGTACCTGTATCTTTCATTATCTTCATCATACTTCCTTTTATCATAGTACTCTCTAGCACTATATCTCTTAACTTCACCCCTTTTATTATCAAATCGTTTTTCATCATAAAATTTTATATAGTTTCACCAAACAGATTAACAATTTAAGCAATAATACCAATGTTGATATTTCCCACACTATTTCTAACACTTACCTCTTCTGTAATCTCTTACATAAATGCGATTTTTAGATCGGAACTCAAACTTACCCAACTTGTAGTAATTGTACAAGGGTCCAATGTATCTGCATCTGTCATTATCTTCATCATACTTCCTTTTATCATAGTACTCTCTAGCACTATATCTCTTAACTTCATCCGTTTTGTTATTATATCGTTTTTTATTTCTAATATTATCATATCCATAAAAACTAAAACTGTATCGTTTATAGTTATTTCGCTGCTCACTTCTATATTCTTGCCCATTTTTATCACTGCCAGTATTTCTTATGTAAACGCCATCACGTCGCTCGTCATCAAAGTCCTTAATATGATCTTGTTCGTCACCATTATAACTTTTATCATCACTTTCCCTATTTTCATTATAATCGTAGCTGCTATCACTAACATCTTTATCATTATTTCCTCCGTATTATATGGCATCACACCCACAAAATACGAGAACGAACAGGTAAAAACAGCTCATTTTAGATTTACATAGCAGTAAATGCTTACTTTGCGATTCTGGTCTAGATATTACTTTAATCATTGCGTGTACGTAAAGCATGCGGGTTTCATTGTTCTAATAAAATTGATCATGCATAGATGCATATTTATAGGTTCAATGCAAATTTCAGCGTTCGATTTTGTACCAACTGTGTTTTAGAATAGGGTTTATATTGGAATTTGTTGAGAGTTTAGTCATCTGTAGGTCGGTATTTTAAGAGGAAGTTTCGGATCAGATGATTGTTGCGCGACTGTGCATTAATCGATTAGGTCAGTTTTTTTAATAACCGTAAAAAACTACAAATAGATCGTAATAGAACAATAACTAAAATCAAACATTTTATAGTTAAAGAAGGGCGAGATTTAACACAGGTGTCACCTAAACATAGATTTCATACACATTTGTCTTCGAATTTAAAAGTTTAAAACTGGGAGGTTATATATCAAGAGATGGCAATGGACAGAGGAAAGTGGTGAGTTCTAGTATCGGAGGCCAAGACTCACTTCGGGTCCCTCCGCTAATGGAGTAATATTATATGCATCAAAGTCCACCTAATAACTACGCATCTATCGACAAGCTTGCAACATGCGTAAATCACTTCTTCAAAACAAACGTATATTTTATACGTTTCTATACTTTTGTATTGAGTTACATAAACTTTCGCCAAAATTAGTTTGTTTATTAATTATTCTATAGGGCTATAAAGTCACTGATCAAAATTCTTATCCTATCCTATACATTTTGCTTTTTTTATACCAGTTGGAGATGCAACAAGCAAATGGCCCACCTGATGTTAGTGGTAGCCATAACTTATAACAAAGTATTGCCTCATATGTCACGCATCTTAGAAACATGCTCTATCAAATTAAATCAAATATTTTATTTGCAACAACACAAAATACAAAAATAACTACAAAAAATAATACAGTATATCTATAAAAAACAACATAAAAACTTAAAGCTAGGTAGGTACACACATTTGTTGCAAACAGGTCTCAAATGAGCGTGTGCAGGACGTTAGAACCTGCGCTGGTCTTCAGTTGAGACCTGTAGGACCAAGAGAGACCAATAATTAAAAATAATATATACATAGCGGTACATCTATGATGCACTACCTTGCGTCCTTCAACTTTAGGCATACAGGTGTAAAGCCTCATGTGCCTTTAATTTTAGCAGCAACCATACCCTTCAAACCGAAACACAGCAATGCTGCTTGGCAGCAGAAATCGGTATGGCGGTAGCACTTCCCCGGGTGACGAACTGCTAACGAGACAACGAATACTTTTTTCAACCTGAACGAATGTATTAAATTAAATAATAAATATTGCTGGACATTTCACACAGCGCTATCTAGCCACAAACTAAGCAGAGCTTGTACTATGTTAACCAGATAACTCATAGAATACTTATATACTTTTTTTGTAAATACATACTTATGATATACTTACAGAAAAACATCCAGACCCTGAACAAATATCTGTAGATAATGCAAACTTTTGTTCCGCAGTGGGTATCGTACCCGCTACCTCCTGCGTCCCAGCCTATAAGCCCACAGCGCCACGGAGGTCGATGTGCTATGGTGTCTGTTATACATCTATCAAGGTAACACAATCAAACGGCTGTTGTACACTGTATCACACAGCGCTATCTAGCCCCAAACTAAGCAGAGCTTGTACTATGGGAACCAGATAAATTATATATATTTTTTTGTAAATATACACTTATAATATATAGAAAAACCTCCAGATAGGAAACAAATATGTGATAGATGTAGATCATGTAAACTTTTGTTCCGCGGTGGGAATCGAACCCGTTACCTCCTGCGTCTCAGCTGGCTACCACCTCACTGCGCCACGGAGGTCGATGTGCTATGGTGTCTGTATTAAAGTAACTTAATTAAAGGGCTGTTGTACACGGTAGGATATGCTTGTGTGGTGATCGTTATTTTATAAAGAGGAAAGATTTGTATCTTTGTATGTTTGTAACGAATAAACTCAAAAACCACTGGTCCGATTTAAGAAACTCTTTCACCATTAGAATGCTACGTTATCCCTGATTAGCATAGGCTACTTTTTAGTAAATTGCACAGAAGGAGGATATTGTTTTCATTGAAAAACTACGCATGCGCAGCAGCGGAATGGTCAGCTTGTGGTTTATAATTTGATTCAATCAATTTGAGAATAATGTGTTTGTAGCACAAATTAAATTGATAATAATAGGCATTACCGGTTACGTTTAAGATAATGCGTGAGCGTGCGAGCGTGCTCTTCAACTGTTATCAATGATTATGGCGTGCGATTCATTCTGTTCAATTTAAGTAGGTACAGTAATGTATGAACTACAAACACGAACGCCTTAGCGTAAATAGCCAACGAAAATCAGATGATTTGAGTTCATAACCCTAATCCAATATTTACAGAACTAAATACAAATATTTGTTCCAAGTGTTTCTCTATCCATACTATCCATTCATACTATTATAAATTCAAAATTATCTCTGTCTATCTGTCTGTCTGTTTGTTATGTTTTTATGTATGGATATTTGTTATACTCTTTCACGCAAAAACTACTGAATGGACTTTAATGAAATTTGGTATGTACGTAGATTATAACCTGGATTAACACATAGGGCTACTTTTTATCGACAAAACACGCGGATGAAGCCGCGGGCGGAAGCTAGGTACAAATATTTTTCTTTATAAAGGAATAATAGTTTTTGGTAAGTAATACAATATAGGTACTTAATTTGAAATAATTATTACATATTACATATATTATTATTACATATTTGCTAGTACCTACAATAAATTAAAGCGAAGTCCAGATCAGTGCCAAGTCAAATCCTAATGTGTATTATGTTCATTTATTTTGCTTCGTTTCTCAATTTATTGAACTGCTCTTCCAGTAGTTTGGACTGTGAGTAGTTGAGGCATGTTTTCTGGGTTCAGCGTAAGGACCCATCAGGCTGGCAGTAGCACCGGTTACAGTTTTCCGTATATATTGCGTTTGGAGCACATTTATCCTTAATCGGATCAATCTTCATCTTCAAAGGGTGTTTGGTATCGCGTTATTATTATTATTATAAATATGGGATTTATCTCGTGCCGTTTTATCGGTGCTTGCCTGTACCGAAAACTATCGAAGAGAACAGCAGTGATGATAATGATGCAGCCTGTCGACACGATAGGCTACCGTTGTCGCAACCCCCACCACTGCGCCCGTCTAATCTCGCGCGGAGGGCTGCGGCGCGTAGTGCGAGGCGAGACGCAGTTCGTTGCGGATCGCACTCACCCTGATGAAGGTTCACGAATTGAACCAAAACATTGTCGGTCGAAACACTGATAAAACGGTACATGATACATCCCGTATTTATAATAATGATTGAAATTAATCACGAGGGTTTTCTGGGTAAAATCATTTGCATCGTAATCTTTTAATTACCCAGAAGAAACCGCACATATTTTTAATGAGTTGACATTTTTAAGCTTGTCTAATCTTTCTGTTAATAATGGTACATATATCTATCAACGAGATCAGACCTCATCTAGTCCATCCCACACTCTACCATGACTGAATGTTCTCGCAATGTCTTCAATAGAGCTGAATGGAGACGCATCGCTAGAGCACTTACTCAAGAGCCAAGAACTGACATAACCATGACCACTTGACCAAGAGTGCCCGACTAACAAGAAGAAGAATATCTTATAACAAAATACCTGGAACCTTGTAATGAAACATATTTTTATCTTTTTATCAACCAATTGGGTCTACTGGGCAAAGGTTTTAAATTGAAAACCTATTTAGGCGCGTTGAGCATTTTTTTGAGATGGGAATAAAACCATTAAACTCGTGACACTGTTACCGTTACCTCTGTATATAAGTATCTCGTAATTGTTCAAGTTTTCACTTCTGTCGGCAGCTCCCGGAGTGCCACATTTTTATCATGTCTCACTTCATTCACATAGTCACGACCGTCTTCCTTCGAAACGCATTTTTTTTTATCTAGCCTATGCTGTCCCACTGCTGGGCAAAGGCCTCCCCCTCATTTCTCCACTTTTCTCGATCTTGTACCAAATCCCGCCAATCCCTATAAAAAGCGTTCAAATCATCGCGCTACCGCTACTTAGGCCTTCCGCGGTGTCGCTTTCCATCCACAAGGATCCATCCAGGTACAACCTTAGCCCACCTATTTGGTTGCATGCGGGAGACATGATCCGCCCAATCCTACTTCAACTTGGCAACCTTGATACCGACGTCAGCGATGCAGGTCCTCTGTGCTCAAGGACCGGCATTGCTTCGAAACGTATAAGGTAACAAATAAAAATTTGGATTAGATGACGGAACAAGCCCATGGTCCACCTGATGTTATGCAGGAACTAATTTTATTTAATTACTGATTAAAACAAGTATTTAACACATATATACCTTTTTTATTTGTTATCCCGACGTTTCGGCTGTGTTGCAACAGCCGAAACAAATAAAAAAGGTGCATACGCGTTAAATACCCATATTAATCAGTTAATGTACAGTGATCGCGAAATTTTGTAAATAACAATTCTATTTATATAATTTATTGCACAAAATAAACAAGAAATGTACAAAATGTGGGCTAATGCTAAAAACATTTTCTACCCGCCAACCTCAGGGGGAACAATTTTGTTAGATTTTATATATTTGGGTGTAAATAAATGGCTGTTATGATCCGCTATTGTTTCTTTTACTGCGGGATCGGGTTAAATGTTGGCTCAATTTAGAAGTGTTTTGTTTTTCATGTTTTTTTTGCGGTGTATTTTAAGTATGTTTATAATGCTATCGTATAAAATGATGTAATCAGATTACTTACAACCAGATTTAGGTGGATTATGACATAGGCTAATTTTTATTGACAAACCACGCTTGCGAAGCCGTGGGCAGCTTCTTGTAACATATTTTTTTATCTAGATTAGGTTTCATCTGGGTGCTAAGTAAACTAAGTAAAACTTTTAGTTTTTTTACTGGAGATCGTACAAACAAATGGCCCACCTGATGTTAAGTGGTAACCATCGCCTATAACAAAGCATTGCCTCGAAGGTCACGCACCTTAGGATTCGTGGACTGCGAAGCACTGCCCTCTGTCAATCAACTTGAGTCATACTTACCTGGCACAGGGGACACCGTGATCAGAAAGGCGGTTCTCCCAGAGCGAGGCTGTTCCATTGCACTGCGGAATGGTTGATTCTGCGATTATCCCTAATGTGGATAACTCGGGTGCGTTATTTTAGGTAGTAAGGAAAAAAATACAGGTGTTACGCCTCATATGGCTGTTAAATCACCAACACTCTTTAAATCGAAACACAGCAATGTTACTTGGTAGGAAAAATAAGTTTGATGATAGTACTTCTCCGGGCGAGCCCATTCATAAAGAGATCTACTGCTTCTAAAAGAAATCTATCAATTTCTCAGCTGCAAATATTTGTATTGTAAAAAGTTATCGACAAAAGTGTCTAAAGTGAGGAATTTAATCCACGCGCCATAAGTTTTGCTAAAAAGAACACTTACAAAGAACTCTTTACCGTGACTGCGTCAAAACTTGATCCCTTCTCTGTTTGTATAGAGTACGAACTAATGGATAAGTTTTAAAGATAATTTTTTCCTATTCCCACTGCTGGGCAAAGATCTCCCCCAAATAGGGTTACCATGACAGACATTTGCCACATTAGACAGGCATTTTAAGACCAGGCGTGCGGCTGGCATTTCACTAAGACAGGCATTTTAAAACTTGCGAGACGAATTGAAAAAACCGGCCGAGTGCGAGCCGAACTCGCGCATGAAGGTTTCGTACCATTATCTATAAAATCTTGTATGGGAGCCCCTCTTGTACGTAAATATTAATTTTATTTTAATTTAATTATTTATTTTTAAAGTGAATAACATGACTCAATATTCTTTGAATGTTTCAAGCGTTTACCTGTCGCCGTTATCAATATCGAGCAAAAATATCTCGTTTGTTGTATGGGAGCCCCCCTTAAATATTTATTTTATTCTGTTTTTAGTATTTGTTGTTATAGCGACAACAGAAATACATCATCTGTGAAAATTTCAACTATCTTACTATCACCGTTCAAGAGATACAGCTTGGTAACAGACGGACAGATAAATAGACAGTCTTAGTAATAGAGTCCAGTTTGACCCTTTGGGTACGGAACCCTAAAAAGTTATTTTGATCTACCTATGACAGTTTTTCTCCAGAAGAATAGAGAAAACAAGTAAAATTTTAAATTAACGAATTTGCTCCCTTTTGCCCCGAACATTATTTGCTCCCTTTTCTTTCCCCTTTTTTTGCTATAAAACTGACATAGCTAAGAAACACACCAGTTAAACACGTCCAAATCGCCGTTTCGGAACTACGATGCCACACACACACACACTCTCAGATACAGGCATCAAATTATAACACCACTTTTTTAGTGTCGGAGTTTAATAACATTTTAGCGTAGATAGTACACCATTTCTATGGTCGGGTTTCTACATCCCTGATGGTAAGTAATGGTTTGGTCGAAGATAGAACACGCTTAAAAATAACCTGTTCACTCTGTATTCAATTCAGTTATTCTATCAATTATCTGGTTCTCACCTCTGCTTATTTTGCGGCTAGATAGCGCTGTGTGAAATTGCCACCCATATTTGTTTATTTATTTAAGTAAATTCGTTTAATACACTTAAATATGACTTTCCAGCATTTTTTTTTTGTACTAAAAACGGGATATTTGCTGTGATTTGTGAGTTTTTGAGTATCCCGATATTTCGACGCAGTTAACAGCAGTTGACAGTATTTATCCATTAATATGTTATAACTAAAACTACTACAAAACTACAAATATTATACTGGTATATAATAATATGACGCCAAACACACAGGAACAGTTCAGTTTAGAACTTATATTACATAGTTACTGAAAATAATAGTACTTGAAGACTCTGAGATTATAACAAAGAAAAGCCGCCTTTATTAAGTATTGTACTTTTCAACTTAAATTTTGGTTTTCAGAAAGATAGATAGATAATTTCTTTATTGCACACCATTAAATACAAACATATAAAAGAAAATACAATTTTGAATCATAGGTACAACGGGCGGTCTTATCGCTAAAAGCGATCTCTTCCAGGCAACCTTTGGATGGACAGGATCTATATGAACAAATAAGGACGGCGGCGTAAGATTTTTTTAGAATCCCAAGAACAAGCATATATTACAATTCATAAAAAATATAGTTAATATAAAATAAAATGCTTAATTATATTACATAATATAATCATAAAATTATATAAATATTAATATTGTCATACCTACATACATAAATTATAAAAAGGTATAAATAAATAAATGGCCTAGTGAGCGATGGATGACAGAAAGTGTTGTCTGACCATGTTTTTAAAGATAGGGAGAAATTTCAGATAACATAGTTGCTTAATAAACTACCGTATCCATTTTTACATTTTCCCAACTTTTTTCATGAAATTGAGTGCGGTTTAATAAAACGACTCATCCATTCAGCGCTAACAATATGCCAAACTGACGTCTCTTAGGGAACTTTATTCGTGAAAAGTTCTTAGTTATCAGTGTTGAGGAATTCATCGTGCCAAATTTCATAATTTCATTATCTCATCTTTTTAGCGTAGATTAGTATTAGTGTTTTTGATTTTAGTATCTTTAATAGTTTTTAGTATCTTTGAATAAATATGAGCACTAATTGTCCACCATAACAATAAAAAAGTGGCACTCCGGGAGAGCCGACAGAAGTGAAAACTTGAACAATTACAAAATACTTCTAAACAGAGGTGTCGGTAACGGTAACAGTGTCACGAGTTTAATGTTTTTTCCCCACCTCAAAAAATGCCCAATGCGCCTAAAGAAGTTTTCACTTCATATACAGAGGTATCGATAACGGTAACAGTGTCGCGAGTTCAATGGGTTTTCCCATTTCAAAAAATGCCCAACAAAGATGTATTCGCTTAAAAAAAGAGGCACAAATTAAATAGGGGGTTTTATCGCTCTAAGACAACCTTTGGACAGACGATTTTGTGCAAAAACTGATTGGTAAAAGAGCACAATTTATTTACCATATTTTAATACGCGACCACGCACTAACAAAATTAACGTTATTTTACAACCCTAATAAGTATATAAATTAAGCTAAAATTTTCCTATTGTAGGGTTAATAAAGAGATATGTTAAATTCAAAATATAAAAACCCTCTGACACCTAACAACATGTAAAATTTACTTAACTAAGAACCACCCCAATTTTTTTTTGTTTATATACATATATTTAAGGCTTTTGTCGCTTTTATTCCCTTTCTTTGCAGCATGAGCAATGTGGTCTACATTGCTCATAAAGAAAGCTAAACAAAGAAGAAAACATAAACAAAAATTACAAACAAAATCAAACTTAAACTAGCTTTCTATTAAAAAAAACTAAGAGCCTTACAGTAGTTGCATATGATGTGTCACAGCTGACCACCGCGCGCGCTCATTGGTCAAATCAAATAGCGCGCGCTTCCCCGGTTTCTTGTTACACATTTCCGTTCCTTTTATCAAAATCACTCCCACAAAACGAGAGGAAAGATGTTACACATCAAAAACCGCGTTTGAATCAGGAACCACGATGCCACAGACAAACAGACATAGGTGTCAAATTCCCAAAACCCCTTTTATTGCGTAGGGGTACAAAATAGCTGCAAATACAAAACAGAATTGAGCCGAGATAACCCTCTGAAGACACCAAGAACTGCATTAGCCAGTGACTTGTATTATTCAGTCGTACTTTATCGCCGAGATTCCATCGACTTCCAGAATATCCCTTGAATAATAGAGACCAACACGGATTCCCTTAATATTGCACACCTTAATTATCTGGGATTACGGCGAGACGGGATGTAAGGTACACCTGAACCGTCTTGGGGTAAGGCACATTAGTTCTATAGGCGGAGCGGCAGGCTTAGCGGTAGCAATAGCGGAAGGCGGACGCGACGTTCTAATAAAGCATGTAAAAAGGCTGCTAAAAAGCTTGGTAGCCTCGCAAAGGTGAGGACCGGGACTTGCTCAACTTGTACCAAGCGCAAGTCCGTTCGTGTTTGAAGTACTGTTCTCATCTCTGGGACGGATCAGCGAAGTACCAACTTGAAGCTCAGGAATCAATTAAGAGAAGACCCAAGAAACTCATAGGCAACGATAAGCTAGTTGATGCAAGGCTCTTCAGTCTGGAGCATCGATGATAAGTTGCTTTTCAACCTAATCCCACCATCTTCATTCTAATAGGTTGGGGAAAAAATTTTTTCGCATTAAAGTATGTACGAACTTGTAATAAAATCTCTTTGGCTATACTATTTGTATCTGGCTGGTTTTGGTATCATTCAAAGTTTAAATTTTAAAGAAGATAATTCCAAATTCAAATTAGGAAAATGTGTGATTTTTATTTGTATTTCGTACTGTAAAGATGAGTGAATCAAATGAAGAAATTCGATACATTTTAAAATTTTACTACAAAAAAGGTAAAATGCAACGCAAGCCGCGAATAAAATGTCTGTAAGAGTAGCACAAATTTGGTTTAAAAGTTTTCAATCCGGAAATTTTGATGTCAAAGATGCTCGTCGCTCTGGTCGCCCTATTACGGAAAAAATTGATGCCATTTTTGAAAAAGTGGAGCATGATCGGCATATCAGTAGTTACGACGTAGCTGAAGAACTGGGAATTGACCACAAAACAGTTTTGGCGCATTTGAAAAAAACTGGGTACACAAAAAAGCTCGATATATGGGTACCCCACGAGCTCACTGAAAGAAACCTAATGAACCGTGTACTCATTTGTGATTCTTTATTATGACGTAATGAAACCGAACCATTTTCGAAGAAGCTGGTAACTGGTGATAAAAAATGGATCACGTACGACAAGAACGTGCGAAAAAGGTCGTTGTCAAAGGCCGGTCAGGCTTCACAGACTATGGCGAAACCCGGGTTAACTCGCAACAAGGTTATGCTGTGTGTGTGGTGGGATTGGAAGGGCATTATTCATTATGAGCTGTTACCACCAGGCAGGACCATCGATTCTGAACTCTACTGCGAACAACTGATCAGATTAAAGCAAGAAGTTGAGAGAAAGCGGCCGGAATTAATCAACAGAAGAGGTGTGGTTTTTCATCATGATAACGCTAGACCTCACACATCTTTAGCCACTCAGCAAAAATTAAGAGAGTTTGGCTGGGAGGTGTTAATGCATCCGCCGTATAGTTCTGACCTTGCACCTTCAGATTTCCACCTGTTTCGGTCTCTTCAGAATTCTGCAGTGTCAGGTTAACATCACGAGATGACTGCCAAAACTAATTGTCGCGGTATTTTGATCACAAGCCCCAAAATTTCTATAGCAATGGGATCATGTCCTTACCTACAAGATGGCAAAAAGTTATCGAACAAAATGGTACCTACATACTTTAGTTAAATGTTAATAAATTATATTAAAAAATGTTTTGAATTTTCTTAAAAAATGCGAAGAAACTTTTTCCCCAACCTAATATCATCGGGCAACCAGACGCTCTGCGGTGCGCCACCGCTATATGGTAAAAATACCTCCCATTCGCACAAAGCGGTTCTCTTCGACCTTTATTATGCACACCGCCAAAGAGTGGAACGCCTTGCAAGAGTCTGTGCTTCCTGATATCTACAACCTGGGTATCTTTAAGTCGCGAGTGAATAGGTTTCTTCTAGGCAAGCGTGTACCTTCGTAGACTACATTATCGCTTACCACCAGGCGAGATCGTAGCCAAACGCTAGCCTATAACGTATAAAAAAATATATTAAAATAAATTTGTAAGGTGCAGGAGATAGTGAATTCTAATAACAAAAATCCTTTTTATACCAAAACTCATGCTCACTTTACAAAGCGTCAAGAGCGTTACGATTGAGAAGAAGAAGATTTATACTATGGTATAATATATTTAGTTAGTATTGAATGATGTAGATTTTCTTTCTTTAATTAATTAATAGTCTAATTTTATGTATATATAAGTAGTCTAAAAATTTTTAATTAGGAACTCTCTCGGTAGATAATTAGCACACCATGAACTCATGAGAAGGCTCAAGGTCGCTCAGCGTGCTATGGAGGGCTTGGTATTTATCTACGAGATCATATCAGAAATGAGATTCCTTTTTAAAAACCCCGCGTCCGAATCGGTCTACCATGCCACTTACAGTCAGACTTAGGCGTCCAACTTATAACTCTTCTAAGGTTTGCGGGAAGAAAACTCTTATTAGGGATTAGCTCGCTTTTGTACTATGAGTTTTGTTACGTAAGTACGACCTTAAATGAAAAGACTGGTATAATGACTAGTATTGTGGTAAAATATGTTTTTTCAAATAGTTCTAGCAAACTCGCAAACGAACTACTGACTGAGATATATATATATATATATATATTTCATGCACTGGCTATGAGAGGACGAAAGAAAGAAAATGTGTGCTTGCACCTCTCTCTCATGTCCCTACAGTAATATACGAAACGTAACTCTCTCTCTTTCTATCTTTACTAACTTATATATCCCACTCAACTTCCGTTCGCCTCGTCCGATCACACCATTCGTAACGCTCTCGTCACGCATTCACCAGCTTACTCCCCAAGTCAAGCTTGCGTAAAGAAGTTTTACTTCAAAAAACTACTTCAACTTTTTGCGTCGGGGGTTAACAATAAATCTCGTAGATCTGTCACGAAAAATACTTGGTAAACCCGCTTATCGCTTCGCTTACCACCACATTTAAGTTTTACGATAAGGGGCGAGCACAGTAATTTGACTCCATTTTGGTGCATTTTGCATCAAGCATTTTCTCGAGAAGGTTGATGAGCGTTTCTGGGTTAGGAATAGGTGTTTGCATTTTACATTGGAGGTACCTACAACAGAGGAACTGTTTATTCCCAACTCTGCCCGTAATAACTGACAAGAGGCTTACTAGTTACTGCTGACGGCTTGGCTCGCGTTACCGTGGTGGTTGAGTATTGAGTATTGAAAAACACCAGAAATTACAATGGGCAGCGACTAAAGAGAATTAAAGCGATTTCTTCCGGACAACCTTGGGATGGATATGACTTTATGTAAGAAATTAAAAATAATACTACAGAGTTATTTAGATAAAAATACTGTTAAATGCACAATAAACTAAAATATACTAGCAAAGATGTACAACAAAAAAAGGCGGAAAATTTTGTGATCTGGGTTATTGTATTTTTAAAGTAAAAATATAATAAACAATGAATTTGTTTGTCTATTGACTAATAATTTTTTTGATGTGCAACATCTTTTCTCTCGGTTTGTGTGAGTTATTATGACAAAAGGGACCGAAATATGTAACAGGAAACCGGGGAAGCGCGCGTTATTTAATTTGGACCAATGAGCGCGCGCTATTCAATTTGACCAATGAGTACGCGCGGTGGTCAGATGTTACACATCATATGCGACTACTGTAATGCTCGTAGTTTTTTTTTTTGTTTTTGTTAAGTACCTATGACTGATTTTTTAGTAAATGAGTCTGGGTCCCATGTTTTAGATGTTCGAGAATATCCTTTTAATAATCTGTATTTCTAATTTTAAAATTAAACCAAAATCTAATTCAAATGACAGCACCAATATTTTAACAAAACAAACACACACATGAGATATTAAACAAAATCTCGGACTAATAACAAGTAAGTTTTTAACAAAAATATAACTGACTTCAGAAAACAGAAATTAACCAAACTAGACACTTAACCGATTATAATGAAATTTTTATGAGACTAATCTGAAAGAATATCCTTTCAATTAAAAACAGAATTTTCAAAATCAGGTAATAAATAATGGAGTTTTGAGGTAACAAAGATAAATTTATATACAACCGAATTGAGAACATGCTTCTTTTTTTAAAGTCGGTTTAAACCAGTAACTACTAAGTACACACTAGGGAATGCAATCCCGATCTCGCGAGATCTCGTGTAATTTTTCGGGATCAATCCCGACGCATCATATGACGAGATCCCGTTCGAGATTGACGGGATTGGGCGGCAGTGGTCAGCGACGCTACACACGTCCACTCGAGGCGCAAGCGGCGCGCTGACTGACGGCCGCGAGCGGCAGGAACGCCAAACAGCGTTAGAAAACTATTCCGACTATTTCCGAATATTAGCGACAGGTGACGATAATTATTTAGTTGGTAAGATTAATGAATAATTTTTTTTATTTTCTTTCGTGTAATATGTTATTTTAGTTAACCTCACTATCACAAACAAGCAGTTATTAGCTTTTTCAGTCATCCAAATTTAACATTTTTTTTAAACTAGACGGGATCTCGAATTTGCAATCTCGAGTCGGGATTGCACTCCCTAGTACACAGACTGCAATGATAATACACGGTGTCCTTTAAATCACTGTTTTCCCAGAACAAACGTTGTTCAGACCATGGTCTAATAACTGTTTTGAGCATCATATAAGGGAGTAAAAAAAATCTAGAACTTCTCAAATAAGTCTAACTTTGTTCAAAAACTAACCGTGACATAAAGTTCATGGGTACGCTAGCCGTTACGTATTACCTACTCCTTAGTTAGATAGGTACCTAGTAGCTACCGGTCAGTGCGCTGACTATGTTGTAGGGCGTAACGTTAAAATAGACGTTTTAAGTTCGCAGCTTTTTATATTTTTCAAAGATCGATTTTGTTTTGTTTTTTTTTTAATTTGATGTTATAAACTGTTAGTAGACCATGGTCTGAACAACGTTTGTTATGGGAAAACAGTGATTTAAAGGACACCGTGTATTATAATTGCAGTGTGTGTAGTTAAAGCCTGTACGCACTAGGAGACATGTCTAGAGATATGTACTTATCTCATAACATGTCACCGTTTATTTTTCGATACCATGTATCTTCCGAGACTACCGTCCACATTACCGTCGTGACGTCTCAAGAACGCGTTCTTGAGATACGCATGATGCATCCGCCGTATAGTTCTGACCTTGCACCTTCAGATTTCCAAAATTTCTATAGCAATGGGATCATGTCCCTACCTACAAGATGGCAAAAAGTTATCGAACAAAATGGTACCTACATACTTTAGTTAAATGTAAATAAAGTATTAAAACATGTTTTGAATTTTCTTAAAAAATGCAAAGAAACTTTTTCCCCAACCTAATATTTGAGACAGATTCATTAGTTTTGTTTCCTTAAATATTTTAGTAGTAGGGGTTAAGTAATCATTTCGGAATAATAATAGTTTTAATAACTTTATCTTGAGTGTTTTGAAGAATTCGTAAGTTTGTTTTAGCCGCGGATCCCCAAATTTCAATCAGATAATTTATGTGAGACTTTACCAGGGAATTATATATTGTATATCGTATCTGTTTTGGAAGGCATCGGGCAATGCCACGGAGTGTACCTGTTAGAGATATAAATTTACTTCGTATACTTTCAATATGCGATTTCCGCGTGAGCTGATTGTCGAGAATTAGGCCTAGATATTTTTCTTTATCAACTCTATTTATTTGTACAGCATTGATATATAATGGGTTGTGTTTGGCAATATTTTTGTTTTTTGCAGCGAATATTATAAAATTAGTTTTAGATGTGTTGATAGTGAGTAAATTTGATTGCAGTCAAACATGTAGTAGGTCAGGATCATGTTGTGTTTTTTTTTATTATGGTGCTTATGAAGTAGTCAGAGTAGAATAAACTAGTATCATCAGCATACAAAGTTATGTTCCCTGTTAAAGCAATTTTATGTATATCGTTTATGTAGACCAGAAATAATAACGGACCAAGTATAGAACCTTGTGGAACGCCGTAGGTTATTAATTGAGGAGCATTTTCTGCGTTAGGCAAGCGAAGTGTAGGACGCCCTCCGGCTAGATGAAGCGACGATTTGCGCAATGTAATGTAGCTGGCAAAGATTGTACTAGAAGAGCTGAAGATCGGGCGAAACACTTACGTCCAGCAGTGGACTGCTATAGGTTGTTGATGATGAAGAGGCTTCGTATCCACTGCGAGTGTCACAAAAAATCTCCTTCAAACTCAGCATGTGCTGGGTATTTATATTTATTTATTTAGAAAACCAACAGCTAATTATACATAATATGAAACAAGGTAGACAAAAGAAAGCCAATAATAGGTTTTCACGACTAAACAACACAATAAAACAAAATGTGAAATGAACAATAAAAAAGTCAAAACAAAGTGGTTAAAAATAAATATAGATAATAGGTTACGTAAAAGCTACTTAATACTTACTTACTTACTTACTTACTATCCTGGCGCATCAACCCCGAAGCGGGTCTTGGCCTCCGACACTAAAAGACGCCACTGGTCCCTATTCTGCGCCACTTCTTGCCAGTCTGACACTTGAAGAGCGCGAAGGTCTTTCTCCACCTCATCCTTCCAGCGATATCTGGGTCAGCCGACTGGTCATCGGCCGACTGGCATTCCTAGGTAGGCACGTTTGGCAGCACGATCGTCCCCCATTCGCTCAACGTAGCCGAGCCAGCGTAATCGATGAGTTTTTTTTCGCCTATGATGTTGGGCTCGGCCACCATTTCCGCTACCTCCCGATTCTTCCTCACTCGCAGAGTGCCATCTTCTCGTCGCACCAGGCCTAGGATCTTTCTTAGCACTTTCTTTTCCGTCACTAGAAGTGCCTTTTACTGTAAAAGCTACTTAATACACAAATATATTTAAAGTATACATGTATCGCCAAAAATTCTCTGTTCAGCCGCAGTCTGGCTGTACTGACACTCGTGCAGAATAGATCTATATCTAATCGCTTACTCAGCTTATTAAAGTTGTCGCTTGCTCGCCACAAAAATGAATTTAGCCCGTAGTTGGTACCAACTACAGAGATATGGATAAGAGAATCAAATCTCTTAGGCTTAAATGGTACACTAGTTTTAATTTTCCTTAACAAATCGGCACAGTATGACTGGCTATTCAGCGCTGATCTTCAGTTGGCCACAATACAAACATACTTTTACATTTTGCCACCATTAAATAAAAATTAATAACATAATAATGATGCAGCAAAACGTAGCGTTTGTTTTAAATAGCCATAGAGCCATTAATAAAGGCCAGGTATTAATTAATACTAATTATCCGCATACAAAACGAGTGAGTAAATGAGAAAGCGTGACTTGGTGCTTTTAAAGGCATTATCTAATAATAGACAGCTTTTATGAAACCCGTTATTTGTGTATTTAAAATACTAGCTGAGTCGCCCCGGCTATGTATCTCTGATGATGATGATATATCCTCGCCGATTTCGACCACGGCGACTGCATTCATACTGGACAGGCATATTTAACTCTGTTGTAGGGGAAGACAATACAATTTTCAATGAGGACCTCGCTGTTCCGCCCTTCGATGCGCCCTATCATGGCTTATATAACCGATTGTGTTTGTAAAGGTCCGAGCGCATTTTTGGCATCTCAAAACCCCGCCGATGTAGTTATATGAAATGGCCGCTGGTGGTCGGATCTTAAGATCGTCCCGCTTTTTATCGAGATCAAGTCACCACGTCTAGCCAAGTGTCCCGTCCAAGATCATAAGATCATAAGAAGATTTGAGTTCCATAACTCGATTCCCAACGTCATGAACCTTCGTTCGTCTTCGGATCTCGACGTAGGACGTCCGGCAGTGAGATGGGTAGACGACATCGTAAGGGCCGTCTATGAGGATGAGACTAGCGCAGGATCGTGGTGGATGCCACAAACAGAAGTCAGACTGTGGATGATGATGATGATGGCACAGCTGATTATCTCAGCGAGTACTGAATTGATTGACTTGAAATAATACTTGCAATTATAAATAATACTTGCCCACTATACTACAAGAAACAAATCGACTCCAACAGTTCTGCAGTGGCGGAACATTCCCTAGATTCTGATTCAACGCACTACATACGTTTCGACAAGGCCCGGGTTTTAGCGAGAGAGAAGTTCTTCATTCCTCGCAAGATCCGAGAGGCGATATAAATAAATCGTGTGCTGAACTTTATCAGAGATAGAGGATGGGTTCTACCGCCAGCCTGGAGGCCATGTCTTCATGATGCAAGTGACAGAAGAGTGAGTGAACCTGGTAGAGACATAGTTAGTGTTGTATGTTTGCCTGTACCAAAAACTACCGAAGAGAGTAGTAGTGATGATAATGATGATGACACAGCCGGTCAACACGCTGGGTCTTCGTTGACCCAATCCACCACCCCGCCCGTCCACTCGCACGCAGAGGGCAGCGGCGCGCAGTGCGAGGCGAGACGTTATTCGGAGCGGATTGCACTCACCCTGATGAAGGTTCACGAATTGAACCGAAACATTGTCGGTCGAAACACCCATAAGACGGTACGTGTTAAATCCCGTATTTATAATAATGATTGAAATCGAATATAATTTTAGTTTGACTGTTACATGGACTCAATATCGGTCTAACTGGTAATCTATGGGCGAGGCCTATGTTTAGGAAACGTATGGCTGATATGATGATGATGATAATGGTATTTGATCAGTTGAAAGCTACAAAGGCATTATCGCAATAAGGCTATCGAACCCGACATTCTTGCGACTTTTTTATCATGTCACCCTTCAAAGCGAAAAATCCTAAGCTCAAACACATTTATATCAAAAGTTTAATACCATTAAGTTGCCCCACCAGAGGGGTGACAGGGGGGGGGGGGGGGACGAGGGGTGACGATAAACAAGCGACAATGCACGGGCGAATCCACTCAACTAAATTAACTCACTAGTACCTACTTGTTACTGCATTAGGATGTATTTACACAGTACTGTAATGACGAAATAAATGGAACGATAGACTTGTTCGCGCTCGAAAATGACGCTATCCAATGGTCCAATAATTAATATACTTTTATTTTATTAAGTATACAGATATTGGACTCGAATGATTATAAAATGCCATAACTATGAATATATAAATAAATATAACTTTAGCGTGGTGTTAAGTTTTATAGTCTTGTCATAGTTAGTTTTAATAATTTTATTGTTGCTTCTTTGCCAAAAGCAAATAATTAATTTTTTTTAATACATTTTCAACTTAAAAATTTTCACTATTTTGGTTCGTAGCTATTTTAGTTTTAAAAGAGGGGTTGTTAGTTTTTAACTTTTGTAAAAATTATCATATATCATTAAAAGCTTCATTCGAGATGGCACCGAAATAACTTTATTGTTAAACGTTTTGCGTGCAATCTACGCCTTTAATAATTTTATAGTGACTTTGATGGCCTATAAAAATAAAGAATTATTATAATAAGAGTGGACGCCTCTAAACAGGAAACGATCTCGAGGCAGACCGCGGCGAAGATGGAGGGACGAAATTGATGCCCATTTACAAGATCGGTCCACAATAGCCCAAATAAGAGAAGACTGGAGAGAAGGAAGGGAGGCTTTTGGCCTGCAGTGGGACACTACAGGCTCTTAATAATAATAATAAAAATTATAAAAAGTATTTCTTAAAATGTCATACATGATTCACTACTACTATTTCACCTCCTTCAAAATTATTTTTTACACACAAGATAGCCTGTGTCCTTTCCCAGGATATAATCTCTTTACTAAATTTAATTCCGATCCGTTCAGCCGTTTAGTCGTGAAAAGGTAACAAACAAACAAACAAACAAACAAACAGAGTTACTTTCACATTTATAATATTAACAGCGACCCGCCCCGGCTTCGCACGGGTGCAATGCTTATACTAAATAGACTACAGAATGTCTTTCTATAGAACGATTACAGCTATTTGGTCATTAGACAATACTGACATGTTTTTTTTGAGGTTACTCTTGAAAGTGTATTTTGTTAACCTTCTGCCGTCCGCGATTCCACCCGCGACCACGGCTGTTGCATTACAATCGAAACGTCGGGATAACAAATAAAAAAGGTAGATACGTGATAAGCACCCGTTTTAATCAGTAATGATGTACAGTTTTACTTAAAAAACTTTCGTGATTGATTTCAATCATTATTATTACTACGGGATTTATCACGTACCGTCTTATCGGTGTTTCGACCGAGCGATCCGCTCCGAATAACGTCTCGGCGTTCACCCTGATGAAGGTTCACGAATTGAATCGAACCATTGTCGGTCGAAACACCGACAAGACGGGTGATAAATGCCGTATTTATGGTAATAATTATGTACAGTGATCGTGAAAGTTTGAAAAATACTATTTTATAATATTAAGTTTTAGTATAGATAATATATATTATTTTAAATAACACCTTTCGGTGTGATATTGAGCCAAAGTTATTTGTATTTGGAATCCGATACGATAGCCTCGAACCAACAAACGAATGATATTGGATGGCGCAAAAATGGCATAATGCTAGACATTTTCCTTTATGACTAAAGACGATTGTTATCTGCTGGGTATCCTATCTACACGATACTGTTTCTATTAGGACAACCATCTAGCAGACTAAAGAGTCAATGTGTGTTTAAGTATTGGAACGTATTTTTATAGGACATGTTTTTAAGACAAAACCGGTCTTTTCGCGCACAGATTTATATCAAAATTATAATTTAGATTAACTGAGTTCGCAAAAATTTAGAAAGTTCTATTGGAGCGTAATATAGAGAGAAGGTAAGAGAAGCTAAGAGAAGGTAACTATGCATTAAACAGACAATGTGATGTTTGTAGTGTATTTTACAAAAATATTTACATATTCAGGGGCAAAGAAATCTGATGAATGGGTTAAACCGCATTACTGTAAAAAACTTCAAGGAAAAGCGTGCAATTTTAATTTAGAATTTAATTTTTTATCTGTAGGAGTTTAACTTCCGCTACTGATACGAGTAGGTATTCTTTTTACGCCTTGGTCAATTTACCGTTATGCAATGATGCTCTTCATCCAAAGTTTATCTGGAAGAGCATTTCTTTATTTTGCATGACCACCCATTATGCTTATATTTAATTATATATATATATATATTAATTTCTGTTTAACTGATGTAAGGGGATAATGAAATTTCTATCATTCATTCCGTAGTGTATACGTGAGAAGAATACTTTGGGCCCCTTTTTAAGCATATTGCGGAGGAGTGAGAGATTTGGCATAGTTAGTTTATATGAAAAAGGAGGTGACAAAAAAAATAAGATATTATCATCATCATCATCAGCCCTTCTCATCCCACTGCTAAGCATAGGCCTACTTTCGTTGTCGCCATTCGCCTTTGTCCTGCGCTGTTCTAACCAGCGTTGGCAGACGTCCCGATTTTGGCGGGACGTCCCGATTTTTAAATAAAAAATTAAATGTCCCGCGCGGGACAGGCTCAGTCCCGCTTTACGGGGGTAACTCGACCGTGCGTGCAGCGTGCTAGGGAAACTTTAAAGGAAGTTAAATCTTCACAGAAATATCATGAATAAGTACTTGTTATAAATAAATTATTCTCATATTGTAAGTTACAATTTGTAAAGCTCACTTCTCAGGCTATTGTTTGAAACACCACATTTTTCTATTATATAAAACTTTTTTATTTTTTTTTATTCAGAAGACGAAGAAGACTCATCTACCTAACAATAAGGTAAACCTGATTTAAAATACCATATTTTTATTAAAATACATTTTCTATGGCTATTTTTGCTATCTATTGCCACGTAAACGTAATTAAAAACTCAAATAATAACATAAATATTTAAAAACTTTTGATTTTAAACTGTTCTATTACTATGTCCCGCTTTCGACGAAAGAATCCCGCTTTTTTTACTCAAAAAGTTTCAAAATCTCGACTTGAGAAAAAAATCTGGCGACGCTGGTTCTAACCCACATACGACCTGTGATTTTTATAACGTCGTCGATTATAATGTGTATAATGATGTGTGATAATGTCGTAGTGTGAGGACGAGCTGCGTTCCTGATTCCATCTCGGGGCCACCACTAGATATTAAAAATACAAGAGATAATACGTACTGTTTACGTGATTTATCACGTACGATTTTATTGGTGTTACGACCGAAATTGCTACGGTTCAATTGTATCTCGCCTAGGCTTTGCATCTAAACAATAAGAGTCGTAACGCCGTTAAAACAGTACTTGACAAATCCTGTATCACACTAATATTATAAATGCGAAAGTTTGGATTTTTGTATATTTATTTATTTGTTTGTTTGTTACTCAGTCACGTCGTAACGGCTTGACCGAGTTCGACGAAATTTAGTATGTACGTAGATTATAACCTGGATTAACATAAAGGCTACTTTTTCCCATAAATCAGGTTCCATGGTATAAAAATGAGGTGTCAAGTCATAGCGTACGAAGACGCGGGCAACAGCTAGTTTCTAATAATCTTCAGGGGTGTTCGATTTAAAGCAATCTTAAAATCTACCATGTCCACAGACACGCGTTCTCAGCGTGGGACTATCTGCCATTCAACCACAGACAATAGTTTGCTTGAACTAAAGTCACAGGCGCCACAGAGTCGCGACACAGCGTCTACGCGTCTGCAACCACCCTCCGGAAGGCGCTATATCTTTATAATGTTCGTACAGAACAAAGCTGGAATCATGAAATACGAGCGTTCTTTAAGAATACACGGGAATGGTGCAAACAGCTAAATATGGCGGTAGTTTGAATATTATGTGTAGTTTTGAAGATTATATCGCATTTTATGGTATGTTTTGTAGACAAAAGAAACTTCACAATATTTTGTAGAGATATTGGTGAGACTGGACTCACTTAAATCAGCAGCGCCATATAGTTTTGTGACTCAGAAACCTAAAACAATAAAATTGTTCTGCTTGACAAATGAAATTAAATGATATTTTATTGCATGAAATGTGATTACAAGATGTGAATTTTAGTTTATGTCCAACATA
Source organism: Philereme vetulata (assembly GCA_918857605.2). Taxonomy (NCBI): domain Eukaryota; kingdom Metazoa; phylum Arthropoda; class Insecta; order Lepidoptera; family Geometridae; genus Philereme; species Philereme vetulata. The sequence goes on from OU975446.1 coordinate 9,883,285, forward strand.
AGTCGGTTAAGCTACCTTAAGCATGTAATTTAAATTAAGTATGTTATATATGCAAAATAGGGCACGTAATATTTGATCGAGCGAAGCGAGATCTCCAAACGTTGTACGTTTGTTTGTTGTTGTTTAATGTTTGTTTGTCCGAGGATTTTCGAAGCGTTTATTTGATCGTCGTGAAATGGGTGAGATATTGGGGTTCAAGAGGGGTAAAAAAGTCAAACTGGGACTATCCGTTCACATGGCACGTGTAATAAAATGTGTACATTTTGATCCCGTTGTTATATTTAGTTGAAACCTTGTCGTTTTAAGTTTTTTTTTGTTTTTTTTACATAGCCAACATTTTCCCACTGCTGGGCAAATGCCTCCCCCAACTCCTTCCACCTATCGCAATCCCTGGCAGATTCCCACCATTCCTTCTTGAATCCACTTTACACACTACACACACGTTTAAGTTACTAGCCATAATAAAAACTGAATTATGACAAAATTCACAGAGTACAACAGTGACCCTAAAGTGCTGAAATTTGGTATGCGTGTAGCTTTAGAGGCACAAACATAGGGAAAAGTCTGAGATGTAGAATAACTGCAATTTCTATCCGGAAAACAAGTAACCAATATACATGAACTCCCGTTACCTGTAATTTGAATGAAACTGTAGGTCAAGTGATTTGGCTCTTATTTCGTGACACTATTTCGATAGTCAAAGTTCACAAGTAATATTTTTTTGTTTTTATGGTAGACTAGCGCGATCTCAGTTCGGGGCTACCCTCTAGTTAGAACTATTTCTAATTTTAAGTCATTAACTACAGTAGTTGCTAAGTAATCGAGCACTTAACCACTTCCTCAAGTGGTAGTAAGTGATATTTTAATGATTTTATTAGTCATACTCTTTTTCTCTCTCATTTCCCGACTATTTATCTGACATGGTGATATAGTTAGCCTATTAGTCATACGATTTAAATACTTCTATTTACAAGCTTTTTTACAAGGCACTATCACTTTTTTTCAATCTATGGTAATAAGGCCGCGATGTAAAAGGCCCATTGGCCCTAGAAAGCTAAGTTAGACCCCACATCCTGTGAGCCGAGCTTTGTCTACCAACCGATGTTGAACTTCCTGCAAAACCTTCTCACGACTTTGAACCAAAGCGTAGCGAAAATAAGGTTGTTATTTCAGGGCGTATTAACAGTTTTGTTTAGATTTATGTGTCTTGGAAAACCATTATTTTTTCCTTGAAAAAGTTGCGTTTAATGAGCCATTTGCTGTAATTGTTGTTTTATGGTAAAAAGTATTTTTCTGAAAGGCGCAACAATATTTCAGCAAGTATGTGATTTTCTTAAAGTACAACTTCTGTTACTTTAGTATCATAGATACGTTTTTAACCTTATTACTAAAACACTAACCATGTTAATAAAATTGAAATATCCTTGGATTTACACCGTGTTTATTTAGTATGTATCATAGATATATATATATATATATTCATAAATTGTGTACCAAAACACTAACCATGTTACTAAATTTGAAATATCCTTTGATTTACACCGTGCTTATTTAGTATGTATCATAGATATATTCGTAAATTGTGTACCAAAACACTCACCATGTTAATAAATTTGAAATATCCTTTGATTTACACCGTGTTTATTTAGTATGTATCATAGATATATTCTTAAATTGTGTACCAAAACACTCACCATGTAAATAAATTTGAAATATCCTTTGATTTACACCGTGTTTATTTAGTATGTATCATAGATATATTCGTAAATTGTGTACCAAAACACTCACCATGTTAATAAATTTGAAATATCCTTTGATTTACACCGTGTTTATTTAGTATGTATCATAGATATATTCTTAAATTGTGTACCAAAACACTCACCATGTTAATAAATTTGAAATATCCTTTGATTTACACCGTGTTTATTTAGTATGTATCATAGATATATTTTTAAATTGTGTACCAAAACACTCACTATGTTATTAAATTTGAAATATCCTTTGATTTACACCGTGTTTATTTAGTATGTATCATAGATATATTCTTAAATTGTGTACAAAAACACTAACCATGTTACCAAATTTGAAATATCCTTTGATTTACACCGTGTTTATTTAGTATGTATCATAGATATATTCTTAAATTGTGTACCAAAACACTCACCATGTTAATAAATTTGAAATATCCTTTGATTTACACCGTGTTTATTTAGTATGTATCATAGATATATTTTTAAATTGTGTACCAAAACACTCACTATGTTATTAAATTTGAAATATCCTTTGATTTACACCGTGTTTATTTAGTATGTATCATAGATATATTCTTAAATTGTGTACAAAAACACTAACCATGTTACCAAATTTGAAATATCCTTTGATTTACACCGTGTTTATTTAGTATGTATCATAGATATATTCTTAAATTGTGTACCAAAACACTCACCATGTTAATAAATTTGAAATATCCTTTGATTTACACCGTGTTTATTTAGTAAGTATCATAGATATATTCTTAAATTGTGTACCAAAACACTCACCATGTAAATAAATTTGAAATATCCTTTGATTTACACCGTGTTTATTTAGTATGTATCATAGATATATTCTTAAATTGTGTACCAAAACACTCACCATGTTAATAAATTTGAAATATCCTTTGATTTACACCGTGTTTATTTAGTATGTATCATAGATATATTCATAAATTGTGTACCAAAACACTAACCATGTTAATAAATTTGAGATATCTTTGAATTTACACTTTGTTTATTTGATATGTATGATGTATTCATAGATATGTTTTAATTTTTTTTACCAAAACACTAACCATGTGGATATGCATGTGGACCAATGCAGGATAGCTTTGAATTATACACTGTGTCTTACCTCTTTCAATCAAATTAGTAAATTCCCATCAATGCAAGTGACAAAACACGGGCAACTATTCCAAGAGGAATGCTAGTTTATTAGTAAAACGGTTAGGGTGTTGGCCTGGATTTTCGATCTGTAATTTCAGACAAAAATATAGCCGGCTTTGATAATCATCAAAATCAGTTGATGTGATAAAGAATTTTATTCGCCTTTGCCTATATATATGGTTTTGAAGAATTTGATGATTTTATCATAGATATTATCACCAACTCTTGACTAAATCCTATATGGGATGTTTGATAATATACGCACAAAAATAAAAGGGGTTATTTTGATGAGCATAATAAATAAATTTTTGAAATGTTTACCATAGAAACGTGCAATTTATTTTGGCATGTTAAAACAAACACGTTATTAAACTTATGTTGTGCTATTTCATAGTGCTTGCCATCTAACCACAGATACTGTATTGGTGACGTCTTGAGATATCTCTAGTTGTCCCTTTCTAACCTAAAACCCACAGCCATTTCCGAAAGAGATATAAACTCGGCCTTTATTTTTTGATGTAAATTGCAAGAGTAGGCAGTAAGTTTTATATCGAATTAATCACCTAAACTTAGTAAATTTTCTTTAAAATTTGATAATATAACTAATAGTTTTTTGAGAAGTCTTTTTTTATGTTTTGAGAAACCGTCCCTTGAATATCGTCAGTATATTACCCAACACCCTATTTAGGACCCCCTAAGGTATCCCCTTTCTAACAAAAAAGAATCATTGAAATCGGACAACGTGAAAACGGATAAACATTTAAACAAAACCGACGAATTGGGCACCTCCTCCTTTATTGAAGTCGGTTAATGAAATGGTATCAGATTTTCTCAAAGCACTGGTGGGTTTTTGATTACTCTGCCTAAAGTATGTGAAGTTTGTGATTTTTTTATCCCTAAGTAGCGAAAATACGCGGAAAATTGCGACTTTGTTCCCCCTGTAGCTCTTATCTTATCATTGTGTAGAGCGAATTAAGTTCTTTTGGAACAAGACAATGTTAATCTGATGGAGATATCTACCTAATTGAAAAAGAAACAGTGCCGGGGAGAGCTCAGAATTCATGTTATACAACGTACCATTGTTCTAATATTTTAACTAAGAAAAATCAATGGCACGTCTTGGATGTTTGTTTGTTACTCAATTACGTCGTAACGGCTAAACCGATTTTGATGAAATTTGGTATATACGTATATTATAGCCTGGATTAACACATAGGCTACTTTTTGTTGGCAAATAACGCGCGCGAAGCCGCTGGCGGAAGCTAGTAATAATAATAAATCTTTATTTCAGGCAACAATAGAAAAGTACAAGATGTTAAAACTTAATTCAACCGCCCATATTAATATATACGTATATACCTTAGTGAGTAACATATATATTATAACTAGTTGTTGCCAGCGGTTTCGCCCGCGTTGTTCTGGGGTACAAAATACATATATAAACTTTGGTATCCCATTTTTATCCCATGGGAACTGATTGAATGTGGTGCACCAGGTTATAATATACGTATATACCAAATTTGATCGATTTCGGTTCAGCCGTGACGGCGTGATTGAGTAACAAACAAACAATCATCCGAACTTCCGCATTTATAGGTAATATTAGAGTGATACTTAGAAACATATTGGTATACAAATCATATTATTTAAGATAGAAATATTTATACCTAGGCATGTATATTGTTCCATTTCCAGGTCGTTTATCCCAAAACCATCATTATTCTATGACGTACACAAAAATACGAGTGAAATTAAATAAATAACCCCGACACCTAAGAAACCATTAAAACTGACATAAGTAGCTAAGAATCACCACAACTTGCTTTCTATTAAAAAAACCACATCCGAAACGGTTTATCTGTTTGGAAACTACGATGCCAGACAGACACAGATATATAATTTTTGAAACTATCATGGTTATGGACACTATTTATACTACAAACGGGATATTTACCATGATTTGTGAGTGTTTGAGTATCCCGATATTTCGGCGCAGTTGCATGCGCCATGATCACGAGTAAACTGAAGTCTTTGCGAGTATGTAGTTATTGGCAGAAGTGTCAATTACGCGTCCTGATACCGTGAGGGTTGTGTGTCGGAATCGAGTTATGATCGAGAATGAAACCGGTGGTAGTAATAGAATTAGCGAATTCATTCCTAGCAAGAGACTAAGAAAGAGGGTAGATCGTTATATCTGCCAATAACTTCAGACTCGCAAAGACTTCAGTTTACCCGTGATCATAGCGCATGCAACTGCGCCGAAATATCGGGATACTCAAACACTCACAAATCATGGTAAATATTCCGTTTTTAGTATAAATTGACACAGATATAGGCGTCAAACTTATAAAACCCTTATTTGCGTTGGGATTAATTATACAAAAATGACAGAAATAAAAGACTTATATGAAGGCAAGCTTAACCCTAAAATAGTGTTTTATCAGCAAACGTTGAGGTTTGTTAATTGTTCTTTATTGTAATTTTTTTAATCAGATTTTTGTGTGTAAAACATACATAACACAAAAATTATTCGATATGATAATTATCATAATCTCTAAATCAACTTGGCCAAATCGGTGTTGTATGTATGTATGTATGTTTGTTTGTCTGTGGATAACTTTCGAAGCGTTGATCTGATCATCGTGAAATTTGATACATAGGTAGGTAGTGATGACACAATTTTGGTGTGACTAAATGAGCTAAAAATGTCGGGGGGTTGTTGAGATATTGGGGTTCAAGAGGGGAAAAATAATGAAAATGAAACTATTAGGTCAAGTGGGACGTGAAATGAAAGGTATTTTCTTCATTAGTACATTTAGACTCTGTTTTTATTTTTAGTAAGGTCCTTATAGTTTTTGAGTTATTAGCTATCAATAAAAACTGAACTTTAGCAAAATTCACAGGGTACACCAGAGACCCCGCAGTGTTATAATTTGGTATGATTATAGCTTAAATGACACAAATATAGGCAATAGTCTGAAATCCAGAATAAGTTCAATTTGTACCCCAAAAAAGGTAATCACAGCACATGAACTCCCGTTACCTGGAATTTGAATGAAACTGTAGGTCAAGCTTATTGGATTTTATTTCGTGGCAATATTTTGATATAGTGTGACCATTAGTGCTGTGCACTCCCTGAGGTATGCGCGCGGCGAGACGGGGGGGATGTGTCGACCGCTCCGATCTATCAGTCTGCCGTCAACGCTCACGGCGGTAGGTAGCTTTTGTACCGGACGGTCTATGTCAGACGCACACGGGATAAATATTCAAAGATGGGTCGTGCGTTATCTCGTGATATGAAATGGAAGATGAAGTTGAAACAGAATCTATGTCAGAATAACTTTCGTTAGAATATATAATTGTTTGTAAATATAAAAAATGTTCAATAAAACAAGTCCTTTGAATTATAAGTTTAGTTCTTATTTATCACCTGCATATTTTTAATAAAATATGAGTATATTTAAGTTACATTTTAATCAACTAAGTAAGTATAATATATTACAGATAGATAGCCTCCGACCATCGTCCCGCCACAAGTCTTGCCTTAGAAATGCAAACTGATATCGTAAGATATGTCCGACATGTATTGATCTCATGTGAACTCATGCAGTTTTTTCTTTGCCTCCCACCTCGCCGCGCATACCTCAGGGAGTGCACAGCACTAATGGTCACACTATAGTCAAAGATTACAAATATTTTTTTTTTATTTTAATCGGAGATTTGCGAGATCTCAGTAGTGGCGAACCACTAGTACCTGTGATATCGTTTTGTAATAATCCCGTTTTAATGACATTTTGAATTGGAAGTAACTGGTTAAATATATGCCAATTAAATTAGCCAAAAAGTATTTGTAATTTTTCTCATATTCATTTATTCAAGTCATAAGGACATAGTTAAATATTGTCATTTATGCTAAGTACCTATATTTAATTAAATAAGTTAGGTAGTAGCTTAGTGCACTTTAAGAATTTCATACAAATTAGGCTCTTAGGGAAGGATTTTGCTGTTATACATAATATCCATGTTTTTATTTCTACAATATATAATAGTCATTTATAAATACGGGATTTATCACGTACCATTTTATCGATACGAGGCGAAACGTTATTCGGAGCGGTTCGCACTCACCCTGATGAAGGTTCACGAATTGAACCTGATAATTGAACGTGATAAATACCATATTTATAATTATGATTGTAATCAATCACGAAAGTTTTCTAAGTAAAAAATAATCATCATATCAGCCGTAGGACGTCCACTGCTGGACAAATCATCATATCAGCCGTAGGACGTCCACTGCTGGACAAATCATCATATCAGCCGTAGGACGTCCACTGCTGGACAAATCATCATATCAGCCGTAGGACGTCCACTGCTGGACAAATCATCATATCAGCCGTAGGACGTCCACTGCTGGACAAATCATCATATCAGCCGTAGGACGTCCACTGCTGGACAAATCATCATATCAGCCGTAGGACGTCCACTGCTGGACAAATCATCATATCAGCCGTAGGACGTCCACTGCTGGACAAATCATCATATCAGCCGTAGGACGTCCACTGCTGGACAAATCATCATATCAGCCGTAGGACGTCCACTGCTGGACAAATCATCATATCAGCCGTAGGACGTCCACTGCTGGACAAATCATCATATCAGCCGTAGGACGTCCACTGCTGGACAAATCATCATATCAGCCGTAGGACGTCCACTGCTGGACAAATCATCATATCAGCCGTAGGACGTCCACTGCTGGACAAATCATCATATCAGCCGTAGGACGTCCACTGCTGGACAAATCAAAAAATAATAGTTATCTAAAAAAAAAAATTGCGCATCAAAATATGTAGGTACACACGGCTACACATCAAGCTATACTATTCCAGTATAAGCTGACCTCTCATTCTACGAAAAGCCTACACAATGCGAGGTCAGCTTACACTGGAACTGAATAGCCTGATGCGTAGCCGTGTGTACTCAAAAAGAAATCCTACTCGTTATATATTTTATGCGTCAAGCAGAACATGTAAGAGAAATGACCATCACACTACCACACTAATATAACAAACGCGGAAGTTTGGATGTTTGTTTGTTTGTTACTCAATCACGCCGTAACAGCTGAATCGATATCGATGAAATTTGGTATATACGTAGATTATAACATAGATCACCACATAGGCTACGATTTATCCCCTAAACTAGTTTCCATGGGATAAAAATGGGGTATCAAGTCAAGTTACAACAGCGAGTTACTGGTGGTAGAGCTTTTGTGAACGGGCTTGAGGAAGTAGGCACCACCGCCTTACCTTTATCTGCCGCCAAATAGCAGTACTTGTGCTGCTGTGTTCCGGTTAGATGGTAATGGTATGTTCCTGTAATTACTGGCACATAGGCATAACAGCTTAGTCCTATAGTATGGCAACGTATCCACATATAGATTAAGACAACATAATAGCTTGTTTTGAATTCTATGTGGATATCCATGGGCTGCAGTAGTTACTTAACATCTGGTGGCATGCATGCTCGTTTGCCATATAAGTTGTATATAAAAAAACATTTAGTAGTGTAACGCGTACGAAGTCACGGGCAACAGCTAGCATTTCTCAACGCATACCAAACTGAAGGTTTCGTATGCACATACGAGTATAATAAAAAACCTATCTACCTGCATAAGTTGAAATACGAAATTAGTATATTTGGTATGAATTATTAGATATCCGTTAATTATTATGATGAACAATTAAAAATCTTCTACTAACAAAGTTATGTGTTAACATTAACTGAGTTTTGCTAAAAAGTTTTTCTTCTAAAACTATTAACAACTAGCTGGTACCCGCGACTTTGTCTGCGCAGGATTAGTAAGTACTTCGAGTAGTAAATCCTCCGTCGTCCGAGACACGTTCTCGGAGACCCGGATGACGAAATCACTTCCGCTAATGCTGAAGAGTCATCCACATTAGACAGAGCAAACACTCCACAAATACACCGACCTCGCCGGCGAGGTCGACGAGTCCCTTCAGTCGCCGCCTATACGAGGCACAAGCACGTACCCGGGCGTTTATCTCCTATCCCCGTCCCGGCAACAGCCCAAGCCGAGGTTCGTACCTAAGTGGTGCCCGTGCGCTAGTTGCCTCATCAAAAAAAAAATTACAGGACTGAGCGCCTTCTGCGCTCGCCAAAGCTCGGTTAAGCTGCAACGGACTCAGCGGCCAACAGCTAGATTAGTCCATTCGAAAAAAAAACTTTGAGTAGTACTAAAAGTAATGAAATCTTATACGCTAACTGCAAAGCACACAAAAAACCTGCTAATACCTAGCTATTACATTTCATAGGTACAGTGCGTTTAAAACAAAACCCTTTGCAAAAAGTTTGCGCTTTGGAAATTCGCAAAACAGACACAAAATATATTATCAGTTTTTATTGTATTTACAGTTTACTGTTTTGGCGATAATGGCTTACTCATAAATGATAGATATATGCTGTCGCGGACTTTTTTGTAGGGCTAATTAAGATAAACATTTCTCTTATACATTATATACGTGTAAATTCTACAGTTTTGCAGCGTACGCCAGAACAGCTCGCAGATGGCAGATTTTTTCTGACTTACTTGACAATTATCGTTATATTATGGACAATTCACACACTATCTTAAAAAAATAAAGCCTATGTGGTAATCTAAAGTCTATGCTATATTATTGTCAACTTTCAATAAAACCCATTCAATAGTTTTGCGCGAAAGAGGAACAAACATCCATACATACAAACTTTCGTGTTTGTAATATTAGTAGGATTGAGATGGGGTACAAACCCCATTATCTTCTCAGTATAAACAATCGAGATGGGGACGCTACCCCATCGATAAAGCTGGCGGCAGACAGTCTGGCGTCAAGCGTCTGGCTTTTGGCATCCGAGCCCGTCTGAACGGAAGCCTCTTGCGATGGAAGTTACCAATGTTTCTGTTGTTCATCTTTATTTAACTTCGCTGTTAGATAGATAAATTATTTATTTGGTACATGTAATAGTATAAACAACAGAGTAAGTATACAACAATTAGAAACATGAGGATTGCTATTACTATTGTTACGAGCTGAAGGTTCGGGATAAAATAATTAAAATATATCACTTTTATTCAACACTAAAATCATAAATACACGATCTTAATCACAAGGATTCACAACACACTAAATCACACCACTGTTACACAAAACACCATTAAAAATCACCGAAATGTTCGCACGTACATAAAGCCAAATCCAGACTGACTGCTCGATTTTTTTTTCGAATGGACTAGTCTCGCTGTTAGCCTCTGAGACCGTTGCAGCTTAACCGAAACTGACTGCTCGAGCGTCTCAACGCACTATTTATACCGCGCATTATTTCCAGAACCTTCTCGATGTTTCTACTAATTACTAGAAAAGTGTAGGTATTTTGACTGACTACTAGTTCTTAATCTATGCAACTGTAGGTAAAAACGTGATATTAAGGTATATTACACACAGAACATAAAACACAATAGAACTAGCATGATGAATTTTTAGTAAGAAAACCAGTGTAGCTAAACTCATACATGTAAAAACTAGCACACTTAGAAATAAAAGTTATAATTGGTTGAAAGAGAACGTTCAAAGAGGCCTAAAACCATAAAACCAATTTAACGGATATAAAACCGTAGCTACTATGGAACATGATTTAAAATTCAATAAAATAAACGTTGCAAAAAATTAAAGTTTACTTCTTCTACTCGGCAAAAGATGGCGCTTTAGAAAATATTTTTATTTTAGTCTCTATTAATTAGACATAACACTGATAATGCAATGGCTGTTATTTGATTACCCACAAAACAAAGCCACTCAACAACAGATGGCGCTGTCGCTAACGATTTTTGTTATAGTCTCTAACTGCAAAGAATAAGATTGATAATGCAATGGCTGTTACTCTCATGCTCAAATAACAGCGCTACTCACTTAGTGATGTACCAATGAGCATACAAAATGAATGTATCGATATCGATTATCACCTACCTACTACGGGTAACGAAATAGGTACGTCAGGTTATATTTGTGGTGGTCGAAATAAAAAGCTTTCTTTTCTTTCTTTCTTAACATAATCACAGGTATCCAACTCATAAATACTTACTTAAAAAAATATTATATTACTGGAATATTATATACTGAATTATTATTTGAGGGGCACACTAAAAGTTTCCAGAATCAATAAAAAAATACTAATAATGGTCAAAAATGAATTTATTGTTTCTCAAAATATTCTCCCTTTGCGTCAATGCACTTTTTCATAAGATTAATTTTTTTTATGTCTTGCGCCTTGGGGAAACTGAAAACAGAAGTTATTATATTATTTCACACCATAGGTCTAAAATACATTCAAAAAATCATCAATAAAACAACAAGGAATTAACGCCCTAAAACCTATACACCTTTTAATAGGGGGTAACTAATTAAAGCTATCGATAACACATTCATCAGTATATTGGGGTCACATCCCTAATCGAGTAGCTTAAGCTGAGGTTTAAGAGAAACGCGACCTTAAGGAGTATGATTCACAGTCTATTTTGTTTGACGATTTTGCATAGTGCGCGGAACTCCGCGTACTTGGTGTTACGCGGGCCCCGCCTACTTACGACTTCTATTGTTTTTTGTGTTCTGTGATATTACATACCAAGTATTACCTATTCTGTAACACAGTAGGTATAACTTCGAGAAGCTGAATATTATTTTACTATTACTTATTCTGTAACAACCTCGGCGTAACAATATTTTCAACACACTTGCTCATAAAGTGGCTCTAATTTCACCGCAATACACCTGTAATCAAACTGTGGCTTTTTCTTTGCTTGTTATTCACAAGTGAGTTATAGAGATTTTTTTATTTTATTGGTTGAGTTGTTTTGTTCTTAAAATAGTTTCGATACAAAAAATCGTATTTTATAGTACAAATGAATTAATATACCTATTGCTTGCTCATTTCATACAACTTCGTATTTAAATAGATAATATCAACTTGTACCTACGTGTTTAATAAATAAAACTTTCAACTCAAATATAACTTATGTTTCTTCTGTAATAAAGTAAACTTGAAATTATCCTATTTTGTACGTGGCTAAAACGCTATCCGTGAAAAGTCAAAAAACAAGAAACCTCATTTTTTTAGTCTATGGCCGATCGCCATTTTAAGATGCGCGTGTGAGATTATAATGTTAAATTAAATACTATTGTAAATATATTGCTGGGTTTTGTTACGTTAGTATTGCAGTATTCAATTATTATTTAGGTTACTGTTGAGAAAAGCTAATTTTTATCCCCTTTTACCGTGTTAAACTATTATAAGTATTTTAATGATAATAATCAAGTTGACGACCCCCGTGGTGCAGTGGGCGAATAGCCAGCTAAGACGCAGGAGGTAGCGGGTTCGATTTCCGCCGCGGAACAAATGTTTGCATGATCTACAGATATTTGTTCCGGGTCTGGTTGTTTCTCTATATATTATAAGTATGTATTTACAAAAAAAAAATGTATATAAGTATTCTATCAGTTAACTGGTTCCCATAATACAAGCTCTGCTTAGTTTGGGGCTAGATAGCGCTGTGTAAAATGTCCAGCAATTTTTTTTTTAAGTAGGAAGGAAGTATGTACGTTATGTTATTGCATAAATATTGTTATATTTCTTTATTTGGCTATGTGTTGCTATCTAAGTTAATACCCTATTTTATCATAAACTTATGGATTGATTTAGGTAATATTTAAAGGTACATAATGAGCATGTTACATCGTAAGGTAATAGAACTGACTACCGGGGTTTGTTTATCTACCTACGAGTATATTACGTAGTTCTCAAAGGCGAGACTATACAATTAAATACTAATAGATATCTTTAGTTTTCTATGGCATTATTGTTGTATCGAATTAATTATGAGTTTAGAACTGAGAACACCTCACTTGTATATCGTTGAAAGGCTTAAATTATTATAAGTTTGTATTATGTTAATAAAGAAAGTACCAAGCTATGATTTGACATTGTTAAATTAGTTAAATTCCTATATTTAGTCATCTAAATCTATAAGTGTTAGTATTTAAATTATTATTAGATTTATGATAAGGTTCGGCTTGTAATTTATGTAATATATAAAGGTAAATTATGAGAATGTTACATTTTAAAGTAGTACAGTTGTCTTCTAGTGTTTGCTCGTCTTGCTACGGAATTGAAAAAGGTGGGGAGGTGGCGAACCGATATCTCGAAGTGAGAGATGTCGGCTGCCCACACCACTCTTTTCTGAACCTGCGAACTGGAAGCATCTCCTAAGGTAGGTTGTTGTGCCTTTGTATAAATAGATATAACTATCAAGATTTATTCACGTACTGGTTCTGGCTATTTTACTCATTGGTTATAGTTTATTAAACTATGTAGATTGATGATATAAAGTGTTTATTTGAACTGTAATTTGGAGATATTTCCTTATTTAATACCTTTCTGGTAGGCTTTTGATTAAATAAAGTTAGTATTAGTTAAATTTAGTAGGTGTTTCTAATACGCGCGCATAGGAAAACTGATTAATTTTTCCCGCCATTGCGAAAAATATTATTTACTAAAATTTTATCTATTTATCTACTAAATAAAATGATTTATTAGTATTATTTTCTTCACAAGTGTGTTGAAAAACGTCATATACACGTGTATATTGATGATTACCGTCCTCGGCTCTCTTAAGACCCTCACCTAACGGATCGGGTTTCAATGGCGCCTCAGCGGTAATCACCAACATTACACACTTGTACCATGATGTACTATTGTAGTTTTAATATGAACAAGAATGGGTTTTCAAATATTTCAAGGGTTTTAGCTTCTCCGCACACGAGCTTCGCGCCACAGCCACAAAACGCTGCCACCAAGCTGTGGACTGGATTTTTCGCACTTTTTACACGTACACGGTTAACGGCAGCGGTGGTTTCACGCTACGAGACACCGCTTCTAGCTTTGTGTGGTCGTGTGGCCACCACCGACGAAAAGTGAAAGAAATAAGGAAAAATAAAAGTTGCTGTCACGCACTTCCGCTTCTAAGTGGCCGGTTCCAGCTTCTCGTAGCGGCGTTTTGTGACTGTAGAGCGTGGCTCGAGGCTTAAGGTTGCGTTATTTTTAAATAACACTACACAAAAGAAACAATAAATCACGAAAAACAACTTCAAATGAATACAAATGATAGCTCACCTCGTTTGAAGCAAGCAGAAGTGATGGTATCGGCGCGCGTTACACCGGAAGTGGGCGGGGCTAACGACTGAAGATTGCACCCGACACCTCGGTAAAATGTCGAGATGTTTAGGTGTGAATGTAGACAAAGTGGGCACTGTAGATAACCTTACCTTATCAAGTATCTATCGGACTGAAATCGATGAACCAACTAAATGTGTAGAGGCGTTTATCGGGTTTTTTACATAGGTACATATTATAAATGTGAAAGTGAGTGTTTATTTTTTTATAGTTTGCTTGTTACACTTTCACGTCGTAATCAATTTCAATGAAATTTGGAATACAGAGATTATGACCTAGATTAAGGATTTGGCTACTTTTAAAGCCATTGTGGAAGCTAATTAAATAAAAAGTAAAGAAAAGTCGATGTTATGTAAACAAGTCGTATAAAAATATTTCCGGGTACTTTCATTGCTAACACCGGCTAATCCTTACAAGATACTTAGAGTCACTAGTAAAATATAAAAAGAACTCTCGTAACGCTAAGACGCTGATATATTAAACCCGAATTTTATTTTGTTAAGCATTTTAGAACTTATTAGAATAGAAAACGTTACTGCACACCACACTTTATTTGAAACATACAGGATGTTTGATAATATACGCACAAAAATTAAAGAGGTTATTTTGATGACCATATTAAATAAATTTGTGAACTGTTTACCATAGAAATATGAAATTTATTTTTGCATGTAAAAACAAACACTTTATTAAACTTGTGTTGTGCTATTGCATAATGCTTGTCATCTAATCACAGATACTGTATTGGTGACGTCTCGAGATATCTCTTGTTGTCCCTTTCTAACCCAAAATCCGCGGCCATTTTCGAAAGAGATATCAAATCGGCCTTTATTTTTGGATATCGATTGCAAGCGTGGGCAGTAAGGTTTTATCGAATTAATCACCTAAACTTAGTTGTTTTTTTTTTTAAATTTGATAATATAACTCGTAGTTTTTTTTTCGAGAAATCTTTTCTTATGTTTTGCGAAACCGTCACTTGAATATCTTTGTTATTTCAGCCCTCTTTGTCCTATTGCTAGGCAAAGACCTCCCCCATTCTTCCCAGTCACTACTTTCCAGCGCCAAGATGGTCCAACCTGCTTGGAAGTTAGTGAGCTCGTCCCTCAATCTCTTCCTTGATCTGCCGCGACGTTCTCCTTAACAAGTAAAATTAAAAATGCTTTTCAGATGAAAAGCATTTTTAATTTTACTTGTTAAGGTTATAGATATAAAACCCGTAAAAACACGTTAATTTGACATAACTAAGAACTACTCCAGTTAACCTCTCTGTTAAACTAAGTTAAATTAGTTAAATACGCTCATATCAACTTTTTAATAAGTACTACTGTATTATGTTTGCTACATAAAATTAAGAAAACTGATTTACAAAGTGTAACTCTCATAAATACTAATTTTTATTAATGTTATTTGTGGGGAAAAAGGCTTACGGCCCACCTGATGGTAAGTGGTCACCGTCGCCTATTGACACCGGCAACACCCGGGGTATTGTCGATGCGTTCCCTACACTGAAGAAACCTCTTTACATTTCTCTTGAACCGTGCCATGTCGTAGTCTAATGGGAAAACCTCAGATGGTAATTTTATTAAAATATTATAAAGGTGCTATATCTGAGTTATTCTAATTTAAGATACTATTATACTAAACTGTGTTTAGTTGTAATACGCTGTTATCATTTTATGTTCAATAAAGACCTTTTCAAAAACAAAAACTAGTTAAACTAGCTTTCAATATAAAAAACCGCGATTAAATCGGTCAATCCGTTTGGGAACTACAGTGCCACAGACACCCAGACGGACGTAGATGTAGACGTTAAACATATCGGGCATCGGGGGTTAAGGCCAGGTACTTGTAAGGTTTTGTGCATGCGGGACGCGTCTATCCGAGGATGCGCCGCGTCATGCCGTCTCGCTCTTACAGCTCATACTATAACAGTTTGTCCATTTCACAACTCACAATATAGTAATATTAGGTACAAAAATATTCAAAAGTGCGTTTGTGCTTATATCAACAATGAACTATCTATAATTATCATCATTATATCAGCCATAGACTGTCCACAAAACATAATCATTCTTCTAAAATGTTTCATTTATTTCTCCTTAGATTTCAATACTTTGCGAGAATATTTTGTTCTCATCTTTTTGGTTCATGCGTACCTTTACCGTCGTCCGTTTTTCTTGAAGACGAAGACAATCCGAGAGTAAATAGTTGTCTTCTAGATATTCATGCTAGATCTTCTGGACCACATCATCGCTTACCATCAGGTGAGATTGTGGTAAAACGAAGATTTATTCATGTTATAAAAAAACATTCGACAATACGCTTTAAAAATAATCATCTCCGTAAATTAAATGAAGCTGTATTTGTTAGTTCAATGATAATTAGGAAGGTCGGTGTAATTTGGACCGCATTAGCGATTCCGCGCGCAGATTGCGGCCAGCTTAGCAGATAAACCAGATAAAGGGGGTAATTTCCTTTCTACAGAGCACTGGCTTTTTGTACAGTGTTTAGATAAGAGACTTTGTTTGGGGGATATACTGTTCTTCATAAAGATAAGACTGGCTTAGATCGCGCTTTGGGCAGCCAAGTGGTCTGTTTTAATAAGCCTACACGATTGGTCATCAGTCTTGTCTACTTAAACATGTGCACGGAGACTGAGGCAGGTATATAAATATATATACATATAGCTTGTCACTGGCTATGACAGCCGGGTGACTGCCATGAAATCATGCGCGTTATAAAGGCTGCCGCAGCCAGAAATTCTCAGTGGTATACAGTGGCGTAGCTAGGCAACCAAAGACCATGGGGAAAAAAAATAAACTAGGGCCCCAACTATTTTATTTTTAAAATCGTTTGTTCCGAATTCCACGTACTCCTTTTTGACGCTTTTGTACTGGTGGTAGAGCTTTTGTGAACGGGCTCGAGGAAGTGGGCACCACCGCCTTACCTTTATCTGCCGCCAAATAGCAGTCCTTATGCTGCTGTGTTCCGGTTAGATGGTAATGGTATGTTCCTGTAATTACTGGCACATAGGCATACCATCTAAGTCCTATAGTATGGCAATGTAGAGATCAAGACAACATAATAGCTTGTTTTGAATTCTATGTGGATATCCATGGGCTGCAGTAGCCTCTTAATATCTGGTTGACTGCATGCTCGTTTGCCATATAAGTAGTATAAAAAAACTCCAGATTTATCGTAATACAGCCGAGTCCATAATACAATTTAAAACCAAATACAAATTGTAACTTATTTTAATGAACAAAACTATTTTATGAAAATAAAAAAAAATATCTACCTGTAACCGTTTAAAAATAGTCCTGTGACAGACACACAGACAGCGTCGGCGCGTTAATAGGGTCCCGTTGAGCACCATTTGGGTACGGAATCCTAATTAAGTAGAGATTTTTAAACCAATAACACCACTTTCTTGACTATAAGTTTATATTCCGAATGTGGGATAAATTTTCACTAGTTCAATTTATAGTTTGTAAGTCAGAGCCCACGGGTTCCCCTGAGCTTGAGGGCCCCGGGGCACTGCCCCGTCTAGCCCTCGGGTTGTACGCCACTGGTTGTATAATACTAGACTCCAAATGAGCCGTCCTAATGACGGCGGATACATTCCAACTTGCCTTCCGCCAAAATAGCATACATACTGAAAGCTTTCTATAACCTGGCTTATCTCTCAGAATTACAATGATACTGAGAGGTTATTAATTATACCTACGTAAAGCAGTATGTACTTTACATAACAGATAAGAAAAACATATATAAATACTAAAGATGTATACAAATATAATTTAACATATTCACCTCCTACTAACACTAACACTCTCCCCCCCCCCGCCCCCCCCCCCCCCCCCTCCTCATTTACACCACGTATGCACTTCTGTTTAATCAAACATTACACCATAACTAGATCCATAATCATATCTGACCTCATCTACATTTGATATTGATACTTACTCTACACACTACTCTTAGCAACCAGTAGCAATTTAATCTGGATGTTGTTGTTGATAAATTGATTTGTTTTATTAAGTACAAGTTCGGAAGAGAACTAAACCCCATAACACAGGGTTTCCCTAGGGTGGAGGTTAGGGAACTATATCAAGTGAGACTATTTTTTTAATTAATTCATTCATTTATTTCAGATGTCAAAAATCCATATTTGTTAGTAAACTTAATTATACATGTCAAATGGTTAGTACAATTGTGACATAACAACAATTAAATAACAATATATGTGGTATGTGAGCATCTAGTGTAGGTACTGCGCATGTACCATTCAACAATGGTTTAGATGCTCACAGTCGAACCTGTTTGCGAACGTATTCAGTATACCGTTGGAGCTGGCCCGAATTCTGCGCCCCAGGGATGTGCACCGCTTGTGCATGGTGCTGTAGAAACAGTCCACACACTATAACTATCTATTTATACTTTACTATTTTCTTGTAGCATGCTTAGTTTAGTTATAGTATATTTATTGTTGTATCATGTACTGAATAAAGGTTTATTATTTTTATTTTTTTAATATACTAATATTCTAAATTCAAAAGTAACTCTGTCTCTCTGTCTATATATCTATTTGTTACGTTTACTTGATTAATCGGCTGGACCGATTTTGATAAAATTTTGTATATAGACAGGTTACGACCGGGATTGGCATAGGCTACGTTACACCCGAATGCACAAAAGAAGATATTTTTTTCACCTCTGGGACAAATCAGCGAAGTACCAACTTGAAGCTCTGGAATCAGTTGAGAGAAGAGCCAAGAAACTCATAGACAACAATGAGCTAGTTGGTGCTAGGCTCCACAGCCTGGAGCATCGACGAAAGGTTGGTAGCCGCTCGGTTTTTTATCGAGTACATTTCGGGGAGTGTGCGGCGGAACCATTCAACCTAATCCCACCATCTCCATTCTATCATCGGATAACCAGACGCTCTGCGGTGCGCCACCGCTATATGGTAGAAATACCTCCCATTCGCACAAAGCGGTTCTCTTCACCTTTATTATGCGCACCACCAAAGATGGGAACGCCTTGCCAGAATCTGTGTTTCCTGATAGCTACAAACTGGTCTTTAAGTCACGAGTGAATAGGTTTCTTCTAGGCAAGCGTGTACCATCGTAAACTGCATCATCGCTTACCATCAGGGGAGATCGTGGTCAAACGCAAGCCTATAATACATCATTATTATAAATACGGGATTTATCACGTACCGTCTTATCGGTGTTTCGACCGACAATGTTTCGGTTCAATTCGTGAATCTTCATCAGGGTGAGTGCGATCCGCTCCGAATAACGTCTCGCCTCGCACTCGTCTCGTATATCGTCTCGAATATATATTATTATATATTATACGACGATATATCGCCTATAATACATATTAAAAAAATGACAAACCCCGCGTGATAAGCCGTGAGCAGGTCAGAATATAGAAACATTTTTCCAGACAGAATATTTCACAGTTCCATTAGTATTGTGGTATTATTACACAGAAAAAAGTGCTAGTGTTTGTTGAAAGGCCAGTCTGTTTTTATAATTACTAAAGCACAGTGTACACGAAAGTTAAACCTGTAGACAAATACACTGGAGCTAATCGCGGTCGGACATGCAAACATGCTCTTTTTACAATATAAAGGTTTAAAATATTTTAGACTGAATTTTTAAAAGCCAATCATGATAAAACCTAATTGTAGAGTTCTTTGTGAAGAAACCACCATACTTATTTCTGCCGCCAAACAACATTGCTTTGTTTCGGGTTGAAGGTTACCGGAGAAATTACACGCACATGAGGCATTACACCTGTATGTCTCAAGTTGATGAACGCAGGCCAGTGAATCATAGGTCACGTTCCTAAGGTTACCAGTTAACATAAGGTAGGTCATTTGCTGGTTATATCTCCTATACGTATAAATATAAATAAAAAGAGAAGCAGAGATCCTTTGCGTCTAAACACAAGTTTTAAACTTAGTTAGAGCAAGGTACCAAAGTATCTGATGTAGATAATAAGGTTGTAGTGCAGAATCACAAGACACAACACCCTAGGTATCCTAGAATTATAACTATTTATATCAGTGCACTACGTAAAATTCTTTTTTTGAAATAAATACATATTCATCCATTCAATAAACCAACCAAATGCGAAATCTATAAAAACGAGCAAAAAATCACGTTTGTTGTATGGGAGCCCCCCCCCCCCCCTTAAATACTAGTTTTATTATAATTTTATTAAAAACTAAATATATAAAAACCACGTCTTTAAGAAATTAAGTGGAGTTAGATACTTAGTTCTCAATTTACATTCAAAAGGTCAATTGTCAGGAAATAAATTTACGCCAAATGGTTTTCTAAGAATCAGCGACCGTTATTGATCGAGCGAAGCGAGTTCTCTTAATCAACTTGGGTAAATCGGCGTTGTATGTATGTATGTATGTATGTATACTTATATGTTTGTTTGTCCGAGGATAACTTTCGAAGCGTTTATCCGATCATCGTGAAATTTGGTACATAGGTTGGCACAACTTTGATGTGACTAAATGAGCTAAAAATGTGGGGGGGTTGTTGAGATATTAGGGTTCAAGATGGGTAAAAAAAACAAAATGGGGCTATACGTTCAAATGGCATGTCTAATAAAAGGTCTTTGTGTGTTAATTTTGACCCCATTTTTATTTTTAGTTTAAACCTTGTACTGTTTAAGTTATTAGCCATAATAAAAACAGAACTTTGACAAAATTCACAGGGTACACCAGTGATCCAACAGTGCTGAAATTTGGTATGCGTGTTGCTTTAGTAACACAAATATAGGCAAAAGTTTGAAATCCAGAATAACTGCAATATGTAACCCAAGAAAGTATAACCCTATTACATGAACTCCCGTTACCTGTAATTTGAATGAAACTGTAGGTAAGTTTTAGAATCCGCATTTCGGGGCACTATTTTATTAGTCAAAGATTAAGGCCGGTTTGTACAACGATAGCTTAACGTATTTAGCGACTAAACATGTTTAAATTGTACGTATTTGTATGATTTGACAACTCTTTAAATCATATTTAGCCACTAAATACGTTTAGGCATCGTTGCGAGTCGCCCTAAGTATTTTTTTATTATATTGAGAGATTTGCGAGATCTCAGTTCGGGGTTAACCACTAGTAATAATAATATTTTATAAAGTCAAACACAGAAAAACGTATTTTTTTACCCTGTGTTCAGTTCAGACGTATTGCCTTAACTTCAACTGATATCAATCGGTCGCGTAATGTCAATTTGCATATTACAGGCAGACTATTTTCGCTATATCTATAAAAATGAATCTGGACAAACTACTGGATAGAACTTGACGACCCCAAAATTCTCTCCACCGAACGCCAGTATTACCCAAGAATCATTCGAGAAGCCGTCGAGATAAAGAAATATCGCAATTTCAATCGTGAGGACGGCTTTAGATTATCTGCATCGTGGAATCCAGTTATAGTTAGGTGTTCACGTCGCGATTTAGATCCACGCGTAACTTCAGATACTGTTAGTATTGTATGTCGAAACAGTGATACGTGCCATTCAGAAAACCGAGTGCGGGTAGTTGGTGACAACATTTGTGCCTCCCGGCAATGACACCCGCCCGCTTTCAGTCTCTTGTGACCACGGCCGAAACGTCGAGGTTAGTCAAATTTTTTTTTTTATATAAATCTGTGCGCGAAAAGACCCGTTCCGTCTTAAAAACATGAGTATAGTTTGCGAAAATTTAAAAGGTTCTATAAAAATGTATTAAAAAATCGCTAAAGACACTCAACAAAAACACATAAAAATCTATTAAAAAGCATTCGTTATATAATTAGTGACATTACGGGTAGTTATCGCGTATTTTCCTTTTTATTTATCATCCCGACGTTTCGATTGTGTTTCATCAGCCGTGGTCAGTAGCAGACTGGAGTACTTGGAACTACCGTCGAGATGTGAGGGCAGCTGCAGCGACTACCCTCACTTGATCTTCAGAATTAGAAAAGTCCACGTTCATATTACACACTACACTAACTGTATCAACGTTCTGAGATGAACGATCACGACGCGCACATCTAGTAATCACCGGATTCCAGGGCCCCTAATTTTAGTAACTAGCTGTTGCCCGTGACTTCGTACGCGTTACACTACTAAATGTGGAGGTAACCTAGAAATAAAGCTAAACTCGCTGTTGCAATTTGACTTGACACCCCATTTTTTCCCATTTTTTTAGGTTGTCTAGAAGAGATCATCGCTTCTAAGCGATAATACCGCCTATTGTACTATTTGCTTTGTGTTTTCTATTTTGTTTATATATTTTTGTGTATATTGTGTACAATAAAGTGTTTTCATTCATTCATTTTATCCCATGGAACCTGATTTATGGGCTAAAAATTAGCCTATGTGGTAATCTAGGTCACAATCTACGTACGTATTAAATTTTATCAAAATCGGTTTAAATCGACGTGATTGAGTAACAAACAAATAAATAAACATCCAAACTTTCGCATTTATAATATTACTGTGATGTGATTATGTACAGTGATCGAGAAATTTTAGAAGTGGTCATCGAATCCTCATTCTCTACCAACATCTCTACTACATCAACCCCCACAGGGACCCTAGAAAGCTGCTGCCATCAATCCAAAGTCCTACTCCGTTACTTTAAGGAGTTAGGATGGTTGGGGTCAGGTTAGAAGGGGCTAATGCACAATACACCCTGATACGGGACGTTCGTACAGATCTCATAAACCCCCCACCCTAGAATTAGAATTAGTGATCGCGCAAGTTTATAGATCCACTAGTATAACTTTACTAATATTATAAAAAGGAAAGATTTGTTTGTTTGTATTGAATAGGCTCCTAAACTACTGGACCGATGTAAAAAAATCTTTCACTGTTGGGAAGCTACACTATCCCCGGATGACATAGGCTACTGCGCAGAAGGAGTGTAATGTTTTTATTGAAAAACTACACGTGCGAAGCTGCGGATTGGTCGGCTAGTTATTCATAATTAGACGTGGCCTGTCAGGTGATGCATTTGTGAAAGCGGTAGCAGTGATATAACGGTTACCGTTTTCACGGCGACTGGTTATACTTATACATATTTAACGTATTAATTTGCTTTGTTCCAGAGCCACAACTCCCGATGTGGTTGCCGGAGTGACTACGCATCGCCACGATGCACCAATGTTCGCTGCTCATTCTCACATTCCTATGTGTCACTGTCAAAGGTACACTTAAAATACTTATAGTACTTAGCTCGGCTTGCACAACGATACCTAAACGTATTTAGCAACTAAACATGTTCATATTTAGCCACTAAATACGTTTATGCATCACTAGCTTCTATAAACTAGCTCTATGAACAAAATTTCATTAAAATCGGTTCAGTCGTTACGATGTGATTGAGTAAAGAACAAACATCCAGACTTTAATATTAGGTGTGATTGCCCAAGTCACCCTCAGGGCGATACGTGATCGTCGTTACTCTCTACATAATATTTTATTATATATGTATGTGTGTGTATGCGTCCTCTACCAGCCAAACCACTACTATTGTTTACCGAAATAGTTTCCACAATAGTAACACACTTACTGTATGACAATATCTGTTGTTGGGTTTGCAAACAGTTCATACAAAATAACCAAAGTGAAATGTGTGTATTTAAAATGACTAAGATACGGTCGCACTGACTACAGAAAAATTCACTGTGGATGGTCCGAATCGCACTTGACCTCTGAAACTTGATTTCTGAAACTAATTTTAAATGTTTTCTTTTACTTTCAGATATTTCTGGTAGCTGGGAAGAATGGTGGACATACGATGGAATTTCAGGTAATTTAAATCTGTAGAAAGTAACCATTGTGTTTAAAGCGCAATTAATCACTAAATTCAAATACAAAAAGACTTAAGAATCACATAAAAATAGTAAAATAGACTTTAATTTCACACAAAAAAAATTGGTAAGTCCGTGATTTTTACAGTTCTATATTTTTAATAATAAAAAAAAACAGTCGATTTTATCTAGTAAATAAATTGATATTGATAGTTAAATAAATTAATCGCGGTCTGGGTAGCGTTCCTGATACCACTTTAACGCATTAGTTGGGATTCGTCGGTTGAGGAAGTATGCTTCAATTAAGTCTACTTTTTGCGTATTTGACAATGCCATGATAGGACAAAATGACTGATATAAAAGTCCGACAGATGCAAGAACCATGTTCGAAATTTAAAATTGTCCTGTAATACGAAATGTTTTTGAATTGCTCATGAGAGCATGGAGTTCCTAAACTTCTTAATCGCTACAGTATTAATACTTCTATAATGTGCAATTAGAATGTAATAAAATATTTGTTGGAGAAATTTTGCTTTTTCCTGTTGTATGAGAATACATTTTGTCAAATTTGACTAACTTCTGCTGCTCAGATTTTTTTCATCCGATACAATAAAATGATTATTATACAGGACTGCATCGATCGGCATCAAAAAAAAAATTACCAACTTGAATCATTTTAAGGCGCTACTCACGCTTGACCAAAAAAAAATGAATGCCTAAATGTTTTTCTTTGAAAACGAGCTGATGTTTGAAAAGAAACTGCTCCTGTATCTCCTCTGGTTATGGGTGCTGCTGTACTGTCCCAGTTAAAAAAACACTGTATACGAGTACCTACAATATAATGTTGATTTGACATAAACCAAATAACCTAAAATTTCACGTTTCATAGCGCACATTAGGATTCGATTCTAAAACACACTGATCTGGGGCAAATATTTGTTCATCGTCATGTTACCCATAGGACGTGTAGGAGCGGCCGATCTTGTACGCCATTCACCTTACACCAACAACCTCTAACTAGTGGGAGAGGGGAAACGTGTTCTGGAGTGGATACCACGTCTAGGCAAGCGAAGTGTAGTACGCCCTACGGCTAGATGGAGTGACGATTTGCGCTGGCTAGCCGGCAAGGATTGGATGAGAAGAGCTGAAGATTGGGCTCAATGGCCCACCCTGGGAGAAACCTAAGTCCAGCAGTGGACTATTGATTATGATGATGAGAGGGGAAGGGGGGGGGGGGGTTCTTACGATGCTCAAACTTCTTACTGCTCTAACTGTTTTTAAAGGTTTTAATTTACAGAAATACATCAGTAACAATCGCTAAACACAATCTATGTATTATAAACCACTAATAATCCACAGACTCGACAGGCAACTATTTCACGTTCTAAATCTAGTATCTATTTTTAATGCTTTTTATGCACTAAGCCTAGTTAATATAATTGTATGTGTACGTTGTCGGGTACAGCAGACATTTTTAACTTTTAGTTTTGAGTATCAAGCACTTTTAATCGGTCAGGCACCACAACCAAACAAAACAAAACTGTCGTCAATTCGAATGTAACTATGTCCCTCTGTGTTTGTTACGTTTGCACTACTAAAGGGTTGGACCTATTTCGACGACCTTAAAGAGTACTAGCTGACCCGCCCGCGACTTTACATGCTTAAAATTTCCCGTTTCCATTTGAACTTCGGGATTAAAACTACCTATATATAAAACACACTTGTCAAAGTGACGCGACAATTCATGTAAATGACTTCACGTCAATGAACGACGGTTAAATTTTATGGATTTTGTTCATAGATATAATTTAACTATGTTCATATAATATAAATTGGGGGGGGGGGGGGGTAGGAGAGTGAAAAATACTTTACGAACTATTCTCATAGACGAAATTTTTATATAATAGATAGATATTCTGGATTAATACATAGGCAGTTTTTTAATGGCAACCTATGTGCGAAGCCGCGGACCTGTCGCGCCTTAGCCAACCATCCACCTCACCATTGGGGTTGTCAGGTATAATTAAATTTTTTTTTAATACTATACTTGTAGACACACAAGCTGACGGGCCTCCTGATGTTAAGTGGTCACCGCCGCCTATAAACTCCTGCAGCACTCGCTGTACCGCAGTCGCGTTGCCTAGCACTTAATACACTATTTACACCTCTCTTGAAGGCGCTCATTTTGAAGCCCACCGGAAAAATCTCCGGAGGAAGGTCATTCTACATGTTGCAGGTGCGTGGAAGAAACGAGCGGGTGAAACGCACCGTGTGAGACTTCCACGCATCTACAAAATGTGGGTGAGCTCGTTGCCGGTTGCGGGAGGTTCGATGGTAGAAGTGGGAAGCAGTAATCAAATTGAAAAGCTCTTCAGAACATTCGCCGTTATATATATTTATAGAAAACGCTGTGCGCTCCGATGTCACGGTGCAGACTCAGCGGCTCTAGATCCTTAGATACTATTGGGTCGTCGACAATACGAACGGCTCTGCGATGCAATGTATTTTTATTGCTATTTTCTTTTATACAACAAGGTTCAACATGTTATGTGGGAACAAAGCATTGCCTCGTAGGTCACACACTATAGGAACGTGCACTATAATGCATTGCCTCGTAGGTCACACACTATAGGAACGTGCACTATAATGCATTGCCTCGTAGGTCACACACTATAGGAACGTGCACTATAATGCATTGCTCTACTTTCATCAACTTGAGGCACTCAGTTCATATTATACCAATCCCGACCCAATTACGGCGACAAATCTCAACAAAAGGTGACCGAGAAACCCGTGGAAAACTTTCCGTCCCAATTTCAAGATTAGCAAACTAACTTTTTCAAATGCCCCATTGTCACCTCACCTCGTTTTATAACTACTTGTCCCCAATATCACGACTCATTCTCCCCATTCTTGTCTCCTAAACGACTTGACCCCAGCTTACAATGGTATAACTGGATCACTCCATAAGAATAATTACTTGGGTTAATTCTCGCAGGTTGTTCTACGAGTAATAAGCAAAGCAACATGCAGTACCTATATTCAGTTAGATAAAATGTTACTGTTACATATTGTGCAATGTTGCACCATATTACTACAAATGAGCACTTCTTTGGTGCGGAGATGACTTATGTTATCGGCCATATTATTATTATTATTATAGAAAATATATTACTTAATTACTTAATACTATATTACTTAATACGCTGCGGCAAGTCATACAGAAGACCGAAGAGTATAACTTGCCGCTATGTCTCGCGTTTGTGGACTATGAGAAAGCCTTCGATTCGATCGAAACATGGGCAGTGCTTGAGTCTCTCCAACGATGCCGTATTGACTATCGGTACATCGAAGTGTTGAAGTGTTTGTATAAAAACGCCACTATGTCAGTCCGAGTACATGAACAGAGCTCGAAGGCGATTCCCTTAAAAAGAGGCGTAAGACAGGGAGATGTCATTTCTCCGAAACTGTTTACGACCGCATTGGAAGATGCCTTCAAGCTTCTGGAATGGAAAGGACTGGGCATCAATATTAACGGCGAATACATCACTCACCTTCGGTTTGCCGACGATATTGTGGTCATGGCAAAGTCGATGGAAGAGCTCAGCACGATGCTCGAAGGCCTCAATCGAGTCTCCCAACGGGTAGGACTTAAAATGAACATGGACAAGACGAAAATCATGTCAAATGTCCATGTCGTCCCTGCCCCAGTTATGGTTGAGAACTCGGCTCTTGAAGTTGTCGACGCGTATGTATACCTAGGACAAACAGTCCAATTAGGTAGGTCCAACTTCGAGAAAGAGGTCAATCGTCGAATCCAACTCGGATGGGCAGCGTTTGGGAAACTTCGCAACGTCTTTTCGTCCAACATACCTCAGTGCCTTAAGACGAAAGTCTACAATCAGTGTGTGTTACCAGTGATGACATATGGAACCGAGACGTGGTCCTTCACTATTGGCCTTATGAATAAGCTCAGAGTCGCTCAACGAGCTATGGAGAGGGCTATGCTCGGGGTTTCTCTACGGGATCGAATCAGAAATGAGGAGATACGTAGGAGAACTCAAGTCACCGACATAGCCCGACGGATTAGCACGTTGAAGTGGCAATGGGCAGGCCATATAGCGCGCAGAACAGATGGCCGATGGGGCCGAAAGGTTCTCGAGTGGAGGCCACGGACCGGCAAGCGCAGCGTAGGACGTCCACCTACAAGATGGGCAGACGACTTGGTAAGAACCGCAGGTCGGCGTTGGATGCAGGCCGCTTCCAACCGCAGTTCCTGGAGATCAATGAGGGAGGCCTTTGTTCAGCAGTGGACGTCCTACGGCTGATATGATGATGGTGATGATGATGATTACTTAATTATATACAAAGCTTCAACTCATTGCCATGTGTATTCTGCCTGTCCTGTCCTACCTACGGTGCCCAGTCTTGGTCACTGACCGAGTCTCAGAAGTTCAAACTAGGAGTTTGCCAAAGAGCGATGGAGCGCAGCATTTTGTGTATAAAGCGGATCGACCGGATTCCAAACTCATGGCTGCGCTCGAAGATCGGCATCGTTGACGTGGGGGTCAAGGCTGCAAAGCTGAAATGGGACTGGGCCGATCAGGTCTGCCATATGCAACCCGATAGGTGGGCCAAGGTCACAAGCATATGGATTCCTAAAGACGGAAAGCGACGCCGAGGAAGGCCTAAAATGCGCTGAAGCGATGACTTAGACGTCTTCCAAAAAGACTGGCAGAATCTGGCTTTAGGCCGTGATAAGTGGAAGGAAGAGGGGAATCCTTTGCCCAGCAGTGGAACAGTACGGGCTAGTAAAAAAACTACATACACACTAACAAAATGGCAGCAGCAAAATATCGAGTGTAAGATAGATAGACAGATAGATAGATAATTCCTTTATTGCACACCATTAAATTTAAACATATAACAGAAAAAAACAATTCTAAATAATAGGTATTAATTCGTGAACATTGAAAGAACATCATATTCCGGCTATTCTTCGAGCTATGTGCCCTGCCCCCTGCCACTTCGGCTTGATAATCCATTGAAGTATGTCAGTGACTGGTTGTCTACGAAACTTCTCATTTCTGATTCGATCTTGTAGAGAAACACCAAGCATAGGCATCTTCATAGCACGCACGAAAGATCCATCAATCTAAACTCTAAAATTGATCGCTAATTATTCAATACGCCAATCAACATCAGCTCACAAAAACACCAGCTATTCACAGTGTTCTGTGCCACGACCCTTACCGAAACCCGGCTAGTAAAATCGGGACATGTAACCTCCATAATGATACTGGGTAATGATCACAGATACTATCTTAATGATAGTGTGCGCTCGGCCGTGTCATTACGCACAGTGGAGCGGTGGACCCGAAATTTGAATGATTTCTTTTGCTTGATTGAACTGTTCATTGGATGGTTCTCTATTTTGAATGAGAATGTAGGGTTATGACACGAATGTCAGACCCTTAAATGAATGAATGAATGAAAACACTTATTTTATACCGTAACGAACACAGCAAAAAGAACAGTAAGTTGTTTTACCGCTTAAAAATGACTACTAAACAAACTTTGGATGGAAAGGATTACATATGTTTCTTTCTCAATTGTTATTTTGATATTATATTTGTTTTTTTGACGACCTCCGTGGCGCAGTGAGGGTTCAAATCGACATCGTTTGACTGATTACTAGGCAAGTTGTGATAGTGGGGAGAAAGTTCTTTCATGCGTGGAACCTTAGTTATTTTAAATCTTAAATACTAATGAATAAAAGACTGGACTAGTTTTCTTATTACCTTTAATCAATGTAATAGTTAGTATTCGACCTCCGTGGTACAGTGGGCGAATAGCCGGCTGATTAGTAGCGGGTTCGAATCCCGTCGCGGAACAAATGTTTGCATGATCTACAGATATTTGTTCCGGGTCTGGATGTTTTTCATTATAATAATAGTATGTATTTACAAAAAAAATGTATATAAGTATTCTATCAGTTATCTGGTTCCCTACAAGCTCCGCTTAGTTTGGGGCTAGATAGCGCTGTGTGAAATGTCCAGCAATATTTATTTATTTATTTTTTCTTTTTTTATATACCCGGAACCTTGTAAAACATAATTAACCTTGGTTCAAATAAAACCTGATCACTTTTTAAATAAGTCATCACCTATTATTTTTAAGTCAACCTTCATCATCACAACTAATTATTTTAAGTGTTGCTACTGTTATATTTCTGTCTGAAAACCAATTTACCGTTCATATTTTATTCAAGAAATCAATGACAAATGCCAGTAACGATTGGCCTGGTAATGATGTCCTTCCTAGGACTATTTGCACTCTGGACATGCTATTTGAGAGTTTAAATTGCTACAGGCTTCATTCATATATGTTCTAGGGACTTTCTTACCGATATTTATATATTTTCCTGGTTTGATGTATAGCCAAAAGTATCAGTATAGATATGTATATTTGACGCATGATAAACTGAAATGTCCGAGTAAACTACCGCAGCTTGGACACCCTAATTAAAGCATTTCGCATAATTATGATGACCATTGCCTCCTCCAACCTTCCATTGCAACCTGTGAAATAGGTTTGAAAAACGACGCGATTTACCTTCCTGCCGTGTAGTGGGTCCGCGGTGAAATTGACATTGTATCTTCGTATCAAGAGGAATCTCGCGTCTTTGAAACAATCATACAGGTCGGATTGTAAGAGTAGAGTTCTTGTGAAAAGGCTCGCGCGGAGAAGTACTACCATCATACCTATTTCTGCCGCCAAGCAGCATTGATGTGTTTCGGTATGAAGGGTATGGTTGCCGGTGAAATTACAGGCAAATGAGGCTTTACACCTGTATGCCTCAAGGTGATGAACGCAGGTTAGTGCATCGTAGGGCAAGGTGCATGACCTATAAGGCAATACTTTGCTATAAGCGATGGTTACGACTAAACATCAGGTGAGCCATTATGCTTGTTCCATTAGCAGGTAGTACACACGGCTACACAGCAAGCTATAAATTTCCAGTATAAGCTGACCTCTCATTATACGAAAAGCCTACACAATGCACGGTCAGCTTATACTGGGAATGCATAGCTTGATGTGTAGCCGTGTGTACAAAAAAGTATAATATAAAAACACCATTCATTTCTTGGTCTAGTATATGACCAATAGTTAGAGTATAAGTGGTCGTATTTGCCGCATATAAACTAAAGTGTCCGAGTAAACTGCCGCAGCGTGGACACCCTAAGGCATTACGCACGATTCAATACACTATGATGACCAAATTTTGCGGTGTCCCGGATTTCTATTCAGTGATATTGGCAGCGGGATTGAATAGTTTTCCATTTGAGTTACGTTTTTGACCCGCTTTTGGTTAGTCACCATAGACTAAATTTAGATACCATATACATAGTTTCATAGTATAGTATAAAGAAGAGACATTAGCTTCTAATATTTAAAGGCCTACTAATAAAGCATTATTGAATGTGTTTTGTCAAGGTAGTCTTTTTAGGGTTCCGTATCCAAAAGGGTAAAACGGGACCCTATTACTAAGACTCCGCTGTCTGTCTGTCACCTGGCTGTATCTCATGAACCGTGATAGACTGTTAAAATTTTCACAGATGATGTATTTCTTCATCTGAAATATATGTAATAAATATTTATACTATATTTATGGTATACAAAAACAGAATAAAATCAATATTTAAGGGAGACTCCCATACAACAAAATTTTTTTTTGCTCGTTTTTGCTTGATATTTATAACGGTAACAGGTAGACGCTTGAAATATTCACAGAATATTGAGTTATATATTCACTTCAACAGTAAATAATTAAATTAAAATAAAACAAATATTTAAGGGGGGCTCCCATACAACAAACGTATTTTTTTGCTAATTTTTGCTCGATATTGATAACGACAACAAGTAGACACTTGAAATATTCACAGAATATTGAGTTATACTAATCACTTTAAAATTACATAATTTAACTATAATATATATAAATTAATATTTAAGGGGGGCTGTCATGCAACAAACATCATTTTTTGGCCGTTTTTATAGGTAATGGTACGGAACCCTTTGTGCGCGAGTCCAATTCGCACTTGGCCGGTTTTTTTTATGCTACTAAGATAGCAAACATACATACGGCCCAGCTGATGGTAAGCGGTTACCGTAGCCTGTGGACGTTTGTAACACCAAAGGTATCACTCGCGCGTTGCCGACCCTTTAAAATTTTCAAAAAGCAAACGGAGGAGATCGCTTGAAATTAAATTCAGAATTTATTTTATTGTTTTTTATGTGAGCATGCCTTGATTCCCCATTTTTATCCCATGGGACCTGATTTATTGGATAAAAAATAGTCTATGTATTTATCCAGGTTATAATCTACGTACATAATAAATTTCATCGATATAAATTCAGCCGTTACGACGTGATTGAGTAACAAACAAACAAATAAATAAACATATCGATGAAATTTATTATGTACGTAGATTATAACCTGGATAAATACATAGACTACTTTTTACAATATATTTATTTGTCACCTGTTTTTATATATATTTACCCATGTTTGCGAATGAATAAATGAATTATAAACATCCAAACTTTCGCATTTATAATATTAGTGTGATCTAGCTGAATTCTTAGTAAATTCTTTTGTTGCATTTAATATTATATCTATTTGATCTCTAAATCAACTTCGGCGTTGTTTGTATGTATGTTTGTTTATCCGAGGATAACTTCCGAAGCGTTTATCCGATCATCGTGAATACGTAGGTAGGTAGTGATATAACAATTTTAGTGTGACTAAATGAGCCATATTGGGGTTCAAGAGGGGTAATAAAAGGAGACTATTAGGTCAAATGGGACGTCAAATAAATGGTCTTTATTAGCACATTTGGATTCCGTTTTTATTTTTAGTAAAATCCTTATAGTTTTTGAGCCATAAAAAAAACTGAACTTTGACCAAATTCACAGGGTATACCATTGACCCCGCAGTGTTGTAATTTGGTATGTGTATAGCTTAAACGGCACAAATATAGGCAAAAGTCTGAAATGAAAATAACTGCAATTTGTACCCCAAAAAACTTCATCCAAAATACATGAACTCCCGTTACCTGTAATTTGAATGAAACTGTATATCAAGTCTATTGGTTATGTATTTCGTGTCACTATTTTGTTATCAAAGAATACAAATAATATGTTTTTGTTTTAATCGGAGACTCGCGAGATCTCAGTTCGGGGCGAACCACTAGTTTAGCAAAATGAGTATATTTTAGTATAACGAAATACATTGAATATTTACGACGCTAGTTCAAGTGGACCGTCCGTCGCGTCGGTCGTGATGCCATCGCCCCATTAACTTACGGCTGAATGACATCATTTTATGCCCCGCGTGTAATTAGGACTCCGTTTTAAGCAAATGATGATATTCTTTTGAATACTCGAAATAGAGTGTCGAGATTTTATCGGAGTCATTTTTAATGTTGCCTGTTAAAACATCAGTACTTATTAACCTTTGTGGATCTGACCCAGACGAAAGAGGTATATTTTTTCATTTAAAAATACTGTTACTTATAAAGAGAATGAATTATAAACTTCGTCATCGTCATCATCCACAGCCCGACTTCACCCATTACCGCCACGATCCTACGCTAGTCTCCTGTCTCACCCATTGACGGCCCGCGACTTTAACGATGTCGTCCACCCATCTCGCTGCCGGACGTCCTACCCTTCTACAGCCATTCTTCGGCCACCATTCAGTCGCTACCCTGCTCCACCTGTCAGCACCACATCTTGCCCAAGACCATTTGAGCTCCATAACTCGATAGCCAACGTCATGAACCTTCGTTCTTCTACGGATCTCGACGTTTGGAACTCGATTTAAGAGTTTGATGTCGAGCATGGTACGCTCCATGGCTCTCTGTGCAACTCTTAATCTGTACACAGTCTCCTGCGTGAGCGTCCATGTTTCGGCACCGTAAGTCATGAATTATAAACTTAGTAACATTAAACTAGTGGTTCGCCCCAAACTGAGATCTCGTGAGTAACCCAAAACACAAAAGAGAATATTCGTAGAGCGACTCGCGCAACGATGCCTAAACGTATTAAGTTTCCAAATTACTTTACCTATAGTTTCATTCGAATTACAGGTAATGGGAATTCATGTAATGTGGTTAATATTTTTTGGGGTAAAAATTGCAGTTATTCTGGATTTCAGACTTTTCCCTATATTTGCGTCACTTAAGCTACACGCATACCAAATTTCAGCACTGTGGGGTCACTGGTGTACCCTGTGAATGTTGTCAAAGTTCAGTATTTGTTATGGTTAATATCTCAAAAACTATAAGAAATTTACTAAAAACAAAAACGAAGTCCAAATGTACTAATGAATACCTTTCTTTAACGTCCCATTTGACCTAGTAGTCCCATTTTATTTTTTTAACCCCTTTTGAACCCCAATATCTTAACAACCCTCCCACATATTAAGCTAATTTAGTTACACCAAAATTGTGTCATCGCTACCTACCTATATATCAAATTTCACGATGATCTGATAAACGCTTCGAAAGTTATCCTCATACAAACAATCACACACATACAGACATACATACAACGCCGATTTGCCCAAGTTGATTTAGAGATCTCGCTTCGCTCGATCAATAAATACGGGATTTATCACGTACCGTCATATAGAACCGAAACATTGTCGGTCGAAACACCGATAAGACGATACGTGATAAATCCCGTATTTATAACAATGATTGAACTCAATCACGAAAGTTTTCTATGTATTTACTTATTCAATTTGTGTTTCTCTAGGTCCTGGGTTCTGGGGATTGATCAACCCTCAATGGAGCATGTGCAACAAGGGTCGCCGACAGAGCCCCGTCAACATCGAGCCAGAGAAACTACTGTTTGATCCTTGGCTGAGAGATATACAGTTCGATAAGCATAAGGTACATAATTAATTTAATGTAACACGTAACTTTTTACCAAAAATATAACAGACTTCAGATAACAGCAAAAACCAAACTACTTAACCAATTTTCATGAAATATGTATTATAAAGGTCTGAAAGTATATGCTTTCAAATAAACAAAGAGTTGTACCTTCCATCATCAGCTCACCTGAATAAATCAAAGGAACATAAGTAGCGGTCTATACGAGCCTATAATATTTATAGAATTATCCACAAGCTCCTAATAATTAAAAAGTTATATTATCCATAATCAGCTCAGCAACATGAGATGACGCATGCATATACTTGAATAGTTTTTTTTAGACAAGTAACTTTATAACAAATATAAAAACGGATTGCGTCCCGATAGAGTTGTTCCCGATAGAGTTTAGGGTTGCTCTCGACTTTTTTGGGATCCCATCATCAACTCCTGACTTGGTAAATCCCAATAGGACCACCTGGAAAGTATACCCTTAAAAAAAGAATTTCTCGAATCGGTCTAGGCGTCTTCGAGTAATCAGGGAACATACATAAAAAAAAGATTCCGATGAATTGAGACCCACCTCCGTTTTTGAAGTAGGTTAAAATTTCCAATCAGTCGATCAATCTAGCCGCAGTGCGAGGCAAGACGCAGCACGGAGCGGATTATATACAAGGTGTCCTTTAAACCACTGTTTTACAAGAACAAACGTTGCTCAGACCATGGTCTAATAACTGTTATAGCATCAAATAATAAAAAAACTAAACTAAAAATGTAGACCTTCTCAAATAAGTCTAACTTTGTTCAAAAACTAACCGTGACATAATGTTCGTGGGTACGCTAGCCGTAACGTATTACCTATTCCTTCCTAGTAGCTACCGGTATGTTGTAGGGCGTAACGTTAAAATAGAACTTTTAAGTTCGCAACTTTTTATATTTTTCAATGACCGATTTCGTTTTGTTGTTTTAATTTGATGTTATCAACTGTTAGTAGACCATGGTCTGAACAACGTTTGTCCTGGGAAAACAGTGATTTAAAGGACACCGTGTAGCATAGAAATACCTTTATTTTACACCACACTTAAATTAACAAATAATATTTAAAATATATAACTACGTAAAACAACCTGTTTTATGTACGACATTCATGTATATTTATCTAATGTATGTATTATAAATATTATATGTATCATAATTTTATCTATTTTATTTAGGTATTAGTGCACTCCCTTCATCCATAACTTAAGTGCACCCCCGACCATCTTTGACATCCTCTCCATCCAAAGGTTGTCTGGAAGAAATCGCTTCAAAGCGATAAGACCGCCCATCGTACTATTTGCTTTGTGTCTGTAATTACTATTTTTTTTAATGTGTACAATAAAGTGTTTTCATTCATTCATTCAAAACACACATCTTAACTGATTCTAGAGTTTGGTTTAATACAGGTGGTAGCTTGAATATTATCTAGTAATCGATAAATTTCATATATACATTTTTTTACGTAAATCAGCGAAGCCTTTGCGTCGATGCCGCTTAGTCTGTATACCAGGTACATACTTACATGATGAATGAATAACATCTATGTACCAATTTTATACATGCTGTTTCATTGATATTTTATACAGGCTGTTTCATTGATATTTTAGTACATAATATTAAAGTTTATAAATTTTTTTAAATTTGCTTTAATAATGAATTTGAAAAAAAATATTTTACAATAATTAACAAAACACATAGTTGAAATCATCCTGGATAAAAGCTATCAGAGATTTATTTAATTTTATTAACCATGTTCATTTTATTCAGAAAAAGCTTGCCCCAGTCGTATGTGCCAGCGTTTTTGGTATCAGCCCGCATGTAAGCTGTAAAAACGCTATCAGCTTCGCAGTTAGCTTAACATGTTTTAGCATAGGATCAGTGGAACGTGCATTGGTAATTTTCAAGCTTATGTAATAGTTGTATACAATTTTAAAATCACTAAAAACGGGATATGCAACATTCCGTTAAAGCGTTTGTTAATAATGTTCAATGCTATTATATTACCTAGGTTTTATACGTTGTCTAATTAACGTATTCTGGTGTAATCTAGTAAGAATAATATCTTATATTAAGTAAACTTCAAGTCAGCATTAAATTAAGAATAAATATATCGAATTGAACCAAAACATTCTCGGTCGTAACACCAATAAAACGTTACGTCACTACACACAAACACACACATACACTAATATTATAAATGAGAAAGTTTAGATGTTCGTTTGTTTGTTTGTAACTCAACCGCATCGTAACAGCTGAACCCATTCCGATGAAATTCGGGGTATGACGTAGATTATAATCTGGATTAACACATATGCTACTTTTTGTGACAAACAACGCATGCGAAACCGCTAGCGGAGGCTAGTTTATAATAATGATTAAGATAAATCACGAATGTTTTCTAAATAAGAATTGCTGTTCATCATGTAACAACTTTTGGTGGACCAAGTCATCATCATCATATCAACCATAAGACGTCCACTGCTTGAACATAGGATTTCCCCATCGATCTACCATACAAGTGATCTTTGTGCGGCCTGCATCTAGTAGAGAGGGGGGGGGGGGTCCTTCGCTGCGCTTTCCAGTGTGTAGTCTCCTCTCGAGAACTTTTATTCTTTATTGTACAGTGACAGAATGAAAAGTTTCGTCAATTTTTTTGTCGTCTCGCGTAGTATAAGTACATATTACCTTTTAAAACTTTGTTACAGCATAGACAGAGTTATAGAAAATAATGTTTAACTATTCGTTGTTAAAGTTAAAAATTATTCAGATCAAAGTTGTTTGACTATACATATATCTTGGCAAAAAGAATTAATTGATTCTTGCATTACTGGTGGTAGCGAAAACCGACTCTACGGTGACAAACCTTTTCATTCCGTCACTGTACGCAAGAAACATATGACAAAATACTTAAATAAAGGTCATGTACAAAAGCGAGCACAATAAGCTTAACTTCTGCCCCAACAGCCGTAAATTTTTCGAGCTATGTACCCCGGCCTCTACCACTACAGCTTGCTAATCCTCTGGGCTATGTTAGATCTTTGTAGACCGATTATATAAAATAAAAATAGATAGATAGATATAGACATTTATTTGGACAGAAGTAACAAACACACAAAAACTACATACAGTGGATATGTAAAGACAGACAATTAAATCCAGACCATTAAAACACGTTATCATAAAAATAAAACAATAGATACGTACCCAGTAACTATGAGCCCTGTGCCGAAGAAGGAGCATGGCTCAGCATTATGCTGAACAATACACTTAATGCTCAGAGCTGGTTTTCAGCGATCAAACCTGCATTGTCGTCACGGACGTCAGTTAAAGTGCCTTATTAAAAAAATAACAAAAATAAATGATCCTACTAATATTATAAATGCGAATGTATGTATGGATGTTTGTTACTCTTTCACGCCGAAACGGCTGAACCGATTGCGATGAAATTTGGTATATACGTAGATCATATTATTACATATGCTACTTAACACATAGGCTACTTTTTATTGGCAAACAACGCGTGCGAAGCCGCTGGCAACACTAGTAAGTAATAACACAAGTTGCATGCCAGATAATTGTACCTACTTACCTAAGATGGCGAGTATTTAAGGGGGCACCGGAGGGACAATCGCCCATACAACACGTACTACCAAGATCATTTCTAATTGGAGCATATTTCTACCTTAATAAGGTATTATTTTAATTTGAATAGTATTTATCTAGGTTCCCAACCATATATTAGATCAAAATACTTACGCATTCTGCATGTTTTTACGTCATAAAAGACCTGTTTTCGACCTAATTGTTTCGTATTAAAAACGTATCCTAGTCATAGGAACATAGATTATATCGTCTAGTTACAGAATAACAACACAATGAGAAAAATACAACAAGTTTTCAGTCATCATTTTTGGTATTACGGAACACGGTAAAAATCTAATCAAATTTAGAATCGTTCTATTGCTATCACTGTCGCTCTGCGTGGCTAAACTTCGTCACTAAACAGGGATAGCGATATTCAGGCCGAAGTTTTTGACGCGGCTGAATTGAAGTAAATAATGTTCTAACACTTAGAAAAACTGCACCGGAACGCTTCTGATCGATGGGGTCCGGTGGAAAGTTGCTTCAGAATAGAAAGAAATAACATTTTGCTAATAATTTGACCCCTTCTTTGCCCCAGCAAATGAATATGAAACTTTTCAGTAGAATGCATTATGCAGTAATGCATGGTAATGTATTCAACGATACACTATCGCCCGGACATTTTTGCAACTCGACGGTCGCAACATACAGGAGCGTTTTATCGTATAAAATATAATGTTTTGTATGACATTAAAATAAACGACTTTACGACCGCATTCAGACCCTAATAAGTAACAGGTACTTTTGAATTGCCGCATTAAAAAAAACGAGTGTGCATGGACCACACGACTGAAGTAAAACTTCTTTTTCAAAATATTAATTTATAAAATTGTTCAAGAACGAAATCACGAAAAACTTTCAAGAAACCACCGTTTGCATAACGCTAGCAAACTCGCAAATGTTTTTTTTTCGAATGGACTAATCTCGCTGTTGGCCTCTGAGGCCGTTGCAGCTTAACCGAGCTTTTGGCGAGCGCAGAAGGCGCTCAGCCCTGTAAGTTTTGATGAGGCAACTAGCGCAGGGGCACCACTTAGGTACGAACCTCGGCTTGGGCTGTTGCCAGGACGGGGATAGGAGAGAAACGCCCGGGTACGTGCTTGTACCTCGTATAGGCGGTGACTGAAGGGACTCGTCGACCTCGCCGGCGAGGTCGGTGTATTTGTGAAGTGTTTGCTCTGTCTAATGTGGATGACTCTTCCGCATTAGCGGAGGTGATTTCGTCATCCGGGTCTCCGAGAACGTGTCTCGGAAAACGGAGGGTAAACTCGCAAACGAACTACTAACTGAGATATATATGTATATATATATATTTCATGCACTGGCTATGAGAAGAAGAGAGAAAGAAAATGTGCGCGCGCACTGCTCTCTCTTGCTCCTACAGTGTGATACAGACAATAGACCTGCACTGTGTCCTAGTTATACGAAACGTAACTGGCTATGAATGAAAGAGAGAAAGAAAATGTGTGCTCGCAGCTCTCTCTCTTGCCCCTACAGTAATATACGAAACGTAACTCTCTCTCTATCGTCACTAACTTATATCTCCCTCTAAACTTCTGTTCGCCTCGCCCGATCCCACTTTTCGAAACGCTCTCGTCACGCATTCACCAGCTTACTCCCCAAGTCAAGTGCGTAAAGAAGTTTGACTTCAAAAAGTACAATATCAAAAAATATTTATTCTCGTAATTATTCTTGTTATAGTTCAGATATACACTCGGTTTCTGTCAATGAACGTTTGACGTCACTAAAGAGATCTCTAACAATCCTTAATTGAATTTGGACGACCTCAGCGGCGCAGTGGGCGAATAGCCGGCTGTAATGCATGTGGCTGCGCGTTCGATTCCCGCCGCGCAACAAATACTTGTCTGATCTACAGATATTTGTTCCGGGTCTTGTTGTTTCTCTATCACAAAAATATTATAAATGCGAAAGTTTGCATGTTTGTTTGTTTGTTACTCAATCACGTCAAAACGGCAGAACCGATTTAGATGAAATTTGGTATAAACAAAAATTATTACCTGGATTACCGCATAGGCTACTTCTTATCCCATAAATCAGTTCCCATGGGATAAAAATGAGATGTCTAAGTTTTTATATATATTTTTGCACCCCAGAACAACACGGGCAAAGCCGCTGGCAACAGCTAGTAACAGCAACATTAGGTATATGAGAATCGTTGTCCTGACTGACTGACATATAGATAGACAATGCACAGTCAAAACCGCTGGTATATAATAAAATAAGTATGTATTTACAAAAAAAAATATATAAGTGTTATATCAGCAAATTTCGTTCCCATAGCTTTGCTTAGTTCAGGGCTAGATAGCGCTGTGTGAAATTTCCAGCATTATTTAGTTATTTATATAATGCGATCAAAAGTTTGTGGATGTTAAAATTTTAAGTTGTTTCTCAGGGACCAACCGATATGCACAGCTAGTTTGTGTTCTATTGAATAACTAATTAATCAATATCCTCTAAGCACAACTAAAATAACAATCTATATTTTTAATTAATTTTGTTTTGTTTCAATTCCTAGATAAATAATTGTGTTACTACAAAGTAGCTTAGCAAAAAGGTTTTTATGACGATGATATCAAAGAGATGACTTGTTATCAATAAAGAGACACCCTGTCAGTATTAAAAAAAACGAGTGCTTTAGACTGAAGTAAAACTTCTTTTTAAAAATATTAATTTATAAAATTGTTCAAGAACGAAATGAAATAACGAAAAATAATCAAACGAACTACTGACTGAGATATACGAGTATATATATTTTGTGCACTGGCTATGAGAGAAAGAGATAAAGAAAATGTGCGCGCGCACCTCTCTCTCTCTTGCTCCTACAGTAATTATACGAAACGTAACTCTCTTTCTATCTTCACGAACTTATATCTCCCTCTTAACTTCTGTTCGCACTTTTCGCAACGCATTCACCAGCTTACTCCCCAAGTCAAGCGGGCGTAAAGAAGTTTTACTTCAAAAACATACGACAAGGCCTTAACCCTCAACATAACATAGCCCTCCAGCAGTCGGGCCAAAAGAAAATTTTCTAAAGAACCGTAAAACATCGTCCAAGCATTGAGTAATATTCGATTGGCTTTCCGTAGACAAGTTATCTTTAACACAATATTCATGGCTATCGTAAACAACTTCGCCGACGGGGCGGGCGGCGTAGCACTCCCACTACTTTCCACTAACGACCTCAAGTCGACTGGATACGACGCGGTTTTACAATATCTAGCTTTATTGTTCAAACTGAGTGGAATAGCGTTTTGCGAGGCATGCAGCGTGGCAGACGTACGTCATAAAAACGCTTCAGTCTTCACTCAGGACACTACTATGCAAATGTATGACACTGAAGGCCACAGTATTCATTTAATTTTTTTAATATTGGTATGTCAAAAATAAATTACAAACTAGCTTCAGCCAGCGACTTCGTACGCATTGATTATCAACAAAAAAGTTGCTTATATTTGTATCCAGGTATCAACACACCAAATTTCATTAAAATCGGTACAGCTATTACGACGTGATTGAGTAACAAACAAACGTCTAAACTTTCACATTTATAATATTAGTGTGATGTCAGTTATACAGAAATAAATGAAAATAAACTAATAACAACTAAAGAGAGGCTAAGATCTTAGCTAACTAAGCTATGAGTATACAGCAGATATACTCATGGAGATAAAAATGCACTTAGGCTGTAACCTTAACAATTGAAGATTTTTCAGCGCCTGGTGATTGGTCAAAAATCAAAATCTAAATATTTTTATTCATTAAAATCAGAAGGATCACTTTGAAACGTTAATTTTACTGCCTGTTCGTTCGCGACCAAGCCAGGAAAGAAAGGCCAGAAACAAGGCTGGTTGTTCATTTTAATGATCCTTTTAGAATACATACAATAAAGAAAATAAATTACGTCTAAATTGTAACATTTTTGAACGAGTTGGAGCAATTCCAATCCCAAGCTTCTCTAACATCTAAATAATTCGATATTAGGTTTTTTTATAAAGATTATGTTTAATTGCGTTTTTAAATTTGTTAATTGTCAATTTTTGTACATCACTTGGGAGTTTGTTATAAAAGCGAACACCTTGCCCTTTGAACGATATACTAACTTTATGGAGTCTACAAGTAGCAATAGAGAGTGAAACACTAGCACTAGCTAATGCCACTGTCAGGGCGATAACGTAACCGTTGTAGTGCATCAGGATTTCAGGTGGAGTAGGCATGTTCAGCAATAATTGATCATTCTCTTGAAGTTTCGCATAGTCACCCTTAATTTGCAGAAAAGATATAGTTAATGCGTGTAGCCGCGGGTTTCTTGGCGAGGTTTCTCTGTACCGTTTTTACGATAAAAGCTTAACATTTTTTTTAATTCATTGGTGCCGGATGCAAAGCCTGAGTCCAGTCCACTGGGCCAGCACAGCTCATTTCCATTTCCATTTGTTTGGGCATTTTCAAAATTGTAAAGCTTTTTTAATAACAGAAAGAATTGACAATTATTTACAATAAAATGCAGAAGAAACAGTTGAATCATCTGAAGACCGTTGCAAACGATCTATAGATAGCTCAACTGCTCCAGATCACTACCAGGCGGAAGTGTCCCCAAGACACGGGCTGGATTGTCCCGCTGAATATATAAATGCTTATGCGTCTACCCAGTTAAGCACCAAAGCACCAGCTTTCAGATCACACGTTGCTTTGGCCAGAAAAGTAAAGTTTAATTAAAACCTACAACATTTTGTAAATAACACAATAAAAAAAAATGTATTTATATAACCTCATAAACTCGTATAACTTGATCTTATTATTTAGGTACCAAACAAATTCGGGGATAGAAACAAATCATTAAAATCTTATTAAATCTTGGAATCGTCGAGGTTCTTTTGGGAAAGCGTGCTTCCTCTTGGACCAAACTAAAACATACCTTTAGATAGTAGTCAAACGATGAATTAATGAACGAATTAAAACACTTTTTTACATAATACAAATGGAAGACACAATGCAAATCATATAATGGGCGGTCTTAGCTATCTCTTTGAAGCCGAATTTAATTATTATTTTTATTTAAAGTAATTGCGGTTTTGACGACATCCGTGGCTCAGTGGGTGAATAGCCGGCCAAGACCCACCGCGGAACAAATGTTTACATGATCTATAGATATTTGGTCCGGGTCTGGATGTTTTTCTATATATTAAAAGTATGTATTTACAAATAAATTATTCATGTATTCTATCAGTTAACAGTACAAGCTCTGTTTAGTTTGGGGCTAAATAGCGATGTGTGAAATGTCCAGCAATATTTATTTATTTATTATTTTAATCGAATAACGAACGGGCAAGAACGATTGCCTATTATAAAAAAATACTGCAGATTGTCTCATCCAGTAAGCATCGATCCTCGCACTCCCAAACATTGCGTGCCAGAAGGTAATATGTCATCTCCACTCAAAGCGCATAAGTTGCCAGGCTTTAATCAAGGTGTGGTCATTGATTGATAGGATCGCCCCCCATGGCGGTAACCACTAGTTTTGCTTCACTGTAGAACCTAATTTTTCCCCTTGTTGGTATAACATATAAGAATAACTTTTAAAGTAAGATTGAAAACCGACGAATCCAAACGCATATATTTTCATTTTTTATTTTATTTACTACTAGCTGACCGCCTTGACATGCATATGACGCTAGCTGCCAATTTACGTCACCACGGTAGAATTGTTAATCGGCCATCAAGCTGCATCTAGGTATGAGAAAATTAATTTTCTTCGTTATATCTTTTTTCGTGAATTTTTCCTATATTTTAATAGATAATCTGCTATTCGGGGCGGAGACAAATCCAACAAATCAAAAATCATCAAAATCGGTGCAGCCGTTCATGAGTTATAAATGGTGTAACTAACCCGACTTTGTTTTATATATATGTATGTACATTAAAACTTAAATATTATACCCTAAAAACGTGCAAGGTTTTTCTGGGCACACACATTCGTCGATATTATACGTAACTTTTATACATTAGCATCTCACAAGACATTAACTCAACTTACATAAACTAACTCCTAATTAACTAATTAGATTTAGTAAAAAAGTTTTTGAACTGAAAACTTCTCTAAG
The DNA here is from genome assembly GCA_918857605.2 of Philereme vetulata. Classification (NCBI taxonomy): domain Eukaryota; kingdom Metazoa; phylum Arthropoda; class Insecta; order Lepidoptera; family Geometridae; genus Philereme; species Philereme vetulata. The sequence continues at coordinate 9,928,067 of OU975446.1, forward strand.
CACGTTGAGCATTTTTTAAGATGGGAAAAACCCATTGAACTCGCGACACTGTCACCGACACCTGTCACTGACTACTGACACTGACTGTAACTGACACCTCTGTATATAAGTATCTGTAGTGTAGTCTGTTTTTATTCAAGTTTTCACTTCTGTCGGCTGTCGGCTACCAGAGTGCCACTTTTTTTTTATCAGCTGGAGATGAACAAGCATATGACCCACCTGGTATTAAGTGGTGACCATCGCATAACAAAGTATTGCCTCGTAGGTCACACACATTAGAAACGTGCCCTACGATGCACTGCAATTTGAGGCATACAGGTGTAAAGCCTCATGTGCGTGTAATTTCATCAGCAACCATATCCAAAAAAAAGCAATGGTTGGCGGCAGAAATAGGTATAGTAGCGTTTCTCCAGGCGAACCCTTTCACTAGGAGCTCTACTACTCCAGGTGTCTGCTGTAGATGTCCGCCAATCAAACGTTTGACGTTAAATTTAACAACCCCTGTAGCGCATTAGGGAAGTAGTCAGACGCAAGATGTTGCAGTTTGTATGTAGGGAAAGTCTCAGAAACTACTGAACCAATTCTAAAATTATTTCACCGATAGACAGCTACACTATCTCTAAGGCTATATTTTGATAAAAAAGTGGCACGCCGGGAGTGCCGACAGAAGTGAAAACTTGAACAAGTTTTGAATCGACAGGAAAAATTTTTTGAATCGTCGGGAACGGTGTCGGTAACGGTAATGGTTTTTCCCATCTAAAAAAATGCCCTACGCGCCTAAAGAAGATTTCACTTCAAAAAAAAATTGGATGTTGCAAAATGATCATGAAAATTTACTAAGAAAGTTGTCTTATGCCCTTCCACACACTAAAAAAAACAAATTATATACAGAGGTGTCGGTAACAGTGTCGGTAGTTCAATGTTTTTTTCCCATCTCAAATTATATACAGAGGTGTCCATAACAATGTCGCAAGTTCATTGGTTTTTTCCTATCTCAAAAATGCCCAACGCGCCCAAAGACATTTTCACTTCAATAATCAGGCGAAGCCGGGCGGGTCAGCTAGTCATTAATATAACGAAATGAAGCATAAACCTTGGCTTATTCAAGCCCAAATTAAATCCAAAATAATTGATTCTGAAGCGGCAAGTAAACTTCATAGTATCAAAATTAATTAAGTTTCGTAACCGTGTTACAATACACTTGCGAACAATTTACTACCTGTCGACATAATTTTGTTGCGTCAACTATCCCATGCACTCAAATAAGGTGATTTTACAAATAAAAAATATATATACATCTTTGTTTTCTGTTATCTATGAACTTTATGGTCTTTCCTGTGTGTCTCCAATAAACATACATCTTTTTGTTACTTTCATTACGTCTTAACATTTTATTTGTTCATCAGGTCAGCGGCGTTCTCCAAAACACGGGCCAGTCCCTGGTCTTCCGAGTGGAGAAGGACTCGAAGCACCAGGTCAACATCAGCGGTGGTCCTCTCTCCTACAGATACCAGTTCGAGGAGATCTACTTCCACTATGGCATGGAAGACAATCGTGGCTCCGAGCACCAGATCGACCATCATACTTTCCCTGGGGAGGTGAGTTTAAAATACAATAGAGATGGAGGTGAAAGACTTCATCCACGGAAGTACTGCCACCTCACTTTTTCTGCCGCGAAGCAGTAATGCTCGCATTGCTGTTTCGGTTTGAAGGTGTTGGTGAAATTACAGGCTCATGACTTTTCACTTTATACATGACTTACATCTCAGGGTGGCTATGCAATGTAATAAAATGTACCTACTCCAAATCCAGTACACCAGTCACGTGCCATAGCCACAAAACGCCGCCACATGAGCCTGGAATCGGCAACATAGTAGCAGAAGTGCGTGACAACCAATTTTTTCCTTCATTTTCGGTTGGTGGAAGCCACATGACCATACGAAGTGAGGAGCGGCGTCTCATGGCGTGTAGCAACTAGGCGTCAACCGTGAGCGTTTATACAGACTGGTAATATACTGATGATATTCAAGTGACGGTTTCTCAAAACATAAAAAAGACTTCTCGAAAAAAAAAACTATTAGTTACATTATAAAATTTTAAAGAAAATCGACTAAGTTTAGGTGATTAATTCGATATAAAACTTACTGCCTACTCTTGCAACCGTCATCCAAAAATAAAGGCAGATTTGATATCTCTTTCGGAAATGGCTGCGGGTTTTGGGTTAGAAAGGGACAGCAAGAGATATCTCGAGACGTCGCCAATACAGTATCTGTGGTTAGATGGCAAGCGTTATGCAATAGCACAACATAAGTTTAATAGTGTATGTTTTACGTGCCAAAATAAATTTCACATTTCTATTGTAAACATTTCACAAATTTATTTATTGTGCTCATCAAAATAACCCCTTTCATTTTTGTGCGTATATTAACAAACACCATATGTAGAGCGAAAAAAACAAAGAAAAAAACCCGCACATCACTATATAGATGTACCACTGCTGAACGGAAGAGGTATTTTACCTAGGGTTAGTGTGCTACCAAATTTGCACCCATGTCTATGGCACGTACTTTAAGTTTTATTGTACTTTGTATTTTTCCCCTTATTTTGTACACATGTGTTATATATTTTTTGAAAAAATAATATATTAATGTACGATAAATTCAGTCCTTGCTCGATGGTGGCGTTTTTATCCTTCTTTTAACTGCGGTGCGTGTCTCGTGTGCGGCAACGCTTAGATGAATGCAACCTGTAAAGAAATGCAATTGTTATTAGGTCTTTACCTATGAAATTGCCGTTTTGTATGGAATAAGTGAAAGTATTTATTTTTTTTATTTTTTTTATATCTGTTATTCAAAGTAATCACCCATGCAATCGACGCATCTTTGCCAACGCATTGGCAGTTTATTGATGCCCTTCTTGTAAAAATCAGCTGGACGGGAGGCAACAAACTCTTCAAAGGCATTTTATACTGCCTCTCGGGAATTGAATTTTTTCCCCACTAAAAAGTTGTCTAAATTTTGGAAAAAGTAATAGTCGGTAGGTGCAAGGTCTGGTGAGTATGGCGGATGAGAGAGAGCTTCCAACCCCAGCTCTTGCTTATAGGCAGTGGTAACTGCTTAACATATGATAGTCCATGGGTTTTGTCGTAATTTCATTTTATAAAACAAGCTATAAAACTGAAACCCGATTAGTAATACCTATGTATGTTTATGGTAAGTTATGACACCCGGACCATAATAACGAATTGATTCATCAAAATCGGACGAGCAGTTGAGGCGCTACGGTGAAACATAAATCCATAGACTGCTAAAACATAATCTTTCTTTTTATTTTTCCGTAGCCAAATGGCAAAAAACGGATCCCTTATGGGTTCGTCATGTCTGTCTGTCTGTCCGTATGTCACAGCTACTTTTTTCCGAAACTATAAGAACTATACTGTTGAAACTTGGTAAGAAGATGTATTCTGTTAACCGCATTAAGTTTTAAAATAGCATTTTTGTTGTTATTTCTAAAATCCGTGTTATTTCCATTCAATGTTTAGTTGAAACCGCAATGCAAATAGGAGAGGAGAGTTAATTAGAAATCGAAGATAGTTCTGATAGTCACGGAGTTGGAATGCGGGTGCAGTTAGCGCAGTGCGGTCAGCCAAGCTCATAGTAAAGATTTGCGGCGAGCTTCCAGACCAGACTGGTAGATTCTACAAGGAATCGAGTGGTTTTCTAATAATTGCCTCGATATTTTGTACTTAGTATAAACCTTCGTTTTTCACCATCTCATCAGTAGTAGTGATAAATAAAGATACGTGAAGGGTTTTACATGTGCCTTTCATAAATAAAAAAGCAAAGCTTTATTTAGACTGTCTAAACAGTATGTCCTTTTGTTGCTTGTACCTGAGTTTTTAAGTGAACAAAATGTTATATAATTTTCACATGAATCCTAATTTAAATCATAACTACTATTTGTGACATTTTATTATCCATATTATTATTTCTCGACATTTTGTTTTTTCTGAATTTATGTAAATATGTAAATTAATTAATTATTAATGTTTTTGTATTTGCTCTTATCTATAATATAAAAATGAATCGCAAAATGTGTTGGTAAGCGCATAACTCAACAACGCCTGGATCTATTTGGCCAATTCTTTTTTTGTTGTATTTCTTATTATTAGGAGAAGGTTCTTATGAAAGAAAAAATTAAAAAAGTTGCGCGTAAAATTAGAAAATTTAAGAATACTTAACCACCGTATAAAATTATTTATAATCTAACCTTAGCGCTTTTATAATGTAACCTTATGACGTTTGACATAGAATTGACAGAATGCGTGCTGCAAATATCGTCAAAGAGGATGTAAAAAAAATGAATATCGTTTGAAACAGATGCTTCGGTAGGAGTTATCCCGAGATATATTGTCTATATATATAAAAATTAATTGCTGTTCGTTAGTCTCGCTAAAACTCGAGAACGGGTGGAGCGATTTGGCTAATTTTGGTATTGAATTATTTGTGGAAGTCATTCATTTTCTCATACATAATGATGGCTGGGGACAATAATTGACAATTCTACCAGGGTGACTTATATTGACAGCCCGCGTTATACCTATGCATGTCAAGCCGATACGAAGTTCGGGGGGTCCACTAGTTATTTGTAAAATACTTGTACGCCACAAGGCAAAATCTAGCGCTTGTTTATAACTCCTACCACAAACATTGTACCTAGATTTACGAGGAATAAATGAATTAAAATTATAATACACTAGAATCTTTTTAGACACGACAACAATTCACCTACCAGAACGCTTTGACTTTCTTCATCTTTCCATCTCTCGATCCTTACGTCTGAAACCCTTCAATTAAAAATTCTCTATCATACCTCAGTATTTTATAGTACCTCTTTTACTCTGCAGGCTACCAGACTCTGGAATGCCCTACCTGTCTCAATTCGTAATGCAAAACCTCTCCCTATCTTTAAAAACATGGTCAGACAACACTTTCTGTCCATCCATCGCTCACTAGGCCATTTATTTATTTATATATTTTTATAATTTATGTTAATGTCCGTAGGCATGACAATATATATTTTATGTATATTATTGTAACTTTATGATTGTATTAGATAATATAATTAGGCATTTTATTTTATCTTTATTTTTTATAAATTGTAAAATGTACTTGTTCTAGGGATTCTAATAACATCTTACGCCGCCGTCCTTATTTGTTCATATAGATCCGGTCCATCCAAAGCTTGCCTGGAAAATAACACTTTTAGCGATAAATCCGCCCATTATACCTATGATTTAAAAGTGTATTTTCTTTTATATGTTTGTATCTAATGGTGTGCAATAAAGAAGTTATCTATCTATCTATCCACCAGACTATTTACCTAGTCAGGTCATAAATTCTGTCACATGTTTAATATAAAATAATTGAAACAAGTTTATTCATTATGTAACCATTTATATACCAAAATGAACTTAACAAAACATAGATTCTTATGACACTAAAGTTTATTCAAAATTACCTCCGTGGTTTTGAATACAGGCCTTCAATCTGCGCGGCCAGTCGTCTATCGCAGCACGAACGAGGTCCATGTCAATATCGGCGGCTGCCTTAATCAAGGATGTCTTGAGTGACTCCAAATTGGGATGAGGCTTTGAGCACGCCTTTTCCTCCAAGTGTTGCCATATCTTGTAATCTAACGGATTCAAATCTGGACTGGAGGAGGGCCAGTCTTCGTGCCGGCTGAAGTCGATTTCACGCGCCGCCAGCCAGTCTTGTGTGCTCTTCGCTCTATGAGCTGACACCGAATCTTGTTGGAATACCCAGTGCCTGTTATTGAACATGGTATGAGAAACAGGTTCCACAAGGTTCGTCAGGACTGTACTTTGATACACAACTGCATTCGTTTTTACACCTTTCTTACAAAAATGTACCTCTGTTAAGCCCCAATAAGAAACTCCCAACCATACCATGAGCGAGGATGGAAAATGACCTCGTTTGACAAGCGGAATACGGTTGCTCGCTTCTTCACTACTGTGTGCGTACACCCTATCATTTTGTTTGTTGTAGCTCTCTTCTATGGTAAAATTTTTTTCATCCGAAAAAAGAATATCCCGATATTTTTTTCCCGCGTACCGCTTCAACAAAGCGCGGCATCTCTTCAGTCTCAGGTCCATTAGACGAGCATTCAAACGATGTCCTGTTTTTCTTCGATATGCCCGAAGCCCTAAGTCTTCATTTAACACCCTTTTCACCGTGGTTCTGCTTAACCCCATCTGAAGGGCCAACAGTTTCTGCTTACGTTTGGGATTTTTTTAAATTCGCGCCTTCACAGCTTTTATCACTGCTGGAGTCTTAACAGGCCGAGGGCGACCACTTCTTGACCTGTCATCTACACTAGAGTCTTCATTGTATCGTTTGATGGTGCGATAATCAAATCTTTTGGTTATTTTCAAATATTTCATTATGTCAAAAATTTTAATTGGCGCGTAACCGCAACGATGCAACGCAATAACTGCAACACGGTCGTCTTTAAGCGTCCACTCCATATTTAAAAATGAGTAAAATTCTAAAAAGTATACATTTTTATTTTCATGAACAATTCGAATTCTATAAACTTTTTTGTGGCCAGCAATCTAAAGAAAAAAGTTTTTACTCTGTGACATTACTTATGACCTGACTAGGTATATGTATATAAAAAAAAGTCGTGTTAGTTACACTATTTATAACTCAAGAACAGCTAAACCGATTTAGCTGAAAATTGGTAGGGAGGTAGCTAAGAACCAGGAGAAAGATATAGGATACTTTTTATCCCGTTCCCGTCATTCCCGTGGGACGTGACATAAAACGTCAAAGAGAATACAAGTCACTATAAAACATCGTATAACAAAAACGCATCTGACATGGAATAACAAAACAGCCATGACAGCAAATGACAGCTAAACGTAATTTTGTCTATGGTTAAGTATGGTTGTATAGTAATGGCCGGGGACAATAATTGACAATTCTACCAGGGTGACGTTTAATGACATCCCGCGTTATATGCATGTCAAGGCGGTACGAAGTTCGGCGGGCCCACTTGTATATATATATATATATATAAGTACTTATTTCCATAGTAAAACTTTCTGTATCTAAAGCCAATAGTTTCACCGAGAAATACCCTTTTTGTTCGACGCCCAAAGTAGTTATATCGTCATCGTCATAAGACGTTCACTGCTGAAGATAGGCCTACCCAATAGATTTCCAGAGCAACTGACAAATGCAGTCCACAGCTCGATGGTGGCGTTTTTAACTGTGGTGCGAGTCTTGTGTGCGGCAACGCTTAGATGAATGCAACCTGTAAAGAAATGTGTGCACCTAAGTGCTCCCAGTAACCCTAATCAAGACGTCTTTCCATCTAATGGAAGGCCATCCTACGCTGCGCTTTCAATTAAGAGGTCTCCACTAGAGAACCACTCTGCTCCAACGGCTGTCAGTTCTTTGAGATTTGTGCCCTTTCCACTGCCACTTCAGCTTGTTAATCCTGGGCTATGTCAGTGATCTAAGTTTGTCTAGGAAGCCCCTCATTTTTCATTCGATCTCGTAGAAAAATAAGAAAGCATAGCGCTCGCCATATGATAGCACTCTGGGTGACCTTGAGCCTTCTTATAACGTTCTTAATGAGAGACCAGGCTTCTGTGCTATGTCACACCATATACACTATGGCTAGACTATAGCTAGACTAGTTTACTTCAGCTACTTCCACAGCATTATGTCATACGGTATACTGCTGTGGTGGAGTGCTGCAGATATAAACACTGTTTTTGTGCTGCAGAAAAGGGCTGTTCGTGCAATTTATAATATGGACCCCAGAGAATCATTACGCTATAAGTTTAAAGAAATAAATATGATGACATTCCCTTGTCAATACATCTATGAAAATCTGATGTATGTTCATAAAAATATTAATTTGTTTAAGAAAAATAGCAATAATCATAATTTTAATACTAGAAATAACGAGAAACTCGCTGTTGTCACTTGTAGACTCCATAAAGTTAGTAAATCGTTTAAGGGGACACCGGAGGGACAATCGCCCATACAACACGTACTACCAAGATCATTTCTAATTGGAGCATATTTCTACCTTAATAAGGCATTATTTTAATTTGAATCGTATTTATCTAGGTTCCCAACCATATATTAGATCAAAATACTTACCTAAAATGAAATAGAAGCGTATCGCATTCTGGATGTTTTTACGTCATAAATTACCTGGTTTCAACCTCTAATTGTTTTGTATTAAAAACAACAACATCTTACGTGTCCTAGTCATGGGAACATAGATTATATCGTCTAGTTACAGAATAACAACACAATGAGAAAAATACAACAAGTTTTCAGTCATCATTTTTGGTATTACGGAACATGGTCAAAATCTAATCAAATTTAGAAACGTTATATTGCTATCACTGTCGCTCTGCGTGGCTATACTTCGTCACTAAACAGGGATAGCGATATTTAGGCCGAAGTTTTTGACGCGGCCGAATTGAAGTTGCACTCAGGGTTCGCCGGCGCGCCCAAGTGATGTACAAAAATTGACAACTAACATATTTAAAAACGCAATTAAACAAAATCTTTATAAAAAAGCGTACTACAAAATATCGGATCATTTAGATGATGGAGAAGCTTGGGATTGAAATTGCTCCAACTCGTTCAAAATGTTACAATTTAGACGTAATTTATTTCCTGTATTGTTATGTATTGTAAAAGGATCATTAAAAAAAACAACCAGCCTTGTTTCTTGCTTTTCTTTCCTGGCTTGGTCGCGAAGGAACAGGCAGTAAAATTGACGTTTCAAAGTGATCCTTCTTTCTTTATTCTATAATGTACACAAGAAAATACATTATAAAGTACAGAAATAGAGGACATGTACAAAGGCGAGCTTAACCCTATAAAGAGTTTTATCCTATCCTTGTGACTTTAATGCATAAAAGATTTTGACTTTGACTTTATCACACACTGATCAAAGACTCATCTTCAGGAACTGAGATATTTCAATGAAGTAGTTAACTCTCAATCCTATATTACCGACAAAATAACACAATACTAGTTTATTCCTCCTATTATTTCGCAATTTACAAATTCCCAACCAAACTTCGACATTTATTACTGTATTTTCAACCATTATCGCTTACACCGTTCATTATAAATTAACACCTCGAACTTGGCGTCATTATCGGAACCAATTATTGGTCTCGGGGGGTGAACTTGGGAATTTCAACACCCGCACTCCATTCTCTTTGTTTCAGTGCGGGAATCTTTCGACTGCTTGAGCTTATTTACTTGTCTATATCTATCCTTCTATACTAATATTATAAACAGGAAAGTTTTGTATTTTTGTGTGTATGTTTGTAAAGAATAAACTCAAAAACTACGGGTCCGATTTCAAAAATTCTTTCAACATTGGAAAGCTACATTCACTGTGAGTAACAAAGGATACTTTTTACCTAACTGCGCAAAGAAAGGTAATGTTTTTTATTGAAAAACTACGCGTGCGAAGCTGCGGATTGGTCAGATAGTGTTTTATAAAATTGAATGCTTAATAAGTAAGCAGACCATGACTCCGCTGAAACTTTGTATCTCTACTAAACCACACACGCGCACAATAAATAGGAGTAAAAGGGAGGTTTTTGCCCTGCAGTGGGACAGTACGGGCTCCAAATAATAATAATAATTATACTAGTGGTTCGCCCCGAACTGAGATCACGCGAGTCTCCGATTAAAAGGAAAACGTATTAATTGTAATCTTTGACTATCAAAATAGTGCCACGAAAATAATAACCAACTTCCTTGACCTACAGTTTCATTCAAATTACAGGTAACGGGAGTTCGTGTAGTGTATATTTTTTTGGAGTACAAAATGCAGTTATTCTGGTATTCAGACTTTTGCCTATATTTGTATCACATAAGCTACACACGTACCAAATTACAGTACTGTGGGGTAACTCGTGTACCCTGTGAATTTTGTCAAAGTTGAGTTTTTATTATGGCTAATAACTCAAAAACTATAAAGAATTTAAGAAAAATAAAAACGGAGTCTGCATATATTAATGAATACCTTTCACTTGACGTTCCATTTGACCTAATAGCCTAATTTTCATTTTGTTTACCTCATTTGAACCCCAATATCTCAACAACCCCCCAACATTTTTAGCTCATTTAGTCACACCATAATTGTGCCATCACTACCTAACTATGTATCAAATTTCATTTTAACTATTCGTATGTATCAACTATGATCGGATCGAAAGTTATCCTCGGACAAACAAACATATATATTTACATACAACGCTGATTTGCCCAAGTTGGTTTAGAGATCTCGCTTCGATCGATCAATTAATACGTGAAGAGACAACTTTGAACCCCGTTTTAAGAATATTACGAGCACGGAGTAGTACAGAAAGCTAAAATTCAGCTAATAAAATATATGTTGGAATTTTAACTAGTCTCACAACTTTATTAAAAACCTTAATATGCTCAAAGATACATCGAAGAACTGTCGAAATATGCCACCAAGAATTGTCTACACACTGAGTGACTTTGAACATAGAGTATAAGAGGACTGATCTCTTACTCGGTACGCAAACCAGTGATGAAACCCTAATTTTCATCAGTAGGCAGAGGCAATTCCGTACAACAAATAAATGTTTGTTTTTCCTCATTCTATATTCAAAATATTTTTATTTACATTGCAGCAATTTATCATAAACTATTTTCATAAAAGCTAACTCACCGAACGTCAAAATTTTATTCAATGTAATTAAACTATCTATGTCGCAATTGCGAAACAAAATCCCTGTCAGAAAGCTGTGTAATTTTGCCAATTACTTAAGTGGAATCAAAGCTTTCTAATTAATTGATGACAATATTTGTACATTGCACGCTACAGTCGCAAATAAATTCTTTGTCTGATGTCAGAAAATACATAAAAGAAAAATCGACTTTTATTTTGGCTTCCGTACCCAAAGGGTCAAACGAGACCCTATTACTAAGACTCCGCTGTCTGTCTGTCTGTCTGTCTGTCCGTCTGTCAACAGTCTGTATCTCATAAACCGTGATAGTTAGACAGCTGAAATTTTGAAGGATGATGTATTTCTGTTACCGCTATAACAACAAATACTAAAAACGGAATAAAATAAATATGTAAGGCGGGGCTCCCATACAACAAACGTGATTTTTTTGCTCGTTTTTGCTCGATATTGATAATGGCAACAGGTAAACGCTTGAAATATTTACAGAATATTGAACTATATATTCACTTTAAAAATAAGTAATTAAATTAAAATAAAACAAATATTGAAGGGGGGCTCCCATACAACAAACGTGATTTTTTTACCATTTTATAGATACAGAACCCTTCGTGCGCGAGTCCGACTCGCACTTGGCCGGTTTTATTTTATTTTTTATTTGAATAGATGGAAAAACGACGCAATAAAGAATGCTGGGAGTCGTTAGGTGCAGGCAGCAAAAGATCGGTCACTTTAGAAGTCTTTGGCTATGTGCAGTATTTGACCTCCTATCGTTGATATGATGACACTAATATTATAAATGTGAAATTTTGAATGATTGTTTTGATGCTTGTTTGTTTGTTACTCAATCATGCCGTAACGGCTGAACCGATTTCGATGACATTTGATATATAATTAAATTATTATCTGGATCAACACATAGGCAACCATTTATCCCATAAATCAGTTCCCATGTGATGAAAATGAGGTATCAAAGTTTCTATAGTAAAATGTTTTGGCCTTTGTTACCCCTCACACCCAAACTACTTAGCGGATTGGTCACAAACTTTGCAGAAGTTTAGTTCTAGACCTAGAATAACATATAGACTGCTTTTTATCTCATAAAGCTGTATGTAACTGTAACGCAGGCGAAGCCGCGGGCGGGTAAGCTAGTATTATTATATATTACTAGCTGTTACCCGCGACTTACTACGCGTTACAGTACTAAATGTGTAGGTAACCTAGAAATAAAGCTAAACTCGCTGTTGCAACTTGACTTGACATCCCATCTTTATCCCATGGGAACTGATATATGGGATACATGGTAGCTTATATAGTGATCCAGGTTATAATGTACATTTATACCAAATTTAATAAAAAAAAATACATTTTCGCCCTGCAGGTATACTCAAATAACACCTCATATTATAATCCAGTTGTCAGAATGTGTCGCTAATACAATAATCTATTAATAAAACATAGTGAAAATATTGAAAACATTGTTGTCTTCAATAACAAAATATAGAAATTTAAAAAAACTGTTTTGGAGATACTCTCGAAGGAGAGTGCCATAAACTCAATTTTTTTATACAACTTATATGGCAAACGAGCATGCAGTCCACCAGATGTTAAGTGGCTACTGCAGCCCATGGATATCCACATAGAATTCAACACAAGGTATTATGTTGTCTTGATCTCTATGTGGATACGTTGCCATACTATAGGACTTAGCTGTTATGCCTATGTGCCAGAGGAACATACCATTACCATCTAACCGGAATAATTTAATGTTATTGTCAAATGATTGAGCCATCCTCAAGCTTTATTAGTTGTCTTAAGGACGGTTAGTATTGTAGTTCTAACGTTAATTATTGGTTAATTACAATCTTATATTTATTTAAATTTATGATTCAGGTCTATCCTAATTATATGTAGTATATATTTTGTCTCTCATTTATGTATCTAGCATAAAAACATGTTAACTAGTCGAGTAGGTATTTTTTTATTGCCATTTTTCATTACTCTATCATACATAACACAATTATAACTGCTCTTATTAATTCATGATGTGTACGCATGTTTTAGGATGCTATCTAGCCCATTAACCTATGTATTTCTATTCTGTTTTGTGTACACACGGCTACACAGCAAGCTATACATATCCAGTATACGCTGACCTCTCATTCTACTAAAAGCCTACACAATGCGAGGTCAGCTTATACTGGATATATATAGCGTGATGTGTAGCCGTGTGTACCTTATTTAAATCAAATAAAAAAAAATCGATTCAGCCGTTACAGCGTGATTGAGTAACAAACAAGCAAACATCCAAACACGCATCCAAACTTTCGCATTTATAATATTAGTGTGATAATTAGTCATGCATGACAGACATGCTGTACTTATCTACATATTTTAACTAGTACTAAAGTCGAAACATTAATCATTAATCTTTCTTCCTCCAAAGTGAATTACAAAATATGTTGAACTATAATCGTAAGTGGGCCCTACCTTTGATCTGTTCAATTGGTAAATTGTTTTAACCTTGTGGTTTTAGCCGCCCCAGACAAAGGTTTGGCTAGCCGTGTTATTTTAATCACTTTGTCCTAATGAGAGAGCTTTGGTAGTTCACTTTTTGTGGCAATATTTTAGTGGTTTTCACAAAGGCGGTGGAACTTTGTGTAACTAAAAGCGAGTGTTAGTCGAGTGTTTGCCGTTATATGCTGCAAAACCTTCCTATCTGAGGTGGTGGGTTTGAAGCTTGATCGTGATTTTTTATTTTTTTTTATAATATGGACATTTCACACAGCGCTATCTAGCCCCAAACTAAGCAGAGCTTGTACTATGGGAACCAGATAACTGATAGAATACTTATATACTTTTTTTTGTAAATAAATACTTGTAATATATACAGAAACATCCAGACCCGAAACAAATATCTGTAGCTCATGCAAACATTTGTTCCGCGGCGGGAATCGAACCCGCTACCTCCTGCATCTCAGCCGGCTATTCACCTACTGCACCACGGATGTCGTCAGACCTATGTTCCATGGGTTAAAGTTTTAAAGGTCGTGAAAATAATGAATTTAATAAAAAATATATGTACTTATAGGTCGGATTTAACAGGTGCCACATACTACAAATGAACAACAGAACCAAATGATATAACATTAGATATCGTCCTGTCGAAATATTAGGATTAAGACGATATACAAATATAATTTCGGTGACGATTAGGCGGAGCATATAGCTGACTATCCGGAATTGCAAAAAAGTGACAGTGCTATTTCTTGCTTAGGTAAAGGTCAAACATGTATCGTAGCCGCGCCGCAATGACGTAAGCGACAAAGGATAAAATCTCGAATTGCATGAGAACCGACAAATGAAAAAAAGCGGCCAAGTGCGAGTCGGACTCGCCCATGAAGGGTTCCGTAGTAGCAAGTAACATAATATAAAAGTTCTTGTAGTTCGTTGTAACTATTTATATTTGAGTTGATTGAATGAAAGGTAAATAGCGGTTTACGATTTATGACGTTTTAAAAAAACTACTTACTAGATCTCGTTCAAACCAATTTTCGGTGGAAGTTTGCATGGTAATGTACATCATATATTTTTTTTAGTTTTATCATTCTCTTATTTTAGAAGTTACAGGGGGGAGAGGGGACACACATTTTACCACTTTGGAAGTGTCTCTCGCGCAAACTATTCGGTTTAAAAAAAATGATAGTAGAAACCTCAATATCATTTTTAAAGACCTATCCATAGATATCCCACACGTATGGGTTTGATAAAAAAATTTTTTTAGTTTCAGTTTTTAGTATGGGGAACCCCCAAAATTTATTGTTTTTTTTTTCTATTTTTGTGTGAAAATCTTAATGCGGTTCACAGAATACATCTACTTACCAAGTTTCAACAGTATAGTTCTTATAGTTTCGGAAAAAAGTGGCTCTGACATACGGACGGACAGACAGACGGCATGACGAATCCATAACGGTTCCGTTTTTTGCCATTTGGCTACGGAACCCTAAAACAATGTTTTTCCATTATTTCTGGTACCGTAATTACCTACACAACTGTGTAAAATATTACTTTAAATCTTTTCTAGAGTCGGAGAATGAACGATATTAGTGTTTTAGAAGAGCCGATTTTTGCAAATAATTGTATCGAGAAAAGTTTCACCAATTGCGTTTCTGACTTTCATTTATGTAGTTTAAATCCCCAAGTAAATATTCCTTAAATATGAAATCAGTAACATTTTTGGTTATTGAATACAACAGTTACTTAGCGGTTAAATTTTTTGAAGTAAAACTTCTTTACGCACGCTTGACTTGGGGAGTAAGCTGGTGAATGCGTTACGAAAAGTGCGAACGGAAGTTGAGGGGGATATATAAGTTAGTGAAGATAGAAAGAGGGAGAGTTACGTTTCGTATATTTTTAAACGTTAATGTGCGAGTGCGAGTTGCATCTGTCCAGAATGAGCATAGACTGATCGACCTACAGACGTGTGGACAATTTTGTAATTGAACAATTTTATTAATTAATATTTTGAAAAAGAAGTTTTACTTAACTAGTGTTTCTGCGTGTATTTTTTCAATATAAAGTGAAACTTGGTGCTAATTATTATACTCATTATTATCGTGTATGATTAACATAACAGTTATTTGGTATTATGCGGTTCATTTTTTGATTTCATAAGTAGACGTCCATGAAACGTTATCACAGCATGCAAAATTATTGACGGCAATCTGGGCCTTATTAGATTTACGAGTATTTTAGTGTACACGCTAATAACGGTAATGAAGAAAATCGCTAAGCTAAGCGCTTATTAATGACCTTGTCTTTCGTGCGGATTAAGGTAGACCATGCCGAGAGGAATGTACATTCACCTACTCTAGTGCTAAGCTCGCCTTTATACGTGTCCTTTATTTCTGTAATTTATAAGAATGGATATGTGACGTGACTCCCATAACTAACGACTAGTGGCGCACGCGCACATCACTGGCTAACCGTACAGCGGGGGGCTGGAGGGGGGGGGGGGGGGCAGATCAGAGACGCGGGGCAAGTGGCACCGCAGGAGCATGGACATCATTTACGATCGCTGATTTCGTACTGTCACTATCTTCGTTTCTACTTGATATCACTTGCATTATATTCCGTAGCGTCCCCCATCTATCTTTCATGCATTTTTTTTTACCATCCGCTCTTTTCGTTTGCGAATAAATGAGTATTATTTATGTGAAGTCTGCAGAGTCGTTTACTACGCCGATTTCGTACAATTACATTAAGGCTAAGTTCATATGACCGCGCGGTACCGCGCGGAAATACTAACCGCGCGGTACAAGATCAAAGTAAATAGTGTTTATCGTCTACATTACCGCCTGCTACTCATCTACTTTACCCGCAAAATATTAATGCGTTAATTATTAATTCATTATTATTTATTATTAATGCGTAATGAAATAAAATAGCGCGCGGTAATGTAGACGATAAACACGTATTTAGTTTGATCTTGTACCGCGCGGTTAATAGTTCCGCGTGATGCCGCGCGGTCATATGAACTTAGCCTTAATGTATTTGTACGAAATCGGCGTAGTATATGACAATGCAGACTTCACATAAATAATACTCGTTTATTCACAAACGAAAAGAGCGGAAAGCAAAAAAATTGCATGAAAGATAGATGGGGGACGCTACGGAATTTAATGCAAGTGATAGCAAATAGATATGGAAGAAAAAAATATAATCTTAGTCTAAAAGTGTATAGGCATACACGCGTTGACTTTCTCAGATGTCAATGTCAAAGCCTCAGTTTAATGGAGATGTATTTATGTTTCTAGATCCAGTTGTATGGTTTCAACAAAGAGCTCTACCACAATATGTCGGAAGCCCAACATAAATCCCAAGGAGTGGTCGGCATCTCCTTGATGGTTCAGGTGAGGTATTTTTCGTTATATCGGTATTCTGAGTTTTTTCTATAGTAGATACTTACGGTAGGCTTTTCGATGCGTAGATTGTGTTAAATATATATAGGAAAGGATAAAATATAATATCATATATATAACATTTTCAATTACCACATTTGTGACCTCCTTGGCGTGGTGGGCAAATAGCTGTCTGAGACGCAGGAGGTAGCGGGTTCGATTCCCGCCGCGGGAAAAATGTTTTTCGGATAAATACACAGGAAAATCGGAAAATATACAGATATTTTCGGTTCTGGTTTTTTCTCAATATATTATAAGTATATATTTAGAAAAAAAAGTATATAAGTATTCTATCAATTGTCTGGTTCCCATAGTACAAGCTTTGCTTAGTTTGGGGCTAGATGGCGCTGTGTGAAATGTCCTGCATTATTTATTTATTTATTTTATTTATTTGCAGTTATCTACGAGTAATTATGGAGGGCCTACATAATTACTGTATTGTAGGCTAATCATACTAAACATCGAAATATTTCAATGACAAACTTAGATAATTACATATGCCAGAGGATTCTCGAACGCTAACAGTTCTCGAGGTCGTATAATTAATAGCTGACTGACAGAAAGGTTCTCTAATGGAGGTATACCATAGAAAGCACGGCGTATGACAGTTTTACATTATCCTTTCTGATATGATACTGATGATCTTGAGGGGTACCACAAGGATCCAATTTAGTGCCAATATTATTCATTATTTTTACGAATCATCTCGAACATTTTACGGAATCTTACATGCCAGGATTAAAAATAGTGGTTTTTGCTGATGATACAAACGCTAAAGTTTCTGCCAGTACGTTATCAGAGCTCACAGCTAACTGAAATAGAACATTAGAGCGCGATCTGGTCGCGTACCGTGAGGTTCGCTTGTGAAATGGTCTCCCTGTCGAGGTTTTCCCTAGTAGGGACTACAGTATGGGGTTCTTCAAAAAGGACGTTTTGAAAATTTTAAAGGGTCGGCAACGCGCGAGTAATATGAACATCCTTTGGTTTTACAAACGTCCATACTCTATGGTAACCGCTTACCATCCGGGTGGGCCGTAATAACAACATTTGAATTAAATCAATTGACGTAGTAAAATTCTTAGGTCTTAGGTTATTGGCATGTTCTTATTTTGTAAAAATGAATTGACATCTATAGAAAGTCATATAAGCTCAGCATGCTTTGCCTTTAGAAGCCTTCGGGATGAAGTAACATTAGAAGAATTAAAACTAGTATATAAGCGTTGGTGGAATCGAAACTACTTTACAGCATTATGTTTTGGGGGAACAGTTACGATTATAATATTAATTCGGTGTTTATCATACCAAAAGAGAGCTATAAAGACGCATTTCACAAACAGAATCCTGCAAAGATCCCTTTTAAACTTTGCATACTTACGGTCCCGTGTCTTTAGATCTTAGTAATTCTAACAGATCTTATAAAAAACCTAAAGCTTGAAACTATACAAGAAAGAACAGTCAGAGAGAGCACTAGAAGAAAAGATATAAAAAACTGGCCAAGTGCGAGTCGGACTCGCGCACGAAGAGTACCACCGCACCATTATCTTTAAAAACGGCAAAAAAATCACGTTTGTTGTATGGGAGCCCCCCCTTAAATATTTGCTTTATTTTAATTTAATTATTTATTTTTAAAGTGAATATATAACTAAATATTCTGTTAATATTTCAAGCCACTACCTGTTGCCTTTATCAATATCAAGAAAAACGAGCAAAAAAATCACATTTGTTGTATGGAAGCCCCTTAAATATTTATTTTATTCTAGTTTTAGTATTTGTTGTTATAGCGACAACAGAAATACATCAATTGTAAAATTTCAGCTGTCTAACTATCACGGTTAATGCTAGACAGACGGACAGACAGCGGAGTCTTAGTAATAGGGTCCCGTTTTACCCTTTGGGTAAGGAACCCTAAAAATGAGTTCGTACCCAAGCTGAGAAACTCAGAACATAAAGTTCGGTACCAATCTAAATGTATGTACTTACTACAATTGTTGTTCTTTCACATTAATTAATTATAAAATATTTTCTTGTTGTTGAGTGACAAAAGTTCCGACATATTTTAGTATTATTTTTTGAGAATAAACAAATGAAATGATCAAACTTTGATTAATACCACTGGTTATCGAAACTACAGTGCTTGTAAGACATTGTTTATTATTTCACTATCTTAATATTCTACATTTTATTAGTTACGTATTAGACACATTAAGGGTTATTTTATAATAGGTATGTTATTTTACAGATTGGTGAGCCAACAAACAAGGAGTTGAGGCTGATTACCAGCACCTTCAACAAAGTTATATTTAGAGGTGCGTTAAAACTCCCTTTAGAATCGAAAATGCTTTTGTGAGACCTGTCCTGACTTCGCAGGCATTGTTATCAAAATACAAATATTGCCTATAGTATTCCGGAAATAAGTAACTGTGTATGAATAAGTGAAAAAAAATTAAAATCGGTTCTATGGTTCCTGAGATTACCCACATAACATAACTGAAATGTTGAATGATTGAGAAATTGGTCTGACCCTTATCTAATTTATTGGCAAATGTATCAGGCTGTCATTTTAAATATTCCAACAAAGAGACGACGCTTATTAGATTAGATTAGATAATTTCTTTTTTGCACACCATTAAATACAAACATATAAAAGAAAATACAATTTCAAATCATAGGTACAATGGGCGGCCTTATCGCTAAAAGCGATCTCTTCCATTACTATTATTCTTATTATTACTTATTTTATTTTGTTTTTAAAATATTTAATGTTGTTTAATTCCCAAAGTGGTCCAGGTTGACCCTCAAGGGTCCACGGGAGACTGAACGGGGTCTACGTTGGCTTGACAAAAAAATGGTGGTTCACAATTCGTAAGCGGGGGTCCACGACAATTTATCTGGTTTCGATAGTAAAGAACTAAACTGTTGGCTTGACTTCACCTATCAGTGTAGGCATATAATATTTTATGAAGCTCAGCGACTGTTACTTGAAAAAACTTGCATATTCCATATTCGGTACAACGTGCCTAGATTTGCAAAGCGAAAACTGTTAATTCGTGGTTGGAACTCAGGCGCAACGCCAATTTCCATAGATCTAATCCTCACATTTTTTATCGACTGGGAATATGGTAGAATCGTAGCTGCAAGGGGTCCACCGGAACCAGCAAAATTTTGAAAGTGGAAAAAAGTTTGGGAGCCTCTCTACAGTAAAGTTATCTCACTAATTCTATAGGCTAGCGTTTGACCATGATCTCGCTTGATGGTAAGCGATGATGCAGTCTACGACGGTACACGCCTGCCTAGAAGAAATTCGCGACTTCACTCTATTTACTATTCACTCGCGACTTAAATACCCCTAGGTTGTAGTTATCAGGAAACACAGACTCAGGCGTTCCACTCGTTGATAGTTCCATGCCTTGTCTTGCAGGAAGCTCGTACCCAATCAAGCACTTACCGCTGAGTTCACTGCTTCCCAACACACAGCAGTACCTGACTTACGAAGGCTCGACCACACACCCTGGCTGCTGGGAGACGGCTGTCTGGATCATCTTTAACAAGCCTATTTACATTTCTAAACAAGAGGTAATTCATATTCGTATAAGAATAGAAGACTCAGGATTATTTTCTTGTTTAAATGTATTAGTTACTTTTATGAGCCTAATAACCGCCTCTCCTAATGCTATTAAACCACCTGTACAACATAGTATATTAAAACGTAGAACTCTTGACCTGCTAAGAAGAAGAATAGAGCCCACACAGAGGCTTGCGCAAAGGAATTGTTGACGTGTGTGGGGCGCATTAGCGATAAGGACGTCCATTGCACTCCGGGTACAAACCGTCCAAATGTGTTAAGGCCAGATAGCGCGGTTGTCAAATCGTACCAAACTATACTATTTCTATTTCTTTATTTTCTCTATGACAGTTCTAATTTGATAGTTGTAGTGTTGTGACCAAATAAGTAATGATATCGATCGCATGTATTTATTATATTTTGAACAAAGACAAATACAACGAAAACATTCAAATATATTTTTTCAAGGTGGGAACATTGGTTGGGGCATCCGGATTGAGAAATTCATGTGGCATTCGATAATCTAGAATAACAGAAACTTATAATAAATGTTGGGGAGAGCTCATCGAGTCACAGTTACGATTCATCAGAGTTTGATTAAAATAAATAAATAAAGATTACCTGTCGTCATAATTATTTCGTTTCATTGTGGAGTACCTACCTATACCTACTTATTATACAACAGCTTCGAAAATTTTAAAGAAATTGGCATTATCAATTAAGAATTAATACGTGTAACATCTTGTAATGAAATATAATATTAGTTAATTTTGTACAAAAGTATCCGGCAGTAGTTTAGTAAAAAAAATTTTGTAAAAAAATATCGGGTCTGTTATCGTGTTACGTTTATCGATAGATCCATCCCTATCGGTTTCTCCGACTCTGGTATAACCTTGTACCTGCGTAAGCGTCATATTTTTATAAAATAATGCATACATAATGTAAAAAAGACGCTCGTTCAAGTTTTCACGAGAGCTGTCATTGAATATATAAAGAAATGGAAATAGTATAGATGGCCGTAGGTCGTTGAAACTTTACACAATATGACGTGTGGACGGTTTGTACCCGGAGTGGTTAAAAATTAACATTACGTTTTAGTATTAAGTGCCATGCTATTATCCTCAGATGTAGTCAAAGCAATAGAGTATTTTTAACTAAGCATAAATGATAATCTAACATTTAAGTTAATTCATTATCGAAGGTAATTTTAAATACTTCTATAAACGTGTGATCCGAGAGCTGGGGCTTATCTGGGTGAACGCATAATTAATGTATTTCAGCGGGGCAATGCAACCAGTGTCTTGGGGATACTTCCGCCTGGTAGTATGTGGAGGATTTGAGCTGATAGAACGTTTACAATGGTCTATAAACGATTCAACTGTTTCATAAGTACTCGTATTTTATAGTCATGCAAATAACTTTTGAAACTATCATGAACACAATTTGTACTAAAAACGGGACATTTACCATGATTTGTGAGTTTTTGAGTATCCCGATATTTAAAAAAAGAGAATGAAGGTATATTTTTATATCTGCCAACAACCATCCACTCAAAAAATATTCAGTTAACCCGTCATCATGGCGCATGTAACTACGTCGAAATATCGGGATACTCAACTCACATATCAGAATAAATATCCCGTATTTAGGGTTCCATATCTCAAAAGGTAAAAAAGAAACCCTTATAAGACCACTCTCTTAACCGTTTGTCCGTCTGTCTGTCTGTCTGTCCGTGTGTCACCACCGATTTTCTCAGGAACGGGTGGACCAAGCTATTTGAAATTTATACCTGATACTGAGGTCTATAGTCCCTATTAGGTGTATAAAATCAAGGTCCTGAGTCAACACGATAAAAAAATAGGGGCATATTTAGTTTTTTAAAAACTTGTAAATACCAAAATTTACCATAATTTTCAATTTTTTTATGTTTCGGAATTTTCTTTTTACTTGTGCTTCTTGCTTTTAACCAAAAATGACAATTCTAGGTCAACCGGAAGGTCGAAAACCTAAATGGTAGTTCCCGTTGACCTAGAACCACGAAATTTGGCAAAAAAAAGCACAAATAAAGGAAAATTTCCAAAAAATAAAATAAGTTGAAAATTAAAGTATGTCCCCATACATACATAGTTGACGCCAATTAAGATAGTCCTTTGAGTTGTATGGGCGCTCATACAATTTAGAGGACCAGCTTAATCGGCACCAACCTCAAATAAAGTAAATAAATAAAGTTGTGCTATTGAATAAACTAAATATTTAAGTGAGGCTCCCATACAAAAGACATGATATTTGCCGTTTTTATAGATAATGGTACGGAACCCTTCGTGCGCGAGTCAGACTCGCACTTGGCCGGTTTTTTTTTAGTACAAATAATGTAAATAATTGTATATTATTTGTGTTAATGAATGTATTATTTCCTTCTATGCTATAAACATTATTCGTTCATCAGATGTATGCTTTGCGAAGGCTGATGCAAGGCTCCCAGTTGACTCCAAAGGCTCCGCTGGGCAACAACGCGCGACCGGTCCAACCACTCCACCATCGCACCGTTAGGACCAACATCAACTTCAATAAGCAAGGAATCCAGGTATATTAATAAATTAATTATGCTGGACATTTAATACAGCGCTATCTAGCCCTAAACTTAGCATAGCTTGTATTGTAGGAACCAGATAACTTTTTGATAATATTTAATTTACTACCTTCCACATGCGGCTTCGCACGCGTGGTTTGTCAAAAAGGAGGTTATGTGTTAACACATAACTTCCTGTTTTTGAAATACATAATCTACGTACATACCAAATTTCATCGAAATCGGTTCAGCTGTTACGACGTGATTGAGTAACAAACAAACTAACAAACAAATAAACAAACTTTAGCATTTGTAATATTAGTGTGAAGTGTGATTTATAACACAAATCAAATAAAATTGTATTTATTGCCTAATATGGGTAATAACAAGGTATTGTACAGTGTTTTGTGTAGGCACAGCCATACTCAACGTTTAACGCATGCAATCTTAAAGTTACACGTTCATTGTATTATAATGTTTTTGCATCTAATCACAATATCAGAATTATTTATTTACAATAATAACAATTATTCTTTGCAGCTCTTACCTCATATGAAATTTAAAACAATTAAAAAGTATTAATAATATTAGCCCTGCAGTGGGACAATACAGGCTCCAAATAATAATATTTACCCTGCAGTGGGACAATACAGGCTCCAAATAATAATATTTGCCCTGCAGTGGGACAATACAGGCTCCAAATAATAATATTTGCCCTGCAGTGGGACAATACAGGCTCCAAATAATAATATTTGTCCCGCAGTGGGACAATACAGGCTCCAAATAATAATATTTGCCCCGCAGTGGGACAATACAGACTCCAAATAATAATATTTGCTCCGCAGTGGGACAATACAGGCTCCAAATAATAATAAAAATAATATTTTGGGAATCAATTTCTTAACAGTAAACCGTAGGTAATACAATTGTTTATTTCGCGTTGTCGAGTATCACGCGCTCTTCAAAAACAAACACGATTCTAGATAGTCTGAAAAGCCTACTAGCCTGTACCCAAAACCGCTAACCTGTAGGTAAAGCTATAATGATAAACGTGAGTTATTTCACCTTGACTTAGGGGTCTTAGCGGGATTTCTGACAATTTATTGTCCAGCACTATGCAGTTCGGTTAAGCCTACCTCTGTTCCAAACTTAGTTTAGTCCTGCGTTTCACCTTTTGGTAGAAATTTTCACCACAATTAGTAGCGAGGCATTTAAAAATTTAATCTAATAGTTTTGTTGGAAAATTAAATACTAACTCAATTGGTGATTTTTTTTTTATACCTTGGTAAACAAGCTCTCAGCCTAAGGATAAGATCATGACAGATCTGCCTTGATGAACTCCGTGGCGCAGTGGGTAATAGCCGGCTCAGATGTAGGTGGTATCAATGTTTGCATGATCTTCAAATATTTGTTCCGGATCTGCAAGTTTATAGTACAAGCTTTGCTTAGTTGAAGGCTAGATAGCGTTGTGTGAAATATCCAGCATTATTTCACCAGTTTTTCAAAACCTCCCTACGTAATACGTAGAGAGGTTTTGAAAAACATACTATATATACTATACCATAAAAATATACTATGTGCCATCCACCATGACTAGTTTCACCCATCACGTACCCATCATCATATTCAAAA
Source organism: Philereme vetulata (assembly GCA_918857605.2). Taxonomy (NCBI): domain Eukaryota; kingdom Metazoa; phylum Arthropoda; class Insecta; order Lepidoptera; family Geometridae; genus Philereme; species Philereme vetulata. The sequence continues at coordinate 9,952,579 of OU975446.1, forward strand.
TAATTTTAGATAAAAACAAAACCCGGCCAAGTGCGTGTCTGACTCGCGCAAGATGGGTTCCGTAACATTATCTATAAAAACGGCAAAAAAATCACGATTGTATGGGCGCCCCCCTTAAATATTTGTTTTATTTTAATTTAAATATTTATTTTTTTAGTGAATATATAACTAAATATTCTGTAAATATTTCAAGCGTCTACCTGTTGCCGTTATCAATATCGAGCTAAAACGAGCAAAAAAAACACGTTTGTTGTATGGGAGACCCTCTTAAATATTTATTTGTAATATTTATTTGTGCCAAAAGCACAATAAATTGTTTTTGCTGTCAAAAAAAGTTGGACGCCTTTTTGTGACGTCGGTCATTTATATATAGGTAATTGTGAGACACACATTTGTATGGTATTACTGATTTAGTGTGTATGAATTTGTTATATTGTGTGTATCTTACTTGTGTGCTGTATGTGTTTTGTACCGTCACAGATAAATGTTTTCTGACTTTAAACAAAAGCTTGCTAAATCTAAACGAGCCTGAAGACATTGTTTGTCCTTTATACCCCCTCCCCCCTCCCCCCTGCCTTGACCTTTTGACCGTTAATCCATAAACAATAAACAAAGATACAAACTTCACAGCCGGTTTAGCATCAACTCACATAACTCAGCAAATCGCCTTATCTCCGTAATGAACGTGCAAGTATTAACCAACTCCGTTTACAAGTCATTGTGCTATGAGGTGTCGGAAAAGTTTTTATTTTCATCGTAATTTTGGGTGTTACTGAGGGTCTTAGTTGAGTTTTGAAATGATGGCTTTAATGCAAGTTCTGCAAAGTTATGTTTATTTTTAAATTGTTAACTAACATATAAATAAAATTAAAATTAATAAAACTTTATTTCTAATATACTATAAAATTATGTACTTAAATAATATATAAATTATAATAACTAATATAAAATAAACACAAACTTAACTAACTCTATAATTTTACTTGCTATCTGTTGTCTTGTAAGGACAATTGACTCCACTTTGCCCGGTCTCTTGCCATATTTTTCCGGCCATTTTTACTATATCATCGCTCCATCTCTTCAAGGGTATTCCCCTTTTGCGTTTTCTACCATGGGGGATCCATTTCGTCGTAATTTGGTCCCATCGCTTGGCTTTTGTGCGTTGCGTGTGGCCCATTAACTGACAATTAACTGAAATCTTGAGTTGTAAAAAGCCGGCCAAGTGCGAGTCGGACTCGCGCACGAAGGGTTCCGTACCATTATCTATAAAAACGACAAAAACATCATGTTTGTTGTATGGGAGCCCCTCTTAAATATCTATTTTATTTATATTTAGTTAATTAGTTTTAAAGTGAATATATAACTAAATATTCTTTGAATATTTCAACCGTTTACCTGTTACCGTTATAAATATCAAGCAAAAACGAGCAAAAAAAACACGTTTGTTGTATAGAAGCCCCCCTTATATATATTTTTTTCTGTTTTTAGTATTTGTTGTTATAGCAGCAACAGAAATACATCATTTGTGAAAATTTCAACTGTCTAACTATCACGGTTCATGAGGTACAGCCTGGTGACAGACAGCGGAGTCTTAGTAATAGGATCCCGTTTGACCCTTTGGGTACGGAAACCTAAAAATTCTCTTAAAATTATGCACTAGACGGGGTAAAACCCGCAACGGTAATGCGATACCAATTTCTCCACAAGCTCACTTCTCGTCCAGTGCGAAATTATTGGGTTATTTTTTTATCTACAACTCGAAGTATCGGTAGCTAGCAGGTTGTTCTTTGTAATCATTCAAGGTTTCAAACATAGTTGCACTATATAACACCTTAAAGAACTAACAGGCAATAAAATAATTCTTGTCAATATTGAATCCAAATCATGATAATATCGCACTTAGAAGAAATCAAACTATAATCAGTTTGTCAAATCAATCAAGTCAACACAGTTCAACGTTCTAGTTGCAACTTATCTAACTTAACTTATTTCTAGTAGAACAATGCAGTTGCATTGTTAAGAGATAAGTTTATATCAAAATTAGTCCGTGTTTTAGATACAGTTCTTTACAAAGAACTCTCACCGGGACAGCTGCTCAGTATCTACAAAGCACAAGTCCGCTCATGTATGGAGTAACTGCTGCCATCTCTGGGATGGCTCGGCCAAATATCAGCTAAAGCCCTTGATTCGATTGAGCGACGTGCTGCTAAACTCATTGGTGATGAATCCCTAGTGGAAGCCAATTTACAAAGTTTTTTCTTTCAGTTTTTTACAAGATACATTTAGGTGAATGGGCGTAAGATCTTCATGATCATCCCCTTCCACCATACGACAAGCAGACGTATCGAGAAGTACCACCCAAACCTGGTCGGCCGACCACCTTGCTGTACCAAAAGATTTAAATAAATGTTACATAAATAAATATTGCTGGACATATGTTATTCCAAACCAGTATAATCTTGGAGTCTTCAAGTCCAGAGTGAATAGGTTCTTTCTAGGCTAGCGTGCGATTCGATCACACCTTCACTTTCCATCAGTCAAGCGCTGAACTATCATCAATAAAAAAAAACTCTACGTTTCAGTTGAGAAGCTAAATCCCTAGGCTTAGTTCTGAGCGCATAGGTGCTTTTGAATCTCACATACCAAAAGGTCTACGATGTTTTAAATATGGTTCAAGTATGTTATAGTTTTACAGTAACTATTTTACTTATTACAGACAATTCACGATACGGGTATAACACCAATTTTTTCTAACTAAAATTATCCTTGGTAAATATTATATCAATAGAATGATTACCTAGTTTTTATTTATTATTTGTTTATGCTTTGACGTTATGTAGATATGTTTTTAAATTTATATAGATGCACCGCCGTCATGTGTTACATTTTGATCCTGTCCATACAAAGGTTGTCTGGAAGAGATCGCTTTTAGCGATAAGACCGCCCATTGTACTAAATCTATTTGTAAGAATTATGTTCTGTATTTTACTTTGGTGTACAATAAAGAGTTATCTTATCTTATCTTATCTTATCTTATCTTATCTTATCTTATCTTATGACGACCTCCGTGGCGCAGTAGGCGAATAGTCGGCTGAGACGCACGAGGTAGCGGGTTCGATTCCCGCCGCGGAACAAATGTTTGCATCATCTGCAGATATTTGTTCCGGGTCTGGTTGTTTATCTATATATTATAAGTATGTATTTACAAAAAAAAATGTATATAAGTATTCTATCAGTTATCTGGTTCCCATAATACAAGCTCTACTTTGTTTGGGGCTAGATAACGCTCTGTGAAATGTCCAGCAATATTTATATTTATTATGGAGGCTATCGTTTTAGAATAGATAAAAAAGTATATTTTTAAAATCACAGCAAAACTTTTAAAATAGCCTTTTCATTACTTATCGTTAAAGATGTCATGTTTATTACGTAATACCCTATTATTTGTTCCAGGGATCAAGCAACTGTCCTGACATGTACCGTAATATGCATTACACCGGTAAGTGAAAAAGACTACAAAAAATATTTTTTGCATGGAATGAAGCATGGTTTGGGCATGGGTATAATCTCGGAGTCTTCAAGTCAGAGTGAATAGGTTCTTTCTAGGCAAGCGTGCTCCATCTTCGATCACACCTTCACTTACGATCAGGTGAGGTAGTGGTCAAGGACCTGGCTATAGTCAAAAAATAATTAAAAATGGGATTTTAATTTTATGGGCCGATAATAGAACATGAGTTTATTAAAAGCCAGATCAGTTAAGCTGTCTTTCGATTATTTACATGGATCTTTAGATAGCTCAACTGCTACATTTATTTTTTTCTGTAAATATGTGTTATTTTTATCAAAATATAGCAACTTCTTTCTCAATTTTAAAATTATTTTATTAGCTATATTTTTATTTTATCTGAAATGCCCAAGTATTTTTGGTTAACTAAGTTATGACAACAATGTTTAATTAACACATAAATTTAATGAATTTCAGCACGTTATTCCCGCAAGTCTCGCTCAAAAAAGAGTATTGCATGCAAACGAAGCCATTTTCGCAAGAAATGTCACAAAAATAGGTATAGTTGATGCATGTTTGCGCTCACCAAGAATAGGTATAGTTGATGCATGTTTGCGCTAGCCAAGAATAGGTATAGTTGATGCATGTTTGCGCTCACCAAGAATAGGTATAGTTGATGCATGTTTGCGCTAGCCAAGAATAGGTATAGTTGATGCATGTTTGCGCTCACCAAGAATAGGTATAGTTGATGCATGTTTGCGCTAGCCAAGAATAGGTATAGTTGATGCATGTTTGCGCTCACCAAGAATAGGTATAGTTGATGCATGTTTGCGCTAGCCAAGAATAGGTATAGTTGATGCATGTTTGCGCTCACCAAGAATAGGTATAGTTGATGCATGTTTGCGCTAGCCAAGAATAGGTATAGTTGATGCATGTTTGCGCTCACCAAGAATAGGTATAGTTGATGCATGTTTGCGCTAGCCAAGAATAGGTATAGTTGATGCATGTTTGCGCTCACCAAGAATAGGTATAGTTGATGCATGTTTGCGCTCACCAAGAATAGGTATAGTTGATGCATGTTTGCGCTCACCAAGAATAGGTATAGTTGATGCATGTTTGCGCTCACCAAGAATAGGTATAGTTGATGCATGTTTGCGCTCACCAAGAATAGGTATAGTTGATGCATGTTTGCGCTCACCAAGAATAGGTATAGTTGATGCATGTTTGCGCTCACCAAGAATAGGTATAGTTGATGCATGTTTGCGCTCACCAAGAATGTTGCTTCAGCTTTCCAGTTTAATTAATTATTCGTATATATTACACTTTGAAACGTAAACTTTCCTGTCAATTACAATTGCCTATACATAAAGAGCTCTTGTTTTAATTATTAATTAAAACGGGTATTTATCGCGTATGTAGCTTTTTTATTTAATTTGTTATCCCGAAGTTACGGTTTGATTACGTCACGGGTTGACTGGAGCACTTAAAACTATCATCGAAAAGTGTGGGTAGCTGTAGCAACTACCCTCACTTGATCTTCAGTATTAGAAATTTCCTCGTTCGTATTACGACACACTACACTAACCATATCTACGCACTGAGACGACCGATTACGACGCGCACACCTAGCAATCACCGGGTTCCAGGACGCTGAGAGTCTATAGCCATCTTCCCGGTTGAAATTTAGAAATTTGTTGATTTCAATCGCTTCACGAGCCATTCTCTTGTAATAATGGCCTTCACTAGAGAGAACCATAGGATCATGAAGTTCAATCCAATGATTCGGTCCCGAGTCTACCAGATGCTGTGCTATCGCTGATTTGGTTACCTGGCGATTTTTGACAGCTGCGATATGCTCTTTGACACGCTCGGCTATGGTACGTTTGGTTTGCCCGATGTAAGAGCGGCCACAGCGACAGTGTATCTTATAAACACCAGACATCTGCAGAGATCGGTATAACATCCTTTGGAGTCCGTAAATGCTTGGCCATATTTGAGAGAGGAGTGAAGACCGACTTAATTTAAAACCTCTTGAACACATTTTAAATTTTATCCGTCACCCCCTTCAAGTAGGGCAACAACTTCGGCTTTCTACAGGCCTTCGTTGGTTTTTCACTGTTCGTGCGTCTTGGCTGCCGTCTACTTACATATCCGTTGGATTTTAGAACCTCCTGAACATGGGCCAGCTCACTCTCCAGATGTTTAGGGTCACAGAGATCGTAAGCTCTGTTTGTTAACCACGAAACAACAGATTGCAAATGGCGAGGATGGTGGTGTGACGCAGCGTTCAAATAGCGCTCAGTGTGTTGGTATTCTGTAAACAGAGTGCGCTAGGCAGCCATCTGACAAATAAAAAAGGTACATACGCGATAAATACCCATTTTAATCAATAATAATCATATAATTATGTACAGTGATCGTGAATGTTTGAAAAAGCTCTTGTGCGTCTTTAAAGATAAACCATTATTAATTAAAAGCCAATTTAAAGCTACATTTACGATATGTGCAGCAATTAAAAGTGACAACTTTGGCCAACAACGGTGACAAAACAATTTTATTTAATTACACCTGTCTAAGCTAATAAATATTCCGATATTCTTGCTCTTTCGGGTCGGCAGTACTTGCTTGCCTAACTAAACATTAATAAGATTCTGGGAAAGATGGCAGAAAGCGAACCATCTCCAATCAGATACGTTTAAATATTTTGGACGTGTCATTAAATATATCAAGAGAACTTTAACACTGAGCAAGTAAATCCGGCATTCTTAATATTGGTGAATTGTAATCAAGTTTTGTTTTAGTTTGGTCTACAGAATATTTTGACAACTGTGTGTAAGGAACGCCTACACATTAAATAAGTGGTAGTATTGTACATGGTGTTCTGTAGAAAATTCGAAATTCAAAATGTTTTTATTCATTAAAAGCACAAGTATCATTTAATAAGTAAATTTAACTGCCTCTTCCTTCGCGATCAAGCCAGGAAAGAAAGGCAAGAAATGAGGCTGGTTGTTCTTTTAAATGGTTCTTTAATAATACATAACAATAAAAAAGCGTTAACTTAAACGGTTAAATTGCTAAATTTTTGACCGAGTTGGAGCAATTTCAATCCCAAGCTTCTCTATCATCTAAATCATCCAGTTTGTTAAAGTAGGCTTTTTTATAAAGATTTATTCTTATAGATATCGATATAGATCATTAAATTTATTTAAAAGAAAGCGACTTCAATGACATAATATAATTATGTATTTTTACGTACTTTAAGCCATAGAAAGCGTCATTCGATAAAGTCATATGTTTTGAATCTATATACAGTTTTGGCTATAGTTCGTTTTTTGCAGGTAAGCTTTCTGTAGTATTTTGGTATCTTCGTAAACTATAATGAAAAATGTATTATGTTAGTAACATTGGTTTTTAATATGTTTCATTACATTTTCAGCAACGCAATGGCCCCGGGAGCACAGCATGCGCTACAGAAGCGCTGACGACTTCACTCTTCCTCAAATCTAGAACATGACCCTAAATATATTAAACGTACATGCCGCTTACATCTACCAATTAGCGATGTAATAGGAAATATTATGTATAATAAACAGACCACGGCTAAAATTATATTATAATATATTAGGAAATGCTTTGCGTTGATTAGATTATAAAAAAATATGCATAAATATTAAAATACGTAATATATTTAAACAGCGTTTTGAAATTTAAGTCAATTGTTTTCCATGAGCGTACTTAGTATAAATAATAATATATCGCACTTCTTATGATATTGCTATTTAAAATATTGTCAATTATAAAATGTTGCCATTATGTTGAAATGAATATAATGTTTTTATACATAAACTATCAATCACAGGCTGTTTCTAAAGTTTGTAAATTATTTTGGAGTGGTGAAGGTTTTTGAAACTCTTCTTTTTGAGCAAATATTTAGAAAAATTCAGGTTTTTCACAATGCAGTTTTGGAGTTTTGTTAGCGATGACTTTTTCGGTCAATTTCATAGACAATATCTCTACAAACTTATGAATAAGACTTGTAATTCCAAATGTGCGTTGAATATTACAAAAAAACTATTTGAGATAAGTTTATTCTGCCAACGAAATAATAAGTTGGCAATAGAATAGAAAAAGAGTAGAAATATATACATAATAAATGTTATAGATGTGTATATATTTTTTTCGTAATTTAAATTTAAACGAGTATCATAAATACGTCCACGCTGTAAAACTATTTACTGCAAAGAATAAGCTACAATTTAAATTAGATTTTAGAAAGTAGAAAACAATTAAATTAAAAAAAACTGTTGTTAAATTTATTTAAAAAAATTAGTTTTATTTTCCGTAATTATTTGAAAGATTATGGTATGCCATTTTTTTTCTATTATTAATAGTGGGAAAAAACTTTTACTTAAATATAATAAACAAAAAATTTCATTATCTAGCTAAATTTTTTTTTATTATCCTTTATTATAACTGTTAGTTAGTTCCTAAAATCAAAATTTATATTAATATAAATTATAAGAAGTAGATCTAGATAAATAGCATTGTATATTATACTGTTTATATCAAAACTCCAGAAATATTGCTTATAACTTAAATCCGTTTATTTATTCGTTTACTTAGGAGTCGCTTTGTGTAACCAACTGTAATGTACCTAAGGAATTAATGAGTAGCCTATGTTGAAGTTAAGTTGTACTAATAAAATGTTTATCAATAATCAATTTTGTTTTTTTATATTCCATGGAGATAGAAAAGAAGAATGTAGAAACATTTCATTGCGAGAGCGTACAAATGTTTCTACCGTAGAGATAAACTTTTCAGTAAAGTCTAAAGTCTAATCTCAATTATATTTTTTTGATGGAACAGGCAAATGGCCCAACGGATGTTAAATGGTAACCATCGCCTATAACAGAGTATTGCCTTGTAGGTTACCTTATAAACGTGCCCTACGAGGCACTGCCATTAAATGAAAGCACACGAGACACAGCAATACTGCTTTGCGACACAAATTGGTATGGTAGTTGAACTATCCAGGGCGAGCACTTTGACAAAGAACTCTTCTATTACCCCAAATTAGCACTAATCATAAAAAAACTTTCCTAAAAGTGTCACATATATTATACACGGTGTCCTTTAAATCACTGTTTTCCCAGTACAAACGTTGCTCAGACCATGGTCTAATAACTGTTTTTAGCATCAAATAAGAGAATAAAAAAATTAAATCTAGACCTTCTCAAATAAGTCTAACTTTGTTCAAAAACTAACCGTGACATAAAGTTCATGGATACGCTAGCTGTAGCCTACGATAGGTACCTAGTAGCTACCGGTCTCACTGACTATGTTGTAGGGCGTAACGTTAAAATAGACGTTTTAAGTTCGCAACTTTTTATATTTTTCAAAGACCGTTTTGTTTTGTTTTTTAATTTGATGTTATAAACTGTTAGTAAACCACAGTCTGAACAACGTTTGTTCCGGGAAAACAATGATTTAAAGGACACCGTGTATAAGAGTACTGTATGTAAATTGCTGGGGAATTAATTGCTGCATGTTAGATAAAGACAGACTCAAAAAGAAAAGTCTACGTTGCCTAAACAGATCGCAAAATTCGACCGTTTTTAGGGTTCCGTACCCGAACGGTAAAACGGCACCCTATTACTGAGGCTCCGCTGTCTGTCTGTCTGTCTGTCCGTCTGTCATCAGGCTGTACCTTATGAACCGTGATAGCTAGACAGTTGAAATTTTCACAGATGATGTATTTCTGTTGCCGCTATAACAACAAATACTAAAAACAGACTAAAATAAATATTTAAGGGGGCTCCTATACAACAAACGTGATTATTTTGCTCGCTTTAGCTCGATATTGATAATGGCAATAGGTAGACGCTTGAAAAATACACAGAATATTTAGTTATATATTCGTTTTAAAAATAAATAATTTAATTAAAATAAAACAAATATTGAATCCCATACAACAAACGTGTTTTTTTTGCCGTTTTTATAGATAATGGTACGGAACCCTTGGTGCGCGAGAGCGACTCGCACTTTTTACCTGACTCGTCGGTTGTTATTTTTTATATTATTACCTGGTGATGAATCAAGCTCGTGGCCCACCTGATGGTAGTGGTAACCATCGCATATAGCAATGTATTACCTCGTAGGTCACGCATCTTAGAAACGTGCCCTGCGATGCACTGCCTGCGTCCATCAACTTGAGGCATAATTTGATAGGTAAAAGCCTCATGTGCCTGTTATTTCACCGGAAACCATACCCTACATACCAAAACACAGTAATGCTGCTTGGTGGCAGAATTAGGGGCCCAGGACGACCCTTACCGACTGTACCGAAGTTTATTCGATATCTAAATACTCTAAAAGATTTAGGCTTTCACTTGACTTTGAATAGCCCAGGAAAGAAATATTTAAACATTGCTGGACATTTCACATAGCGCTATCAAGCTATCTACGTGACCAAAACATGTGTTTTGTGGATATCTGATAGAATACTCAGTTATTTCTTTTTGTAAATACTATCGGAGGAGGTAGCGGGTTCGATTACCGCCGCGAAACAAATGCTTCCATGATCTACCTATTTGTCCTGGGTCTGATTGTTTCTCTATCTATATTATTATCAGCAGACTGTGTCACTGCTGGGCAAAAGCCTCTCCCCATTCCTTCCAGACACTTCTTTCAGGCGCTAAGATGATACAGTCCTCTCGGAAATTAGTGAGTCCGCCCTCCATCTTTTCTTTGATCTGCCACACTTATATTTTTTTTTGTAATTATAATTATTATAAGGGATGTTTGATATTATACGCACAAAAATGAATGGGGTTATTTTGATGAGCATAATAAATAAATATGTGAAATGTGCAATTTATTTTTGCATGTAAAAACAAACACTTTATTAAACTTCTGTTGTGCTGTTGCATAATGCTTACCATCTAACCACAGATACTGTATTGGTGACGTCTCGACATATCTCTTGTTGTCCTTTTCTAACCCAGAACCCGCAGCCATTTTCGAAAGAGATATCAAATGGATTTTTATTTGTGGATGTCGATTGCAAAAGTAGGTAGGTAGTTTTATATCGAATTAATCACCTAAAATCTGTCGATTTTCTTTAAATTTTGATAATATAACTAGTAGTTTTGTTTTGTTTTGCGCGAAGTCTTTTTTTATGTTTTGAGAAACCGTCACTTGAATATCGTCAGTATATTACCAAACAGCCTGTATCGACGTATTTAATAATTAAAATTACAAAAAAATATATAAGTATTTTATCTCGATTCGTGTAATTGGTAAATACCGTTCTATTTGCATAAATAAATTGAAATTATTTGTTATCAAGTTCCCATAGACAATATTTTCTTATTTTGGGGCTAGATAGCGCTGTGTGAAATGTCCTGCCTTACTTATCTCCAAAAAAACGTATCTGGCTTTCATATATTTATTAGTAGCAACATACGTCACATAAACGCCGTCGAGAATAGATTAGCAGAAGCATAAAGGAAACGCCGAGATAGAGCGTATGGCGGAAGTGTCCGCGCGGCCATGTTGTCTGCGACCCGACTTCCGGGACCAAGCTACGTGCTACCGTAGAGGGGTTCTACGGCGTAGAGGATGCTACGCTGTGAAAAAACTGCAACGTATTCAGTTTTTTTATCCTCTTTTTACAGAGCTCGTTTATAGTAAGTAATATAAGTGTATTTTTAATTGATATTCTATAAAAGCCTAACATAAAAATATTACAGTAGAGGATAATAAAAATGCCAGGTTAGGGCCTTAGCATTACTGTGGTTGCATTCTTTACCCAGCAAATGATCCAGTTTGCCATCAAGCGCCGTATAAAAAAATTAAAGGTTTTGTTCCGTTTGTTAGTTAAATTTAAATAAAGATAATTTCATCATCATCATCATCATCTCAGCCCACATCCACCCACTGCTGGGTATAGGCCTCCTCGGTATCACGCCATTCTCTCCGGTCCTGTGCCAAGTGCATCCATTGCCTTCCTGCAACTCTCGCGATGTCGTGCGCCCTTCTTGCGGCCACCACTCGATTGCTGCCCTCGTCCATCTTCCGTCATTCTTCCTTGCCAAGTGTCCAGCCCATTTCCACTTCAGCTAGTTTATCCTTCTACCCACATCCACGACTTTGGTTCTGCGTCGTATTTCCATGTTGGGTATGTGGTCCAATAGCGAGATACCTAACATGGCACGCTCCATTGCTCTCTGAGCAACTCTAATAATTAAAGATGATTTTGAAAAAAATAGTTTAATTTCTGGGTAACTCATGTCATTGCTAAGACATACTTAGTAAAGCCAGGTTCGCAATTGTCGGATACGACAAGGAGGATAATTATTAATACATGATGAAAATTAGTTTTTACTAACTAGGATATTATTTTACAGTTAGATAGTTACAAAAAAATTTAAGGTTTTATCAAAGGTATATATCTATCTTAAAAATCGCCATACCGATTTACAGAAGTATGACTGATTAAATATTTTTTATCGAAAGGTATAAATATAGAACTTTTTAAATTTTCGCGAACTATACTCATGTTTTATGACAAAACGGGTCTTTTCGCGCACAGATTTATATCAAAATTATAATTCTGATTAACCTCGACGTTTCGACCAAGTTACATCGGCCGTGGTCACGAGAGACAAAAGACATTGCGAAAAGACCCGTTTTGTCTTAAAAACATGAGGTATAAATATAATTCATCACATAGTTTCACTGATCATTCTTTTATAAAATATAGGTAGCGTTACATAGATCAGACAACTCATCATCTCTAAATCAACTTGGGCAAATCGGCGTTGTATGTATGTACTCGTGTGTGTTTATGTTTGTCCGAGGATAACTTTCGAAGCGTTTATCCAATCATCGTGAAATTTTTTATATAGGTAGGTCGTGATGGCATAATTTTGGTGTGACTAAATGAGCTAAAAATGTAGGGGGGTTGTTGATATAATCCATTGCATAGTTTCACTGATAATTAAGTTTTATAATAGTTTTACATAGGTCAGACAACTACAACCTATTTTAAATGACATTACGCATTTGAAAGTAGTTAATGTTAGCGCAGCCGGAAGGCCAACGGCGGACGCGGCCGGCCGCCATATTGTTCCGGCAACATCCGGTGCAAGCTACTTGTCTCGCAACTTGCATATGTCTGTTTAGTTCGTTTATTTATTTCTGTTTTGTTGCTGTAATGGTTATTTTAACCCGCGCAAGGATACGTTAGGCGTAAGAGATGACATTAGTGGATAATTCTTGAATTTTAAACTAGTCTTATGCAATGTTTGGTGTAATCACACTAACATTATAAATGCGAAAGTTTGAATTTTTGTTTGTTTGTTTGTCACTCAATCACGTCGTAACGGTTGAACCGATTAAGATAAAATTTGGTATGTACGTAGATTGTTACCTCGATTAACGCATTATGCTACTTTTTGTTGACAAACAGCGCGTGCGAAGCCGCAAATATTTACTCCTATATTTTATACTAGCTGTTGTCCGCGACTTTGTACGCGTTAAACTACTAAATGTGTAGGTAACCTATAAATAAAGCTAAACTTACTGTTGCAACTTGTCTTGACACCTCTTTTTATCCTGATGGGAGCTGATTTATGGGATAAAAAGTAGCCTATGTGGTAATACATGTTACCATCTACATAAATGCTAAATTTCATGGAAATTGGTTTAGCCGTTACGACGTGATTGAGTAATAAAGAAACAAACCAACAAATAAATAAACAAACATCCAAATTTTAGCCTTTATAATATCAGTGTGATCGAACACCAAGCGATCACATAAGATACACTAGTTAAAGGCATACACTAGGATTTCCTTGTATCCTGGATATTAGTCTAAGGTACGATGGCACCACAATACTCAAACCAAAAACAATATATTTGCAAATGATATAAACAATAGTGATTCGCCCTGGCATCGCACGCAACTACATACTCGTATGTATCAATATTGTCTATAGCTGTTTTGCAAACTGCAAAAGTCAAACCTCTGTAGAAAATTTTCAACCATAATTTATGACTGCAGCCTGTCTGTACAAGGTATAACACATTCAATCCTGCTGTAAACATTTTGTGTCTAACGCTAAAGAGCCTGCTGAAGTCATTTTATTGTGTCTTGGCGACGAGCCGAAGTGGTTTTCACGTTAGTACCGTTAGTAAAAAAGACTTGAGTTGAGACTTAGCTGGAGTTGATTAAGGCTTTATAGGTCAAAGTAGATGCAAACTCAAGTTGTTTAAATCCAATATTTTTTTATATGAACAATGTTCTGAAATTTGCGGATTAAGAAACTGATAAAAGTTTTCTTATAGAATATATAAGCATATTTCATTCATTTGGTTCAATGTGGTATACAAAGATCGTATACGTAGATAGAAGCATTAACGTGGACAACAATACCTGTCTCGGATGCAAATATAAACAAATGTACGCACAGGTCGTTAAACATAGACGAGTAACTTTCATAAACAGTTCTGCCGTGATTCAGATCAATAATAGGTTTGTTTCTTACATTGGAGTTAAAAATTCACCGTCTTATAAAAATACCGCTGATTATATATAAAATATTGATGTATATTTGAAAAAAATCATCATCAATAAGTCATTGTTAGGAGCAGAGCCATTATAATATAAATGTGTACAATACAAAAGAAAAAAAAAATTGTGACAGAAAACAAGAAACAAAACAAAACACAATACGTAGGTACAAAAAAGTGGCACGTCCGGGAGTGCCGAAATAAGTGAAAACTTGAACAATTCCGCGTGTATTTTTTGAATGGTCAGAAAATATTTTTTGAATCATCAGGAACGGCGTCGAAAACGGTAACAGTTTCGCAACTTCAATGATTATTCCCATCTCAAAAAATGCCCAACGCGCCTAAAGAAGTTTTCACTTCAATAAAAATTTGGATGATCTATGCCCAACGCGCCTAAAGAACTTTTTGCTTCAAAAATGCTTAAATGTGTGACCTGATGTGTGTCTCATGATTATAACAGATGTCACAAAAAGGAGATATTTTCATGTAGATATACTGTGGGAACCATTTCAAAATTATATAATGTATGAGTGTAGAATTCATAATTCAATTTCATTCTATACGCTGACCGACTAGCAGCGAGATGGGAAGAAGATGTAGCAAGCATCTCGGGTTAAACATGGAAAAAAGCTGGCACATGTCCGCGGGAATGACGCATTTATTTTATTTAGATATTTATATATTTTTCTGTACAAAACTCTAACCCCCCAAGCGTTGACCTATGGACTTATAAAGATGAACTAAAGATATAAATATGATTATATTTATTATGATAAATCGTTAAAATTGGACCAATAGTGCTTGAAAGATTATGGATGATGACGATGAAATGGCTTTCATAAACAACTCTCATCCAAAGACTATATATATATCACCAAAGATGTGGTAGTCTTGTTTTGTCAGCGCTACATTGCGGGCTAGCCACGCGCAATCAACTTACCGCTCATTGACGGCGTAATGTACAGCGCACACCACTTAGAGCTTTGATTATGTTTCACCAAACAGGGGCAAAATAATGAAGAGATTTTACCGTAAAACAGAATACAGCGTTTTCTGCATTGTATTTCAGTTTAAAGATCAGCCGATAATGTTTCACTGCTGACAACGTTATTCGTTACGCCAGAGATAGATCCAAATTGAAAAAACCTTCAATCAGATCACAATTTCAACTTTGAGGAAAGGATGCTTGTATTAGTCGTAGTATGCATAGAAACTGGTCAGTGTTTTTCTTTATCGTTACTTTATAATAGATTAAATAGACACCTAAATATATATCCTCTCCCTTTAATTAAATGCAAAATTAAATGCCTGGAATGGCTCCAATCACTGTCCTACAATGAAACGGAAGAACTCATGGTTGTATCTAAGTAGCCTAGCACACACAAATTCACGCACACACACGCACACATGCAGGCACATACTCATTAATATATACATACACGTACATATTGCATGTGTAAGTAATGCACCTTGATTGGTAGCTACTGTAATATTTCCCGGAGGAGGGCGTTGATGTCTGCGACACAGTTTAATACTTCTGCAGTTGATTGATTGATTGAAAAATTCTTTATCAATATCGGCGGCTGCCTTAATCAAGGATGTCTTGAGTGACTCCAAATTGGGACGAGGCTTTGAGCACGCCTTTTCCTCCAAGTGTTGCCATATCTTGTAATCTAACGGATTCAAATCTGGACTGGAGGAGGACCAGTCTTCGTGCCGGATGAAGTCGATTTCACGCGCCGCCAGCCAGTCTTGTGTGCTCTTCGCTCTATGAGCTGGCGCCGAATCTTGTTGGAATACCCAGTGCCTGTTATTGAACATGGTATGAGAAACAGGTTCCACAAGGTTCGTCAGGACTGTATTTTGATACACAACTGCATTCGTTTTTACACCTTTCTCACAAAAATGTACCTCTGTTAAGCCCCAATAAGAAACTCCCAACCATACCATGAGCGAGGATGGAAAATGACCTCGTTGGACACGCGGAATACGGTTGCTCGCTTCTTCACTACTGTGTGCGTACACCTTATCATTTTGTTTGTTGTAGCTCTTTTCTACGGTAAAAATTTTTTCATCCGAAAAAAGAATTTCCCGATATTTTTTTCCCGCGTACCGCTTCAACAAAGCGCGGCATCTCTTCAGTCTCAGGTCCATTAGACGAGCATTCAAACGATGTCCTGTTTTTCTTCGATATGCCCGAAGCCCTAAGTCTTCATTTAACACCCTTCTCACCGTGGTTCTGCTTAACCCCATCTGAAGGGCCAACAGTTTCTGCTTACGTTTGGGATTTCTTTGAATTGGCGCCTTTACAGCTTTTATCACTGCTGTAGTCCTAACAGACCGAGGGCGACCAATTTTGACCTGTCATCTTCACTAGAGTCTTCATTGTATCGTTTGATGGTGCGATAAACGAATCTTTTGGTTATATTCAAATTTTTCAGTATGTCAAAAATTTGAATTGGCGCGTAACCGCAACGATGCAACGCAATAACTGCAACACGGTCGTCTTTAAGCGTCCACTCCATATTTAAAATTGAGTAAAATTCTAAAAAGTATACATTTTTATTTCCATGAACAATTCGAAATTCGAATTCTATAAACTTTTTTGTGGCCAGCATTCTAAAAGAAAAGTTTTTCCTGTGTGACAATACTTATGACCTGACTAGGTATATATATATATAGAGTATTTTCCATAACCGTACTTTCAAATATTACACATCAATAAACACTAGTTTAAAAATAAAAGTAAACTATTAAATAGGTAGTTACAATAAAACTTAATAAACTCATATGATATAAAGATAACTGACAGAGCATCTACAGGACACCACTCATTTTGTAGGCTTCGTTCATGAGAGTGAGGTAGTGTTTGCACACTTTGGAATTGATAAATTGAAAAATCTTCAAATCTTCTTCATTACTACCTTATTTATCGTGTGTGTGGAATATTTTTTTTTTTTTTTTGGTTTTAAATATTTACGCGATGGGTTTTTGGTAATTGTCTAGTTATTTCTTCAACTACTACTAGTTTATTCATTGCATAAAGCTGACAGTTCCCGAGAACCCTATCTGTGGCGGCGGCAGCTGCAGATGTTTCTGCCAAGGCGAGGCTGAAAACCAGCGTAGCTGAGCCCTCGACCTATTTACCACCACCTTCTACCTAGGTGCTACCTACAATAATGTACTAATGTTTCTTAGAATTAGGCCTACTGTTATACCTACCTAGCTTCATTTAGTACTTATTGTACCTACCTACTTCTGTTAGCTTAATAGGTGTGTGTGTAAATAAATGCCTTTTATTTATTTATTCATCATCATTCAAACCCAAAACCTCCGAATCGAAAGTGTAGGTGTATCCTACGAGCCAACCACGGCTCTTCGATGTACAGGGCGTCCCAACGGCTATGCCACATGGAGGGAAAGTACCTTGAATATTGTAGATGGAACATTTTACTGAAAGAAGACATTATTTTAATTTATAAAACAATTTAAATTGCATTCATAGATTTTTAAATAATTACATGGTTGAACCGGGAATCGAACCCGCTACACGAGAAAAAAAGTTTACACTGTAGCTTTATCATACCGATCTAAAGGCTTTATCATAAGGATTATTTTTTGCTAAATTATTTAATATCAGAAATAAAAGGAAGACCATGAATTTTTACATTTGATGTGAATTTTTGTTCAGAAAAATTAAAAGCTGACATTGCCGTAAGGACATACAAACTGCCAGCAGTGCGGCTGGCTGATTATAAAGAAATAATTCAAAAATGTGTTCCATTTTCAAACTGTTTATTCTTTATTTTATTCTTCTGCATTGTATTGTGAATTTGTTACATAACCATAGCGTATCAAAATTATTTTGATTTAATTGAAGCTTACTTTTTGAACCACAAAACATAACATTAGCCTTACAATGGTACCGCGAAAGATATCCTGATAGAAATACACCATCTCGATTTATTATGAAACGGTTGATATTTTTGGGATAAAATTGGGATGTTTCGATCATCGCTTACCACAACCGCGCACTAAATGACAAACACTGATGATGAACTCGAAATTTTGATATACATTGATGCAAATGCTAAAAGTTCAGTGTGACGAAGAAATCGGAATTTCGAAAAGCAAAATACACCGTGTACTGAAAAAATACAAATTCAGAAGTAATGTTGAAGGGCGATTAGTACAAAAAAATCTCAATGAACACTTTCTTTCCTGGATCGGGACAAATGGACAAATAAGATGGCTGCCGAGGTACCCAGATCTAACTCCGTTAGATTTTTTAATGGGGTTATTTAAAATAATTAGTTTACAAGAACCAGTATGAAAGTGTCCACGAGCTACAAGCAGAACTTAGACGCATTATTCTAAATATCCACCAGAACATGATCAAAAAATCGACAGGAAGCGAGATAATCAAATGAGTGCGACTATGTATTCAATAGAATGTGACTCATTTTGAGCATTTGATAAATTAAATTGATTAGGTTTGAATTAAAAATGTAAAAATTTATGGTCTTCCTTTTATTTCTGACATAATTTTTTTGAGCAAAAAATAATCCTTATGATGAAGCCTTTCGATCGATATGATAAAGCTACAGGGTAATTTTTTTTCTTGTGTAGCGGGTTCGATTCCCGGTTCAACCATGTAATTGTTTAGAAATCTATGAATGCAGTTAAAATTGTTTTTTTAAATTAAAATAATGTCTTCTTTTAGTAAAATGTTCCATCTACAATATTCAAGGTACTTTCTCTCCATGTGGCATAGCCGTGGGACGCCCTGTATATCTAAAGTCTTAATTTGGGTAAAACAAGGCCTACATTATACGAGTGACTATAGTATCAATCAGAGTTTGACATTAAGCGAACGTTCCATTTTTCACTGGCCTAAATTAATTTGTGCGTAATATCGTTCCGCTTTTCCGTCCTCCGAACAAAGTATCGATGCACTCTATTTTATCGACTTCCTGTTTGCTGTAAACCTATTAGGTACTTAACAGACATAGCACCTAACACTCACTCCTTTACTACAGGAACTGCTAGTACATCATCTAGAATCAAAACAAAATGATCATGCAAAAAGAGGTCGTAAGATTTTGTATGGAGGCTGGCCCTATCGTCTGCCATATATTTTTTTCATATACTTGCGATGCACCATAAAACCATTAAAACATGGATAGAGGACACTTAGGTGAGCCTAAATTATACTATACTAGCTGTTGCCCGCGACTTCGTACGCATTATACTACTAAATGTGTAGACCTAGAAATAAAGCTAAACTCGCTGTTGCAACTTGACTTAACACCCCATTTTATCCCTTGGAAACTGATTTATGAGATAAAAAGTAGTCTATGTGGTAATCCAGATTATAATGCATGGTTTAAGCATTTATTTCTCAAAAGAATTACAGATTCACTTACAGAGAAACTTACAATTTATCTTAAAAATAAAGAGGATGTGCCAAATTTGTGTATTTATAATCTACGTATATACAAAATTTCATCAAAATCGGTTCAACCGTTACGACGTGATTGAGTAACAAACAAACAAACATCCAAACTTTCATTTATAATATTAGTGTGATGATATCACGTTTCTAAGATATTGAAGGTATAGAATGAAAACATTTAATAATACACCTCCAATTAATAAGTTTGTGAAAACAAACATGCACCGTCAGACACATCCAACCCCTAGGACCCGTTGTGGAGATCGAATCCAAAATAAGGCGAATAATGATGTCACTGACATAAGGCGAATATAGTATCTGATTGGTCTTATTTGGAGGCTTTCTCCTCAGGGAGGAATCAGTGTTATATGCTCAAAAAAATATATGTCATTCATTGATTTATTATCTGCAAAGTGAATATACAAAAAAGTTATACCTGTTTATGTACGAGTGAGAAAAAAATAACAAAATGTAGCTGTTTTCGACTTTCAATTTGATTCAACCTCTAAACCACGTAAAATTTTGTAATTTTTCTTTTACCTAAAGACTAACCTTCAAGTTGAACATAATGATGCTGTGCTGCGATGGTATTTCACGTGGCAATATATATTTTCAATTGTTCCGAATAATTAGCGGGCGTACCCTTAGCAGGTGGTTGCGCGGGCGACGGACGGCAGTGTACCGCTGACTGTCGCACAGGAGGGTTGTGCTCGTCTGCCGCGCGCTCACCTATTTTATGGTCGGTTAGATGCGTTTTGCGGAAGGTGCGGGGCCGACACAATAGCTACGCCCATTCGCTCAAGGTCATCGGCTACGGTTAGCGCCATAACTAAAACTATTATTACGCCGAGGCTGTTACAGAATAAGTAATAGTCGGCTTCTCGAAGTTATACCTACTGTGTCACAGAATAGGTAATACTTGGTGAGGAATATACCTACATGCTACGTTTTTACCTACAGTTGTACAGAATAAGAAATAGTAATCAGTCGAAATACCTACACTTTTCTAGTCGCCAATGGAAACATCGAGAAACTTCGAGAGAGTACTGCCGTGGTATAAATAGTGCGTAGAGACGCCCGAAGGCGTCAGTCTGGATTTGGCGATACGCGCGAATATTTCGGTGACTTTTAGTGGTTTATTGTGCAACCGTGTTGTGAATTAGTGTGTTCTGAATTCTTGTGATAAAGTTCGTGTATTTATCGTTTTAGTGTGGAATTTTGGTTATTGTATCCCGAACCCTCAGCTCGTAACAGTATTAGCAAGCTGAAGTTGCAGTAGGTGGGACACAGCTTAAAGAACTGGCGGCCTTTGGGATTAAATAGTTCGTGGAGAGCACGCACTAAGCGCAGCGTAGGACAGATCCCACTAGATCGAAGGATAAACCGGATCTGCTGCAATTGCTGGGAGCCGTTAGGTGCAGGCCGCTCAAGATCATACTCTGAAAATCTATGGCGGAGGCTTATGTTCAGCCAATGAATGACTAATCAGTGCATTAAAAAACAGGTCTGAGACAATCTGCTTCAAAAAAGTTTACATGCAATTTACATCTATAAGAATAAAGTACCTACCATGATAAGTAATTTGAATATTAACTTCCCTCCAATAATAGTTACGCTCCAGGGCTCATCAATTTTATTCACCCTTTAGAACAAGCTATACAGATAATCTAACACGTATCTCCTTTAGAAATCCTACCTACCTATCTAATCTACCTTTAAAATCAACACTCTCTCTCTAGCCTCAAAGGTTTGCTGGAAGAAAACTCTTCTTAAGGGTTAAGCTCGCCTTTGTACATGACCTCTATTTCTGTATTTTTTTTAAATGTATTTTCTTGTGTACAATAAAAAATGAATGAATGTCAGTCAAAAAAAAATTCAGTGATATATTACATACCCATAACTAGCTAAATAAAACAATAGTCTTTTTGTTATGCAAAGATCTTCTCCATCCAAAGGTTGTGTGGAAAAGATTTTTAGCGATAAGACCGCCCATTATCCTTACGTTTATTTTTATATTATTTTTCTTTATTCTGTTTTTGCGTCTAGCTTGTAAGGTTATAAAAAGATTTCATTCTATCCATATTTCACCTTCAAAATTCATATCGGTATCAAAAAGTCGTTTTCTAAACAAACATTACAAAGAAGATGGATAGGACATCTCATTGTCAAAGAAAGGCAAAAAATATTCAATAAATCTGGGCCCCGAGCCGTCGATCACAGATGTGTCCCGAAGGAGTGGTATCGGCATCTTTTTAATGCAAAACGATGGAGAGGAAACAGTGAAATTAATAATACAACGAAAAGGGATTCCGTATCAACATCTGTATGAAATGTTTTGGACCAATGAAAAAAATTGCAGATTAGGTACTTATTATACAACCTGTTTTGTTATTTGTGACATTAATTCAAAACACATCCGGAATTATATAAACTGATTTTAGAGGTGGGTTTCATACATGTAGCTTGATTATTTAACCAGCAATCGATACATTTCCAATCAACAATTTATAACGTAAATCGGCGGCGCCTTTGCGACGATGCCGGTTAGTCAGATAGACAAGTACCTACTGTTTAAAACGACATGTTTTATCTATGTTATACAAGCTGTTTCATGGATATTTTAGGACTTACTGGTGGTAGAGCTTTTGTGAACGGGCTCGAGGAAGTGGCCACCACCGCCTTACCTTTATCTGCCGCCAAATAGCAGTACTTGTGCTGCTGTATTCCGGTTAGATGGTATGTTCCTGTAATTACTGGCACATAGGCATAACAGAGAATAAGACAACATAATAGCTTGTTTTGAATTCTATGTGGATATCCATGGGCTGCAGTAGCCATTTAACATCTGGTGGACTGCATGCTCGCTTGCCATATAAGTAGTATAAAAAAAAACTTGATATTAATGTTGTTAGAAAATTTAAAATTATCTAGGGCAAATAATTTCAATATTTTAACAATACTAGCCATTATCCCTAGGTACCCGTGTTTTGATGTAATGTCGTACATTACAAAACACGTAGTATAACTACCCGTCATTGTTATCGATGACTTATTGATCGCTAAGTCCTGACACTATGTATTTGCATTGCATTCTGAATTCGGTCGCCAAGTCATTGCTATGAACTTCGAGATTTCTACCGTAGGGGTTGCTAGGGTGTGTTGTAGTCAAAACTCATGGTTTTTTTCTTCAAAATAAATATATAAATTAAAATTGCTGGACATTTCACACAGCGCTATCTAGCCCCAAACTAAGCAGAGCTTGTACTATGGGAACCAGATGACTGATAGAATAATTATAACATTTTTTTGTAAATAAATACTTATAATATATAGAGAAAAACCAGACCCGGAACAAATACCTGTAGATCATGCAAACATTTGTTCCGCGGCGGGAATCGAACTCGCTTCCTCCTTTGTCTCAGCCGGCTATCCGCCCACTGGGCCACGGAGGTCGCCTATAGTTATATATAATAAACCTATAGTTTCCTAAGAACCAAAACCTTGTAACTACTAGTGGTTCGCCCCGAACTGAGATCTCGCGAGTCTCTCATAAAAAATATTATTTGTACCTAATCTTTGACTATAAAAAATAGTGCCACGAAATGCATAAACAAATAACTTGACCTACAGTTTCATTCAAACTACAGGTAACGTGAGAAATTGCAGTTATTCTGGATTTCAGACTTTTCCCTATATTTGTGTCACTAAAGCTATACGCATACTAAATTTCAGCACTGTGGGGTCACTGGTGTACCCTGTCCCTGGTGTAATTTCAGCACTGTGGAGTCACTGGTGTACCCTGTCCCTGGTGTAATTTTGTCAAAGTTCCGTTTTTATTAATAACTTAAAAACTACAAGGTTTAAACTAAAAATATAAACGGTGCCGTAATTAACTTACAAATACCTTTATTGGACGTGCCACTTGACCGGATACTTTTATTTTGTTTTTTTTTACCCCACTTAAACCCAAATATCTCAACAATCCCCCCATATTTTAAGCTCATTTAGTCAGTCACAACAAAATTGTGCCATCACTACCTACCTATATACCAAATTTCACGATGATCGGATAAACGCTTCGAAAGTTATCCTCGGACAAACAAACATACATACATACATTAGGGAATGCAATCCCGACTCGAGATTGCAAATTCGAGATCCCGCGGGATTAGAAATGTCAATCCCGCGGGATCCCGGAATTTTCGGGATCCCGTCTAGCTTAAAAAAAATGTTAAATTCGGGTGACTGAAAAAGCTAATAACTGCTTGTTTGTGATAGTGAGGTTAACTAAAATAACATATTACTCGAAAGAAAATAAAAATCTTTATTCTTTAATCTTACTAACTAAATAATTATCGTCGCTAATATTCGGAAATAGTCGGAATAGTTTTCTAACGCTGTTTGGCGTTCCTGCCGCTCGCGGCCGTCAGTCAGCGCGCCGCTTGCGCTCTGAGTGGACGTGAGTAGCGTCGCTGACACCTGCCGCCCAATCCCGTCAATCTCGAACGGGATCTCGTCATATGATGCGTCGGGATTGATCCCGAAAAATTACACGAGATCGGGATCCCGCGGGATCGGGATTGCATTCCCTAACATACATACAACGCCGATACATACAAGTTGATTTAGAGATCTTGCTTCACTCGATCAATGAAAGAGAAGATAGCTGGCCAAATTAAGGTAAAAATTTGCCCAACTCTGTATATCTACGTACCTACTTACCTTTTTATTTAACTTACCAATTTTTTATTTAATATATGTGTTGTTAAATTTTCTAATAATATTTTTTCTGCTGTACACTTTCTACCAGTTACGACCTTAGCCCACCTATTTGCTTGCATGAGGAAGACATGACCCGCCCAATCCCATTTTAACTTGGCAGCCTTGATAACGTCAGCGATGCCGGTCTTTGAGCGCAGCGAGGTGTTTCGAATCCTGCCTATTCTCTGGCTGAGCTAAGGTCGTAACTGGATGGATCCCTGTGGATAGAAAGCGACACCGTGGAAGGCCCAAGAAGCGTTGGCGCGATGATTTGGACGCTTTTTATAGGCACTGGCGGGATTTGGTACAGGATCGTGATACGTGGAGAGGTGAGGCCTTTGCCCAGCGGTGGGACAGCATAGGCTAGATAAAAAAACTTCGTTATTTTTGTGTGTACTGTATTTTTTTATTACTTAATATTACTTAATTTATTACTATTAGGCATCTGGTAGTACATTAAATTGAAAACTGTTTTGCTAAGAAATCATCATCATCATCATCATATCAGCCGTAGGACGTCCACTGCTGGACAAAGGCCTCCCTCATTGATCTCCAGGAACTGCGGTTGGAAGCGGCCTGCATCCAACGCCAACCTGCGGTTCTTACCAAGTCGTCTGCCCATCTTGTGGGTGGACGTCCTACGCTGTGCTTGCCGGTCCGTGGCCTCCACTCGAGAACCTTTCGGCCCCATCGGCCATCTGTTCTGTGCGCTATATGGCCTGCCCATTGCCACTTCAACGTGCTAATCCGTCAGGCTATGTCGGTGACTTGAGTTCTCCTACGTATCTCCTCATTTCTGATTTGATCCCGTAGAGAAACCCCGAGCAAGAAATATTGACTAATTATTTGTATGCCTAAAACAACAGTTTGCGTATACTTAATGGTTGTTTTAGGGTTCCGTACCCAAAGGGTCAAACGGGATCCTATTACTAAGACTACGCTGTCTGTCTGTCCGGCTTTCACCAGCCTGTATCTCATGAACTGTAATAGTTAGACTGTTGAATTTTTTTACAGATGATGTATTTCTGTTGCCACTATAACAAATATTAAAAACAGAGTAAATTAAAAATTTAAGGGGGGCTCCCATACAACAAACGTGATTTTATTGCTCATTTTTGTTAGATATTGATAACGGCAACAAGTAGACGCTTGAAATATTCACAGAATATTTAGTTATATATTCACTTTAAAAATAAATAAGTAAATTAAAATAAAACAAATATTTAAGGGGGGCTCCCATACAACAAACGTGATTTTCTACTCGTTTTTGCTCGATATTGATAACAGACGCTTAAACTAATCACAGAATATTGAGTTATCTTATTCACTTTGAAAATAAATAATTAAGTTATAATAAAATCAATATTAACGGGGGGGGGGGGGGGGGGGGCTCCCATATAACCTACAAACGTGATATTTTTGCCTTTTTTATAGATAATGGCAAGTACGGATTCCTTCGTGCGCGAGTCCGACTCGCTTGGCCGTGTTTGAATTAGTGCTTTCATTGAAATAAATTTATATCCACAATAAGTAGAATATCTATGTTGATCACAATGAAACCATTTCTTAAAATCTTGTGTATTTTACACACTTAAAAGATTAATTGAATGAGCGAAGCGAGATCTCTGAATCAACTTGGGCAAATCGGCGTTGAATGTATGTATGTTTGTTTGTCCGTTTGTCCGAGGATAACTTTCGAAGCGTTTATCCGATCATCGTGAAATTTGGTGTACAGGTAGGTAGTGAAGACACCATTTTAATGTGACTAAATGAGCTAAAAATATTGCGGGACTGTTGAGATATTGGGGTTAAAAAGGGCAAAAAAAAAACGAAATGGGACTATCCGGTCAAATGATACGTCTCCTTAAAGGTATTTGAGAGTACATTTCGACCCCATTTTTATTTTTAGTTTTAATATGTAGTTTTTAAGTTATTAGCCATAACAAATACTGAACTTTGACAAAATTCACAAGGTTTATTTTATTAGGGACAAAATTCATTAGCTCAAGTATCACAAATATAGGCAAAAATCTGAAATCCAGAATAATTTCAATTTGTACCCCAAAAAAAGTAAACTATTATCATGATTTACCTTTACCTGTAATTAGACTGAAACTGTAGGTCAAGTTATTAGATTAATATTTCGTGGCACTATTTTGATAGTCAAAGATTACGAATAATATTTTTGTTCTTGTTACGGTAGACTCGCGAGATCTCAGTTCTGGGCGAACCACTAGTATATATAATTTAAATTTACATATTGTTAAACTTTTTATATAGATAACTACTTTCACAGATATCTTCATACTCAAGATTCCACCAGCGTCTGAATTCTCCAATACTCTTCACACTGTTATACTCATTCAACTTAGAGCATAGATCACATATATTAGACCTAGGTCGTTTTGTATAGGAGTAGTAGTTCTTCCAGTCCAAAAAGTAACGGTATTGGTCCGGGTTCTTGATAAGGTAATCGATGACAGCTCCGAGTTTTTTGATATTTAAGGTACCAGCGTTAATGTAGGAACCAGCGGGAAGGAAACTGTAAAATAAAAACATCTATAAAGAACTTGATAAAGTCTATTTGAAAGGATGTTGCAACATAGTCGAAACGTAGGGATAACAAATAAAACCGGCCAAGTGCAAGTCGGACTCGCGCACGATGGGTTCGTACCATTATCTATAAAAACGGCAAAAAAAAATACTTTTTAAGAGAATATGTAACTAAATAATCTGTAAATATTTCAAGCGTCTACCTGTTGCCGTTATCGAGCTGAAACGAGCAAAAAAATCATGTTTGTTGTATGAGAGCCCCCCTTAAATATTTATTTTACTCTGTATTTAGTATTTTTTGTTATAGGTGCAACTAAAATACATCATCTGTGAAAATTTCAACTGTCTAATTATCACGGTTCATGAGATACAGCCTGGGGACAGACAGACAGACAGTGAATTCTCAGTAATAGGGTCCCGTTTCACCCTTTCGGTACGGAACCCTAATGAAAAAGGTACACGCGATAAATACCCTTTTAAAACAGTAATTATGTACAGTAACCGCGAAAGTTTGAGAAATACTAAATTGTATTTGTATTTTATTTATTGGACAAGAAGTTATATACCTACAAACAGGAATACATAAAGTACTGTAATACTTTAGAGATGTGTCTCAGTGCCTAGGGACACCGAAACCGCTACACATTATTTAGATGCCTACTTAGGCACTTGTCGCACCGCCGCGCGCCGGCGAGTAAGCGATTAGCTATCAACTATTTTCTCGCTCAAGAAACGAACAAAATATATATAGAATCCGTGTCAGTAAAAGAGACACGTATATTAATAATAGGTCTTTGTGAGTACATTTCGACTTTATTTTTAGTTTTAACCTTGTAGTTTCGAAGTTATTAGCCATAATAAAAACTGAACTTTGACAAAATTCACAGGGTACACCAGTGACTCCACAATGCTGAAATTTGGTGTGCGTGTAGCTTTAGCGACACAAATATAGGGAAACGGCTAAAATCAAGAATAACTGCAACTCCTACAACAAAAAAATTAACCAATTAAGATGAACTCTCGTTACCTGTAATTTTACTGAAACTGTAGGTCAAGTGAGCTGGTTACTTACTCCGTGGCACTATTTTGATAGTCAAAGATTACAAATAATACAGTTATGTTTATAAAGGAGACTCACGAGATCTCAGTACGGGGCTAAGCACTAGTTATGTGGCAAGTGAGTAATAGTTATGTATTAAATTTACCACATATTGTGGATAAAAAGTAACTCCCCACCACCCGATTTTATCATCCCACAGGAACAGTTACCATCCGGGCACGATCTGCCGTGGCCAGTCTGGCTCCGCACCCAGGTTGGCCGCTGCAGACTTAATGTGTGCAAATAGAGATTCAGGGACCCTAATTTAACACAGTGCGACTGCGGTGATCCCGCGCAGTCAATACAGCACTTGCTAATGTGCCATTTGTGTCCGAACGCCTGTATTGTATTGTATTGTATTTATTTTTATTCCTTATTGATACTTTAAATGTACACTAGGAAACGTCACAGCAGAATACATTATAAAGATACTTTAACAGTATCACTATCAGTACCTAAAATATAGGTAGGTACAATCAAAAAAATATATATATATTATTCACACGTACTAAAGTATGTGCTAAAGTCATCAGCTAGTGCTACGTCAATATCATAATATGATTTATACAATAATAACTTTCTAATTTTATAATTATATTCCTTACAATCTAAATTTCTTATAACTAAAGGTAACTTATTAAATAATTTTATGCTTAGGCATAAAAAGCTTTTATTTATTTTGTCAAGCCTGTGTGATGGAACAATAATATTGTTTTTATTACGTGTATTGTAACTATGTATGTCTTTGTTTGCTTTGAAATCGTCAATATGTAATTTAGCATAAATTAAATTTTGAAAAATATATTCACCAGTAAATGTCAAAATATCTAATTCCCTAAATCGTAGTCTACAAGAGTCTAATTTATCAATTTGCAATATAAATCGTATTGCTCGCTTTTGCAACAAAAACACTCTATTTGACTGTGATGCATTTACCCAGGCTAGTATACCATACGTCATCAACGAGTGGAAATACGCATGATACACTGTTTAGGCAGCGCGTACGTCGCTCAACTGTCTTATGGTTTTAATTGCATACGCGGCTGACTTAAGTTTACCTACTAGAATGTCAATATGGCTGTTCCATGTCAACTTATTATCTATTTTAACTCCTAAAAATTTTACGTCTCTTAATTGAAATTATTAAAAAATTAATTTAATTATTAATAACTGTATTTTGAGCTGGGTCAATACTTTAAGCACTGCCCAAGAAAAATCTCATAATATTAGTCTTATTTACATTTAGTAAAAGATTATTTGCCATAAACCATTCATTGATATTTAACAATAACTTATTATTGACCCTTGTGGTACACCCATTTTTATGTCAGTCGATTTGGACCTATAACTATTACATTCTGTTATTTGCGTTCTATTTTGAAGGTAAGACATAATAATTGAAAGTTCATTATTGCGTATGCCATAATGATTTAGTTTTGTCAATAAAGTTTGATGACAGACACAATCGAAGGCTTTGGAGAGGTCGCAAAATAAGCCATACGTATTCTTAGAGCTGTCTAGATCCCATAAGACTCTTTCCAGCAGAGTAGTTATTGCATGAGCAGTGCTTTTATTCTTTTGAAATCCGAACTGCCTGCTGTTAATAGTCTTACTGGATTCCACAAACTTGTACAGCTCATTTGTTATGAATTTCTCATATATTTTACTAAAAGCCGGTAAAAGAGAGATAGGTCTATAATTATTAGCGATGGAGGACCTAATAACCGCCTTACCTAATGCTATTGTTGTGGCCAAACACTTGTCCAACATAGTATAAATGAAAGCGTAGAACTCTTGACACGCTAAGAAAAAGAAGACCACATATTTACATATACTAGAAACTACATAAATAAAGGATCTATCAACCAATCTTTTTTGAGGAATGGTTCTGCAGTTCTGGGTCGTATGTATACAAATTGACATTTTATAATTGGCATTTGGCATAACATATGCCAAACGCATATATTTCCAGAGCGACCTTGTGCAGCACCTACGTCTCCTAACGTCAAGGGTATGCTAATAGTGTGAAATTAAAAACGTAAATATTACCTTGAGAAATTGCTGCCAAGTACAATAGGAATAGACAATTGGGACATCGCGTCTGCCACTACTTCCGTCACATAGTCCTGAGTAACGGAATCTTCCAAAACGAGTTGGAAATAATATTCCATTTCAATCTGTTTCCGACATACGTGCTCATCCTTCTTACATTTGTTTTCACTACATGGTCCAAACAAATCTATAGTATAGTTATACCCTTTTAGTTCTTTCTTCAAATCCTTGAATAAATCCAAGTGCTTATTCATCAACTTACAATTCTTTACAAACCAAGCTATAGCTTTGGTTTTGCGTATAATTTCTTTTTTATACTTATCGGTGCTTTTTATCGTTTCATCCCATTTCATTTTATTACTAGGACCAATGCTGTTTTTATTAATATCAAGGATGTTTATATGAGGATGGGGTATATCAGAGTCCAGCTTATAAGTCCAAGTCCAATTGAAGAAACCGTCTAAATGTGGGTTGCAGAGAGGGTGCTGTTCAGCGGAGTCGAACGATTTAAAGATATATTTCTGGTTTGATGAACGCCTCATATTCATCTTTTGTATTTTTACTCTCTTGAGATCGTGAATATTGAATACTATAGCGTCAAAGTTATCTTCAGATTGGAGTAAGGTCTTGTTGTAGGTAATGAAGCAGTTGATATGAGGACATTTCTGTTTGATAAATGTCTTTTGTCCGTGTGCGTACACTTCGTCTCCATTGAAGAAGTTCTTCTGATTCTTCTTCGCGTGCTTCCAGAAAAGAATATATTTGAGGTCCATTGCGAATCTTTGTTGGCGATGTGCCATATGTTTCTTACTACTTATAACATTTGGCAGCAAGGCTAAGAGTACCGCAACGCCCAAAAGTATAATATAAATACCAAATTTGAAAAAGATTTTTCTACGTTTATTAATAAACATGATATCTTTCATTTGATACTTAGTTATGTTTTGTCTTATTATTTTCATTGTGTAACTTTTTACTTGATTTCACTAAAGCTGAGCCACAACTGAAATCTTTAGGGCAGTGTTTATAACATCACAGTTTACGAATAGATAGGTTTGTTATTTGACGGAATTCTTGAAATATTGTTGACGTGTTTTCATGCTTTACCGTGTTTTCTAAACATTGTAAAATGGTATTAAGATACTTCATTATGCTTGTATATTAGACTGGTTTTATGTAGATACCGAAGGCATAGATCAGACTGTTGTTACTTAAGGCGAGGTCGGGGTGTAGACATTGCGCTCCTTTTATACAAATGCGTCCCGCTCACTTCCCGTCTTTTCTGTATGTTTTGCGTCGCAGCGTTCCTATTTTTGCATGAAAGTAGAATAAAAGAGTGCCACGTTTTCGCGTCCTCTTCGCCTTATACTTTATCTGTCTGACTTACACCTTAGGTATATAAGTCTAGTATCAAACTGAGCTAAGCGGTGACGGCGTGAGAACGCGTAAACAAACACTTTCATTTTCGAAGCCCGAAAATGATCAAGTTTGCTTGTTTTTACTCAATCACACCATATCATCGACCCATTACTCTCGACTTACTAGCGTCTTCGCTCCAAAACATCTCGGGTGTGAGATCGCGTACGGCACTTGTAAAACAATATATGTATAACTTGTAAAACAATATATGTATAACTTGTAAAACAATATATGTATAACTTGTATAACAATATTAACAGAAAGAAAATTCAATTATTTACATATCTCTGTAAAAATACAAACGAAGCAATTGAATAATTAATCGAGCGAATCGAGATCTCTAAATCAACTTGGCAAATTGGCATTGTATGTATGTATGTTTGTTTGTTCGAGGATAACTTTCGAAACGTTTATCCGATCGTCGTGAAATTTGACACATAGGTAGGTAGTTATGGCACAATTTTTGGTGTGACTAAATGAGCTAAACATGTTTGGGAGTTTTTGAGATATTGGAGTTCAAGAGGGGTAAAAAAATATGAAAATAAAACTATTAGGTCAAATGGGACGTCAAATGAAAGGTCTTTATTAGTTAATTTAAACACCGTTTTTGTTTTTAGTAAATTCCTTATAGTTTTTGAGTTATTAGCCATAATAAATACTGAACGTTGACAAAATTCACCGGGAACACCAGTGACCCCACAGTGCTGTAATTTGGTATGCGTGTAGCTCAAGTGACACAAATACAAGCAAAAGTCTGAAATCCAGAATAACTGCAATGTGTACCCCAAAAAAATAACCACTTTTCATGAACTCCCGTTACCTGTAATTTGAATGAAACTATAGGTCAAGTAAATGGTTACGAAATCGTGGCACTATTTTATTGGTCAAAAATTAAGAACGGCATGCACAACGAGCCCTAAACGTATTTAGCGACTAAGCATGTTTAATTCTTACGTATTTGTTTGATTTGACAACTCTTCAAATCATATTTAGCCACTAAATATGTTTAGGCATCGTTGCGCGAGTCGCCCTAAGAATATTTTCTTTTAGGAGACTCGCGAGATCTCAGTTCGGGGCGAACCACTAGTATTAAGACTGTTGCTAACGATCTATAGATAGCTCAACTGCTCCAGATCACTACCAGGTGGAAATGTCCTCAAAACACGGGCTGTATTGCCCATAAGCGTTAACCCAGATAAGCTACAGCTCTCGGATCACACGTCGCTTCGACCAAAATATGAGAAACATCAGTGCGAAGTGAGACGTTATTCGAAGCAGATCGCACTCACCCTAATGAAGGGTCACGAATTGAACCGAAACATTGTCGGTCGTAACACCGATAAGACGGTACGTGATAAGTCCTGTAATTATAATAATGATAAACAATTTTGAAAAAAATGAAGGTACCTCATTGACCCTGGGTCTCGACCCCAGATGGCTCTATTCAGAAAAAACAGGCCATTATTATCAAAGTGTATCGCGAGTCAAACCGTTAACGGCTTCATAATAATTTGTAGGCAAATTTTTATTTTCATAATTTCAGCAAGCTATCCCCAATTCATTCCGTGCCACTTAATCCTCGCTTAAAACAAATTACAGTTTAATTTGGTATTTTGATTAAAACCTACAGAACATGTTCGGGCAAGTTTGCGGGTGTATCGTTTCGTATAATTTATGTGTTTAATTTCGCAATAAAGTCACCAGTTTAACCTACTGCCGTATGAAAAACTCGTTTCTGTATCCGTCGGTTAATTTATGGGTAAAAAATATAGGATTGTAATAATGTATGGTAGCATGTGTGAGAATGCCGAGTTAGGTGAAATCAGCTTATTCTGATTTATTTGTTAGGATTTACGATTTGTATTATTTTTCTAAAGGTCCCAAGTTCTACAGTACAGTTGTATGATTGATGAATTATTTTTTACAAGCTTTTTATTAACTTGCAATATGTTTTGTCATCATCAGCCGGAAGACGTTCACTGCTGAACATAGGCCTCCTCCTTAGATCGCCATAACGAGCGGTTGGTAGCCGTTTGCGCCCAACGGCTCCCCGCGATTCTTACTAGATCGTCGGTCCACCTTGTGGGAGGCCGGCCTACGATGCGTCTTCCAGTCCGTGGTCTCCACTCTAGAACCTTTCTTCCCCAACGGTTATCGGTTCTACGAGTGATGTGGCCTGCCCATTGACACTTCAACTTGCTAACTTTGAGAGCTATGTCGGCAACTTTAGTTCTTCTGCGGATTTCCTCATTGCGGATTTTGTGACGCAAAGAAACCCCGAGCATAGCCCTCTCCATAGCTCGTTGAGCGACCTTGAGCTTGGTCATGAGGCCATGAGTAAAGGACCACGTTTCAGTGCCATAGGTCGTCACTGGCAATACACACTGGTTGAAGACTTTAGTCTTCAGGCTCTGGGGATTTTTTTTATATGTTTATGTGTTATGTTATCCTATATTTTTATCCGGGTTGAATCTTGCAACTGAATTTTAAACCCTTTTCACTCAACCGATTGAGCTGAAATTTGGAATACATATGTAACTTCGGTGACAATGCAATAATATGGTACCATAAAGGCGGTCTCATGATGGAGACGGGTGCTAGACAACGGAACTTCTGAATGAATTGTAGGCTACTAGTGTTTGGGCTCATTTTAAACTGCTTGCGGTTCCGATTATGAATTTTATAAAAGCTTGTTTTGAAAAAGTAATTTTTCAACAAAAACTTTAAATGTCAACTGACATTGACGGGAAAGCCATTGATCTCAATCATCTCAATCATCTCTAAAGTCGTGGGAACTTGATCTGGCTACTAGGATGATCAACGTCGCTACCGGGCTAGTTCGCCGTCAGGAAGCATACAGGCTGTTTGGTAATTTACTGACGATATTCAAGTAACGGTTTCTCAAAACATAAAAAAAGACTTCTCGAAACAAAAAACTACTAGTTATATTATCAAATTTTATAGAAAAATGACTTAGTTTTAGGTGATTAATTCGATATAAAACTTACTGCCTACTTTTGCAATCGACATCCAAAAATAAAGGTCGTAATCCACAAAAACGTAGATTTGCTACATAAGTCCTCTCTACGTGTTTTCTGCTTACGACTTCGCTGCGTATGCGCTGTAGAAAATAAGACATCGCCGTTTGACCGTTTCCACTAAAGCTGAGCGGAGAGATGTCGGAATATCGATATGTTATTAGTTATTTTCGCATGGTATTCTCATCTCTGCATATCTACGCTTGTGGATTACGGCCTTTATTTTTGGATGTCGATTGCAAGAGTAAGCAGTAAGTTGTATATGTAATTAATCACCTAAACTTAATCGATTTTCTTTAAAATTTGATAATATAACTAGTAGTTTTTTTTTCGAGAAGTCTTTTTTATGTTTTGAGAATCCGTTACTTGAATATCGTGAGTATATTACCAAACACCCTATATTTATTTGCACCAGAAAAGTCTAGTTATCAAGGTGGAGTGGAGTCTACAGAAGATCAATGTAAGAGCGTGGTCCATGACATGATCAAAAGATACCTGGGCCCGAATTCGACTAAACCAATCGCTTCACTATTATGACCATGGTATCGTAGCAAAACAGCCACTAAAGATACCATTTTGTATTATACTAACACAATATTTTTCAATGACCCCCGTTGCTATGACAACACCATTGAAAATTTGGCAGGTTATGACAGAAACAATCATAATCGTTATATAAGGTATAACTTCTTAATCGTTTTTCTTATAAATTATTAGAATTGGGCCCCAACACTTTACCTATAAGAAGTTCTAAGTGGAAATGGATTTAACCTTTACAAATATATTCTAGTAGTTTGTTATTCCATCACACTAATATTATAAATGTGAAAGTTTGGATGTTTGTTTATCAATCATGTCGTAATGTAGGTACCCACTACCTACTACACATTTATTCTGTTTATTCACTGTTTAATCATATTGTTATAATTATTAATATTGTTCACTTCTTCAATTAATCTGTGGATGATGTCGTGCGTCATGCATTTATTCATGTTTCTATTAGGCGGAAGCTAGTAAATAAAAAAATATATTTTCAAATATAGAAAAACCATTCCACGC
The DNA here is from genome assembly GCA_918857605.2 of Philereme vetulata. Lineage (NCBI taxonomy): Eukaryota > Metazoa > Arthropoda > Insecta > Lepidoptera > Geometridae > Philereme > Philereme vetulata. The sequence continues at coordinate 9,988,095 of OU975446.1, forward strand.
TGTCTCACTTCTTTGATAGGTGACCGTGCCATGTACCGCTGTTTACAAATAATACTCGTTTATCTGCCTACAAGACTATTGAAACTTAAGTTGATTCGCTTAACGGCGGGTTCCTATATGCGTCGGTAACCAGCTACGACTCGTTTCTCCTTGAAAACGCGTCAAAAGTTTTAAACTAGTTTAATACATTTTCAAGGAGATACGAGTCGTAGTAGATTACCGACGGATATAGGAACACACCATAAAATTACCACCAGAGCCCTAGTATTGGCGTCATATGAATTTACATATCGTCGGCCTAACTAACAGAATTCGTAAGTCCATATGGGCAAATTTTACAGGAGCAATATTAAACTGGTTTTCTCACAAAGTTTATGATATAAGTAGAGTTTGCGTTTGGTGTATAGTATAACTACTTGTTGCTCCGAAATAAAATATATATGAAAAAAATTATCGAGTCATCCTTACTTTAGGTATAAAAATACCTTTATTTTATACATAACGTAAGAGTAACTCAGGTCACGCTTTAGGTCATCTTTAAATCGCAGCACTGGTCGTCCTAAAGGTCAACTAGTTATACACATCAAATTACATACAAAAATTATACTAATTAAACAATTAAAAATAGACAAAATTACTACATAAATGTCAAAAATGTAATAAAATAATAAGGGGAATGCGGCTAAATTACAATAAAAAAATCAAAAACTTCAATAAAAATATCAAAAATTAAAAAAATTAAATTAACAAATTAAATTAAATTTAAATGCTTATTTCAAATTACCAACTAACCATTCATACAAATCCAATCAATCCAATAAACATTTATAACAGACTTAATTAAATATAAGAGAAGCCCATCACTATCCGCATCCACTTATGTTGAATGGGACAGTCCGCGCGAACTGCGATCATCTGCGGGATGGTGTTGCCGCTGCCTCGCGCCCGCTGGAGTAAGGAAGCGACTTTCTTGCGATAGCATGATAGCCGTCCGTGCGCGTCTCCGCGAACATGCTAGATGCACTGCAAAAGCGAGGCAACTGCATAACCATCCTGAAGATGTTATTTAGCATCAGCAACCTCCGCCAGAAGAGTTTGAACCAACCTTTCAAATAGATCATACTAGATGGGAGAGCAAGGCAGAAGACCGTGACTCTTGGAGGAAATCTGTCGCACGCGGAGTAGTCGCTCATGACAATGCCTGGCTCGACTACCTAGCTCATAAGACATGAACGTGCGCTAAGACATGAACGTGCCGCAACCCTGGACCTCCTGGACAGGGGTCATATTTACATGTCAAAAGTGCGGTCGCGGCTGCCGCTCCAAAATATGGCCTCATTGGACATGAAATAAAGTGCCTAAACTAGCCAACCTGACGCTTACTTATATCATCTTCTATAGACGCAAAGGCCCATGATGATGATGATGATAATGAAAAGTGATCAATATAACTCTCTCAAACTTTGTGAGAAAAACTTACGAACTTCTGAATTCTGATAATTACGCCGAAATCTATCTATTAAATAAAAAAAATCATGTCAGGTTTTACACGGTCCTCCGAAACCGGGTCAATCAATTTTAGTGATTTATTTTTGTATATTTGGTAGGTATGAGAATAGGTCTTAAAGTATTTTTCACCCTTCTATCCCCCATTTTTTATTGCAATTTTAGTATTTTTGTATGAACAATATCCATATAATTTAACCGTCGTTCATTGACGTGAAGTCATTTACATGAAGTGTCGCGTCACGTCGACAAGAGTGTTTTATGAGATGGGAAATTTCAAACGTGGGTTAGATAATTACATGTGAAATTAAAAGTTCTACAAAATAATTCAAACGAGTCCATAAATAACAAAAGCCCCAACACAACCTGCGATTGTTAAGAATCGCTGTCAGTTTACGCGGATTAAGTTCAGCCAACATTGGGTTGGGTCTTATTTTGTGTTGTTACTCCTCAAATTGTCGACACTTGAGTACAGATTAGCTTCGTTACCCCGCGGCGGAGCGCGTACCTGCGTAGGGATGAGACATTGATGAAACAGATGGAATTATATCGATAAAAATCTAAAATAATTCAGTATAGGTACAAAAATTTATAATGCGTCTTAATAAAATAAGATAAGATAACTCTTTATTGTACACCAAAGTAAAATACAGAACATAATTCTTACAAATAGATTTAATAAATGGCTTAATAATCACAATATTCATAAATCTTTATTGGCCGTCAGGTATTATTTATTTATATCAAACACATAGTGGTTAGCGGTAATGAAAACCAATAACAGCTCAGTAGTTCGAGCTTATACGTACTTGTGGTCATCACTTTTATACACATCACAGATATAACATATTAATTGAAATTAATCACGAAAATTATAAATTTTTTGTATTTATTTTAGTGGCATGCGACTGTTCTATGAGCGCTCATGTGGCTAACCACTAAACGTATTCACAAAACCTCTCCTTCAACGTTGAGGATGCACTGAGTTCGCACAGAGTGCTGAGCGATATTGATTCTTATGGCCATGTCTAGTAGCTCTGATGTGTCTGAGCCCAATAGTTTACATTGCAGGCGCTCTGCATGTTCAGTAGTGGACATTCTATTTATGATATTATGAAGGTTCAAAAACCGCTAACTCATCACACTGATATTAAAATGCGAAAGTTTGGATGTTTGTTTGTTTGTTACTTAATCACACCGTAACGGTTCAACTGATTTCGATGAAATTTGGTATATACGTAGATTATAACCTGGATCACCACATAGGCTACCATTTATCGCATAAATCAGTTCCAATGTGATAAAAATCAAAGTTTATATATGTAACTAGCTGGTATCCGCGACTTCGTTTGCGCAGGATTAGAAAGTACTTCGAGTAGCTTAAGTTACTTAAGCTTAAGTTACGCTAGCAGATACTCAGCGTTGTGTTGACGTCGGGCTAGGGACTGTTGGTGTCTCAGCAGCCCGTTGGTAGTATTAATTTTTCTTTTATTATTAATTTATTTTATATTACCGATGTAACTACTTTATGACAATTATAAAATAAAAACTAAGTAATTAGTTATAATTCGTTACTAATTAATACTTACTTTAAACACCAAATGATGAAATTTGATATACATATAGGATATGACCGGGATTGGGACATGGCTACTTTTTACTCGACTGTGCAGGAGAGTAATATTTTTATTAACAAACTACACGTGCGAAGCGGCAGGCCGCAGCTATCTATTAAATAATAGGTGAAGAGAAAACTATGTTTCCCTTTTTAAGTTTAGAATAGAATAGAATACTTCTTTATTGTACACCAGGAATACTTAAAAGAACTAATTTATGTTAAATATAGTACAATAGCGCGCAGAACAGATGGCCGATGGGACCGGAAAGTTCTCGAATGGAGGCCATGGACCGAAAAGCGCAGCGTAGGACGTCCACCTACAAGAAGGGCAGACGACTTGGTAAGAACCGCAGGTCGGCGTTGGATGCAGGCCGCTTCCAACCGCAGTTCCTGGAGATCAATAAGGGAGGCCTTTGTCCAGCAGCGGACGTCCTACGGCTGATATGATGATGATGATATTACAATGGGCGGCCTTATCGCTGAAAACAGTTTCTTCCAGGCAACCTTTGGATGGAAAGTAAAGAGCGAAACAGTAATGGGCAGCGGTGCACAGAGTATATTAACAAATGAAAGAAATACTTATAATCCTAATACAAAAATAAATACCTAAAGATAGACTAATATGTATACTAAACTAATTTTATTAAATAAAATAATAAGTATAACTGAATATAGTTTATTGCGCGCTCGGAGAAGTATGAGATTTGGCTTAGTTAAATTGTATAAAGAAAAAAAGGGGTGAATGCTAAAATTAAGCTAAGAATACGGTAAAATTTTGAACACTGGCAATAAAATTTCGAGCTATAAGAAATCGACAAAACCTTCGATATAATTCCCCTCTCTATATTTCCAAGTGGTCGCGCGAGGAAGCGCGCAGAATAATGATTTCTTTGAGACGCTCTGTTTGAAGTACGCCATTACAGCCCTCAGATACGTTTGTGCTGTACTTAATAGCGGATCACAATGCTGTCTCTAATTGTTTTCCTTACCTTTGTAAGGTAAAAGCATGTTTACTACTGAGGGTTTTATCTGGATGAGTTTTTTAGCAAATAATCTCGGGGACTTTTATAATGGAGTCGCTGTGAGCCCATTTTATTTTGCGGCACGCTATATCAATAATTTTTACATATATGGAGGAACGAAAAATGCTTCTTATTTTAAAAAAACTATGATCAGAGTTGTCCTTCCATCTAGTGGAAGACCGTCCAGTTCCTGATCTCTAGCTTGGAGATCACTGTCAGTTTTCCGAGGTATGTGCCGCCCCATCAACTAGCTAATTATCGAATACTTATTATTTAAATACACTTAGTTCTTCAAAAAACCACTACTTTAAGCATGTAAGTATAGTCTAACTTTTAATTAGCTGCAGTAAAATGACGTTTCTAAATGTCATTCCGTAAAATAATGTTGCCAGCCTAATCTCAATAGGGATGTGATTCAGTTCACAAAAATTAATTAAATAACATTATTATGACGTTTTTGTTTCATTTTGAATGTACCTCCCTATACTTCCACTAAAAAAGATCAATCCTCTAGTATAGTAATAATAATAGGTTAAAAAAATACATTACAACTTAATATAAATCTCCAAAAAAAAAACCAAACTGATTATTCTTTTATGATTCACTCATTTAGCTACATCCCTATTTATTTTTCTTCCAAAACCGGCAACCCACAAAACGTCATTTTACTGCAGCTAATAAAAAGTTAGAATATATACTGAAAATCTTTCGAACATAAATCTTATGCTTCTACTCAATCGATGACTTTATAAATCATACAATTGAATATATCCAATGATTGACATACGCCTATAATAACAGAAAGAATGTAAAATTATATACAACTATATACAGAGAACAGAGATAGACTATATACAGGAGAAACAGTTGAGTCATCTAAACGATCTATAGCTCAACTGCTCCAGATCATTACCAGGCGGAAGTGTCCCCAAGACACTGGCTGCATTGCCCCGCTGAATTACAATGCTTATGCGTTGACCCAGATAAGTGCCAGCTCTCCCTCTCTCATTGTTTTATTATAGTATCTTTTCTGTTGTTAGTAGTAAGTTCAGTTCAAAGACGATTACCTATAGTAAACTAGTGGTTCGCCCCGAACTAAGATCTCGCGAGTCTCCCATAAAAACATAAATAATAATAATCGTAATTTTTGACTATCAAAATAGTGCCACGAAATTAACACCACATGACTTGACCTACAGTTTCATTCAAATTACAAGTAACGGAAGTTCATGTCAAATGAATATGCTTTTTTTGGGGTACAAAATGCAGTTATTCTGGATTTCAGACTTTTGCCTATATTTGTGTCACTAAAGCTACACGAATATCAAATTTCAGCATTGTGGGGTCACTGGTGTATGCTGTGAATTTTGTCAAAGTTTTTGTTTTTGTCTAATTACTCAAAAACTAAAACGATTAAACTAAAAATAAAAACATACTTGAATTTTACTAATGAAGACCTTTGATTTGACGTCCTATTTGACCTAATAGTCTCATTTTAATTTTTTTATCCCCCAATATCTCAACAACCCCCCCCCACTTTAGCTTATTTAGTCACACCTAAAAGTTATCCTCGTACAAACAAACATACATACTTACATACATACAACGCTGATTTGCCCAAGTTGATTTGGAGATTTCGCTTCGCTCGATCAATTAATAAATAAATGAAATTATATGAAAATGTACTGTTCCTCTAAAATTAGAAGTTATGAAGGTTATCGGTAGTTTTTTTTACGTATTTCCACCTGTGGTCCATCAATAAAAAGTAGAGATGTCTCAACCTAATAATCTATTTATATACAAAATTCTATCGAAATAGTTCAGCCGTTTTTCGTAAAAACGTATCAAACAGACAGACACTACAACGTACAAGTAACACTACTTTCGAATTTTTATTATTCGTGTGGATTTGGATGAACTGGTTTAAGCCCGCAAAATTGTTGTATCCATTAAAAGAAAACCAAATACGCTTCCAATCAATTCTAGATTGTCTACAACACATCTACTCCTAACCATACACCCTTTGATCACAGCTTTCTATCCGTTGTCAGCACAAAGTGTGGACTCAATCAAAACGAGATCGAGTAGAAAAAGTGCTCGAAAACTGGATTGTCACAGTTTCAATTCCATTTGGGTGGCCGGCGACCGCGCCGCTGTCTGGAGTAAGGGGTAGAGTTTGTTACATAAGGGGAGCGAATGTAAAAAAAACAACTTTCAATTCATTTCACATAGCTCGAAAAACTTACGGCTGACTTGACAAAGGCTGGTGCAGGCCGCACAAGATCGGTCGCTCTGGAAATATATGTGGAGGCTTATATTCAGCAGAGGACGTCCTACAGCTGATATGATAATGATGATGACCATATATTCCTTGTGAACATTTTATCGTCATTATTACAAAAGAATGGTTCGTGACGCGATTGAAATCAAGAAATTTCCAAATTTCAATCTGGAAGATGGCTATAGACTCTCAGCGTCCTGGAACCCGGTGATTCCTAGGTGTGCGCGTCGTGATCGGTCGTCTTAGTGTATAGACGCGGATAGTTTAGTGTGTCGTAATATGAAAGAGGACATTTCTAATACTGAAGACCAAGTGAGGGTAGTTGCTGCAACTTCCCACACTTCTCGACGGTAGCTCCTAGTACTCCAGTCAACCCGTGACCACGACTGTTGCAACACAGCCTAAACGTCGGGATAACAAATAAAAAAGGTACATACGCGATAAAAACCCGTTTTAATTAATAATTATGTACAGTGATCGTGAAAGTTTGAAATAATATAGTCATACATAAGTTAAACATATAGATATTGATAAAATGCAGTAAAACACTTAATTACTCAGCAGCTCAGCATGTAACGCTCTTAGAAGCCTTAGAGAAGAAGTAGGGATCGCACAGCTTAAAATAGTATATTTTACCCTAGTAGAGTCAAGATTAAGATATAGTGTGAAGTTTTGGGGAAATAGTTATGACTACAACATAAATAGAGCGTTTATTATTCAAAAACGAGCCATTAGAACTATAGTGTGCATTCCACAGTGGGAATCATGCGAAGAACATTTTCAAAACCTCAATATTCTGACGGTTCCCAGCCTATACATTCTAGTAGTCTTAATGGACGTAGTTAAAAATCCGCTTAAATATGAAACTTTTGAACAAAGGAAAAACAGAATAGACACAAGGAGAAAATATCTTGAGACACCTCTTTGTCCAAGGTTGAATGTTGCCAAACATGGCTCGCGGTATCAAGCTGTAAGACTTTTTAACGCACTGCCTACTGACATGAAAATTATCGACGGTCCTTTTAAATTCAAATCATGACTAAAGGAGTTTTTGTTGAAAGGGTGTTTCTATTCAGTTAATGATTTTATGACCTGTAATAATATTGAATAGTCGTTTCCTTTTTTTATATAGATTTTGAGTTAATGGTCAGTTTAATTAATTTGTGACATGTTTGTATTATTAATTCCTTAGTAATATTATTCTAAATAATTTTATATTCTTTGATGTCTATTTTCCATTTGACTTTTCTTGACTTTTTTGACATTTTTATACATAGGTAAGTAGACATTTGTTTTATTTTTATTTATTATTTTTGACATGTATGTGATAATTTTAAAATATTGTAACTTGTATTTAGGATGTGATTTCAAACACAATTACATAATTTTTTATGTAAAGTAAATTTGTTTTACTGTAATGCCTAAAACCATATACAATCTATGCTCTCCAAAATTAGGGTATTATTTTCGTAATTTTAACTTTAGATATTTCTGTCCCTACCTAATATCGAAGTCAGCATCACCTTACACCTTTTTGAGGGTGTCCTCATACATCTAATGATGCAATTCTAAGGAGGGTTGCACGTTTCCGGCTCCTAGCCCAGTCCTATCTGAGCATATGCGGCCAGATGACCGCAGTCCGTCGGCCATCTGACAGGTGCGGACTGTGTATTTTGACAAATCCACCGAGTTTATGTTCGTAGCGAGCGAGCGCAATTCAAATTCAGTGCCGTCAAATGTTGCACCATCGAGATTACAGCGGAACTTAAACTTATCTACATAAACCTACTGAAATTGGCTTAAAAACTACTCATTTATTTATTAAGGCATTCATATATATATATATTAATTGTAAATCCGTTCTTGGCTGTAAGATAGACGCACAAGCATTGTAAACTTTTATTTTTAAGAGAGGATTTTGTTGATAAATATATAAAATAAAATAGACACTATCCAAACCAATATGATAACTTCGAAAGTAACTCTGGCTCTCTATCTGTTTACACGTTTTCGCGACAAACGGATATAGCTGTTTCGATTAAATTTGATATATAGATAGATTTTGACCTGGATTGAGATATAGGCACGAGCGAAAGAGCGGCCAGGAACTTGTATCATATATAAAAAAAAACATGAAAATGACACAACCATCTGTGTTATCTATATTTATATATTATAATGAGAAAAGATTTGTATTTTTATATGTTTGTAACGAATAAACTCAAAAACGAAAGCAATTTTTTAAATTCTTTCACCATTAGAACGCTACATTATCCCTTATTACAGGCTAATTTTTACCTAATTGTGCAGGAGGGTAATGTTTTTATTGAAAACTACGAGCTGCGGATTGGTCAGCTAGTGTTTAATATTTGTATAGGTTCTAGCTATTTTTACTTACAAATTATTACTCCGCTAGAAATATCAAACTCTTAGATCGAGTTCCAAACGTCGAGATTCATAGAAGAACGAAGGTTCATGACGTTGGGAATCGAGTTATGGAGCTCAAATGGTCTTGGGCAGGACACTTGGCAAGACGTAGTGATGACAGCTGTAGAAGGGTACGACGTCCGGCAGCGAGATGGGTGGATGACATCGTTAGAGTCGCGGGCCGTCAATGGTTGAGACTAGCGCAGGATTGTGGCGGATGGCACAAGCTTGGGAAGGCCTATACCCAGCAGTGGGTGAAGTCGGGCTGTAGATGATGATGATGAAATAAAATTTAAATTTCAAAACCATTGCAGAAAATTCAAATCGCTAACCTCTCAACAGAGGCCATACCGTTATTGTGTTAGAGTATTCGAAAGTGTAAATCACGGTAAACAGTAAGGCCCACACTCCCGTCCAGGCTCCGTCGTTTTACGTGATTTAACACGTAATTAGTGGTCGGTACTACGTGGCGTACACGTAGGCAGAAACAATTTGCTTTCAATGCGCCTATTGCTATTAAAATAGACCTCTTGGAGTTTCACAATTGCGTTTGGTTACCCCAAACTAGTAGATACAGTAGTAGTGAAATGAACACTTGAAAGTGTTTCTGCAATAAAGTGGGAAACTGTTCATTTTGATACTAAAACTCAAATCAGTTTAAACTTTGACACTTGGGCACAGAGAAATAACATACTTGGGGGAATTATGTTGGGTGGTTTAATTTCAGAGCCTTCATCAAGGTGAGAGCGATGCGCATCGCACTGCGTCTCGCCTCGCACTTAGGGCCGTAGTTCTGCGCGCGTATTCAGTAATATATGCATTATTATTTTTTTTTATTATTTAATGGAATATTATACCATAAAACCGTACAAGTTTGGTCTGAGTACGATATTATTCGTAATTTTTTCACATTACAACAAGACCATACCAATTCCGATACAAACAAGACAACAGAGTACTCAAACTGCTTGTGACACCTGCTATGCAAGTTAGCACCAAATACACTACAGGATACAATATAGAGTTGTTTGAATTAACAGCGGCTCATCGCCAGTCGGCAATCTTACTCATGTATTAATAATGATTAAAATAAATGATTAGAAAATGCTAGATCTAATGTGGCTGCTTTAGACCCCTGGGCGGATGGGACTTACCCAATCTTATACAAAATAAAACATCGCGGCCGATTAGGGGCATCCATTAATCAAGTGAGGCGTTTTACCAATTTTTGACACCCCCTCCCCCATTAACCCTGGTGAGTTCTTGCGAGATTTGGTTCGACCCCTTCCCCCCTATGTCACATGAGATTTTTCAAAATTTTTTTTCATAAAGAAAATGCGTTGGTATTATTAAATAAAACCGGTCAAGTGCAGTCGGACTCGCGCACGAAGGGCTTCGAACACCTATAGAACGGCAAAAAAATCAATTCTGTTGTATGGGAGCCATACAACATTATTTTATTCAATAGCACAATTTTATTTTCGAGGTTGGTGCCGATTAAGCTAGTCCTCTAAATTGTATGAGCGCTCATACAACTCAGAGGACTATCTTAATTGGCTTCAACTATATATGTATGGGGACACCCTTTAATTTTCAACTTATATATTGGAATTTTTGCTTTATTTGTGCTGTAAGACCTCGCTTTTTGCCAAATTTCGTGATTCTAGGTCAACGGGAACTACCATATAGGTTTTCGACCCAAAACCTTTAGGGTACTTCCGGTTGACTTAGACTTGTCAATTTTGGTTACAAGCAAGGTTATATAGCGGAAGTAAAGGGAAAATTCTGAAAAAAAGTTGTTAATTAAGGTAAATTTTGGTATTTACAAGTTTTCGCGAAAATCTAAATTTGCCCATATCTTTTTATTGTGTTGACTCAGGGCCTTGATTTTTATACACCTAATAGGGACTATAGACCTCAGTATCTGGTATAAATTTCAACTTGCTAGGTCTACCCGTTCCTGAGAAAATCAGTGGTGACACACGGACAGACCGACGGACAGACCGACGGACAGGCGGACAAGAGAGTGATCTTATAAGGATTCCTTTTTTACCTTTGAAGTACGGAACCTTAAAAACACAATTGGCTTTTAATGGACGCCGCCTTACTTCTTATTTTTTGTGTGTATGTCTAAAAAAATATTGTCTATGTCTATTTTTTATCCCTTAAAAGTAATTTTGAAATAACAAATGATTTGTCACATCAGCATCCAATGGGACTAATAACAATAAACCATCACCCATTTTTATCCAACTCGATCTGAAACTGTTGACACCATTAAATAACTGATTACGTCCCGCGGGCCCAATCCGGCCGAATAACATGGATTCCGGGTATTGCCTTTATGGAGAAGCCAAGTTTGGTTACCGCTTGGAGCGTAATGGATGTGTTTTGTAGGCTAAATCAAAATCAGGGTTACGAAATAAAATGATTGATATTGAGGCTAAGAACTTACGGAGCAATTGTAAAATTTTATAATAAGATATAATATCGCTCGCCATACAGTCCAATGGACCATCACACACGCTCAAGATCATTATTTATTATTATCAGCCCATAGAGTCCCAAAGCAGGCAAAGGCCTCCCTTCCCTATTTCAACGAATCCCGGTTACTGGCTAATCGGGGCCACTCGTCAATTATACTAAAATAAAATATTGCAGCATCTCCAGCGTTTGTGACGCGCTTAAAATGTGGGAATGTAAATAAAAGACACGAAATTAAAAAAAAAATAATTAAAGGTTTACTGGAAGAGATCGCTTTTAGCGATAAGACCGCCATTGTACTGTTATTTATTTTCTTTGTTACCGTATTTTTGTTTGGTGTGCAATGAAGAATATTTCATTCATTCATTCATTCATAACTTTATGAACGTTTGGGAAACTTCGCAACGTCTTTTCGTCCAACATACCTCAGTGCCTTAAGACGAAAGTCTTCAATCAGTGTGTGTTACCAGTGATGACATATGGAACTGAGACGTGGTCCTTCACTATTGGCCTTATGAATAAGCTCAGAATCGCTCAACGAGCTATGGAGAGGGCTATGCTCGGGGTT